>JAMXBC010000006.1:67611736-69040902 GCA_024138005.1 Lumnitzera racemosa
CTATAGATTATTGGGTTACCTTAATTACTTATATAAATAAGTAAATGTATGTAACATGAATAAGCACCATTAGAAATTCACTAGTTAGAGTCTTGTAACCTTTGACATGCAAAGTAGTTTTTATATCATGAGTGTACAAGTGATATAAAGATTTTAGGAAAAACTATTAAGCTCCCTTTCAAGGCTTTATACTACTTTTTACTTGGTTAGTTTCTATTTCAGTGCCCCACATGTACCACATTGTTAAGGACTAACAAAATAAAAAAGATTTAACCCTAAAATTTATATTGTAAATTATTTTCTAACCCTAAAGTCATCAATCTTGTACATGTCTAAATTCTCATTCTTCATTACCTTTGTAGCAAAACATGTTTGCCTATTAAGTTGTCATAGTTTTGATAGAGTTTTCTCCATGAGTTGTCACCCTTGTATCTTTTCCTTATAGGAAAAAAAAAATCCACCTCTCTATGTCATTCTTTTAATATAGTTGTCATCCTTTTTCTCAGTTGTCAATCCGGTTGTTGCCATCTTCTTTAACCTTTTATCAGTGTAATAAGTCTAGGATTGCCAATATCAATTTTAGGTTGCTTGTAAAGTAAAATAAGCAATGATTTTCAATAGAAGTTTCCAAAGAGAGAGAGAGAGAGAGGGGGAGAGGTTTTCAAAGTTTAAAGAAAATTGATATTCTTTTTTTCTTTAAAAAAAAAGAAAGAGAAAAAGGGGATACGATGTTACTAATAAGAAGGGATTCTTGTAAGATTTGAAATATTACCTTTTAGGTAGTTTGGCCCAACCTGAAGCCCATAATCACTCATTTGTAGAGCCAAGATGTCTGAAGTTCCTAAATAGAGGGTAGCCACAATAGAACAAGTTTTCAATAAGTATGAGAACTAAATCAAGACCATGGCTCATACCTGAGCCTAAGTGTCTATTGACATACCATCTTAAGTAGACAAGTCTAAAGAATTACAAGTTCATGAGGCCAATAACAGCAATAAAGGCCTCAGGAATGAATTAGAGCCCAAGTTGATGAGGATGGAGGAGGAAATCTTTTAGAAAATTGAAGAAAAAATGGGAGCTTTAAAGGTTTACAATGAGCAGAGTGATCTAGGCTTAAGCAATGCTTACAATCCTAAAGACTACGAGTTTCTTGAGAAGTTTAAAGCACCAAATTTTGAAAAGTATAATGGAACAAGTTGCCCTAAGCTTCACCTTAGGCTTTATGTTCATAAGATGGTCCGATTCACCAATTATGAGCTTTTAATGATTCAGACTTTCTAGGATAGCTTAACTGGACTAGCATTAGCATCATGTGCACAACTAGACTTAATTGAGTTTGATACTTAGGATGAGCTAGCCAAGGCCTTTTATTAGTAGTACAAGTTTTATGAAGAAGTTGTTCCCTCATTAATGAACTTGAGTAGTAAGAAAATGAAGCTAACCGAATCTACAATAGCTTAAGTCAAAGTACATTTGCTAGAAAATGAATTGATCAACGTATCCATCCACATATTAAGTGAAACTTATTATAATCACCTTTTAGGACATACTACCTCCTCATTTGCAGACATAGTTGTAGTTGATAGTCGTATTGAAGATGCCATTAGAGTGGGAAGATTGATAAGGAAGAGATTAGCCCTGTTGGATTTAGAAGCCACTATAAACATTATACTGCTCTATTTGATTGTACACAAGTCTAATGCCTTAAACATAAGCCCAAAGCAAAAGCAAAATAAGCAAGGCTTGAAAACACCCAAAAGGAAGTTCACTTAGATTGCGATTCATATGTCTCAGGCCTATTGTTGCCTAAGAGAAGAAGGTTTGTTGCATCCTAAGCCCTTAGTACTAAGAGATAGACCTCGAAAATATGACCCCAATGTATAAAGTGAGTACCACATAGGTCAGTAGGGGCATGCTACTAATCATTGTTAGGAGTTGGAAAATAGAGTCCAAGACTTTATTGACACGAAATTGGTTTGGTTAGACTTCATCAATGATCTAGGGCCCAATGTCCATATAGAGTCTACTATCAACATGATGCACAATCTGAAAAAGATGCTAGAAATAGAATTGAATGGTCAAGGGGTAGGTCATAACTAAAGTTTGGAAAAAACGGTTGTAGCCTTAGAAGAAAAACTAGTAATGTTAGAAGAAAGACTCATAAGCATAAAAATGGTAATGGATTTTATACTCAAGCAACTCGAACACTTAGCTTCTATTATGTGTAAGATGTCATAGCCTAAGCATAAGGATGATCTAAGGAAAGACGAGTCAAGAGCAAATGCACTAATTGGGAAAGCCTAGAGCTAAGACAAATTTATCCATAATAGAAAAAGGCAACTTATATAGTTCAAGATTACAATGACTTAAGTGTTCAAACAAATGAGAGAGGTAGGGTTGCTAGCATGTGAAATCCTAATAAAGACTTATAAGCCAAAGGATTATGACCTTGATAAATGGCATGAATATGATATGGGCTAAGTTGGGCATCCCATAGAGAACTGCTGGAAATTGAAGCACAAAGTGCAAGAATTAGTTGATGAAAAGATTATCTAACCTAACTTTCTAGAGGCTAATGGGTCTATGGGTAGTGATCCCTTTCCTAGGGGCATCGAACAAATTACTTTAAACATCAAACATCATGAGTCTATTTGCATGGAATCTTAAGATGATCACTCCAAAGATGAGTCTAAATTTCCAATAATCCCAAGGTCAAAATTTGCATGGAATCTTAAGATGCAAACCTATGAGTTTCCAAAGGTATTCAAAGGCTAAATACTTCAAGTGCTCAAACCTAAAGCAAGGCCCTAATTTTGTGGTCCTACCCACTATACCACCTAATAAGGCTCTTTTGACCAAAGAAATGGGTTTATCTCAAACAGTAATTGCTCATGAAGCTAGGCAAGCTTATGTTTAGTTTTTCCCTTAAGGTTCTTGACTTGTAAACCCAGGGTTGAATGAATAATGATTTTCTTTCAAAATTGACCACTGCATTTATTGATAGTCAGATTTCGTCCTTTGAATTGACTCAATCATTTAACAGATGAAAAGCCTAGTGACTCTATTCTTGATAGACACTGACTAAGACAATTTCATAGCTAGTTTGAACTTAAGAAAAGTGATGCAAACGGTTATCATCTAATACGGTTTCATTACATAATCACCCATTATTCCTATATTTTAGGCATGTTCTTAATTATGAGGTCTCCACATGTCTCATGATCAATGATTGATTATTGTTTTAGATACCTAACATTCGCCTATAAATACAGAGAAAAAGTACTATAAGAACTCTCTCACAATCTTTAACTATTTACTAATCTTCTCTTAAACACATTTACTAACTTAGGCATTGGAGTAGTTATATCAGACTAGCCCCAGTGCTGTTTAGTTCTTTGTGTTTTGCAAGAGTAAGATTTTATCTTAAAATTACCTAACAACATTTGGTGTTGTCTGTTTTTTATTACACGCCATTTGTTTTTTATTACACACCTATATGGTAAAAACTAGACTAACTAAGAATACAAGTGCTGATACTTCATCCCATACCTTAAAGGGGGAAGTAGGTACACAAAGGAACAACGTTTGGCTAAGTTGGAGCAACTTTCTTCAACTTAACCAAAGAGAACCAAGAATTGAGCAAAAAACATAAAGAGATCCTGGATCTCCTTGATAATAATGTCCACCTAAGTTAAAACAAAGAACATGACGTTCACAATACTGAGAACAGTGATGATTCAATCTATTCTCCCAAATTACCAAGAAAGCAAGCTGAAATTATAATGGGACCTTTGGCCCCTATGCTTAAGGAAAATGACAAAAGGAAATAACCACAACAAGTGCACCATGCCGGACCCTCACATGTTAGCACTCCTGTTATGATGAGTAAACAATTTCAAATTTCATCCTTGAGATCTTGGACGAGGTTATACCACGACACATCAAGTTATCGCAATTTGAAACTATGATGGAACGAGAGATCCTAAAGATCATTTTAAGTACTATTGCACCTTTGCTAAGTTGCATGGCTTAAGTGATGTCGAACACAATCTTGTGTTTGAGGATTTAGCAAAACTGTTTCTCTAACACTTCCTTGCAAGTAAGCTTCCCGTCAAGGATTCTTCTATCCTTAACACAATAAAACAAAGATCAAATGAATCTATCAGAGATTATTTGGCCAGGTTTATCGCTATGATGGTCCAGATTTTAGAGCTAGATATGAGCATTGCTCTCAACGTGATTATTGATGGTGTAAAAGCTGTATGGAGACTTTTCTAAGTCTCTTGCCATAAATAAGCTAAGAACTTTTGCCAAGTTCAAAGATAAAGCTACATTTTACATCCATCAGGAAGAAAAGCTTGCTGAGATGTTGATTAGAGTAAAGGTGATTAGAAAGGTGACAATAAAAAGAGTGCCAAAGGTCGACTTGGAGAGGACGATGATCAATGTTCCAACGCTGAGAAAAAGAGGCCTCGCATACGTACTTATTTAGTCCATACACCACTTACTTGGCCAATTGCAAACATATTAATGGAGGTGTACGAGCAAAGAGGCATGTTGCAATGGCCAAAAAGGATGAGAGGAAATCCTTCAAGGAAAAATTACAACAAATATTGCGATTTCCATCACGATAAGGGCATAATACTAATGAGTGCATCTAATATAAGAATGCAATTGAAGATGCAATTCAGCAAGGGTAATTAAGCGAGTTTCTCATACATGATGTCAAGTATATTGAGCGACCATCTTAAAGGAGACAAGAAGAGCAAGAGAATGTCACTTGCTCAACTTATGTCGGGAAAGATGCAAGAGACAAAAGCAATAGTAGAGAATCAAATGATATAATTAACACAATTGTCGATGGACCTTCCACCATAGGCCGATCAAGCTCTTCGGGCTTAACTAATGCCATTCACTATGTTTGTAATGTATAAGGTAAGAAGGTGAAAATCGACAATACAACTTTCTTCACAAAAGAAGATTGTGAAGGCATTCAAAGGCCCCACGATGATGTACTCTTGATTATTGCAAGAATTGCCAACTTTGAGGTCAAGAAAATCTTTGTTGACACTGGAAGTTTGGCAGACATTATTTTCTAGTATGCTTTTGAACAGATGAGACCAAAGATCAAGACACATATGAGATCCTATAGCTACGATTTGTATGCCTTCAACAATCAACCTATCTAGGTGATCGAAGTCATTTCTCTACTAATTTAGATTAGAGATGATGAGCATGTTGCAAAAGACAAAGTGGACTTCCTTGTTGTCAAGTGTGGTCCCCATACAATATGATCATAGGATAACCGTATTAATACTTATTTGGCATAATCCCTTCTACTATCGACTTCAAGGCCAAATTCCCCACTCCTATTGGAGTTAGTGTATGCAAAGGGGATTAACAGTTGGAAAGATCATTGTATATAAGGGCATTATGGCGAGAAGAAATTTTTCAAGTTGAAACTTGCCTAGAAGGAAAGTCAGTCAACGTAGATAATGCTGAGTACAAGACAGTAGAAATATTGCTAGGAAATGATCCTGAGAAGATGATTAGGATAGGGAAACCTTTACTAACAAACATTCACCAAAGTTTAATCAACTTCTTGTAGGATAACACCGATGTATGCACATGTTCTCCTTTAGATATGCCGAGTATCACCAGAGATGTCATGGTACACAAGCTTCAAATCTATCGAAGCGCAAAGGTGATTCAATAGAGGAAAAGACATTTCAACCCTAAGAGGCAAGTATCCATAGAAGAAGAAGTCCAAAAACTCCTAAAGGCAAGATTCATTAAGGAAGAGCGTTATCTGACTTAGCTAACCAATTGTGCAATAGTAAAGAAGTCCAATGGTAAGTAGTGTATGCGCATAGACTTCATAGATCTAAATAAGGCCTATCTTGAATATTGCTTTCCCTTACCAAGAATAGATTAGATGGTTGACTCAACTACTAGGCATGCTTTACTCTCTTTCATAGATATGTTTTCTGGCTACAATCAAATTAAGATGGATGAGGAAGGCGGGGTTCACATGTCATTCATCACTAACTTTGGAACGTATTGTTATATGGTGATGCCTGTTAGCCTAAAAAACTTTGATGCAACTTATCAACGGTTTGTCACTAAGATGTTCAAGCCTTAGATTCATTGGAACGTCGAAGTGTACGTCAATTATATCATTATGAAAAGTATGATAGAGAATCGACATCTTGCTAATCTTGAGGAGACATTTGGCACTCTAAGGAGATACAATATGAAACTGAATCTATAAAAGTGCATTTTTGGTGCTACTTCTAGAAAGTTTTTAGGATACATAGTCACTTAGTGCAATATCAAAGAAAATCTAAGAAAGATTGATGTGATCAGAAACATGAAATCTATTCGTACTATCAAGCAGATTCAAGAGCTGGCTGGGTGGATAGCCGCCCTTAACAAGTTCGTGTCAAGAAGTACAGACAAGTGTGCAGAGTTCTTTAAAATTTTAAAGAATCTAAAAGATTTCAAGTGGACAGATGAGTGTGAAAGAGCATTCGATGAGCATATCACCACCAATACTCTCAACACCTATTCCAAGAGAAAGTTTATATTTGTACCTATCAATTAGTAGCCAAGCAATTTCCTCTATGTTAGTCCGAATTGAAGGCAAGAAGTACTAGCCAATTTATTATGTGAGTCATGTCTTGTAAGGACTAGAACATCGATATACCAAAATTGAGAAATTTGTATTAGTAATGGTTCTCTTAGCAAGGAAGTTGAAACCATACCTTAAGGCTCATCAAATTGTAGTCCTTATTGATTAGCCTCTATGGCAAGTTTATAATGGCCAGATTCCTCGAGAAGGATGATGAAGTATACCTTGGAGCTTAGTGCTTATGTCATACAATACAAACCTCGAACAATATTAAAAGCTCAAATGTTGGTGGATTTTCTAGCTGAGTTCACGGGTGAAGAAGACAACATAGAATTTGTTGAGAAGCCGATATGAAAACTTTATGTCGATGGTTCTTTGACCAGATAGAAAAGTGGTGTAGGTCTTATCTAGTAGGGAACCCATAATGTCAAGGTTAGTTATGCTTTGAAGTTTGGATTTCTAGCTAGCAACAATGAAGTAGAATATGAAACCTTAATAGCTTGACTTAGATTGGCAAAAGAAGTTGGTGTCAAGAAGCTTGAAGTTTTCTTTGATTCACAAGTTGTTATGAATCAAGTCAAAGGGATTTGTGTTGCAAAAGAGGAAGAAATGAGAAAGCACTTGTCGATAGTATGAATGCTTATGGAGGAATTTAAGTCCTTTTCGATCTACAAGATACCAAGGAGTAGGAACATTGCAGCCAATAAGCTATCAAAGTTTGCTAGTATGGTACTCCTCGATTTGAATGACAAACTTTTTATCAAGTTTCTCCCACATAAGAGCTTACAAATTGTTCAGTAGAGCTTTGAATTGGCTCCTTGCTTGAAAGAGAGGTCTTGGATGGACCTAATCATAGATTATCTGAAGGATAGTATCCTTCCTAAAGATAAGAAAGAGGTTTAAAGGTTGATTTATTAGGTTTCAAATTACACGCTAATAGATGATCAGCTATATCGTATTTCCCTACCTTATCTTCAGTACCTTCCCCCGAAAGATGCATGATGAGTATTATCTAAGCTATATGGTGGTGTATGCAATAACCATGTGAAGGGACAAACATTGTATATCCATGCTTTACGACTCAATTATTACTGGTCTACAATGAAAGATGATGCGAGAACATCTGTTTGACAGTTTCCATAATGCTAGAAGTATAAGGTGTCGAGTCATGTTCCTTCTACTAAACTATGCTACCTAACCATTCCTTAGCCCTTTACCTAATGGGGATTAGTTATACTTAGACCATTTCTAAAGACTATAGCCCAACAACAATTCGTCATTGTTGTCGTAGATTATTTTACCAAGTGGGCGAAGGTCAAGGCATTGGCAAGAATCACCAAACAGAAGGTAGAAGCTTTTGGTTTCAACTTCATTATATCGAGGTTCAAGGTCCCATTTATGATAATCATGGATAATGGACCATAATTTGGGCATTTTGTGAGAAACACGACATCCATCTAAATTACACATCTATAGCACATCCTCAAACTAATGGGCAAGTGGAAGCTGTTAACAAGATCATCTTATACAGCTTAAAGTGGAAAGTTGATAAAGCTAAAGACAAATGAGCTAACAAATTATCGAATGTTTTATGAGGATATTAGACTACTCATAGGATTGCAATAAGGTAAATGCCCTTTAGATTAGCACATGCTATGGAAGTGATATTGTCGATTGAATTAGACCTGCTAATCTACATACACAAAATTTCGACGTGATAACCAGTTAGGTTGGTTTGACGGCTAATTTGGATACTATTGAAGAGATAAGAGATATCGCAAGAACAAAAGTTCCAGCATAGCAGCACAAGGTAAGCAAGTATTATAATAGGAAGGTGAAACATGAGGTATTATGTGAAGATTTGGTTTACAAGAAATTAGAAGTGATTGGCGTACGAGATGGACTAAGGAAGCTCGGTGCGAATTGTAGGTGAGGGGGCCTATCAACTAGAGAGGTTAGATGGAACAATCATGCCTCGCGCATGGAATGCCAAGAATTTGAAGCTTTATTTCAATTAATCCCTTTAATGTTTTTTCTCTACTTGCTTTGTATGGTGCTAGCCTAATTCTTGTTTCAAATGTGAATACTCATTCCAACTTCCAAAGTTGACTTGTTTTTATTCCTAATCATTTCATGATTAGTGGATTATTATTAAGTTCAAGCCGCATAGTGAATGAACTAGTATTTAATAAGTTAAGACCTATCGTAGTTTGCAAACTTTATAACTTAGCTAAAAAGTCGAATAGTGAATGCATAGGTTCTTATAAGCGATCTTGTAGCTTAAATAAGATGACTAGTCCATGTCCAAAAAACTAACGGACATTGTCTTTAAAAAGACACCCAATACATCACATGTGAAATGAAACATGCCAAGAAAATTAGGCGTGTGAAATAAAATATGTTGAGAAAAATCAGCATGTGAAATAAAAAATGCTAGGAAAATGAAGAGTGTGAAATAAAATATGCTAAAACTATTTACATATGAGAGGAAATGTGCATAATATTAATAATGAATAGAGTATTAAATGTTTGACCAATTGGAATCTTATCCATACAACTCCGTAAAAATAAAACACAATAACAATCTAAAGATTTCAAGTTGTTCTTAGATTAAGTAGAGGCATTCTCTTGATTGGAAGTTGGGACCTCACTGGAGCATATCTCTTTCTTGACATTGAGGGTTTTGGAGCAGGTGGATGTTTCTTTATGCACATAAGGGATCTCCTTGGATAATTGGTCCTCATCATCACCAAGATCTTCAACGTAAACTCTATTGTCAGCACCCTACATTTGGAACTCAGTACTTATATCTTCACTAGCTTCATCACAACTATTGATCTAATCATCAATGTTAGTGAAATTCAGGCACGAAAAGTCATATTTAAGGTGAGAATTTAAAATCTCTCCTCTCACCGCTTGGACCCCCTCTAATAGCTTCTTTCTTAGTAATCTTTCATATTGCCGACTTAGAGTCATGATCTCTAATGCCAATAAAGGGCCTTTTCTTCACTGCTTCCTCTAATTCGACAATATGACTTTTCAATTTGGAGCTATTGGTCTCTAGTTCTTTTATTTGCACCCTAAGCTTATCTTCCTCATCGTTCATTGAGCTTAGCATTTAGCCCAACCCCCAACACTCTTCCCCTTTTCATGCGAAGCTCCTTCTTTAGGTCTTCAACCTCCTTATATTGCTCCTTACTCTTGGCCTTAAGGCTTGAGACTTCATTAGCCACTAATGAATGCGCCAATTTCTTGGCAGCCAGCTCCTTATATTTTTTGGCTTCCATCCCGACCCTGATTCTCACATTTTCAGCCGCATAATTTGAGCCTTTGAGGAATTTTATGCATCTTTGATTTTCTTTAATAAGTCGACAATAAAAATAATAAATTCACTGGATTACCTGGCAGAGCAATAAATTATTATTACCTTCTTTATCTCCTTGTCAACTTCATTTAAAGTTGCCGAAACGTAGCTGCTAATCTGCACACGGACCGGATTATGTCAACAATAGAACATGTGCCATAAGTGAAAGATTCAATTGATACTTACACCATACAATTTAGCTACAATGTGTACCTTATTATAGTTGTCTACCCTATCGACGTCCTTCTTCGCGATCTCCCTATCTTTAGGAAGAATGATGCCTTCCATCAAAGATAGGGATTTGGTCTTATCACCTAAGCCCTGGTTAGTATGGAGCATATTATGGCCCCAGCATGAAACAAAGTACCTACCACCTCATTGTTGGGGATGAATTCGGCACTATTGATGATGAGAGCTTTGTTCCTCATGGCCTCCTTTGTCTTTTCATCCAAAGTCTTGGATCTCTTAGAGGGAGGTTGGTTGATGAGCTCCTTCCTACTTCTTTACTTGGACTTAGCACAATATCCGCTTAGAGATATAGCCCTTCAGTAGCCTCATGACAAGTGATTTGAGCCCTATTACAAAGGTTGATATCTCGGCCAAAATCTCTTAGCAATTCATCTAGAGAAATATTTTCTACAAGTAAGATCACTTCAACTTGTATGGCTTCAATGACCCTAGGCTTTTCATTCCTTTGTCCCTTATCAGTAGGACAGGATGCCTTCTTCTAAGTTGTTACGTGTTTTGTCAATTTCTCTTGTACGGCTTTCTTCAGAGCAACTGGCTAGATCACAGTTACCTTAGTTCTTGCTTATCTATCATCTTTGGATATTTTGGCCTTTGCTTGGGCCAATAGTTTGGTGGGATCTACATCACCTGTGCCCATGTTTGTAATAAAAGTAAAAGCATTAACAATAAAAATAAAGAGCTCAAAGGAAACTATTCTTCTCCTAAGTAAGGAGAATGGCTTTCCTTTGTAGTTCTACTTAATACGACAATTACTCAATAGCATACCTTCTTTCTTTGAGAAGATTAGCTCCCCATTTTCATATCGCCTTATTATTCTCTCAATGTCCCAGAAAAAAATTTTGTTTCTTCTTCTTTCTTGAATCTTTTTTGTTACAGCGAATCATTTAACATCAACTCAATATCTTTAGTATGGATAGGTTCAGTCAATTAGGTCAAAAAATCTAATTCTTCATTCAATATAATAGACACAAACTTGTCATGCCACTTGTGGATTTTGGACTCTAATCTGTCTATGAATTTCCATCCATGCTTAGCGGTTGCAAAATACCAACCATCAGGCTACCTCCTTATTGTAAGGAAGTACCTAAATAATTGAGGCATAGCTATAGCTTCGACCTCTTCATAAACTATCTCGAAGGCTATGAGAAGCCAATAAGTGTTTGGTGAGAACATGCTTGGCGCAACTCAAAAGTAGTTAAAGAATTGCTTGATGAAAGCAAAAAATGGGAAGCATAGTATAAAGTCAAGGTATTTCAATTAAATGTAACACTTGCGCCCCCTTAGAAAGCATACCCTTTCTTCCTCTCTTGGCCTCTGTAGATTTCATATTTTAGGAAGATCTTGCCAGTATTTATTGTATTTTGAAACAAGAACTTTATCGGTAGCACTCACCACTCCATTTGGAGAATTACTAAAGTAAACCATGTTATTATACAAATACCTAGCTATAGATCTTCCTTCTTTGTCATTTGGATAGGTATCTGTAGCAAAAGAGTTAATATGAGCGAGTTCTCCTACTATTCTACCACATTCTCATTCCATTTTTGGGCGAGAGAAGTAGCCTCAATCTAAATTGCCTTGAAATCTAAAAGAACAAGTTGAATAATTACGTTTTGAACTATACCTGATTTTGGTTATATGATAAAAATCACAAAGCTTTTGAGAATTTGGAAGACAAAGACGAGATCTCAAAAACAAGCAAGAGCTTATAGATACGGATGAAAATAAAATGAGGAAATCTCTTTTTGGTATTGAAAATCCCTTATATATGAACAATTGCCTCTCATAACCCTAACACACTTTTGACAAGAATGATGCATTGATTAGATGGTGTATTGCTGATTATTAACATGAGTTTTGAAACAAAGATCTGACGGTTATCGTAGCACTATAATGTAATTATGGCTAGAGTGATAACTATCATACATGCTACCACTTAGTTTTTTTTTATTGGCAAGAAAATTGAAGAGTTACAGCCTTCCAACTGGGATACGATCTATTGTATTCCAAATAAAAATCTAAACTTCCCACATTATTCGGCATTTAGGAAACATTTTTTTTTTTCACACTCCAACCCTACAAATAGAACATTGAGCTTTATTTACTCCCATAACTGAATTCTCAACTACAGGAGTTCAGGGGGGAAATGTTGATAGTCAAATTTCATCCTTTGAATTCACTTGGCCATTTGACTAACGAAAAGCCAAGTAACTCTATTCTTGGCAGACACAAACTAAGATAGTTTCATATCTAGTTTGAACTTAAGAAAAGTGGCCTGAACGATTATCGTCTAGTATGGTTCCATTACATAATTGCTCACTATTTCTATATTTTAGGCATGTGCTTAATTATGAGGTCTCCATGTGTCTCATGATCAATGATTAACTATCATTTCAGACACCCAACATTCTCCAATAAATATAGACCAAAAACACTATAAGAACTCTTGTACAATCTTTAACTACATATTGATCTTCTCTTAAATACATTTACTTAGGCTCGAAATGGCTATACCAGACTGGCATTGGAGTGGCTATACTAGAATAGCTACGATATTGTTTAGTTCTTTGTGTTTTGTAGGACTAAGATTTCATCCTAAAATCACCTGACAATAACATTAATATCCCTTTGTTAAAGCCATTAACCAAAAGCCTTAAATTGTAAGCCCATAAAAGGCTTAACTGATTGACCAAGCTATGCCATTTTCATGATGGACCGTAATTTTTAGA
Organism: Lumnitzera racemosa; assembly: GCA_024138005.1. Classification (NCBI taxonomy): domain Eukaryota; kingdom Viridiplantae; phylum Streptophyta; class Magnoliopsida; order Myrtales; family Combretaceae; genus Lumnitzera; species Lumnitzera racemosa. The sequence continues at coordinate 67,624,710 of JAMXBC010000006.1, forward strand.
ATTGACGTCAAGAGTGAAACAATCATATAAGAGTAAAAAGAAGTCCTCTTAGACTAAACATTTCAAGTAATGATACTTGTTCCCTCAGTGGAAAATCAAAGAACAGTTGAGTTTTTTATTGAGAACATAAATCGTCATTTGCCCTTAATTTTTGGAACTAGTGCTTCAAAAGACTGTAGAAATCATGAGAGATGCTTGAAGGACCATGTATCATGACCCAACAGTATCGTTGTCGTGGTAGGTCACCTTGTACCGTATAAAGGTCTATTATCAACCCTTTTGCTGATCATAGGCTTTTCATACATCACACAAGGCTCCTCCCACTCTACGTTACAACTAGGCCTATAGACAAGTAATATAGAACAATTTAACTAAAATTACTTTTATGTTATAAATTAGTTAACTGTATAGGCTCGTGAAACCTACACAAAAAAATATTACAAACAAATGCAGTTCATAACGGAACTGCATTAAATCTGTGTTATGAGCAAAAACATAAAAGTATCTAAACGTCTATAAATCTATTACAAAATGTTCTCTTCACTCTCTGATCGCTCCAATCCGTCCCTATACGAGACTTACCACGGGCATACCTCGACTCAAATTAATGAAGAGGTTTTCCTGCAACAACAAAAATCCATAGGGGTGTAAGCTTAAGCTTAAGCTTAGTGAGATAAATACCTTCATCAGTACCACATGACAAAAATTTATTAGATGCACAATCATATGAATGCATGAACAATCAATATGCCAAAAAATGCATGCAGTGACCTAGGAACTACATACGACTCAGAATTACACCCCCTGAAGTTGGGGTTTAGAGAAAATTAACCGACTCAAACCAAAATCTAGGTTCTAGACCGTAGGTTTTATTTCATTCGCACTATCGTGCTTATGCCAAAACAAAACTCTCTCTCTCTCTCTCTCTCTCTCTATATATATATATATATGTATACTTCCTTTACCGAAATCAAATCATGTTCTTAAAATCCCAAGTTTAGCGGTGTGATAGCCTCCGCAATCTACAAACACATGCCCTAAGCAGAGGCCATAAGACTCGGCCCCTCACCGACGGTTGGCATCGCAGCGCCTAGTAAGCCCATCAGCTTAGGATAGAGACTCAATATATATGATGACATAGCTGGCGCCCAATCCTGCAGGAGATACGTCCTCTTATGAATCCCTTCCCATCTTCTGCGTAAAGTGGCAGTCGATGTTATCCGTATGCAATATAGGGAATGCATGATTCATTTTGATTTCTTAATCGTATAAATGATTAACTCGATTTTCAAGGTGATTAGACAATTTCATTCCATACAATTCATATGTATATATTAGTACAAACAATTCCCATTATTATATATATAATTAACAAGTCATCACATTCATCCATAAATCCATACACATGCATCTCCCATATCCCACAAGTATCCAAATTTATATATATAAGTTTAGGTGCATCTATTTTACAAGCAAAATCAAGTAAAGAGTCATCGGGAATTTACTTACTCTACCATGTGGATCAATCAAAGTAATCCGGAGGTAAGTCGTCTCCATACACGGTGTCCCCTGGTCATTGACATAATATTTATAAGGGACTGAAATAAACTTAGAAAACTAAGTTAATTTTCCTTAAGTTATACTTTTGATTAGTTTTTGTAATTTTTCCCGGTTTTTACTTAAAGTTTAATTGCGTATAACTTTTTCATTTTAAATCCGATTTTTATGATCTTATAGTCAATCTTCATCGTTTTCAAGTTTAATTTAACATGGTGAGGTTATATTTTCGAAATGAGTTATACAATTCTGTCCATGGGTTAGAACAGTAGCGTTTATCATGTAGTGGAGTGCTTTAGGCCTTGTATGGTAAATGGGCTTTTTGATAACTTGAGAAATCTTTTGGGCTTGGTCTTAAGATTTTATCCTAAGCTTAAAATACTCTTGAGATCAGATTTACAACTTTGATTTATATTCCTAAGGCCAACAACCACTTCATGGGCCCTTTAGCAGGCTTAAGTTATCGAATGTGCTTGTTTTTTATTCAAACTAAAGTTAGTGACTTTGGTAGGCTTATGGGGCCTTAGGTGGATTTCTCATAGGCTTCAAAACAACCTCTCTTAATGTGTTAAGGTGCTGGTCAGAATTTTATTGAAGGCTCAACTTAAAGTTCTAGGCTTGTTTTGAGAGTTTTAGGCTTTGTATACTTACTATACTTGCTTTAGTTGATCTTTTCACTTTGTTCATTTACTTTTATCATATTTTTAAGTGTCTTTTTCCAATGTTCCAGATCTGGTCGTGATGATTCCAAGGGGTTCTCGCTTGGTTTTTCAACTTGTTTTATCATTTCCTTAAGTTTAGGTATTAGATTATGCACTTAAACTACTTGTATCCAAATACTTAACTTTTCTTCCATAAGATGATTCTTTAACTCATGCTCCACACAAAGAAATAGAAGATCTTATACTTAATATAATTTTCATATCATAACTCATGTCATACAAAGTTGATTTTTTCATAAAACTTCATGTGATGAATTTTTCTTTAACTTAAGTCTAGATTTGAGCATGTTTAACTTAATGGAAATAAAATCAACATTCAAAGGACTTTTGAATCCTTACGTCCAGCATGTTCATCTTCCATTGAAGTTCTTGTTTCAAGATTTTCTCAACTTAAAATCTTCCATTCAAAGTGTTACACAAGTATCTTTACAAAACACCAACTTTACATGCTCATGTTTCAACTTCATGTAAGGGTTTCATGAGTTTGTTTCTTAAAACGGTTCTTTGGTATTATAACAACTTAAAACTTACTTATATCTTCAAGAAATCAAAGTCTCCTAACATAAATACTAACCCACTAATCACAAGAAACACTTACTTGTCCTTAGAGCAAAATATAGTGGTTGTGCACTAAGGTTCCACTTAAACTCTTAAATTTGCTTCCTCTTTTTGCCACCTTTTGGAAACCCGAGTTGTTTGATCTTTTGGAATGGGGTTTGTAGAAGGTTCTAATGGTTCTAAAAGATCTTAGATGGTGAAAGAAAATGACACAAGAACAAGAGGAGGAGTTGCCGTGAGTGAAGCTTGAAAAATGGGGGAAAAGTTGATTTTGTGGGGTAAGGTTGTTTCTCCTTTTTATGTTTGTTTCAAATGAGAGAAATAAGATGTGAAAGTGAAATTAAAAGTGAGAGAAGTAATGGAGAGAGTGGCCGGTTGGAATTGAGAGAGAATGAGTGGTTAAAATGTCTTCAAAGTATTGTCTTGTAGCTTACACAAAAGTCAACAATTGCAACTATTGATGATGTAAGCATTAAGGGGTGAATAGTGATGTGTAAGAGAAAGCTATTGATGGTTGAAAGACAAAAGCATGGACCCCCTTTCTTCCTTGTTTAAATCTGCCATTTAAAGTCCTTTTGGGTCATGGAATGGTCTTATCTCATTTAGTGAAGTTAAGCATGTGAAATCTTGTGAAAAATTGTTCATATGTAGTATAAGTGAAGGGGTGATAAAGAAAATGTCTTATCACTAGATTTTGATAAGTTATCAATTGATAAATGATTCTAAATCTCAATTGATAAGTTATCTAAAGTGATTGGTTAACCTACTTATTGAAGTGTACGGCTTAGATATGAAGATAAGGGCATGGTCTTATAGAAAATTGTTTTAGGGTTTTCATCTTATATTGTTTTGTAATTTATGATTTGATTTTTATAAAATTGTGAAATTTTCTAAAGTTAAATGAAATTATCAATTAATTACTTAGGGTTAAAATTCCTTAATGGTTTTAAGGTTTAGGGTTTTAAATGACTTTAGAGCTTGCAGTTCTTCAAGCTCGGGTTTTATTGATAATTGGTTTTTGAATTGGAAAAATTTAATTCGTTTCTAAATATAAACTTAAGTTTTTAGTTTAGTTGATCATTGGGAATGTTCGGAAAGTACTCTTAATCCAATCTTAGGCCCACTAAAAGTAGGGTTTACACCATGACTAAGATAAGAATGAGTGACCAATAGGCAAGAGGCAAGCCAACCCCTTATTTGTGATCTTTAAAGCCTTTGAGACTTTCTTGGTAACAATGCAATTATCCACAAAAAAAGGTGCATTTTCTTCAAAATTTTTCAAAAAAGAAAGGAAGAACTGTCAAAAGTGGTCTTAAGCGAATTCTTAAAAAGCTAATGTTTTCAAAGAGTCAATAGAATCCCTTAAGCTCAAAGTCCAAGTCAATTTGTAGCAATTCATTAAAGTCCTTGAAATCCCTAAATCACTTACCCTTTAGGGCACTATACATTTCTCAAAGTAATCTTGGATTGCCTACTCATTTGAGCATTATCCTGTTCTTTGTTGGATTGCTCACTCATTAGAGCACTATCCTATCCTTTGTTGAGTTGCATGCTCATTAGAGGGCCATCCATTCTTTTTTAGGATCACTTGCTCAAAGTAGTACTATCCTATTCTTTTTCTAGATCGCATGCTTATAAGAGCGTTATCCTTTTTTTTTTTATTTTTTTGGGATCACATGCTCATAAGAGCACCCTCTTATACTTAGGGGATTGCTTACTGATAGGCATGCCATCTTATTCTTTGTTGGATCGCCTGCTCATAAGAGTGTCATCCTATCCTTAGTAAGAAGTTTTAACTTGAATGGTCAGCTAAGAAAGGTCTTAACTTGAAAGGTCAACTAAATAGTGTCTCAATTTGAAATGTTATGGTAAAAGAACTTTGACTTAAAATTTCAAGTAAATTGGATCCTAACTTAAGAGGTCAGGGTATCCTCAAGAGGATAGCTCTCTTTGAGTACTAGTTGCTTGAAAGGAGAAATCTTTCGAAGATAAGATAGGATGGCGTTCTTAATAAGCATACAGTCCATTAGAGACAAAAAAGGACAATGCCCTTACGAATATGAGATCCAACTAAGGACAAAATAGGACAGTACTCTTATGAGCATGTGATCCAACAAATGACTCGATAACTCTCTTAACGAGCAGGAGATCTAATAAAGGATAGGATAGCAGTCTAACAAGTAAGTGATCCGATGAAGAACAAGATGTCACTCTTATGAGCAAAAATGGGCATGTCTTTTTGTCTTTGTAATGAAGCTTTCATCAAACTTCACTTCAAAGAGGGTAGCTGTAAACACCCCATTTTTTGTTACCTTTTATTTTTAATTTCTTTTTATTTTTGTGGGCTAAGTTCATAGAAAAAAAATTAAAAAATTGAAAAAAATACAAAAAAAAAATGAAAATTTGAAAATATAAAGTGTCAAGAATGTCCGAGTCAAGTCAATGAGTTGTTTAGGGTTTGATCAAGTAATAATAAATATATAAATGCAATTTAATAAATTTGGATATTTTGAAAATTGAGCTTTATTTGAAAAATATTTTAGAAAGACCCAGTAAATGGGCTTTCATTGAATTCAAAAATTGAATTTTTGTTTGGAGAACATAGAAAATAAGACTTAGAATTTATTTAAAAAATCCCTTTGCATGTGTTTTTGAATATTTAATTGTCCCAAAGGTGATACGAACTAGACTAAGGACTGACAAGGTTGATCATAAGAGGTAGGTCCAAGCTTATTGAAAGCTTGAAAACAGGGTTGAAAATGCATGAGAAACATAGAAAACCAACAAACAAACCTCGATCTGCTCCAAGGATGTTAAGCACCAGTGAACTATCGAGGGCTCATAGCTCAACTCAATATTAAACACGAGTTGAGACCAACAAGGGTACTCACCACCTAGCCTTACTTAAGGGTTAGGATAAGAGTGAAGTAAGCAAAGAGGAATGCTCACGGAAAGAGACAATGTAGTATATTCAATATCTAATGATGAATGATGTTGCGACTACATTTTCAATGGGTATTTATACTTGAAATATTAGGGCAACAACTATAAATGAAAATGACTAAAAAGGGTAAAGTCCTAAATAAGTAAATTGCAATGAATGTAAAAGGCATAAAGAGAGAATCAAGAAAAGCATCCATCTTATGCGGGGGATTCTCTCATATGATTGCTTGGACATGTGGTTGTCAGTTAGTGGGTGAATTTTTTGCTAAAACAGACAAATTGCATGATTAGGCTAGCAATTTCCAAGCAAGGGTTCTTCCAAGGTGAGCTCAACTCAAACATGCTTAGAGCAGTTCATCTTTAGGTCAATTGAGCTAGTAATCGAGCAAGTTGAACTATTGTTCGAGTATATTTTAGGTCGATAGTCAATGAATATTGATAAGCACAAGAAGGTTCGGCTTAGACAAGACATTAGGTTAGCAAATTGTAGTAGCTTAGACTCATTAGCTGTAAGGTGAAAAGAGAGAACTTACCTCACCATACTTTCCAATCTTTGAACTCAAGCATAGGTCAGGGGCCTGATGGTCTGATTCCTATTAGAGGGTATGTGGATTATTGTTTTGGCTAAATTAGACCAATTTGGTTTCAAGTTTGAAAATCTAAAAGCAATTCAGCTAAGCATGACATTTCAAATGTAATTAATGTAGATCAGATTTTAAGAATTGAGCAATAGCTTAGTTGGTAGGCATAGGTGAACTTAAATGGAAGGTCACTAGTTAAAACCCAACTAAGCACAGTTACACTTCTTCTTTTTTTATGCTACTGTCCATGTCACATATTGCTCACATGATCCCCTTCTCCAGGCTTTAGACAATAGTATGGACAAAGAGAGAGAAAGAGAAAAATGGGCATGTGCAAATTCGGTCAAATCTTGCTTGAACTAATCAATTTTTACCAATTTTTCATGTGAATCTATCTTAAATGTGTTGAATATTCAATTGGTTATAAAAATCAACATTAAAAGTTATAAAAATCAAATCAAATCAAAATTGAAAAGTTGGGGTTTATCTCTCTAAAATTCTTTAATTTGATTTAATGTTATCAATAAGAGAAAATAACCTTAATCCTAGAGTGTTTATATATATACTTGAACATGGGAAAGAAACACCTAAGGAGATTCAATTAAGAAACAAAAAAAAAAAAAAACCAAAACCCCCAATTAGTTTCTCTCTCTAGACTCCATAGCCATTTGCCACTGTCCATCTTGGAACACCATCATTCATGTTGCTTAGGTGAAAACCAACCACCCCACTATGTTCCTTACACTTGAAAAGCTTACATACACCCTTCCTCCATTATGAGAACACCACAGCTAACCACCACTAACAACCATGAAGCACAACCACCATGCAATGGCCAACAAACATTGAAACACCTTTACCAAACCTCCTATCATCTATTAAAAGTACATGAATCTATAGTCACCCGTTTGTTTTGCCCATTAAAAGTTACTACCCAAAGGTTGTTCAACCATTGCAATCCTCTTCTTCTTTTGACCAATTTGGAGATCTATGTTTGATCAACCTAACTCGCATGTATACCCATGATCCATGAATAATAAGGTAAGGTGGGTTTTAGTTCTTCTTTTTATTTTATTTTATTTTCCTCTTAGTTTAATTTGTTTCATTTATTTTGTTTTAGTATTTTTAATTATTATAAAATTACCAGTATTAACTTGTTTTCTTTTTCATGTAGGTTTCTTAGTCTTAGTAATTAAGTTTCATGATTTTAATTTCTTAATTTTTATTATTTGCATATTTCCTATGTTCACCTTTGCTTGCATAATAGAGTGGAATTTTGCATGGTTATTGTTATTGTCTTGCATTTGCTGATGTGAATTCTTTTTGTAGGTAAAATTATTGGTAGATTAGTTGGCATCTTGTTAAAATTTGCATCTTTTGCTCAACTACATCTTTCATAAAATTGCGTCTTTGTATAAAAATTGTCTCTTTTTGAGAAAAATTGCATCTTTTTGAGAAAAATTGCATCTTTAGAAAATATTGCATTTTTATAAAAATTGCCTCTTTAGGCTATGATTGCATATTTTTACTAAAGTTCACATATTTGGTTGAAATTTGCACATTGTTAGGTTTCTCTCATGAATCTTGATGATAACAAAAAGAGAGTAATACTAATGTACTAACAAGTATGCAGTTATTCAAATGGTTCAATAGAATGTTTAAAATGTAAATTAAGTTTCATTCAGAGAGTTATTCAGAAGATCTGAATCACTTAAAAAAGAAACAAGTCTAAAAAGTATTTAGAGAATGTTTTAGAAGCTCATACAAGAAGAGTGAGTATAGTATTTTAGAAAGTTCTTCAGAAACTTTGGAGATAAATAAACCAAGACATCTTTAGAAGCTTATTCAAATGATTGAACAGGAAGAATGACATCTAAAAAAATAATAAGATATCATATTCAAAGTGAATAAGGCCTAGCTCTACTAGATTGGGTGTATTAGGGAAATATACGTAATATCGTTCATTAATTTGGTATTAAGATCTATAGGGATTGTTAAGAAAAATTAATTTTTGAAGATATTCAAGTAACAAGAAAATATCTAATATTAGATAAGGATCATCTTAAGTTCAAAAAATCAGGGATATCAAATTCAAATCCATTAAGGAGAAATGATTGAGATAAGATCGTATTCAAATTTAAATTCCAAGATTTTCTCAAAATATCTAAGCATCATCCTTGAGTGTTAGAGGTTAGGTAAACATGAGGCAAATTAAAATTATCAATGATCTAGCCATTGAAGGACTCAAGTATAAAAGAGGAGATGATTCAAAAGCTTTAATAATTCTAAGCAGAAAAAAAATTACACATTGATCATGATCTTTGCCTACTATCTAAAAAGGCATAGAATACTTCTCAAAGTCTACTTCAAAGAGTTGAACTAAAGCTACATACTCAACAATCTTTATTTTTGTTATCATGCTAAATCATTTGAGAATATTACTATTCTTGTCACTTTTGTTTTGAAAACATTATTTATTGTTTTTGAATGTTGTGTGGGAGAAGTTTAATTGTATTAAGTAGATCTGTGATTAGCCTAAACTGTGGAGAGGCAAGATAAGCAAAATAGAGTGTTATGAAGCTCAAGTGTAGTAGAGACTTGTAAACTTCTCTTGATTTGTTTTTGAAATAGTGAATTAAGTGGAATAGCACTGGTAAGGAAGACTAAGTCCCCAATAGTAAAGTTAGAAGAGAGTAGTAGGCATAAGGTCGAAGCTCTTTAAATCTTGAGCCTAATTTTCTTCTCTTTATCTCTTTTATTTTTAAGATGTTTATGAGTGTTGTTATTTATGTGTTGAATTATTAAAGTACCATTGCTAACCAAGATAAGTTATTAAGAAGGGTACTTTTAAACTGTCTCAAAAAAGTTTTAGATTTTCTAAAGATATCAATTCACCTCTTCCCCCTACCTTCTCAATATCTTATATGGGACTAAGAATTGGTATCAAAGCCATGATTTAATATCATCTAGAGTTTAAGATCTTGGGTGAACAAGTGGTAGTTTAATAGTTCAACTAGGTAAGGCTCCATTTTTCGATGGAACTAACTTTCCTTACTGGAAATTCAAGATGGAGACTTATGTAGAGGCCTTTAACTATTAGGCTTGGCAAATCATTTCAATAGGAGATCTTAAAGTCCCAACTATTGTCACATCAAATGAGGATATCATCAAAGTTGAACACAACTTAAAGGCTAAGAATTTACTTTCAAGTACTATTGCACATATAGAATTTTATCTAATTGCTTCCTTTGCTACAACTAAAGACATTTGGGACACCTTGGTATAAACATATGAAGGCACTGAGACAATAAAGGAAACAAGAATTAACTCACTGGTTCAACAATATGAAACTTTTCAAATTCTTCTTGGTGAAGAAATCAAGGATTCCTTTAGTAGATTCACTGTTATAACTAATGAATTATCTTCTTTTGGTAAAACAATTAGTGATGTAGATATGGTATGCAAGATGCTAAGAATTATTCCCAATGTCTGAATTGCAAAGAAAACTATCATAAAAGAGGCTTGTGATTTGAAGAGACTATCATTGAGCTAATAGTGTAGCAAACTAATGGCATACAAAAATGATTTTCTTAAATCAAAGAGTACTTCAAAGGATATAAAGAAGGTCATAGCTTTCAAGGCCAAAGAAACAGACATTGATTCTAAAGATGAAGATTCATCTAAAGAAGAAGATGAGGATGTGATACTTCTAGCTGGGAAACTTAACAAATGGCCGAAGAAGAAAGAGAGGAAAACCTTTACTAAAAGATTTTCTTATAATAAAAATCAATTTAATGATGCAGGTAAAGCTATCAAAGAAAAGGAGGAGAAAAAGTCCAAAAAAGGAGATTGTATGCTATGAATGCAAAAAGCTAGGGCATATCAAGTATGAATGTCCAGTATTAATCAAGAAGATGGAGAAAAGCAAGAAGAAACGGAAATCTCTTATGGCTACATGGATTGATTTGGAAAATTTAAAGATTGAGTTAAAGAGTTCAAAATAATGTGAAGAAGCAAATTTATGTCTTATGGCACTATCTAAGGTAGATTTGTGAAATTGATTCTAACTTTGACATAGAAGTACTTGATGATATATGTACTGAAATCAATAAATTGCTTAAAGCTCTTTATAAGGCAAATGACAAGATCTCTAAGCTTGAATAAAAAATGAAGACATTAAAAATGAAAAACAAGTTCTTAATCAAATGAATCACTTATTAGCAAATGAAAATGATTTCTCGAAAAATGATTTTGAAGGATTGCATGTTGCTCGAGAAGCTTTAGTTAATGAGAATCTTATCTTAAAGGAAGAAATCCAAAACCTAAAAAATCGTATGGAAGATTTATCTAAGTCAATCAAAAACATGTTTCAGAAGTTTGATGAAAGTGATAAGAAGTTACAGATGCTAATCTCTATTAAAAGGATGGATAATTCAAAATCTAGTCTTGGTTTCAAATTTAGAGAAACATCTAAAACAAAGAGAGATAATATTTGTCAAACCAAAAAATGAAAGTCAAGAAATATTCAAAGAAAAGGATGAAGGTAAAGCGGTTGAACCTATTTGAAGGTACAACAGATAGTACTCTCAAAACAATAATAAGTATTCTTTCAAAGGGTACCATAGAAGGTTGCATAGCGGGTATGATAGAAAATACCTAAATAAAAGGAAAGTGGTAAGTGATAGGTATAATCAGCAAAAGCCTTATGCTTGTTTTTTCTGTAATAGATTAGGATACGTAGAGAAATATTGTTTATACAAAAAATCCAAGCTCAACAAAAGTCAAGCTACAAAAGTTGAGCTTGAATTTTCATGAACCCAAGTTTTGCTAAGTTTGTAAAAAGACTTGATTATGTTGTCATGTATGTAAGAACATGAAGCTAAATTAAAAGGAGCATGGTATCTTAACAGTAGATGTTCAAGACACATAACTGGCGATGATTCATTGTTCATAAGCTTGGAATGGAAGGAAGATGGGTATATCAAATTTAGTGACAATGGTAAAGGTAAAATAATTGTGGTAGGTACAATTGGTTTGGCATCATATACAATAGAAAATGTATCCTTGGTTAAAGGACTAAAACATAATTTGTTAAGCATAATTTAGTTGATGATAAAGAGTATAAAATAACATTTGAATATAACAAATGTATTGGATATAATAAAGATTGATTAAAGTTATTTGAAGGCTTTAGAAGGAAGAATATTTATTTAATTAAACCATTTGGAGTACCATTTGAAAGTTGCTTTATCTCTATGAATGATAATACTATGCTTTGGCACAAAAGGTTAGGACATGTAAATTTTCTTTAACTTAACAAATTATCTAAATAGAACTTAATTGAAGGATTGCCAAAATTGCATGCTCACGAAAATATTTGTTGTGCTTCTTGTTTAAAGAATAAGGAGTTCCTCATCACACAAGAGCGAGAAAATTATATCCACTTAAAGACCTTTAGAGCTATTGCATTTATATTTATTTGGTACAACTCAAACTTTAAGTCTTGAAGGAAATAAGTATGGACTTGTTATAATAGATGACTTCTCAAGATTTACGTGGATCTTATTCTTGTATTATAAAAGTGATGCTTTCAAAGGTTTTGAAATATTTTCTAAAAGAGTTCAAAATGAAAAAGGCCTCTCCATCATTAGTCGATAGACTAATCATGGCAATGAATTTGAAAATTATGATTTTGTTTTGTTTTGTGAAGAAGAAAGCATCACTCATAACTTTTCTGTGTCATATACTACAACAAAATGGAGTAGTAGAACACAAAAACAAGACTATCCAAGAAATGACGAGAATACTATTGAATGAAAGTGGTATAGCTGATCATTTTTTTGTTGAAGCAGCATTAATAACTTATTACATTATAAATTGAGTGTATGTTAGACCTTTGAAAAATAAAACTGCTTATGAGATTTACAAAGGAAGAAAGAGTGCTGTTTTATATTTTTACACATTTGGTTGTAAGTGTTGACAGTTTGAAGATAATAATAATGAAGCCATCTTTCAAGGTTACTCTTTAAACTCAAAGGCATATTGAGTATATAATAAATTAACAAAAGTAATAGAAGAATAAAAAAAATGTCAAGTTTATTGAAGAAACAGGCAATGAAGAATCAAATGATAAACTTCCAATTGCCATGAATAGAAAGAGTTCTACACGACATGATTCAGAAGGTAAGTTAGAACCTCCATCAGAAGGAACATCAAAAACTTCAAGAATGCCTAAAGCATCTAAAACAGAACCAGGATTAGAAGGTTCTTTAGAAACGAGCAACAAGTTTGTTGAAACGCATTCATAAGGTAAGTTAAAAGGTTCTGAACACTTTTATGCACCACTATCAACACTTAGATTTAAAGCATATCATCCTTTTGAACTTGTGATTTGTTATGTTAGATTTGGAATTAGAACAAGATCAAGATTAGAAAATTTTAAGAACCATTTTGCTTTAATATTTGAAATCAAACCTAATTCAGTTGATGAAGCTTCAAATGACAATAATTGGATCTTAGCTATGCAAGAGGAACTTGGCTAATTTTAGACAAATCAAGTATAGAACTTAGTTACAAGACCTAAGGATAATTGGTCATAGGCACTAAATGGGTTTTTAAAAATAAGTTGGATGCACAAGGCAAAATAGTAAGAAATAAAGCTTATTTAGTTACTAAAGGATATTCTTAAGAAGAGGGAATAGATTATGATGAAAATTATGCTCTTGTAGATAGATTAGAAGTTATAAGATTACTTCTTGCTTTTGCTTGTTTGAAATTTTCAAATTGTATCGAATGAATGTCAAAAGTGCTTTAATAAATGGCTTTATAAAAGAAGAAGTATATGTTGAGCAACCCCTAGGATTTTAAGATCTATTTAAATTAAATCATGTATATAAGCTAAAAAAGGCCTCTATAGTCTTAAGCAAGCTCCCTGTGCTTAGTACGAGAGATTAAATTTTTAATCAAGAATAGTTTTCAAAGAGGAAGAGTCGATACTACATTGTTTATGAAACATTAAAGAGAAGAGATGTTAGTTGTATAGATTTATGTTGATAATATTGTTTTTGGTGCAACTATTGAAAACTATTGTCAAGAGTTTTCAAGCTTGATGCAGGCTAAATTTGAGATATCGCTTATGGGAGAATTAAACTTCTCCTTGAGATTACAAATCAAACAAACAAAAAATGGGATATTTATCAACAAGAAATGTACAACAAGCAAATATTATAGAAGTTTAGTTTTGAAAACACTAAGGATTCTTCAATTCCTATTAGTACTTCAACAAGGTTTGATATCATAGGTAATGGTAAAAAGGTAAATGAAAAATTATATCAAAGCTTAATTAGATCTTTACTTTATTTAACAACTTTTCGTCCTGATATTTTGTTTAGTACTTGTGTTTATGCTCGATTTTAGAGTTCACCAACGACATACACCTAACTACAATTAAAAAGATCTTTAAATATATATAAAAAAAAAACACTGCAAAATTAGGAATTTGGTAACTTAAGAATCAAATTTTTATCTCATAGGATATTCAAATACTGATTATGCAGGTTACACAGTAGATAGGAAAAGCACTTTAGGTGCTTGCCAATTCTTAGGGGACAAGCTAATTTCTTTGCTATTCAAGAAACAAAACTCTATTGCCTTTTCAATTGCAAAAGCATAATATGTTTTTATTGGGAATTGTTGTGCCCAGATACTTTGGTTAAAACAACAATTGAATGATTATGGGATGAACTATAAAAATATACCTATAATGTGTGATAATACTAGTGCAATAAATTTAACAACAATCCATTTTATCACTTAAGGTCAAAACATACAGAAATAAGACACTATTTTATTCGTGATTATGTTGCAAATAATAATGTGAGTTTTGAATTTGTACCAATAGCAGTTTTGCGGGTGGTTTAATACCCCCATAAGACATTCGATAATTCATCATCCCATTTCTCTCTAACTTAATCTACTTTCCTTCTTAGGCCATACAAAATTATCTTGTTTATGGCTTCAACTTGTCCATTCATCTAAGGGTATACTACAAACAAATAGTTGAAGCGAATGCCATACTTTTCACAAAATGCTCGGAACTTATTGTTGTCAAATTGCGGGCCGTTATCCATGATTATCATGTAAGGAACTCTGAATCTTGATATGATGGAATTGAAAATGAAGGCTTCTACATTTTGCTTGGTGATCTTCACTACTGCCTTGGCCTTTTCCTATTTGGTAAAGTAATCCATGGCAACAATGATGAATTGTGATTGGGGACAAGGGTTGGATTGGCTACATAACTCAATTACAGGCGCATTACTTGATGACTCATGCTTCTGGCACCAAGGATAGTGACAGACAACTTCCTTTGCATCTTCTCTCATGGTAAGCCAATAATAGCTAAGTTACAATGCTTGAACATATAGTGTCTACCCTTTTATGTAGTTATTGCATACACCACCATGCAGTTCAGATAACACCCTTTGGGCATCTCTCAAAGGAATGCATTGAAGATAGGGTTGTGATATGCCGCATTTATACAACTAACCATCAATCAACATGTAGTTTACGGCTTAGTAAGCTAATCTTCGCACTCTTTTCTTATCATCAAGGAGAGTACCATCTCTCAAATAATCTACTAGGAGATCTATCCAAGATTCTTCTTTTAGGAAAGAAGTCAACTCACAACTCTGTGAAAGAGTGGATAAACTTTTTTGTGGAAGAAATTCGACAAAAAGTTTGTTTCTCAAGTCGGGGAATGCCATACTGGCTAATTTAGACAACTTGTCGGTAGCAATATTATTACTTCTCGGAATCTTATGGATGGAAAAAGATTGAAACTCTTCTAAACGTGTCCATACCACTAATTAGTACTTGCTCATCTCTTCTTACCTTACTGCATAACTTCTCGTGACCTGATTCACTACCAATTACGAATCAAAGAGCGCTTCAAGTTTCTCGATACTAATTTCTTTTGTCAATTTTAGTCCAGCAATCAAAACATCATACTCTACTTCATTTTTATTGGTTAGGAATCCAAATTTTAAAGCGTAATAAACTTTAACATTATGGGGGGCTTGAAGAACTAAGCTTGCACCACTTCCTTCTTGTGTCGAAGAACCATCCACATAAAGGAACCAGATAGGTTTCTCAGCAAACTCCACACTACTCTCCTTACCAGTGAATTCGGTTACAAAGTCTACTAGCACTTGAGCCTTTATTGTCATTTTGGGTTCGTATCGTATGCCATGGGCACTTATCTTTGAGGAAAATTTCATCATCCTCCTAGAGGAGTTAGGCCATTGCAATGCTTACCACAATGGCTAATCAGTAAGCACTCTGATCTAATGAGCCTCAAAATACGGCTTCAATTTCCTTACCAAGAGAACCATTGCTAAAATAAATTTCTCAATTTTTGTGTACTAAAACTCTAGCCCTTGCAAAACATGACTCAAGTAATAAATAGGTCGATGCTCTTTGTCATCAATTCGAACCAATACAGAAGAAAGAGCTCAACAGCTGACCGATAGATATAAATATAAATTCTCTCATGAAAAGTGTATCAAGAGTGTTGGTGATGATGTAAGGAATTCTTTGAGATTGTTGAAAGCTCTCTTGTAATCATCGAACCATTTGAATTGTACACACCTATCCACACTTCTCGATACAAATCTGTTGAGGGTAGCTAATTGCCCGGTGAGTTCTCATACTTCCTTTACCATACAAGGGGATTTCATGTTCCTTATCGCCTCAATCTTTCTCAGGTTAGCTTCAATGCCATGCCGAGTAACCATATATCCTAAAAATTTTCCTAATGTTGAGCTAATGACACATTTCTATAGGTTGTGTTTCGTGTTGTATTTCCTCAATGTAGCAAATGTCTTCTCAAGGTCGGCAAGATGCCGATCCTCCTTCGTACTCTTCACAATCATGTTGTTGACATATACGTTGACGTTTCTATGCATCTAAGGTTTAAACATCTTGGTAACAAGTCTCTGGTAGGTTGCATTGGTGTTTTTCAACCCAAAGGGCATCACTGTGCAACAATACGTTCCAAAATTAGTAACAAAAGAGGTATGGACTTTATTCTCCTTATCCATCTTGATTTGGTTGTAACCAGAGAAAGCATCCATAAAAGAAAGTAATGCATGTCCAGCATTTGCATCTACCATCTAATCAATTTTCGACAATGGGAAACAATCCTTGGGATAGGCCTTGTTGAGATCCGTGAAGTCTATGCACATTCGCCACTTACCATTAAACTTCTTGACTAGCACATAATTGGCTAATTAAGTTGGATAAGGCTCTTCCCGGATAAATCTTGCCTTCAATAACTTCTGGACTTCTTCATCCATTGCTGTTTGTCTCTCTGGTGCAAAATGCCTTTTCTTTTGTTGGACTACCTTCACACTTGGATCAAGCTGGAGTTTATGTACCATAACTTCTCTTAGATACCCAACATGTTCGAAGGGAGCTTGCAAGAAGTTAATCAAACTTTGCCGAATATTTGTTGACAAGGGTTTCCTTATCCTCATTGTTTTCCCAAGGTCATCTCCTAAAGAAATTTCCTCAATACCATTCTCAATATTCTCTATACTAACCGACTTGCCTTTCGGATAGGCTTTTACCTAAAATACCTCTTCTCATCTTAAGGCCCTCATATATAAGGACCTTGATAATTGCTAATCTCCTTTGCACATGCCAACTCCTATGGAAGTAGGGAACTTGGCTTTAAGATGTATAATTGAAGGGACAATACCGAATAGGTACTGATACGGCCGTCCCATTATCATGTTGTATGGGGACCAACATTTGACAACAAGGAAGTCCACTTTATCCTCTGGAGCATGCTCGTCATCATCGATTTGTATTGTTAAAGAAATTACTTCAGCTACTTAGACTGGTTGGTTATTGAATGCCTATAGATCATACTCATAAGTTCTTAGTTGTGCTTTGATCTTGGGTCTCATCTAGTGGAACGCATGCTGAAAAATGATATCAATTAAACTTCCTATGTTAACAAGAATCTTCTTTACTTCCAAGTTGGCAACTCTTACACTGATAACTAGTACATCATCATACAGTCACTAAACGGCCTTAAAGTCATCCTCTATGAAAGAAATTGTGTTGTCAATCCTGACCTTCTTGCCTTAGATGTTGCAGACGTAATTTTTTGTGTTTATCAAGCTTGAAGAGCTTGATTGGTCTCTAATAGGTTCGTTGACAATGGTGTTAATCACTCCATTAGATGCTCTGCTAGGATTTGCATTCCTTGTATCTCTCCCGATGAAAGTTAGTTGAGTGTTATTTTCTTGTTCCTTACATCTCCTCTAAGATAGTCTGTCGATATTTTTGGCATAATGCGCTAGGATTTTCGCAAATGCCTAAATTGAATTGCATCTTCAATCGTATTCTTAAGTTGTATGCACTCATTTGTGTTGTGACCTTTGTCGTGGTGGAAGTCACAATACTTGTTGGAATTTCTCCTTAAAGGATTTCCTCTCATTCTTTCCAACCATTGCAGAACACCTCTCTGCCCACATACTTCCATCAATATGTCTAAAATTGGACAATTGACGGGTATGTGGGATGAAAATGTTGGAATCCTTGGTCTCTTTCTCTCAACATTTGAACTTTGATCATCATTCGAGCCAAGTCTATCTTTCATACTTTTTCTCTTGTCATTTTTTATATCTCCGCTATTTTGATCTGCCTCTCGCTGGACCTTTATGTTATTTTCCTGGCGAATGTATGAGGTGGCTTTAGCCTTCAATTTGACGAAAGTTTTCGGCTTGTTCTTTGTGAGAGACTTGAAAAATTCTCTATAAGGCTTAACTCCTTCGATTACGGCATTGAAGGGTACACTCATATCTAATTCTAGGATTTAAACCATCTCAGCCATAAACCTGGGAAAGTAGTCTCTAATTGATTCATCTGATTTTTGTTTTATTGTATTAAGAATTGAGGAATCCTTAACAGGAAGTTTGCTTGTAAGGAAGTGTTGAAGAAACGCTTTTGCTAATTCATCGAAACAAGAAATGGTGTTTGGTTTCAAGTGTTTGAACCATGTACTGGCTGCATTCTTCAAGGTTGAGGGAAAAGCTTGATAGGCTACTGTAAACCCTTGAAAGTTTCGATCTAGGTTTTGAAATAGATTCAACTATAGTAGACAATTTAGGAGTCGACAAAACTAATTAAAGTGAAAACCCTAAAAGACTTAATTAATCGCGTAAAGAATTTTTCGACCCTAAATGTTTCTAAAAGCTAAAGATTCAACTCGAAAGTGATAAAAACCTTAAAAATGATTCCATTAAGGACATATGTACACCAATCCATCATGATATACCCTAAAACCCTAATTGAAAATATAATGTTTATCCTTTGGTCCAATTCACTAGTAAAGGGTTAGAGATCACCCTTATTCATACTTATATGCTTTGAATCCTTAGGTAATCCATTAGAAGTTAAGATAATGAGTCATAGATTATATTCACATTTTAAGTAAGTGATTAAGATAGTTTTACTTAGAGTTAGGGTAATAGTTGAAGATTATGTTTATATAGTGAACCTTAACACTTAAATTGGTACTTTTTGCATTTGTTATTCAAAATAGTTTATCAAATGAGATATATAGGCTATAAAGACCTAAAGTAAGATCTCATTAACAATGTTTACAAATCAATTCATCAAATATCTCATTTCCCCTCATTTCCTTCATTTTCCCTCTAATTTCCCTTAATTACCACATTATGTTCACAAAATTAAACATACTTAACAAATGTTGATTAAGGTAAGGCATGTTGACCAAAGTCAAAGAGTTGACCAAGTCAACAAATGTTGACTAAAGTCAACATTTTGAAAAGTCAAAAGTCTTAAGAGATAAGGAAAATATCTCATTAACTTAATGATGATTTTCTTTTCTTTTCATTTTGATTTTTTTTCTTTCCTCTTTTTGCAATTTGTTGCCGTCCACTTTTCATCCTTCTAGACTTCTCCATTTGTTGTCTTCATAATTGGAAACAAAACAAAAGAAACAAAAACAAAAGTCCCCATTCCATGCCGTGAGCTCTCCTTCTTCTTTCACTTTCATCCTTTTTCTTTTGTCCCCTTAAACTTCAACACAATTAAAGGTATGTTCTTAACTTGTTTTATGTTATTTTATGTTATTCATTAGTTAGTTAATTAGGTAGATTAGGTAAGTAGTTAAGTGTTTAGTGAAGTCTTGAAGAGAAGAAAACAAAGTCTCCATCTTTAAGTGTAGAAAGTGATGGATCATGAAGGAAATGGAAGAAATACATGTGTATGTACTCTTAGATGTATATACATAAAGAAATACCAAAGGAATACAAGCATATGAACCTTTGTACATAAGCATGTATCATGTACATAACCTAATTTAAGACCATATCTAACTATATATACATATACTATACTAAATACATACATAGAAATGCAAAAGGATGAAAATTGAGAGGATTTTCTTAAGGGAAAATTTGGCATACGAAATTTAGTATAAAAATACGTATTTAACCGTATAGGTATATGAGTAGAAATACATGTATAAATATGGTATAAGTATATGTAGATGTATAAGTATATATATGTATAAGGTATATGTACATAAGTATAAGTATAAGGTATATATACATAAGTATAAGTATAAGACATAAGTATAAAGTAAGAAATAAATGTACATAAGACATGTACATGTGACATAAGCATGATGTAATGCTTATGTAATCAAATGATGAGGTAGATGATGACATAGGCATATGAGGACATAAAGAAAAGATGACATAAGCATATGAAGGCATAAAGGAAAGATGATGTAAGCAATGACATAAGCATAAGTTTAGAAAATGAGAAAAATAAAAAAATGTAGATAATTAGATACTAAAATTAGTAAATCATAATACACTTTGTAAACTAGATTATACCTAAATCAATACATGAATTAGTAATGACAAAGTAAATCCCTTAATTATAAGAATTTAGGGAATAAAGGTTATAAATATAAGTAATAGCAATACTTAAGTATTATAGCTAAAAATTTCTATAAAATTAGTTCATAATATAAAATAGGGGTCTTAACGTCCAAAACAAACATTACCGTATGAATATACGTCCGAAAACGATGAAAAATGACTATAAATTCATAAATATCAGAAATGAAACGAAAAAGTTACATACGATTAATAATAAAGTCTAACCGGGTAAAAGTTGATAATAGTCTAAGTAGATTAGGTAATTAAATGTTTAGAAGTATTAGTTAAATTAGTTACTTACTAGTCTTATCAAATCATAATGATCAGGTGACTCTGAGGAGCGTGAGGACCTCCCAATCGACTACTACGATTAGGGCAAATCACCATGGCCGAGTGAGTATTTACCCAATGATTCCATGCTTGTCTTGTGATTGTAGATAGTGGACCTAAATATTATTAATAATTGATGATTGTGTGGGGATTGGGGAAAATGCCTGTGTATGTTGGTATGTCTTGAATTGTGAACTTATCTTAAATAATGATAATGCTATGTTTGTTGCATGGTAGTATAGAAAATGATTGTGTGCACAATTGGATGGTCATAGCATAATTTGAACCTAATTATGCTCGGCCTATAAAAAGAAATTGAGACATGCATTAACATGCATAGCATGGATACTATTCCAGCCGTCACATCACACGGAGGTAAAGAGAGGCCATTCGGGGGTTGATATTATTCATTTATTTGGTTATGTACGGTGCACTCGTACAAAATGACCTTACCCTGGCCCGCGGGAACACTAGGCGTTGGAGGCACCAACCGCCTGGCTAAGGGTCGAGTCTAGAGACCTCCGTTTAGGGGTGAGTGTGGACTGCGAGGGCCCACTCACAATTATACTAGAACTTGGGTTTTCTGAAATTAAAAGAATTATTTGATATAAGTACGGAACGTGGGGTTCCGTAGTAAAGTAAGTTCTAGTATAATACCCGGATCTGATTGGTGCCGTGTATACTCCAACCCTGACTTTAGAGGGCGTTAAATCTGAGTTACGTATATGAACTAGTTAATTATACGTATTGTTTGGCATTCTGGTTGATCATTCATTCATATGCTTGAATATAATGTATTTTTAACTTGCTTGTGGTGTGGCTGAGGGTTTTGCTCACTAAGCTTAGGCTTACACCCCTTTAGACTTCTGTTGCAGGATAGCCTGTTCGTAGAGACAGGACGAGGGATGCCACAGGTTAGCCTGGGGATTTGGGCAAGAGCGAGCAGCTATGTGTACTGAGAGAACAGTTTATGTAGACTTCTACTTATGTACTTTTGTTTATCTTATTATATTAGACCTAGACATACTTAAATGCTACGTAATGTAAGCTTTGTAACTTAAATTTTTATATAAATATGTTTGTGTAATGATATCATGTGAGTCTGGATGTTCTTTGGAAACTAGTGGTTGTAGAGCCTTGTATATTGTGTGAAGAGTTCTTGATTGGAAGGGTAACCAATCAGGGGTTCTTTATACAGTATACGGCGTCTGCCACGACTAGGCCGTCCTCAATTCGTGACAGCTACTGCATCACTCAAACCATGCAACTTAACCAATGTATGGTAGTACTCTCGGTAGTCTTTAGGGTCCTTTATTCCATCGTAAGTTTCAAACTGTGGTAGCTTGATGTGCTAATGTATCACTTCCTCTAAAATCTCTAGAATAAAGGGACTCCTCTTGATTTGGAATTGCATGCTTGATGTAGCAAGGGTGCTAACATGGGAAGGACCCGTATGGTGCACTTGCTGCGGTTGCTTACCTTTGCCATTCTTTTTTAAAGCAGGAGCCAAGTGTAGACTCTGTAAATTTAACCTTCTAAACATAGTATCGGACTCGAGTATTTTAAATATTTCCCTAAGTCGATAAGACCAAATAAAATGAAAAACAACTAAAATTTTAAACTCGGAATTTAAAACGAGCTTGAAAGATACTATTATACGATTTGGAAACCCTAATCATGCAAGAAAACCCCAATCCTTACATATGCGTATTTTTAAAATATATATATATATATATATATAAACCTAAACTTAACAGGAACTGTAAATACTAAATATAAAAAAAATTTTAAAACAATAAAATTATCTTAATAATTGAAAAGCCATAAATCAATAAAATTATCAATAGTTTCGTGAAATCATATAAAACCAATAATGAACGAATCAAGGATTATTTCAAGCGATAATAAATAACAAAACTAAGTTAGTTAAAGGAATAAATTAGTTAAAGGAATAAATTAATAAATTTACAAAAAATTATTTTACTTGTGTACATAAGTAGCCCCATAATATGTATATACATATAAATATATTAATAAGTAATTTCCTTCTCTTTTCCTAATCTATCGTATGATATATATATCATATATATATATATATATGTGTGTGTGTGTGTTGCATAACAAAGCGATATTCCTATATAATTCAGCCAATTGAACCTTAAGCTCCTAAGTATAAGTCAATTATTCCCGAGCTGGTGAAAAACCCTAAAACAATTAAGGACTTGTAACCCTAAGCGGCTAATTAAGAATTTAATTTGAACAATTTTATTCAACTTTAGAAATTTCCATAATTTTATAAGAATTAAACCATAACTTATAAATTAATTTAAGAGATAAACTCCAAAATAATTTCACATAAGACAATCTCCTTATCTTCATGCATAAGATTTGTGCACACGAATAAATAAACCAACCAATCATCCTAAATAACTTATCAATTGATAAATATAAACCCTACTTTTAGTGGGCTCATGATTCAATTAAAAGTACCGTCCGAACGTTCTTAAGAATCAACAAAAATAAGAATTTAAGCTTACATTTAGAAACAAATCAAAATTTTCCAATTCAGAAACTAATTATCGATAAAACATGAGCTTGAAGAATTACGAGCTCTAAAGTTACTTAAAACCCTAAACCTTAAAACCATTAAGGAATTTTAACCCTAAGTAATTAATCAATAATTTAATTTGAATAATATCATTCAACTTTAGAAAATTTCACAATTTTATAAAAATCAAATCATAAATTACAAAACAATGCAAGATGAAAACCCAAAAACAATTTCCTATAAGGCTATGCCCTTATCTTCATTATAAGCCTTATACATAAATAAGTAGACCAACCAAACACCTTAGATAACTTATCAATTGAGAGTTGGAATCATTTATCAATTGATAACTTATCAAAATCTAGTGATAAGACAATTTCCTTATCACCTCTTCACTTATACTACATATGGACAATTTTTCACAAGATTTCATAAGCTTAACTTTAATAAATGAGACAAGACCACTCCATGGTATAAAAAGAGTTCAAATGGCAGATTTGGACAAGGGAGAAAAGGGGTCCATTCTCGTGTCTTTCAACCATCAATCACTTTCTCTTACACATCACTATTCACCCCTTAATGCTTACATCATCAATAGTTGCAATTGTTGACTTTTGTATAAGCTACAAGATAATCAATTAAAGCTTCTTTCACACACTTCTTTCCTCATTCAAAATTTGCCACTCTCTCCCTCTTTCACTCCCATTTTCACTTCATTTTCTCTCACTTTAAATACAAATCAAAAGAAGAAATCAAACTCCACAAATTCTTAACATTGCCGCCACCATTTTGCTTCCATACTCACGGCAATTTCTCTTCTTATTCTTATGTCATTTTCTTTCACCATTTAAGATCTTTTAGAACCATTACAATCTTCCATAAACCCTACTTCAAAAGACCAAAAGATTCGGGTTTCAAAAAGTAGGAAAAAGTAGGAAGCAAAGTTAAAGGCTTAAGAGGAACCTTAGTGCACAACCACCAAACTTTGCGTTAAGGACGAGTATGTGTTTCTTATGATGTGTGGATTAGTATTTATGTTAGGAGACTTGGATTTCTTGAAGATGTGAGTAAGGTTTAAGTTGTTAGAACACCAAAAATCATTTTGAGAAACAAACCATAAAACCCTTACATGAAGTTGAAATATGAGCATGTAAAGTTGGTGTTTTGTGAAGACATTTATTTAATGCTTTGAATGGAAGATTTTAAGCTAAGAAAATCTTGAAATGAGAACTTTAATGGAGGATAAGCATGCTGGACGTGAGGGTTTCATAGTCATTTGAATGTTGATTTTGTTTCCATTAAGTTAAACATGCTCAAATCTAGACTTAAGTTAAGAAAAAATCCATCACATAAAGTTTTATGAAGAAACCAACTTTGTATAACATTAGCCATGATATGGGAGTTGTATTTAGTATAAGATCTTTTATTTCTTTATTTGGAACATGAGTTAAAGGATCATTTGATGGAAGGAAACTTAAGTTAAGATTTGTACACAAGTAGTTAAGTGATAATCTATCACCTAAACTTAAGGAAATAATGAAACAAGTTGAAAAACCAAGTGAGGACCCCTTAGGACCAACATGAACAGATCTAGAACATGGGAAAATGAGGCCTAAAAATATGATAAAAGTGAAAGAACAAAGTAAAAAGATTAACTAAAGCAAGTATAGTGAGCATATAAAGCCTAAAAATCAAAACCGAGCTTAAAACTCCCAAAACAAGCCTAGAACTCTAAGATGGGCCTTCAATGAAATTCTGACCAACACCTTAAAGTATCAAGAGAGGTTGTTTTGAAGCCTATAAGAAATCCACCTAAGGCCCCATAAGCCCACCAAAGTCACTAACTTTAGTTTGAACCAAAAATAAGCCCATTTGACAACTTAAGCCTACTAAAGGGCCCATGAAGTGGTTGTTAGCCTTAGGAATATAAATCAAAGTTGTAAATCTAATCTCAAGGAGTATTTTGAGCTTAGGATAAAATCTTAATACCAAGCCCAAAGAATTTCTTAAGTTATTAAAAAGCCCATTTACCATACAAGGCCCAAAAGCACTCCAACACATGAGGAACTCTACTGTTCTGACCCATGGACAGAATTGTATGCCTCATTTTGAAAATTTAACCTTACCACGTTAAAGTACACTCGAAAATGATGAAGATTGACTATAAGATCATAAAAATCAGATTTAAAACGAAAATGTTATACACGATTGAACTTTTAAGTAAAAACCGGAAAAATTTATGAAACCAAGTCCAAAGTATAACTTAAAGGGTTTTAGCTTAGTTTTCTAGGTTTTATTTCAAATCCTTATAGTATCGTATTTGCGATGTCCAGGGGACCCGGCTTTGGGGAGACGACCTATCCCGGATTATTTTGATTGATCCGCATGGCTGAGTGAGTAAATTCCCAATGACTCTTTACTTGATTATACTTGTAGAATAGATGCACCTAAACTATATATATAAATTTGGATGCTTGTGGGATATGGGAGATGCATGTATTTGAATTAATGGATGAATGAGATGATTTTTTTTTTAATTTTATTATATATAATAATGGGAATTGTTTGTAATGCATATATATATATATATATGTGAATTGTACGGAATGAAATTGTTTGGTCACTCAAAAAAATCAAGTTAATCACTTGTACGATTAAGAACTCAAAATGAATCATGCATTCCCCATATTGCATACGGATAATACCAACTGCCGCTTCACGCAGAAGATGGGAGGGGACTCACAGGAATACGAATTTCCTATAGGATTGGGTACTAGCTATGCCATCATATATATTGAGTCTCTGACCTAAGCTGATGGGCTTACTAGGTGTTGGGAGACGCCAACCGTCGGCGAGGGGCCGAATCTTGTGGCTTCTGCTTAAGGTGTATGTTTATGGATTGCGGAGGCCACCATACCGCTAGACTTGGGATTTTAAAAGATATGATTTGATTTTAGTAAAGGAAGTATACATACATACATACATATATATAGAGAGAGAGTTTTGTTTTGGCATGAGCACGATAGTGCAAATGAAATAAAACCCAAGGTCTAGAACCCAGATTTTAGTTTGGGTCGGTTAATTATCTCCAAACCCCAACTTTAGGGAGCGTAATTCTGAGTCGTATGCAGTTCCTAGGTCACTGCATGCATTGTTTGGCATACTGATTGTTCATGCATTCATATGATTGTACATTTAATAAATTTCTGTCATGCGGTATTGATGAGGGTAATTATCTCACTAAGCGTAAGCTTACACCCCAATAGTTGTTTTCTTTGTAGGTTAATCGATAGTTGGGAATGGGATAGGAATCGAGTGTAGAGCGCTACCATTGAATCAATGTGATGAAAAGCTTGTGTAATTAATTCGAAATAATCCGTAAAACGACTAATGTCTCAATTAAGTTTAGTATCTTTAGTAAGTTTAGAATTTTCTGGAATTGTCTATCTTATTTCACTATTTTGGTAGAGGATACCAATTCTCTGCGGTTCTGAGGAATTGTGGAAAAATAGATATCCATAATTATTTATATTATATAATGAGTCAATGAACTAAAATTGAAGACTTTAATAAATAATTATTTAGAGTCTTGCAATCTCTGACTTGCAAGGCGATTTTCTTATCATGGGTGCATACGTGATATGGAAATTTTAGGCAATACTACTAGGCCCCTTCTAAGATCGCTACACCAAGGGTTCCACTTTGACCTTGGCTTACTTTTTCATCAACTCTAGTAACTAAATTGAATCATCACTATTATCGACATCATGATTGCCATACTCTTTGTTTTGATTTGGATGAATACTATTATGAAAGAGGTTAAGCATCTGTTTATATTTTTTGTTTAACTTTGAGTTTTCCTTAGCCAAATCAAGGCATAGTTGCTCGAGTTTAGCCAGTTATTGCTCATCAGTATGCTGACTCTCCCCTTTATAGTGTTGGGATGTATCGAGCTTGATTTTTTCACCACCTCGGTTCTTTTATAAAATTAGGTCTTCTCTAAATCAATTAATACTAAACTCTACCCTTTTAATACCATTCCTCAACTAGGGTATAAAGAAAACTGTTCCTTTTAGTTTTGAAAACAATTTTGGAGTCGCCACTTGACCAAAATCGAGAAAGATAGTTAAGTTATAGCTAATCGGGTAAATTGGTTATAGCTTAGCTACTAGTCTAAAGATTAAAACTAGTTCTACAAAACGGTTTTTGAAACCAAAGAATTTGGATCTTGGGGTTAGGAATTTTAAAACCTTATGGGTATTATTGACTTTTCAATATTAGAATTAAACTTAAAAATCACCTTTTGAAAAAAAGCAGAATTTGGTTATTAGTTACTCTAATTAGATAAACAAAATAATCTAAACTTAAAGAAAAAATGAAATTAGTTTTTTTTTTTTTCCATTTTTATCATTGCCCCATAAGTGCTTATGTACCCACTATTCGAGGTCAAATGTACATAATTTTTTATAAAAACTTTAGTGGGTGATTTAATTTTAATTTTTTAAAACAATCGAGTTTATGTTTCTTACTCAATTTGGTTCATTTAAGAAAATTTCTAAAAAAGGTCATAAATTGGATTTTATTTTTTGAAATTCTAAATTATCCTAATTTGGAAATGGTTGATTTATTTTTATTTCATTTTTGGAAAATCAATTTTTCTAAGTGACAAAACAATTTTATTCCCTATCTTACTTATTTTATTTTGATTTTATTATATCATCTTATTTATTTACTATTTATTATATTTTATCTATTTTTGTTAAACTAAAAAAAATAAAGAAATAAAGTAAAATAAATTTACTCTTTTCATTTTTCTTTTTCCCCTTTTTTTTCTTTTCTTTTCTTCTTTTTATTTTTTTCTTTTCTTATTCTTTTTCCTTTTTTTCATATTATTA
The DNA here is from genome assembly GCA_024138005.1 of Lumnitzera racemosa. Taxonomy (NCBI): domain Eukaryota; kingdom Viridiplantae; phylum Streptophyta; class Magnoliopsida; order Myrtales; family Combretaceae; genus Lumnitzera; species Lumnitzera racemosa. The sequence goes on from JAMXBC010000006.1 coordinate 67,652,829, forward strand.
CATTTACATTCAGAAATAAATAAAGTAAATAAATAAATTTATAAAACTGAAAAAAAAAAGGAAGAAAACTTGGATAAGAATGCTTCAAACCAATGGAGCTGTACAAGTCGACTTCAAGCCTTAAGTCGGATTACGAGTCAGATTTGGGTCGAGTTTTCGAGTTGACTCTCCTAGATTTAGGTTAGGCTTCTACAGCAGCAGCAACGTCGACATGATTCGACTTGATACAGTCACCAAAATGAGCAGGTGAAGGGTGTTTGGTGTGTTTCTGATTAGCATTATAGGGGCTAGACACAACGCTGTGGCCGTAGGAGGTAGTTTGGATGGTAGCGTGAAGCAATGGTTGGCGGCAATGCTTGGGAGGCAACATCTGGAGTCTCAGGGTTCTGATTGGTGGATGGGGTAGGGGTTTTGAAGTGTGGGGAGCATCGTAGTGGGGTTAATTTAGAGTGAGGAGTAATGGCGACGGTGGTTCAAGAAAGGGTGATTAGGGTTTCGATCGAAGTGGTAGTTTGTGAGTACGATGATGGAGCTAAAGGGTAGTGATGAAAAGCTTGGAGTGTAGGGGTTACGGCTATAATGTTGGGTTTGGTCAAAAGTAGCTAAAGAGAGAGATTTAAAGAGAAGGAGAAGGTTCAATGGAGGGTTAGAGAGAGAAAGAGATTGTAAGAGAGAGAGGGCTTAGAAGTTGATTCGAAAGTTCATTTGTGTTTGTGTGTATGCTTAGATGCTCGTAGGTCTCCTATTTATACACGAAAACACCAATCAAACAAGGAAAGATTAAATTCGGAGTTAAAAGGGAGTGCTCGAAAATCAAGTTTCATCCAAATTTTGGAGCTCAATTTGAATGCTTCTTTAACTGAATTTGGACGTGTTCCTATGTTTTATTCAAAGTAAGCCACGCAGTAAACAAAATCAAAGCAAGAGATTGGGTGTGGGTGTATGGAATTTGTGCAAAAATTGGAGCTAAAGTGGAGGGAGTAGGTTGTTCTTCACCGAGAAAGTAGAGGAAAATCTGGAGAAAATGAGGGAAAACTAAGGGAAAGAGAGGGAAAGTGCTTATGTGGCACCAACGTAGCGCCATGTCAGCTAATCTAACCGATCACAGCATACCATGTAACGCTACGTCATTATGGGATGAAACTAATTCTATGACTAATTTGACTTAATTAGAATGTGTGTTTTCAACATCCAATATAGTACCCTATTTTAATTTTCTTAAGTCCTGTTTTTCTTAAGACAAATCAGGATTTAAGGGACTATATTCAAGCTACTTTTATGCTCTACTGAACACGAACACAACTTGAGGATAACTAGCGTTTGTCAATAAAGGTTGCCTTCCTTTCTGTTCACCACTTGATACAAAGTTAGAGCCGAAAAACGCTGACTCTGAATTGCATTAATCGGCCATAAATTGTACAACTACAGGTATGGAGCTACGCCAGTCTAGTTTAGCATACTGTGTTAGGACCACTACCCCCCAACATCAGTGAATTGTAAATCAATAGATTTCAGCGAGCTATTATACCCAACACCTTTGGTTCCTCACGAAATACAGTCTAACCAGTATCGTCTTGTCTACCTGGGAGCTAAGACGTCAGCACGAGTCGTCTAACCCAACACTACCATGTGTCAAGATACGTGGTGCAATAAAATCCTAATACGTGGAAGTTCCTAATGTGAGAAAAATAAAAAACTTGTACATGCCTTCTTTAAGATTCAAATCCCTAATCTCATACTTATCCCAATGTCAATGTCCATATACTTATTCGTTAGGCCATTGGCCTATACCTTGTCCATTGTATATATGAACTTGGTCAACTTAGGCTAGATTTAAATCTAAGCCCAAGTTCAACGGTCCAACTTTAAACTTATTTCAAAATTAAAAATCTACTTTAATAAAATGTTATTTTATAAAATATTTTATTTTTTTCAAATTTTCAATTTTTTTTGTAATTTTTTAATTTTCAAAATTTTTGTGTTTCTTATCCAAATTTCTTATTTTTGAATTTTTTTTTTTTGTATTTTTCTAAATTTCTAAATTTTTTTATTTTCTTTAATTTCCTATTTTTTGTATTTTTCCTAATTTAAAGCCTATTAAGAAAAGAAAGAAAAATAAAGTAACAAAATAAATGGGGAAAAAATTAGGTGTCTACAGGAGGAAGTGCCAGCACCTACACTCTTGGTCATTCTAGTTTTAGCCATGTGGGTGTGTTTAGGAAAAAACAAATGGCGCAAAACGTTGTTGGTGAATTTTGGGAGTTGGAAATATCCTGCAAAGATTAAAAAAATGTGGCCACTTTGATGCCTAAGTTAGTAAGTAGTAATGAAAAAACTAAAGTAAAAAGGTTAAGAGTTATCATATGCCCCTTATAAATTTTCTTTTTTATATTTATAAGAGATTGTCATGTTTGAGGGAGTAGTTATCAAAATAACTATTTAGACATATGGAAACTTATTGATTAGACACATTTCCAGAAATGTAGGGAGACCATGTAGTTATGTAATATAACTATGCTTGTGATAACTATTCGTACTATGAACTTGAATTCAAATCAGGAGTAAATGTGTTACTCAACGAGGAGCCGAGAATATAGATTTCCCAACCTATCGACAGTCGAATGGACGATTAAGACGGTGGACAAAAACTAACTATCAATAGATATATTATATGACTTGTCTCATTATCATTAATATGTAGGTATGCATTGAAAAAAAAAATTATATATATACATATATTTATATATCAATACAACAACAACATACTTTGGGATACACTTATCTAGAAATATATACACCATAATTATTAATTAGTAAAAGAACTATTATATAGTAAAATCCACACACATACTCATATATATATATATATATATAATTAAATGCCAAGGATAATTTGGAAGAAACCAAGTCATCCTTGACCAATATAGTGATGATATTCAAATTAGAATAAAGTTAATATATCAATGAGAATTAATGATTCTCTCACTACAGCAATAATACAAGGTGTACTTGAAATGTTATTAAGGTGATCGCCGTCAAATAAAACTTCATAATCTTAGTCGTATCTTATGAAGTACCATTCAAGATTATCTACGGGATCCTAATAATCGATATTATTAGACAAAATTATAGAAAAATATATGTAAATAGGCCCAAATCATTAACAAAACCTACTTATACATTACATTATCAATTTTTAGTAATAATCATAGAAAAATTTATTTTAAAAAGTAAAAGTATAATAAATAAATAGAGTAACATAAATATTGGACGGCGGCTAAATATATTTGCAATGGAAACCATGCATTAGAAACAGGTGTATGATGTCTATAAAACTAATATAATATATGTATATTATTGCCCTTAGTAATTACTTGTGGCTATTGGACTAATTAAGCCGCTAAAACCACCTGGAAGTATAATAATAATAATAATAATAATAATAATAATAATAATAATAATAATAATAATAATAATATAATCGAAATTAAACTATCAAGAAATAATAATAATATAAACAAAACCATGCTTGCTGTCTAAGGAAAGGAAAAGAATTCAAGTGGGGACGTGTAAAAACCACATTTAGCAAGCAATACTCAAATGAAATACCCACTAGACACCTCAAATTAGTGGCTCACAGGAAACCAAAACTATGACTACACCTAGATTAAGTAAATATTGTTTGGTAATGTATATCAAGGATACGTATGTGGACTTACCGAATTGATCTTCACTGACTTCAATCTTCTATAAGTAAGTCTTAGAAATGGTGATCAAGCAATTAGTTTGAACTCACAATGATATTTTACTTATATCGAAATATGAAACATAGAATATCATGGTTGGAAATGTGAAAATATACTTGCTATCAACAATTTGAAATTCACATTGCAAGATAGCAACATGGTATAAAATGATATTTAGTGGATATACATATATATATATATATATGTAGACACACACACACTTATTAAGTATACATGTTACATGATATATATGTGCCTAGTGGACATACATACATGCATATATATATATATATATATTTATTAAGTATACATGTTACTTAATATCTATGTGCCTACGTAAACATAAATAATTAAATATGTTAACTATATAAAATGTTCCCAAAATTATCAGCAATTCCCATGTAAAGCATTCAATTCTGACTTGCTGATTGTCATGGCAATTTCCTAGGAAGCAAAATATGACTCATGCGAAAAATGATATCAAGTTCTTGACACCTAGCTTATGGAGATTACCAAGCATAAAGATGGTCAAATTGCATTACACTTGCACTTTACAATATGCTACATCACCCACTAAACTTCCTATTAATAGTCATCTAGCAGATTATTTTGAAAGTTTTACGCAAGTATGGAAGCAGCAAGTTTAGGAAAAATACACATAATACCAGTTGAATAAAAATTAGAATTTCATTGCCATTTACTCCTCAGCAAGCCAACACCTCACTGGAAAGTTAGAGGAAATTTTGGGAAGTCCAGGAAATTAACATGTCGATATCACATCAACCATTAAGTGGTAAGTTCCTAGAATTTAATTTGCTTGCGTAGATATCTTATTTTTGCTATTTTTTTTTTATTTTTCGTTAGCTGAGACAAGTTAATAAATAAAAAAAAATTAAAATATAAATAATAAAAATTAAAAAGTTAATATTAAAAGAAAAAATAAAAAAACAGAAAAAGAGAGTTGAGTCAAATTATATCGAGATCGAGTCAAGTCGAATTGCATTGAGATCGAATCTAGTCGTGTCGTATCGAGTAGTACCATGTCGAGTCGTATCGTATTGAGTTAAGTCGTGTTGAGTCAAGTCGCGTTGGATCGTTTAAAATCGAATTGAATAACGGTATTTGATTAGTTTAATAAATTTTAAGTCATTAAAAAATTAGGCTTTATTAAAATAATTTTGGTCCAGTCTAATATAAAATAAATTTTTTAATCCAAATTATATTAAGATTAATTAGATTTATAATTTATTAAGTAATTATCAGGTTATATCCAATTAGTTCAAATTAGACCTTAAAAAATTGAAAATCCGAATTAGATATGATTTTTAAAAGTCAGCACAAACCTTAAAATAATCATTATTTTGATCCGAAAAATTTAATTATTGATTTATAAATAAGGATTTACCAATAAAGTTAATAACTCTCTGATTACTTCAATCCATTCCTACGATTTGTAATTCACGTTCCAATTCCAAATTTCCGAATTGCCAGCCTGACGATTCAATTCCAAATTTCCGAATTGCCAACCTGACAATCCAATTTCAAATAACGATGTCGTCCTTCAATCTAACTCCAATTAACGCCAGTAGCCATCACAATTCCAACGTCCAACAATTCTAAAACGAAACCAACGTCCAAATTTCTAAAATCTAACGTCCCGTAATTCCGAATTGATCCGAAACCTGACATCACACTGACACAGTTTCACTAACCTAGCGACGCAAGCAAAAAATCCAGCGAAGCCACGTTCCCCCCTTCATCGATCAACATCAGCCGAAATCCTCACAGACTCCACGACAACACCTGACTAACCCCCTAGCAAGCTACACGCCGACATATACGTCTCCCTCAATCTTAACCGAGCTATTAAACTCTACATGCTGACAATCCCAATCAACCGCACAATTCTACGCTAACTCTAAAACTGTATAGCATATCCCTTGATCCTTTCACCTCAATCCACAATCACGACACGTCCCAGATTGCTCAACACGCAAGCTAACAATTCGACCAAAGCTGACCTTCGACTGAATTGTGAACACCGATCAACTCAAGCCAACTAAACGCGTCCACAAGCCATCACAATCCACATATACGAAGACATGCACGATCATTAGTATGGCACATCATTGGACATAACACGACGATATCACACGATTCAAACCATTTTTAGGTAAAAAATAATTATTTATTTTATTAGTTAGTTTTATTGTTTTTTTTACTAACCTACTTTTTGTTTTAGTGAAGTTTTATTATTTTTTATAGTTATATTATTAGATATTTTTAGATAATTTGAGTTTTTTAGTAAATTTAGTTAATTGAAAAATTGCATCTTTTAGAAAAATTATTTTTTTTTTATTAAAGATATACGTATCATGTTATTGAGATACGTATTTTACAGCTTTACGATTGAGATACGTATCTTACGATTAGGATTCAGAAAAGATACGTATTTAATAGTTAAGATTTGAAAAAGATATGTATAAAGATACATATCTAAATCATATCTTAGTGGATCTTATAGTTAGGATTTAAAAAAAAAATATTTTTGACATATAGTGATTTTAAAAAATAAAAAATCTTAATTGGAGTTTTTCGAAAATATTTAAGTAGTTAGAGTTTTTTTTAATTCGAGAAAATTAGATTTATTAGTTTTTTTTAAATAATAAATTGTTAAAAAATGTAAATCTAGCTCGGTTTTCAAAATAAAAAGAGTTCACCCACTAAATATTTTATAAAAAGAGAACTACAATTGGTTTGATCCGATACGTAGGCACCTTCAACGTAACTACATAAAAATTTAAAAAAAAAAATATTTCCTTTTTCTTAGATATTCGTAATAAAAAAAATAAAGAATCACTTTAGTTATCTCTTGCTTATTTAGGTATATTTTTTAGAAAATTATAAAAATAAAGCCCAATTTATTTTTTTTAAATTTTTACATAATGCCTTAATCTTAATAGGTTAACTCTCAAACCCAGTCTTTCTAGTTTAATTTTCTAAAAATCAATTTCTTTTAGAATATCCGCAAACTAATAGTCAAATTAGGATTTCCCTACTCGAAAACCTTAATTTCATTTTTTACCAGTTGAACTGGTCGGCAACTCTAATTTTTTTTTAATTTTCTAAAAAAGTATTTCCTTAGTTTAATGTTTAGTAATCTGTATTAGGTGGGCTGAGTTGATATAGGTTAAATTATAGAAATTGAAATAGAGCTCAACAACTTACCTATTGTTGATATGCATATATATATATATATATTCTTATAAATGTGCATAATTATATGGGTTATATTGGTAATTTGATATTACTTATGGATATTATTTTAATAAAGCCCTATTATAATTTTAAGTTAAAAATGATGAATGGAAGAAATGATGGACATTATTTCCTAAGCATGTAGTAACTTTCCTAAGGTTAATTATGTTAATTGATTATTTATTCTATAAATAGCATGAAAAATGGTATAAAGAAATACTAAAGTTACCAATTTAATACTTACTTTGGATAGAACTCTAAAAACTTGATGTGGTAGCTTGCTGGCCTGATTATATTATTGATGGTACCTATTTTGCTTAGATGAATGTCCTACTAGTGTTAGTTATATACTATAGGCTTAAAAAGGAAACTGGTGATAATTGTGGTTACATGTACAACATGTTTTTTGGCAATAGGCATTATAATAACTAATAATAATATTGTAAATGGAATTAAACCAAACCCTTGATTATGGGAAGCCATTTCTTCCAACAAATAAAAAGAAAATCCAAATTCATATTTGTCAATGTGTTATTCTTATGAACCCAATGGTATTAACATTAACATCATTAATTTTTATAACATATGAAATAAAATAAAACAAAAATAGAAAAGATATTTTCATAATATTATGGACAAATATTGTCACAACAACAATTAATTTAGAAAATAAATAATAATCTTACAGATGAAATTAATTTTCATACAACTAAAATGATATATCACAAAAGGGTAATTAGTCATTCTTATTAACTTTTAATGGTTCAACCATATATATGTATACATATACATATATATCTATGTGTGTACGTGTGCGAGCCTATATATCATGTCCCAAGCATAAAATATGATTTCATATATGTTCTTACCTATACATTAGTAGATTCACAACAATTCTTGCAAGTGATATGTTGACCATACATTAATATACAATATTAAAGTTGAGGATCTATGATACCCTTAGTATTCAAGTTCTCCAATGTTTTGTAAAGTTTTCTTATAATGACATCCTTGGTTACTCATAAATGAATATGCCACAAGAATAGTACTCTTGGCTACATAATATTAAACCATAGGATAAGGATGTAGTGCCCTACCTTAGTGTAAATGTGGTATATTAGTATAACTTAGGATTTCCATATTATATTTATGTATGTATGTATGTATGTATGTATATATATATATATTTTATTTTCTTAGGTTAGAAATATAATATATAACAATACATGCAGTTACATGCACATAGATATATTATGCATACATATACATATATTTTTTTTATTTTGTTTTCTAGAAATGTGATAATAATTACAAATATATATATATATATATATATATGTGTGTGTGTGTGTATGTGTATTATATTTAGGGATGTGGCTTGCAACGGAGGAGTAATATTATTTTTCTTTTATGGTATAGTATACATATCACAACCCGAACAATATCATTATCATGGTAGATTGTCGTATACCGTATAAAGGTCTACAATCAACCCTTTTGTTGATCGTAAGCCTTCTATAAGACACATAAGGCTCCTTCTACTCTACGTTATCATTAGGTATATAGATGAGTAATATCAGGCATAAGATTTGAAATTACTAACTAACATTTTAATTCACCAAAAATAAAGTGTAGAACTTAGAATTCCACAACAAAATATTACAGTACATCGAAAGTTCATAAGAGTCTGTCATAAGTTTGTCCATTTACAAAAATTTAGAAAGAAATCAACAACCACTAGCCATACTATGAAGTTCTCTTTTGACTCTCTTAATCACATAGCCTCGTCTTAGTACAAGACTCACCTCGTGTATTCCTCAACCCAAATGGACAAAGAGATGGTTTTGCATCAAAAGAAATCTAATAAGGTGTAAGCTTACGCTTAGTGAGTTAACCTTCGTCACACCATACAACAATTTTATTAAATGCGCAAACATATGAATGCCTAAACACTCAAAATGCCAAACAATACATCCAGTGACCTAAGAACTGTATCAACTCAGAATTACACCCCTTATAGTCTGGGTTGGAGATAATTAACCAACACAAACAGTTAACCAAGTTCTAACACCTAAGTTTTTTTCTGCTTACACTATTATGCTCAAAACAATTCAAACTTATACATAATAAAAACATTTTACTTTTCATATGGAAAATACACTTTCCTTTTCAAAAATCAAACTTTAAGTCAAAATTCCCAGATTTAACGATATGGTGGCCTCTGCAATCCATATCATAACAATTAGTATCTCCTAGTGCCTAGTAAGCCCGAAAATTAGGATAGAGACTCAATAACATATAAATGGCATAACTGTTGCCTAATCCCTATAGGAGCCTCCACTCCTGTGAGCTGCTTTCTACCTTCCACTTCAGGTGGCAATCGGTATAGTTATGATGTAATTATAAGAAATGCATGACTCATTGAATTCCTTAATCGAATAATTATGTAATCCAATTTTCATTATGATTAGATAATTTCATTCCATACAACTATGCATAACTATCATAAAAAATAATTCCAATTATTCTCTAATTAGAAAATCATGCCATTCAATCATAATATCATACACATGCATTTCCCATATCCCATAAGCATTCAAGTTCATTACATAAATTTAAGTGTATCTATACTACAAATAAAACCAAGCATGAGGTCATCAGGAATCACTCACTCAACCATAGCTAATTAGTCGTAGTAGTTTGGGGGTAGGTCGTCTCCATTGGTAAGGTCCCTTAAACATCGTAAATATGATATTATAACAGATTGAAATAAAATTAAAAGGCTAACCTAAAATCTTTTAAGTTATACTTTCTGGTTGTACTAAAACTTCAATCACATATAACTTTTTTGTTTTAAATCCAATTTTTATGATCTTATAATTGATTTTCATCATTTTCGAGTGTACTTTAACGTAGTGTAGTTAGATTTTTTAGATAGGACCCACAATTCTATATACTGGTCAGAACAGTAGGGTTCCTTATGGTTTAGTGCTCTTTTGGGCTTAGTTTAGTTGTTGGGCTTTTTCTTATCTTAGGAAATCTTTTGGACTTGGGCTTAGGACTTTTTTCTTAACTTAAAACATCCTTTAAAGTCAGATTTCTATCCTTCTCTCATGACCTTGGTCCTATCAAAATTTTCTTGGACTCTTAAGTGGGTTTATGTGGTCAAATCGGCTCGTTTTTTATTCAAACTAAAGTTGGTAACTATGTTAGGCTTAGAAAGTTTTATGTGGACTTCTTATAGGTCTCAAAAAAAGCTTTTCTTGGTTGGTTAAGGTGATGGTCAGAATTTTCTTAAGGGTCCAACTAAGAGTTTTAAGCTTGTTTTGAATATTTTAGGCTCGATTTTGAGTTTTAGGCATTTAATACTTATCATACTTGCTTTGATTGGTCTTTTCACTTTGTTCATTTTGTCTACTTTATTTTATTATATTTTCAAGTAAGTTTTCTTGTGATTCTAGATCTAGTCAGTTTAGGTTTATGGGTTTCCAACTTGGTTTCTCCAAATGTTTCATCATTTTCTTAAGTTCAAGTAATAAATGGAGAGCCTACACTACTTATATCCTAACTCCAACTTATCTTCTTCTCCATAAGAGGATCGTTTAGCTAAAATACTAAGTAAAATTTATAGATCACATACTTATCATAAGTGTTACACCTTAATTTACACCTCAAACAGTTGATTTCCTCATAAAAACATCATGTAGTGGTTTTTCCTTCACCTAAGCATATGTAAGTCAAAGGGTAGGCGATGGCTAATCAATTGGTAAAATGCCCATTAGAAGATGAAGATGATGGTTCAAAAGCACAATTTCATAATGAAAATGTGATGATAGCAAATGAATTGAGTAGTGAGAAATTGGGATGGAAAATATATTTTGATAGAGCAACCAATGTGTTCGAATGTACGATAGGAACAATGTTAGTACCACCTAAGGGTAACCATTTCCCTATGGCAATGAGATTGACATTTCCATATACTAACAACATAACAGAATATGAAGCTTACATTTTGGGGCTTAAAATGTCGTTAGATATAAGAAAACAAAAACTTAAAGTGTATAGAGATTCTTCTTTTATGATTCTCCAGATCCTAGGAGAATATAAGACGAAGGACGAGAAGTTGATACCTTATCACAAACATTTAAGCAAGTTGGTTAAAATATTCCAAGAGATTTCATTCACTTATACTCTAAGAACCTAAAATCAATTTGCTAACACATTGGCCAGGTCAGTGTCAATGGTGAAAGTCACGAATGAGATAGATATTCAACCCTTGAAGATTGAAGTGGAGGAAAAATCAGCTTTTTGCTTAATAGTTGAAGAGAAAGAATCAAAAGAACCTTGGTATCATGATATCAAAAAGTTACATCAAACAGGTGAATTCCCTAATGAAGTGGATAGGAAAGATAGAAAAACTTTAAGAAGATTGGCTACTCATTTCCTGTTAAGTGGAGCCATGTCATGCAAAAGATCACCAGATGCAATACTACTAAGGTATGTAGATAAAGAAAAAGCCGATAAATTGATGAAAGAAATGCATGAAGGAATATGTGGTCTTCATATGAATAGGTACATGTTAACCAGGAAAATCATGAGGATGGGATATTTTTAGATGAAGATGGAATCAAATTGTATCTAGCATGTAAGATACTGTCGCTTGTGTCAGGTGTACGCTAATAAAATCAAAGCTTGTCCTCAAGAATTGCATGTGTTATCAGCTCCCTGGCCTTTCTTGATGTGGGGAATTGACATGATCGGTCCAATTTCACTAATAGCTTCAAATGGGCATAGATTCATTTTAGTCGTAATCAACTATTTTACCAAGTGAGTAGAAGCTGCATCGTATGCCATGATGACTAAAGGAGTAATGGTCAAATTTTTTAAAAGAGATATTATTACAAGACACAGTGCACCCGAGTCTATTATTACAGATAACATGACAAATTTGAACTATAAGTTGATGGATAAAGTGTGCAACCAATTCAAGATCCATCATAGAAACTCGACTCTGTATCGACCTCAGATGAACAGGGTAGTTGAAGCCGCTAATAAGAACATCAAAAGAGTCATTGAGAAAATGGCAATCACGTCAAGAGATTGGCATGAGATGCTCTCCTTTTCTCTCATAGCCTATAAAACCTCAATTAGAACCTCTACTGGTGCAACACCGTATTCATTAGTATACGGAACTGAACAGTACTACGGATGGAAGTAAAAATACCTTCGTTCCAAGTATGGGCAGAAACTCAACTCAATGAAGCTGAGTAGGTGAAGAAACGAATGGAGCATTTGAATCGCCTAGATGAGAGAAAACTTGCAGTAATATGTCATGGTTAGTGCTACCAACAGAGGATGATCCGAGCTTTTAACAAGAAAGTATGCTCGAGATACTTCAAGGAAGGAGACTTTGTGTTGAAGAAAACATTACCGAATGCAAAAGACCTTAGGGGCAAGTTTTCTCCGAATTATGAAGGCCCTTATGTAGTGAAAAGGGTATTATTAGGAGGTGCATTAGTGTTGATAGATATGGATGGCACGGAATTAAGGGGACTGGTGAATTTAGATGCAATCAAGCTGTATTATCCATGAGAACTATGTCCAATAAAGATTTCAATTTTTCTTGAATTGTTTGTGGTTAATCTTTCAACGTTTATAAGTAAAGTTGAAATCCATTAATGTTCTCAAATTCGAATGGTCATCTACCGACGAACACTTCACCAATAAACTCGTGTATACTATGATTCTTGGCCTCATACACTTAAACACCAAATACCTACCAATGAATCTAAATCACCAAATAAATTGAAATCAAATGTTCTTAATAATTTAAACTTGTTTCTTGCAAAAAGAGATTTATCGTTCAAAAGTCATAGATTGAAACTTGGTCACAAGAAAAATAAAATCAAGACATGAGCATGATACGAATACAAGATTCATCAACAAAAAGTATAGAAGGTTTTATTGAAAGAGAAAAGAAAGAGAAAGAGAATAAAAGAAAAGAAAAGAAAGAAAACGAAAAGGAAAAAGAAAGAAAAAAGAAGAAAAAAGGAAAAGAGGAAAGAAGAAGCAAGCATAATCCTTTGGTGAAATTATGCTGATTGAATGAGTGAATATTGGGAGTCAATGTGAGCTTGCCAATTAGTTGCTGTCCAAGAAATTATGTATTCCCAAGTAAAATGATCCTAAAAGTCTTTGAATGAGATATTTAGGAGAATTAACAATTTTTTTTAAATCTTGAATAGATCTATCTTCTTTAGATCACCAAAACAAAACCAAAATCTTGAAAAGATTTATTATCTTTCGATCGTTCAACAAGTCAAAAGAAATCTCAAAGGGATCTATCCTCTTTGGATTGTTCAACAAGTCAAAAGAGATCTCAAAGAGACCTATACTCTTTGGATTGTTCAACAAGTCAAAATGAATCTAAAAAAGATCTATTTTCTTCAGATTGTTCACCAAACCAAAAGAAATCTCAAAGAGATCTATCCTTTTTAGATTATTCGCCGATGCAAGTTTTTTTTGAAATCATGGAGAGATCTATCCTCTTTGGATTATATACCGAAAGAATTTTTTTTTAATCTCAAAAAGATCTATCATCTTTGAGTTGTCCACCAAAGCAAGTTTTTTTTGAAATATCAAAGAAATCTATCCTCTTTGAATTATCCAATAAAGGAAGTTTTTGAAATCTCAAAAAGATTTATCCTCTTCAGATCATTCACCAAATAAAGCAAGAATCTCAAAGAGATCTATCCTCTTTAGATCATTTACAAACCAAAAACAATTTTTTTTTTTTTGGAATCTCGTAAAAATCCATCATCTTCAAATAATCCACCAAAACAAGTTTTTTTAATTCTTATCCTCTTCAGATTATCCAAGTTGGTTCTAGCAAAAATGGGTGTCTCTTTTGTCTTTATAACATAGTTCTAATCGAACTTCACTGTAGAGAGGGACAACTATAAACACCCCATTTTTGCCAATTTTCATTTTTAATTTTTAGTAAGCTAAGTTAAAAATTAATAATAATAAACGAAAAAATAAGAAAATAATAAAGAAAAATAAAATTAAAAGAAAAAAGAAACAAATGAAAAATAAAAAGGAGAGTCAAGTCGAGTCGTATCAAATCGCATCGAGTCAAGTCAAATCGTATTGAGTCAAATCATATCGAGTCGTATAGTATCGAGTTAAGTTAAATCGAGTCAAATTGTACAGTATCAAATCAAGTTGAATCGTATCAAGTCAAGTCGAATCGTATCGGTTAAGTCAAGTCAACTCAAGTCAAATTGTTTAGGGTCAAATCGAACAATGGAGTGTGATCAATTTAATAAATTTTAAATCGTTAAAGGATTAGGCTTTATTAAAATAATTTTGGCCCAGTCCGATTTGAAGTAGATTTTTATCTAATTTATATTAGGCCAGAATGAACTTCGGATTTATTAAATAAGTTGTTAGGCCATAACATATTAGATCAAATCGGGCCTTGAAAAATAGAAAGCCCGAATTAAGCAAGATTTCTAAAAATCAGGACAAATCTTCAAAAAATCATTATCGAATCTTCTGTATCTTCGATACGAAAGACTCAATTGTTAGTTTATAAATAAGGATTTAATGACAGAGTTTGGATGGTTTTTCTAAATTACACATTCCCACCAAACATAAATTATCTATACCCCAATCTAAAACCAATGACCCCTTTCAACTCCACACCCAATCAAATCACAATCTGTCCAATAACTCCCCTGACATCTACAAAGCCAAGCTACTTCCCCTTAGTACAATCCAATTCTCGGCGAAGCCACACCACATACCGTAAGCTAATCTAATTCTAACCTGACATCCCAATCCCCCTGATGCAATCAATTCTCAACGAAGCTATACTGTACGACATAAGCTAATCCAATTCTAACAAATCACAATTCACTCACTAAGAAAATCCAATTAGCTGACAAACACAATTGCAAGCCCTTCGCCTGATGCCAATAGCAATCTAAGCAAGCCATATCCTACGCCTTACCGGCCTTAATCCCCATCCACAATGCCTGAACTAACAATTTGCCAAATTCCACAGCCCAAAACGCTTGTAGTAATCTACAAAGCATCCTAATTCATGCCCCCTGACATACGAAAGTTGACCCCCTTTGCCAAATTCCACGCCTTGCTCATGTCACAAGCCTGACACATTCCACGTACATCCAATTTACATGCCAGTGAGCACAACAATTTAGCCCAGTCAAAGTCAATACAAACAATAACACACCAAATCAAAAATTCACTAATCGCTAAACTCCAAACTCCACAATGCAGAGCATCCACTAATACAATGACCCTCCTTTAACAAATATTGACCTATGCCTAGAGACACACTGACCACAATTTGCACAAACACTCCCTTACCCATACCCTTGCACACACAATCAAGTCTACGGCTGCATGGGCATGGACACAATACTAACATGAACACGAGCACAACACCTAGACAATCACGACTTATGATCACGTATGACAAGTATGTAAAATTATTTTATTTTATTTTATTTATTTATTTATTTAGTTCAATTATTTTACTAACCTTTTTTTTTGTTTTAGTACAGGTTTTTTTATTATTATTTTCATATTGCATGATATTTTTTAGATAATTCTAATGAAATTTAGTTAAATTGAGTTTTTAATAAAATCATGTTTTTTTGAAAAATAAACATATCTTCAACGCATCTTGTAGTTAAGATTCAGAAAAGATAAGTATCTTATAGTTGAGATTTGGAAAAGATACGTATTTTACGATTGAGATTTAGAAAAGATATATATCTAGATCATATTATCAACATATCTTATAGTTAGGATTTAGAAGAGATATCTTTTTACACATAGTATTTTTTTAAAAAAAATGAAAATCTTAACCAAGTTTTAAAAAAGATTTAGTTAGTTAAGATTTCTTTAATTTGGAAAAATTAGATTTCTTAAGGTTTTTTTTTAAATAATAAATTGATAAATAAATGTAAACCTAGCTCGGTTTTCAAATCTAAAAGAATCAACCCACTAAATATTTTTTTAAAAAAAAGAGAACTATGGTAGGTTTGATCCTAACTACCAGGTACATAGACACCTTCAGGACAACCACATAAAAAATAAAAAAAAATTCCCTTTTTCCTAGAAATTTGTAATAAAAAATCACTTTAGCCACCCCTTGTATATTTAGGTATATTTTTTAGTATTTTTTAGGAAATTATAAGAATAAAAGCCCATCAATTTTTCTTTAGTTTTTATATGGTTACTTAGTCTTAAAAGATTAGCTCCCGAACCTAGTTTTTTCAATTTAATTTTCTAAAATTTGTTTTCTTAGAAAATCCATAGATTAGTAGCTAAATTAGGGTCGAAACCCTTAATTTCATTTTTACCAATTGAACTAGTTAGCAACTCCAATTTTTTTTAAAATTTTTTTTAGAAAAGTATTTGCTTAGTTTAATATCAAGTAACTTATACTAAGCGAGCTGGGATTGATATATGTTAAATTAAGGAAATCGAAATAAGGCTCGACAATAAGCCCTAGTGAATCCCTTCTTCTAGGCACATCAATTACTTTTTTACTATAAGGGTTTATTTGCCAATTTATCAACGTTTAAGGAGTCTTAAAGCACACTTTGTAAGTCCAAGGGATTAATCCATACCTAAGTCAAAGTTTGAGAGATTATTTGCAATTTTCCCTATATTTTATGCTATAGTAGGGTTATGATTACCCCTATGTTTTATGAATGACTTAAATGAGATAATAAATGATTGGTTGTTATTTGTGTTGCATTGAATGCATATGTTATGTGATCCTAATTATCATGCGCATGTGTTTTCCAATAATCACGTGCTAAGCATTAACTTACCACTTGGTGAAACTTTCTTTTTCAACTACAGGTATAGAAGATTATGTAGTTTATGAGGAGTCATACATGAAAGATGATCAGGAGGCCCAGGACATCGAGTATATGTATTATTGTGATGACTAGTTAGCACAACGGGATTTAATGATAGACTTTGTTTGTATTGTCAGTTGTATTTACTGATGGAGATAGACTCTAGGGGTATTGGTTGGTTGAGTATAGTAGTTGTTGTTATTGGAGTTTATAGATGCCTCTTTATATTGTTTGGTATTCATTAATCTTATATACGAATCTTGTGGATAGTAGAGAAGGTTATGTTACACCACTCTAACATGTTATTAACAATTCAATATTATGTGAGTTAATAGTTTCTTTATAGATATTTATGGTTTATAGATAGACTTTAAGCCTTAAACATATCATTACCCAGTAATGATACATGGTGGGTTATAATGTCACAGGTTATAGGATGTTATAATATTCCTCTATGTTATGCATAAAACAAAGAAGAGGGACAATATATTCATAGTCTCAAACATAGAGAACACAAAGGAACGGGGATGATCAGGTGTGGCAATGCCTACATCATCCATCCATTCTACCTTGCTTCAAGCTTAAAATGCAATGGGGAGGAGTGTTGATGGTCCATAGTGAGCCTACTTCATTTTCTCTACTAGTAGCGCTGACAATTTGGAACACAACCCAGAAACCTAGACAGGGTTACAATATAATTATAAACAGGTTTTTGTCTAAAAAAAAAAGTTGGTATGAGATACGAACGAGTCAAACTTGTTTAAACAATATAAAATTTATGTTCAGGTTTGGGTTTAACAAGCGAACTCACTTATGAACCCTTTTATTAAACAGGTTCATAAACAATTCGTAGGTTTGACTCCCTAATCCATTTAATTCTAAAATGCACTTACCTAGACACTACATGGTATAAGCTCTTAATAATATACTCCTAGAAAGCCACTTTTTCTAATTTATTTATTTGTTTTTTTCACTTAAGGCAGTTGTCACTTTATCCATTCCCTTCAAGCTTTATCTTTATCCCCTCTACTTAACATTGCAAGCTTCACAAAGTAAACCTTTTATTTTTGTTATGTTACTTGATTTATCTCTAAGTATATTATGCTTTGATTGGCAAGAATTAGGTATGTATGGTTATTATTACATTAGTGTAAAGTTGCAAATTTTATAGTTTTGTAGTGTTGAATATTTGGAAAAATAAGAGAGGTTACATAAAGTGCAAAGAAATTAAAGAAACAAAAGTATGTGCTAAATTTTTCAAAACGTGCTTGTTTTTTGTGACTGCATGTTTCAAAGTTACTTTTTTTATTAGGTACTTTACTTTGCCATTTACATGCAATTAATTCAATTATGGTAAAAAATGGTTTAAGTTTCATTAATTTGGCCAAGAAAATTACAATAATTATGATGAAAAAGATAGAAGTTACCATTAATAGGAAGTTCCCAATTTATTACTTGAGTGTAAAAACTCTTTTATGTAGAAAGGATTGGCTATATGAGGAAGCTAATGAACTAAATTATTTTTATAAATGTTTCAACATCATTGATTTTTGTTAATATTTTTATATTTGGAAACTTTGATTGTCTTTCTTAAAGAATTAACAGAAATTATGAGTAATTTGAAAATTACCATTAATAGTAATATCCCATTAGGCGACAATTTAACTCAATACTATAATGTTATGTAGTCAATCAATATTTAGATCTGTTATATTTGATCAGACATTTCTTTATTAAACTTTTGTTAATTTATAATTTTATATGAGGACTATGCCATTTTTATTTATAAACGTTCATTTCATAATCACCCTTTATCCTATGTGTGAATACCCCATTTATGACCCCTATAATTTTAGAGTTCCCTAAATAATAAAAGAAAAAGGCCCTAATCTAGAAATAATAAGTAAATAAACAAATCTTGAAAAATACAAGAGAGAGAGAGAGAGAGAGAGAGAGAGAACAAACTTAGAAAAATACAAAAAATAGAAAAATTATAAAAAATAAATAATTAGAAAATTTCAAAAAATGAAAAATTGAAAAAATACAAAAAAAAATTAGTAAGGTAGGATATTTTTAGAGAAATAAATATTATTGGGTCTTATTTCAAGGGTCCTTTAATTTTTCAGGTTCAAAGACCTAACTCATAATTTTATCGAACTGGTCCATTTTTTAAAACATTATGCAAGATATGTTATTAACAACATTTTTTGTAATGAAAATATCAACAAATGCAAGAGATAGATTGAGAAATAATGAAATGAATTATTTAGAAAAAGTTAACAATATGTTTGTTGTAAAATATTACACTTGTTATAAAATACTATTTAACGTTATGTCAAATATATTATCAGCAATGTTTGTTGTCAAGATAAAATACATTGTCATATCTATTATAGCATAATATTATCGTATATCCAAATACAAGGGATAGATTGAGAAATATAAAAATAAAAAAAAAATTGATAAGATAAAAAACAAAAGAATGATATCTCACTGGTTCTCTTTCTCCTAAATATATTTTCTAACTACCATTTACTAAGGGACATATAATAAATTATTAGCTATATTTGCAAAAAGAAAAAGAAATTTACCCTACTTAAATGTTCTATTAACTATTTATAATTATTTTTTTATTTAACTAGCTAATTACAATTCAAAAAAATAATTTTTAACAACATCTAGCTTGCCTTAAATCTTTACACACCTTTTCATTTAGGAAAAAACCATTTACACAAACCCTTATCTTTCTATTAGAACAGCACAGCTTCTCCATATAAAGGAACGACACAGAAGCTTCCTCCATCTCTCTCTCGCTCACTTACTAATTCTACCTTGCTACAACCCAGTAAGTCTAACTTCTCTCTCTCTCTCTCTCTCTCTCTCTCTCTATATATATATATATATATATGTATGTATGTATTGCTATATTCTATTTTAGGGTTAGGTTGTGATTCCTTTTCTATTTTTCATGACTATATATAATTTATGAAACATATACACCAAAACCTAAGGTTGCTTGAAATTAGAAGGGCAACTAGGATTTTGATAAAGGTGACTATGTAAATCGAAAGAAGGGTAGTAAAGATGAGGGTGGTGTGGTGTGGTGTTGATGATAGTGTAACTGCAACTTTTTGTAGCAAGTGTGCAAAAAGAAGAAATTGTAGTGGTGGTTTGCATGAGCTATGAGAGTAATAGCTGGTTGTTGCAACCCAAATGTGTGTATGTGAGAGATAGTAATGCTAATTGTTTCATAAAGTCTTGTCAAATTAATGTTTTAAAATTGTAGTATTCCTCAAATGATGTAGTACTATGTTGGTCACATCAATTAAATATGATAGTAACTAAAATAATGAAATATACGTGGATTTGTGAGGCACGTAATGCCATATGTGCTAGATTAGTATGAGTCCTTAAAATCATATGTGATTTTGAAGTTGTAGCACTGGGCATTATCTTTATGGTAATCAAGTAATTTATATTAGTATAGAGCAAATGGGATTGTACCATCCTTGACTCTTCACAACAAGGATCAAAATATGAAATAATGGGTTAGATATAATTTTACTCTTATGTGGCTCTCTTGATTACAAGTATGGTGTATATTAGAAAAATAATTGCACCCTAAACCTGCAATAAGTTTTAACATATATATAGTTTTAGCAATTTTACATGTGTTGGAAGCTTTCGAATTCCTCTATCTCACTAAGTCTCATATAAGTGAACTAATGTGATGCCATCCATAGCTTAAGTTTCCTATCTTTTTTATAATAGTGTCCAATTGTGTTAATTTAATTGTCTTATTAGATTAATATTTCAAAATTATATTAATTTTCTTGCTAATAAGAGAAATAACTTCAGCTTCCTTTTTACATTCTCATGTGTAATTTATGTTGTTTTTAAGCAAAATTTAGTTTGATAACCTTTTATATAATCATGAGATTCAACACCTATCTTATTAAGGATACTTATAAACTCTTCTCTTCTAAGTATGGCCGCAAATCCCAAAAGTTTACGCTTTCCAATTTCCTTTTCCTAAGTTTTAGCTTTCTTTTCTTACTGTATATCCTATAAGCTTGACCTTTTCTATTTGGTTTTTCTAAATCTCATAATGTTTTTTTTTTTTTTAAGTTACAATTTGCTCAAATTTCTTCACTAATTCGTATAAGTCATGTTTACCTTTTCATGATCCCAGAATATATTTCTATTAAGAAATTATCTTGACACATAATTTATGTTTTTCATTTGGTTTTTTTATATGGACACTTGTTCTGATAGGAATTAGAGATCAATGTTCTAACTATAGGGTTCAATAGTTCATGGAGAAGCTAAGTCAACACTCTAGTTTTTAAGCATTTTGCATGTATGTTCACCCACCTTCCTTTCTACTTGCCTTCTTCTTTTTGATTTGTTTATGAATATGGTTTGTTCTATTGCAAGTATCATGACCTTAAAGGGAGCTTAGTAGGATTACCTCAAATTTTCATATCATGTGTGCACCCATGATTTGAAATCATCTTGTAAGTCAGAGATTGCAAGATTCTAAAAAATTGGTCATTAAATTTTTATTTTATTTAATTAACTTACGACTACATATATGTGATTATGGATATCCGATAAGCCACAGTCTAACAGAACTATAGAGAATTGGTATCCCGTACCAAACAATAGATTAGGTAGTAAAGTTCTAAAACTTAAACTTACTAAAGTCATAAAATTGAAGTGTAGTATACAATAATTCCAATGAACCATATAGTCTGTCCTTAGAGTCTAACTACTATACATCTCGATGTTGGCACTCAATTCTCAGTTCTTAACCCATGCCCGATCATCTAGCAACCTACAAGAGAAAACTATTGGGGAGTAAGCTATAAGAGCTTAGTGAGTTAACTTCCTTCAACCAAACAGCAATCAAGTCATATAGTAGTTAGGTTCAACCAAATAAATGCATGGCAAACAGTATGCCAAACAAATACATGCAGGTGACCAAGTACTGCATGTAACTCAAATTTAACACCCTCCGAAGTCAGGGTTGGAGATTCATCGATACAGTCAGATCCGGGTATCATATTAGAACTTATTTTATAACGAAACCCCGTGTTTCATATTTAAAATGTAATGGTACATCCATTACCAGCTTTATCAAAACGAGTTCTACATATGATTATGAGTAAGTTAACGCAACCCTCACTTACCCCTAAACGAAGGTCTCTAGACTCGACCCATAGCCGAACGGTTGGCGCCTCCAACGCCTAGTCGTCCCGTGAGCCAGAGTAAGGTCATATCGTACGTGTACATTGTACGAAATCAATAACAATTAATAATCAACCTACGTATGGCCTCTCGCTACCTCCGGGTAATTTGACTGACCGGAATTAGTTATGCAGTGCATGATTTATGCATGATCCAAGTTAACTTTTCTAGTTGAATAAATTTTAGTCTTATTTATTCGGTGATCATTCCAAGCTACAAACAATCAATCTAGTGAATCTACTATGCAACAAACATTATATTATTGCAATTTAAGGTAAATTCACCATCAACAACAATTATCATACACAAGCATAACCCAACCCCATACACATTCATTTATAATTCATAATTTATATCCACTAACTACAAACACATATAAGTATGGAATCATTAGGAAAAACTCACTTGGCCATAACTAACTCAGGGATCGTAGTAGTCTGGTGGCAGCTCAAGGTTGATATCGAAATCACCTACAAATTATGAAAATTTTGTAAGGTAGGGAATTTAAAGCTAACTAGTATTATAATTTGTAAGGTCTATTTCACTTAGTCATGAGAAATTGCTAATTCGAGCTTTTATCGAATCGCGTGTAACTTTTTCGTTTTAACTCAGATCATTATAAACTTATAGTCCATTTTAATTATTTTTGAGCGTATTTTCTCATAACGAAGTCCGTTTTGGACGTTGTGACTCGTAATTTAAATTGTGATATAAAAACATCACAAAAATTATTATTTAAGTTTAAAAATCATAAAATATTAATTTTCGATATTTTTATTATTTTGAGCATATTTTCCTATTTTTGAGATTTTTACTTTATTATGATTATGATTATTATTATTATATTATTATTATTATTATTATTATTATTATTATTATTATTATTATTATTATTATTATTATTATTATTATTATTATTATTATTATTATTATTATTATTATTATTATTATTATTATTATTATGACCTTTATTATTTTTATTACTTCTTATTTTCTTATTAATTATGTATTTCACGATTTATACATACATATATATATATATCTATATATATTTTCGGTATACTACATATATCTAATATATGTTATACGCTATATATATATATATACTTATTTTATGAACATAAACATACTCTTATGTATATATATATATATTCATGTATTTGTATTTATACATAATAATATACCCATATAATTTTCGAAGACCTAAATATATATATATATAATTTACAAATACCCATTCTTATATTATATATATTCGATAATATATTTACATAATATTTATTATAAAATATGTATACTATATATTATACATATATTTGATAATATATGCCGTATATCGCAAAATATACCCTATATTATACATATATATATATGTTCTATATACATATATTCTTACTTATGAAAATATACTACTACATATATATACTATACGATTACATATATACATATATATGAAAATAATTATACATGGATACATATATATATAGCTTACGGTACAAATGTGTATATATATATGTATATATATACTATAGTTATTTAATATAAATAATTAATACTTAGTCATATGTATACTTAAAAAAAATACATAATACATACTCTTCCATATAATATACCTATATACATACATGCATACATACATAGCCTAATATATGCATATATAATTTAATTTATGTATTTGTGCACATATATACATGTAATAGTAGTGTTTTATTAAAAATATACTATACAAATACTATATTTGTACATGCATATACTATATACATACATCTATACTAAATAATTTACTTACCTTTTTTCTTCTAATTCTATCTTCTTCTTTTTTCCTTCTTCTTTTCTTTCTTTCTTTTCTTTCTTCTTTTCCTTCTTTCTTTTTCTTTCTCTCCCTCACGTTTTTTTTTTCTTCCAGATTTTCGATTTGTGTAGAATTTTTTTTTCTTTTGTTTTTTCCCTCCTTTTATACATGTGAGTTAGCTTAAAATTTAAGCTAAGTAATTATCCAATTTTCATTTTTCATTTTTCTTTTATTTTGTACTCAACATGTGGCAAATTTTTTCTTTACGTGGGCGGCTAAATTTGCTTCCCATTTCCAGAACGTTGCAACTTATAGAAAAGAAAGAAAATAGATAAAAGAGATAAATTAAAAATGAAAGAGAAGGAAAATAAAAATTAATATTAAATATATGTAATTTTTCGAAATATATAAATTATAACAAATCTCATCGTAAATTAATTTTTAAATCTTCATGAAATTTTATCAATTTAATTGGTACCCGATACAATTAAAACTTTTACGAGTTATTATAGCGATTTTGTTATAATTTTACACTAATTGGCGATTTAGTCAAGAATTTGTAGTCGACTATAATTTTATCACTAGTGAGTAATATTTAACTATTTTATAGGTTTACATTTATAATTTTAGGGTTTTGAACAAATTCGGGTTCAATTTTGATTAAAGGTGCTTAAAGCAGTTTTAGGGTTTTAGTATATGATTTAGGGTTCGATCAATTCTTAAAGTTTTGTTATCGATGTTATATTTGATTTATTAAATTTCATGATCTTTTATTGCTACTAGCCTTATCGACTTATTATATAGTTTAGGACACTCGGACTTGAGTTAAGATTCAACTACTAATTTTCCTAGGGTTTACAGCAAGACCACTATACTTTAGCGATAATATAACGTGGTGGTAGCAAGAGCAAGATCAATACAAATACACATAAATTAGGGTAACACCAACTTTGATTCATTGCTCATAAAGAAACTATATTAAGGTACTAAAGAAATATATAAAATCTCATGATTTCATATTATAATGAAGGAAAAAGAAAAACACTATGGCAGCAGATGCAACAAAAAGGCTCATGTTCATGGGTTATACGTCATTGATGGATATTTTGTTCTATTTATTATATTATCTCTATATGTTTTTCAGTCGCACATACAATTTCTAAGTTATTAATCTTTTTTAACTAATGTACCGTAACGTGTGATTAAGTAATTTAATATGTTTACATGCTATTGCAAAATTTTATTTAGTTTTTGCACATGCAATACGTGTGCGCATCTACTAGTTTCATATGATAAAAGTTTCCATTACATATTGGGCTTTATACCTACAGCTTTATTAGTAATATTTTAGGAAAGTAGTGCTCAACTATATGATACTAGAGATATTATTTCATGGAGAATAGACATAGTACATTATACTTAGTTTTTTTTTTAACAACTATGAGATGCACTTTGACATCAAAGTTAATAATAAGTAAAGCACTAGTCAAGCAAGTTATCTCTATAATTAATTTATTTTATTTGTAAAACCACAACTTCTTATAGATAATTCATTTCATTATACTAACTATAGCTTCTTGATTATTGAAGATGGCCAAAATTGAAAGATTTGTTTATTGAATATAAAGAATTGTTAATCTAGAACAAATATTTATTTATTTATTCAAATAAGATAGTTGCCTTATCATCAGTTTAACTTCGATAAGAAAACACATATAGAACTTCATGAAGAAAGAATCTCGTACAAAGAAGAAAATACTTACGTAAAGAGCTAAAGAAAAAATATGAAGAACATCTACCCAAACTTGAACAACTAGAGGGATTGAATAACGAAGATTGAAGCCAATGTGACAATTAAGCTTTACAGGTATGTCTTCCCAAACCATCTAAGTTCTATGAGTATGACTACTGTTTTATATATGCTAAGTGAAATCAATTACAAGAGAGTAAATTGGACAAAGTTAGTGCTTGGTGGTTTTTTGATTTAATGCTAAGTGGTGTAGCTAAATTTGACAAAGTTGCTACCGGTGACCTATCTGCTACAAGTTAAAGGCTAAGAAGTGATGATCTATAGTTTATAAGTTTTAGTTTTCGAATATGTGTGCATGGGTAAATTTATTTGTCATAGTTGTACCACTATTGAGATGGAAAATGTGTATATAATGCAATAGGGGGTGTATATATTTATATTAAGTTGAGAGTTTGTGCTATGTCTTTACTTACCATTGAATGATAGAAGATAGTGGATTATAAGTGTGTATGGTCATATAAAAATTGAAAAAAAAATGAAAATTGTCATTCTAATTTTGTCTTTTACCATAGTTTTAACTAAAAATTGAAGTTTATCTTCTTTTGCTTTTTTTCTTAGTATAGTTGCTTTTTCGTATTCTCTATTTACAATTGGAAACAAACATAAGTATAAAATGAGCGCAAATGTGCTATATTATTATAAGTACTTAGTCCTTAAGATTGGTAATTTTCTCAAGCTTACTCAAGCTTTCTACAGTTATTTATCCAAGAATTGGGAAAGTATAGTTATTAAAATATCATCAATGAATACCACGACAAATTTAAACAAGTAAGGTTAATAGATTTGATTCATCAATTCCATAAACATAGCTAGTGCATTAGTTAAACCAAAGAGCATCACTAAAACTCATAATGCCTATATGTAGTTCAAAAAGCAGTCTTTGGTACATCCTCCAGCTTAATTCGTAACTAATGATATCCAGATCTTAAATCAATCCATGAAAACACAATGACACCATGCAATTAATCAAACAAATCATCAATCCTAGGTAGTGAATATTTGTTCTTAATAGCCACCTTATTGATCTATCAATAATCAATACACAACCTCATGATTCCATCTTTCTTTTTCACGAATAACACTGGTGCTGCCTAAGGAGACATTCTAGGTCGTATAAATCCTTTTTCCAATAGCTCTTGAAGTTCTATCAATAACATTTAGTATGGAGCTTTTGACATAGGTTTAGTTCCTAACACCAATTCTATAATAATAATCCAATTCTTGATGTGATGCTAACCCAAGCAAATCTTTTGGAAAGATATCAGGAAATTCATTTACTATAGGTATTTTCGACACTTTTAGAGTTTCCTTCTTTCCTTCTATAGCAAATATCCAACAGAACTGCTATTCTTCAATAATCTCATTCATTTCTTTGCTTATTTCGATTACCAATAATCTCAAGCTTTGCTCACCAGTCTTTCGTTGAAATAATACCTTACCCTCATCTAAGATCACAATCTTATTTTGACAATCCACTTGGGCTCTTGGTTTAGCCAACCAATCTATTCCTACAATAACATCATACCCCTTAATTGGTAAAACTATTAATTTTATTGGGAATTCCTTTCCTTGAATTTGCAATTATACATTGTCTACTACTTCTCGTGTCAATACTTGCTCTCCTGTAGGTTTTCTCACTCTATAAGTAGATTTAACTTCATTTATCTTAATCCCATTTCGTAAAACAAATTCTTGAGTACTAAACGAATGTAATGCTCTAGTGTCAAACAATACATAAGCAATTCACCCATTTATAAGTATGTTTCCTAAAATAATTACTATTATTATAATTATCTATCATTTGTGTACTATACTTAGGTTACATATTTTCGTTGTCCTTAACACTGTCTATGCATATAATATTTACAATCAACTCACACGTAAGTAAATTTACTAGTTAGTTTACGTACCTATCTCCAAGCCTTGGTCAATTCCATTAACATTCATTTTATCATCCAAGCCATCATGAAAGTATTCCTCCATCCACTCATCAAAATCCTTGATATCCTCTTTCGGACCCTCAATTGCAAACACCCGAGCTGGTACAGTAGTTATCTCTACTCTTCCAGATTTCTTAGTCCTTTGTCCTACTTAACCACAATATCTTGAGAAATGTCCCATCATTCCACACTTGTAACACTTCACTATTTTCATACTTGGATACTCTCTTGACATATAATTCAAATCATCACACAAAAAACATTTACATCTTACATAAGGACATTGTTGGGGAAAATGTTGTGCTCCATATTTCCAACATTTCACATTCCCTGCCTCATCATGGAAACTATATTTTGTCTTGTTTGAAGCAGGACCACTAGTTATAGCCACTAACTTCTTTTCCTTCCAACTTGAGTTACTATTTACACCCAGGAATGTCCTTTTAAAGACAATTCTATACCGATTAACCCCCCTGGGTTTCTTACTCCACTCATTTTATATGGTCAGTCAATTATTCTCCAGTTGACATGCCTTGTCCACAATTTGACGATAAGTGATGAATCCATAATCCATCAACTTACATCACATTGTTGGGTCAAACCCATTAAGGAAAATATCCTTCTTCAATACCTTATTATCTCTGTATGACTCAGATACATATTGCAATAATCTATTAAATTCGTTCTTGTACTAAGCCACATTCATAGTGCCCTTCTTTATCTCAATTGCTAAGTCATCTGATTTTGCACACTTATAGGGAAGTATTCCCCTTTTAATGCCTCTTGAAATACTTTCCATGTAATAAGGCTTGTGATTGGTTATGTTGTCAAGTCCTACAAGACTCGTGCTCCCATCTTTAGTAAGAAAGTACCATAAGAGACTTTTTAATTATCTAGAATTTTAAACACCTCAAAACTACGCTTGATCTACATTAACCAATCATTAACCAATCATCAACCAAAGCTTACCCATTTCTCCTTCAAAATACTAGTTCGCTTTCATAAACTTAGGAAGTCGACTTGCATCTTAAGGTCAAATTCCTCTAGGTTCAACCTCTAGTAGCCTTTGGTTCACTACATTTCCACTTGTGATCAGATGTTGACTTAGAGCTCCCTATAGTTGGATCATGGTATTCATATTAGCCGACATTTTCCCAAACTGAGCTAAGTCTTCCATGTTTGGAGCAAGTGATGGTGCATCATTCCTATGTGGTTCTGGTAGATTAGGAGGGTTAAGAGGTGATACTATACCTTCAAGTTGTTCGTTTCTATTTGCCACCTCTGCCATATTTAGATTCGCAATCACTAACCATCAACCCTACAATTATAATATGTGTACAGAAAGTTAGTATATGATCTAAGCAGCTTGTATTCACATATAGATCAATTATTTCTTATATATGTAATACGTAACTATAGATTCCTCAACAAGGATTTCAATCAACACAAAACCTATAATATTTCATTCTTGTATATAAAGCAAAGATATTCATACACCACTTATTACACATTTTATCAAGTGATCAAATACACCTGTACATTATGAAATCATATAGGTTTCACCTATAACATTATATCATCTATTTGCTTCATTCCCTATAATCACTTCTCATGTTGATATCTCATACAAATGCTAGGAAATAAAGATCTACTATACTATTTCATAATTATATTTACTTTACATTAATACATAAGGTAATTGAAACTTTACATTCAAAAGATTACATCATTTCATTTACATTACTTTCATCTATACAAAAGTCTATTTCATCATTTACATTCTCAATAACTAAAACATCAAAAGTACAAAAGTAACATTTAAAAGGTAAAAAATACATCAAAAGTCACATCAAAACAACTAGGTCAGGTGATATCAAAAGCCCTAAATCTATCTTCTCACTATCTCTTTACTCTTTCAATTACTCGAGCTTTCTTAAGTTGCCACATCTTTAAGGGGAACCCAATCATCCTCTCCATTCTCTTCAAAATCTAAACTTATTTCTACTATTATAGGGGTTTTTGGTATCACAACTACTTGTTGTACTTCACTCCCACTATCTTATGCTTCACCTTTAGGAACAGCTTCAACTTCAGCCTCTACTTTAAACTTCTCTTCTAGATCCTCCTCAAGATCCTCATCATTCCCAAATCCTACATTTGGCCGAGTATTCTAAGGTGGATTCTCATGGAATCACAAGGGTTTCAGGTTTCTAAAATTATAATGGTACTTCTATTCCTATAGTCTTAACTTTAGGATGTTTGGGAAACCAGTTAACTACACCAAGGGGATAATTTCTAGGGATATGTGAGACACCAAGGGGTATTTGATCAAAACTTAGACAGTAATTCTTATCTACATCTACTACAGCAAGAAAATATAGCATAGGAATCATTGCAGATAAAATCCCTTTTTCATATAAGTACTTCTTCTCATCGGAAACTATGACGGTGTACCTATTATATACATGTCCTAATTCATCCCTCATTATCCGCCAATCATCCTCCATAGTAAAAAACATTCTATGCTTATAATTCTCAATAATCTCATCGATGGTGTAAAACATCTTCTAATTAGCCATATCTAGTAATAACTTCTGCATCTAAATCCTATATTCGATGGGTGTTTCACCCTTTTCCCATTTGAAATGCTACCATGCATGTATAAGACTATTCCTACAGTTCTAAAAACAATCAAGTTAGAAGTTAGTTTATAACCCTTTTTACATATATAAGTTATATATAATTCTATAAATCTAACTCTTTTACATCCCATTACTAACCCCACTCTTAGTAAACCTACTATCTACTCAATTTAATTAGATGCTTCAAAGCTTAGTTCTTTTAGAACCATACTTTAATATCAACTCAAAACTTTCATGCCTTGAACAAGAGAATTCGTAACAATTCTGTCATATAAACTAACCTAAGACAGAAGCTGACCTCACAACTGCTATCATAGATATAGTCCACATAAAGCGAACATGACCTAACCAGCTTAAAGTGTCTAGTCTAACACCTGTCAATAATCAAACCTGTAGTATAGCTTTTAAAAATATCTATTTATTATAACTTGTTGTCTAATAACACAACAGTATTTATATAAGTGTTTCCATACAAAAAGTTATATTTTACATTAAGAGTTTACAAAAGCTATAGGTCTTGAAGTCTATTTACAATAAGATAGAAAACTAGTGGGCATCCCAAGAAATTCCCAATTAGTTTCCTCAAAACCATAAAGAAAAGTCAAAAGGCCATATTTAGTGAATTCTCCTTTCCTTACTTTCCCAGCCAACTGTGTACAAACCTAGGGGTGGTGATATCTATACATGAACTCTCACTTGTCACCTGCAAAAGAGTTTCTAGGGATGTAAGTACAATTAGCTCAGTAAGTGGGACGGAGTCAAAAGGGTACTATATACAATCACAAACAAGGTTATTAATTATAATGAAATGCAATGCCAAGAAGTTCAACTCCTATCACAAACAGAATACCAATCATATACGTGGCATGCGCATAGACAGCTAATTTACAACCACATGTAGAAGTACTCTTAAATCTCTAGATACTTTAATACTATAGGCAACCCATTATTGTGCCGTACCGTAAATCTAACCCCCATACCCCCCCCCCCCCCCCCCCCCCCAATTTTCTTCAAAATTTTGAAAATAAGATAAGGGGTTGTAAATGAGGAAAAATAAAAAAAAAATAGAAAATTATGAAAACCTAAAAAACAAGAAATTTAGAAGAAAAAAAATAAGAAATTTAGAAAAATACATAAAATAGAAAATTTAGGAAAAGCCAAAAAATAAGAAATGAAGAAAATAGAAAATTTTTAAAAAATTACAAAAAAAAAACTAAAAAGTCACAAAAAAATATAAAAATAGAGGATTTAGGAAATTTAGAAAATAATAAATTTTTAAATAAGTTTAATAAAATAGAATTTATAAAAATTAGGAGAAAGTCGTTAGGCTTGGGCTTAGATTTGAATATAGCCCAAGTTGACCTTGTCTATAATTACACATATAAACAAGGCACAAGCCAATGGCCTAACCGTTAATCTTGGACTTGAATTTGCGTTTAGCTTGGGATCAAGGTTTTGAATCTCACTAAAGGCACAAAAATGCCTTTTATTTTTTCTTCTTCTTCATACAACATACTGCCTCATATCAAGGAATTAATAGGCCACGTATCTGGTTATGACAAGTAGCACTTTGTGATTGGCCTTGACAACACATTTTCCTTCCTATTCTCCTCTTTCCCTCCCTTTCTCTAACGGAGGACAGCAAACCAAGCAATCCCCCTCCCTCTCGCTCTTTCTCTCATCGAGCCATAACAACACCCAACATCAATGCATCCCTGACCCCAATCTCTCTCTCATGGCATCATACAGAGCACGTACAATCAAACCACATCTACTAAATACCCCACACCCCCACACAGTTGACCACCATAATTAACACTTAACCTTTTTCTCTCATACACACCAACCCACGAACCACAGTCGAACCCCTAATCCTTCTCTCTCTCAATTAGGTAGTAGTATACACATACTCATCAACACATCTCACTAGTACACACTCTACCATAATCTCCTCCACCATGCACAGCCCTTACACTCTCTCTCTCCCACTCCTACACATGATGCCGACAACATGCCGTACTCCACTATCTATCACCAACCAAACTTGGCCACTCACTGTCTACCCTAAGTCTACACATCACTTCAACACCAACACCCAATACTACCCTTGACCTTCATCTTCTCTCTCACATACAGCCACCCCAACCACACCTCGACAACCCACTGTTGTACATGCATGCACACATGAAACTCCCCACACAAAACCATACACATACAGCAACCACCGTAAATCCCCATCCTCATTGCTATTCACTCAAACCAACATCCACACATAGCTACTGTCCTCTACTGCCACTGTCCTCCACTGCCACAACCCAACAAAGACCCCAACATGCATGGCCACTCGATGCTCACTCTCTCGCTTTACCATCTTCCCTCTCAAAACCCAACAGACGTGACCTAAACACAAACCCCAAACCACTGCGCATCAACCACCACTAAAACACTACCTACCGACCACTTTTTCTCAAAACCAACACGACCTTGGTCTTGCTGCCCCTTGAAGCCCCAAGACACCTCTATTTCTCTCCTTGAAACACCCCAAGTGCAACCACAATCAAACACCATCGCCACCCTAATTTCCAAAGTCACTAAAATAGCTTCTAAAAGCTAAGGTGTTGTTCCCAATCAAAGTTTCATTAATAGAAATGTGATGAAACTTTGATATCTCGCTTGAAATAATCATCAAAACTACCAGTGAGTAGTAGATTCAATTGCTAAATTTGGTTTCAACCTAGGATCGACCATCCAACTCGCTTCGACACAATATTGACCCAAATTGCTACTAAAGCCCAATCTACCTGTAATATTGGTCTAACCTAGATTTTATTCGGATTGTATTCTTTTTTTTTTTTTCTTTTTTTCTTCATTGTGGTTTTATTTTCACAATGTAAAACTAAAAAACAAAAAGAAACAAGAGAAAAAGGAAAAAAGAAAAAAAAGGAGGAAATACTTAGTTTTATTTTTATTTGTTTCATGTTTTAACAAAAAAAAACTGTAAAAATAAAAATAATAATAAAATAATTAAAAGAATAATAAAGTTATCTTATCACTTAGGAAACCAATTTTCCCAAAAAATAAATAAATCAATCAATCATTTTCTAAATTAGGGCGCTTTAGAATTTTCAAAAATAAAACCCTAATTAAGACTCATAGAAAATTTCCTTAATTAGCATCAAATTAGGTAAAAACGTAAACTCTATTTTTTTTCAAAAATAAAAATCAACTTACCCGCTAAAGTTTTCTTAAACAACTACAAAACAATAATCCTGAATAGTAGGTACATAAGAACCTTTATGTACGGGGCAACTTAAAATATAGAAATTTTTCTCTTTCTATCTTTTGTAAATAATTGATCAATTTGTCTTTTTTTAGAAATTAAATTAAGTTGCATGTAGATAGATTTCATTATAAGGGAAAATTAAAAGGTAAATTTAAATTCGAAAAGATTAAAAATTGTACCCTTTAAGGGTTTAAAAAATTGGCCCCTGAACTTGAATCTTTGGTTTTCAAAAATCGATATAACAAAAAAAAAAATTGATTTTATCGAAAGATCAGTAGCTAAGTTATAATCAATCCACCCAATTGGTCATAACTTAACTTTTTTTCCCGACTCTAGTCGAGTAGTGACTCTAAAACATTTTTCAAAGATAAAAAGAACCGATTTTCTTTAAACCTTAATCGATGGTAAGTATTAAACAAGTAAGGTTTAATATTGATTAGTTTAAAGAAGGTTAATTTATAAAAACCGGAAACGAAAAAACCAGACTCGATAGCTTGGCAACTCTACTAGGAATGTCAAAAGGGCTAACTACTTAAAATCCTTTTCAAAATTAAAATTGCCTTTGAAAATACTTATGTTATTTGTTTATTTATTTATTTGCTTTTTTTATCTGTTTATTTATTAGTAATTTCGTGTATATACTTTTTTTTTATTGCCATATTTATTTTACAACATGCATTGGGACATAAGGTGGTTAGTCGTCGCATCAACGATGTAAGGTAGATGGGATTAGACTTAGGCTATCTTAAGACCCTAGGAGAGGGGCCATTGTGTAGGCTCCAAGTGCTGTAGTATAACCACCACTTAGGGTTGATTAGGCCACTTAACTTAAGCTTGAAGTGACTAATGAAAGTGTTTTCTAAAAACAAGTGAGATCACAAAACTTAGGAACCTTTTCAAACCCATTCTAATTGTGTATACTCCCCTCCAAACTTAAGTTAATACACTACCCTTAAGAATTGCAACCTTACTAATTGTTTAAGAGTTTTAATGCAATCAAGTTTTTGAAAATAATAATAGGGTTACAACTTAAGGAGTAATGTATTAACCCAAATGATCCTAACATGTGCATATTTTCGCATACTTTCTTTTGTTGCATTGATGATTGATTCTTGTCCATAAAATGTGTAAACCTAGAATGGCAGATAACTAAGCGAACAATCAAGGGAATGATAGGCTATCTGACATATCTAAGATTCGCAAGCAGTTGCTGAAAGATGAGATTGCCTACTTAAAGAAAAAGCTCGAGTGTTTTGAAGCTCATAACTAGGCCTTAAGGTCATTTCCGGCACAAGTCATTGGGGAAACCTATGAAATGATAGAAGACCTTAAGGCTCATTTACAAGACGTAATTTATGGTTTTTTCTAATTCATATCTAAAATGTCAAGTTCTGGAATAAATGTTAGGTTCTCTACCTTTGTTTTCTATATTTTGATCTTTCGTAATAATAAAAGTTCTCCTTAGTTTATCATTTTTTATTTTTTTTTATTCTTTAGCATTCCCTTCTTTGTATAGTACTTGTCTAACCATTATTCCTTCTCATTTAAGGAAACGTAAATAAAATCCGTAGACTCATAAACTAAAACCCTAAAAATCAATGTCCTTATTTGTAAATTATTTTCTATAAAATAAAAATTTATCTTTCTCTCTCTAAAAAAAAAATTAAAAGAAATAAAAATTAAAAGAAAAGTTGCTAACAATTATAAATCCTTATGGGCTCAACCCAAATATGAATGAGCTAACCGAAGGCCAAGCCTTTGCCCCACTCAGCTAGCCGACCTAAGCACTTAGCCCGTTAAGGCAAACCATGGCCCATCAAGGCAGCTGACCCCCAAACATAATCCTTAGCCCATTAAGGAAGCCAACCCAAACACTAACCCCTTAGCCCATTTAATCCAAACATTAACCCTTGGCCCATTTAGGCAACCAATCTAAAAACAAACCCTTGGCTACTAGGCCCATTAAGGCAGCTGACCCCAAACACAATCCTTAGCCCATTCAATCCAAACATTAACCTTCAGCCCATTCAGGTAACCAATTTAAAAACAAACCCTTGGCCACTAAGCCCATCAAGGTGTCTAACCTAAACACAATCCTTGGTCCATCAAGGTAACTAAGCTAAGCCAAAATCCTTGGTCCAAGCCTAATCATAAATAAAGTCAAAACACAACCCAGAGTCCCGAACTTAGGCTAACTCAAAAGTGTCAAAACTAGGGCATGTTTAGAAATTGGGGCATAATGCATATGGTAAAGTCAATCTCCACCTTGGGGCAGATAAATAATGAACTCCTCTTCAAGGAATTGGTAACTTACCTTTTAAAAAGTTTAGGATGAGAAGAGGCAAACTATATCTTATACACTAATCCTTAAAACACTTTAAGAGTTGAGCGACATCATGGTGAGGATACTTTGGACTAACTCCTTAACTTTGAATGTGATATATAGATCAAAATGAAGTTAGGCATTCATTTTCAAATCCTAA
Organism: Lumnitzera racemosa; assembly: GCA_024138005.1. Classification (NCBI taxonomy): domain Eukaryota; kingdom Viridiplantae; phylum Streptophyta; class Magnoliopsida; order Myrtales; family Combretaceae; genus Lumnitzera; species Lumnitzera racemosa. The sequence continues at coordinate 67,688,935 of JAMXBC010000006.1, forward strand.
ACACAATTATTTCTTGTTAACCCCATTGGACCCATTTAGAGAATTTTCAAATTTAAGCCCTGTCAAGAACTACCCCACAGTGGGGCAATTTGGAGGTTATGGTCATTGATAAGGAGAGAAGGATAAAATTGGTTTGTGCTTTCTTCAGTAACGTTAAATTCATAAAAAAACTTTTTTTTTATAAATTATTTTTTGAAATGAAGAAGAGTTGACACCTTTCAAACACCTCAAGCTCATACTTACCTCACCCAAACACATACACTAGAAATCTATAGATTTAAGGCCTTAAATCACTTAAAAGACAAAAACTCAACAATGAAGAAAATCACTCTTTGGGGGCAAAAGAAAAGCAAGAACAACAAGAGATAGTGGGGCAAAGTAACAATAATAATAATTAAAAAAAGAGAGAGAGAGAAAAGAGAAGATGAAGAAAAGAGGCTAGAAAATTAGGTCTAAGTGTAAAACGAAAGCCCCAAGAGATATATCATATCCCAGTAAGGGTAACCAAATTAAATCAAAAGGTTGAGAGTCAAAGCCTAAATAGTCCCAAAAATATAAGGCCTTGAATCACATTCTAAAGCCCGGAAACCCAAAATCTCTATATCCACTTTGAAGCCTCTCTTACCTATGCTGAATCACACAAGGCCTTCCCACCCACAATGCCACCCTTACATAGTGAAAGTTCTTCCGATCTTAAAAGATAATTTACCTTTTATAAAAAAAATTTTTGAAACTAAGGCAAACATACTTCTAATTTTTCCTTAAGGCTCTTGACTTGTATACTTAGGATAAATAAAAGCATTTCTTTCAAAATAGGCCTCCTCATCAGTCCTTTTTGAGACCCTTTAACCAAAAGCCTAAATTCATAATGTTAAATTGAAAAAGACCTAACAGATTGATCAAAGCATGTCACTTACAAAATGGATTGTAATTTTTGGAACTGAAGTCAAGAGCAAAGTCTAGACCAAGAGCTAGCAAGGAAGCCCTCTTCAGCTAAACTAATCATAAGTTACCTTTTCCTTAGGAAAGGAATGTTTAAAATCACAAAGTCCCATGAGAAAGCCCTAGGGTTAGGAGCATTAAGAAACCTTACATAACCAAGGATAAGGGTTGTTATAAACTTGTCCCTTAAGTAAGAATTTATACAAATTGGCAAAATTTCAAAAGAAATAAGAAAAAAAAAAAAAGAGAAAGACAAAGGAAGAGAGAGAGAAAGAGAGTAAAGGCTTATCACAAGATTTTTGTTCAATCCACGTTAGCTCAAGTAGCTAAGCTTTCAATTCACGTCATATGTTTCCTTTTTAATGTGGTCACTTTTTTTTTAAATTAACCATAGCAATTTAGATCATTCTTCCCTAATTGTAGTTTTTAATATCTTTTAACTCATTTTCAAATCAAGGGGCCTATCCCTAATGCCTTTTTTATAAAAGGTTTTTCAACAATTTCCCTTTAAATACTTTTCTAAGTCAAGAAGTATTTTAAAACTAGTTGCTTTTCTTACTTTACTTTTTCAATCCTTCATCAATGTAGGGTTCAAGCCAACTTTTAAAGCGTTGTCTCCTCTTTTAATTTGTTTTTAGGGATCTTGTTAGCCTTTAGGGTGACGTCTCATCTTTCTTTCTAGGGTGCTAGCTAACTTTCAAAGTGTTACCCTTGCTTTCGTCAATTCCTCTTAAGGTTCAAGCCAACTCTTAGAGTGTTGTCTCCTCTTCCATTCTTTTTAGGGTTCCAGCCAGCCTTTCAGGCATTGTCTCATCTTTCATTTTTTGAGAGCCTATTTAACTCTAAGAGAATTATCCCATTTTCTATTCTTTTTAGGATTCTAGCCAGCCTTAAGAGTGTTATGCCATCTTTCAGTTTTAGGGTTCTAGCTAACTCTTAAAGCTCTAACCCACTCTTTGATTCTTTTTAGGGTTCTAGCTAACTTTGAAAGCACTAACCCCTCCTTTGTCTATTCGACACTTCTCTTCACCAAGTTCTTAGTGAGCCCATAAGGCACTTCTCTTCATCAAGCCCATAAGGCGGTTTCTTTTACCATTTTTCTCTTAAGCAAGCCCATAGGGCGTTTTCTTTTACCAATTTTCTCTTAAGCAAGTCCATAGGCTGCTTCCTTTCATCATCGATTTCTCTTAGTGAGCCCATAAGGTGCTTCTCTTCACCCAGTTCTTAGCAAGCCTATAAGGGCACTTCCCTTTACCAATTCCTCTCAAGGAAGCCCATAAGGCGCTCTTTTTTTTCATCACTAATTCCTTTTAACGAGCCCATAGGGTGTTTTTTCAATGCCAAATTTAAGGTTGCTAGTCTCTTACAAATGTTCCCGCCTAAGTTAGTCAATTCAAAGGAGCATTACTAAGTTTCAATTAAGAGTCTTATCTAGCTTAACAAGCGCTTTGCTCATTTCACCTAAGATAATCAACTCAAAGGAGTACTTCCAAGTTTGTCTTGAATTGATTCTAAATTTAAGGTTACTAATCCCCAAGAGACACTCCCGCCTAGGTTAGTTAACTTAAAAGAGCACTACCAAGTTTCAGTTAAGGGTCTTAGATAGTTCAAAAAGTGTTTTTCCCATTCCACCTATAATAGTCAGCTCAAAGGAGCACTTCCAAGTTTGTCTCAAATCAATTCCAAATTTAGGATTGCTAGTCACCAAGAGACGCTTCTGCCTAAGTTAGTCAACTCAAAGGAGCACTACTAGGTTTTAGTTAAGGGTTTTAGCTAGCTCAAGGAGCACTTTGCCCATTTCACCTAAGATAGTTAGCTTAAAGGAATGCTTCCAGGTTTGTCTCAATATCAAATTTAAGTTTGCTAATCCCCGAGAGATGCTCCCGCCTAGGTTAGTCAACTCAAAGGAGCATTACTAGGTTTTAGTTAAGGGTCTTAGCCAACTCAAGAAGCGCTTTACCCGTTTCACCTAGGATAGTTAGCTTGAAGGAGCACTTCCAAGTTTGTCTCAAATTGATTCCAAATTTAAGGTTGCTAGTCTACTAAAGACGCTCTCACCTAGGTTAGTCAACTCAAAAGAGCACTACTGCATTTCAGTTTAGGGTTTCAGCCAACCAAAGGAGCACATCGCCTATCTCAACTTAGTTAGTCGGACCATTGGGATACGACCAAGTTTTCAACATCTTTTTAGGGTCTTAACCAGCTCAAGGAGTATTTTACCCATCTCATCTTGGTTAGTCAGCTCATAAGGGCACAACCAAGTTTTCAACATCTTTTAGGGTCTTAGCCAGCTCAAGGAGTGCTTCGCCCATTTGACCTTGGTTAGTCAGCTCACAAGGGCACAACCAAATTTTCAACATCTCTTAAGGGTCTTAGCTAGCTCAAGGAGTGTTTCGCTCGTCTCATCTTGGTAAGTTAGCTCATTGGTGCACAACAAAGTTTTCTCATTCACTTTAGGGTCTTAGTCAACTCAAGAAGCACTTTACCATGTTCATCTTAGTTAGTCAACCCATTAGGGCACGAATAAGTTTTAACATCTTTTAGGGTCTTAGCCAGCTTAAAAAGTACTTCACCATTTTACCATGGTTAGTCAGCCCATTGGCATACCACCAAGTTTTCAACATCTCTTTAAAATCTCAACTAGCTTAAGGAGCACTTCACCCGTCTCATCTTGATTAGTTAGCTCATTAGGGTTCAACCAAGTTTTCTCATTCACTTTAGGATCTTAGCTAGGTCAATAAGTGATTTGCCCATTTTACCTTGATTGGTTAGCTCATAGGGGCACTACCAAGTTTTCGACATCTCTTAAGGGTTTTAACTAGCTCAAGGAGCACTTCGCCCTTTTCGCCTTAGTCAACTCATAGGAGCACGACTAAGGTTTCAACATCTCTTTAAGATCTTAGCCGGCTTAAGGAGCGCTTCACCCATCCCACCTTTGATAGTCAACTCATAGGAGCACAACTAAGTTTTCAACTTTCTTTTAGGGTCTTAACCAACTTAAGGAGTACTTCGGCCATCTCATCTTGATTAGTTAGCTCATTAGGGTGCGACCAAGTTTTCAACATCTTTTAAGATCTTAGCTAACTCAAGAAATGCTTACTCATTCGTCATGGTTAGTCAACTCATTGGGATACAACCAAGTTTCAATATCTTTTAGGGTCTTAGCTAGCTTAAAGAGCGCTTCACCCTTCTTACCTTAGTTAGTCAACTCATAAAGGCACAACCAAGTTTTCCCATTCATTTTAGGGTTTTAGACAAGTCAAGGAGCGCTTCGTCCATCTCATCTTGGTTAGTGAGCTCATAGGGTACAACCAAGTTTTCAACATTTTTTAGGGTCTTAGCCAGCTCAAATAATGCTTACCCATTCACCTTAGTTTGTTAAGGTACTATTAAGCTTCAATTCCTCTTTCAGTCTCTTGGCCAGCTCTTAGAGCGCCTCTTCTCTCTTTCTACTATTCACCAAAACCCTTATTGGACCAAACCTAGGATAACTAGCTAAGATACTCCTTAGGATAAATTCTACCCTTAGAGCAAAAATAATGTCTCTTTTGTCTTTATAGTAAAATTTTATTCAAACTTCACCATAAAGAAAGGCAGTTATAGATATCCCATTTGCACCACCACCCTACCCCCTACTCCCTTTTTATTTTTTTCAAAATTTTAAGAAAAGATAAAGGTTCCTAAATGAGGAAAAATAAAAAAAAAATAGAAAATTCAAAAAACCTAAAAATAAGAAATTTATAAGAATAAAAAAAATAGAAATTTAAGAAAAGCTAAAAAATAAAAAATTTATAAAAAAAATTAAAAAAAAATTGAAGAGTCGTAAAAGAATAGAAAAATAGAAGATTTAGGAAATTTAGAAAATAATAAAATTTTAAATAATTTTAATAAAATAAATTTTAAAAAAATAAAGAGAGAGTTGTTAAGCTTGAGTTTAGATTTAAATTTATCCTAAGTTATCCTGATCCATAAGCCTGAGTTTAGATTTAAATCTATCTTAAGTTAACTTTGTATATATGTGCAATTTAATTGTACATATAAACAAGACATAGGCTAATGGCTTAATAGTTAAGCTTGGACTTAAATTTAAGTTTAGCTTAGAATCAGGGATTCATAAAAATACTTTTTATTTTTTCTTCTTCTTCATACAACGTACTACTACATGTCAAGAAATCACTAGATCACGTGTTTAGATATAAAACGTGACACTTTATAATTGACCTTAACAACACATTTTCCTTCCTCTTCTCCCCTTTCCTTTCTTTCCCTCCCTTTCTCACTCAAAAACTAAACCCACATCCTTTTTCTCTAACGAAGGACAGCAACCCCAGCACCCCCTCTCTCTCTTTCTCTCCGAGCTGCAATAATACCCAACATTAATCCATCCCTGACCCTAACTCTCTCTTACGACAGCATACAGAGCGCCCACAATCCGACCACACCAACCGAACACCGTATGCCCTCGTACACTTGACCACCGCGATCAACACTCAGCCTTTCTCTCTCTTACACACCAACCCACAAACCACCGTCAAACCCCTGATCCCTCTCTCTCTCGACTAGGCAACAGTACAAAAAAAACCCATCAATGCATCTCACTAGCACATACTCCACCGTAATCTCCTCCACCATACCCACTTCACAGTCACGACGTACACAAACCACCACGTATAGCCACTGCACTCTCTCTCCCCTACTCCTACACATAATGCCAACAGCATGCCGCACTCCACTATCCATCATCAACGAAACTTGGCTACTCACTATCTACCCCAAGTCCTCACATCACTTCAACGCCGATGCCCAAGTCCACCTTTGACACTTATACTCTCTCTTGCACGCAACAACCCCAACCACAACCCAATGACCTACTGTCATACATGTATGCATACATGAAACTCCCCATACAAAACCATATGCACATAGCAACTACTATGGATCCCCATCCTCGCTATTGTTCACTCGAACTAACATCCACACATAGCCACTGTCCTCCATTGCCACGACCCAATAAAGACTCCAACATGCACAACCACTCGACCTTCACTCTCTCACCCCACCATCCTCCCTCTCGAAACCTACCAGACGTGACCCAAATGCAAACCCTAAACTACCGTGCATCAGCTACCACCAGAACACCACCTACCAGCCACTTTTGCTTAGAACTAACATAACCTTGGTCTTACCATCCCCTTGAAGCCCTAAGACACCTCTATTTCTCTCCTCGAAATACCCCAAGTGCAACTGCAATCAACTACCACCACCACCCCAATTTCCAAAATCACTAAAACAACTTCTACAAGCCAAGTCATTGTTCCCAATCAAAGTTTCATCAATAGAAATGTCATGAAAGTTTGATTTCCTGCTTGAAATAATCATCAGAATTGCCAGTGAGTAGTAGATTCAATTGTTGCATCTAGTTTCAACCCAAGATCTACCATCAGACTCGCTCCGACTCAGTACCGACCCAAACTGCTACTTAAGTCTGATCCGCCTACAGAGTTTGGTCCAGCCTAGATTCTATTATAGGATTGTATTATTTTTTTTTATCTTTTTTTCTTTATTGTTATTTTATTTTCGCATTGTAAAAATAATAAAAAAAAATGAGAAAACAAAAGAAAAAAAAGAGAAAAAGAAAAAAAAAGAAAAAGAAAGGGAGGAAAGAAAAAAAAAAGAAAAGAAGAGAAAAGGCAAAAAACACTTAGTTTTATTTTCACGTTTTAACCAAAAAAATGTAAAAATAAAAAATAAAAATAAACAGTAAATAACTAAAAATAAATAAATAATAGTAAAATAAAAAATAAATAAAAAGAATAATAAAGTTATCTTATCATTTAGAAAACTAATTTTTCAAAAAAATAAATAAATAAACCATTTTCTAAACTAAGGCGCTTTAGAGTTTCCAAAAATAAAACCCTAATTAGGATCCTTAGAAAAATTCCTAATTAGCATCAAGCTGAGTAAAAACGTAAATCCAATTTTTTTAAAAAAAATTAAAATTAAAATCAATTCACTCGCTAAAGTTTTCGTAAATGAACTACAGAAATATAATCCCGAATAGTAGGTATATAGGCATCCGTACATACAGGGCGACCTAAAATATGAAAATTTTTTTCTTTCCATCTTTTGTAAACAATTGATAGATTTATCTTCTTCTTTTTTTACATTAAATTAAGTTGCCTATAGATACACTTTATTATAAGGGTATATTAAAAGGTAAATTTAAATTCAAAAAATTTAAAAGTGATAAGCTTTAAGGGTTTAAAAAAATTAACCCCCGGACTTAAATCTTTAGTTTTCTAAAATCCTTTTAACAAAAAAAACAGTTTTATCGAAAGATTAGTAGCTAAGTTATAATCAATCTACCCAATTGGTTATAATTTAACTTTTTTTCTTGACTCCAGTCGAGTGGCGACTCCAAAATATTTTTCAAAGATAAAAAGAACTAGTTTTCCTTAAACCTTAATCGAAGTCGATATTAAATGGGTAAGATTTAATATTAATCGATTTAAAGAAGATTAATTTGTAAAAATTGGAAAAGAAAAAACCAAGCTTGATAAATATAGTATCTCAACAAGCAATAAAGTTACGATCCCAACTTACTTGTTTTGATGCTCACTATGGAAAGCCTGTGATGTCGATACTCTGCTCACTATGAGACCCTATATATACAAAACTCAAATTGGTTTTTGCAAAAGTTACAAAAATATTAAGGTTTTATCTACTCTTTTATTTCATTATGAAGTTGCATACATAAATATATATATATTTAAAGTATATTATTATTTTTTATATAATGAAATATAGTTTTATTAATAAGTTATGTCAAGGTATTAAGTATCGATAATATATGTAATTATATTATTACTTATAATATATCGTTTCAATCGTATCGAAATATATTTTTAACCAGTCGAGTTACGTTTGAGTTATGATAAGGATATCATAATACATAAATTTTCACAATATTATAGAAATATATGTTATATTCTTTAGGATTATCCAATTTTAGTAAAAGTGATGTAATTGGGTTCGTACAAACTTAACGACATGTAATATGAGTTCTATTTCAATAGATGACTTCTAAATAGTATTTCTAGTTTCTAATATACCTATATATGTCCTTATCACAATTATTATGATATTATACTCATATTATATAGAGAAGTTATATTTTATATAATTTCCTAAAATAACTTAATAATATAAGTAGTATCTAATCCTAATACGTATATATATCATGACTCGGTCATGTAATTATCACTAAATATGTTAAAAATTCATTTTAACCCAATCTAACCAGTATAGTTATATATAGGTTCTATTCAAATTTTTATCATAATTTAGCCTAATATTGCTAAATAACATACCCTAGTTAGTAATATAAGCTAATTTACTACAAAAAATTACAATAATTAGCTTGGGTAACCAAATAATTTCCCAAAAATTTCTATCGACTCCTAAAAATATGGGAAATTCAGTTAGTATCCAGTTTCATGCTATCGGGTTTATCAACTACGTACACATAATTATGTTTTTACCCTTAAATTATGTTTAATTAAACAAATATCTTCATTTTTATAAAAAATAACTTTTAAGATATCCTAACATTACTATAAATCACTAGAAGTTAGTAGACATTAATTTCATTAATTAATTTTACAAAAATCAATTTATTTCACAATTTTCCCTAATTCTAGTTATTTTTAGGGTAAAAAATTACAATAAATATTAAACATACTTAGATTAAAAATCAAGCTACATAGTAATTAACTACATATAATACATATTCTACAGAAAAATTTTAAGCTGAAAACAGTATCATTTAGTACATTTATTTTAAATTTCAAAATTCGTATGAATAGCAACTTATTTAAGTAAGTATATAAAATATTTATAATTTTACAAAAATAAAAATACAACATGAAAGTATATCTAAAATAACCTAAAAATAAATTTTTCATAATTTTCTAGATTATTTGTATATTTTTATAAATTTAAGGAAAAACAAGGTAAAAAATTAGACCGTGTGTTCATCGAAGCTCCGGCCACCATTGGTCGGTGGGGGTGTGTTAAACTGGTAGCTCATGGGGTGGGTTGCTAGGAGCTAATAGGGTTCAACAGCAAATCACCTAAGGGTTGCAGTGCTAGCTTGATTCAATCCTTACTCTATTCTTTGTTTAATTTTTCTAAAATGTTTATAATTTCTTAATTATTTTCTATCTCTATCCTAGATTTCAGTTTGCTAAAATAATAAAGTTTTATTATCCATTGCTATTTATAGGTATTGAAGTTGGCTATATAAAATTTTCTTGTAATTTTTTTATCTTTTAAGCAAGTAGAAGGTAGCCCTAAATGGTGAAATTACCTTTTGATTCAACATATCTGAGTCTAAATGATTGCCACGGATGTTTTCCAATAATTTCCAAATTAAATTCAACTGTTTTGATAAATTTTGGTTAGTTTTTAATTTAATTATTAGTATTTTATATATATTATGCTAATATTTAGTATACTTACTAATATACATGTATATATCCTATATATATAATACACGAAATGAGTAATTACATACATATAATCATGTTTCTAGCATTTTTCTAAGGTATATTTCTTATTTATTTTTATGAGTTCATCATATATTTTATATAATTTCAAGTTAATTTACCAATGCAATTATTATGTATACTGAGTATACTCATGAAAATATGTGTATATTCATATGGTATATTATGCTATATTATTTCCCTTTATAACTTAATTAACTTATCTCTAAATTATCATCGCATTTCAAGCCCAATTTTAGGGGTTCCGATGAATTTTACGCTATAATATATAATTATACTTCTAAGGCTAAAATTGGGATTTTAGATTACTATTTTTACAATCACTTTAACTAATTTTTCTATTCTAATCGTAAAGTTTGGACTCAATCGGATAAGTTTTTCCGAAAGTTGTAAATCTAGATACGGTTACCCTAAATGCGATTTTAAGGGCTTATACCACTTATGGCTAAATAGGTACAATGAAATAAAAGATGTAAATTATAAGTTAAATAGGTGCAATTGAAATGATAAATATAAGTGGTAATAATCTTAAAAAATAATAGGTAGCCATCATAACCCAACAAACTTTGTCATGTTTACACATAGCTTAGAACTTAATTTCAACCATATATAAACATAGCAAATCTTATAAGGAAATACATTTGTTATCTTTTTTCCATGTATGAACATCGTCGAACATATACTATAGGCCATGTATAAGCATGGAAAATCTTAAATACGATCTACTAAATATTGTCAGACACATTTAAACGTGGCCTTTAATGTAGATTCAACCATGTTTACATGTAGCAAATTGTTGTACAAATGGCATTAACACGTAGCTAAACCAACTACATAGGCCTCGTGTAAACATGGCAAATTGTAATTGTACACTTATGTACTTAACTATTGGCTACATAATAGAAACTACAATATTAGCTACATATAAATGTGGCAGATTGTAGTTGTACACTAACTATTAGTCACATGTAAATGTAGTAGAACCTATACAGTTAGCTATATGTACACATGTAAACATAGCAAGACCTATGCTATTGGCTGCAAGTAAATGTGGTAGGATTATAACTTTTAGCCACATGTAAAAATGGCAAAACCTGTATTATTTGCCTCGTGGAAACATGGGAGATGATCTATTTATTTTGCCATGCTTCCTACCATTGACCATGTTTTCAATTTATTATGTAGTGGAACCTTCTACCATGTACCTTTTGCTACATTATGAGGCTACATTTATTAGCCACATTGGGAAAAGCTACATTTATTAATCTAGCCTTATAACATAGCAAAAGCCACGTTTAATTATATATCTAAAGTTTTGACTTATCTAATTATATAAGCAAATGAAGATTTAGTTGTCACAATCTATACCTCAATTAACTCCAATTCACACTTTTAGTCTAATCAACATGATTAACCCATAAGGTAGCCACCCATGACCTTAGTAGCTCAAGCAACCTCTCACGAGTGGCCACCAACTACCCCCCTTCCAAAGTGAGTCGCGAGCCACTTCAAAAATATAGGTCATGAGACCCACTAATAACCATGGGTGGCCACATACAACTCTATAGAGATTACACCAATTGGATGTATAGCATGAATTGGAGTTAATCAAGGTATAAGCCATGAGAATTAAATTTTCAATTGGACGTATAATTAGACAAGTCGAAACTAGGTATATAATTATAAAAAGCAGTAAAGTTAAATAGTAAACCATGACAGTGTCCCTATTTCTCTTTATACTATGATATTTTCCATGGATTAGTTTAGTTGCTTTTTATGTTGTTATAATAATTTTCATGTTATTAGTCTTTTTTTTTATCTTATTCATAATATTACTTGTCACAGACGTATTTGTTTCTTGATGTATGTTATTAATTTTTTATTTATAATAAATGAAATATTCCTTTTGAAAGGGACAACTTGCAAAAAGAGGGATTTTCTTTATTGTATGATGGAGTCATTTGGAATGAAATGAAATGAATTGTAATGGAATGGAATAGAATAAAGACCAAAATGAGAAATTCTTTCCTATATTTAGAGGTGGCTATAAAATGGAATGGAATAATATTAAATGTCAAATAGTATTGATTATCGAAAATACCCTTAATTATTTTATATTATAATTTCTTTTAAGGTTAGAAAAATAATTTTAATTAATCATACAACAAAATCACGATCACGCCTTAAAGGTAGAATTAAATTCCTCCTTAAAGCTAGAATCATCGATCCCATGGAATCGCAATCTCAACTTTAAAATGTACTTTCAAAACCTTTTTCCAAAAAACATAACTTAAGAATCTTTCCAAAAAAACTTTAGACATTTAGAAAAAAAAGAAGTTACCTTTTTTTATAAATATAATCTTAATTGGCCTTTTACAATTTGGGGGTTTCTTAGAATTTTTCAAAAGGAAAATAACAAAAAGGTTCTTTTTAGAAATATAGTAAATTTGTTAAATACATAAAGCTAATGTATTTTCTAGAAATTAGAAAAGACCAACAAATTAAAGTTCTACAAAATAAGAAATACATGGGTCTGATCCCAATGAGTAGGTAGCATTTTGGGCAACTTTAAAATTAAAAAAAAAAATTGTTGTCTTTTTCCAAATTTAAAAAAAAAAATCAATAAAAATCATCTTTTACAAGAATTATTTTTTTGAAAAACCCCTTTTAAGATATTTTTTAAGAAGGAAAAAAAGAAAAATTGAATGCCTTTCTAAGTTATGTTTGGAAATTTCCTTATGAAATCCAAAAAGATTTAAAAAGATAGTCTTTGACTCAACAATTCTCTAATTTCCATTTTTGCTAGAATTTTTTCTTTTAGGAAAATTGCATATGAGCAATTGGATTTATAATTTATCCATCTATAAACTCTAATTTCGCCTTTTCCCAACTTCGGTAGGATGGTGAGTCCACTTCTAAAAATAAAAGGATAATTCAAAAATTAAAACTACTCCTTAAGACCAATGGCTGATATTAAGTGGGTTAAGCTAATATAAATCAAATTAAGGAAAAAGAAAACCAAACTTAGACTCAACAAAAACTTTCCAAATCATATTACCCCAAGTGGCATACTCATAATCATCCTTCGAGGCTCCCTCAACCTCGTATACTCTGGCAAATCAATTAGGGTGTAAGACAATTACTATCCCTATTGATGTAGGGTTGTCAAATCTGAATTTTTAGGTTTTTATTTTCTTTAATCTAGTTAATACAACAACCTAACTCATTTTGATATTAATCCTTGACTAGGGATTTAAGGAAAACTTAGTTTCTTTAAAGGTTTAAAAATTTTTAGAGTCACCACCTAACTAAGGCTAGAAAAAGAGTTAAGTTATGATTAATTGAACAGATTGTTTTTTATCGCCTCTAAAAAGAGCTTCCAAGTTTTAAAATTTATAAACCTATATTCTATCCTTAACTCAATTCAAAAGGAAAGTGTATCTATCGTTTATAGCACGAATGAGAATAGGGTTGTCTCCATTGGGAAAGGGATTCAAACACTAGTACTTATTTTTCTTCCAATTATCTAGCAATCCAATTAATCAAGTGATTAATTATTGAAACTCTAAATTATTAACTAACTTACACTAATCCACAAACTAATACCACTAACACAATGGTTATAAAACAATTACTAACAACACATTTAACATGCAAACTTGCTTCACCACTTAGCATGATACTACCAAAATATTTTTTTATCCCAATACTTCTTATCTGCGGGAAATTACAGTATTTAAGCATTCTTCTCAGAACTACTTACTTCTAATCCTAATGTATCCATTGGAATCTCTTCCTAACTAACAACCAACTCGGATCACATTAATGTCATATTAATGTATCAATTCCCTTAAGGATGTAGCAACTTTCCTCATAATATCTTTGTTATCAGGAGTAAGTTGTTCCAATGAACTAGACCTATTCAATACAATTGTCTCTTGAAATATTTTATTGAAATTTGGCCTAAGTCAATGCAGTACACTACACCATACTTAAATCCATTAAGTGCAATTCATCATAATTAACAATTATCAAGAAACTACTATTCAATGCACTTAATTATACTAAGTGATGTAGCAAGTCCTAATGTACTACTTACACATGATAAAATAACAAAATGTAATAATGCAATACAGAGATAACAATGAAATTAACATAAGTAAGAAATACAACGCTATTTGAATCTCACTATTGAAGTCTTTACAATGTATGAATAATTAATCATGTTGTCCCTCTCAAGTTGTTCCGCAAAATGTGTGTTACAACACATAAACAAACTTTACTGTAAAATGAGACACAATGGTATAGATGAATGATTAGGTGTTCGTTTATGAATTGATGTTCTAAGTGATATGTTTTCTCCACAAGTTGCGATATATTTATATTCTTCCCTTCAAAGGACTCGAATCTACCTCTTTAAGGAATTGCCTGACGTTTTCTACATATTGGTTCGTGTGAAAAGGTTGAAAAGAACAATTGTGCTCCTTTCATCATGCTTGTAACTTGGGGCGTAATACTCTCAAAAACATAATTCTCTTCACTAATCATGGTCGTAATGAAGGCCATGGAGTCCTCATTGCTTTATTAAATTTCATTATGCCCATGACCCTTTCGGTGATCATCCTCTTACTATACGATCACACCATAATTGATAAGATGATCATCAATACTTCCTCAATCATGGCTATGATTGAGGATGTGAATAGGGATAGATTTTTCATTTCTTCATTATCACGCTCGTGATTGATATTTCTTGATACTACTTCACTTATTTCTTCTCCTCACGGTCATGATTGACTAAAAAGTTGTTGTTCTTATGTATATTTCATCCCCTTGCTCGTGATTTACCTGAAATCAATATTTTATACCATTAAGTACCAAAACGTAAATTTAAATCACAATTATGATTAATTCTATGCCTAAACACACCTTGAAAGTGTAAAGTAATTTATACTTATGAAACTTCCCCACACTTAAGCTTTTCTTATCCTTAAGCAAATACTCAAAATAATCAATTGCATATTTGACAAAGCATCCTTAGTGGCTTAACTTTTTGCATACCCCATTGTGTTCTTAGAATACAAAAAAGCAATATTCTAAGACTATTCTAAGACTAATCAAAGTAAAACACACTTTACCCTTACTATTTAACAATAGCTTTCAAAGGTCTAAAGTTAACACAAAGCCAAATAGATCAATGAAAATTGATTATATTTCATCTACTTCCTTAAGTGTATAAAAACCCTTTAATTACTTCTTAAGGACACTAATCTAGAAGAAAAGTATATTGCATCCATCTTTCCCCTATATTTCTACTTCTTTTATGGAATCTCTCCAAGAATAACTTATATATTGCATTTGCATCTTTCTTTCTTCACCTTTCATCCTTTTTTTCTTTTTTTTTTTTTTTTTTGCATTCAAGTAAGAATACCAAAGATCAGCAACGAAGTCAAACTTTGCTTTTTTGAGGGACCAAAGCCCACCCTTACTAACTTAGTTATAAGGATAAAGATCAGCAGCAAAGTCAGAGTTCTCTCTTTTGAGGGACCAAAGCCTACCCTTACTAACTTAATCCTTATAAATTCTTATTGCAATAGTATAAAGGCTTCATTAGCAATAGGGTCAAACTTCGCTCTTCTGAGAGACCAAAATGTGCCCTTACTAATTTAGTCCTTAAACACCTTAATTTATTCTAATTTGAAGAGATTCTCAAGAAGTATTAATAAGTGAACTACTTCATTTGCCCTTTTCATTCAAGGTTAAATGAGGACAAGAGAAACAAGAAGGAATAGCTACTCCCACTTTTGTGGCTATATTCTTCAAAAGCTTGATAATCCCCTTCTGAGTCTCCTTAATCTCCGCCACTTTGGTTTGTAATCTCTCTAAATTCCCAACTGAGAAGCTGGATTTTGATGTTGTAAAATTAGGCGCACTGAGGTCCCCAATATACAAATTAAGATCCAAGACTCTTGTAATACCCTATTGATTAAAAGGGGTTCTTAAAAGCGATTTTGGATCCGTACAAGAATCGCTCAACGTGTTACTAGTAGGCCACAACCATAGATTCCTCAAGACCCAAATGATTAGCCTCCCCACAAGTATACCCTTACTCCTATCAAAAGTTTGTTAGCAAAGTCTAAATGTAGTTAAGATATCCACATTTACCGGAAATTCCTTCAATATACTATATAAGGGTAATAAATTATGCTCCCCCACTGCTCTAAGGCTCTCACGCTTCCCATAAATCGTCCTCACCAAGATATAATGGAAGACTCAAGCACTATTCTTCTTTAAAGTAGAAGCTTTGGATTTGCTTGCCTTAAAGATACTCTCATTGGAGATTTCTCTCCAAAACTCTGTTACTGAAGTTCCTGGGCTAGACTCACAAGTAGATCAACAATCTCCTCATCTTCAAGTTTAACTTGGGTATACAACCCCATCACCTGTATGAATGTCAACATATTGAAGGTGTAAGTCCTTCCAAATGCAAAGAACTCCACCTTATTATCCATCTTGGAGCTAATATACTCGTATTTACTCTTGAAGGATGATAGAAAAGCTAGAATTGTTTGCCTATAAGTCTTCTCTTGAACCGTAAACAACTTCAGCCATGGTCCATTGCCTAATAATTGCTACATAGCAATCTTTAATCCATACACCCCTAGTACATCCCAATTGACCACACAATGTCGCTTAATAACCTTTTTAGCCACAAATTCCTTAAATCTTTCCTTTTGCTCTTTAATCATACTAGTTGATGGAGTAACCGTCCTACTAGAACTTGCTACATTGGATTGTATGAGAGGAGGAGAAGGAGAACAAATAGCTCTCAGTCTCTTAGCTTAAGAAGTGGTTGATTGTTTTGGTGCCATCTGCAAATATCAATGTTAGTTCAAACTCGGGTACAATTCAATTACATTTCGAACTAAGCAAACCCAATTCAACTTCTTTCAACTTACAAACATAAAGCATCTATCTACTACATGATTAACCCTAATCCACTCCCAAGCATGAACCATAAATGAATTCAAAATGATTCCATTTGCAACCTAGCGTTAACCAATGATTAGTGTCTTCCCTTAACTTTACAACACCCAACGTCACATTATTACACATAAACTCAACACTTCAATCATACATAACAACTAACTAACAAAACAATTTTACATAACACTTAAGTACTATGATGAGACAAATGCATCAACTTAGTCTCAATTTTACTGAAATCACCAATTCTACCATCATCAATAGAAGATAGGGTTTAATCTTAATATGTAAACTTTCTTTACAAATTTATGCAAAATCAAAGTCTATGGATGATACAAACATACTGCTACTACTAAAATACAGTTGTCCAGATCATGGTAACACATAAATATAAACCATAAAACAAGAATCCAATATAGGAAAATATAAAAAAAAAAAAAAACAAAAGAGAAGAGGGAGATCATACCTTAGTAGAGTGTAAGGTTGATAAAAAGTGATTGTGCAAGTGTTAGAAGTAAGTGAAATAGAGTTAGGGTTTTCTAAGGAACCAACATGGCTCACGAGGTGGAGTTTTGAAATGTGAGAAATGAGGAGAGAGAGAGAGAGAGAGAGAGAGAGGGAAATTTCTTATATAGTAGGGTGGTAGGAACATAATCACGGGCATGACTCGAGTCGTAATCCCCCTTTTTAAGCTTTGTCATAAGCATGATGAGTCCTATGATAAGCTCAATACCTAAAATTTTTTTGAACCATCCTTCCCCTTTTAATAATCACGGGCATGATGAAACCCATGACTGGTACTATGGTAAAAAATTTCACACTTATTTCATTGTATCATGGCCATGATGACTTAAAAAACTCCCAAGGTATTGATCACAGCCATGATTGATGTGTAACATCTTATAGGGGATTAATTACAGCCATGATGGATAAGTAGACTAACCTTATTAATTTGTCACGGCTATGATTGATCCCATGATAGATGATATACTTGAAAAAATTCAAATACTTACCTTTATCATGGTTGAGATGTGTATTGGGCTTCCAATCTCCATCTACGTCCCCACACTTGATGGAATTCTTTTCTTCCCTCTGAAATCCCATGACTCCCACTTGTTTCCTTTCCTTGTGCATAAAATTATAAATAGAATACTTAAAACATTCCAAACGACTAACAATAACAACAATTAGTTAAATTAAAATTCAACAAATTTCAAAGTAGTTAAAACAAACAAAATAAAATTGATAGTCTAATAAAAAAGACACGATTGTTTAACGTCTTAAGCTCGACGTTCCTAGAGTATGCTATTTCATTTCTTGACTAGAGGAGTCTCAACTCCTCCTTGTCTTAAAGTTATAGCTTAGGCTTGCTCTCTCAAGTTTATCTCAGTATTCCCCAGAAAAGATCCTAGAGCCCTTTTTGAGAGTGCTTTTGCAATCTACCCAACTTGATTTTCTAAGTTATGAATCGATGCCCGTTGATTTCTCAAAGCAGTTTTAGTGGCCTGGTGACATACTTCATAAGTCTTCATGTACTAAGCCAATATCTCCTCAATGGAAATTGGCTTACTTTGAGAAGGTGGCACTTGTCTCTGAAATCCAAGAGGTGGCATGTTGGAACTCTGATCAGTATTATTGCCCCATCTGAAATTTGGATGATTCCTTTAACCCAAATTGTAGGTGGTTCTGAAAGGATCATTCCTTGGTCTAATTAGGTTCCCTATGTAGTCAAACTCTTCCACTTGATCCATCTCCAACGGGCTAGTCAACTCTAAATCTAAAATTGCTAAAGCCTTGTTCTGATCCATTATGAGACTATCAAGCTTCCTTATCAACACTTCTACCTTATGTACTAAAGCAAAAGTAACATCTAACTCATGTTTTCCCACTGACCTTCTTTCTCTTCCTCTTACAGATGACCATTGATAATAATTATTGGCCATATCTTCAAATAATTGAATACATTACTTTAACAACTTATGGTTCAGGCTTCCTCCAGTAGCTGCATCAATGACCTACTTGGTGGTGTAGTTCAATCCATTATAGAATGTCTAAACTTGGTACCAATCTAGAAAACAATGATAGGGGCACTTCCTTAACAATTCCTTCCACCTCTCCTAAGCTTCATATAAAGTTTTGGAATCCATTTGACTAAAGGAAGAGATATCTGCCCTTAGCTTAGTAGTCCTTGAGGGTGGGAAGTATTTTCTCATGAATAACTCAGCCATTTCTTGCCAAGTATTAATGGAATTCTTTGGCATAGAGTTAAGCCACTACTTAGCATTGGATCTTAATGAAAACAGGAATAGCCTAAGTCTGATAATGTCCTTAGAAACTCCACCTATCTTAAATGTGTCACATATCTCCAAAAATTGCTGTAAACGGTTGTTAAGGTCTTCATCACTGAACCTATTGAACTGGACACATTGTTAGATCATTTGAATGATACTCAACTTGATTTCAAACGTATTGGCTTGAACTTTAGGCCGAGCTATGCTAGTACTTGCCTTATCCAGATTGGGCCTATAATAATGCAACATTATCCTAAGAGCTACAGGCGGATTTACTCCTAGCTCATTTCTTACTTGTACTACATTTCGGTTTCCATCGAGAGGTAGGTCCAAATTTAACGATAGATTTCCTTGGATACCATCTTCCAAATTCAAGAACTGGTTTCCTAATGGCGGCTCAACATTTTGAATTGGATTATTCATTCTGGATCTCAACAATTCTCGTGCTCTTACTTCCTTACTAGCGGATACTTGCTTCTCAAAATACTCTCAAACTTTCTTCAAGTTACTTCTAAGTATTTTCTCGAGTTCAGGATCAAAGTCAGCTAAATCAGTTATGCTACTTCAGGTCATAAACTGCAAATTAGTGAATAAGCCAATATGATCACAAGTATTTTGTCTAAACTAATAACAAATATAAAAGAAAAACAAAGCTAGAAGAATAGGAATCCCAAATTTTCCTAATGATGCCATTTCCCTAGCAACAGCGCCAAAAAATCTTAGTCGCCTCTAAAAAGAGCTTCTAAGTTTTAAAATTTATAAACCTATGTTCTATCCTTAACTTGGTTCAAAAGGCAAGTGTACCTATTGTTTATAGCATGGATGAGTTAAGGTCGTCTCTACTAGGAAAAGGATTCAAACACTATGATGAACTACCGACCACTAACCCCATTACTCGCACGCGACTCTGAGCCTCCAATCCCTCACCTAAAGAATTCTTTCTCGGCAACCTGCTGATGACGAGAAACTTTATACCAAAGAAGGATGGCTGAACTCCTTAAGCTCTCCATAATGTTATATGTTAATCCATTCTCCCGGTTATGATGATGCCAACTATTTCCTTACTAAGGACCCTATGCCAAGTAATCCAACTAGTTGTTACCTAGAGGTTTTTGTCGAGTGAAAAGAGACTCACTTACTATCCGAGTAGTTTGCTCTCAACCTGTTACCCTTTCTCTCGTCTCGGCCTCCTTATTGCCACAACATCTTGATCCCCCTCACCTGCTGTGTTTAGAGAATCTTCGTATGGGACCAATGTTGCATTGCGACCTATCCACCTCATTTGACATTATACTACTTTTCCATTTTTTTCTTTTGTCCTTTTTACCCTCTTTCGTACATACTAAGAATCCCTTTTTGTATATACCTTTTTATAATTTTCTTTATTTGTAATGTAGCTCTAGGGACTTACTATAAATAGTCATTTTCCCTTATAAGCCGAAATAGAACTCGATAGATAGATATTAAATATCATGTTCTTGTGAGACAACCCTCTCCAAGTCCATTTTTACTATTATCTAATCTTACCAAGTTGCTTAGGATTAGTAGCGGGTGGACCTTGATATCAACTTGTGCGTCATATCAAGTAAAGTGTCAAGTCATGTTGTGTTCATTGGTGTGTCATATCCTCCAAGTAGCTTTACGTCAGCTACTCCAGTTCATCCGTAGATCAATTCTCTCTATTTTCTTTAATATTTTGAAGGACCCATTTAGTTCAGATTTATTATGAGAAGTCCTAGTGATAACTAAGCTCCTAAGCATACTACACTCATACTTATTTTTCTTCTTATTATCTAACAATCTAATTTATGAAGTGATTAATTATTGAAACTATAAATTTTTAACTAACATACACTAATCCATAAACTGACGCCACTGACGCCACTAACGCAATGGTTATAAAACAATTACTAAAAACACATTTATCATGTAGACTTACTTCACCACTTAGCATGATACTATCAAAATATTTTTTTTATCCCAATACTTTTTATCTATAAAAAATTACAGTATGTAAGCATTTTTCTTAGAACTACTTACTTCTAATCCTAATTGTATCCATTGGAATCACTTCCTAACAAACAACCAACTTAGATTACATTAATGTCATGTTAATGTATCGATTCTCTTAAGGATGATATCTCTATTATCAAGAATAAGTTGTTCCAATACACTAAATCTATTCAATAGAATTGTCTCTCGACATATTCTATTGAAATTTGGCCTAAGTTAATGTCGTGCTCTATACCATACTTAGATTCATTAAGTGCAATTCATCAGAATTAATAACTATCAAGAAACTACTATTCGATGCACTTGATTATACTAAGTGATGTAGCAAGTCTTAACGTACTACTCACACATGATAAAATAACAAAATGTAATAATGCAATGTAGAGATAATAATAAAATTAACATAAGATAAGTAAGAAATACAACCCCATTTGAATTTCACTGTAGAAGTCTTTATAATATACGAACAATGAATCTCGTTGTCCCTCTCGAGTCGTTCCAAGAAATGTATGTTACAACACATAAACAAACTTTACTATAAAATGAGACACAATGGTACAGATGAATGATTAGGTGTTTATTTGTGAATTGATGTTCTGATCAATATGTTTTCTCCACAAGTTGCAGTATATTTATATTCTTCCCTTCAAATTACTTAAATCTACCTCTTCAAGACACCACCTGACATTTTCTAAGTATTAGTCCGTATGAAAAGGTTGAAAAGAACAGTTGTGCCCCTTTCATCATGCTCGTGACTTAGGGTGTGATAGTCTTGAAAACATAATTCTCTTCACGAATAGCGGCCGTAATGAAGGCCGTAAACTCCTCGTTGCTTTATTAAA
The DNA here is from genome assembly GCA_024138005.1 of Lumnitzera racemosa. NCBI lineage: Eukaryota > Viridiplantae > Streptophyta > Magnoliopsida > Myrtales > Combretaceae > Lumnitzera > Lumnitzera racemosa. Next base: position 67,710,577 of record JAMXBC010000006.1, read on the forward strand.
TTTCATTACGCCCATGACTCTTTTCATGATCATCTTCCTGCTATACAATCATGACCATAATTAACAAGAGGATTGTCAATACTTCCTCAATTACAATCATGATTGAGGACGTAATGAGGGCTAGATTTTTCATTTCTTCATTGTCATGCCCATAATTGATATTTCTTGATACTACTTCAGTGATTTCTTCTCCTCACAACCGTGATTAACTAAAAAGTCATTCTTGTGTATATTTCATCCCCTTACTTGTGATTTGCCTAAAATCGATATTTTATACCAATTAAGTTCCATAACTTAAAATTTAAATGACAATTATGATTAATTCTATGCCTAAACACACCTTGAAAGTATAAAGTAATTTACACGTAAACATACCCTAAAAAGGTGATGGCCTGATGAGGCTCAAGTGCTTGAAGAGGTGAAGGCCTAAAGAGGCTGGAGGGCCTAAAGGGAGAAAGCCTAAAGAAACTGAAGCCCCTGAATAGGCGAAAGTGCTTGAAGAGGCCGGAATGCCAGGAAAGGCCAATGTACCTAAAAAAGTGAGAGCCTATAGAGGCTGGAATGCTTGGAGAAGTGAAGGACTGAAATGCCCGATGTGTCTGAAAGGGCTAAGAACTATGCAAGTCATCCAAGTTGGGCATTACCTGTACTTTGATGGAAAAAGAGCTCAGTTATGTACCATGGCTATTCACGGTGATGTTGGCTTAAATTTATTTGGCCATCATCATCTGCTTGGAGTTCTTATCTTAGAATTATCATACTCCGTTGCAATGAGTAATTAGGCCTCCTAGAACTCAAACTAGTGCAATAGAACACAAATGTCACTCAACTTAGCATGTGCCATTGCTATTGACTTTTAACCTATAGGTTATTTAGATCTCCTCTATAATGTAGAGCTATAATCAGGTAATGTTTAGTGGTACAGAAATTATGATGGCATGGACGTTAAAAAATCGGCATGAAACTTAGAATGAACTTGCACAAATTTGAAGGACAAAAGTTGGAAAATATTGGCAAGCTCGGAACTTAGCCTTTCTTGAATATTTTGAAGATTAGGTCAAAAGTGTAGTCACTGCAAATTGGAAGCTCGGGCTTCATGCATAATGGCGCTTAGATCTTGGCTTTCTAGCAATGGAGACTAGTTTGGTCATCAAAGTTAAGAGTTTTGGTGATGAGAATCAGGCTACCGGACCACTGACCCGTAGCCAAGCCCGAGGATTAGAGGGACTAGTAAGACTAATCCTCCTATTCTAACTGACTTATGCAAAGGCTGAGTATCTCCTTGCTAACCCATTCGGCCTTCCAAGCTAAGTGATTACCTATTTCCTACATGTCGTGTGCTGAGAAGCAGAAGGCCGAGACAATAGTCCATCCTCATTCTCTCATGAGCCTGGTCAAATTTTTACTCGGCTGTACTTGATGTGAACCATAACCAAGAACAGACAAAGCTGGTCGCTAAATGGGTCCAAACTTACAAAAAGCTCGAAAAGATTCAATGGGGAAATGTATGAAAGGGTGAAAACAAAGGAAAAAAACAGTAAGCAAAACCTACAAACAGCTCTAGAGGATATGATGCACCAATAGAACTTCCAAAGACTCACGACACAATTCGATGTGATGCACGAATTGATCCAATGAGGTTACTCGCCACCTAACCTTACTTAAAGGAAAGGATAAGAGTGATCCCGAAAGTAAACAATAGTATTTACTCAAGGAAGAAGGTACTCAAAAGTATATTAAAGATTATCCAATATCTTACAATTACAAGTACAAAGGTATTTATACCTGCAAACTAGGATAACTTGCCCAAAAAGGAAAAGATAAAAAGGACATTTCCTAAGGAGGGCAATGTACATGTTATAAAGGGGCAAAAATGAATATACAAGGAAAATAATCATTGGTGCTATAAATTCTACATGTGATACTGTACATGTGGCGATGTGGCATTGGCAAGGTCGTTAGGAGATGCGGACAAAAAGTACGGATGAATAGGTTTGTCCGAGCAAGGATGGCCTAGTCAATCCAACTTTCTCTCTCGGTTTCTCGGCAAGGAAAGGGCTGAGTAATTGGTCGACTCGGCAACAAAGTGTAATCGTTAACTTGGCATACCACACAATAATGGGCGATCATACAGTACATCATTAGATGTAACTCGGCAAGGAGGTACTCAGCCTTGACAAGGGTTAGTTGGAACATAAGGATTCGTCGTGCCAACCCCTTTAATCCTCCAGCTCAGCTATAAGTTAGGGGTCTCGTAGCTTGATTCCCATCATTCCCTCCCAGTTGTTTTGGATTTTGGGATCAAATCCAAATAGTGTTCGCTCAATTCTCCATCAAGGTGATATGGATTGAGGTTGGCGATGTTGAAGGTGTTAGAAACCCAATAGTCTTCAGGCAATTCTAACCTGTAAGCATTGTTGCTGATTTTCTAGAAGATTCTAAAAGGTCCTTCCACTCTTGTAGATAATTTGTTTCTCCTTTTGTTCAAAAACCATTCCTTGCTAAGGTATAGCCATACCAAGTCTCCCGGCTGAAATTGTTTGGTCGACCAACCCTTGGTCTTTTCACGCATTCTTCTGGTAGCCCAATCGATGTGCCAAGTAATCTTATCATAGATGTATTGAAAGGATTGTGCCCTAGCTAAGGGGTTGGGGGTCCTCTTGCGCAGGTATGGGTATAAGGGCATGGTTAAGGGGCAACTCAGGATTGAATCCATAAACTACTTTAAAAGGGGTTTGCTTAGTAGTGTCATGTATAGTTCGGTTGTAAGCAATCTCAACCACTGGCAGGCAAATGTCCTAATCAACTAAGTTCTTACCAACTGCAGCTCGGAGCAATGAACCCAAAGTAAGATTAATCACTTCTGTTTAGCCATCAATTTGGGGGGTGACAGGAGGTACTAAAGAGTAATTTTGTTCCCAACCAACACCATAAAGTTCTCCAGAAATGACTTAAGAACTTTGGGTCTCTGTCGGGACTACACTCCTCGGTACGCCATGTATCTGCACAATCTCCTGTAAGAAAAGAGAAGTAATAGCCGAAGTGTCGTTAGTTTTGGTACAGGGCATGAAGTATGCCATCTTACTAAACTAATCCACAATGAACATCACAGAATCTTTTCCTCAGGTAGTTCTCGGCAATCCGAGAACAAAGTCCATGCTTAGTTCAATCTACGGCCTTGTTGGATAGGTAGGGGCATCGCCTTCCCTTGTTCAGCTCAACACTTAGCCTTCTTGCACATAGCATAGCTTTCGACCACTCGGTGCACATCTCTTCGCATTCTCGGCCAAAAGAATCAGCCATTCACTAGTTCGCAGGTCCTTTTCTCTCCAAATGTTTAGAGAGTCCTTCACTATAGGCTTCCTTAATTAATAATTCCCGTAGGGAACAAGTCGGCACGCACAGTTTTCCTCCTCTAAATAGATAGCCATCCTATACATAATACTTGTCCATTGTTCTCCCATCTATGCATCTCAAAATTATTGGTCCAAAGTATGGATCCTTGGAGTACTATTTTTTTATACTTGCAAAACTAAACAGTCTGGCTTGCAGTTCTAATAAGAACGCATGCCTCCTCGATAAAGCATCTGCAACTATGTTGCTCTTTCCTTGCTTGTACTTGATCACAAAATTGAAACCTTTAAGGAATTCAACTCATCTCGCCTACCGCTTAGATAATTTGGTCTAACTCCAAAGGTACCACAGTGACTCATGATCAGTATATATGACAAATTCTCTCAGCAGTAGATAGTGCTATTATACTTGCAGTGCTCAGATTAGTGCCACGAATTCTTTGTCATACACAGAGTAATTTAGCTAGGGTCCTCAAAGCTTCTCACTGTGAAAGGCAACCGATAATCCTTTCTACATTAAGACAACGCCTATTCCAAGGCCTAACGTGTCATACTCTAGCTCAAAAATTTTGCCAAAGCCAAGGAGTACTAATACTAGGGCGGAGATTAACTTCGCCTTTACCTCGACAAAACTCCTCTCCTATTATTGGAAGTTAATGTTTTTCTTCGTTAATTTAGTAAGTAATGCAACGAGGGTACTAAAGTTCCTAATAAACCTTCGGTAAAATAAAACCAGTCCATAGAAACTTCTCATATTGGCACAAGTAGTAAGGGTCAGCCATTCAACAATGACTCAAATCTTGTCATCATCGACTCGCAAGCCTTCTCCACTAACTATATAGCTTAAGAATACCACTTCATGCTGGCAAAAACAACATTTCTATAGATCAGGATGTTGTTGAAGAACTTTTCAACACACTTCCCAATGAGATATTTCAACACATGGTTCATAAGCCTCATGAAGGTGCTCGGGGGCGTTCAACAAGCCGAAGGGCATGACCATCTACTCGTAAAGTCCATGTTGAGTTTTGAACACAGTCTTCCACTCATCTCCTAGCCTCATGCAGATTTGATGGTGGCTGGATTTGAGATCAACCTTGTTGAAAATTTTTGCTCTACTCAGTTCATCCAGCATGTCTTCTCATCTCCTAGCCGTGATTTTGTTCACGACTCGGTTGTCAATATACATCCACCAAGTTCTATCCTTCTTTGGTATTAAAAGTGCAGGCACAGTACAAGGATTGAGACTCTCTCTCTCACGTATCCTCTTTTTAGCAACTCATTAACTTGACATTGATGCTCAGAAGCCTGCTCAGGATTCATGCGATAAGCTGGCTTATTCAACAATACAGCGCCAGGTACTAAGTTAATGTAGTGCTCTATGCCTCAAGTCAGGGGCAACCCTGCTAGCAACTATTTTAGGAACAGGTCAGCATATTCATCCAACAGTTCCTTCACCTCTTGGGGTAAATCATTCTGCTCCTTCATTTCCAATAGTCGCCTGACCAACAGGAGAGTAAACTTATTAGCATTAATGGCCTCTCGGAACTTAGCTCTACTCATCACTAGAACCTTCTTCAATCCGTGAGCGAGTTTCATCTGTAACCTGTAAACCTCTCTCAGTAGCACCAGATTTAACGTGATCTTCCGATCATCCTTGTCGAACATGTAGGTATTCTTATAACCATCATGGATGACTCTCCTATCAAACAACCACGGTCTTCCTAGCAATACGTAGGAAGAACACATGGGTAGTATATCTCAGAGAATCTAATCGGAAAATTGTTGATAGTAATCAACAGTAATACCTGCCAAGTGACTTGTAATGCTCCCTTATCACTTAACCATTGCAACTTGTATGTCTTCGGATACTCAACAGTCAACAACCTCAATTTTGAGACAAGGTCAACTGATGCCACATTGGTGCAACTCCCATTGTCCATGATAAGGGCACATGTATATTCATTCACCTTACAGGTGATATGAAATAAGTTCTCTCTCTGCTCCTCCTCTTATAAGGGCTCTACGCTCATAGTGTGTCTGAAAACCATGAGTAGCCGATCCAAGTCCTCAGCATACACATCTTCCTCAATCAACTCTTTCTTAGTAGGAACCTCTTCCTCCTCGAGTTCCTCATCTGTACTCTCTACATCTAACTTCAGGGTATCTCCCTTAATGACCATTATCCTTTGGTTTGAGCACTAAGCAGCTATGTATCCAAACCCCTAGCACTTAAATCATTTGATCTGGCTAGTCTTCCTACCAGACCCTTACCCTTTCTCATACGTTCGGGTCAGCACTAGATCTTCGGACCGACTTTTCTACTCGGCTTTGATATCTATCCTACTTCTTGGCTCAATACTTGGCAATATTCGGTTACTTACATGCCCTGGTCAGCTAATCGACACTCTAGTCGCTACTCAGCTTCTTCTTTGCCTCTCTACCCATTAAGCAATCCTAACAGCTTCATCCATTGTGTCAAATAACTGAAATTCCACAATGTCTCGGATATCTCCTCTCAATCTAGTGACAAACCTTGAAACTATTCGAGCAGGTGGCTCCTCCACTTCACATCTTATCATAAACATCTAGAATTCTTAAATATATTCATCAATAGTTCAACCTACTTATCTTAGCTCCTGAAGCAGTGTGAAAGTATTTTGGAAATATGTTTTCGGCATGAATCTATTTCTGAGCAACCTCTTCATCTCGAGCCAAGTATTAATCTCTCGATACCTCTCTCTTCTTCTCATGGCCTAAAAATTCTTCTACCACATGGTGACATATCTAGAAAATTCAACAGCAGCAATCCTCACTAACAACAACAGTCCTCACTAATAACAGCAATCCTCACTTTCTCATAGTCCTCATAATGGTAATAATCAAACACACGCTCCACCTTCTCTTCCAATCCAGGTTCTTGTTGACATTCCCAAACCCATTGAAACTCGGAATCCAAAGCTTCACATGGTCGGATGCTCCAGGGACTCATGTACGTACCTCTTCAAAATACTCTTCTTCCTCCTCATCAAGCTCTCTCAAGTCTATCCTTCGCCTCACCCGTCCACCAACTCTTCCACCTTGAAATGGTCGAGTTAGGTTCTGACCTCTAACGGGTTGAACAACTTGTAGAATGTTTTGCACACCCTCAATAGGTTAGCAAGACAATTCATAAACATCTTGAGTCAGTTCTACCAAAAGGTTAGCTACCTCATTAAGTCTCTTGTTAATGCTTCTAGGAGTTCCTTGAGATTGGTGCCCATGGTAGACAACTCCACTATCATCATTGATATCAACATTCATATTTAGGTTTATCATTTTTTTCTCACAGATTCAGAATTTAAACAAAAACTTTAGAAAGTGAACAACTAATAATACCGCAGTTAAATGAACTCACTAACTGACTCTGTTTCAAACAAGTAAAAACAGAGTATAACAGAAATCTAAGAAGAGTTAACTATAGTTCACGCAAAACCTCCGCTTTGATACCAAAATTATGCGAACCATAACCAAGAATAGATAAGGTCGATCGCTGAATAGGTTTAAACTTATAAAAAGCTTGAAAAGAGTCAATGAGGAAAAGTACGAAAAGGTGAAAACAAAGGACGAAAATAGTAAGCAAAACCCATGAACAACTCCAAAGAATATGACGCACCAATAGAACTACTAAAAACTCACGGCACAATTTGATGTGACATACGAATTGATTAAATGAAGTTACTCGCCACCTAACTTTACTTAAAGGAAAGGATAAGAATGATCTCGAGAGTAAACAATAGTGTTTACTCAGGAAGGTACTCAAAAGTGTATTGAAGATTATCCGATGTCTTACAATTACAAGTACAAAGGTATTTATACCTGCAAATTAAGACAACTTGCCCAAAAGGAAAAAGACAAAAAGGACATTTCCTAAGGAGGCTAATGTACATGCTATAAAGGGGCAAAAATGAATATAAAAGAAAAATAATCATTGGTGCTACAGATTCTATATGTGATACTGTACACATGGCGATGCGGCATTGGCGAAGTCATTAAGAGATGCGAACAAAAAGTACAGATGCATGGGTTTGTTTGAGTAGGGATGACCCAGTCAGTCCGGCTTTCTCTCTCAGCTTCTCAGCAAAGAAGGGACCAAGTAATTAGTCAACTCGGTAATAAAGAGTAATCGTTAACTTGGCATACCACACAACAATGGGCGATTATACAGCAGGACATTAGAGGTGACTGGGCAAGGAGGTATTCAGCCTTGGCAAGGAGGTATTCAGCCTTGGCAAGGGTTGATTGAAACATAAGTATTCGTCGTGCCAACCCCTCTAATCCTCAAGCTCGACTGCAGGTCAGGGGCCCCGTAGCTTGACTCCCATCAATACCCCTACCAAGATGCTGAAAGAAAGAGCTCGGCCTGATCAAGCCACTCCTACTCAAACAAGTAAACTGTTTGTACTTTTTGTCTACATCTTCTAACGGCATCACCAATGTAGTATCACCACATGTACAGTATTATGTGTAGAATTCGTTGCACCAATGATTGCTTTCCTTATATATTCATTTTTACCCATTTGTATCTTATACATTACTTCATTAAGAAATGCCCTTTTTGTCTTTTCCTTTTTGAGTAAGTTGCCTTAACTTATGGGTGTAAATACTTTTATAATTGTAGTTGTAAAGAGACATATAAAGATTATCCTTAATATACTTAAGTATTTCCTTCCTTACATAAACATTACTTGTTTAATCTCAACATCACTGTTATCCTAATCTTTAAGTAAGGTTAGGTAACAAGTAACTTCACCAAATTAATTCATGCATTATATCATATTGGGTCATGAGTTATCGAAAATTCCATTGATGTATCATATCTATTAAAGCTATTTATGGGTTTTTGCTTACCCTTCATTCGCATTCGCTCTTCCTCATGGCATCCTCCATTATTCCTTTCGAGTTTTCTACAAACTTAGACCCACTCAATGACCGACGTTATCTATTCTTGCTCCTAATCCGCAACATTTGGTTTCCTATTCGAATGCACATGTGCTTAATCGTCTCAGCAACTAACTGTCCATAAACACGTCATAGTTACTCGGCCTATAAATTACTCGACTTTCATATTGATCAGCAAAGCATTTTGTTTGCTTGCGTGGAGTTCGACCACTGAGAAGCTCGACAATTGGTCGGCTTGCTCGGACGTAGGATGATGTATGCATGATAGTTCAGAAAACAACTCGACATCTCGGCATTTATTACTGTTCGGTGTTTCACTCGGCACTCATTATTGTTCAGCAGATCGTGGTCAACACAGCTCGGCAATCAGAGCCGCTGCGGTGTTCAACTTGGAAACTTCTCATCAATCCAGTCCTAGGCTTCAAGTTTTCTGTTTAGTGGTCTCAATAGCTCGGCAAGAGCTTCTTGGCACTGTCATGAGCTGCTCGGGAAGTGTGCTAAGAAACTCGGCAAATGGAGTTGCAGCTCGGTTGGAAGAAAAACAACCCAAATAATTATGGATTGGAGCTCATATACTCAGCTCAATGTGGAGATGTTGTTTCTCGGCATGGAGCTTGACGACATAGTATTGCTCGGCTTTCAAACTATATCTCGGAATTTACTCGAACGTGACTGTTGTCGCTAGCAGAATCCTTTGCAAAGCAAAACTAGCTTGATTTAATGTTAGAATTCCATCTTTGTCTCATAGTTGGCTCTCAGAAATACAGCTCAACATTAAATGCTTTTACATAGGTCGGAGCTCGGCCTTAGGAGAATAAGCTCGGCATTATAAATAATTACACTTCAAAAGAGTTCGACAATCTCTTTCAACTGTTGCTTGGCAACTAATTGGCTTGCTCAGGTGGTTTTCTAATGAGGCTACTGCTATCAACGACTCGAAGCCTTTTAGTTAAGGTTGGCAAAATCGTTTGGGACTTGCCTCTCAACTTGCCAAGCAAAGAGAAACTCCAACTATTTAGAGCAATAGATAATAGGTTGGGCACTTGAGCATTACTCAGTTCAAACACAAAACAACTGGGCATGACTCTGCTTTACTCGATTAAAATGAGCAATGCTATGCTCGGCATTTTGAGTTGCTCGGCCAAACATAGATCGGCAACTCGAAATAATTCAGGTGAAGCTCTAAAATGTTCCGGCAGTCTTTTTCGAGCATATCGACGACGGCTCGGCTTTCGCTTTGCCGAGATTACTAATAGCTTGGCATGGAAACACTTAAGTCGGCAAGAAATTGGTACAACTAGGCCTCCTTACTCTATGGTCTCTCGATTGGGCAAACTCAAACACGGCATCTCCAGATAGCTTGGAGTTGGTGAATTACTCACCTATTCATATTGTCAGGTGAACTCGGACTCGTTAAATGTAGTTGCTCGGCAGTTTGAGTTTATATCAGCTACTGATTGAACCTTGTACAATTAAGCTTGGCAGCTTCCACTCGAGTTGAATTTCGACAGTTCAAGTCAGCTTGCGTCAAGTACATAAAGGCAACCGGAGTACTTCTATTCATCATTCGGTTCCGTTTTGATTATGATAGCCGCTTAAGGCTCAAAATTGTTCGCGCCTACTAAGGAATTACTCAGTTGTACTTGTTTTCGAATGCACTAGCCCATGTCTTCACTGAGGATGAAACTCGAATAGTGAACGGCTCAACAGTGTTTGAATTTAATTCAGGTGACTTAGAATTGCAGCTCAGCATTGTTGAACTATGTAGACTACAGTTCCTTACAGTCTTTAGGTGTTGTTCTGTTGCTGTAAATATTCAGAAGAACATCTCAAAAGAATTGCTGCAATGGTGCTCGAGTCTTCACAGCTGTTGAGAAAAAATGAGAATGGCATAGATCTGGTGGCGACTGGTATGAACTTAGTGGTGACGATTACAAGGAGGCGATGGATGAAATTGTATCGATGCATGTCGTATTTATAAAATACATCCAACCAAATCAATTCTAAAGTAAAAAGCGCTAGAAACCGCCGTCCTCTGGCAAATTACAAGCAAATATATCTGGATATGGAGGAATCAAATCAGCGACTATTAGCGCAAGAGCAAAACGCTGTCCGATTCCGTAACTCCGAAAATTCATCTTCAAGTAGATCAATCCCAAAGCACATAATAGACATTGATCAGTTTTGCATGAATAAGATCCCAACTCCTCCACCGTGTGAGAAAAATGGTAGTTACATGGCAGTTTTTTAAACGTCAACGGTGTGAAAATATTTCCAAGGGTGAAGAAACTGCTCAAAGAAATTCTAAACTCGAATAAACTACATTCTCTGTCATCAACATATGTAGAAAAAGACGTACCGATGCAAATTTAAAGTAGTAGGGGAGAAGCGATCCTCAAACTTGAAACAAATTTGCAGACCATCAACGTATTTACTAAATCCGGAAACAGAAATAAGGGAATGGAATTGAGACAAACCAAACCTGAATATATCCATAAAAAATGGGAGAAATATTTCTCTACAAATTTTTAATAAATCCTAAAGAATGTGAGAAACGGATCGTTCATTCTTATAGACAGCACCAATTGTTGACAAATGATTTTTGTTTCGATATACGAATACCTACAACACAAGAAAATGATTACAGAAAACACTAGAATACTCCGACCCAACCACTTCAATACCTAAATTAGCCTTCTAGTGATGAGAGTAAAAATTGTTCGATGATTGTAAGAGTAAAAGAATAGACAAGAAAGATCCTTTACAATAAAATAAGTGGTAGTATTTTCCTGGCATTCACAACTTGTTCATTTGGAGGGAATAGCAATTCTATTCCTCCTTTATTCCTTACATCATTCTTATTACCATGCTCACTTTACTCGAATGGCAATTACGAAGAATCTCAGTTCCTTGAAAATTATTAATGGAGATTCATTTGTGAAAGTCATGAATTGGGATTCATCATGAAAGAGACTATCGTTGCCCTTATCTCCTCCAACATACTCCCACCATACATCATCGTTGCCCAAGCATCAACACACCGCCACTAACACACTTACCCATCACCACCACTAGAACTCTCCTTTACCACCAGCACTACTACTAAGATTTGGACTGCCAACACCTTATACCTACTAAGATTTGGATGTTTCCAATAACTACCACCACATTCACGTACCGTCAGCACCAAACCTCTCCAACACTTAGATCTGGATGCCAGCCATACACCAACACTCTCATAACAGACCCAAGCACCACTTCCAAATCCTTTCTCAATTTATTGCGAAAATAAGAAATGTTTTTATCAAACAAAAGATACTTGGATTAAATTTTTCCGACAATAAATAAAATTTAACATTAAGATAATTTCTTAGTAGTAAAATCAACTAAGTGCAACAAAAGAATCCAAGCGTACAAGTTGGCAAAGTCTAGCATAACCCTAAGTAGCTTTTTCATCCATTTATTGAAGGCATATATATTTTTTTTTAAATTGTCACCTTTTATATTTGTTTGTCTCCCATTGATATGTACGTAGGACATATTGTATAGAGGAATTAGTCTAATGAAAATAGAGAGAAAAAAGATGAATTAGAAGATGAGGGCATTATCGGTATTTTCAACTATATTATGAGAACTTATTATATTCAATGAATTGAACAAGCCATCATGACAATGTGATCTTTAATTCCTCAAACTAAATACATGTTCTTTAATTGTGGACACTGTCTATGGTCTTATTTTTTTAATTTACCTAGGGTTTGTGATTTTCTCTTTTTCCTTTTCATTCCCTTCAAGTTTTGGCTACAACTGATAGAAAATGTGATTGATTTGAAATTTATCATTATATTTTCCGATCGAACTATGATTTCACTTAATACCATATTATTATATAATCAATCAATATTTAGATTTGTTATATTTGATCAAGCTATTTCTTCTCTTTCTTTCTTTTTTTTTTTTTTGAACAATTATTATGCTTTTTTAAGAATGTAATTTTTGTTTAAATATTAAAACAATATCGTTTTTATTTGTTACCATTAATTTTATAATCATCCTTTTTTCCTATGTATTTGTAACCATTTTACATATTTATTTACAATTTTTTTATCAACAAACGAGCCCAATCCAAACACCAACATGTTTATTAAATAAGTTTCATGTTACCGATTGAGGTTTCTACACAAGCAGTTCAGACACAACCGCTAGACATAACTAAGTTAACGTGAATTACAATCCCCAAGTTATACAAAGCAAAATAGACAAATAAATAAATAAATAATGATTAAATCATTTATTTAACATCCAATTAAGTGAATAAGTCTGGAATTTGCATCAGAAATACCTTTCACTTTTTATTCACCCCATTGCTAGTTCATCAAATCATGAAAAGATGGCAAATAATAAACATTTATTACTATTGTTCATTCACAAAACGTCTATACACCAAATCATTTTTATATTGGTTGTTTACCTTTCAAAAGAAAAAGAAAAAGAAAAAGAATATCCCAAACAACAATACCCAGCAATAGAGACAATTGAACTCAACGTTACTGAAATATACAACCCACATAAATTTACCCATACAGATGAAAGAATTCGAAGAAGAATTAGGAGAGCTAATGTGCTGCGAACTGAAGCTGGCGAAGCCGGCTCCAATTGAAAACGAGATGACAGCATTGGATAAACTGAACTGATATGGTATGAACTTCAGCTTCACTGCATAATAACTCGTTCACAATCAAGAATGCAAAATACAAAGGAAACACGTATGCTATATGATGTTAGAAAACCATTTTTTGTAGTTACACATAAGACTTGCTGCTCATTCCAAGTCTAATATTCTCATGCAGCATCATGAATATTCTAACATTTCAAGTCCTCTAAGTAGTAAGGGACGAAAGAGTCCCCGCCCACCAATCCAAAAAAAAAAGAGAAGAAGAAGAAGAAGAAAAAAGAAAGAAAGAGAGAGAGAGACAGAGAGTAATATTCATTTAGGGAAACATTTAGACAACAGATGATACACGAAAATTTTCCACTTCAATAAATCAATCTACTGAAGTAGGAATATTTAACAATCACCGAGAAATTGCCTTGATAGAACAAATATACAGATGCAAAGGAGAATCACCTAAGATACATTTTCACAGCTAGAAAAAGAAACCAGATAAACAAAAATAAATTACAACCCTCTATATAGAAACTTCTACTGCCCTCCAACTTTAACTACGGGCAATATCATAAATGACAAGTCTTGGGACTAGCTTGCACAAAACCCTGTGGGCCAGGGTGGGGCAGGGCAGGCACATCAACCTACCACCATTCTCCAAATCTCCAAATACCTTTCACATCTCCTTCACCAAGAACTACCTGACGAGTTGATACAATCACGTACGAAAAAATAAATGTACCTTTTTTCTTCAGACCGTCCAAATTTAACTTAAGACACCTTCAGGCAATTATCATTTAAAAATTTCACCCATTCGAATCAGACAACATGGAAAGAAGTTCATTATCTTCAAAGTTCAATTCAGTGGCAAGCTCAAATGGCGATTTACCACCACCATTTAAAGCCTCAGAATCTGCACCCCTGCATTTCATTGAAACATTTGCCTGTTAAATACAGCAAGTCAATGAAAATTTCAATTATTATCAAGTATTAATACTTAATCTCAACTGAGGCATCCAGTTGCTTCCTATATATAGGCAAATCCACAGCTTTTTACTCCCTTTACCAGTATAAGAGCTTCAAACAAAAATGACCAATCTAAACATGTGGATATCTCACTCATCTTTTTTTCTTTTTCCGAACAAAGGAGTCAAAAGGATTAATAAAAAGGCAAATTTCAATATACATTCATATGTTTTCACTCTGTCATTTTGTATATCTGTGCTTTCATTTTTTATACTTTACATACCCGTACTAATAACTTTCTATCACTTTTAGTCAGGGTACTTGTGTCAACTCTCGATTCAATGAAATAGTCATGAAAAATACAAAAAGACAAATATTAAAAAAAAAATGCTGGATAAAGAGTAGATAGTGAGTCAACTCATTTTTAGATATTTGAGTGCAGTGGATAAGTTAGAGGAGGTCTGATGTAGGGGAGATGCTGAAGAAGCAAAGCAATTAAATTATGATTGCCACAGCCACAGGAGACTAATGTTGAGTCATATGCGATGGGATTTGAACTTTGAAGCTCTAGACACACTGATGCCAAAACTACCAGAAGAATTACCTACTCTGACACTTTTTTCAAATGGATTGAAGATGGAGGTCCAATGAAACGTGTGTACTTCCATCCACAAGTTCTTTTTTCTTCTAATTGTTTGCGTTTCTTTTATAATTTTTTATTACATAGTGATAATTTTCATTGGAAAACAAGCTGAGTCTAGTCAATTTATTGTTAGCAACCATTTTGACCTTCATCAAGAACATAAGCTGATAGATAATATAATCACCTTGCAAGAAGCAGCTTTGCATTTGCAGCTTTGCCTCCAAGAATACAATGGTGGAGTGGCATGTTCCCTCTTGAATCAACCGCATTAATGTTTGCACCATATTGAAGAAGCAGCTCTATCATGCCAACATCAGCAATTTCACAGGCAAGGTGAAGCAATGTGCATCCACCAAAATTATCCATTACCTGACCTTCTCTACCACTTCCCAAGTTTGAGGAGCTAGATGAGGATCTCTCTGACCAGCTAGAACCCAGGTTGTGGCCTGTATGTTCTTGCAACATTACCTTCGCCAGCGTCAAAGAAAGGTTGCTTGATGTTTGCTCAAATGCAGCATTTACATCCATCTCAGAGTTGACAATATAACGATATACAGCTTTCTTGTCATTGGCACGAGCAGCTTCCCAGATCTTATGTGCTCCCAATGAAGAATGCTGGCTATCTCTCAGTTTGCGAACAAAGAGCTTTTCTGCATACTGTGAATAAAAAAGTAGGGAAAGAAACAAAAGTTCTGAGCACAACAAATCAGCAGAGACCAAATAAAAGGCATGATGTTAGCAGTCTATAGCACAGTCATTTCATTGTATAATTTCTTCAGAAATACAATGCAGAGTTTAGATATAGTTCTGAGTGCTTATTTGATGTCATTCCCTTCACACATGGGACTCGTTTAATGACAATTTTTTGCAGAGATTTTTTTCCTTTGGAAGATATAGTTCTTTATTAGCAATCATTTTCTACATAGAGATGAAGCTTCACCATCATATAAAAACAAAATGTAGATCCCATGGCCAATTAAACAGCTATCAAAAATAGCAGTGCACTTAAAAAGACCATTCAGCAGTTTCAAAAGGTTACCTACTTACAAATCATGATTGCATCACTTGGATTCTAGCATGGGTTCCAACTATTAACCAAATAAAGAAACAGTAGACAGATTACAGATATGCCTAACTGTATATATATCTCTGCATTTATGGCATATTGCAGGCAAATTGCGGACTAGAAGCATCTCGTAGCCTAAAGACTAGAATATACACCCACTGGAAGCATGTTAATCAGAACTTTAAGAAACTCAACTCCTGCTGTGAAATCTTTGAAACATTGCGGCAATCTCTTATCCATGATGGATAAAAACATGAATCCGCTTTTTTACATTTGATGGAGATTTCATTTCATTGATTCTTTAGGCATTTGGATTTTAATAGGGGAGACTTCAAATGAGCATGTAGAATAAGGGGACATCTATCACACCTTCGCATGGATGAATTTTTCCTTCACTGATATGGGATCCGACTGACTAGGTTTAGAGATTATATGCAACTGTGCCCTGTCAGAATTGTATGAGCTTCATCAATAATTAGAATTTCCGCATAAATTTTCAACAACCATAAAAAGAAGAAAAGAAAATAGTTGTCACCAGGTGGCAGGAGCTTTTTTTTTTTTTTAATAATAATAATGAGGTAGCAGTAGTTCTTTACCCTGTAGCAACCTGAAAAGCATTCCTTGACTGTAATTGTTCCTCCCAGACAGAGTTAGCAAAGGCGTTACCAAGAGACTGAAACAGAGCAATAACGGAGGGCTCCCACACTTTGACATCAAGTGTCAGTGATCTAACCTGTGTTTTGAAAGATAAGAATATTAATATGCTGAGAGATAAGAACATTAATATGCCATGGAAAGCAAGCAGTTTCATCACAATCACAGGTTCAGTAATTTTTCTGCAAGTGTATTTGTAGTAATTATACAGTTATCTGGCCAAGCAACTTAATAATGCCACAGGTCAGTACATAATTCTTTTGCTTCAGATCTCATAACAAGCAGCCAGGAGTCATCTTTGAAATGTATTCGCAAATAAGAAGATAACTAGAACTAGACCATAAAGTTCACGTGCAATGGATCTTTGCTGTGTCATGTGACACAGTAGGCATATCACACAATAAGCCAACATTCTCAATGTTGAGTGACTGAGCTTCTCATCACAACACCGTCCCTAATTGAAGGGTGGGACTGAAATTCAAACTCTAGACACATGAGCCACATATGACCTGTGCACTAAATGATCACCCCCACCAATGATGTCATTTTACCAAATGATCACCCCCACCAAACTCTCACCAAGTGTATATCAGAATCCATAGAATAAGCCAATTATTCTACTCTGGACTAAGACTAAATGTCAACACACGAGAGAAAGACACTGGAACTTTGTGTAATAAGGAGAGACCAAAAGAATACAGTCTCAACAAATGAAAAGATAAATGTCAAGCAGCAAAGAAAATAGTGCAACAAGAAATTCTAGCAAGAGATTGATTTTTATAGTTATGTTAAGTAAAAATGCTCAATAGGCAACAGTACAAGATAACATCAAGATACAAGAGAAGAAGCATCTAAGGACAGGCAATCATGCCCAAGTCTCATGGAATTTTCTTTTGCCAAGTGCCACACATAAGGGTAGATCTTCCTTATAAGAGAGCCAGTGGACATATGTCTGACTGCAATTACATACAGAGAACGTGTGTTTTAAGTAATGCAAATTGAAAATAAACATTACAGTACAGTATATACAGAGAACACATGTTCGCCCATAAATTCAAATAGCAGATAAGCATTATATCATGCAGTGCATATAGAAGACATATTTTATCCACGTACAAATATAGGGTATTATTTGTGAGAGTTAATACAATTATAACAGATAGTTAACAACATCCTTAGTATACACTGAATGTTGTATTCTCAATTTGCATCATTTAGAAACATACATTCTCTATTGCACATAGAAGAGAACATAAACCCTTTCCACTGTAATTATCCCTCTATTTAGTCAACAGGAAATATGATCCTAATTGGACGAGACATATGCTAAGCACAGCAAAACCTATGTAGGTAGCTGAAGAAATGTCCTCAATAGGATTTAAACTTGAACTTCATGCAATTTGTCACAATAAATTTGGGACCTTAACAAACAAATCAAATTTTTAGGGGTAATTATTCATAAAACTGGACTTCTAGCAGGATAGGACATGTCACCTCCCTCTCACATCTAATATAGATTATGGACACACATCATATGCAAAAATAAGCAGATGCACACTAGACATTATTCAGAAATTAGGCAATAGAAGCATTTCCTAACCTTCGATATGTGCACACCAAGGTTACGGTGGACACCAGAACACTCTATACAAACAAGAACACCAAGGTTCAAGGATGCCCAATCTGGTTCAGGTGCTCCACAATCAGCACACTTATCGTTCCCACATACTTTTTGCAGCACCTCAATTGGTTTTTCGATTTTAACACAAGAGCGTTGCTGTTGCAAGTTTTTTGAAAAGCGGTCATGATGCGCAGCACCAAGGTTCCTTTCAGATACATAATCCTCAGTAGCAGTATGATCAAAGTCAGCACTTTCAAAGGAACTACTCTCACTAGCAGAATGGTAATGAGTACTTCCATGTGAACCAGCTGGGAGACACTACATTCCAATAGAAAGCAAAGTAATACTTGGAAGCATAAATAACTAATCTTTTCTGGACAGAAATCAAAGATAAGTGATCATAAATGCACAAAATTTTCTAAGTACCCTCTCAGGTGCTTGAGAACTAAGCAATGAAGCTATAACCCCTGTTATCTTCTCAATCCAGTCCATCTGATCTAATGCACTCTCTGCCTGCATAAATGAGTAGAAATAAGCATGATAAAACACTCTTACCAATACAAATGGCAGTTAGTCATCAATAAATCACAATAGGCAAAAACACATTGAGCAACAAGTTGGCTTCTTATGGATATGCAACAATATATATATAAATATATATATATTAATACTTAGTTACTGCAGATCACAACAGCAGTATACCTGTAAAGTGTAGCACTTTGTTGGTGAAATTATCCGGAAGCAAAACCTCAGATCAGACTGATCAGCATCTACTTTTATCGTTGAAGTAAGCAGGTTCACTGTGTGATGAGCAACAGATTTTTCATCATGTATTCCACCATGGTAGTGAGAAGAAAGCCATCGGCTTAGCAATCCAGATCCAAGCTCCGAACTATTCCTCTGACCAGAAAGATTACCAGAGCTCTACAGGATGCGATACAGACCATTACCAACGTAGAGCCTAATATGACCTCCAAATATCAATAATAGCAGAATGTGAACTCACAGATGGTTTGCTACACTGCTTCCGATAGTAATAAAGCATTCCTCGGCTATCAAGAACAAAAAACCTCCTTTTCCAGTCACCTCTTAAATTTGAGGACCTTTTTGAGAGATATCCTTGTCGAATTGTCTGAACCTGAAGGAGATTTAACATGACATGAAAACGAGGCAGAATTATATGACAAAAATCTCAACCTAGAAGAAAAGATGATCAACAAAAATCTCATTTTTCGTAGATACAAGAATCTGCCAAACCTTTCCCTTTGCAGCAGACTGCATGACAGCTTCAATCATTTTATGTGAGCTCCTACCAATTGCTTGCACAGCTTCGCCATTAGGAGACCCATTAGGACCATTGGAAGCCCATCTACTCTCTCGATCAATCTGTCGCCTGTACTCCTGCATCCTTTCATTAAGAGCTGCCTGCTCATAATTTGACCTTTCACGTGACTGCTGAGCGTAGGTCAAAACCTAGAAAAGAATAATAATTGTTCAGCTGAGAACAAAATAATTAATACATGACAGGGATAAGGAAAGCAAGAAAGTAATTATATAGATAAACAAATTAGAAGTCTGAAGGTTCTTATAATGCAAGTAAATCCAACAAACAGGAGAAACTAAAAGTCAAGCGTCGTAACAACCACCATCTAGTCCTACATAAGGGGGCAAATTATGGAGAACCATGTAAAAAAAGTCATGCTAAGCACACTACTTTCCGATACACATCACACAAAAGTTAAATCAAATGTATTTCCAAGATCTTGCTCATATTGTCTCCACTTATTTTTAGTTAATTGATATTAGTTCGTTCTTACTGGATGCTATTCTCATCTAGCAGAAACTGAAACTCTTACAACTCTGTTCCACCAGAGGTTGTAACCATGGATTACAGAATTTGGGAAGACTAAGTCTTGGTCAAAGATTTGATCACCCCAAGCCTGAAACGTTATTCTCAGTTATAAACAATTTATCATGTCATCATACTTTTGCACTTTGTTGTCAGATGTAGAGTGCTGAAAAAAGAATTTGCCATTGATTTCTACAGGCTATAGATTAGAGAACTTAAGTAACTATGAACTTAGACAATGGTTTATAAGAGGAAACTGTTTAAGTACACAAAACAATATACAGGAAAAGATTCCATCTAACCTTGAGAATGTATGGTTCAACCAATTAAAATTCCAACATTCCTCCTAAAACCACAATCAACTGAAAAAGGCTGGCTCCATGCCAGTGACTTTTCATAAAAATCAGTAAACAAATTTGTGGTATCACTAACTGATTAAAGCAACATAAACAGTAAAAAGAAAACAATAGGCCAAAGTCAAAAACATATCATGAAACAGGAAGGTTAAATAACAGACAACAAAACCCAAGTGAATAATATCATGCCTGATTGATGTATGGCTCCATTTGATGCAACAATTCATATCCCTGTTGAAAAGAATTTCAATAGATATGCCAGTGAATTATGATTTGTATAAAAATTTATCATGAATGGTAGAACATTGACAAGGAAATATCCTCCATGTCATGCACCTGCTTGAAATAACGTAGATGTGCATCCATTGTCCCACTAACTGCCTCCAAAAATTCAAACCTCTTCTTTGCTTCAACATTGGAAAGAGCAGAGACCTAATAGAAATTGAGCATATCAATAAAAGCTTGCAGCAAAAATGAACAGTTCTAGGTGGAAATGCTAGAAGAGAAACTACTAACCAGGTTGAATCGAGCTTGTTCAAAGGCAGACCTTGCATTATAAAGTTCCTGAAATGTTCAGAGGATTTTCCAAGCAATGACAACCAAGTATTACAGTGAAAGGAGACAGATGAACATGGGTACAAGCATTGAACCATACCTCCTCTAAGACAACAGCAACATCACTTTTAGTTCCTTTCCTCAGTGAAAGAAACTTCTCACGAGCCTGTTTTCATGGCAGGTCAAGTTGATAAGTCAGAAAAGACATACCATACAATTACAGAAGAATTATAATCAACATCATGTGCAAAACAATAGAGAACAATGGATTTTTTTTTTAATGAAGGGTAATTTATAGCAATTGATTTTTTTTTTTTTTGGGGGTAAATATAGCATTTGAAATTAGATGTAAAGAAGAACGGTATTCCTTGGAACCATTGGTTCTAATCCTTCAAATAGAACCCAGCAGTCGATATGTCATATCAGCAAATAAATATTTTGCTTTAGCACCAAAAAGAAAATATGTTTTCAATTTATAAACATATGAACTGAAAATGTAACTACCATTTCTTGTGCACAGTATTTCTTTCTTTATTTCTTTTATTTTCCACCCCACCCCAATCCTTTCTTGACAGCATTTTTTTTCTAAGTAAAGCTACTACAACAAGAAATATGTTCTTCTCAACTACAAGAAAGTTGTCCTAGAAAAGGGGGAAAAAATGCATGGAAGTCCCCATCACGAATAAAACTGTAAGCAACCTTAGTAAATAAGATTTACCTGATCATAGAGGAGGCTGGCTTTGTCAAACCGCTTCCTTGTTTCCTGCACCCAGACAACGATAGAATAAGGCCAAGTTTCTGTGAGGAAAAACCACTTATTATCAGAAAACCTTTTCCCTTTCAAACTGTTTCCTAAGAAAATGATGTGCTTTCATACATTTGGCTATTCTTATAAAAATATGCCATTGTTCAACTCAAACCTTTTACATAAAGTTAAAGTACAAAAAGTAGATGATTTTTTAATATTTATGAATACAACCTTTCATCTTATGTTTATAATTTTCTTTTAACAAGTGTTTCAAGATTTTATTTTTCCCCATTAAAAGCTTTTTATGCTTGTAATATAATATGTAATCAATATAAATTAAAATCCAATAGAAACCATTATAGTAGGGTTAGAAGCCTAATTCAAAAAATGACTTCTGTTCTAAAGACCATAAATCATTTTCCTAGAAAAGACTAGAAGTTTCCCTTAAACTAGAAAATGACACCAATAATGGTCTTTTTTTCATTATACAAAGCAAAGTAAAATATGGAAATGTTCAAAGAAAATACATTTTTCCGGAAAAGATGGGGCCTAAGTTACTTCTCATTATGATGTTCTTTCAATGTGATAAATTCTCATTATGATGTTCTTTCAATGTGATAAATTTTTCTATGGATTATAGCTGTCGACTTTTAAGGTGGCACCATTAGTAAGCTACTTCCATATGAAACTTTAGTTTCAGCAATACTCTACCAAAATCAATTCCAAGATCCACCTTGCAGTTTTACTCTATACTTTTCTCATTGAAAAGAATTATTTAAGATAAAATACACACTTGCATAGAGAGACTTAAGATTCTCATAAAGATTAAAGAACATTAATTGAATGTACTAACACAGACAAACATCTCATTTTAAGAGAATCAGGTATTATCAAATTGTTACTAGTGAAATCAACGTTGCCAAATTCCACAGAACGTTAATTTTGATAAGGAGTTGTTTAAAGCTTTTCTCTGTAGGACTACCTTAGTAAAAGACAAATATATGGCTGGACAAATCTATAGGTTTAAGGGTATAGATTAGTTGATATTGATCTAAATTTAACTAGGTAATGAGCAGGTGGTCTGAGTTTGAAACCATGAGTCACTATTTCACCTTCTCCTTAATTCGTTGTAGAAATCTAATGGTGATCTTGCATCCAACTGCATTAAGATGTTATCTAACGAACAACCTACTCCAACAAGAAAACTTTCAGTTATTTTTTTGGCATCTTCACTGCTAATAGGTGCTGCAATGAGCAATTATCTAAGACACACATTACTCCAACAAGAAAACCTTAGTCATTTCCTTGGCATCTTCCCTGCTAATATGTGCTGCAGTTACTCTATTTTCTTTTCAGCAATGAAAAATGACAAGAGAAGATAGAGTGCTCCCCTGCAAAGCAAGTTTACTCCAAGGCAATCCATTCCTGCCTGATCTTAGCTGAGTAATGACAGTCCCAAGATTTTTGTGTGTGTGTGTTTTCATAATAAATAACCCAAGGAAACATGGGTTTGGATCAGCCTCTCAGGAACCACTCCAACTGATAAAACTCCTGGAGGGGCTAAGACCTAGGATTAGAATCAGTCTATAGGACTCAAGTGCAGGATAAAATAGGTATAGCACTCCATGGGAGTCAAGGCTGTGATGTTTCATAAGCAGGATGCAAGGAGATTCTCACCACTTTTAGTGGGAATAAAATCCTTGATTACCTGAAAACACATAATAGACCTGCGCAACTTGCACTAGCCCCAGTGGACCAGATCATAGGTAGATAACATGTAATTCAAGATTAATTTTCTTTCTCAAGAACATATACACAATGATCGTCAAAGTATCTACGTTCCATTAAGGACCGTATCCACCCTTTTTCCTAAAATAATACATAAAGCTCAGAAAATGAAGGCATGGGGATTGTACAATGCTTTTTGGTCAAATGGAAAAATACACCGATACCTTTACTTCTTGCAAATCCATGTTGACAAACTGTAACAATCTGTCATTTAACATATGCTCCACCTGGTACAGCAAAAGGTGAAAAAAAATCAGTGAAGGGATATCACTAAATAAGCAATGCATTAAAAGTCAGCAAGGTAAAAGCGTACAAGAGATAGGGAGGCTAAGATACATAACATGCTACAAGTAACTGTCCATGCTTACACATTAGTCAAGAAAAATGTCTACGGTTAAAGAAATCGGTCAGATTTATGTTTCACAAAGAGCTGGCAGGTTTAGACAGGATTTTTATAGAAAGACTGCTAAATCATCTAAATGCATCCAAAATTTACTATAAAGGGATACAAAGGAAGGCAAGTCACTATAAAATATTCTGGGTTCATCAACAAAGAGAGACCTGTGCAATCATTTAACGAAATAGATGAACAAACAACAAAATGAAAACAATAATATACTTGCATACCTGTGAGCGAAGTACCTCTTTGTATGTGCCAATCTCTCTCAATGCAATAGTAAACTTGGTCATGACCGGGCCTATGCATAGAACAAAGACATTTCATCCACATCCGTATGACAGCATAAATCTTTATACTCAACCAATTATAAATCAAATAGAGCCAACAACACATCTTTTTGGGGAGACAAACACCAGCTAACAAGACTTATGAACAGCATAATGGAGTTAATATTCTTCTTTCCTTTTCTTATGGGTGGGTGGGTGGTGGGTGGGTTGGCATAGATTTGTTGTTGACCTTCCAGCACACGGAAAAGACTATAAAGACCCATGCACCAATTAGTATAGATAGTGCCTTACAGATAAGCCCAAAAAGTGGCACAGTAGGCTTGAAGCAAGCACTTTGTCGCAAGAGTTGGCCTTAACCACTAGGTTGAGCCTCTTAGAAATGGCATTTCTAGGTGAGAATGGAAAAATTTTATAACTCCTAAACCAAATCTAAGTGAAACATTTTAGTATTGAAAAGGTCAACTACAGAAGAAACAACTACATACAAAAGATGGTAGAAGAAGAAACATCGGCACACACCCAATCATATTGAAATTGTCTTCACGAATAAAAACTATACAATGCATATTAATCACCAAATGACATCCTCAACATCAAAATAATAATTATTAGATTAATTTTGAGAGCCAAAAGATGATAATTCACCAATTTATTTCAAGAAAGTTTTAGGTCGATGATTTTGTAAATGCCTCTGAATTTTCATCTCGAGATCATTTAAAACTTACTCTTTGTGTAAAGACAACAAATTTGCTACAGCAAAGCAATTTCTCACTGTGTCCATGATATAAGGATACTGTAGAAAAGGCCATCCTTACAATAGGTTGTCATCTCAAGCAGCAACAGTATGAACAAACAAAAAACAGAAGCAAATCCAAATATACCTCCAAAAGCTACACTAATAGGATCATTATGCCCTCCACCAAAAGTTTCCAACGAACTTGCAAAAGCAATATCACCATCATACCCCTCACCAAGACCCTCCCTGCAAATAAGGAAAAGGGATAGCATTCCATGTTTAGCATCATGTTATAAGACAACTAGGGTCTTTTTGGTAATTTAAAGAAAGCAAAGGTGGTAGTTGAATAAGCAACAACAAGAAGAAAAGACAGTAAATTTAATTTTATGATTCTAGTCAATGTCACAATCTTAATACTTGATAGCTAAACCATGATATTACTTACTATCACTCGAAAAAATATAAATGACCATGTACCTAATGAGTAATTATTCTATAAAACTTAGTTAACCTTTTTGTTTTAATAAAAACTTTATGACATTTAGATAACATATGTGGGTTGGAGGACTTGCAGGATGGAATAAGAAGAAGAAAAAGAAGAAGAGGATGAAGATTGAGCACCATGTATAAGCCATTGCAGATCTCACTTAAGATACAGTACTAAACTTAAAATCTGTTATTCCCTCCACATTATCCCTTATAAGAAATCTATTCAGTGGACTAGCACACGACAACAAACTGCCCATGTTAAAACCTCTCGCTTCTAGCTATAGGGTTCAGCCAAAAGGAGGGGAAGGAAGAGGGGGGGCCTGCTGGGGGGTGTTGGGGGTGGGGTGGAACTAGAATTTATGGTGAAAGGTAAAAGCAGTACTTACCAAAAAAGAAAAGGTTTGATTAGAAGAAATGTTCAATATCCAATGGTATCACCAGCTAATTTCCAACAGACTATATTTCAACTCAGCAGTACCCACAAAAATTACGATGGTGGCCATACAACTACAAAGATAATGCTAAAAACTTGATCATGAAAAAGAGATCTAACATAGATCAGGAAATTCCAAAATGAAATACACTCAGCAGTACCCACAAAAATTACGATGGTGGCCATACAATTACAAAGATAATGCTAAAAACTTGACCATGAAAAAGAGATCTAACATAGATCAGGAAATTCCAAAATGAAATACACCATCATTCAAAAAACACTTGAGATCTAGGTGAAGTGTGAGATCTATTAAAAACTGCAATTAAAGCATCTCTTAATTACATAGAATAAGGAATATATCTTTTTCTTTCTGCTGTTTATATGCAAAATTCTAACCAACATATCTTTCTTTCTTTTCTTTTTCCTTTTCTTTTTTTTTTTAATTTCAATATATTTTTTTCACTGATTTGTCAAGTGAAGTCTCTCAGTTAGTAGACAAGTGCAAGCTTAATGAATCAAAGAAAGCAAATATACAGAGGCCTAAATCCAATTTTGGACTATAAGCCTAGAAAGAAATTTGGTTTAACTATTTGGGTTAAGATGAAAAATCCAAAGAGTCAAGTCCATATTTTGAGATAATAAAAGAAGAATTGATATAGTAAGCTTGGAATAGAGCCAGTTAGATTAACCCATCTGCTACGAATATTTTTTTAACTTATGCACTAATAAGGCCTTAATTGGGTAGGAATTCAAAAAGAGAGCTCATGTAGGATGCATTAAAGAAGAAATTAATTCTAGCTATTGATCATCATCATGATCCACGAAAAGACATCATTGGCTAACCCTCTTCCTCATTTGAATAGGAAGAATCCAACACAAAAACGTCATTGTGCTACTAGATTCAATCCCCAAAAAATCAAACAAATTGTTATTTCAAGATCACTTTACATTTCATCACAAATCATAAAGTTTGATACTACTAAGTTCCTCTACCTATTGCATTAATTGTTAGAGCCAATTGAAACTGCCTATTTCTTCTCCCTATCATTTCTGTTCTAATCATTCCCCATGTACTAAACACGTCATTTCTCCTCACACCACGTATAGCACATTACGCAACACGCTCATGACCATTCTATTTGGACCCATACACCTACAGAAAATAACCTCCCTCTTGTGACAGGAAATATAAAGGGGAAAATTGATCACACCTTTTGTAAAGGAGGTAGAAAATAAAACAGAGACTACATCATTAGACAATGCAGAAGAAGGATAAGCAGACTTTCACCATTAGGTAGTCTATGCCTCTGCGGTCACTCAAAAATTACAATCAAAGGTAAAAAAGACATCATAGGAGCTAAAAAGGTAAGTTGATGAATAGTCATAAGCCTAAACAATAACCTTGATGTAGAACAATTCAAAAGTAGATGAAGAAAGTACTAACGTGTATTTTCTGCATCCTTTGTAAAATTTTAAACTTCGATCTCTCAGTGAATCTGCACTTTCCTCCAGCGATTGAATCTGCAATATAGAAAAACTGGTCAATAACTCAAGGTCAAACAGGCAAAAATTATAGAATAGTCAACAGCAAAGCTGAATAATCAGGAGAGCAGTCATGTGCAACCTCCCAGAATAATGAACTTTTGATGTGGGAAATTGAGCATACACAATAACCCTCTCTAAATTAATGTGTATACTGCAATGGCTAATCATATAAATCAAAATGGCCATTTGAAATAAATAAATAAAGGACAGTGCCATATCTACTAATCTTATAGCACAAAGCTGATCATTCAGTATACATGCAGAAACAAAAATATATGAAATACAAGGAAAAAGGATTTGCATATATCTATGAATGAGTCAAAGGAGGAAAAAAAAATTCACCTGAATACAAGGATGGTACAATTGTACCAGCTTTATAACTTCACAAACAGGCTGCATGCTAAATTTCATCTAATCTTTCAAGGAGCCCTTTACGCAGAAAGGGATTTTCACATTATTCATAAGTTTTGCCAATGAATTTTCAATTATGGCTTGTCTGATAGAGAATTATTGTACCTAGCAGCTCAAACTGATATCTGCTGAGGAAATGTGAGTCAATAAACCGGCCATTCGGTGCTGGGCAAAAAACCAGCCCTTAACAACCCTACAAAATAAATATTATTGCACTAACCCTTAACAACCCCACAAAATTCCTACACCCCCTCTCAAGCTATGGAATAAATATCTATCATTCTTTACTTGGACAATAACTCTATGACTAGTGGCCTAGCGAAGGACTTTGTTAATACATCTGCTTTCTAACTCTTTGTAAGAACATATTCCACTTGAATGTCTCCTCTTTCCATCTCTATTTTTAAGTTCCTATCTATTTTTACATACTTCATTCGTTCATGTTGAATGTGGTTCTTTAACACTCCAGTTACAAATTCAATTTTCAATTTAGCCAATAGTCTTTATAACTAGATTATTCCACACATCCCTTGAGCAATAGCTTAATATTTAGCTTCTGCACTACTCCTTGTAACTACTAATTATTTTTCACTTTTCCAAGTCACTAGATTACCCCAGACTTTAGTGCAAAATCCAATAGTTGACTTTGAGTCAATCCGATCACCTCTCCAATCGGCATCAACATATGCAACTAAGTCCTTGCTATTAGTTTTCCTTATGAATACCCCTTTCCCTAGTGTCCGCTTAAGGTAACTAAATACATGATTAATAACTTCTTCATGATGTTAAGTGGGTAAATGCATATATTGATTTATCATGCTAATAACAAACGCCAAATCTGGTTTTGATAATGATAGATAAATCAACTTTTCTACCAATCTCTGATATCTCTCTTTATCAATAGGTGTATCATTTCCTTGTGACCAATTCTTCCAATTAAGACGTAGAGGAGTGTCTTTAAGCTTACACCCAAGTTTTCTAGTTTCTTTAAACAAATCTAGAATGTACTTTCATTGACTAAAAAAAATTTCCTGTCTTGTGTAAGCAACTTCCATACCCAAAACATACTGTAGATCTCTCAATTCTTTAGTTTCAAAATCCTCCTTAATTTTTTTCTTCAAGTTTGCAATTTCTACATCATCATCCCCTGCCACAACAATATCACTTGCATAAACAATCAAAATAGATTTGTTTCCTTTTACGCCAAATTTCTCGAAGGGAATGCTTAACCTGACTTTGACAATATCCAAATTCAATAAGAAAAATACATATTTACCATCAAAATTTTAAAAAAATTATATAATTATAAATTGTATAAAAAATATTACCAAAATACCAATACTAATATTTATACAATATTTGTACATATTTGGTATACCAATATTGATATATGTACAAATATTAATGTCGCATTTTAAAAATATAACATAATATTAATATTTTGATAATATTTTTTGTACAATTTATAACTACATTTTTTTTTTTTTAGATATCAATAAACATATATTACATCTAAATTCAATTAAAGTTTCACTAAACGTTTTAAACCAAACCCTAAGAGATTGTTTCAAGCCATATACCTTTCCCTTATTTTCTTTTAATTCAAAGCCTGACAAAAACCTCCTGTATATTCTCTCTTCTAGATCCCCATTGAGGATTGCACTCTTGACATCCAGTTAATGAGGAGGCTAATAAGATTAGTTGCTAATAACAATATCACTCGAATGGAGTTTAACTTTACTACTACTGTGAAAGCTTCCCCGTAATTTAAACCATGTGTTTGGATATATCCTTAAACCACCAAGAAAGCCTTGTATCTCTCTACAATCCCATCAAATTTGTGTTCAATATTGAGCACTCATTTACTACTTTGTTCCCACAAGACAAATCACACACTTCCCATGTATTATTTTGTTGTAATGCTCGCATTTCCTCCAAAACTGTTTCCTTCCACTTTTCATGGGACATGGTTTCATCAATGTTCTTAGGTATCTTCTCCTCATCAATTCTTGCTAGAAAAGTCTTAAATGTATGTAAGACTTTAGCACAAGACAAATGATTTGAGATAGGATAACTTGCACAACTTCTTCTTCCCTTCCACAAAGCAATTAGAAGATCTAGAACCTAATGCTCATTGCCTACTGTATTCTGATCACTAGAAATCTACTCATGACCTATCTCTTATGGCAACAATCCCACATCAATTCTCATATCAAGTGTGGACCTCTCTTCTAGGTTAGATGATGGTGCATGCTAATAGTGTTTAGGTCTTCTAGTATATAAAAAAAGTGTAGGTTGTGTATTGGTTGTTTTACTTACTCCGTTGTTTTTGTGGGTAATTAAATAATTTTGTTATAAGTAAAAGAATGTACAAACCACTAAAAGCGAAGAAAATACCCTCACAAAGGTCTATACAAAAGGAAACTAAAGTAAACCACTCAAAGTACAACCTAGGATAAATCCAAGTAGCTTAAGATCAACTTAACAACGTAGGTAGGACGAAGATCTTTTCCTAGTCTAACATTATTATGGATTCTCCAACTACAATACACAATAGCAGCTAAAGCATACACCTAAGTGTTAAGCGAGGAAGGCATGGAACTAGCAGTGATGCAGGAGACCATTCCTTACCACAAGGATAGCTCTTGTGGTAAACCTTTATGTTGAAGAACTTGTTGCCAAACATCCTTAGTATAGTTGCAAGCGAAGAAGAGATGTTCATGGTTTTCTAAATGGGCCTTGCAAAGGAAGCAAGTGGACTGAGAAGCAATGCCCTAAGAACAAAGTTTATCTAAGGTGTAAAGCTTTTTGTTCCATGCTAACCACAGAATAAATGAATGCTGCAGTATGAAGGATTTGTACTAGACAATTTTGGTCCATGGCACTTTTGGTGTACTTAGCCTAAGTGCATTATATGAACTCGTGATAAAAAAGGATGAGTGCTTGGAAGGAGCCGAACATAGGGAATCTATCCAATGGTTGTTCAAAAACATTTGCTATGATATGGGGATTTTCCCAAAGATCACCAATAGGAAGAGTCCAAGAATTACTTTTGATGATAGAAAATAATCTAGCATGTAGAGGGATGCCTAAAGTAATGATATGTCGTACACTAAAAATAGTGTCCAAAGGGCCTAGTGAGAGCCAAAAATCCAACCAAATAAAAATAGAAAGCCCATTGCCCACTTTCCAATATAGCCAAGGCCTCACTAGACTCCACAGCTTGAGAAGTTTTTTCCAAGTCCATGAACAACAAGAGGAACACTTAACATTCCAAAAACTATTGCCTTTTAGGAAGTTTGAATTTATCCAATTCACCTAAAGGCTTCCGCAGGAAGGGTAAAAAAGATTCCAAATGTATTTTAGTTAAGCCGCTTTGTTCCAGATATCTAGACGCGATATTCCTAATCCTCCTTCATCGAAAGGAACACAAACCACTTCCCACTTAACCTTAGCTCTAGTAGATAAGGCAGGTCATCCACTCCACAAAAAGTTCCTCATCATTTGCTCAATCTTTCTAATAACTTTCCTAGGAAGGATAAACATTGAAGCCTAATAAACTTGTATGGCAAAAAGGACTGATTTGATTAATTGAAATCTTCCTACATAAGAGAGATATTTACTTGTCTAGGCTTCAATGTGACTCAAGATTTTAGAAATCAAGGCATCACAATGCTCTTTCTTCAATTTTATAGAAATTAAGGGAACACCAAGATACTTGATTAGGAGATCTCTTTCTTGGAAATTAAGGATGTGTAAGATGTCATTTTTCTCTCAAGGTGTGACATTACTAAAGAATACAGAGCTCTTTAGTAAGTTCGAAGCCAAGCCTAAGAGCCTCTCAAAGTCATCTAAGGCCTTTTTAACAAGTCTTATAGAGGAAGTGTCACCTTTGTAAAAGATCATACAATCATCTGCAAAGGATAAATGAGAGATCTTCTCTTCCTCACATCTCCAATGATAAGAAAATCCAGAGGAACTCATCATTTGTCTAAGAATACTTGAAAAAACCTCCATAGCGAGGACAAATAAATAAGGAGAGATCAAATCTCCTTGTCTTAAGCCCTTAGAACTTGGAAAGAAATCAACAAGATCACTATTAAAGAATAGCACTACTTCAATAGGCAATAGAAATAGGGGGCAAATCCTATGGTTGAGAGCACTTGCTCTAAGAAAACCCAATTAAGAGTGTCATAAGCTTTTGTAATGTCAACTTTAAGGGTATATCTTAGGGGCCTCTATTGGTAACCATGTACCAATTCTTGTGCAATAAAGATGTCAATGATGCATCTCCTAAGAATAAAGGCAAACCACCCCGATCCTACCAAAGAGTGTAGAACCCCTCTGAGTATAGTTGCTAGTATCTTAGATATAGCTTTGTAGATCATGTTACAGCAGGAGATAGGCTGAAAGTCACCCATTTTGGTTAGGTTTGGCACTTTGGGCACAAGAGCAATCATAGTATTGTTCATTTCCCTTACTAAAATACCAAAGATAGGAATTCTCTTACTGCAAGAATCATATCAACTCCAATAATAGGTCAAGATGCTATGAAAAATTTAGTTAAGAATCCATCTAGCCCTGGTAATCTTCCGTTTGCTTGAGAAAAAAATGCCATTTTAATCTCCTCATCACTTTAAGGCACCTCAAGGGAACTAATCTAGTCCAAAGACAACCATCTAGAGATAAGCTGCTGTACAATCTGCAAATCAAGGATTGAACCTCCAAAGTTATTAGAGTTAAATAGTTTTTTGAAAAAAATTCCCAGCTCCTGTTTTTACCTCTTTATCCCTTAATGCTAAAGATCCATCCTTTCTTTTTAACGCATAAATAGAGCTCCTATTATGCCTTTAGATCATAGCTTTGTGAAAAAAGGGGTTACTCGTCGCCCAATGTAAGCCAACTTACTCTTGATTTCTATTTATAAAACCTTTCCCAGTTGCTCTAAGGAGATAGTGCTCTTTGTAAAGCTTCTTTTCCTCACTAAAAAGGTCCAAATTACAATCTGCAATGACATCTTGAGCTGTGATTAATTTTTCCTTTGCTACGTTAACCCTAGTGGAAATATGTGAAAAATGCTTCTTATTCAACTTTTTGAGTTCCTTCTTGAGTACTTTCAATTTAGAGGCTACCTAATAACATAAAGATCCAACAACTTGGCACTTCCACACATCAGCCATAATGGGGAATAAATTTTCAGATTCCGTCCAAAAGTCAAAAAATTTGAATGGAATTTGTCTAGCTACATTTGAAATATTCATTTGAAACATAGCGAAATTATGGTCCAATAAGAGGGAGGATGAAAAAATGCCAACAAACCTAGGTAACAACATCAACCAATGATGATTAACTAAAATATGATCTAGCGTCTTGAAAATGGGACTATCTTTTTGTTTATTTGACCAAGTGAAAAGATTACCCAAAAAATTCAAATCCTCCAATTCCGCTTCATCAATAAAAGATTTAAAATCCTCCATATCTTCGTTCAAATGAGCATTGCCCTTACTATGTTCAAAAACAAATTTGATAATGTTAAAATCTCCCAACACAACCCATGGTTGATTCAAGCAAGAAAGTTTGATTTCCAGCAAGCATTTCCAAAGATCCCGACAATCTAAGGCTGAATTGGATGCATACACAAAAGAGCCATGGAATCCCTTATTACAACTCCTATTGAAGCAAAAACAAATGTAAACTAATTATGTTCTTTGATGATGTGTATATCCCGAAGCCTAGCATCCCAACCCAACCATATCCACTTAGGAGCATGCTAGTTAATAGCAAAGGACCATCTTGGATTTATTGTAGATTTCCCAAAATCAACATTTGAGTAGCCCCATAAGAGAAATACTCATTTTCACACTTCCTTACATCTCTACCTATAATGGGATCACTAATCTCACACACATTCCAAGACGCAATATTCATGGGAAGAAAGGAACAAGAAAATAGATGCATCAAGTACGACACTTTCTTTTAAAAAATTTCTATTTCCTACCACTAAAGAAGTTTTTACCAAAGGAAGTTCCTCCTCCAAATCTTTTCCTTTTGCCCCTACACTTAGACAAAGAAGGCGCTGGTGTAGCTTCCAAGTTCTCTTCTTCAACATATGCATCAACTTGCTCCTGTATCTACGGTTCAAGAGTTGAACCTATAGGGATATCCTCATAAAGCATTTCTGAGACATGAGAAAACCCAAGTTCAAACTTACCCTCCCAATTAGAGGCAAGCTTTGCATCATCCGCTAAGCTATCATTCCCAATACCCTCCAAGTCTTCACCTACATCAGACGAAGGAGTAGCATGTTCATTTCCAACATTAGCAAAGTTTTTTAGAGAAGAGAGCACTTCCTCACTAGTCTCTTTGTTTAAACCATTTTTTGGAGTATAGTGGATGGAATCAGCATGGGAGGATGATTCAACACCCATAGGTCTTTTCTCCTTTCTTTTCACCTCTACCCATTCACCTTTATTATGATGCTGACCTTAGGAGGTTTGTTGTTCCTAAAAGGATGAACAAACATGTCCCAAAACCTTACAAGAAGCACAACAAGGGGAGAGGAGGAGGTGTAAGCCATTGATAATCAACTTGGACAGAAGCCCAAGAACCATCTTCACATTCTATATCAACTTCGAAGACCAAGTCGTCTTTTGCATCCAACTCAATAAGAATACAGGCATGGTTAGCTCCAAAGCGTAGGACGCTTAGAGAATCAGCTTATAAGGGTTTGCTTACGCCACTAGCGACATACCTAAGGCCCTTAACGTCTAAGAATTCACAAGACACTCGAGAAAAAACCACCTAAGTGGGTATGATGGATGGTTGTAGTTTCTTAAGGGACATACTAAGTCTCCAATGCTGAAGGAGAAGAAGATGCTGAGAAAAAACCAAGGCTTAGCCAACATAAGCTTCAAGTCAAATGAAGAAGCAAAATGGAAATAAAACCATCCCTCTTTGCTTCCTAACACTTCAAGAATACCATACATCTTCCAAATGCACATGGTAGTGTCATTGACCAAGCTAAAAGGAAGTTGTCAACCTAGGAAAAAACTAACCAAAGTTAAGTCCCTGAATTTGGCTCCTTCAAACACTATGAATGGGGGCGGTTTTACCTTAGCGACCACTCCTTTAAAGACCAAAGGGAAGAAATCTAGCTTGAAATCTAGAACCAGAGGAGTGAAAGACAATTTGCTTGCTACTTTTGCAAAAGACTTACTCCTAATACCTATAGGGAAAGAGCACTATTGATTTTCTATGTTGTCTATCAGGTGGTTAATCTCTTACAAAGTAATATTTCCAAAAGAGGAAGTACTTAAAGGGGGACCTTTTGCTTGTGCAAAGGAAACATGCTCCAAAAGGTTAGGAGTCAACCTTGAAAAGACAAAGGCATGTAGGGTTTTAGGAGCACACTGCTCAAGGTTAGCCTTTTCTATATTAGATTATTATTTATTAGAAAAAGTAGAACCTACATTTTTGCTAGAAAAGAAAGACTTAGGGGGAACTATAGGCCCCACAGATTGTCCCTCAGTAAGCTAGTTTTAGGCTAAACTAAGGATAGAAAGACCATCCCCAACACCAAAGGGGGGTAAGGATGAGGGTTGGGTGGTTTTCCGATCATGGTTGAGGTAGAAAAACATAAGAAACAAAGAAGTGGAAGAGGAGAGCAAGAAGGATAGAAGGGCAGAGAAAGAAAATGTTGATTAGATGGGTAGGAAAAAGGTTGGAAAACAGGTTCCTTAGAAAAGTGGTTTCTTAAGAGAGGTGGTTTCTAGAGGCCCCCGATGTCAATATGAATTAAATAAAATAATTTTGAAGACTTATAGGGTAAAATAGGATAAGACTTTCTAGCAAATTTAGATATAACAAAATGCTCACACGTGAGCTTTGTAATATCTTTATTCAAGAAAAGTTTTGGATACAGACATGACATAAGTGAAAATTGGGATAACCTAGGCGTTAGTGCCATAACATGATTTCATTATTATTTATGGTGAAGACTAAAGACATAGTCTTGACCTAACTCTCCAAATAGTAAAGACCATTGAGTTCATTAGCATTGCCAATCATTTTCCCCGAAAACTAGTCCTGAAAAACACAATAAAGAGGAGAAAATGTTACTGTATGAGTCATATCCTTGATCAACTTACTAACTAACAGTAAATTGTACTGCAGTTTTGGAATAAAAAATGTCTCGTACAAATATAAATTTCTAATTCCAACTAATCCTTTTCCTTAAGAGAATATATAATCTCCATTAGCCACTTGAGTTTTATGAACACCAAGGGTAAAATCCTTAAACCAATGTAATGAATTACACATATGGTCTAATACACCAATATCAATTATCTATTTGGAACTTATGTTATCCATAGGAGATGACATGTATGTACCATTTTGTACCATTGCAGCCATAGGCATTACTTCATCAACTGTTACATTTTCATTACTAATCTACACAATCTCAAGAAGATTTTTTAGTAAAGCCATTTGACTAGAGGTCAGATTGGTACTCAATCAAAATCAGCACAACTCAATGTCTCAGCCACTTGTGCAAGCTTTGAAACTCCCTTCTGTTTTCTTGACTTCATAGGCTCCCCACGTATGATGATATCTTTTGCAAAAATTGCACCAAAGTTTATCACATGTCTCTTTCTTTGCCATTAAAGCTAAGTTTGAACAATTCCGATCTAAAGATAGCATCATTCCCATCACACATCACCTAGTTTCCTCTCCCCACCACCGCAAATGCTTCCTTCAAGTTTGGGAGTGGCTTTTACCCTAACAGACGCCTTCTCAACTCATCTAAGTCTACATTTAATCCTTCTAAAAAGTCGAACACCCGATCTTTTTCCTGCATCTTAGCATACTTCACACTATCTTAAAAGCAAGTCCACTTAATGTTATTGAACAGATCAATCTCCTACCATAACTCCATTAATATATTATAGTAGTATGCTACAAACAAATTACCTTGAGTGGTAAACCTTATCTTTGACCAAAGATTGAAGCACTATGAGGCGTCCTCCATGTCTGAATACAAAATAAATAGTTTACCAATTTTAGGTTCTATTAAATTGACTAACCACGCCATCACCATAGCATTCTCAAACTCTCATGTACTATACTCTTGAGACATGTCCCTATTAGATACCCTAATTTACCTTTGCCACAAATTACAAGTTTCACTAATTAGTACAACTTATGAAAATTCTCACCATTCAATCTATGTTGAGTAATTTGGAGAGAATGACCGCCCATAAATTTAATCTGGTTAGTGCTCATATTTGGTTAGGTTTGGTCACCCTTATGTAATGAGCCAAAATGAAGCTTAGAGCTAAGGTTTATTGTTTTGCCAGATGTATTATTACCCATGACTGGTTAAGTGACTTACTCGGGATCGAGAATGCTTTAATACCATGTTGTAAAAATATAAATAGTTATTTTTTTGAAGTGATACCAAGTTTGTACATA
This sequence comes from Lumnitzera racemosa, assembly GCA_024138005.1. NCBI lineage: Eukaryota > Viridiplantae > Streptophyta > Magnoliopsida > Myrtales > Combretaceae > Lumnitzera > Lumnitzera racemosa. Next base: position 67,747,558 of record JAMXBC010000006.1, read on the forward strand.
AAAGGACCTATTTATAGACAGTCCTACCACGGTTGGTAGCAACAAATATTGTTGCACCAAACCTTAACAACCCTACAAAATAAATTCTACCAACCAGCAGCATTAAGTGCCAGTTAAATCTGCCAAAAAGAAAAAAATTATTATATTTCCTACACTTGCAATTGTTAATTCCTTTTAATCAAGTACAAGAGCAGTTAAGTAACTGCTAGTCCCAACTTCCCCCTATTTTTGTGACACTTGTACTTCATAATAACTGCACATATGCAAAACGACTGCCTATTTCCACTGTACTTAACACCCTGTACTGTTGGTGCCACCTCGCCAACATGAACAAACAAATATTACACTAATATCTGGACACCACAATACAGACATTTATTTGGATGGATACGAGCATTAGACATTTACATGCCATAGGTACATTATGACACTAATCCAGCCGTAATATAACATAACTCTAGGAACAGCCCTAATGATTTCTCTTGTTACTTGTTTTTAACGCCTAACAGAGGGAAGTTGGATATTCTTGCCAAGCCATGGATTGTGGGAGAGAAATTAGAACCTTTGAAAATAAGGGATTGAATATATTTCTGATTAAGGAAAGGTTTACCATAATGTTTGCCACTTGGAATAAGATTGCATGACAGAACATATTTTTCTCTTGGTAATCAACACACCATTTATGTACATTGTACATGGGATTCATCTTATTTTTAGGTATTCAAACTAGAGATTGCCCCTGTGTACTACATGTAAAATTATCTTCCATCTGAAAAGACATCTACGGAAGCTAAGAGGAGATTCAATCTGAGATACCGAAATTCCCTCCATCAGAAACCAAAATCGACAAAGAAAGAGAAGTATATACCAGAATATTGCAAAACAATCAATGAGTGAAACACCGATAAATTGCTCAATATTCTCAAAGTAAAATACATTTTTTGAGTTTGCCACATTATGACCCAGTTGTTTACATGTACTTCACTGGCTTATAACAAGAAAGGTGGCCTATTTAACCAAAAAAGAAAGTTGGCCTATCATTGCCATGTTTCTCAATTTAATTTCTTTTAAATTCAATTACATTGACATAATGTATGTAACTTACATAATTGAATTTCTGTAATTACTGATGGTGAATTCAAAACTGAAGACAATAGGGAAAACTAAATTTATGTGTGTTAATATTGGTCATCAATCACGACATACAACAACATTCAAACCTTATTCCCACTAATGATTTCATCTTGCCATTGCACTCAATCATGAGTCATATCTTCACTAATGCTTACATAAATCATATCATTTTTTATTATTAAAATTTCCTTTTTACTACCAACTGTCCAAATTATTTTTTACAAGATAGGAAATTCTCAAAATCATGCTAGCCAAATTTGGAAAGAGTTTCAAGAATTAGATTTACTTTCCAAGGCCAAGTTTCTTAACTGGGAAGAGTTGCCTAAAGTGAACTTTCCCTAATAAACAAAAAATATATCAATGAATTAGCATATCTCACAGTTTTTCTTTTCTACAGTAGACCAGCAAATTACCATAATTGGAAGATGAAAATAAGTGCTAAACAGACCATTGAAGATGGTCAAAATATAAACAAAAAGAAGTAAACACCAAATCATATTGCAAGCACTCACTGCTGAAGAAGTCCCTTAGCAAAGTTCCACTAGATAGAGTTCTATTCTCCTTTTGTTGCTCAGATATTAAAGGACAAAAAAAAAGTATTTAGTACATTCGCAATTATAAGACTTAATGCAGCTTGAAACCAAAGCAATAAGCCATTTTTCCTTTCTAATTCACCAATAAATCTAAGAAGACACCTACACAAGCTCAGCCAACAACTGGACAAGCTAAGACCACCAGAACAAAGTAATTATTTTACTTCACATTCATGAGTGTACTCAAGCCAAAACAACAGGTCATTCTTTCCTTCTAGTTCATCAAGAATCTAATGATAAACCTAGTCAAACATGATGAATAGCAAAATAAAATAAAATTTAAAAATCGAAACTGTACAGTGATTTCCTCTTCCTCCCAATTCATCAAAAAGTTTAAAGCCTCCAACTTGATCAACACTGAAGCGAGCTAAAATACCGAAACCAAAACAACAATGCGCTTGAGACAGCTCGATTCTACTGAAACTAAAACAATAAGCTACCCTTCCGTTCTATTTTCATCAAAAGATCTAAGAAGATAAAAACTAAGAAAATTACAAACTTAAGATCAAACATCACACTTTAAGCTATATCCAATTCAATTAGCAACTGTCTCATGAACATGAGAGAGAGAGAGAGAGAGATTGAACAAACCTGCTTGCGGAACATGGGAGAGTCATCGAGCTTTGTGAAATGCATTTTCTTTTCCTCTTTAACTTCACGATTTCCTTTTTCTTTTCTTTTTTTATTTCCCTAACACCAATTAATATAATGCTTCCACATAAAACGAAGGATCCTTCTTTAATTTAACCTAACACAATCTCGAAATCATCAATTACAACACAAGATCTCGCATTCACTGTCCCAAATTAACTAGCTCCACAACAACCACTTGAAAATTCGAAATCCGAACCTCGATTTCACGTCCGGAGACGACGACAACATCAATAACAACAGCATTGAAGCTCAAATTCAGCTCGATTAAGAAGGGGAAAAACCCTAAAATGAGGGAATTAGAAACCCTAGGAAGGGACAATAAAGCAAACAATGAGAGCGAAAGAAAGAGAAAGAAAAGAGAGAGAAAGGAGAAAGAAGAGAACAGATTTTGATTTAAATGGAGGTCTCGGGAATTGAGTTGGATCAAGTTTTAGGTTTTTTTTTTTTTTTTGTTTTTTCTGTTTGTAATTATAATTGATAGTCCTTTTTTTTTTAAATATAATGCATATCGATTAAAAGAAGAAGAAACTGAAGAATTTTATGTTGTTGAAACCATGTCTCAGTGAAAGAGAGACGAGAGGGGAACATAGACAAAAGCGAAATGCGAATTACACTATCGACTCAAGGGCATTTTCCTTTTTTTTGGCTTTATATACAAAAAGCCAAATTAACAGAAGACAAAGATCATTCTCATGCTGGCATGTCATTTGTTATATTGTTGTGACTTTTGTGTGTGTGTTTGTTTTCGTTCATACACGGTGATAAGTAGTGGATACTACGTCCTTTAATTACTAACCGGGTTGAGCAGTAAAATCCCCAAACAAACCCAAAAGCCAACCAAAAAAAAAAAAAGGACAAAACCTCAAATAACTGCTCTAGGATCCAATTGTAATGCTGTGTCACTATAAAAAGGAACGGGCTTTTGTGTCTTATGTATTTAACAATATTGTAATCATTTAATTAAGATATTCAAGTCATAATTAGGATATTGATAAGTAAGTTACAGTAAATAGGGTATGAAAAAATTATTTTGAGCAATTTTATTGAGATATAAATCTATTATTTCTTAATAAATGATAATTATCTCATAAGAAATGTACTTTTTGGATCAATCATATAACTAATTTAGTTAAGCTCTCATATTGTGGGTGCCATGTTGAGCGGTTCTGGGTTTAAATAATTAGCTTCTATTGTCTAAAACTTCACTATGATGTTTGATTGGAGGAATAGGTATTTTTATTACCTTTTTTGGTTAAAAATAATAGGTCATAAAAAATAATAGGATAAGTAGTTAACTTGTTATACTTGGAACTCTATAATGCATGCTCGATCCAATAGGTTTTACGTAGATATTGAAAATTATAAGACAAGTTTTAAATACAATTTTTTTGAAGTTCGCTCCTATAGACTAAGGTAAAAGTACAACATAAGAATACCATGTATATACTCTGAAACCTATACTTTAAAGTATATAAGATACAAGCTCGAAGGAGGGGGGTCCGCAACATATATCTACCTTATAAAATGTTAGGCCGTATTTTTACGATTAGGTACTGGGTAAGTAATTTAGAATATCAATAAAACTAATCTGATTAATTTAAAAATTTATGAGTGGCATCAAAATATTAGTCAATAAGATTCCATAAACTCAAATCTCAAAAATATAATAAAATAATTAAAAATAGCTAAAATAATGTAATTTTACTATATTACATAATATTTATCGTAATCGCGTGGAATAAGTTCCGTCAACTCATAAATTTTTGGAGATAAATTATAAACGAAATAAAATTATTCAATAACATAAAACAATATGTAGAATATATATGTATACACAAGGTATAATTTTTATATATAAATATGTACCCGTAATTAACTAAAATACTCACATATTATGCTAAAATGAGTTAAGAAAATTAATAAAAAATTATTAAAAATTATAAACCAACATGGGACAGCTAGGAATTGCTTAGAAAGAGCATGGAAGCAACTTAGGATAGGTGTTGAGGATCTAGTTTAGATTATCATGCAATTAGATTAGGTATATAAACCAAATTTCACGAGGAGAGAGGAAGTAAAAATCATTTTTACATTCTCTAAGCTTTGATAAATCTGTAAGTCTCTCCAAAAGCTCACACATGTGAGGAGATATTTATGAAAAATATAGTCGAACTTAGAAGATTAAAAAAGGAAATTAGAAAAATAATGCAAAATAGGTGCATAATATAAGCATTGGAGAGCTCGTAGATTTAAGAAATAGCTGAACATGAAACCACCCCACCATCGCCAGGAGTGGCTAACACCCAGACTAATCAACAATAATGGAGGTGCCATTACTGGCCAAAAAGTTCAAGATTTCGGTGAGTGTCTTTTTGTAGTTAATTTTCCAAAAATTATTAAAAATATGAAATTTAGCTAGAAAATTCTACAAAAAATTATTTCTACATATACTCATGTGTAAAATTCAAGAAAAATATTAATTTGCACAAATTTGGTAATTATACTGTACGTCCTTAAGAAATCGACCAAACCCAACTATTTTCACAATCAAAATAAATTATCCTAATGTGTAGTTTTGCTCTCAAATTTTTTCTATAAAATTTCATATACTTATATTAAATTGCTATGAAAATATTTTTCATAAAACTATTTTCTATATTTCTATTGAATTTTTTAGCTTTAAATTGTGCTTAAAATAGAATTTTTAGCTAAAAATTACTATATTTTCCTAAAAGATCTCATTTGGATTTTGTGCTCAATCATTTAATGGATTATTTATATCATGATGGATCTATTGAATTAAGTTTTACAATGAGAAGTTATGGCAAGTCAATATTTTGCCTTAATATGAATAGTTTAGTAGCTCATCAACATGATAAATTTGAAGAATTAATGAATTGGGATATATTATGTAAGAAGTTGGGAAATAATGAAGCTGAGTATTGATTGAAGTATTACTTTATGTTGTTCTTAGTTGAAATTAGAGGAATGATGGGCAAATCACTTAGTTACAGCAAGTTAGTTAAATACAAAAGCTAATTCAATGGATTTTGAATTAATATTATATTAAGGAATTTACTCAAAAGTATAATCAAAGGCAAACTTAAAACTAAAATGTAAGTACAGGAGAGTTCAAAAGTTAAATGAAAGGATAATTTCCTAAAGACTCTAAGGTTAACTAAAATCAAAGGGAAATTCAAAGGATTTTGTAACCTAAAATAACTCATAAAAACTAATGAACTACTTAAAAAATCCTAACATGTAAGTAAATATAAGCTATAAAACTAATGTCAAAATAACTAAAAACATATAAAGTTAATTACTTTCTATTAATTTAAGGATCAAATATGGATTAAATCTAATCTATTTTATATGTATAAGGGTAGCTAAGGACCATCAAGGCGACGAACGAGATTAGTAAACTAAGAAAGTGCAAGTAATTTAGGATCCATGCATCGCTACATATTGGAGTATTGTGCCAAAGTATTTGGAAACCTAAGAGTGCATTTGGTTATGATTATAGCTTAGTTGAATGTGAACATGCCTTATGTGTGACTGGTTATTTAAATTTTGGATTTGGAGTATTGCCTTATATGATTATGTTTGATTTGCTCTATCTTATGAATTTGTTTATCACCTCTAACTGAAATTAACTAAAGATTAACCTTTAAACTAATTGAACATGCATAACAATTCACTAGGTAAATGATTAAGTATGTCAAATTAAATATCGACCCTTTCGATGAGAATAACTAAAATAGTCCTTACTAGACCCTTAGTCAAACTAATGATAGAAAAAAAAGGTCACAATAAGGTTAGGAGCCGTAGTCCAAAGATAGTCTTAGAAAGAATGTTTTCTTCATTACACAAGCATGGGTTTAGTTTAATTTGAGTCATGTTGAAGCTACTCTATCCAAATTAAAGTGGATGCAATTTCTCTAACCTCACAATGGACCGGTTAACATTATACAATATCTCATTTCATTAAAATATAATGTGTCAAAACCTTGTTTGTGTTTAATGTACTCTTTGTCTTCGTTCTGCTTACAAAGCTAGTTGTACTCACATTCCTATAAACTCTTTTATAGGTATCAAGAACTCTTTTATAGGTATCAAGAACTCTTTTATAGGTATCAAGAACTCTTTTATAGGTATCAAGTAAGGATTAAGGATACAACGCTATAACCACCCTCAAGCTAATATACATTGAGCTAGGGGAGTAAGGAACTTAAAGACCCACTAAATTTAAACTTTCGTTTTAGTTCTCTTTTAGTTTTTGTTGAAACTAACTATGATACCCTGGGATGCCAACTAATTTCCTACTTTATTATATATAAACTTTAAAACCTATGGTTTTTGTAAGCTTTTATGTAAATTAAAACTTTTGATGTGTAAATGCTTATGTAAAAACTACTATATTATGGAAAATCATAGTACAGGTTGTTTTGAATAGGTATTTTGAAAAGCTAACTACAACTTTTATTACTTACAGATGTTAGGCTGTATGCTTCAAGGTTACGCCTTGTATAAGCTACATCTACGATAGCAACTATGAGGTCAACTTCTATCTTAGATTAGTTCGCACAACGTAATTATTACGACTCCTCTTATTTAGAGCATGACATAAAAATTATTAAATAATACCAATAGTAAATGTAAAATGGTATTATATTTTACTCATAGGTTTTATCAAAAACAAAAAAGAAATAAATATATAAGCTATAGCACAAATCATCATCCATAAGATTTTAAAAAGTTCCTACTTTTTTTCCACTCATCTCTTGTCTCACATCTACATTTCTATTTTTTGTCTTTTTTATTCTATTTCTTTCTCGTAACTAACCTTATTTTCGTTGTTATATTTCTCATTATATGTTGTATTTTAAATTTATTATAATAGATTTGATATTATATATATATTATGCAAGTTGGCTAAACTTTCTAATAGATTATAAGGTTATAGGTGTAGATGTGTATTCTTCATGAGCATGTTATTTTCTCAATTTTCTTTTGCTATGTCACTTTTATCTAGCATGTTATGTAAGGTGAATTTTATTATGTCACTTTTTAAAACTAATAGAAAGTGCGCCTTTACACAATTTGAATGAATAAGATTTTATGAAAATATTAACATGACAGGCTATGGTTATTAAAAATTTACCTTAAAGTATTAATATTATAAAAATACTAACAGACCGTGTGCTCGTGTTGTGTGTTCCTAAATATAAAAATTGCTTATATAAAATTAACTTAAATTAAAGATTATGGATTATTTTAAAGATTTTAATAAAAAAAATTCATATAATGAAAACAAAATATTAAAATAAATGCTTACATAAAATTTACTCAGATTAAAGATTATAAATTTGTTTTGAGATTTTGTAAATAATTTATATAATGAAAGCAAAATATTAATATTAGTATGGGATTTATTACACCAATAAAATTCATAATGAAAAAACAATTAGAAAAAAAAAAAACTAGACAAGTACATCTGTTTTATTGAAATAATTGTTTTTTTTTAATATAAAACTTGCCAAAAAAAATATAGGAGATAAGAGAGCAATTAACGGAGGAGAAAAATTAAGAAGTTTTCAATATTTATTTATGTTATAAATCCTTCATAAATAATGTAATGCCCTAGAATCGGAGAGCGCCACAACCTACTACGTATCCCTACCATTTAAGAACACCTTAAAGCTCTAAAACTAACTATAATCTCCAAAATCACTTCTAACAACTGCTTATCAGGTATAAAACTACAATTCACCAAGTACATCAATTTGAGTAACTTACAATCGAATCACTTTAGCCCTAAATATATTAAATAACTAAAACTTGATTTTTTTACAACATACAAAACTAACCACTTCTCTTTCTTAATCTGATAATAACTATTTCTATGCTTGTCACAACTTATTGAATTGACATACAGTTGTAAAAATAAAAGAATGAACCGAAGCCTAATATGGGTACACAAATACATATGAATGCTAAGTATAAAATATTTATATGCATATAATGCAACTATAACAGAATATAAGTAAACAATAGTTTATTTATCTTCAATTTAGGCTAACATACAACACAGGAGTACTCATGTCCCCACTATACCATGATCTTTGTCTACATACATAGGTGAATATAATATAAGTGTTCTTTTATGCCTAGAGTTTAGAGTTTAGAGACCAAAATCTACTATTCTTGTTACATCATCTCATATGAAAGTTAACTAGGGAATCCTCACTTATAATTAACAATTACTTCTTTTAGAAACTGCCACTACGAGCTTCTAGAGTGAGTGAGTCAAGCACAACCAGCAATCAAGGTCAATTAGATCAAATATAGATTAGTCTGGTTATGACCTTTCTAACCTAGCAAGTACAACCATACAAACAAGCACCATGTATCCGAAACCACTCTACAAAAGTTAAAAGAACTCCAACTTACAAATCTCGAATCAATAGTTCAAACCTTAATAAAGAATCTAACAATCACCACGAATCTATTGAAAAACAAGCACACACGTAAACCTTTAATACTCGATAACTAAGTTCTACCTAAAAATTACTTATGGACCTATAAATTACCTAATCAAAGGTTCTAAATGAAAATAATCAAATTAAATCATAAATCAAAAATAGAAATGGAAGATAATATAAATACATAATATGATAAAGCAAAAAATTGACATATTTATATAATATTATTTAATTACTTTAAATCGTAAGTATGATATATATATATATAATCAAGTGAACACATGATAAGGGTATCAAAATATATAGTTTTAACAATCGATATAGTAATAAAAGAACGCGTACTTTAATTGGATAATATTATAATTCGTAGAAATATGTAAGAAAAGACCTATTAATAATCAAAATCCAAAACAGACATACTTACAATTAATGTCATACACTACATAATCATAATAACAATTATAGTAGAAATACTTAACTCGTAATGTTATCAAAATTAATAATAAGGTATAACAATAATAAGATATTGAAGTTGTGAACCAAATCGACACTTAAAATACGTATATGATATGGGTATTAATATAACTATACACCAAGTTAGAAAATAGTGTCCCTACATCAAATATATTAGGAAATTAAAATCCAATGCTATAAATTTACATATACATATAATTCGATATTATGACATAAAGTATAATAATAACTTCATATAAAATAAAATCACAATTACGGTAATTAAATTAATTTACAATGGAAATCAAGTATTACAAGATAATTACTATTTACAATAATATAGGAAAATGTAAAAGATAGCATATTACGTACACAATACTGAATGAATGGAATCAAATTAACTCGTAAAATAAAGTCGAGACCAGAATACTGGATAGACACTGAATTGATGTTGAATATGAACCTAAAAGATACAAAAATATAGAATTTATAATTTTTTTAATCATATACCCAAATAATTAACAAATAATAATTTACCGAAATGACTTAAAACACGTAAAAGCAGGGACGAATGTGACATACAGTAAGGAAAATCAGCTTTAGGATGCTTCAATGCAAAAGAATTGATTTTAAGAGAGACTTGCTGGCGAAAAGGGAAAAGGATTACGAGGCAAGGGCAAGTCCAGTATGATGGGGAAGGGATCAAAGAAAGTGGGGTGAGGAAATGAAGAGAGACGAGGGAAATAGAAGAGTGATTGGGAAAGGGAGTTTGGGTCCACCATTAAGAGACAAGATAGGAGATAGCGGAATAGGATAGAGCCAACGTTAGGTTAAACAAGGAAGGGGAGAGTCCAATAAAAAAAAAAAGGAAAAAGAAAAATTGAAGGGGAAAGGAAGGTGAAGGGTCCAACTGAAATGAAGAAAAAAAAAAGATAAGAAAGAGAGAGGAAGGGAATTGGGGTAGGATTTAAGGTAAGTTTATGACACATCAGAACTTTCTAGATTATTGGATGGTTTTATAATTAAAATAGAAAAGTAAATAATTAATTAAAATGAGATTAATAGTATTTAGAAAAATAAGCCATATATAAAAATATTATAAGATATATATAATACTAAAAAATATTTATACCTTATATGTAAAATATAATTTAATTTATTTAATGCATACGTAAAATAAGTGTTTAGAAAAATATAATCAAAACTTTAAATTAAACATCTATTCTATAGTATACACTTTAGAATAAATTTGGAATTATTTCAAGGTTAATAAATTGAGAAATTTTCTCCTACTAGAATGTGATTTTTATTGACATAAACTAAAGAAATTTTACTACTTAATAATTACTATATTAACTTAGCTAGAGTGTTTCAAATAATAATAGTGTTGGTATTTTTGTTGAATGATATTAGATCTTGGAAAAAATGAGAGGGATTAATGGGGGAGAAAAATTAATAAGTTAACACAGTTACTCATATTATAAATCTTTTATAAATAATATTAGTATTAATATTTTTGTTGAATAATATTATATTTAGGCTAAATAAGTAATTTCTAATAAGATAGTTACTAAAGCTTGCTCTAACTGAAATAATATAGATAATAGAAATATTTATAGGTTCTATAGGATATTCTATACCCGATATAATCTATAAGATAAAAGTTTCAAGGTAATTTCAGGTATTACAAAATAGGTTTCAGTTTTGGAATTTGAGAATTTATACTTATGGGATAAATATAGATAAAGCCTTATACTCCACTACTATGTAATCACTTACCCAAAAGATAAATAGACAATCCATTTGTATGATGAATAATAATACACATATACCTCTTGATAATAGCCCCTCTGTTCTTATTACTAATGGACATTTTTCACTTTAAAGCTAAAGTATATCCCTTTGAAAACATCAATAATACTAACAAAAGAATATACATAATTTAAATTAATGATGACAACTATTAATTTTAGATTATTGTTAAAAGTAATTGATAACTAAATATTTTAATAATAATAGAATTAATACTAATTAATCATTAACTATTATCAAGATTGATTAATCAATTATTCAAAAGTAAATAATTAATAAAATTTAAATAATAATTAAATAAACAAACACCATAATTACATATTTGATAATTATTATTACAACTACATAGTTAATTAAATAATATTTCAATTAATGTTGTGAGAATATAAATAAATAATCAAGAACTAATAATAATACTTATTAATTGATTGTACATTCATTGGACAACTAATCTTTTATATATACATATTCATAGTATCAAATTTTACTTATCAACTAATTACACAATTATAATAACAATAGTTAATATTATTCTCATGGAGTATAGGTTCTATATCTTTTAAAATTTAATGTAACCCTTTAAAAACATTAATAATATTAACAAAAGAATATACGTAATTTAAAATAATGATAACAACTATTAATTTAGATTATTAGTAAAAGTAATAGATAAATAAATATTCTAATGGTTTAATATTAATTAATCATTAACTATTATTTAAGGTTGATTAATCAATTATGCAAAAGTAAATAAGTAATAAAATTTCAATAATAATTAAATAAACAAATATCATAATTACATATTTGATAATTGCATATTAATCAAATATGTAATTAATTCTATTATTATTAAAATATTTAGTTATCAATCACTTTTACTAATGGCTAATTATGCCTTTTGAACTTAAAAATGCTCCATTAGTTTTTTAAAGGAACATTGATATGATTTTTAATAAATATAAAGATTTTGTTTGTGTATATATAAACGATATACTTCTACATTAAAAAACTAGGAAAGAGCATATAAGTCATTTAAATTTTGTTTTATCAGAATTATAAATAATAAGTAATAATGATATTATTCTCATGGAGTATAGGTTCAATATCATTTAAAATTTAATATACCCCTTTAAAAGCATTAATAATATTAATAGAAGAATATACATAATTTAAATTAATGAAAACAACTATCAATTTCGGATTATTAGTAAAAGTAATTGATAACTAAATATTCTAATAGTAATAGAATTAATCAAAGAATTTAGGCAATTGATCTGTATAGACCTCTAAGAAAAGCACGAAAAAAGAGAGGCTTAAATGGTATAATCCCTTTATCACCTTAGAATGAATGGGGTGATCTTGTGGTTCTTGGTTTGTAAAGATATGTTGTTAGTTGCTCTAAGGCCAAATCTAAACTTGTACTTGAGAGATAGTTGTCCATACGCTAATAAGGTATGTGTGGATTCTCGAGAAGAGAAGAGCTATAGTGGTCCCTCTTGGATCACCCAAATTTTATGAGTGAATAAAAAGTTGGATTTACATTGGATCTCACCTGAATCGCACCATCTATCCTCCTAAAAGGGGTTTGGTTTCAAACTTAGTATAAACAGGAGAAGTATGCCATGTTAATGTGCCTTAGATGATTCACATATCTTAGGGTTACGTACTAATGAGCGCATTGAAGTCGAGAACCCTCACAGCTTAAGCACAACGATGCAATTATCAAGGATACGCTTTACCACTAAGCTAATAATAGCCCATCATGCGAGCCTAACATGTGAAATGGGATTAGATACCCCAGTAGTTCGAGCCATAAACAATGGGTACTAAGGCTATACATATTGACCCGTGCAAGCCTGTAGCTAACGCATTAAGTATCCACTTAGGGAGTGCATTTGCAAGAATGAAACTTAAAGGAATTGATGGGGCTCGCACAAGCGGTGGAGCATGTAGTTTAATTTGATGCAAAGTAGAGAACTTTACTAGCCTTGACATGCCACAAATCTTCCTGAAAGAGAGGTGTACCTTCAAGAATGCAAACATAAGTGATGCATGGCTGTCGTCAGTTTATGGCATAAGTTGTTGGGTTAAGTCTCACAATAGGCGTAACCTTTGTGTTTAGTTGTTACAGTTGAGTTTGGAACCCTAAACAGACTACTGATGGTAAGCCAAAGGAAAGTTAAGATGATGTCAAGTCATCTTACCCCTTATGCCCTAGGTTGTACACATGCTACAATGGCTTTCTAAACTTATTCATCTGTTACTTACTTCCCTTAAATGGCCTATACATCTCTCAAATCTAACCTAACCTCCTCTATTTGTGAGGTTACATGCCTATGTTAGATATTAAAAGAAGGGAAAAATTGTTTAGAATAAAGCTATACAAATGAACTTTACATCTATTATCCTTTAAAGAATAATGTTGTACAACAATTTCTAAAAAGGAATAATAACTATACAATTTCTAACAAATTCTCTAATGATGTTTCTGACATATCCTTATCTATCACATGCCTTTTCAAAAAGAATATTTCTATGGTTCAAATCTTTTATGTCTACTAATATATGGTAATCTTTATCATCTTGTGATGTGTAGGGAGCCTCCTCATATTCAAATTTTTCCCAATGTATGGTCTTCTTTTTTTCTTCCATAAAAATTATTCTAAGCACTTAGGTAAATATCTTAAAAATAAAGGTTTCTCCCATAAAAATATATGGTTTTTCTTCATCAAATAATTTTTTTTTTTATAGAAAATATAACTTCTATACTGTTTAAATTGCTTAATAAAAGGTTTTGTATAGTATATATTAGAATCTTCATCTTCCATATTATCAAAACTTTCTACTTGATTGGTCATATTATATTTACTAATATATATATATATATATATATATATATATGATGTTTACTAGATACAATTAATAATTGACTAGGCTCTAGTAGAGTTGAAATAAATTTAATATCTATCATACTAATTAAATCTAGGTGTTTCATATATTCAAAATTTGTAGTTTGTAATTTTCTACTTTGAAAAATTGTGTATGGATTATCAAATTCAAAAATAACCTTTTTAACCATTCCATAATCTATTAATTCTTGAATGGTATCCTATATTTTCAAAAATCTTTTGAAGAGAAATATGAGGTAAAAAAATTTCTATTACATAAAATGTAAATTAACACTCCTTATTCTTTCCAAAAATTGTCTTTGTTCTAATAATTATTCATGTAATTTCTAATTGAGATTTGTATATTCTTTCTATTAGACTTTAGGCTTTTTGTATTCTTTTGTAAAAATTGTCTACAAAATAATTTTTTATTAAATCTTCTAGCTCATAAAGAAGACTTGAAACAAATTCATTAGGGTTAAAAAGCATTTTACTTTGAAAATATTCATTGGATCTTTCTAAAGGTCTATAATATTCTAAAAGTCTTTCTAAATGACTGATTCTTCTTGTAAATGCTTGTACCATTCATTCATATTTTTCTTTTGCATGAATCTATTTTCTTCATCCAATATTTACACTTTGTCTAAGTTTAAATATCACTAATTCTCTCTATGTTTTTTGTAATTGTTCATTAAATATTTTACAAGCTTGAGTTAATTCTTTATTCTTTCTTTCTTTTGCTTGAATTTGTTCATTCAAGCTTGTTATTATTTTCATATTTATTTCATAATGTATACAAAATTATAAACAATATGTAATATCATTTTTAACTATATGAGAATAACTTTCTAAACTATTAGCTGGAAAATATCTTAGTAGCCAAGAAGTTTTAAATTCACACCTGGCTTTCATTTCTAAGGATGATGGCTTTATATAATAAGTATGTTCTATATGTTATCCAGCAAAATTAAAACACTTCATAATGAGCCTTTATTTAATGGGTTTAAAAAATCTTAGGTTATCCTTTGAACTTCACTTCAAGATTTGTAAATTCCATTATGTCTACTATTATATGCAACATAATAATTATACTTGCTAAGTTTTCCACTTTGATTAAAATAGTATACTAAAGTATTTATACTTCTAAGTTTTTGTTGTGGGTTAGATGCTGCTCACAAATTATCTACTATTATGCTTTTTGCTTTATTAAGTTCTATATTATCCATCTTTTTAAATTTTAAACTAGTCTTTTAGGGGGGGGGGGGGGGGGGGGGGACTTTAAGCTTTATTGGCTCAATTTAAACCTCTTCCATTATTGTAAAATTTTAAATTAAATTGTTAGTTGCTTGATATGTCAACTATACCATTGTCATTTCCTTTAATATGCTCATAAATTACTTTATATCCATTATTAATTAATCTGTCTAAGAATGTATACCATCTTCTAGTGCTACTTTTTTTATTATTCATATTATTATGAAATCTTACAATTGCTTTGAAATTAGTTCTTGCTAATATTTCTTTCTTATTTATTATGAATAATCTAAAACTATCTAATCCATAAGTTACTGCTAGTAATTCCGTATTTATACTGTTAATAAATCCTTTTTCTTTAAAATTTTCAATATTATTTCTATATATTTGTTCTGTTTCTTTAGCTACATATTTATGGGGTTTAGCTTTTAAATAGCTTCACATCTATTTTTCACATCTGTCTATATCTATTATTAAGTAATATGTATTTAATGGCTATTTTAGTGGTGGTAATCTTTCTACTCTTATTTTGATCTCTTTTACTAGTTTTTCATCTTCTAAATTAAAATACTTATGACCTTTTAAACTTATTTTACTATATAAGGGACTTATTAGTTTACTCAAATCTTTGAAGAATGGTTTAGCATAATTTAATAATCTTAAGAATTGTTGTAGTTTCTTTATATCTTCTATCTTATTAGGAAATTCTAAAATTTTCTTACTAATATGTTATTGCAATTTTATTTTTCCTTCTCATATTTCTATTCCTAGAAACTCTATATTTCTTCTAAACATTATTGCCTTTTTTTTACCTATTACTATTCCATTTTTTATAAATTCTAATAAAACAAACTTTAAATTACTTATGTGTTCTTGTCTGGTTTTTGAATGTATAAGTATATTATCTATATATATGCAAACAAAATCTTTGTACTTATTATAAATCATATCCATCTACCTTTGGAAAATGGATGAAACATTTTTAAGCCCGAAAGGCATAATAATCCATTCATAATGACCCAATGATATCAAGACCTTAAAGAGAGCCTAGTAAGATTGTTTAAAATTTCTATAGCATATGTGCACCTATGATATGAAAATTGCCTTACAAGTCAGAGGTTGCATGACTTTAAATGATTTATCACTAAAGTTATTGATTTTTAAACAAATAATTTATTGTAAAATATAATAAACTATGGATATTCGATATCTCACAGTTCCTCGAAACTGTAGAGAATTAGTATTCCCTACCAAATAATAAGATAAGACATATTAACTTTACAAAACTGTAAGAAGAATTAAATTATATTAAATTTTAACATATAAATATTTTCTACAAACGATGTTTGTGTATAAAGAACTCAGCTAATTCTAACACTAATATACTTATCCTTACCTTGCACTTGGCACTCGAGACTTATCCTAATCCCAACGTAAGTAAACCTGTAAAAGGAACTAAAGAGGAATGAGTATAAAATAGCTCAATGAGTTTGATCCTCACCACTTTATTCAAGCAAGTTATCACACATTATTAACACACATGCAAGCTATCTACATACAACATGAATACAAGCATGATGAATGCAAGCAACACATCCATAGGAATTCAAAACTATGGAAGGTATAGAATTACATCGTCTATACTTCGATTATTTCCTATACTTAACCGCACAGGGTACTTCAGCTTATTCGCATGAGGCTGTTTAGGGGTACCACCTCTCTAGGCGATACTCGACTATTACCCTAGTCGAGAAAAGAGTTTCAATCCAAACAAGTAGATCCTAAACTAGGACTATCCACCATCCAATGCTCCTCGGGCACAACATACGAGTCCTTTCACAATCAAAATTATCCAAGACCCCATAGGCACAATAAGGCGAGTCCTCTCACTATCAATTGGAGATCATATGCTAGCTTTGCCTTAATGATAAAATATCATTTCCAGCATCGCAAACCCTTATCAAAATTGTACAAAATACATTAAGATTAGAAAAGCTTTTTCCAAAAAAATACCCTTTTCAAAATTTTACAAAGCTAGAATTCTCAATCCATACATTTACTAAGTCATGACATGTGATGAATAGAACCGATTATTCTAGTGAGATATTTATATTTATCAATTTTAAAAAAAGTAATTATACAGATGGTAGCATACAGGCAAAACAGTCATTCAGACATACAGGCAACAACAAGTAGCAAAGCATCATATAAATAACATACACAAAGAAGTAGCAAGTCATTAGAACTCTCTCACCTGAATTATTGCTCATTGTTTAAGCCTTTGAGGTTTTCAAAACTCGATATTGGAATGCTTAAAAGATAATAAAAATTATAAGTATCTTGAGAAATAAGCTCCTTAGTTAACTAAAAGTCTATTGTAGTTTGTCAAGTTTCCTAATATGATTTAAGTATGGTGTATATAGGATTTATCATACTTTAGTGAGATCAATTGTAACTATATTCGTATATTGGTAAGTTATGGTACTTTATGTATTTAATTACTTATTTCTTCTTATTATCAATTTACAGGGTCTATTACTTAGTTATCTTATTTATTCCTTTTAGTTTTATTTTACACCTTTAGTCGCATGTAACTTTTTTATCTTAACTCTGATTTTTACAATCTTATAGTCGTTTGTTATCATTTTTCGGATATACATTTACACGGTAAGGTCCGTTATGGACATTAAAACTTATCTTTTACGATATGGACTAAATTTATTAAAATTTTAATTATTGAAGCTTGAATATTCTTATCGTCTATTTTTATATTTTATTTTAGTACTTAATGATTTAATTAACCCTTAAATTCTTATATTTAGATAATTTTACATCATTGTTACTATTATATGTACCTAAATAAGGCTAACTCAAATTGAGATGTGTATTATGGGCTTAAAGTAGGTTCGTCCCATATATGTATACATTTGTACATATTGTATATTTTATTATTTTACTATACTATCTTTTAGTAATTTAAGTAATTATGTTGTAATTTACTTATATATAACTTTTATACTCATGTAATTATATATTCTATATGTATATTATGTTTATATATAGTTCTAATACACTTGTATGTATACTAGTATATTTATACGTATACTTGTAATTATACCCGTACATATACTCATATATACATACGATGGTATACGTATTTTTATACGTATTTTTCGTATGCCTTCTTTACTCCCTTAAGAAATCTTCATAAAGTCCATATTTTTGCATCTTATGGGCTTAATTAGTAAGTTATATGTACGTATACTTAATATATTCCTTATTTTTGTTTATGTACATAAAAAATAATCTTGTATAAGAATCTTCCAACATATGTACATGTGTTCTTCTACCCTTATCTATATATATAACTACACTTATACCATGTATTTTACTAAAATTTACACATAAGTATCTCACATGTATCCATATGGTATATGTACTTATGTATTCTAAAACTAACCTAACGTATACAACTAATTGCTAATTAAGATGAAAAACCAAATAAAAACATATCTTTTGTCCTTTATATTATGTAAGGAAAGTGCTAATATATAGTGTAGAAAAAGTTGTTGAAATATGTAGGTAAATTTTGAAAAGTGGAAGGAGATGAAAGGGAAAAGGCTAACGGTTTGGGGATGGGAAAGAAAAGGGGTTTGTTTTTGTGTAACTTTATGTTTTATAATGAAGACAAGTGGGGTTTAGATGAGGGAAAAAGTGGATGGCAAAAGGAAGCAAAATAGAGAAAGAAATCATGTGAAAAATATGTAGAAATCTAAGGAAAGTGAAAGAAAACTCTAAATGACAATGACATTTATTGACTTTGTCAACATGTTGACTTAGGTCAATATTTGACTTGGTCAAATATTAACTTAATAAACTCTTTTAAAATTACATGTAATTTGTGTGTACATAATAGGTAATTAAGGTTAATTGGGAGAAAAATTAAGGAAATGAAAGGAAACGTAAAGTTTATTAAAATAATTAGTAAAAATAGTTAATAAGATCTTACTCTAAGTATTTATATCCTATATACATAATTTAGTATGATACTTAGTGTAACTTTCATGAAAAGTGTACATATGGTATAAATATCAATTAAATACTGAACTCTATATAATATTAACCTAGTTAGGTGATTAGAAGATGAATATGATCTACAATGTAATATCCTAATTTCTAATGGATTACTTTAGTATTATATATATTTATAAATGATTGAAGGTTATTTTTGATCATTGGTTGATGATTTTATATGATTTAGCATGTTATTAAACATATATGATCAATTAGGGTTTTATCATGGATTTATAATGAATTGGAATCTTTATATCCTTAAAGTTATAGTTTTAAGATTTTTGTCACTTTTAGGTGCAATCCTTAGTGTTTACACACATTTAAGGTCAAAGAGTTTTATACGCAATTGAAGTTTTTTTCTTTTTTTCAAGTTCGGGGTTAAACTCTTAAAGTAATAATTTAAGGTTTTTTATATTCGCTTTAGGTTTTAAATTGGAATTTTATTCGGTTTTAAATTTTTACTGACCCTGTTGACTTAAGGGGATCATTTACAATACGTGAGTTTAATTTTATACTCAGAAGGTTAAATTTGAGGGATTTACAAATGAATACGTGAAAGTCGCCCATTTTATGCTATTCGAAGCCAATTTAATGTGCCAGAATCCACGTTTACAATCAAACTTGCTAAACCATTGACTTCCATGTATGCTATTTATCAATTGTGTTTCATCCGGTAAGTCATAAGAGTCATTTTTTTAATTATAATTTAATCTCTTATAATTTTTCACCATTATACTTTTAACTTTTACTATTTCGCTATTTTTGCTTACTATGAATGCTGGATTTCTATGTCTAAATTCTAATTTTTTTAGTTACTTTTAATTCTTCTAAATCTTTTATATGCATTTCAAATTCCTTAATCTCAGCATTAGTGGCTTCTATTTTTTGTTTTTTATTATTAAATCTGGATTTTTAATTCTAAGTGTACATTTTACCTTGTTCTTTTCCCAATGTTTTTAAGGGTATTCTTCTATTATCTTCTGTTGTTCTAGCTTACTTAATAACTTATCTACTTTTTATTATCCTACTTCTATCAAGCTATGAATTTTTTCTATATCTATAAATTCCTTTTCTAATTCACATGCCTCTTCTGTTTCTAAATTAATATCTAAAAAATTTCTTAAATTACCATTATTTAAAAAAAAAACCCTAAACCTTTCACTTTAGAAAAATTTTCTAAAGTGTAGAGGGTGCCACTTTGTTTTTCTGCTAACTCTAACATGTATAGAATTCTATCATCTTCTAATAGTTATATACCTTCTCTAGTTACAACTAATCCTCTAATATGTTTTAATGAGAAAGATAAACCTATAATAGTCATCTCCATCAATATTTTCATACGTTAGATAATCTTCTGGAGATATAACATTCCTATTATTTTCAAAAAACTTACTAATATTCGAACTTTCTCTTGCTTTTATTTCTTATTTTTATTTAAAAGTAATAAAATACAAATTTAACAACTTTCTCCTATTATTATTATTATTATTATTATTATTATTATTATTTAAAAAAAGAAAACTCAATAAGGTAACAACGGTTATAACCAAACTACTCTACTAAGAAGTACTAAAATTATCCTAAATTATCTCCTAATCAAGCGAAAATTCTGAATAGGAGAAGAACAATATTAGTTATTATTGGAAAACACGTACTATATAGCTTCTTGCTGTTGCCCATCAAATTCCTTCTCTTATAAACAACTCAAGGAGCACATGGGTTTCCTGGTCGTACTAGTATCGAAGCAAGGTTTTTATTTAATAATTGTAGTTTCATTTCATAGTTTTAATCATAGAAAAGTTTGAACATCTTGATTTAGAAATATATAAAGAAAGGAATATAGTAAAAAATTCTGAATTTAAAGATAATTGTTATTTTACTAATATTTATCAACATTGTTTGTGCAGTGATAACAAATAGCTTAATAGTTTGATAGATCCTCATATTAGTATAATAGCATCTTTAGAAGTATAATATAAGAAAATTTATAATATTTGGGAAAGAGGTTTAGGACATATAGAAAATAAAAATAATATTATATTAGAATTAACAAAAAAACTTAGATTTTATAAAAGATCAAAATAATAAGATAGAAAGAAAATTTCAAGAAAGAGAAAAATATAAAGAAGTTAAAAAAATTAGAAGTTAGAACTTCAAAATTCTTAGAAAGTTATTCTTAATAAATTTGAAGAAAAATTTATAGAGTTAGAAAATAGAAATTAAAGTTTAGAAGAGAAAGCTTTAAAATTAGAAAAAGTTTCAACTAAGTTATAAGAAATATCACAAGATAATAGATAGAATATACAAAAAGTGGATAGAATTGCCTTAGAAATAGAATTCTATTTAAAAAGTTTTTAATTTTAGAAGAAAATAAATATTATAAAGAAAGCTTAGTATATACTAGAAAGTTTTTAAAAAACACTATAGGATTTATAAGAGCTAAGCTAGTATAAACATCAGATAAAGAAATAGCAAGAAACCTAAATACTTTAACAACATTAGTTATTAATTACATTAAAAATTAGAAAATTTAGAAATTTTATTAAAGAAAAATAAAAAGTAAAATATTTTAAAGATTTAAAATTAATAACTAAAAACCTAAAAAATATTACTATAGGAAGTACAAAAAAGAAAGTAAAGAAAGTTATTCGAGAATCCTTTACATTTTCAGTACCTCTTAGTTATAAAAAGAAAAATGATAATTAAAACATAAACTGTGCCATTTTCAGGAAGATCTAGGACATTTAGGGAATAAACAAGTAGCGCTAGTAGTAATTTTAATTTCTTAGGTAGAATACTTGGAAGGAATAGTACAAGTAATAGAGAAGTAGTGTTAGAAGATATAATAGACGTAAATAGAGATATAGAAATCTTTAATAATCAAGGGATTGATTTATTAAATCCAAGGGTATTATATAGAATAAGTAGATTTGAAAAAACTTTAGGTATAGTTAGGGTAAATAAAGAAGAAGAAGTTTCAGTAATAGATTAACCTTTAATAACTAGGCAAACTTATAATTAATTAATCATAGCAAATTATAGAGTAGTCCATTGAGGATTAATAGTTATAAATATAAAAGAATTAAGTAGGAAAAGATTAGTAACTAAAGTTTTGATTGCATTAGTAGATAAAAGATGGTAAAATCTTAGAAAAGGGACTATAATTGTTATAGAAAAAATAAAGGTATATTCTATGTTTCTCTAGATTTTTTAAAATCTTTAAAAGATTTTGCTCAATATATAGAAATAGATATATAAATTAAAGGATATGATATGGTAGGTGGTAATAATCTAATATTATAAATAGGCTTTGTAGGAAGGTTCGTGAATAATGTAAGTACAAAATTTAAAATAAATATTAATAGAATTATAAATAGCATGAAAAGTAAAGCTATAAGACTAATAAAATCAATAGAATATAGTATAGAAACTTTTGTAAGAGAAAGTTGGAATATTAGTAAGTTTTTCAAAAATAATAGAAATATTATATCTCTAGAAGATTATATAACATATGAAAATAGTGACGAAGATGTAGAAATTAAGTTTAATACATAAGTTCCTAGAAATATTACATATTACAAATAATGATATTAACTCTATATAAATAAATGATAGGAACCTAGAAACAAATTTAATGAACCTAAAGATAAAAAATATAGACAATATTTTAATAACAAAACAAGAAGAAGAATTTTTAGATGAATATGAAGAATTATTAGGATATAGAGATTATATAGAAGAAGAAGTGATGATGAAAATTTTAAAGAAGATTATAAGATAGAAAAAGTTAATAAATGGATAGAGGAAGAATTAGAAGAAGGACTTAGAAAGCAAGGACATAAGATGGTAGAATTAAGATACTTAGATGCAAAAATATTAGATAAATATAAAAATAAAGATGATCAAATTAATATAGTCGAATTGGATGTTAGTATAATAAGTAGTAAAATAGATAAAGAATTAATGGAACATAGTAATGCGAGTAATATAACAAGTTTAGTCTTAAAAGTTTATAGTTAAGATAATGTACCAAGGGTGTCATATACAGCATATAACACAAATAGAGAAGATAGATACATTAGTAAAAACAAAAGGTTAGATTTTACACAAGATCCTAGAAAATATATAGATAATGGTAGAGTTTTAAATCTTTCAGCACATGACCCTCAGTTGTGACAAAAAGAAATAGTAAAATGGAAAACTTTGGTAGTACAAGATTACCTTTGATAAGATTTTGATCATAATACAGATAAAATATTTAGATATTTAGAAGCATAGTTAGGTCCAACTGATAGAATATCATGGGAGAGATATAAACAATAATTCCCTTAAAAATTTTGAGAACTTAGAAACTATGGAGCTAATATATACAATTTTGTAAAAATAATAGAAGAATTGTTAATAGAAATGAGTCTTAACCAAGGAGTAGTTACACATCAACAAGACAGTATTAAAAGATTGGAACAGTTACAACTAAAAGATTGGATGAATGTTATATTTTTTTAAAGAGATTATTATTATTATATAGAACTAGTAGGATGTTTCTGTGATAAAGCAATAATGCAAAAATTAATGCTAAAATTACCAGGCCCCTTTGTTGAAGAAATAAAAGAAAAGTAGGACAGTTAGATGGAAATATCAAAAGATAGTCATACATATAATATACAGTAGCCATAAGATTTGTTTTAGATAGGTTAGAAAAAAAATGTATGCTTATGTAAATACAAAAAAAAATAAAAGGTGATGATTCTTTTTGTAAAAATATATATATACCCCAATCGTATTAACATAAACAAAGAAAAAGAATACCTAAAAGAGATAATAAAAGAAAAAGAAAAACAAAGAAATACTATCTTAGAAAAATATCAGTTAGAAACCATTTCTTAATAAAGATATGTAGGTTAGAAAATATAATAAAAATAGAAATTATAAAAATAAGATAACTTATTATACTTGTGGAGAAATAAGACATCTTTATAAAGATTATACGAAAAACAATTCTTTACACAATAAAAATTCAATCCTAATAGAATGTATAAATGAAGATTTAGTAGAAGTAAATGATAATTTAAGTGAAATATAATCTATTTATAGTATACTAAGTTATGAAGATCAATCATAAAATTAGATAGTAATAAAGAAGGTGTAAATGAATTTGTAGAATCAATTTCAAAAATTAATTTAGAAATGGAAAATTTTAAATATATGGATAATAGTAGAAAATGCCAACATAATTGACAAAATAATAAAAGTAATTTTACTAAACCATGTTCATCTTGTAAAAAGTATCCTACTATGAATCTCAAATATCTGTGTTAATTTTATTATATCGAATATTGTAAATTTTGCAGAGTAAAAGTAGATGTAGAAATTCAGGAAAGTAGTTCACAACTAAGATAATATAATAGAAATCACCAAGATAAAGAAATTGAAAGGTTGATAGAAAGAAGATTAAGAATTATAGAAACAAGAATAGACAAAATAAAAGAAAAATTAGAACAACAATAACAACCAGTAATATTAGAAGACAAAATGGATGAATTGGTACAAGAAATTTTCACAATGATAGAATTATTAAGTAAAGACTTAACAAGTATGGGAGTTCTTATAAAGATAAGTATAGGAAAATAGTCAAAATCAATAGTAGCATTAATAGATACAAGATGTACTAAAGTAACTATAATTAATAAGATTATTCTTATACAATTTATAAAAGATACTGAACCTCAACTATTTGAACAAATGGATGGAAAAACGTTCTATTATAATAAATGTATTATAATATTAATCTTGGTTTTCACTAGTGTTGTTCGTGCCATCCATTTCTTCATTTTATTTAACCTTGTTTTCTTTTCTTTTCTTTTTCTAAATTTAATCTTGTTTTCACTGGTATTGTTTGACTACAATAATTGTTTCATTTAATCTTAGTTTCACTAGTGTTGTTTGACCATAATAATTACATCTAACAATTATATTATTTGTTTTTCTACTTGTTGTATATGTTATTTAAACTTTTTTTTAGTCCATTGATAACTTGTTTAGATAGTGTAATATACCAAGAAAAATGTTTTCCAAAAACAAGAATAAAGTGGGCATTTCAAAAAAGTAACTAAACCCTACCCCCCTTAAGTAGCCCTTTTGACTAAAACCTTAGCTTTTGCTAACTAAGGCTAAATCTCCTCTCGTTGTGTAGAAAACTAAGGCTTCTCTTCTCAATCTTACCAAAAGAGGTAATTAAGAGGTAATTTAGGTAAGGTTCTTAGAGATTAAGCTTAAAAAATTCATATTAAGCTCCATAGCATCCTAAATGCCCTTATCCTTTGTTGTTTTCAACTATTTACTAAGTGTTCCAAGTTGAGGTTCTTGGTTATCATCAAGTAGCAGTTTATTCAAGTGTGTAAGGTGAGTTTAAGGGAGGACTTTCTAAGCTAAGTTTGATTCTCAGTTAGGAATATTGTTTTGGGAGGTGTTAAGCTTAGGTTTCGATTAAGGCTTTAATCTTAAAACAAGTATTTTACAAATTGTAGGTTATATAAAGCTTCACTAATTTGATATCACCAAGTGTTTAAGCTATTGCAAGTAAGTTTTACAAGCCTTCACTCTTAGTCTTAAGTGTTGTATAGGATTTCTGTCTTTTGAAGTTGGAATTTAGGGTTCGTAGCCGAGTTTTAAAGTTGAAAATCATTGGAACAATGTGCCTTAGGATTCTCTTAGAAGTGTAAGAGATTTTGGATAAGGATTTGGGAAAATTGGATTTGATTTAAAATGTCTTATTCTACAATTCTATAGAACAGAAGTAAGCTGTTTAGACACCTTGCAACATAGCTTCTGGATGCTAGGCCATTGTAAGTGGCAAAAGCTTAGCATCCGAACGCTATTCTCTATAGCATTTGAATGCTATTTTTTTTTCCAAGCCTCTTTTCAACCTTTCCTAGCCTAACCTATTCCTTGTTTAGTTTTCTTACTTCTAAAAGATTTGATCTTTATCTTGAAAATTTAAGGATTTGGAAGCACTTCTAGGTAATCCAATTAAGAGACTAAAAGGATGAAGTTGGAAATAGTAATCTAACTCATTGCCACCACTAAGCTACTTCATTCGAGTGCTTCCTCAAAGCATTTGATGAAGTGACTCTTCAATCAAAGAAGTAGGCCATTGCATATTAGAAAAAAATTAAAGACTACTATTAAGGTTTGTTTAAATATACCTATACTACCATTTAGCTAAATCTTAACTTAATTTGAATGACCTGACACGCTATTCAGCTTGTTGTTTACAACTTAAGTTTCTTTTGTCATTTCATTTTATGGTGTGTTTATCCTTAATAACCCAAATTTAAACTATTAAGGGTCTTTTAATGTACTTTTGAACAAATCATTCATTATCAGAACAACTTTACTTGCTTAATTCATTATTTCAGTCAATGTTGATTATGATAAACATTACAGTGAATTAGTATGATCTAACCCTTGGTAGGGAGGGCATTATTTAAAACTTTTAATAGCTTATCACAGATTTTATTGTACGAGTTGTTAACTTTAAGGAATAAGTGAACTTGTAAAAGATGTCCATGGCAAGGTAATTGCTAAATGATACTTTAAAAGTATACCTTACTTACAATCACAATTTTGGTTAGTTCGTGTTAATGACATAACTTGAGTTTGAAAGTCAACAACTGGTTCATCTACAACTAGTGGATTTGGTTGAAGATATATATAATGATTTATATTAGGAGCTACATTCCTAATCCTTACTTAAAGAATATGACAACAAAATCTATATCCTTGAAATGGCTCAACCTATGAATTTATGCCCCTATAGATATTTAATGGTCTATAAAAACGTGTTAAAAAAATGGTGTAGAAATGTTAATGCAAGAAATCATTAGATTGGTTCGTAATATCATCATCTCTAGTGTTTCTAGATTAAAAAGGATGGAGGATGTATATGAATTATTATGAGCTAAATGAGCTCATTGTTTAGGATAGGCAACAAATTCTTTTGTTGGAGGATCTTTTTAGTGAACAACATAGCACTAATTATTGTAGCAAGCTTAATGGTGAATTATCATCAAAACTACATGGATCTAAAGTAGTTTATAAAATTTCCTTCAAGACACATAGAGATCATTACAAATTTATGGTTATGCCTTTTCGGACGAACTAAGGCAACTTTAACTTTTTGAAATTTGATGAATGATTTTGTTTCTAAGATTGTTTGAGAAGTTTTTATTAGTCTTTTTTTATGATATAATAGTATATAATGGCACTATTGAAGAGTATCAATAGCACCTTAGAGTAGCTTTAGGGGCGTTGAGAAGGGAAACTTTGTATTAAAGAGGAGTAAAAATGTATTGGTGCTTCTCACATTGAGATTCGAGCTATGTGCTTTCAAAACATGGCGTGACAATTGACCCAAAGAAGGTTATGGTGGTAACAAATTAGTCATGACAAAGCAATCTTAAGTAACTTAGAGGTTTCTTGGGTATAGTTAGCTATTATTGCTGCTTCATCCAAAGTTATGAAATGCTCATTAAGATAGTTAGCTTAGTTGGTAAAAAAGAATGATGTTGGGTGGATGAAGAGATAGAAAAAAGTCATTTTAAGTAAGTGAAGAAGGTATTTATGATACTATTAGTTCTTAAACTACTTGATTATTGAAAACCCTTAATTATTAAGACAAATGCAAATTAGGATGGTATTGGAGTCATGCTTATGCAAGATAATTATCCAATTGCTAATTTGAGCAATTTACTTATGCCTATGCAAAAAAGATTGCCTACTTATGAAAATGAAATGTTGGCTTTGGTATAAGCTTTAGATAAATGGCATCAGTATTTACTGGGGAGATATTTTATGATTATAACTAACTATCAAAGTTTGAAGTACTTGCTTAAAATATAATTACTACTCTATGTTAGCAAAAATGGTCAACTAAATTTTTGTATTTAGATAATGAAATTTAATGTAGACATCATCTAAGTAATTAGGTAGTTAGTACTTCATTTTGCATAGTTGTTACTGATTTAAAGACTTTAATATGCACTAATGTACCTCTTTAGATGTGATTAAGGAAGTTAAGTGTAGTTTACAAGGCTAGCCTTACTTTCAAATCTTAGTTGAAAGATTAAAGATTGATGAGATGGTAAATAATGTACTTTTTACCAAGATCTATTGAGAAGGAATAGATAGATGGTTGTAGGTCCAAATGTAGAGTTCAAAAAGGAAGTTACTATCCTTTATCATCATAGGGTTTTTGGTGGATACTCTAGTTCAAAGCTACTTATAAGAGGCTACAATCAGCTTTTTATTGGTAGGATATGAAGCATAGAGTACACTAATATGTTAGAGAGCATTATAAAATTTGTTCTCTTGCAACCACTTCTTGTTCTAAAAGGATGTTAGACTAATATTAGCACATATTTTATTAAAGGACTTCTTAAATCTTATGGAAAATATATGATAATGGTTGTAGTGAACCATTGTGGTAAGTGAAAACATTTTATTTTAAGAATGTTTCTAAGTTTCATGGATTCTTAAACACTATAGTTAGTAGTAGGGATCCTATATTCATCATCCATTTTTTGGGTGAATTTTGCAAGCTAGAAAGTGTAAAATTAAGGTCATTAGTGGCATACTACCCCCTAAACTAACAACTAAATGGAGGTTTTAATGGATGCTGGAGACCTATTGGATTCATGATAAGAGAAAACTCAAAGAGATGGAGTGAGCATTTAACCTCAAAATGGTCTTATGGCACTAATTGCTACTTTGATGCTTTACAATAACATTCGAAGTACTATATAGTTGCACACCTTCACTGCACTTACTTTATATGCGAAGGATTATGGTAATGAAGTTGATGATTGCCTATCATGAGATAGGGAATAACTTATGAGAGTACTTAAGTTTCACTCAAGGATGGTGAAGAAATGATGAAATATTTGATATACCAGAAAAGAAGTGAATAAGTTTTCCTGATTGAGATTTGGTTATGGTAAAACTATAGCCTAGGCAACATAATCTTAAACATCATTGAATTTGCAAGTTCCCACCAAAATATTATGGACTATATAACGTCTTTGATAAAGTAGGATACGTCATGTATAAGCTTGATTACTCCAAGGTTTGGCAATGTTTCCTACATTTCCATATTTCATAGTTGAAGAGATTTATCTAGAATAAACATTGGCCATCTACTACACTTTCCTTGGTGGAAGAAATTGATATCCTTAAGCCTAAAGCCATATTTGATTGTAAGATGGTTAAATGTGGACCTTTAATAGGAACAATGATATTATTAAAGTGGAAGAATAAACCAAAAAGTGAAGCTACTTGGGAGTTTTACACAGATTTATCTTTGAGATTTTGAGATTAACCTATGTAGTTAAGGATTTTTGGAGAAGGAGAACATAAAGAGTAGTTGGATATTAATGTATGATTAATGAAAAGTAAAGTAAGTGGAAGGGTCAAGAACTAGTTTAACAAAGTTGTTGATAATAGTTTAACCTTGGGTACTACAAGGGGAAATAATGTTGTTAGATTTGACCATGATCAAGTGGGTTAGGTTTTAGGTCAACCATTTATTGAACACTAAATTAAATGAAAATTGCCATATGGTGTTAATCTCGATACATATGAGGACTCAGTATATATTTATTTCTTTTTCTTTTTTGAATTCTGTTAAGTAGCATATGTAGACAAGGTATTATACTCTTATAAATAAAGATACAACCAAGACAGATTTGGGATGGGTTTTATAAAATTAGAATCTGTCCCTATAGGGTTTTGGGTTTTCGATAACCTATAGGGTTTTTTTTTTCTCCCTAATATTAAAATCTTCCTTAAAAGTTATTATTGACTTCGATACTCGAACTACTCCAACTCGATTACATAATATATTTCATTTTATTTTATTTTTTATTTTTTAAATTATTGCTAGTACATTTTTAAAGGATTTTTATTAAAAAAGTGCTTAATATATTTGTTGATATTCTCAATAAAAAAATATAAGAAAAAGTTAATGAAATTATTTATTATTTATTACCATGTTAGGTTTCTTATTAGGTTCTTTTTATAATCACAAAATCTGACCCTAAACTTTATAGGGTTTTTAATCATGTCCCATAATTTGATAAAACCCTATAGGTTATTACTTTAGAGGATTTTTATCAAGTCAAGTAGGTTAAATACTCCATAACAAGTTACTCAACTGCATCTTTGCTAAGGGAGAATTACACTATAGGATATCAACTTTTGAGATAAGTTTAAATAGATGATCAACATTTCAAAAAGTTTAAAGAAAATATTAACGTTTTAGTAAGAGGTTAAAATAGAGATTTCTGTTAGAATATTGTTAGTTTCATCTAATGTAGCCATTAAATGATATGTAACTCATATGTGACATATATGTAGCACTCACATGTGCATTTAAATAATAAATAAATATAAAAAAAATGCTAAAAAATTGAGAAAATTTTGAAAAATAAAAAAATAAATTAAAATAATATAAAAGCTAGAAAAATAAAAAACTAAATAATATAATTTAAGTATTATATATAATAATATAATTTAATTATATTAATAAAAAATAAAAAAGAGAAAAATGTACAAAAAATTGAAAAAAAAAACTCGACCACCCTAAGGGTTGGAGGTAGTCAAATATGCTTGAAGCCCATTAGTAGGTGGTTACTCTATTGATGTATTTTTTTTTAAAAAAGGGGGGGAAAATGCCAATCTAGTCATGTGACTTGATGGCTATCTAATTGGGGTTTTCACCCCTTTTTATCCCTATCTCCTTTTTTTTTTTTTTAAATTTTAAATATGACGGTAAGGTGGCCACCTACTACTTATAAGAGGAAAGAAGGAGGAGGTGTTGTGCGTTGGAAAGTGAGTTGTTGACGATGGTTCCTTATTTGAACTTTTCAAAATGATGATCCCAATATT
This sequence comes from Lumnitzera racemosa, assembly GCA_024138005.1. Lineage (NCBI taxonomy): Eukaryota > Viridiplantae > Streptophyta > Magnoliopsida > Myrtales > Combretaceae > Lumnitzera > Lumnitzera racemosa. Next base: position 67,778,845 of record JAMXBC010000006.1, read on the forward strand.
TAAATTTACTTCCAAACGTTGATAATCGCTAGTACAATTTACCCTCCTTACTAAGAAATATATTTGTCATGGGAATCTTTTTGTTGTAACTCTTTCAATGGCATCATATATAATTCATACTAATGGCTAAAAAAAAATGATGGGGAAGAAAATGAAAACTTAGCTTCTTAATAACTTGCATATTCAGAGTCTATATTCATGATAAGGAATCATTTTCTTAACTCATTCTACTTCTATTTTACATTACATCATACAAAAATTACAAAAATAAACCATTAAATACATTAATTAGATTTATGTTCATAAGCTTTACAACCTTATCTCAAATATAAAGTTCTTTTTATAGAAACATTTCTATCGGTGAATGATAATCAAGATTAGTATTACTAATGCTTTTAGTCGTAGATCACGTTTGATATTGAGTGTGAGGAAGTACATGGGTGAGAATAGAGTTTGTTAGATGCTTTTGTCATGTCTTAGAAGTGCTATGATTTCCAATATATAAGAGGTGTTTTTGTCATTTCCTTACATGACATGGGACAACCTAAGTCTCCTTCATTGGTTGAAGGAAATCAAATCTAAAGGTGATATCTACATAAGAAAATTAGGTTAATGTCATATGTACTGCCCAAATTACCTAGACTTTCAAATAGTCAATTTATCACATTATTGAAACTTTCATGGTCATTTACATTATTTAATGTAACTCCATTAGTTATATTTTCATAGGTGAATAATTGGACAAACCATGGCTTGACATGTGGCATAAGACATTATTTTTAACAATACAATGACAATGTTGGACTCCTGTTGCTTGAATTTGGAAAAGGAAAAGACATGTTAGATATAAAAAACAAAATGTGTGAAAGAAACTATCCCAATGCTGACTAATAGTAACTTTATTAATTTAACACAACCTTTTTTCAAATAAATGCCACTTTCCCTAAATCAATCATGCAATAAGAGAAAAATGAAACTCTAACCCATCATATCAAACCCTAATGTCCTCTTCAAATTATGACTAGAAACCCTAATTTTTCTTAAAACCGGTGAATACGCAATGATAAGAGACATAGAAAGTAGAAAAAACCCTAACTTTGATGCATTGTAAGTTAAAAGTAGGAACAAAAAAGTGGAACTAACTCTTTCTTTGAGAAAAAAGATGTCTAGAAAGTAAAGTAAGCCCCATCAATGTAGCCTTCCTTGTTAGATACAAGGACTTTATCTCACAACATGACAATTTGAAAAATAAAAACCTAGCATCAAAATGGGGTTGCGTGATGAAGCTACGATTATGTTCAATGACTTACCCATATTCAAAGTTTTGATATCTTCTCCTTATGCCCTTTTCTAAGCAAACATTATGTGATTCGGTTACATGGGTTTTGGATTTTATTAAACATTTTGTAATTTTTACCAAGGGAAAACAATTAGGGTTTATGATATGTGTGATGGAGAAAAGATTGGGAAAAATAGGTTAAGGTTTGATGGAGAAGAAATTGGGGAACATAGGTTTGGATTTTATGGAGAAGAGATTAGGAAATATGGGTTATAATTTGAATAAGAAGCTATGTTATCTTCTTATTACATTTACCATGTTGTTTAATTTAATTTTATCTTACATGTAACTTTGATTTTCATTTTATTCTATCTAGACATCCTACTTGGCTTAAGTTTAGTTATATTAGTGATATTAGCCATGCATTATGTTTTAATTTGTCTAATTATCCACATATGCAAATAATAACTAATGGAGTTATGTCAGATAACATAAATGATTATGAAAACTTTAATTAGTTGGTAGAATGCCTATTTGAAGTCTAGATAATAAGTTGTAAATTTGGCAAAAATCAAATAGTAAATGCGATATTAATTCTAAAAACAAAATTAAACAAAAAAGATATAGATTATGGAGTTTTGATAGTAAGTTTTTGTCCACCTTTCGTAACGAGCGTTGATATAACTTCTCTTACTCGTCCATTCGGTTGCCAACAGGTTAGGTAATCTATATTCTAAGCACTTCAATAAGTAATTGACACTTTCAACATTTTTTTGAGTAATACAAATCCGTTCCTGATTTGAATTCAAGTTCATGGCTCAAACAGTTATCATAAGTACAGTTATATTACATAACTATCTACTCTTCTTACATTTTAGGGAATGTGTCTAATCAAGAAGCTTCCATGTATCTCAACAGTTATTTCGATAACTGCTCCTTTAGATATGACGGTCTCTTATAAATACAGGAAAGAAACTTCGTAAGAGACATTTGATAACTCTTAACCACTTACTTTACTTTCCTCATCCTTACTTACTAACTTAGGCATGGGAGTGACCATACTTAATTAGCCTTGGTACGAAGCAATTTTCCTTTCTTTTGTAGGGCATTTCTAACCCTTAAAATTCACCAACAACATTTGGTGCTATCTGTTTTTTCCTAAACATACCTATATGGCTAAAACTTGAATGACCAAGAGTTTAGGTGCTGGTACTTCTTCTTAACACCTTAAGAGGGGAGAGGGGGGAATTGACATACTGATGAGCAACAACTGGCTAGACTCAAGCAACTTTTCCTTAATTTAGCCAAGGAAAACTCAAAGTTAAACAAAAAACATGAACTTTTCCTTAATTTAGCCAAGGAAAACTCAAAGTTAAACAAAAAACATGAACAGATCTTTAACCTTCTTCATAATAGCATTAATCCAAATCAGAATAAAGAGCGTGGTGATCACAATGTTGAGAATAGAGATGATTCAATTTATTCACCTGAGTTGTTGAAAAAGCAAGCCGAGGTTGTTATTAGACCCTCGGCTCTTGCATTAAAAAAGAATGACAAAGGTAAGCAACTATAGCAGGTGCATCATGTGAGACCCTCGCATGTTAGCACCCTTGTTACAACGAGGGAGCAATTCCAAATCAAGACAAGTTCCTTTGTTCCTGAGATTTTGGAGGAAGTGATACCTAGGCACATCAAGCTGCTATAGTTTGAAACTTATGATAGGATGAGGGACCCTGAAGACCACTTGGAGTATAACCATACATTGCCCAAGTTGCATGGTTTAGGTGATGTAGTGGCCTATCAAGCTTTTTCCTCAACTTTGAGGAATGTAGCCAGCACATGGTTTAAACACTTGAAACCAAACACCATTTCTTGTTTTGATGAATTAGCATAAGTGTTTCTTCAATACTTCCTTGCAAGTAAGCTTCCTGTTAAAGATTCCTCAATCCTTAACACAATCAAATAAAGATCAGATGAGTCAATCAAAGACTACTTTGCTAAGTTTATGGCTAAGATAGTTCAAATCTAAGAATTGGAGTGGCCCTCAACAAAGTCAATTGATGGAGTTAAGCCCCATGGATACTTTTTTAAGTCTCCCGTAAAGAATACGCTGATAACTTTTGCTGAGTTCAAGGCTAAGTCCATCTCATACATTCAATAGGAAGATAACATAAAGGCTCAACAAGAGGTCGATCAAAACAAAAGAGATAGAAAAAATGACGAGAGGAAAAGTACAAAGGATAGACTTGGCACAGATGATGATCAAAGTTCAAATGTTGAGAGAAAGAAACCAAGGATTTCGACATTTTTATCCTACACTCTCATCAATCATCCAATTTTAGACATATTGATGGAGGTACATGAGAAGAGAGGTGTTTTGCACTGGCCGAAAAGAATGAGAGGAAATATTTTAAGGAGAAATTCCAATAAGTACTATAACTTCCATTGTGACAAAGGTCACAACATAGACGAGTGTATCCAACTTAAGAATTTGATTGATGATGTGATTCAGTGTAGGCATTTGCGAAAGTTCCTAGCAAATGATGCCAAAAATATCGAGAGACCATCCCAAAGGAGACGTGAGGAATAGGAGAATGATACTCGGTTAACTATGGCCATGAAAGATGCAAAGGATGTGAATTCCTGTAGAGCACCCAACGGAGTGATTAATACCATTTTTGGCGGACTTACTATTAGCCAGTTAAGCTCTTCGAGCTTGATAAACACCAAAAATTATGTTTGCAACATCCAAGGCAAGAAGGTTAGGATTGACAATACAATTTCTTTTGTGAAGGAAGACTTTGAGGGTATCCAAAGGCTGCATAATGATGCACTTGTTATCAGTGCAAGAGTCATCAACTTTGAGGTTAAGAAAATTCTTGTTGATATAACAAGTTTGGTAGATATCATTTTGAACATGCGTTTGAGCAGATGGGACCCAAGATCAAAGCACAAGTAAGATCTTATAAGTATGATTTGTATGCCTTCAGCAATCAACATGTCCAAATAGCTAAAGTAATTTCTTTGCCAATATAGATCGGCGATGACAAGAATGTCATAGAGGATAAAGTGGACTTCCTCATTGTCAAATGTTAGTCCCCAATGGGAAGGCTGTATCGGCATCTATTTGGTATTGTACCTCCAATTGCACATCTTAAAGCTAAGTTCCCTACTCTCTCAAGAGTCGGCATGTGTAAAGGGGATCGATAATTGGCAAGGTCCTTATACATGAGGGCCTAAGACGAAAAGAAGTATTTTAGGTAGAAACCTATCTAGAAAGCAAGTTGGTTGGCATAGAGAGTATTGAGAGTGATACTGAGGAAATTTATTGAGATATGACCCTGAGAAAACAACGAGGATAGGGAAATCCTTATTAGTAGATATTCGGAAAAGTTTGATTAACTTTTTGCAAGCTAATGCTATCATGTTTATATGGTGCCCTTCGGACATGCCAGGTATTCTAAGAGAAGTTGTGTTATACAAGCTTTAGATTGATCCCAGTATGAAGGTGGTTTAACAAAAGAAAATACATTTTGCACAAAGAGCTAAGCAGCAATAGAAGAAGAAGTCTAGAAGCTATTGAAGGTAGGATTTATTCAGAAAGAGCTTTATCCGACTTGGTTAGCCAATAGTATGCTAGTCAAGAAATTTAACAATAGGTAGTGAATGTGCATGGACTTTATAGATCTCAACAAAGCCTGTCTCAAGGATTGTTTCCTATTACCGAAAATCTATCGGATGGTAGATTTAACCGTTGGATAAGCATTACTTGCTTTTATGGATGCTTTCTTTGGTTATAACTAAATTAAGATGGATAAGGAGAACGAAGTCTATATGTCCTTTGTTACCAATTTCGGAACATATTGTTATATGGTGATACCCTTTGGGCTGAAAAACGTCGGTATAACCTATTAAAGGCTTATTATCAAGATGTTCAAACCCCAAATTCACAGAAACATCAAAGTATATGTTGACGACATGATTGTGAAGAGTGTAAAGGAGGATTAGCATCTTGCCGACCTTGAGGAGACATTTGCTACACTAAGGAGATACAATATGAAACTCAACCTACAGAAGTGTATCTTTACCGCAATGTCAAGAAAATTTTTAGGATACATGGTTACTTGGTGCGGCACTGAGGCCAACCCGAGAAAGATTGAGGCAATAAGAAACATGAAATCCCCTTATAGGGTCAAGGAAGTATAGGAACTCACCGGGTGAATAGTTGCCTATAACAGATTTATATCGAGAAGTGCAGATAAGTGTACATAATTCTTTCAAATCTTAAAGAATCCAAAAGAATTCAAATGGTTCAATGATTACGAAAGAGCTTTCAATGATCTCAAAGAATTCCTCATGTTACCACCAATACTCTCGATACCCATCTCAGTAAAGAGTTTATATTTATATTTATCGGTTAGTTGTTGAGCTCTTTCTTTTGTATTGGTCCGAATTGATGGCAAAGAGCATCAACCAGTTTATTATGTCAGTCATGTTTTGCTAGGGCTAGAGCTTCGGTATACAAAAATTGAGAAATTTGTTTTAGCAATGGTTCTTTCGGCAAGGAAATTAAAGTTGTATTTTAAGGCTCACTAGATAATAGTACTCACCGTAAGCCATTGCGACGACTAAGCCATCGTAACTGATAAGCCATCATGGCAAGCATTACAACAGCTTGACTCTTTTAGGATAATGATGAAATATGACTTAGAGTTAAGTACCCATGGTATACAATACAAACCCAGAACGACACTAAAAGCTTAAGTGTTGGTAAATTTTGTGGCCGAATTCATTAGTGAGGAAGATAATGTAGAAGTTACCGAAAGACCTATCTAGTACCTTCATGTAGATGGTTCTTTGATGAGAGAAGGAAGTCGTGCAAGCCTTATTCTTTAAGGCCCTCACAATGTCAAAGTTAATTATGCTTTAAAATTCGGAATCTTAGTTAGCAACAATAAAGCAGAGTATGAAGTTTTGATTGCTGGACTGAAATTGGCAAAAGAGATTGGCGTTGAGAAACTTGAGGTGTTCTTTGATTCACAACTAATGGTGAATTAGGTCAAGGGAAGTTATGCGTTAAGGGAAGAAGAGATGAGCAAGTACCTGTTGGTGATACTAATGCTCGTAGGAGAATTTCAATCTTTTTCCATCCACAAGATTTCGAGAAGTAAGAATATTACTGCTGATACGCTGTCAAAATTAGCTAGTATGGCATTCCTTGACTTAAGTAATAAGTTTTTTTGTCGAATTGCTTCTATAGAAAAGTTTATCCACTCTTTCTTAAAGTTGTGAATTGGCTCTTTGCCCGAAAGAAGAATCTTAGGTAGATTCCCTAGTAGATTATTTGAAAGACGGTACTCTCTTTAACGACAATAAAAGTGCATGAAGATTGGTTTACCAAGCCGTGAATTACATGCTGATTGATGATCAGCTATATAAATGCGGAATATTACAACCCTATCTTCAATGCCATCCTCCAAGAGATGCTTAGAGGGTGTTATCCAAATTGCATGGTGGTGTATGCGGTAACTACGTAAAATCACAAATACTGTATGTTTGAGCATTGCAACTCGGTTATTATTGGCTGACCATGAGAGAGGATGCGAAGGAAGCTGTTCAGTACTGTTCACAATGTCAAAAGCACAAGGCGCCAAGTTGTGCGCCTGCAATTGAGTTATGCAACTTATCTAGTCCTTGGCCTTTTGCTCAGTGGGGTTTAGATATTCTCAGACCCTTTTCAAAATCTACTGCCTAACGACAATTTGTCATTGTTGCCGTAGATTACTTTACCAAATGGGTAGAGGCCGAGGCAGTGGCGATGATCACCGAGCTATTGAAGGAATACATCATCTCACTCTTTATTTGGAGGTAGAGAAGTGTCCTCAATTTTTGTTGCTTCGAAATCATAGAAGATAAGTTGACGGACTACATTACGAACCATACCTGAATGGTTATAAGGAATGATATCATAGAAGTTGAAGAGTGTGAGAGTGAAGATGAGAAAGCAAATGAAAGTTAAGAGATGCAACTGGAGAAATGTATTTTGATTTTGAACAGTCCTTTAAATATAGATAACGTACCCTCATAACTACAAATTTTTTTCTAATGGTAATGATGCGTTGAGTTGATTGTGGTGCGGATTGTTGATGCATGTTTTGAGATAGAAATTTGACGGTTGACAACTTTTTGGCAGTTGTTAGGCTTGTAGCGTAATAATGACTAAGGTAATAGGTGTCATGCCTCCTTCTTTTTGGTTTCTTAAATAGGCGAGAATTGAAAATTGTGACTTTTCGATTGGGACGCAATCTGTCTTGCTTCCTACCTTACTTGGCATTTAAAGAACTGCTCTCTACTTAGCTTCTAGGACATTATATATCTTTCCCTTTGTTGAATTCTCGAATACGGGAGTAGGGGGATAAATGTTGATAGTTAGTTTTTGTCCACCTGTCTTAATGAACGTTGATATAACTTCGCTCACTCATCCATTCGGATATCAACAGGCTGGGTAATCTATATGCTTGGCACTTCGCTGAGTAATTGACATTCTTAGCATTCCGTCAAGTGATATAGATTAGTTCCTAATTGAATTCAAGTTCATAACGTGAACAGTTGTCATAAGTATGGTTATATTATATAATTGCCTGCTCTCCCTATATTTTAGGGAAGGTATCTAATCAAGTAGCTTCCACATACTCCTTTAGACATGACAGTCTTCTATAAATAAGAGAAAGAGATTGTATAAGAGACATCTGATAACTCTTAACCACTTACTTTACTTTCCTCATCCCTTCTTACTGACTTAGGTATTGGAGTGGCCGCACCGGATTGACCCCAGCATTAAGCAATTTTCCTTTCTTTTGTAGGACATTTCCAACTCCCAAAATTCACCAACAACATAGAGTTATTGTTTTTGTAGGTATATGGTGATGATTTAAGAAAATATTTCATTTTCTGAATACAATTACATATTTTTTTTTATTTAATGAAAGGAAATAAGTTAATATATAGAAAACTTGTAGATGATAAATTTAATTTATGATGGTAGAAAAGTTGATCAACATCCTTTTGTTGTTTACACCAAATCTCCTCCTTTTTTTGTGGCCTTTATTATCTAAAGATGTATTAGATATTGGGTGTGTAAAGGTGATTATAACTACTTTATTGGAAAAGTGAATTAGGGTTTTGTTGAGTAGTCCTGTAAATATTAAGGTAAGTGGGTAACCTTGTTGTATAGGGCACCCACTTGGACCCTACTCATCGAGTAGGTTCCAAGTAAGTAATAAGGGTTATAAGGTAAGTTTTAGGTAATAATTTATCAGAACTTACTCCTACAGGATAGGGTGCGGATATGAAGTCAGGGTATCACCTTGGAACCTATAATCTAATATATACAGGGTATAGATTCTATGGTAAATCAAACCTATTTTGTGATAATTATTAAATAATATCAATAAATAAAAAATTAATACTATTGCCTTTTTTATTTCAGTTTTAAAGAATTAACAACAAAAGTCCAACTCATAATAATACCCTAAGATTATATGCAGTTTGTATCTACTATCTAGTCCTTCTCTCTTCTTTTCTTCTTCTTCTTCTTTGGTAAAAAACTCTTTTCTTTTACCATCTTATTTTTTTGCATCTTCATTCCTTTTTTACTTACTCTAAACTAATGAAATCTTAAAAATATCCCAGCTCTTAACTTATCATTTAATATATTATATTTGAATTATTTACACATGGTTTTTACGTTCTGTATATAATAATCTTATAATTTGATAAAAAAATTATTTTGATGATTTCAAGAAGAAGGACAAAAGAAATTTAAGCATGACCCAAGCAGGAGTTTTAACATCTCTAACTGCAAAAATATTCTCTATTTTACTTACCAAAGTTTTATATTGTCTCAACTTAAGAGGTGTTATAAACCTATACAAATTATTAGCGGTGCATCTACTAATATTATAGTTATAATTTTGAAATTAATTATACATCTAATATAAAGTTTTGAAGGAAGATAAGGAAAAAATTGTAGATTTCATAGGGTACTCTATTCCATGTACCCAAGGTGGTTTCTAGGTGCTACAGGATTGATTTTCGATAAAAAAATTTGGGAACTTATACTTATAGGGTAGAATGGATAGGTTTCATATCCTAGTCACCTTGTATCTACTCATCTCTAGTAAATATATTTGTTTTAATAAAATGAATGCTTGGTAATTGTCCCTTAGCCCCCAAGGGGGGGAGCTACTTTCCATAAAATATTCCTATTAATGCCAATTGAATTAATGTTGTTAGCTATTAATTCGAACTTTTTGGTATTTTCCGTTTCTTTGGATGATATGATGGGTTAATCATTTGCTTCATTGGTTTCAACGGTGATCAGCTGTAGAATCTGCTATTAGGTTAGCAATTTTTGTTATTACTTTCTGAGTTTGAAGGACTATTGTTAGAGAATCTATTAATAGCATTCAAGGTTAAACATGACTCCTAGAGAATTGCCAAGATACCAAGTTATTTTCTCTAGCCTCTAACGAATTTGTCTAAAAAATGCACTCAATAATTGTACCACCCTTTAAAGGAATAAATAAACCCCAATTGCGAACAAAGGATTGACAACAAAAAATACCCCAACCAATAAGAAAGACTACATCATGATAACCAACACCTATTGTAATAACGACATAGCCTTAGCCATCAAAAGGCGAAAATTTAGAGAAAATAAATTGTCTAGTATTATTATGTCATTGAATCATAGGTCTTATACGATATTGTATTCTAGGGCCTATGCTACTTAGAGGTTTTATTTGTCTTTCACCCATTCTTCTTTATATGATTATTAGTAATGTTTACAAAGTAATATTGATTATGTTAGATGGAAAGTTCTTTTTCTTGGATGTATCTATGCTTCTAGTAGTTTTTTAGAACCATACCCTTGAGCCGTTGATTTTGAGGTAATAACATTAGCCTTTATACAGTTGGTTAGATAGTATGCTTACAATATTCGTTTAGAGTATTTGAAAATTACAATTGGATATACTATGCAAGCACACGCATCTTATGATATCCCCTTTACTTTAGGAAAAGCTATTCCTTTGTGTGATACTTTGGGTAATAGATTTCACAAAAATAAGATATATGATATGATTGGGCAACTTGTTAAGTTGAATGGTGAAAAATATAATGATTCTATGATTAAAGGTGTCTTTATTCGTATCTATTATAAACTTAAGGATTCCCTTAAATCATTAGAATTTCCTAAGATATCAAATATGATTAGCATAATTAGCAATGTTATTATGGATTTAGAAAATAGAAAGTGGTAATCTACTTAAGCTTAAATCACTATGTATAAAAAGACATGTATTCCCTCTAAAATAAGCTTCATAAAACGTTAGCATAAAAGGATGTCATGCTTTCACTGCAGCCGATATAGAGACTGTAGTAGTGAATAATGTTCATGTTCCTTATGCAGCAGGTTACTTAGTAATGATGCCAGGTGATGATCTAACATCCTTACCTTCCTACTCGATTTAAACCTTTTTTTTATTGAAGATCACATAACTTTCTATCTTACATTTGAAGAGAGGTGTGAAAGAATGTTAATGAATTTTTATCCAATTTGGAAGAATCTGTGAAAAAAAAAAATAGTAGTATCCGTCTTCGAATAGTTTATTTCCATAATTTTGTCCAATTTGATGTTATTATTATTCTTAGGTATTATGCGGATCGTGGCAATAAGTATAAAATCAAAACATTGTTGAGGAATCATAAGCTTTACAAGTTGAAAGTTATCTTGTCGATAAGTTCTTCTTACGTTTTAGAGATTCTTGCACATTACTGCTTAGCTTTCTTAATAAATTAGGAAAAACTCTATGTCCTAAATTAGGATCCATAGGTTCTATGTTTCATGATGATTTGTCTGTGTCTAATCTTCTGTTGAATAGTGTAAAGTTGATAAAATATCTTTGCCAAGATATCGTTATCTTAGGTGGAGTGATGTTGAAGGCTCAAGAGATTAATTGGTTGTCATACCATATTGATATTGACAATGTGCTAACATTATCATTGTTATCCCTTAAAATATTTCATTAGAAGTTTTTTGATGATAAAACCTTTCATATCAATATACCTACAAGAAACCAAGACAATTTTATTAGGCATGGCTATTATAGGGGCCATGTTGATGTTTATAAGTCCTATGGTGAGAATCGTTACTATTATGATGTGAACTCATTATATCCTTTTTTTATGAACTCCTATCCTATGCCTTGTGGTATTCTTGTCTGAAAGAATAATTTGGAGTGTGTTGGATTGGATAGTTTGTTTGGCTTTATTGATGCTTATGTTATATGTCCTATCAATATATTACGTCCATTCTTGCCCTATAGTAATAAATCAGGTACTTTACTCTTTCTTACAAGTAAGTTCATTAGAGTCTTTCATAGCAAAGAGTTGAAGTTCGCATGTGATTTGTGTTATCATGTAACTTCTCCTAGGGGTTCTTTGTTAGGGAAGAAGTCTAGTCCTTTCAAAGACTTAATCTCATACCTTTATGAAAGCAAACTAAAAGCGAAGAAAGTTGGTGATGAAGCTATGACATTTATTTATAAGATTTTAATGAATTCCCTTTATGGTAGATTTGGTATGAATCTTGAAAGTACAATAATATAGATCTGTAATAAAAAAAGATATGAGGAATTGATGAAGATAGATAATTTTCCATCTATAGAGAAGCTTACCAATCATTACTATATTGTCAATTACCTTAGCAATTGTAGCTTTGCTGACGACGATGATTGGAAACCTCTTAAGATGTTGGCCGTTCAATTGGCTATTGCTATTATTGCTTGTGCTCGTATTTATATGTACCCATACATTTCCAAACCTGACTATTGCTATATTGATACTAACTTAATAGTTTTAGGAAGTCCTCTTCTTAACAATTTAATCTCATCTATTGAATTGAGTAAGTTTAAACTCAAATGCCATGTTAAGAGAGGTATCTTCTTAGCACCTAAGAGTTATATGTTAGACATAGACAATGACAGACAAATTATTAAACACAAAGGTCCTATTAAAGAATTAGTAGCATTTGAATGGCTTCAAAATCAATTAGCAGATCTATCTCTAATAGATCAAATCCCTACTATAGCTAATTTCATAATAGATTGGAAAAAACTCTAGATTATAGAAAAGGAAATGATCATCAAATGAGGATTACCACAGAGTATGAAAAGAGAGAATGTCTATGAGTCAAGTAATGTTTAGATAGATGTATGGCCTATATATTTAATAGACATAGGAAGTCAAGATGCTAATACTATTTTAAAATATGAACTAAAGAATATAAATGAAGAACCCGTCAGTTAGTCTACTATTGAAGGTCAAGAGTCCACAACAGAAGGTTAAAAGACCACTACTCCTCAACCGACTCTTTACAAATTCAAGGTTGAGGCTTTGAAAGCTAAGGCTAAGAAGGCTAAGGTTTAGGATAAGAAGGACAATGACAATAGCTCATCCTCGAGACCAAAACTAGATGAATAATAGCAATATCAAGGGTGAGCAGGGTTCTACCTTTTCTCCCTGCTCTCCATTCATTCATTGGATCAATCCATTTTAACATCTTATTTAACATCCTAATATCTTGTAAGACACTAGATAACTAGACATTAGATAATCGAATAAATCTTCTAAGACACTAGATAACCAAACATATTACATATCGATGATACTTTCATGTCTCTCCCATTGTAGCAGCCCCTTAGTATTAATGTAGAGCTTCCCTTACCATGGTCTAAGAACTTTACCACCCTAGGATCTTGAATGTACTTTAGCAGTCAAACTCCATATCGAAAGCACAATGTGTCACTGCAATATTTCATTACATTTTAATACCATCTTCTTATCAGTAAATCTAAAGACTACGGTATTTAGGTACCCAGACCAAAAATAGTTTAATTTTGATTTGTTTATAGTATCATAAATGAAATTATCTAAATGTTCCAAATATAAGTCCATGACTATAAAATATAGCAAGCCCAATTCCTTTAGGTGGTTTCCTTTTAGTTTGAACAAATTCTAAGATTCTATTAACCTGATCACCATTAACTTATAGTTTTGTTATAAAGGAATATGCCATTTTAATGATAATTGGATTCTGTAACAAAGCATCAACCTTTTGCATGATTATCCCTTTATCCATAGATGCTGTACTTGTTGTTAATTCATACAGTTTAAAAGATACTAGTATGACTGATGCTTTACTTACTATTAAGTTATCCATAAAATTAAAATGTGTATAATTAGGATGGAAAACTTTTAGATCAGGTATTTTATTGCCATTTTCGTCTTCTTTGATATCAATACACTTCTTTTTCATGTAAAGTGTGTAAGCCCTAAAGCCAAGCCAAGCCAAGTAACCGTAGGGTTGAACTTAGAACCCACGGTTTAGGGCGATTAGTTAAAAGATCCGATCAAAACCCAAATTATAAACTATTAAGAGGAATATTAGTAAAACTGACCCCGTAAACTTGAATTTAAGAAAATAAGTAATAAAATAGGAGACTATAAAATTTTCAAATTTTAAGCATAATAAGTATTAATTACCGAAAATGCGAAAAGTGTAATGAAATAACTAATAAATTACTAGAGATAGATTATATGTATACTAAAAATTTTAGAATGACTAAAATAATAATTAGGAATGTTCACGTGTACACCACATGTATTTACGTGTAGATAAAAATACGCGTAATTACCTAAATTGGCCAAAAACTAAGCAAATAATTAAAGAAAATTATAAAATAATTATAAAAAAATCAGAGGATGATAAGTTGAACCAAGATCAGGTTGTGGCAGCTTCAAACCAGAAAAAGAAAAATTAACCAATCAAATTTGGACAACCTAAAAGCCAAAAACTTAGGGAAATGGGCAAAATCTTGTCAAATTAATGCACATTAATTGCTACAATTGTCTATAAATAGGGGAAAAAATTTCAGAAGTCATTTGGTCAGTTTAGGATTTGAGAAAAATCGAAACACTGAAAAAAAAATCGAGAGAAAATCCAGAAAAAAAAAAAGAAAACTGTGCAGATTAGGCAAATAAACCAAACGAACCACTCACCACCACCTGGGACCGAACCACCACCACCACCCTACACTAGAACCACCGCCTGGACCAGGCTTGGATGGCCAGAAAGCTTTGGACTGGTTAGTCTCTTCAATGACCCGATTTTGAATATTTTTGTAAAATTAGTTATTTTGCCTAGAAAATTATGAAACTTGTTATTCTGAGGTTTTATTGTATGTAGATTAAGGAAAAAATAGTGATTTAGTTTAATTAAATCTGTAATTATAAGGTTCTTAACAAATTGCTCAAAATCGAGCATGACTAAACCGGAAAATAAATATGCTTAGAGGTGTAGTTTGGAGTTTAAAATTTTTCTATAGGATGCTCATATGATGTAGAACAGTGCTATGAAGCCATTTTTTTAAAATTAATTTTCAAAATTTTTAAGTTAATTTTTAGCCTTATAATGATGGAAAAATTGGGTGATTTAGGGTTAATTAGGTGATTAGGATGTTAATTACTGATTAGGATATTAATTATATGTTTAAGGATGTTAATCTCTGAAGTGGAATCTTAATCCTAGCCTTTAGGTATTAAGTATGGTTAATTAGGGAAATTAGGTAAGTAATATAAGAAATTAGTAATATGTGATATTGTAAATTAATAAATCTAAAAAAATAGAGTTATATAGATAATAATATCATAGAAATTAGAAAAATAATAAATCTGAAAATAACAATTAATCTTAAGAAAAAGTCTCAAAATGTAAGATTTTTACACATCGGGAATAAATCCGATACCGCGATTAGGGTTAACGTGTACCAAATAGATTAGAATACCAAATTACGACCCAATAGGATATTTGGACACTCGAGCTTAATGTGATTAATTTTACATTAGGATTCGAGCATATTTTAGGCTTAGAAATCAAAGTTTAAAACCTCATTTAGGATTTGAACACAAAAATAGAGTACACGAATCATTAGGATGTAATGGGCATACACGAACAAAAATGAATTAAAATATAACTTAGAATATGAATCGTAAATTTTAAGTACTAAAAAGACCTATTTGTATTATAGGACATCCAGAGATAAAATCGGCTTGCGATTAAGGGATCAAGCGATCGGGCAAATCCAAGTAAGTTGGGTTATTGCTTATTGTAATAGAGTACTAGTTTTGTAGTACTCGGAGACTTAGGCTTGTATATGATTGTGATTGTAAGTAGTTTACGCATGTGTTTGATGTATTTGGATTCTTGCTGAATTTGTATTGTGAGTGATTTTGTGACTGATTGAATTGGTATGAAATTGTTTGAACACCCTAAACGGAATTTAATATCAGTTGACCCCAAATAATAAATAATGTCATGCATTGCAACCGTTAGGGGATTATAGGATTCTCCAAGCAAATACCGACCCCTTCGAAAGGGATAGCGCGGGATTGCAAAATGGTCCCTTTTTCATCCTTAGTCGAACTAAGTGACAGGAGAGGAGGTCGCGGCGAGGGTGAAGTCAATGGTTCGAAGGTAGTCACGGGAGGAGCGAGGTCTCCATTGCACAAGTCTGGGTTTGGTTGTGAGCTGCTGCATAACATGGAACTCCTCAACCCGGATTGGAGTGAGTGAAATTTCTCTGATTTCACAACGGACCGGATTACGTTGTGCGATGACACTTGATTATTGCATTGCATAAAAATAATTGTCTGATAACCCTGTTTGTGCTTGTATGCATTCATAAGTCTCCAATTCAACTTACTGAGTTGTAGTTGCTCATACCCTTATAGATCCTTTTGCAGGTTCTGATTTCTGAATACTCAAAGTACTATGCCGTCCTACAATTACCCAGAAGTTAGTCTGTTGGAAGCCAGGGGTATGAGGATCAAGTTACTTAGTATAGTGTTTAACTAGAGTGACCATGTAATTAAGAATGAAAGACTGGTAGTTATTCTGTAATCTTGTAAACTGTTATGTGATGTAAAACTTCCTGAAAAGCTTGTGGACTTATATATATATAATATTGTACATGTTGTTAGAAATTTGAACTATTTATTATATTCGTAGTTTAATTGTTCATCGAACTGTTTACTTCAAAGCGAGGAGTCGTCGACGCCTTGTGTAGGTCATGTCTATGGTAGGCATTGTGAGGCCAGTGACTATCATAGAATGGTTTACATGGCGGGACTGTTATGACTCTGCGACTTCGGGGTGTAACAAAGTGTACCAAAGATGATTCAACCAATGGTTCCATTATAGCATCATATAGCACATCACTTCCAATTCCATTGTTGTTGAAATTCATATCTTTCTCTTTAAAACATTGGATATCAACACTAGAAATCATAGGAAATTGACTAGAATTAAGTTTATAATTATGCTCTATTATATATAAAAATAACACCAATTCCATAGTCTTGCTAGTTATACTCATGAGTTGTTTTCATCCATTTTTAGTTTTCATTTCATTTTATATACATAGTGCATTAAGTAACTTATGCCTAAAGTTACTTAAGTAGCCCAACCTACTAAAAGGCAGTAGCTAAACTACCTATTTAAGCTTAAACTCCCTATATCCCTAGCATCTCCTCATACGATTATTATAAGATATTATCATTTTAGTATTATTATACGATGTTATGAGTTTAGTAATGTACGTTGTAATTATGACTTCTGTTCTCTATAAGTTTCTTAAATTTATTCCACTTCTCTTGAATAAGGAAAGGGGAAAGCTCCTTTGAATCATTCACTTGATTTGGATTACAACACATTGCATCTGAATAGTTGTTGTAATACTTAACAAAGTCATTTTCCTTTTGTTTCCATTTTTGTTTATCTTTAATTGGTGATTTTTCGAGTAAAAGTGAATTCATAAAATTTGTAAGAAGATCGGATGGCATAGGATAGTCATCATTGTGATATAATCAGTATGAGAAGTTATTGATTTCTTGAGTAGGCATGTATGGTTTAATAAGATTTGTACTAATAAAATCATTAATTATTTTAGGTAGAGGACCCATATCAATAAAGACCTTGGTATATATATCAGGTACAATTTTTATGAAAGGTGGAGTTGTTATAAAATTGTCATGTATTGTATACATAGGTGCACCTTGTCTCAATAATGATTCTATTACTTTCATGGCAATGTATGCATCCTTTTGACGAATAAAGTTAGCACATGATGAGGATTAAGTCTTTTGCTTATCCCTCTTCATAGTAGGTATACTTAGAGTAACTCGTTGTCTCTTTTTGCTAATCCTTTCATAAACCATTATCTCTTCTTTTATGAAAGACATATAATCCTATTTTGTAGTAAAATATGGTATCCTATAGACAACGACTCTATCAATTGCTAAACAAAACCAACAAATGGTGGTAATCAACTTCATAAAATTGATTATGTTTGGATACTTATGGTTCCAAAATTCATTGCTAAGTTTAGTGAGGTTGTAGCTATCCTTTTAACTTATCCATTCACCATATTTTTGCCTAATATCATTCTCCATGTTGATCAATGTCTTCCCATAGATCAATGGTATGAATAGACTTTTGATGAGCTTTCTATCTAACTTAGATCCAATGATATCCATCTTTAACTTATCATTTATTTGATGATGCAAAAATTCCTTATAATGATGAAGCAAGTACATGTATACATCTTGTATTTTCCCATCATGGTAGGGAATAAGATTCATTCTCCTAGCCATTTCTTTGTTAAGAAACAAATAACTCTTGATCCAATAAACACTTACAACAACATCTTGAGTTATTGGTATCCTATTATATTCTTGAACACTTTTGTTACATGGGACATTGGTTATGAATTGAAATGGATCACTAGTACCCTTAGCTAGGCTTATTAAAGTATCATAAGAGGCATAGATCCTCACTGGTTTTGATGAGCTGCCAACCACTAGTCCTCTTACTTGCGCATGCCTCTGAGGCTTCTAATCCCTCACTTGAAGAATTCTCTCTCGACAACTAGTTGAAGATGAGAAACTCTATGTAGAAGAAAGATGGTTGAACTCCTTGATAGCTTTGGAAGGTTACACCCAACTTTGTTCCCTCTCTTATGCCAGTGCTAACTATTCTCTAACTGAAGACTCTATGCTAAGTGATTTGACTTTCCTGCCATCGAAAGTTCTTGCTAAGTAACATGAGTTGACCTCACCTTAGTCAAGTACTTCTCTCTCGGCATCCTTTTAATTCTTATAGCATCACTTCTAGTCTCGACCTCTTTGTTACCGTAATATCTCGATTCCTCTCGTCTGTTGTGATTAAAGAATCTATGTACGGAATCAATGTTACGTTGCCACCTATCCATTTTATCTGATACTGTATTATTTTTCCCTTTTTGTTGTTTTGCCTTTTTACCCTTTTTCTTATATACTAGGAATCCTCTTTTTATGTATACCTTTTTGTAATTTCTTTATTTATCATGTTGCCTTAGGGACTTACTATAAATACTCTCTTCTCCTTGTAAGCTAGAATCAACTTACCTCAAAATAAACATTAAATATTCTGTTCTTGTAAGATAACTCTCTCTAAGTCCATTTTTATACACTTTTATCTAATCTTGCTGTGAAGCTCAAGATTAGTGGTGGGTAGATCTTGACATTAACTTGTGCGTCATCTCAAGTGAAGTGTTAAGTCTTATTGTGTTTGTAGGTAGGTCATATCCTTCAAGCAACTTCATGTCTGCTACTTTAGTCAGTTCATTAACCTACTTACTCTAAGTTTCTTCAATATTTTGAAGGACTCATTGGTTCTAATATACTATGGTAAGTCCTAGTGATAACTGAGCTCCTAGGCATATCATATAACCTTAGTATCAGAGCTTGAGGTTGTGACCGAGAGATGTATGGTGATAGTCCCTAGTAGTTTGCTATTTCAGATACTTTATTTTCATTTGGAAGAATTGAGCAAGTTTATAGTCATAGTTGTGTGATAGTTATGCGTATAAGGATTTCTTGTGGGAAGAGTATTTTATGATGCTTTGTTTTGAGAATGTTAAGTCTTAGTGTTCAAGGGGAGATTAACGATGTTGAGAGTGATGCTTATGGTCATAGTCAAGTTACTTAACAAACACCATACACTATTGATGAGCAAATAGAAGACCTTACTGCTATTGTGGCTAATTTAGTTGTTTTAGTACAGAGCATCTAAGAGATTAGGCCATGAGAGAGAGTTGTTAAACAAGTTCGAGAAATGAGAGATAGGCTGAGAAGACAGATAAATGAACTACGTGCATCAGAGCCCATTCCTGTGAACTAAACACGACTATGATGTCTCGAAAGAATGGTGAGAAAGAGGTTAGAATTGGATGAAATAGAGGTGTAAGAAGAGGAAGAATAGTATGTTGAAGTTGATGAGCGTGAACTTAGGGCTCCTAGGGGTATCGAACACCTCAAAGTATGGATTCTAAGCTTCAACGGGTCTGGTAATGCTGACGACTACTTAGACTAGGAGGAGAAGATCGAGAAGATATTTAACTTCTACGATTATGAAGACATTGTTCGTATTTGAGTAACCGCGTTGGAATTTTCTAGATATGCGGTAATGTGGTAGAGGAGCTGTAGAATGTTCACTTGAGGACCCGATGTGAAATCCAAACATGGAATGAGATGAAGAGAGTTATGAGAAGTAGGTTCATTCCTAAACACTATGAGTAAGACACTTTCCAACGTCTACAAGACTTAAGGCTGGGTAACCTATTGGTGGACAACTATGTCCGAGAGTTTTAGTTATTCATGATTTGATGTGATGTCGACAAACTCGAGATCTAAACTATTGTAAGGTTTATTTCTAGGCTAAGGACCAAGATTGGTAACATAGAGGAGTTGTAGAGTCTTATGACTATGGACAAAGCCATCAAGGTGGTACAGAGAGTTGAAAGGCAGAGGCAAAACCAGGTTAGTCGAATGCTAAGTAGCTAACCAATGCTATTGAACAGAAGTGGCATGTTGAGTCGACCAGGGAATGACCGAGCATCAAATAGTTTCAAGGTGGAACGTTGAGGGCAAGTGCCGATCCTACTAAAAGAAGGCCAAGGTAAGGGTAAGGTCAATGAACCTGAGGTTCGAAGAGACTAAGGTTAAAGCTCAAGAAGAAAGACTCAAGAAATTAAATACTTTAAATGTCTTGGTTATGAGCACGTGGCCAATCAATGTTCGAACCGCCGAGTTATGACTATAAAGGGAGATAAGCCCCAATTTGAAGTAGAGAGTGTAAGCGAAGGAGAGGAAGAGATGGGAGTTGAATAGATGCTAGAAGAGTTTCAGGAAGACCCTGATGCCGAGACACCTCTTGAAGGCGGTACCGAATACTGTTTTGTCGTTCGATGGTTAGTACTTTTGTAGATAATGAGAATGAGAAAAGGGAGAACCTCTTCCATGCGACTTGCTGAGTAAATGGAAAGCTATGTGCCTTAATTATTGATGGAGGGAGTTATACTAATATCATAGCATAAGGGGTAGTTAAGGCCATGAAATTGCCAACCCTTTTATACCCTAAGCCGTACAAGATCTACTAGCTGAATAAGAAAGGAGGCTTACATGTTGTCGAGCAGGTTAAAGTATCGATTACCATTGGTGATAGGTATAGGGATAAGGTGTTGTGTGATATCCTTCCCATGAGCACTTCTCACATATTACTTGACTAACCATAGCTATTTGACTTAAGAGTATTGTATGATGGGTATAGAAACACCTACATGCTCTAGAAGGATAGGAAGAAAATTATACTAACACCTATGAGTCTTAATGAAGTGTAAGAAGCCCAATAGAAGGTTGTTAAGTCACTGCAGCAGAAGTCCTTAGTGATTTCCGAGCTTAGTTTGCTTAAGAAGTCAAGGCCGAGAACTATGTGTTACTTTTAGTTAGGAAACTCTTAGAGGTGAGAGAAGTAAAAAACTTACTTACTAAAATGTAGCAACTACTTTAAGACTATGTCGACTCGTTTCCTAACGAGATGTTGAAAGGTTTACTTCCCTTTAAAGGCATTGAGTATTGCATTAACCTTTAGCCTGGAGCTGTCTTATCGAATTGACTTGCTTACAGACTCAATCTTGAGCAGGCAATTGAGCTGAAGAAACAAGTGGATGAGTTGGTAGACTGTAGATATGTTCAAGAGAGTATGAGCCCATATACCATAGAAGTTGTCCTAATACCTAAGAAAGATAGGTCATGGAGAATATGCATTAACAGCCATGTCATCAACAAAATTACTGTTAAGTACTGATACTTGATCCCATGGTTGAGTGATATGCTTGATGAGTTACATGGTACCTGTAACTACTACTAAATACAAATAAGGCTTGGAGGTGAATGGAAGATGGCCTTCAAGATAATGGATGGTCTGTTCGAATGGATGGTAATGCCGTTTGGCTTAACTAATGCACTAAGTACATTCATGCGGCTAATGAATCATGTGCTTCAAACATTGATTGGCAAATGTGTTGCAATCTATTTTTGTTATATTCCAGTCTACAGCGCTGACCTCAACACTCATGTTGAGTATTGAAGATTAGTGTTTGACATCCTTTGTGCCGAGAGCTTTTTGAAAACCTAAAGAAATGTGTGTTCTGTTAAAGCAAGGTTGTGTTCCTCGGATATGTTGTTTCGGGGAAAGGAGTTCGAGTTGATGATGAGAAAGTTAGAGCTACTCTTGAGTGGCCTATGTTGACTAGTATTGCTGAAGTTAGGAGCTTCCATGGTCTAGCTTCATTCTACTAGAGATTCATTTGGAACTTCAATTCCATAACCGTACCATTAATTGAATTTACTAGGAAGAATACTGAGTTTAGGTTGCTCAAGAAAACTCAGAAGAGTTTTGAAGACGTGAAGTCTAAGTTGATGCTTACTCTAGTACTCACCTAATCGGATTTCAAGAAAGTTTTTGAGGTTGAATATGATGTGTTTAGTGTCGGCATTGGTGCTGTCCTCATGTAGGAGTGCCGACCAATTACCTATTTTAGTAAGAAACTTCGAGGTGCTACCCTGAATTACTCAACCTACAACAAGGAGATCTATGCCTTTGTCTGATCACTATAGAACTAGCAGCATTATTTGTTGCCGAAAGAATTCATCATCTACTTAGATCATGAGTCTCTTAAGTATCTTCATAAG
Source organism: Lumnitzera racemosa (assembly GCA_024138005.1). Lineage (NCBI taxonomy): Eukaryota > Viridiplantae > Streptophyta > Magnoliopsida > Myrtales > Combretaceae > Lumnitzera > Lumnitzera racemosa. The sequence goes on from JAMXBC010000006.1 coordinate 67,801,316, forward strand.
CAAAAGAAATTTTCTTGACGTCATGTCAAATGGGTTGAATTCTTATAGTCTTTCTGTTACATCATCCGGTATAAGAAAAGGAGCACTAACACTATGGCAGATGCTCTTTCTCATCATCATACCCTTATTACGACTATGCAAACCAAGGTACTTGGATTCGACACTTTGTTTGGCTAGTATTTTGGGACCTTAGTGGCTAAGTGCAACGTTGGAGGCTTTATGGATGGGTTTTACTTGAGTTAGGGGTTCCTGATGAAGGGCAAGCAAGTTTGTATGCCAAGTGGTTTAGCTAGAGAATTACTTATCCGTGAAGTTCATGTTGGAGGCTTGGTCGGCTATTTTAGAGAAAAGAGGGTGGCTGAAATACTAAAAGAAAATTTTTACTAGCCTAGGACAACGAGGGATGTATACCGAGTTCTTGAAAGGTATGAGGTATGTGAACATGCAAAAGGAAGAAGAGAGCTGTACGGAGAGTACATACCCCTGCTTATACCCGAGTGTCCGTGGATCGACCTAAGTATAGATTTCATGCTCAGCCTTCCCTGAACACCGAGAAGACATGACTCTATTATGGTTGTAGTCGATGGTTTTAGTAAGATGGGCTACTTCATTTCCTACCATAGAACTAATGATGCTTTATTTATTGCTAACCTCTTTTTACAGGAAATTTTATGTCTACATGGATTGCCGAGAAGTATTGGATCTGACCATGATTTGAAGTTTACAAGTTTCTTTTAGAAAACCTTGTAGAGGAAACTCAGCATTGAGCTTATGTATTAAGCTCCGAGGCGGTAGAGTCATAACAGTTTCGTCGTGCAAACTATTTTAGGATAGATGTTGGCCTTATAACTGCTATCCTAGACTTGATCTACATAAGGAGTCTATGACTAACCTACTTTGAAATAAATAATTCGTAATTTAAATAAGTTATTTACCTAAGAAAGTAAAATATATATATATATATACACACACACTAGAATTTAGTTATTACAATTAACGTTTTCAACGTTTCATTGTAATCTATTTCCTTGTTAATACATTATTTAGAAATGAAAAATTCTAAAATAAGAGCTTATAACTTAAAAATATACATCTGTTCGTCAAATGTTTTTCCTTACTCCCTATGATTCAACAGTTGCTAGCTTCAAAGCAATCATAAGTCGCTTCAGAGCAATCATAAGCCACTTCTTAGCCAGTACCTGTAATAATGTCTATAGAGATATGAGTAACCACAACTTAGTAAATTGGGACGAATGACTTAAACTATACCATAAACATAAATAAGGTTATCAACCAAATTATTAGGTGCAAATATTTGTTTAAGCAAATGCCATCGCACAACGTTGTTCGGTCCGTTGTGAGATTAGAGAAATTGTGCCTGCTTTAATTTAGGTTGAAGAGTTGCTATTAATGCAACAGCTCACGACCAAGCCCAGGTTTGTGCAATGGAGACACAATTCCTCCCGTGATTAACTTCGAATCATTGACTTTACCCTTGCCGCGGTCTCCTCACTTGTTACTTAGTTCGACTAAGGATGAGGAAGGGACCCATTATGCTATCCAACGCTATCCTTTCAAAGGGATAGATATTTGACTGGAGAATCCTAGGTTTCCCCTGATGGGTTGCTATGCAGGTCTGATTTATGTTTACCGTTTGTATATTCGATTAGGTCCAATTTAGGGTGATCTATCATTTCATACAAATTATACAATACAAGCCAAGCAGCAAGTCAAAAATCATATCATCAGCTTAGAACAAGTACAATCAAGTACAATTTCAAGGTTCCAAAATACAACATTGTATTAATCCCAATGTATCTCGACTTTTTGCTTGCTCACTTGAGGTGGGACTCGTTTAGTCCATCGTAAATGATCCCTATAATACCAACATTATCTCAGTTTTTATATAATTGTTATAGGTTTGTTTTATCCTATAATACTAATTGTTATTTTTGATTTAGGGTTTAATATGTCTAATTATTTAGGTTCTTAAATCTTTTACAATTATTTTCGGTTTAAGGCTAGGTTCTCGTTCAGTTTCTGCATAGATTTCTAAATTAGATTCTAATTCAGTTTCTAAATACAGTTTTATATACGAATCCTAGAAACTCATTTCAACACATAATGTGAAATTCATCACATTATTTTTAGGTATACTAAATACCATAATTATCTTTAATCAGTATTTTATTTCACCTGATACACTTAAATCTTTATTAGTATACCGAGTTTACTTCTAATGTGAGAAATTCTTATATTTTTCATATAATTCCTTAAATTTAAGTTTTCTATCAAAGTTATTATATATTCCTATTATTTATATAATATCAATTTTTATTCTAATATCTTCTATTTATTATATTTCTTATAATTGCGTATTATGTATTATCACCTATTATGTACATAATACACATCTAATATTTCTATCACTCTAATTACCATCTCCTAACATTAATTAATATTTCATAATGTCTAAATTTATCCAAAAATCAGATTTTACTCCTAATTACCCTAATTTACAAAATTAACTTAAAATTTACTATTCTTTCCTATTACTTATTTACTACACAATTACTTTAATAATTACATCTAACACCCTAAATGCTACAAGTATCATAATTCAATAGATTTCAATGTCCTAAAACATATAATTGTGCATCAAATCAGTAATTACCTATTTAATTACTTAATTAACCCTAATTTACCCATTTTATATATCATTTTAAGGCCTAAAAATTATTTTAAAATTTTGAGAATTAATTTTTTTAAAAAGGCTTCTTAGCACTGTTCTATATTACCTAAGTATTCTACAGAAAAATTTTGAGCTCCAAACTACACTTTTAAACCGAAACATATTCGATTTTGCATGATTTTTTAAGAACTATATATCATGGTATATATTTTCATCAAAATAATATTTTTCCTAAAAACTAAATACAAAAATATTTTAGAATAACAAGTTTCATAATTATTTAATTAATTTTGATAATTTTAACAATTTAAGAAAAATTGGGTAAAAATCGGAACTTGCCAAAACCGGTGGCTTTGGCCATCGTCGGTGGCCATGGGTATGTTGGCCCACCTGGGCGCTACCACCATTGTGTGGTAGTGATGGCCGTCCACTCCCAACTACTCGTTGAGTTTAAGTTCTCCTTAGAAGCCCCAATTGCATAGTTTTTTTGTAATTTTTTGTAAAACCTTAATTTCCTTTCAATTTCACCTCTCTCTAATTTTCTAAAATTCCAAACATCCAAAATGAGCTTTTGAAAAATTTTGGGTATTTATAGAGGTCTTGGGGAATTATTGTATATTAATTGATTTAACAATTGCCTTATTTATTCTTTTCTTTACTTTCTATTTGTTGTAATTTGATCCGTTGCTTTTATTTCTTCAATTCGAGATTGCTAAGCCTCAAATCTAGATTTTTCCTCATTTTTCCTGATTTTTATTGATTTTTCCTTAATTACTTATGAATTTTATTTAATTATTTAGCATTATTTTAGCACATTTTGAGTATTCTAAGTAATTATACGTATTTCTACCTACATGTAAATTCATATATAGTACAAATAAATATTTCTAAATATTATTTAGGTTATTTTATGATTTTTAGTATGCATATAATTTATCTCTAGTGATTCGTTAATTATCGAAATGCATTTTACATATTTTCAATAAATAGTGAGTAATATACTTAAAATTTGAAAATTTTATATTCTTTTATTTTATTACTTATTTTATTAGATTCAAATTTATGAAATCATTTTTACTAATATTTCTAACTTTACTTTATAATTTAGGTTCGATCGGATCATTTAGCCAATCGCTTTAAATTTTATGAGCCAAACTCTAAGTAACTGATTGTGAGTTTTACATTATGTACAGTATTTCTTGCCACTCTTGGACAAACAGCTAGATCGAGGTAGTAAATATGATGGTTGGCAACCTTCTGCGAGTGGCTGTAGAAAAGAGCTTACATGATTTGGACCTATGCCTACCTATGATTGAGTTCGCTTACAATTGATCAGTTCATGACTCGATCAGAAGGTCAACTTTTGAGGTCGTCTATGGACTTAACACGAAGTTGCCCTTGGAGGTAACTGTTAGCCTAACCGTATAAGGGGAAAGTCAATTCGGCCTACAGTACGCTAAGGAATTCCAAAAGTTGCCTCAAAAGGTTGCCAAACAATTGGCATAGATTGTAGTTTGGTAGAAGGAACAGGGAAGTCGAGGAAGGAAACGAGTGGTTTATAGCCTCAGAGACCTTGTTTGGGTCCACCTTAGCAAAGAGCGTTTCTTAGGGAAGAGAACGACTAAGCTTTCCCCTAGATCAAATGGACCTTTTAAGATCTTTGAGCACATCAACGACAATGCCTATGAGCTAAAGCTACCTAATGGCTACGATGTATCTACTATTTTTAATGTGGCTAATCTGATACTTTATGTACCCGATGAAGAAGAGAGCCAAGATTTGAGGGCAAATCTTTAACAACCCTAAGAAACTGATGAGCTGTCGACCATTGGTCCTCTTACTTACGTATGGCTTCGAGGCCTCCAATCCCTTACCCGAAGAATTCTCTTTTGATAATCAGTTGATGAAGAGAAACTTCATGCAGAAGAAAGATGGTTGAACTCCATGATAGCTTTAGAAGGTTACACCCAGCTCTGTTCCCTCTCTTATGCCAATGCCAACTATTCTCTAGCTGAGGACTCTATGCCGAGTGATCTGACTTTCTTACCGTTGAGAGTTCTTGTTGAATAACGTGAGTTGACCTCACTCTATTTGAGTACTTTTCTTTTAGCTTCCTTCCAATTCTCATGGCATTACTTTTAGTCTCAACCTCTTTGTTGCCGCAATATCTTGATTTCTCTCGTTCGCTATGATTAGAGAATCTACGTGCAGAACTAATGTTGTGCTATCACCTGTCCATTTTATCTAACATTGTACTATTTTTCCCCTTTTTTTGTTTGTCGTTTGTCATTTTTGCCCTTTTTTGTATGTACTAGGAATCCCCTTTTTATGTATACATTATTGCAAGAATGTTGCTTTTAGGACTTACTATAAATAGTCTCTTTTCCTTAAAAACTGGAATCAACTTATCTCAAAATAGACATTGAATATTCTGTTTTTGCAAGATAACCCTCTTTAAGTCCGTTTTCATATACTCTTACCTAATTTTATCGAGTAGCTTAAGATTAGCGGCGGGTGGACCTTGATATTAACCTTGATATTAACTTGTACGTCATATCAAGTGAAGTGTTAAGTCGTGTTGTATTCGTAGTTGGGTTATATCCTTCGAGCAGCTTCACATCAACTACTTTAGTCACATCAACTACTTTAGTCAGTTCGTTGACTTACTCACTCTAAGTTTCTTCGGTATTTTGAAGGACCCATTGGTTCTAATCTGCTATGGTAAGTCCCAATGATAATTGAGCTCTTAGGAACATCAGGTTTTCCTTATACCATTGAATAACATCATCATAAATATAGAATTTCTTATACTTAAAGGTAGTGCTACAATGTCTTTTGTCAACTGGTTATTTCCTTCTTGATGATTGTAGGCAAAAACTATTAAAGTTCTAGCTAAATTACACTCATCAAATGCAAGATACTTGAATGGCAAATTCTTCCACAAAAGTCCATAAAGGCAAGCAAATAAAAGACATAGTCCTTGTAAGCGGATAGTAGCCTTATTATTAAATCTTCACACCTAGTTGTTTGCACCCTAATAGCTAATTCCTTTAAGAGATCACTAAGGCTACAAACTTTATTTATAGCCTTATTTAGGTAATAATATTTCCTTACAAGATCATAGGCTTCTTTTAGATTTACGTGTGCTTGTATCTTAACCATAAGAAGACCTACTTTTTCTAAAGTTGCATGATTCTTCTTAATGAACTCTAATATATTTTTATTTATCTTAAATCCTTTCTTTTGAAGCCCATTCAATATGTTGCACATTTCCTTATAACTATCATTTAATTTTATATTAAAGTTTTTTAGGTTACGGGATGATAGAAGACTAAAGGATGATATAAGACTAAAATTATTATATATATCAAAGGTAAGACAGCTTAAGTAAACTCATATCATATTTGTTAACACATAAGGCTTCCTTATCTCATAGTAATTTTATAATGGTTTTTTCGATATGTGCCCCCAATTTAATGGCTTGCAAAGCATTGGAAGATTTAGCTTTAACGGGATAAGACTTAAGTTAAAATTACATACAACAAATAATTTGGATTCTAAATAACTCTTTCCTTTATCTTTTACTACAACTTTCTTATCATCTATTGAAAAGATCTCAATATGGATCAATTTTCAATTTTCTTTCAATCATAAACTTGAGTAATCTTTTATCTATTTCATATTTATTACCTTTTTTCTACTTGATATCACCTTCCTTACTATTATCTACTTGGGTACTGATTGCTTTATTAGTAACCATATTATTATTATTATTATTAATAATTATATTTGCCTACATTCGAATTGTGCTATCTAGCTTTTCCAACAATGTAGATATCCTCACAATTAAGGACTCTTGAATACTGTTGTACAACTGTCCTATAACACATATAATGATAACCTCCAATGTATATTGATCGAATTGATTTATAGTACTATTATAAATATCTTGAGGTAGACATTTATATAACTAAGATTTAACGCTTATAAGATCCTTTTTTATCAATAGTTTGATTAAATTTAGAGTCTCATTAAATATACTATCTTCACTGAATTTACTGTTTATACCTTCAATCCTCTTTTATAACTCATGCAATTCATTTTTCGAAAGGTCAATAGTATTATTAATTATTTCTTTATCCTTTTTGTACTCATTCAATAATTATATAATAAAATTATTATACTGATATCCATCTTTTATATCTATACTTTTAGCTTCTAATTTTTTATAAAATGCATCCTAAAACTCATTAATGATTGCCTTACAATAAGCCTTTTTATAAATACATAAATACCAACCATAACTCATATCGGACAACTCCAATTTATTTTCTTCAAATTTTTGCCAATTTGATAGTTAAAGCTAAGTTGTTGTTACAATACATACTGATTATCATGATATAATCTTTTTTATTAATTAAGGTATTATTTGTTGTTGGTCCTTGTTCGCAATTAGAATGCATTTATTCCCCTAAAGGTTGATTCTGTTATTAAGTACATTTTGGATTCGATGCATCCAGCAGAGCGAAGCAGCCTGATATTCTTCTCAACGGCATCCTTCCGCATTGGCGGTGAGTTGATTTACATACCAAAGCCAAACCGGGATCTATTTCTCTGTTTACATTTTGTAGACGCAGTAAAATATCTTTGAAGCAACTACCTCGAAGAGAGAGATGCCCTGTACTGGCATAGGACAGCGTGTTGAGTTGGGCCACCGCAACAATGACTGAGGAACTATCAAAATACAATTTAAAAATATATTTAGTGTCTCCCTTTTTATGTGTCCACTCAAAAACCCTCGTAATTACCCAATTGCTTTATGCCAGAGGAGTGCATATGGGGATGCACCTCCGTAATAATAAAATCATTATGCAAATATAGTGTTGGGAAACTTTAGTTTATCTTTACAATTTAAATTGACTCGATGATAAAATCAATTTAGTTTATCTTTGATCCAATCTTAATTGAATTCAATTTTATCTCTTTTAATTTTAATTCTCTTATATATTTAGATAAAATATCATCATATTTTAGAATATTTACCGTACTAGATTCTTAAGTATCATAAAGTAAGGTTTTTTAAATCAAGTAAACGAATAAAAGAAAATACTTCTTATTAGAATTAATTCCTAAAATAAAAACAGATAGATATTGACCTTCTTATATGAATCTTAAAGCATGTTGAGAAGCATACATATATATATATATATATATTATATTATATATCTTCTAATGTTGACAAACAACTCTTTTTCCTCCAACGTTTGGTGGCGTACATTAATTCCAAGATTTGGAATACACCTTCGAATTTATCTTTCTATTTTATTTTATTTTGTACGGATAGAAAGGGTACATATTTACATTAATATCGTATTTTATTTAAACTTTACATCCTGGGGATCATCATGACGAGTGCAAGGGCGGATCGGAATGAAACAGAGGTTCAGTTTTCCAAAATAAGGAATTTTTACTTCGTTTTCGCTCTCAAACAGTAATATAGAAATTCGGGAATTTTTCCTGAGATAAGATATGCTTGTTGTTTTATTTGTACGAGAGTTAAATGAATATATTATAGATGAGGAGATTTGTCGGTGCACATCGTATACAAACTATTTACATTTTGCGCTTCACTTGAGTCTCATGCTTCTGTACGAGATGTGAGTGTTCTATTGAGGCATCAAATGGAAAGAAATTAGAGAGAAGGGATACGCATTCTATAATAATCCAGGAGAAATTGAACACTTTAGCAATTCTAAATGAGTGGACAAATCGGTATTTATAAAGTGAGGTGTTAAATAACCACAATGGTTTCAAATTACTAATGGTTTACGAGAAAATGATTATACTTATAAAAGAATGTGGACTTTGAAAGTAGTATAAAAGGAATTTGGGGTTAGCATTTAAAACTCTTTTGAGTAAAGGTTAAACTAGATGAATTAGTGTTACGAGACCCTACATTGAATCATCCAATCTAAAAGTCTTTGGAGGTTAATCATGCGAATCTTATCATTTGTCCCAGTAGTTATCCCCCATCAATATGGCTTAGCTTAACCTATTTAATGTAACAAAAATAATATACACGGAAATAGGTAGAGAAACGAAATCCTTGTACGTCATCAAGACGGAACAGAACAATTGGCAACATGACATGGTCACATCGATAATACTTGAACCAAAATCTTTGTTCTTTTCTCTGTTGAAGTTTAATTTGGTAGCTAGGCTTTGATTGTGAAGTGCTTTCACCAAATGTTGAGATTCTTTTTTGAAGAAAGGGCAGACAAGAGAACCGTCCTTTTTGACACTGGCCAGCCCATTTCTTCACTAAAGAAATAAAGAAGAATGAAAGGGTGGATTAATAAATGATCGAAGGCTTTGTAGATGAGCTTAAAAGCTGGAAAAAGATTTAGACGAAGGAGCTAGAAACAGCAACTTTATGATTACTTCTATGGCCTATGCGTTTCACTTTATTGACCACTTGCATCTTCTTTTTCCATGAGGCTCTTCAACAAATTGCAGGATCAAACCCTTTACTTTCTGACCCCCACAGATCAACAGCTATAATATTTATTTGTTTTTTTTTTTTCCTTGTAAATAAGAGCTTGGTGGACTCGGCTCCACTACCACAGGCCAGGGCATTGCCTGTGAGACCATAAGTTACTTATAAAGATGCTTACAAATCGGCTATCATCGCATTCCTCGTATTAATACTAAAAATCGAATACCACGCCCTTCTAACAAGTTGTGACTCTTGTTACCGGCTTTGCCATGTTTTGTTACCTAGGTCCGCATTAATCATCATTCAGTATCAGTCTGCAAAACACCTTTTGGACTTGCTTTCGAAACTAGTCAGTCAGTGTAGAACCATTATAATTTGGACTGAGCCCACACAACTTGACATACCATCATCATCATCATCACCAAGCGAACAAATTTTCCAATCGAAATTTTGCGTTGACAATGATAGCTTAAGTAAGACCATGCAAGCATAGCAAAACAAAAGTCTTTTATTGGTACATGCTGCTTGACGAGCACAAAATTAAGTTATATTAAGAACTCATTGCGAATATTAACTTAGGTCGTTGTACTTTCTAAGGCGAAAAATAGAGCGGACCACCTGTTCTAAGGTTTGTGTTTATAAATTATGCTTATTTTGGGGTTTATATCCATCTACTGGTAATAGGATCCAATGTAGCATAGATAAAAGCCCTAAAATAAGTGTAACTCAGAAACATAGGTCCTTAAACACATCTTTGGAAAATTCGGCCAAATTCACATAAATGCAGGCCCTTCCTCTGCATTCCTCTTTCATCTAATTATATACTATAAAATGTTATTATTATTTGTTCATGTGTTATGTATGGCAATATATAATTTGTGTTTACATAGATTCTTATTACAAAATATTGTGTTTTTCATTCTCCCTAACGTTGCTTGTCGTTTTTCTTCATTTTTTTTTTTTATGTTTATCGTTCCTAAATCATATTCCAAATAATGCATATTATTAAATCTATTATTTAATCACCTCATTAGAATTTATGTTTTTGCAAATGTAAATCACTATATTGCCTTGATAAATAATTGTCTAAACTTAGAGAAAAAGTTATAATATTATTATGATGCTACAGTGGTATGAAATCTGTATGGTTTCATTTGCACTACTTATCGTAATATATAATATATATTATATAAGTAGTTATGTATATATATATATATATACATATGTACGTATTTAAGCATGTATGTATGAAATTATTATTAGTCATCAATTCGATTTTTTTTTTTAATATTTACTTTTGAACTAAGTTCAAAAAGAGAAAAATACTGGTTATAAAATAGAATTTTAACTTAAATTAAAGTGTTGTGATTTTCTGTTGAGCAAAAAGCATCTACATGATTACTAGTTAGACAAAAAAACAAATTTTAATAAAGAAAGGAGTAAATTGAGTACATCATCTCAAAATAATTCCAAAATTATACTAGCTAGTTAAAGTCTTATACTATTGTGGATTTTGGTTCAAATAACACATAATACTTTTGAAAATAATAGTTTTATTTTAAGAATCATTACAAACATTTTGATCATGTATGCTCTTTGATTTTTATAAGTATAGAATGAATCCTATTATGTAATTATGGAACTAGAAAAATGTAGAGGAAGAGCTTGCATTTTGCAATTTTACAAAAGAGGACTTAGAATTTTTAAAGACGTGTTTAAGTGTCTCTGTTTATAAGTTACACGCTTTCGTGGATTTCTCATCAGATCCCACTAACGGCAAATGAAAGAAGACTGTAAAATGAGTGTCACTTATACATACAGAGCCTTAAACAAATAGTCCAAAAAATCTAGGCCCTCTTTTGCAAAATCTACATAGATGCGAGCCCCTCCTTTGCATTTTCCTCCTTTATAAGGATAATAAAAATTCATTATTAATATGATGGAGAGGATTGCACAATTAGAGTCAGGCATGTAATGATGATATTAAATATCAGATTGTATTATTAAATTACACAAAAATTTTATGTCAAATTAATTCTATTTAGCTTGAAATATTTTAAGAAAATTATTTTTATTTTAAATATTCTAAGAATTTGGCTTTTGAATTAATACTGCTGATGTTTCCTATAGCTATACATGGGCAATTTTCAAACATCTTATAAGGTGTTTCCAACTTAAGATTGGTATAGGTATTTGTCTATGGCATTATCCCCACAACCTGTTAGTAAATCGTGCATGTATTCTCAAGACTCGTGCTGTATTGAGTAAAAGTCCATACCTCCACTCAACCTCCCATTTTGTTGTGGAGAATAGGTCATACTGCATTTACGTATTACTCTAGGGGTACTTGACGTGAATCTGATATGCGATTAGAACTTTGGACTGCAATTTGACCTTCATGCTTTAGGATTAATGGAAAACTGGTTTGTGATATTTTTTTTGAAGATTTTTTCTAGAATCATAACTATTGATTACTTATTGTTGAGAAAATAAATTTAAGTTCATCATGAATAATCATATAGAATTGTAATGAAATATTTAGGGCCGTAAATATCAACACACAATGACCCAAATATCAACATGCAACATTTGGAAGCAAATAATGAACTATGTCAATTTTAAGTCTTTGAATTTTCACCTCATGACATATTTCACAAAGACTAAGGTACCCAATTATTAAAAAAGGGAAAGAAAAGTTAGGTAGTTATATAAGTCTAAATGTTCCAATTTTGAAATGGAACCATGACTTTATCTTGCATGAATCAAAGGAATCAATAATGATCTATTACAAGAAAAAAAAAAACTAGTAAAAGATGACTCTTGCTACCCTTTATCTCAAAAGAAGGAAAGCCTATTTTAGCTTTAAACTTCATAACATACAATCCATAATAAGCCTCAGCTAATGCAACACAATTGCTAAGCTTTGGGTCCTAAAATTTAATCAAGAAGTATAAATATTTTCTTTCAATTGAGTGTCACATGTAAGACTATGAACAAATAGTGTATTATGTGTTAGCTTTGATGTAAGAAACACATCTTGAGGTTTAAAAAGGGTTAAGTGTATTAGACCTTTAGCATACACAAACTTTGTGCTACCATAAGGTAGTTTGATTGTAATTGATTTAGGTAATGAATGCATATCATAAAGTAATTACATAAATGGAGTTTAAGTGATTAATTCAACACTTCATTACTGGTAGACAACTAGAAAGAGATAGCTTATCTCACCCACTGATATGATAGTGATTAGAAGAGACAATTAGAGAGTATGTTGCTAGATTTACCATCGCAATGAACATAACATTCAACTCACCATCTTAAGAGTAAAAGATTGCTATCAATTCTTCTACTCTATTATGAAAAATAAGCCACAAACATTTGTTGAGTTCCGACTTCGAGATGCCAAGTGCATCAGTCAGGAGGATAATGTTTTAGTCTGAAGATAATTCAAACATTGTACCCCCTGACATACAAAGAGACAAGCGAGACAAACCACCTATTTTTAAATGGCTTGGTTATTGACCTTTGGAAGATAGATTGGTTTGACTTGTAGATGACAATCACTTAAAAAAGGGCAACATCCCCACTTTCAATAAGCATCACTAACTTCTCAAGCATTAATATTAGATCATCATGGAAATTCAAGACCTCGAGACCATTCCATGGCCTAAAAAAGGCATATCAATATACAAAGTTGACGAACTTTATAAGTATTGTGCCTTTCATTTAGAAAAAGGGCATAATACAGCCGACTGACTACAACTAAAAAATGCCATAAGAAGGGTTTCTATACTAATACATTGACCATGATAAAACCTTTGAGTGAGGCTAAATAGAGTGAAATGCTTATTCTCCAGTAACTTTTGCTTGAACTTATAAGGTGATATAAGCTAAGTTGACATCGATGTCAAATGAACCTTTGACTAACCCCTCTTAACGATCATGTATTGACTTTCCCCTTTAACTCAATCATTCTCATAAATTTAGTCTGATCACCAAAATTACTCTATTATGTCCTTGGGCAACACATAAACCTCTAGCCTTTCTACAATCATATAGAAGAAGTAGGTAGAGCCAACCATTATTGAAGGTTGTTCCAAACCACTCACCTTTTAGTAGGTGTATAGATGTAACTAGACTTTATAAAGGTTAGAACATTAACCTCTTGCCAACCTCCATATGGAGTCGACCAATATGAAAGGTCATTTTAGACCTTTCGCTTTTTGATAAGCATACGGAGACACCCTATAAGCATAATTGACCCTTATAAAGATCATGACATCAACCTCTTACTGTTTTGTAGGTGTATAAAGGAAGCTACTAGGTAGAGTTGGCCATTACTAAAGTTACACCTCCATACCTTATGCCTATTTATATAAAAGTAGCCTATACGCCTAACTAACCTTTAAAAAGGTTGCACTTTGAGCTCTTGCCTTTTAATAAGTGTATAGAGGCAGCCTACAAATGAACCGACCCTTATAAAGATCACATTAGCAAACCTCTTCACCATTTTTAAAGGCATACAGGGGTAGGTTACAAGCTATATGACCCATACAATAGGCTGTATACATAAGACCCATAAAGTAGGTTGCTCCCACCTTTCAATAGGATGAAGGAAGGAATGTTCCTACCAGAATATGCATTCAATAGAGGAACTAGTTAGATAGGCTTGTATCTTACTAACACTGTTGCTACTTAACAGAATCAATGTCCTACTTTCTAAGTTAGCTCCTAACAAGTGAACACCATTATACAACGCTCTACTAACTAGTATTCATTCCAAACTACTATATTAAAGAAACTCTATAAAGCCTATATGCAGTTACATTGTCCAACTAGTGTTTTACTCAGTATAAAGATTTGCTGATGAGTATTCACATCAAGCAATAAAAAAACAACAATCATACTTTGCAAAGAAAGGAAAAGAAAAATTCATTATATCAGGCCTAATGGCACTTACAAAATTTATGCATAGTTACAAAAATTAAAAGGGTGGAGGATCAAGACCTCAAGAATCATAAAAATCCTATTAAATCAGAATATCTATAGTAAATGGACGATCACTAGAAGTATTTATAGGAGGAGACTGATGAATAACACCTAGAGTAGGATTAGATGCTCCTTCTCCATCATTGTTCCCAATAGCTACTACCCTCGGTGAAGTTTAAGGAATTGAAGGTACAAGAATCTAATAAGGTTATCCTTTGCCACTCTCTTTGGAATCTAATTAAGGTAAAGTTTGGGATGCCTCTCTAAGAAAAGTCCTCAGAAGTACTCCATGTGAACATTGGCAACCTTCACTTAGTATCCCTACCATTTAGTGTTAATGACATAATTGTCCATTATATCTTTCTATTGTTTAGTGACCTAATCTTCCGTCTCCTTAATTTGCTGATCATGCTCTTAGATGCACTTCACCAAGTCTTAGATATGAGCCCTACCCTTTGTTGTCCCTTACCCATATTCTCTCCACAAGAGGAATACCAATATCTACTTCCTCTAGCCTTGACTTTCAGCCGCGTGAGTCGAAGTCAACTTCTATACAGCTTTATCTCTCTCATGCCGAATAGTTGTAGCTTTGTAGACATCTTTCGAATCCTTTCATTAGCTACTTCTAATTCTATTTAGATAAGATCCACACTAGCCCAACTATCCCTCATCAACTCTTGTATGTACTTAACATTTGTATTTAATTGCTGTCTCTTAGCTACATTAGTCCACAGTTGCAGTTAAAGTTTGTTGCACTTTTAACATGACATTATTCAAGTCATGATGGAGACAACCCACATGACTTGTCTTAGCTCATATTTTTATGGCTAAGGCCTGCTTACCATGGACAGCTTGCAAAAAGAAGAACATTAGTGCTTTATAATAGCGACATACTTACAAGTAGAAACAAATCTTCACACATCACATAAAAGCTATGTGACAAAACCATCAACATTCCCTCTAATGGCATATTTAAGGTCTTATTTCAATATCCTACCTATCCCTTCGTAGAAGTAGACTTGAAAATAAATGCAAATATACTTTTAGGTCATGAAACTCGCATTTGAATGATGAACGGCCCCGATTAGGGATAAACTTATCATTCCAACTGGGTTTAAAAGATGGAATCATCAGCTCCTTTCCCTTGTTCTTCCTATCCTTAGCATTAGAAGAATCTTCTTAAGGTATAGCTCCCTTCTAACCATTTATAGCTTGGCTAGCCTCCACTTTGGTTTGACCACCAAACTGTTAGCTTTATGTAGAGTCTTTTAGAGACTCTTTTCTCTTCAATCTTAGTAAGGGACTCAATTTCTTCAATGCAGGCCACCTTTTGAGCACCTTTCTCTTTGAATTCAAGACCTATTTTTCATCCCCCATCCCTCAGCAAAGGAGAAGATAAAGACCCTACTCCTTAGTAGGAATGCCACTTTTTCCCCTTAAATCAAGGTAATTAACAAGGCTTGCTACCCTTGAATTTATAGTGCTTCTCCTTGTAGCAAGATGCCTAGTACCTCCTTTAAGTTGAATACTTTTAAGGTCATTTTACAAAATGAACAAATAGTTAACAATAGAAACTAAACAACAAGGGTTACATAATTAATTATTTCTACCCAATACAATGATGACCACTCCCTAGTCATAACTGTAGGTCCCCTATAATATCAATCGACAAGGTAAGTTTGCAAAACCTAGGGAGCACCACTTAGAGACCAATGGAACAACTAAGCAAACCAAAGCTGCAGTAGTGCAACTTGGTTTAACTTCCCCTAATGTTCAGGAAACTTCAAATAGCTCCACATTCTATCAACTTAAGCTTGCTTACCTAAGCATTCTATTAACTTAATCATACCTAATGTGAGTAACATTAGCATTAACACCATGCAATAACTCCACTTAAACAGCATTTCATGTGCCTTCTAACACAATTGCTACCACTTTCATTCTTTGTGGGGGGTGGGGGTGTGCAATGTAAGACCTTTTATACTTCTAATAAATACAAAGAAGGGAAGGAAAAGTTCTTTACAAACCTAAAAACTTGGGAATTATCCTACTAAGAAGAAGATATTATACCCCTTAAAGAACTTAAAGATAAGCAAAATAAAATAAGACAAGAAAGTTAATACTATTTTTACAGAGGAAGAAAGGTCTTAAGATGAAAAAAAATAAATAAATTGAAATGCAATGCTAAAAACCTAAGAAATCCCTCTAAAATCTTTACCCATTTATGTGCCCTAATGGTAGAGCATCAATGGATACAAATCATGTGTACTGTCATTATGCTGTTATGGTAACAACACACATAGAGACTCAATTAATATCTAAATGACATGCATCCTCCCATAATTAATGTGCTTCATAGTGTGCATAAAATAGAATAGAAAATTAGCATTGAATCTCGTCATAGATAGTTGGAACGTTAGCAATGATTAAACAGTTATGGAAAAACTAACCTCAATGGGTTACTTGACTCTTCAACTCCTACCATAAAAGGACAAAAATAAGTAAGACTCTCGTATGCTAATATGATCAACTAGGTTACATTACTTTCACAGTATTGAGATACTTCCTCACTCGACTCTTGACTGACCTCCTCACTAACGCCTTGGTAAATCTTATTTACCCTAACAATAGCATTGCTCTCACTTAAGTATCTTCTCAGCTTGATTACAAACTAAGCCCTCCTCCATTCAAGTTAGCACCTCTTGTATAAGCAAGCTAAATGGAATGTATTCAAAGTCACATGCTTAGATGTCTCCCATCAATAGTATTAGTACCCGCTCCTTCGAACACATAAAAGACGGACCAAACATCTTAATTAAAGCTACTGACTGCTTGAAGGATACAACAAAAACAACTGGAGACTTCACCTTTCAAAGCCTAGCCATGAATCGATAAAGTGCTACTAATGGATTCTAGATAAGCCACAAGGTAGGCACAGCCTAGCTCATTACGTGCCTTGAAGTCAAAACAAAAGGCCTATCGGAATAAAGGTAAAAGAGACATTCAAGATGAGCTCCTCTTACCTAATTTGAAGTAAGGAGGTACTAAGAGGCCTTAAAGCCCTAATAAACACTAGCTATCTGCTTAAAATTTGAAGTAATTGCTTTAGTTAAGAGGGTTTGCTCCTGACTCTTAACCACTCTTTCTCTCTCTTCTCTCTCTCCCCTCATTGTTGATGGATTGTTCTTGATTACCCCTACTAACTTGCACATCGGAGTGTACATGTTGGAGTCACCTCTAGCATCTTCAAGCCCATTTTTGCTCATCTTATAGGAAAATTTTACCTTTAATCTACAATTTAGAGATCGTAGCATCTAGATCAAGAATTAACCATCAACAAGTGGTAAGTGGCTTCACTTAGATAAATTTTATCCATTTAGAGTTTTAAATAAGGTAACCCTTTATCATTATCTTCATCAATTGCTTAAAATTTCTTAGTAGATTGATTGAATAGGAATTGTATGAAGGAAAGTGGTTACCCATTAAAATTCGAGGATCAAACTTGAAACTTGTTGGTTGCAGTGAATAATCGAGAGGGGAAGGGGAAATTGAATTAGTTCTTACTCTCAAATTTTAATTTATAACTATTAGTCTCACTTCTTAATGTTCAAGTAACCATTTAACAGTAAACTTGTTTTTACTTCCTAACATACTTGAAATATAACAAATTTAGATAAAAAAATTTACGTGTGAAAGCTAAACTATAACTTTTAATGTGATATTTTCTTTTATCTAATTGATCTTTTAATCAATTCTTGATCTTGAACTTAATTGGTCTTGGTCCCTTAAGTATTTTACGTGCTTCTAACTTAGTAGGTTTGTGTCAATGCAAACATTCAATCGGCATATAAAGCAAAATACTAAAAATAAAAAGATAAGGGATCTGTAGTTCAAGTGAGTAGTTTATAGTGGTTTCTCTTTATAAGTCAGTCTACTCTTCCATTACGTAATGCTAGGGATTTAGTCTTGTACACCAACTGATCCACTTTTAAAAAGAAATCAAAATGAGGTATATAGTTGCCACAACTCTACCTTACCTCTTACTTCATACGATAGGATTATATAAGTCTACAAGATCTCCTTCACAATTCTCTCAAATATCTTTCTACTAAGTTTGAAGATTTTAGCAACTCTCTTGAGGATTACAATATGGTTCCTCACATATTAGCTCAATCTCTTAATCTAAGACAATACTTTAGCTCATGTACCTCAATAGATTTCTTAGGAAACTTTTCTGGCTTGCTTTCTTTTGAATGCATAAATCACTTATTCCTCTTGTTTATTGTTATTCCTTATTCCTCTATCTTCTATTCTTTATCTCTATAATCTTTAAATAGAGTTTGAATGCAATGTTCAAGTCTTGTATTTTTTGTAACAACCATTGTCTTCAAAATCTTGTGATCTTCATCTTATTCTATCTTTGAATTTGCTAGGTTATCAATGAGATGTATTATCTATACTTTCCTCTTTTGTGGCTTTTAGAAAGTGTTCCTTTTCTTCCAATAATCTTTGAATTGATTCTTATTTGATCATTAGAATTTCACTTTGTTATCTTACTATCCCTACCTGATTAGATATATTACTCAGATATATCTTTTCCTAAATATTGGGTCTTGACTTGTAATTTCCATGACAAATTTCTTTCTTTTATTTACTCTTGCTAAGTAACTTTTGATATGTCCATTATGTGTTTCATCTTCTAAACTAACATTGCTTTTATACCAGTCTTGCTTTTGGTCTTATCTTGCTTCTAAACTTGTTATGCACTTGTTTAGTTTCTAATCTTGTGATTCAATCTTTATTGCCATATTGCTTATGAAATTAGCTTCTAAAGTATTTCTTTTCTATGTTGTTCAGACTTGATTTTTCTTTTGTTCCTTCATATTTTAATTGTCTTATCTCTTATCTTGTATTTTATTGCTAACAATGAAGTAGTTCTTTTAAGTTCTAAACGATATTGGTTTTGAACTTTCTTTGGTCTTGATCACTCCTTTTAGTTTCATAAAAATAATCTTTTCTACACACTCAATAACTTGATCAATAACATTAAGCATACATGTTTTGTTATCATCAAAATGTCTTGTACGGAGGTTCTAACAAAATATCCTATTTAATTTTTGTTGATGATATCATCTTTATGGTTGAAGTCAATTGCTTCGGTACATGTTGGATATTATGGAATATTCCACATTTTGGTCAAGCATAAAAGTGTTATTCTGTTATAACATTGATAGTAATATGAGAAATATAATTGTTAAGAAGTTAACAATGGAATAACTGGATTCTCTTGACACTTAATTAGGTTTTCTAATGAATAAAGGCCATAGACCAACATCTAAGCAATTCTTATCCAAAATTGAGAAGATCTAATTTATACTAGTAGGTAAGAAAGGCAAGTTAATAAGTATGGAAGGGAGGACATATCTTAATTAATTTCATATTATAAGAAATTCCTTCTTATCATATGTATGTAGTTTTGTTGCCTAATGTTATTTTTATCAAAAGTAGCATAAACATTAAGTAGTTTTTTAGTTAGCCTATGAAAAAAAGGAGTAGGATTCATTGGGTTTATTGGGAAAGGATGAATAAACCTAAAGACCTGACGATTATGGTAATAAGGGATTTAAAAATATTTGTGATCAAGCTTGAGCATCAAATGTTGGTGGAAATTTAAGCATAGGAAAGTTATGTGGAAGCTATCGTTGATACAAAATTAAACATAACATAAGGGGTGATTATTGATGAGTTCTTAATTGTACATATTTTATTTAGTGAATTTTGATGATTTTCCTTGATATTTGAGTTTATTTTCAGATAATAATACTTAGTTGAGTAAAATTTTATTTTCTAGGTTTTGAAATGGTCTACATGAGAAAACGAGAAGATAGAAACAAATTTTACTTAAATCGGAGCTAAAATGAGCAAGTTATGAAGGTTTGAAAATCGACACAGTCGAACGACATGACTATGTCATTTCCAAGCAAAATTGGAGTTGATTTTTTACTGTCACAACCTAAGACATGACCAAAAGACACAATCATTTCATCGGTCGTGTCATTTCTAGGTTTGAAAAAAGAAAAAAGACAAACGTAAAGCATAGATTGTTACATGACTAAATAATATGGTTGTGTCTTTTTCAATCGACCTATATTTTTTAATTCTTCATATATAAAGCCTTATTAGGGTTTATTTGAGAGAACTTTTGGGCATAATTTTTAGGGAGTTTTTGAAGCCAAAAACACTTAAGTAGTAAGAGGATTATCAAGAATTGAAGATTCAAGATTTGATCTTAATTAAACTTCATGACTCTCTTTTCTATAATTTTCTACTCTTTATTTTTATATTCCAATTTTGCGATGTTTGGTGAGTAGATATTTGTTATCTAGGTTTTGTAGAACCTAGATCTATTCATGTGACATAATTAGTATTTGATTAATTTAATTCTTTAGTCCTTTCTTGATTCAATTATGTATACTTTATGATTTAAGTTATTATTTCTATGGGTAATAATTTATAGTTTAATATCTTATAGGAGAATCAAGAGATTTCTTATAAGATTAGATCTAGGCATAGTTGTAAGGATTATTACAAGATTAGAGATAATTTGCAGGATTCTTTTGGAATTTTAAATTAAAGCGTAGAGAATTTGTTGTTTAATAATGCAATCTTAGGTCATGCTATTAAGAAGAGATTCTAATGGGTGATTTTAGGGTTAGGGTTGATTGGCTTGAGAAAGTGATTAACTTTAGTAAAAAATTCTCCCGATAAAAAAACATTAAAGAATAAATTATATTATCTTTAGAAAAAACACATGTTAGATTTAGGGGAAGCAAAAAATAGGTACAATGTTGAATCTTGAATTAATTGAATTGCTTTCTTATTAATTATTGAATTGCATCTTAGTTAATATTTAAATTAATTTTTGTAATAATTTAGATTTATTTCTTTAAGATTCTTGAAATTTAATTTGCCAGTTAGGTAATAAATATCTAGTGAGTATTACTAATTGTATTAATCCCTATGGGATTGACATTCAGACTTATGTCCGCTATATTATAAACTGATAGTTGCACTTGCCTATACATCAATTATCTATGCAGTTTTATTTCCTCTTAAATGTTGTGAAGAGAAATTTTTTCAAACTACCATTAGATAGCTGAATAAGGAGTGAAAATATTAGCTGATGGAAGGAATATAAAATTTTGGATTGATCATTGGTCAACTATTAGGCCAATTGATATTTTGTCCAAGGTCCCCTTCCAGAACATAGGCTTATCCATGAAAGTGAACTAAATTGAATCGAGAATCGAATTGAACTAGATTGAATTGTAAAATACATTTATTTATATATTTTGGTTAGGTTTGTGATTCGGTTTAGAGATAACTTAATGGTTTGCGATTCACTATGGGATATTGAATCTAATTAAACTACTTAAACCTGAATTGAACTACTTTATACTAAAAAAATTTTTTAAAAAGAAAAATTTCTTAGTTGTAACCCCTACCTATTTTTTCATTTAAACTTATTTATTGTTTTTTTTTTTTTTTGTTTAGGGGGGTGGAGGTGGGTTGGGGTAGGTAAGTGGGTGGAGGTAGGGGTAGGGTAGGTAGTGGGAATTGCAGATTACATTTGTATATTTTGGTTAGATTTGTGATTTAGTTTAGAGAAGGTCTAAATGGTTTACGGTTCAATATGGGGGGTTGAATCTACTTAAACTCGAACTAAACTTCTTCTTACTAAAAAATTTTAAAAAAAGAAGCAAATTTTCTTAGTTTTGACCCTTACCTATATATTTTTTTTGTTTAAACTTATTTACTCTTTTTTTTTTTTTGTGGGATGTGGGGGGTGGGGGGTAGGGGGCAGGGGGATGGGAATTGTAGAGGTGCTATTTTTCATCTTTGAACAGAATAGAACTGAACCTTGAAGACCCCTACCAAAACATATAGAAACTTTATTAGCTACATATTGTTGGCTTTTTGAAGCATAGCTGGAATGAAGAGAAGATAGGCTTCCTTATCTCTTGTTCTATTGTGAATCTTATTGGTTTAATGCATCTAGTATGGATAAAGATGTGAATTTTGTTTCACTACTATCAGTAGGAAAGAATTAAAGTGGCACAACATATATTATCATTTGATGAGGAGCAAATGTAATGGCAACTCAAATTTGGATAGGATTTAGACCTTAAATACATATCCTAAAGTAGAATTATTTATTTAGTGCCTATATAATAATAGTGTACCCACAATGCAAAGAATATAATAATGTAATATACATTTTAAGGTCATCTATCCTAGATGCATATCACTAAATGAAGATCTAGATCATGCTCTATGTTCCTCTCTTCAAGTCCAAAATGCTTAGCTATCAATTTAGATATCTAATTGATGCATACTTGATTTGAATCAAGCTTCATGTAAAAGATCAAGTTGAATTGTAAAACATCAAAATGAGAACTAAGTTGTACCTTATGAAATCCTAGTCTTCAACTAATCACTAAGGGTTCAGATTTGTGGCACATTCCTAATAAACGTATAACTTAGAAAATATGACTTGGTGTAGACCTTACCAATTTTGGGTAACAATCTAAGTGGTTGGAAATGCTCTTTGAATATTCTCAAGGGTCAACCAAACTAAAAATCAAGTTTAATATAAAATTTATATTCGTACTAATTGACTTTACAATTAAAATCAAACTTAAGAACTATAAAACTCAATAGAATTACCCAAAACCTTATACCCTTAAGTATAGTAGAATACTTTCAAGCTTATGAAAACCCTAAAACGAAAGGATCAAGAACTCTAATACTAACTCGAACGTTTGAAAACCTTAAAACTTAATAACAATCCTTAACCTACTAAAACCTTAAACCTTAAAATATAAGGAGAGCTTACAAGCTTATTGAAACCTTAAACGAAAGATCGAAAACTTGACTACTAAATTGAACACCTAAAAACCTTATATCGAAAGCCTAAATCTAATTGAGCTTGAATCGATCTTAAGATACTTATAATATATCTTAAAAAAATAATTCGATGCATAGAAAAATTCAAGAACTAAATCTTGACTTAGCCACTTGAATAAAACAATCAAGATATCACACTTTAAGGGTGATTTGGAGAGCCACACGTGAAGGGCTTGAATTGGCCTTCCCATCCACTTGCCTTCCTAATCTAAGTTCAAACAAACTAAAGCTAAGTATGTAAACCTCGTTGACTTGTAATCTTAACAATTTTCCATGTGTTTAGATATGACAATCTCTAATACATTACACAAGTTATGCCATTTGTGGAAAAAGTAACTTAATCATTTTTGGATTAACCCAAAAGTAGATTTGATGGGACAACTAATGGACTGCCAAACTTTGGCCCTTTTACTTGTATGCACCTTTGAGTCCTTTAATCACTCGCTAGAAGAATTCTCTCTGTTCAACTTGTTGAGGATAAGGTGCAGTACATAAGTGAATGGTGGAAGAACTCCTTGAGAGCTTAGCTTGACCATACCTTACTTTGTGTGACTCCGAATGCTAAACCTAACTTGCTGAGTATCGAGGACAACCAACTAAGTGCTAAAGTTGATGACTTTAATCATACAACATTGCCCCAATCATCAGGACCCCTTCATACCGATGCTGACTTCATACTAGCTCTTACTCTTTCAGTAGGTTATTACTACTACAAGTATAAGGTAATACTTATTATTTACCTCGACAATCTTTGATACTACTAACCACATCTGCAAACAATGAGTCCATCATAGCTACTTTATCCTTAGGTCCCTAGTATGGAACCAATGTCTCGTTATCATCTATCCTTTTACTTGACATTGTACTATTTTTCCCTTTTTGTCATTTGTCTTATTTACCCTTTTTGTTATATATCGAGAATCTCTTTTCTTGTATGTCTTTTCATAATTTTCCTTCTTTGTAATGTTGCCTTATGGACTTACTATAAATAATCCCTTCTCTTTGTAGCCGCAACATACATTCCTTTTAGATACTGAATATATTTGTTCTTGTGAGATATTTCTCTCCAAGTCTATTTTTCATACATTCTTATCTAATCTTATCGAGTAACTCAGGATTAGTAGGGGGTAGACCTTGGCATTAGCTTATAAGTTACATTAGGTGACGTGTCAAGTCGTGTTGTGTTCATTGGTGAGTTATATCCTTCGAGTAGCTTTACATAAGCTACTGCATTTAATTCGTAGACTTATCCATTCTATATTCTTCGATATTTCAAAGGACCTATTTAGTTCTTATCTCCTCTGGTAAGTCTTAGTGATTACTAAGCTCTTAAGTACATTATATAATTTTGGTATCAAAGCTTGAGGTCATGATTGAAATCTGTGAAAAATTAGTTCCTATAATGTGTTGTTCTGTTATACTTTGTTTTTCCCTAGAAGAATAGAGCAAGTTCACTGTTTGTTTTGTATATTTTATGTGTGTAGAAAATCTTCTGAGTAAAGGAGTAACCTTTGAAGTTTTGTAGTGAGAATATCAAGTCTTTGTGCTTAA
Organism: Lumnitzera racemosa; assembly: GCA_024138005.1. Taxonomy (NCBI): domain Eukaryota; kingdom Viridiplantae; phylum Streptophyta; class Magnoliopsida; order Myrtales; family Combretaceae; genus Lumnitzera; species Lumnitzera racemosa. The sequence continues at coordinate 67,826,011 of JAMXBC010000006.1, forward strand.
GGAGAGATTGATGATGTCGAAAGTGATGCTAATGGTCGTAGTTATATGCCTAACAAACACTACGAACTACTGATGATCAGATACAAGACCTTGCTGCTATTATGTCCAATCTAGCCATCTCAGTACAAAGAGTCAAAGAGACTAGGTTGCAAGAGAAGGTTATTGTTGAAAGGGGTTGAGAAATGAGAGATAGATTAAGAAGACAGTTGGAAGAGCAATGAGCCCCCGAACTAGTTCATATGAATCAAGCTCCACCCCTATGTACCGATAGAGTTGTGAGGAGGAGACTTGAGATGGATGAAGTCAAGGAGTATGATGAGGAGAAGTTATATGATGGAATTGAAGAGCAAGACTTCAGAGCTCCCCGAGGAGCCAAGCATCTTAAAGTGTAGACTCCAAGCTTTAATGGGTTTGGTAGTGCTGATTACTACTTAAACTAGGAGGAAAAGATCGAAAAGATTTTTGACTTCTATGACTATGAGGATGGTGTTTATATTAGAGTAGCTGCATTAGAGTTTTCTGGATATATCACAATGTGGTGGAAAAAGTTATAATACATATGCTAGAGGGCACGATGTGAGATTTGGATGTGGAATGAAATGAAGAGAGTTTTGAGAAATAGATTTATTTTAGAATACTATGAACAAGATATCTTCCAACGCCTCCAAGATTTGAGGCAAGGTGGCAAATTAGTAGATGTGTCTGTTTGAGGATGCTAATGATTCGATGTGATGTTGATGAACCCAAAACCCAAACTAGAGCTTGGTTTATCTCTAGGCTCAAGATTGAAATTGGTCATATTGTAGAATTATAGAGATTTAGGACTTTAGATGAGGCCATCTGAGTGGCATAGAGGTTTGAGAGGCAGAGGCAGAGCTAGATTAGCCGATTGGATAACCAAGTAGAAGTGGCACACCAAGCCAACTAGGATATGACTGAGCATTGAATAGTTTTGAGGTGGATCGTAGAGGATAGGCACCGACTCGACCTGAAGAGGACCAAGGTAAAGGTAAGGCTGAGGAGCCTGATGTTTGAAGTGACCAAGGTCAGAGCTCAAGAAGGAAGACCTGAGAGATCAAATTTTTTATATGTCTTGAATATGGACACGTGGCTAGTTAATGTTCAAATTGACGTGTCATAATAATTAAGAGAGACAAGCCCCAATTCGAAGTAGAGAATGTAAATGAAGGGGAGCAAGAAGAGGGAGTTGGCCAGATACTAGAAGAGTTTGAAGAAGACCCCGATGTACTGATACCTCTTGAAGTAGGAGTCAAGTATTATTTTTTTGTTTGTCAATCTCTTAGTACTTTTGTGGTTGACGAGAATGAGCAGAGGGAGAACCTTTCGATGCGAATTGCTGAGTGAATGACAAACTATGCACCTTGATCATCAATGGGGGAAGATATACCAATGTCATAGCATAAGGAGTAGTTAAGGCAATGAAGTTGTTGAACCTCTTGCACCCTAAACCACACAAGATTCACTGGCTGAATGAGAAAGGAGGTCCACTTGTTGTTAAGCAGGTTAGAGTACCCTTTACCATTGGTGATATGTACAGGAACAAAGTGTAATGTGATGTCCTTCCATGTATGCTTTGCACATCTTACTCAGTCAACCTTGGCTATTTGACTTGAGGGTATTGCACAATGGGTATAAGACACCTACATGTTCCAGAAGGATGGGAAGAAGGCTATACTATCCCCTATGAGCCTTAAGGAAGTACAGGAGTCACAAGAGAAGATTACCAGATCACTGCAGTGGAAGTCCTTAGTGATTTCTTATGCTTAATTTTCTTGAGAAGTCAAGGCCGAAGAGTACGTGCTCTTGTTAGTTAAGAAACTCTTAGAGTTGAGAGAAGCTGAAAGCTTACCTATCAAGGTGCAAATACTACTATAGACATATGTTGACTTGTTTGTAGCTGAGATGCCGAAAAGGTTACTACCCTTGAGAGACATTGAACATTGTATTGACTTTTAGCTTGGGGTTATCTTACCAAATCGACCTACCTATAGGCTCAACCGTAAGTAGGTAGTGGAGTTGAAGAAATAAGTGGATGAGTTAGTAGATTATGGATATGTTTAAGAAGCATGAGCCCTTTTATCGTGCCGGCCGTACTAGTGTTAAAGAAAGACAGATCGTTGAGAATTTGTATTAATAGCCGAGCCATTAATAAAATTACTATTAAATACCAATATTCGATCACGCAACTTGATGAGTTACATGGTGCTCACATCTTTTCAAAAATTGATCTTAAAAGTGGCTATCATCATATATGAATGTGGCTTAGAGATGAATAGAAGATGACTTTCAAGATAAGGGATGGACTATTTGAGTGGCTGGCGATGCTATTTGGTCTGACAAACGCGCTAAGCACTTTTATGTAACTTATGAATCATGTCTTGAGAACATTGATTGGCAAATGTGTTGTGGTATATTTCGACAACATTCTTGTCTATAGTGCTGATCTCATTTCTCATGTTGAGCATTTAAAATCTATGTTTGACATTCTTTGAGCCGAGAGATTATTCGGTAACTTGAAGAAATGTGTGTTTTGCCTAAGCGAGGTTGTATTTCTTGGATATGTTGTTTTAGAGGGAGGAATTTAAGGCGATGACGGGAAAGTTAGATCTATACTTAAGTGGCCAACATTGATTAATGTTGCTGAAGTCAAAAGTTTTCATGGTTTAGTTTCATTCTATTAGAGATTCATTTGGAACTTTAGTTCCATAACTATGCCATTAATCGAATTGACTAGGAAGAACTTTGACTTTAAGTAGTCAGAGAAAGCTTAGAAAAGCTTTGAAGATATAAAGTTTAAGTTGATATTAGCTTATGTACTTGCCTTACCAAATTTTGAGAAAGTTTTTGAAGTAGAATTTGACTCATCTGGAGTTAGCATTGGTGCTATTCGTATATAGGAACACTGGCCAATTGCTTATTTTAGTGAGAAACTTAGAGATGCTGCACTGAATTACTTAGTGTATGACAAGGAGTTCTATGCCTTTGTCTAAATACTGTAAAACTGGCAACACTACTTACTATCGAGATAAGCATGAATTTTATGCTTAGCTTACCCTAAACTTTGAGAAGAGATGACTCTATTATGGTGGTAGTCCATCTATTTAGTAAGATGAGCCACTTTATCCCTTACTACTAGACTAATGATGTTTTATTTGTTGCTAACCTCTTTTTGCAAGAGATTGTGTTGCTACATGGAGTGTCTAGAAGTATTGTATTCGACTGTGACTCGAAGTTCACTAGCTTCTTTTGGAGAACCCTATGGAAGAAGTTTAGCACTAAGCTCATGTACAATACTTCTTGCCACCCTCAAATAGATGGCTAGATTGAAGTTGGGAAAGGACAGTTGGCAACCTCCTATAAGCAGTGATTGAAAAAAATTTACATGATTGGGATCTGATGTGCCTAGGAGATTAGTTATTACTAGGACTTACTGTAGAAGATTATAACCAATGGGTCTTACAAAATAACGAAGAAAATAGAATGGTAAGATTAGCAACTAAATGCAGTAGTTGATATGAAGCTACTTGGAGGATATGACTTATCTATGAACACAACATGACTTGGCATTTCACTTGATGTAACGTATAAGCTAATGCCAAGGTCCACCCGCTACTAATCTTAAGCTACTCGGCAAGACTAGATAATAGTGTATGGAAATGGGCTTGGAGAGGAATGTCTCGCAAGGACCAAGTATATTCAAAATGTTTGTAAGGAATCCAAGATATTTTGGCTACAAAGAGAAGGGATTATTTATAGTAAGTCTCTAGGGCAACATTACAATTAGGGAAAATTACAAAAAAGAATACATAAAAAGGTGATTCCTAGTACATACGAAAAATGGTAAATAAGACAGTGCTAGGTGAAAAGGATAGGTGATAGCTCATCAATGGCCCCATACTAAGGAATCTTTAGTCGCATTAGCTGAGCTGGATCGTGATGTGGTAGCACTAAGTTGTCAAGACGAGTAAGGAATGCCGCAAATATTAGTAGTAAGCCAAAAGAGTAGTACTTGGCCATCAGGAGCCTATGTCTCAACACTCGGTAAGAAACTCTTGACAACTAATGGTCCAAGTATGACTTGGTGTGTAGGGTTCAGGTCCTCATCACTCGATAAAGAGTTCTTAGGAAGGGAAAAGTTAGTATCAGTACAAGGGTTAGAGCAAAGTAAGGTGTACCCACTCGAAGCTCTTAAGGAGTTTAGCCATTATTTTGTTGTCTACTGTTTTTCATCCTTAGTAGGCTGATGAGAGAGTTCTTCTGTCGAGAGATTGGAGACCTCTTAAGCATACATGAGTAAGTAGGCCAGAGGTTGATAATCCATCATCTCCTTGGGGTTGTTGAAGATTTATCCTTAATTCTTGGTCTTCTTCTTTGTCAAGCATATAGAATGTCAGGTCAAAGACATTGAAGGTGGCAAATATGCCATACCCTTTAGGCAGTTCAATCTCATAAGTGTTGCCATTGATACGCCTAAGGATCTTGTAAGGTTCATTTACTCTGGGGGATAGTTTGTTCGTCTTATTTTTAGGGAAACATTCTTTACTTAAGTGGACCTAAATAAGATCTCTAAGAGTATAAATGACTCACTCTTTCCTCGGCTTCCTTACTCCTTCTATTAAGCTATAGTCTTGGTCAAATGTTCAACAACCTATGGAACTCTTTGGTACGTTGTAGGCTGGATTGGCTTTCCTCTTAGGTGGTTGGTTTGATAATCAGATCTAAAGGTAAATTTGGGTTAAGTCTATAAATGACCTCAAACGGTGACCTTCCTGTGGAGCTATTAGTTGAGCGGTTGTAAGTGAACTCAATGACAGGTAGGCATAAATCCTAGTCATGTAAATTCTTCCCCACAGCCACTTGTAAGAGGTTGCTGATTGTCTTGTTCATAACTTTGGTTTGGCTGTCTATCTAGAGGTGGGGAGAAGTACTGAACATGAGCTTAGTGTTGAGCTTCTTCCATAAGGTCCTCTAAAAGAAGCTTGTGAACTTTGAGTTATGGTTTAATACAATACTTTTTGGAACTTTATGTAGTTGCACAATTTCCTGCAAAAAGAGGTTAGCGACAAATAAAACATTATTAGTTCTATGGTAGGGAACGAAGTGGCTCATCTTGCTGAACTGATCAACCATCACCATGATTAAGTAATGTCTTCTCGTTGTTTAGGGAAGGTCGAGCATGAAATCCATGCTTAGGTCGGTCTACGGTCGCTTAAGTATGGGCAGGGGTATGTACTCTTCATATGACTCTGTCCTTCCTTTTGCATGTTTACATACTTTGTACCTCTCAAGGACTTGTTACACATCCTTCATTATCCCAGGCTAGTAGAAATGTTCTTTTAATATTTCAACCATCCTCTTTTCTCTGAAATGGCTGGCTAAGCCTTTAATGTGAGCCTCTTGGACGAGTAGCTCCCTAACAGAAACATTCGGTACACAAACTTGCTTCCCCTTTATTAGAAATCCTTGGCTCTAGTAGAACCCATTTACAACCCCTCTGACGTTGCACTTGGTTACTAAGGGCCCAAAACATCGATCATGCTTATGCTGATCAGGCAAGGTGCTAAATCTAAATACCTTAGCTTGCATTGTTGTAATAAGGGTATAACAACGAGAAAGGGTGTCAGCCATAGTGTTGGCGATGCCTTTCCTATACCAAACAACGTAACAAAAGGACTCTAAGAACTCAACTCATTTACCATGACTCTAAGAAAGTTCTTGTTGCCCACATAGGTATTTAAGAGATTCATGATCAAAGTAGATGATGAATTCTCTTGGTAATAAGTAATGTTGCCAGTTCTGTAGTGTTTAGACAAGGAAACCGAGGAAGGAGATGGGTCATTTACAGTCTTGGAGACCTTGTCTAGGTTTACCTCATCTAGGAGCGTTTTCTACGGAAAAAGATGAATAAGCTTTTCCCCAAATCAAATAGATCTTTTAAAATCCTTAAGTATATCAACAACAACGCATATGAGCTTGAGTTGCTTGAAGGGTATGGTGTATCTGCTACCTTTAATGTTGTTAACTTGACATCCTATGTGCTTGATGAAGAAGAGAACCAAGATTTAGGGGAAAATCTTCAACTACCTTAGGGAACTGATGGACTACCGACCTTTGGCCCTCTTACTTGCACATACTTCCAAGGCCTTCAGTCACTTGCTAAAAGAGTTCTCTCTGGTCAGTCTACTAAGGACGAGGCGTAGTATACAATTGAATGGTGGAAGAACTTCATAAGAGCTTAGCTTGGCCATACTTTGCTTTATGTAACTTTAAATGTAGAACCCAATTTGCTAAGTGCCGAGGCTAACCAGCCGAGGCCAACTAGATGAGTGTCGAAGCCAAGGACTTTAATCATATAGCATTGTCCCAATCACTAAGACCACTTTGTGCCAATGCCAACCCGTCGAGTGCTGAGGTCGACTAGCCGAGTGTTGAGGATCCTCTACACTGGCTCCTGCTGTTTCAATAGGTTATCACTACTACTACTATACTACAACACTTATTATTCACCTTAGTAATCTTTGATACTACCAACCACATTTGCAAAACAACGAGTCCAGCACAGCTACTTTACCTATAGGTCCCTCGTACAAAATCAATGTCTTACTATTATTAGTCCTTTTACTTGACATTGTATTATTTTTCCCTTTTTGTTATTTATCTTATTTTCCTTTTTCCATATGTACTAGGAATCTCTTCTCCTATGTCTTTTTGTAATTTTCCTTCTTTGTACTGTTGCCCTAGGGACTTACTATAAATAATCCTTTCTCTTTGTAGCCGCAACATACATTCCTTTCAAATACTGAATATATTTGTTCTTGTAAGATATTCCTCTCTAAGTCTATTTTTCATATACTCTTATCTAATCTTGCTATGTAACTTAGGATTAGTGGTAGGTGAACCTTGGCATTAGTTTGTGCATTACATTAAGTGAAGTGTTAAGTCATGTTATGTTCGTTGGTGAGTCATACCCTCCAAGGAACTTCATGTAAGCTACTGATAAGTATAAATTACTTTACACTTTCAAAGCATGTTTAGGCATAGAATTGATCATGAATGTGATTTAATTCTTTAGATTAGGTACTTAATTGAATAAAATAATGATTTCAGGTAAATTACGAGCAAAGGAAGGAAGTATACATAAGAATAACAACTTTGAAGTTAGTCATGGCCATGAAGGAGAAGAAATAAGTATAAAAGCATTAGTTACGGGTGTGAGAATGAAGCAATGAAGAATCCACCTTGGTTACACCCTTAATCATAGCCATGATCAAGGGATGTTTTGTTAGTCCCCTTATCGATCATAGCCGTAATTGAATAGCAGAAGGATGATTATGACCATGGTCATGGGCGTGATAAGATTTAATACTGTGACGAGGAGTTCACGGCCTCAATAACAACTGTGATTGGTGAAGAATAATTCCTTTCAAGACTATCATGCCTCGAGTCACAGACATGATATGAAGGGGCATAATTGTTTGTTTCAACCTTTTTATGCCAACCAGTACATAGGAAACGTTAAGTGGTGTCGTAAAGGGGTAAATTCAAGTCTTTTGATGAGGAAAGTATAAAAAGACCTCAACTGGTGGAAGAAGGATTCTTTCAGATATCAGTTTTAGGAAAGTTAACATCATTTAAAGCAATACATCACCTGCCTACACACATCTACATTTTTACCCATCGTTGTAACGGTTTGTATCTTATATTATTTTCCCAATTGTGTACTGTATTTTTCCTAAAATGACTCGAGAGAGATGACAGGAATTCGTTATTCGTGTATTCATCAAACTTCTTCAGTAGAATAAAAAGGGGTTTTTAATTTAACTATTCCATGTTCTATTTCTGTTTAATTATGTTTCCTGTTAGTTTTTGTCATTGTTTTATCATATGTGAGTGGTTCGTTAGGGTTTGCTTCATCAATTAGTATGATCGAGTTCTTGAAAAAAGTAATTTCCTGATGATGTTAATTCTGATGAATGAAATTTAATGAATCTAAGTACAGTATAGTGCACGACATTGACTTAGGACGGATTTCAATAGAATATGTTGAGAGATAATTCTATTGAATAAATCTAGTTCATTAGAACAACTTACTCTTGATAATAGAGATATTATTTAGGAAAGTTACTGCATCCTTAGGGGAATCGATACATTAATTTGACATTAATGCAATCTTAGTTAGCTGTTAGTTAGGGAGAGATTCCAATAGACATAATTAGGATTTGAAGTAAGTAATTTTTGAGAAGAATGCTTATATACTGTAATTTCTTGTAGTTAACAAGTATGAGGATGAAAAGTATGTTAGCAAGATTATACTAAATGATGAAGCAAGCTTACATGCTAAGTGTATCTTCATAATTTTTCTTATAATCATTGTTTTAATCACTCTAGATTGTAGATTAATGTAGTTTAGTTAACATTTAGAATCTTAATAAACGATCACTTGATGAAATTGATTGCTAGATAATAGGAAAAATTATTAAGTACTAGTGTTTGAATCATCTTCTCAGTAGAGATGACCCTATACTCACCCATGCTATAAAACAATAAGTACGCTTACCTGTTGAACCGAGTTAAGGATAGAATATAGGTTTATAAATTGTAAAAATTAGAAGCTCTGTTTAGAGCCATGATACATTCAATTTGTTGGCTTATCCATTCTATATTCCTCAATATTTTGAAAGGACCTATTTGGTTCTTATCTCCTATAGTAAGTCCAAGTGATTACTAAGCTTCTAGGCACACCAACAACAAACCATACCCTAATCCCCCTTATACTGCCGGTTTGGGGATGTGAAGCATGGTGGCTATCTTTGCATTCTTAATCTCTTGTAATATCATATTTAATAGCACATAAATTAAAGAAACAAAGAGTTAACTTAGAAAAATGGATTTAGGGGCTTATGAACAAAACTGACGAGATCTGTAACTAATGTTTAATCCACTTAAATGCCCTTTGATAAGTATAAATCACTATACACTTTTTAAGCACATTTAGGTATAAATTGACCACAATTGTGTTTATTTCTCAAGTTTTTGGTAATTCATTGTGTAATATATCAATTTCAGATGATTAAAAACAAAAGGGACAAAATTCGACACGAACAAAGAGATTTAAAGTTTTTACGGCTATGATAAAGGAATAATGCTAAAGGAAGATGAACTAAGACTCATCACAGGCATGATAAAAATGAATTTGAGTGTTCAATGCTCGTTACTCCCTTGATCACGGTCATGATCAAGGGAGTAACCAAGGTTAAAGCTATTTTTCCACTTGTTCATCATGGCAATGAGTCCACCTTAGAAGGATGATTACACCTTTAGTCACGGCATGATTAGGTGGAATGTTTGCGACGAGAAGATCATTCCCTGAGTTACAGGCATGATGGGAGTGGACACGATGATTTTTTTTTTTAAATTGTTTTGCATGAATTGGTGCATGTAACGAGTCTAAATTCCAAGAGGTATCTTGAAATGGTGTATTTCGAGCCTTTTGCACTTAATGAATCTAAGTATGGTGTAGTGCATGGTATTGACTTAGGACGGATTTTAATAGAATATGTCAAGAGACAATTTTATTGAATAGAACTAGTATATTGGAACAACTTACTCCTAATAATAGAGATATTATTAGGAAAGTTGTTGTATCCATAGGGGAGTTGATACATTAACATGACAGTAATGTAATCTTAGTTGGCTATTAATTAGGAAGAGATTCCAATAGACACAATTAGGATTAGAAGTAAGTAGTTTTGAGAAAACTAATTATATACTATAATTTTCCCTCGTTAACAAGTATTAGGATAAAGAGTATTTTGATAAGATTATACTAAGTGATGAAGCAAGTCTGCATGTTAGGTGTATTTTTCATAATTGTTCTTGTAATCATTATATCAATCACTTTAGATTATAGATTAGTATAGTTTAGTCAACAACTATACTCTTAATAATCGATCACTTGATGAAATTGATTGCTAGATAATAGGAAAAATTATTAAATACTAGTGTTTAAGTTATTTTCCCAATGGAGACAACCCTATACTCATATGTGCTATAAAATAATAGGTACACTTGCTTGTCGAACCAAGTTAAGGATAGGATATAAGTTTATAAATTGTAAAACCCAGAAGCTTTGCGTGCGTGCGTGCGTGCGTGCATGTGTGCGTGTGCGTGTGCGTGTGCGTGTGCGTGTGCGTGTGCGTGTGTGTGTGTGTGTGTGTGCGCGCGCGGTTGAAATTTGGGTTTTGGCAAGTTCAGATTAAAGAAAGTGTTAGGTACAAAACTGCCTTCACTGTTCCTTTTGGACAATTCGAATGGAATGTAATGCCATTTGGATTAAAAAATACTCCTTCAAAATTTCAAAAAATCATGAATGAATTTTTCAATAATTATATCAGTTTCATAATTACATATATAGATGTTGTTTTAATATATTCATCTAATATTGATCAACATTTTAAACATATAAGAATTTTCATCAATATAATCAAAAGAAATGGTTTAGTAGTTTTACCTATTAAAATTAGTCTTTTCCAAACCAGAATTAGATTTTTAGCATTTAATATTTATAATGTAACCATAATACCTATTCAAAGATCAATTGAATTTACTGAAAAATTCCCTAATGAAATCAAGGATAAAAATCAGCTTCAAAGATTTTTAGGTAGTTTAAATTATGTTGCAGAATTTTTCCCAAATCTTAACATAATTTGCAAACCATTATATCAAAGATTAAAAAAGAACCTACCTCCATGGTCTAATGAACATACCGAAATTATCAAATTAATTAAACAAAGAATTAAGGAAATTCCTTGTTTACATATTGTAGATCCATCATTACCAAAAATTGTGGAAACAGATGCTTTTGATTTAGGATTCGGAGGAATTCTAAAACAAAAGCAAAATAATAAAGAATGTGTTGTTCAATTTATATCAAAAAATTGGAATGATTGTCAATCTAATTATTCAACAATCAAAAAAGAAATTTTAGCCATTGTCTTAACAATTTCAAAATTCCAAGGAGATTTATTAAATCAAAAGTTTCTTTTAAGAATTGATTATAAAGCAGCCAAAAATGTTTTGTTAAAAGATGTAGTTCAAAACATCACATCAAAACAGATTTTTGCCAGATAGTAATCTATTCTTTCTGTATTTGATTTCAAAATTGAGCATATCAATGGATCTTCCAATTCCCTTCCTGATTTCCTTACTCGTGAATTCTTGCAAGGAGATGACTCCCAAAAAAGACAAGGAGAAAGGTAAGGAAAATGTTTCCTCATCATCAGGAAAAGGACTGACCAATATTAAAACATGGTTGGATGTTTGTAAACCATCAAACACTCCATTAACAATCAAAGAAGAATCCTTATCAAAATCACCAAAATCAAAATCTTCAAATACTTAATCCTCAAATACTCAATTAGTTTCTGAAACTCAAGAGGTCCTTGCCAAATTAATTGATATGGATCTTGCTCATGGATTGCTTAATGCGATCTCAATAGTCTTATAGTCACAATCAGGACAAAAAATTCCAGCATTACCAGAAATTCCCCAATCTATCTCTCAGCCAATATATATGAGTATATGTATATAAGTTGATTTGAGCACATAAGTGCAATTTTAGATAAAAAGTTAGGTGCTAGAAATTGGTTATTGGTTTGTGTTGATTAATAATCTCCAACCTTAACTACAAAGGGTGAAGTTTTGAGTTGCATGTAGTTCTTAGGCCATTGCATGTAGTTCTTAGGCCATTGCATGTATTGTTTGGCATATTGCTTGTTATATGCATTCATATGATTGTTAATATATTACTTGTAAGGCGTGTTGGATAGATTAACTCACTAAACATAAGCTTACGCCCTCTTATATTCCTTTTGTTGTAGGGCCATCTATTCACTAAGCTAAGCTGCGAGATGGTTGAGGTTAGTCTTGAGTTGTGATGAGACTGTGAGTTACCTGGAGAGAAGGATAGAACTACTTAGCATTGGCTTGGAATTTTTGAATTTATGTTGTTAGATTTTCTGTAGCCATTTAGACTACATGTTACTGCTATTATTATTTTAGGAACACCATATTCTGTACTTTTAGTTTGATAACTTATCTAATTGTTTAGTAAGAATAGCTATTTAGCTATGATATTATTTGTTTGTATGACCTATGGTAAATAGGAGTAGAAGTAGCCTAGTATCGTATGGAATGGTGATAATTGACAAAGGGATTAATTGTTGACCTTTGTATCGTGTACGGCGATCTACCATAACATAGGTACTATCTGAGTCATGACACTCGGGAAGTGAGGAAATAAAGTGCTCATGAGAAGTATGAGTTACAAGTTATGAGTACTATTATGTAAAGTAATCATAGTTGCTTGAAATTGGTAGATTTAGGGTTTGTAAGAAATATTCTTAGGATTAAATCAAATTTTAATATAAGGTTACAAAAGTTAAAATAATCACCATAGTAAAGTTTATTTCGTAAAATAAAGTTAGCAAAAGTATTGAATTTAATAATAAAAAGTAGTTTTATCTAGTAACAAATATTTTTACCATAAACTTGAGATGTGAGATTGGAATGTAGCAAGACCCTAAAAATAAAATTACTTAGCTTATAGAAATAATAGTTTGAAGCAAATTGGGATTAAAATAGCCAATATAAGTGACATGTGTACAAATGTATACCCAAAATTTGAAAATAGTAAAATATTATATGAATATATAACTAAATTAGAATTGTAATTAAGTTAAATAAATAAAAAACTTTAAAGAATAGCTAGTTGATCATCTTGATCAGGTATGGAGTGTAGCAAATCATTTGCAATAGATTAGGAACATACTAGTTTGTTAGTAGGACACCTAATGTTATAGAAAAGGAAAAAAAGTGACAATTATCCCTCTTAAAAATTCCCCACCGACCAAAGAGCATTATAAATTCAAGGGATCACTTCTAAAATTCAGTTTGGACAATTTGAGAGTGGAGAAAAGTATAAGGGAGCATTAGAAATGAGAAGAAGAGATTATAGGAAAATTTTCTGAAATATAATATAAATTGGTGGATTTTTGGTCCCATAGTTTAAGCAAGACCTGGAAGTGAAACAAGATCATTACCTTACATTTGAGGCCATGCCTTGATAGGTAGATAAACTTATAGTGTTTGACGGTAGTCGGAGTAATGATTTTCAATGAGTGATCACTTTTTCAAATTTTTATCGAAATTTGACTAAAAATAGTAAACAATCTCAAGATATTATGAAACTTAGTTTTTCAAAGTAATTTTTCATTTTAAATTCAAATATCATATTGTATTTTTCAAATTATAAGTGAATATATGAGTTCCTTAAGGAAAATGTCCTATAAACTAATTTTTACGCATATTTTCGAAAATCTAAATGATGTAGTCATGGCCTAAATTTTTGTATATGAATTCATTAAATATTATATTTTCATGCTATGTAATTGGTTTTTCAAGATTATTAAGTTGGGTTTTTAATAAAATTTGATTTTTGGCGAAATAGTGGCTGAATAGTGTTTTTCTTAAGGATTTCCTTAATAACCTTGGAGTAATTTTGTTATAAACTGGAAAAATGTTGATTTTAATGATACTTAGATTAAAATGACTATAGATTTTGTAGAAAAGTTCACTATCAAGTTGGATATGAAAGTTACAAGGTCAAACCTACATGTTTTTCAATAGAATCATATGTAATTTTAATCAAATAATATGTTTTCGTAACATAAATAAATAAATAACTTGTATGAGTCATCAAAATGGTTTTAGGTGACATTATGTTCTACCTCAAATATGTGGATGGTGGATTGGAGTCATGATGGAGTGATTTTGTAATCTATAAAGGTAAAACAGAGTAATTAGAAGGCTAGTCAGAAGGTTAGATGTGTTATGATGAGTTAGTTAGAAAGCAAGTGAGAAGATTGACTGTGATGAAACATGTAAATTATAGTTGGTCAAAAGGTAGGTCAGAGACTATGTAGTATATAAGAAGTGACTTTTTGGTACCTTTAGATCAACTGTGAGGTAGGAAGCCAGTCAAAACGTTGGTTAGAAAATATATTGTAGAAACCTCTATGTAGCCGAAGTGAATCAAAACCTTGGTCAAAAACAACCTTTGGAGGGGATTTTTACTAAAGAAATATCTTAAACCCTAAACTCTATATTCAAGTAAGTCTTTATTTTACTTTGTATTCAGCATATAATTAGTTAGGGTATCATGTACTTTATGTTTAGGTAAGATATGGGAGGAGTAGTAACAGCATGACATGTAAGTGTTTAAGAAAAGTTACTAAGCAGCCTTGGTAAGTAGATAGCTTTAGTTCTAGAGTAGATAAAATATAATCTTAACTTATTTAAATTTAGTACATGTGACTGGTCTTATATGTATGAATGTCGCATGTTGATTAACGAGTTATGAAATGCCTTTTAAACTCTCTTGTATACTGTGTTGGATGATTTATGCTTGGCTATTGACTATGATGACTCTAGTTATGCTATTGCTTGGTATAATTGATGATGTGGATTTATATTTAACTGGAACAAGAAATTAGGTACTAACTACTAACCTTACCTCCTAAGTGTTCACTTAAATGAACCCGATATCAAGGTTTTAGAGATGGAAACACAAAAGAAATAAAGTAAAAGCTTGGCTTATAAACTGACAAATAAGCTTTCTTGTGTTATTGATAGTGGCTTGCTCTTTCTTGGCATGCAATTGATACATTCATGGCATGCATGAAAATGATTTACTGGTCAAGTTCTCTAAAAATTGGGATTTTGCTTGGTTAAGCTTTATTTTGTAGACTTGGTTTTTGTAAAGTAAACAATTGAGTTTTTCAAAGTTTTATTTTGTAATGCAAACATCTTAGTCTATACAATTGGTTTTCAAGTGTGTAGACTCACATTACTTCAGCTAAGTTAAACTTATTAAGCTCTTTTCTAGGTTCCTAAATTAGGTAATTTAGATTTCCGACAACGTCGACTACCCAGATGGCTTGGACTAGGGCTAGGCTAGGATATTGGTATCAATGTATGTCACGTACATTAGTATGTCATGCATATGTTACATCTACATTGCTTAGCTATACTAAGGAGCATTGTAGTTATACTGATAGCTTGTTTATGTTTATACAAAGATGTCGTTTATATTGTTATCTTTATTTATCTATCCATTCACACTTAGCTTACAATAAGTTGAGAGGATAAGTTATCTTATCTTTAGGTTAGGAAAGGAGCTAGACAGGATTTTACACCATGGAAACAAGAAGACTTAAGAAATTTACGTGATAATAGTTTTCCTTAGAAGGTAAATGGTTGCAAACTTGGATTCAAATTCTTAAGAAGTTCTTCTTGAAGATTGTCAAGCTATGATGTAAAGATTAGACATAAAGATTTAAGATGTATTATACAAACTTTCTGATGGAGATATGTATTACAAAAGGTTGTATAGTTATGATACTTTAGGATTGGCTCACTCTTGTAAAAGATTCCTAGTATGGTTTATTATATTATATAAAAAGAGATTTTGAACCATATGCTTATGTAATTGAATGACAAGTGAAGTACAGATTCTTCCTAGTCCTTAACTTAGGGATGTTAGTAATGAACCGTCTTCAGGTACCAAAAGTTAAGAAAAATTAAGCAGATTCCTAGAATGTGAGACGTTACATACCTAGGCTCTATAGAGTGAAATTCAATTTCGTTTTATAATATATTTGGATTAATAAAAATAAGAAGTTGTTTGCTTCTAGCTAAGTAAACGTTCATCTTCATTAAATGATCATAATGAGGATGAATGAATACTAGAGTGGATTGAAGTGATAGAAAATCCTATTTACAAGCTTTAATAAAGGATTGGCTTCCTTGAGACAAAGGTTAGTTAAACTTAATACCATTTCCTTAGTCAACTATTCTCTCATGAAGCTTCATTAGGTGGTATAATTTGGGGGGGAGATTAGAAAATAAATTACCTTTTTTTTTTAGTACTAGAAAATTGTGAGATACTTTGATGCGTCTCTAGCGTCATACACATAGAGAAGCACAACAATGAAAGGGGAATGGAAGAAAACAAAAGGGAAATTAGCAAATCTGAGCAGCTATTAATCGGATATAAAACACCAATCGATCCTACTTAGCCTACAATTCGCCAAATGTAACTTACTGGTTCGAATTATAGGGTCACTTATTACTATTCAATGCTAAAGGGAATAGATAAGAGTTGGGGGATGAACGGGCATATTAAGGTTGCTTTATATATTAGCCCAACTAGGGTTCCAAGGTAGGCATAGAAAAGACAAAAGAGTAATTTACAAATGGTAAAAGGGACAAAGAATATCTTATATGGAAAAAGTAAAGAATCCTTTTGGAATGTTGTGCTAGAAGATACATGTTACATGCTGGCTAGTGATTTGGGATGTTGCGAGTCATCATTAGAGCGTATCTTAAGGTGGTTCAGCCTTAATATAGTGCAATTTAGATGAAGTGAAGAGACGACAGTCAAAGCAAACTTGATCTAGTTTAGGTAAGAGCTTTGTCACTAAAAGATGTTTAGATCCTCTTCAAGTTGAGTATCTCGCAGTTTAGCTCGGAAACTAACTGGATCATGATATGAGCTCGGTAATGGAAGGGGGTTGCTTGGCAGGTTAGCACTTTTGCCTAAAAGCTTGAGAATTTTGTTAGTCTATACTAGAGTTTAGTATTCGGGTCGGTAGAAATGTAAAAGGTAGATGTCATGATAGGAGTTCTTGCCTTGAATGAGGTTTTGAGCTAGAATGCTTTGTGCAAGTCCTTGTAGACCTCTAGCTCAGTTGTATGTGATTAGTCTAAAGAGTTGATTCCTATCATCTGCCTAAGGGTTGAAAGATTTATCCCTAAATCTGAAGAGGTCTCTTATGTAATACCCCTTATATGCTTGGAGAGAGGAAATCTAATCATCGAGGTGCCTTTTGGTGTACCTGCTCGAAGTACGTCGAAACTTCGAAGTTAAGCGTGCTCATGCTGTAGCAATCTTAGGATGGGTGACCTCCTGGGAAGCAGCTGCACCAAGGGACAAAACCTTCATGCCAAAGTGGACAATACCTCGGTGGAAGGAGTTCCAGCCAGGTCGTTACATCTTGCTCTTGCTCTGTTCTCACATCTGTTTGTCTTTTTCAAGTCGAGTAAGAATCAAGTTGGTCACATTGAAGTTAGAGGAAACACCATAGCTCTTGAGTAATTTAATCAGGTAGGTATTGCAGTTAATCTTCTTTAGGACTTTGAATGGACCATTAGCTCATAGATTGATGCAGTTTTAGTATTTCTTGGGCTCAGGCGACTCCAAATTGACTATCTTCAATAGCTCTGGGGATATCGATTAGATCTAGGGGAATAATGGGATTAAGGCTATAGACGACCTTAAAAGAAGTCTTCCTAGTGGTACTGTGAATAGTTCTGTTGTATGCGAACTCTACAATTGGTAGACATAAATCCCAATCTTTTAAATTCTTTCCCAAGACAACTTACAGTAAATTTCCCAACATTTTGTTCACTTCTTCAGTTTGACCATTAGTCTGGAAGGTAGCTACTAGAGCTAAATACAAGATTATTCCCAAGTCTTCTCAAAAGTGTCTTCCAAAAATAATTTAAGAATTTTTTGTCCCGATCTGAGACAATGGTCTTTGGTAATATTCTTCGATGTCGGCCAATCCAAAACAATTTAGGCCTTGTCCTCATTTGCTTGGATTCCTTCTCCTGATACTACATACCTAAGAAAAACTACTTCACTTTGATAGAACATACATTTCTTCAGATTCCCATATAACTTCTCAGCTCGTAAAATGTCAAAAATAGCTTAGAGATGTTGAACATGGTTGTTTAGGTTGATATTGTACACTAATATGTTGTCAAAGTACACGACTACACATCTTTTGATCAGCGGATGCATCACATGGTTCATAAGATGCATAAATGTGCTTAGCACATTTGTAGGTTCGAGTGGCATAACTAACTACTCATAAAGACCATGTCTCATCTTAAAAGCAGTATTTCATTCATTACCAAGTCTCATTCGAATTTAGTGGTAGCCACTTTGTAAATTAATCTTTGAGAATATATTAGTACCATAAAGCTCATCCAGCATGTCATCGAGCCTTAGTATTGGGTATCTATACTTAATTGTAATATGGTTTATAGCTCGGTTATCAATGTACATGCGCTACGAATCATTCTTCTTTGGGAGGAGTAGAGCTAGTATGGCATAAGGACTTAAGCTCTCTCTTACATAACCTTGCTCTAACAATTCATCCACTTGCCTGTTTAGCTCGATATCTTACTTAGGATTCATTCTGTAGGTAGGTTAGTTTGGTAGAGCTACGCTTACATGTAGATAAATACAATGTTCAATGCCTTAGACAAAGGTAGTCCCTTAGGCAAGTCTTTGAGGAACAAGACTGAAAATTCATCAATCAATCTTGAAATCTCATTAGAAACATCTTCAAGATCTCTCAACTCCAATAGTCTTCTAATCAATAGAAACAAAGGCTCATCGACCCTTTTAGCAACTCAAAGCTTTCTTTGGCTTATCACTAAAGCTTTCTTCTTACTAGCTCAAGTGAGTTGGTTCTGGGTCTCATTTACTTAAGTTGGTATCATAGGTTGCAGCATAATCTTCTTTCCATCCTTGACAAAGGCATAAGTGTTCTTATATCTGTTGTGAGTAACACATCGATTGAATAACCAAGGTCATCTAAGTAACATATGTGAAGCTCCTATGAGGATGACATCACATACCACTTTGTCTTGTATACATTCCTAACACTAAAAGATACGGTAACTTATTCAGTGAATTGTGAAGTACCCTTATTATGAAGCTAGTGTAGCTTGTAAGATTGAGGGTGCTTAGAGGTCGGTAGTCTTAATCTTTGCATAAAGGACTGTTGCAACGATGTTGGTATAACTCCCTCCATCTATAATTTTGGTGCACAATTGTCCTTTGATGGTACACGTTATATGGAATAAATTCTCTTTTTAGTCTTCTTTAGAGCTTGGCAAGGAGCTCAATACTCATCTCAATACTAGAGTCGTCACTTCTTTTTGGTCGGCATAGATACAAGTCTCCTCTTCTTCCTCGGCTTCAACTCTCCTGGCATCCTTTTCTTCTTCAAGCTCGCTCTTATTAGTGCTATCCACTGCATCTCCTTAGAGCACCATAACATGTTGGTTTGGACACTTAGCAATCATGTGTTCAAAACCTAATCATTTGAAGCATTTCACTTCACTTGTCTATCGTTTAGAGGTCTGCCTTTCTTGTATGTCCTTAGGGTTGGCTTATCCTCAGGTTAGCTCTTTTGGCCTGCTTAGCTATCATCAAGTTGGTCATGTTTTTTCTTTACTCAAGGGAGTCTCCTCGGCTTGGCATAAGTAGGTTGGTATGAAATAGGAGCTTAGGAAAAGTCGGCCCAAGTTAGCTTAAAGCATTTCTTCCTTTCTTTTCAACCCTTTATGTTACTTTAATGGCCTCCTCCAATGTAAGGAACCTCTATACTCCATGATGTTGCAAATCTCATATTTGAGTCCAAAAATGAACCTTGATACTATGCGAGCCTTGAGTTCATCTACATCTGCTTGGATCATTAGCATTTGAAATTCTTTTACATAGTCATCAATAGATTGGTTCCCTTGATGAAGCTCTTATAACTTGGCAAAGTCATCTTATAGGTAAGTTTCGAGCACAGATCTTCCCTTTAACAATCTCTTCATCTCTTCCTAAGTTCGTATACCTTATCATCCATCTCTCACTCTAGCCACATTTAAATTCTTTCACTACATGGTAGTATATCTAGAGAGCTCAAGTGTAGCAAGTCGAGCCTTAACTACATCTGTATACCTGTAACAGTCAAATACTTTCTTTACCTTCTCTTCTTACTTTAAATATTTATCTGCATCTTCACTTCCATTATCAAGCCCTCGAGGAGTTTGGTGTCCTCACTCTTGTGCCTGATAATATCAACCTCTTCTTCTTATTCTCCATCATTCTTTAAATCCACATCTTCAATATCCTCCTCAATCTCTTCTAACTCTAGCCTTTGTTTAGTAAATCGATCTGTAGCTCCTCTAACTCGATGGGGTCAAACTAGGTGATTAGCTCAACCACCTTAACCATATCATCTCTAAAGAACATTCTGAGGTAGGTTATGACAAGGTATACCCTATGGTTGCTGCCTATTAAGTTACATTGCAGTAACCAGACTTTCAACAAGATTGGTGAGTTAGTTAAGTTTATCATTGACTAAGCCAGGGGTGTTACTACTGTTTTGACCTCGACTAGCATGAGCACCGTTACTCAAGTCACTAATAACACCTTGACTACTTTAATCCAACATAGTGTAATACTTCTCTAATAGATTGACAACATAATACACAACAAACACTTATACTCACTACCTAAAAACTTACTAACAAACTCTAACAACTCTAACACCAAACACTCACTTGAATAAAATAGAAATGAACTTGCTTTGTTTTTGCAATGAAAAACAGAGTAATAATGGGAGCAACACTTACCAATCTACGAACATCATTGCATAACTTACAACTTCAGAACTTAATTAACTTGAACATACTATAGCAACTACAAAAAGGTACATAATAGCCATTAACAATAAACATGAACAAAACTCCACTACAACTTCACATACTCCCTTTCAGAACCGTGCTCTAATACCGGTGAAGCCGATACATCTTTGGGGTCATACATGTTGAGAAGTACCACAACGAAAGGGGAATGAAAGAAAACAAAAGGGAGATTAGCAAAACCAAGCAGCTATCAATTGGACATGATAGAAAAATTGATCATACTTGGCCTACAATTTGTCATATATAACTCATTGGTTTAAACTATAGGATCACTTGCTACTACTCTTTGCTAAAGGGAATAAATAAGAGTAGGGGGATAAACGCGACCAGTAAAGTTACTCATAAAGGGAACTTGTAAAAAATTGATAATGTCATTATTTGTTGATTGTGTACAAATAAATGGGGTTTATATACTAGCCCCACTAGGGTTATAATGCATACATGGAAAAGACAAAAGAGTAATTTACAAATGGAATACAAGAAACATACTAAAAAGGGTAAAAGGGACAAAGAATATCCTGTATAGAAAAAAGTAAGGAACTCTTCTAAAATGTTGTGTTAAAAGACACGTGTCAAATGATGGCTAGTGATCTGGGATATAGTTGGTCTTTACTAGGGCATATCTTGATGTGGTTCGGCCTTAATTTAGTGCAATTTGGATGAAGTTAAGAGAATAATTAGAGCAGACTTAATATAGTTTAGGTCAAAGCTTGGTTACTAAAGGATGTTCAGATTCTCTTCAGGTTGGGTATCTTACAACTCAGCTCGGATAGAGGTTTGATGCTAGTCGGCTTGAAAACTAATTAATTATGATATGAGCTTGATAATGGATAGAGGTTGCTTAGCAGGTTGGCACTTTTGCAAGGAAAGTCAAGAATTGTATCAATCCATATTAGAGTTTGATATTCAGGTCGGCAGAAATGTGAAAGGTGGACGTCATGATAGGAGTCCTTACCTTGAATGAGATTTTGAGCTAGTATTCTTCATACAAGTCCTTATAGTCCTCTAGCTTAGCTACGTATGTGTCGAGCCTGGTTTTTTCCTTCCGGTTTTTATAAATTAGTTCTCCTCTAAATCGATCAGTATTAAACCCTACCCATTTAATACTGATCATCGACTAGGATTTAAAGAAAATTGATTTTTTTTTATATTTTGAAAATGCTTTAAAGTCGCCATCCAATTGGAGTCGAGAAAAAGAGTTAAGTTATAACCAATTGGGTAGATTGGTTATAACTTAGCTACTGGTCTAATGATAAAAGTAATAAAATAGTTTTAGAAACTAAAGAAACGGGTCTAGGAATTAGGATTTTTAAACCTTTATGGGTACTATTAACTTTCTAAATTTAATCTTAATCTTAAAATCACCTTTTAGAAAAGACTATTCTACCAAGCAAAAATCAATTTATTGGTTAAGTGAACTGAATAATTTAAGTAATCTACAAAATGGAAAAATAGGTTTTTCATTTTTTACCATCGCTTTATAGGTGTCTACATACTCGCTAGTTGGGATCGGACATATGTAGTTTTTTTGTAAAACTTTAGTGGGTTGGGTTTGTTTTAATTTGAAAATATGCTAAATTTACATTTTTAACCTAATTTGGTTCATTTAAAGAAATTTCTAGAAAAAAGGTCCTAAATTGAAAGTTTTATTTTTTGGAAATTTCTAAAATGCCTTAATTTTGAAAAAACAAAGTCCATTTATTTTATTTATTAAAAAAAATTCTAAGTGGTAAAATTTTATCTACTCATTCATTTTATTTTATTTTATCTATTTCAAAAAAAAATTGGGCTATTCTTTTTCTTTTTTTTTCTTCACTTTTCTTCTTTCTTTATTTTTTTATTAATACACTTGCATGGAAAACAAAAAATAAAATAAAATAAATGAAAAAATGTAGACCAAGTCAAGTTGGGTTGGCTTACGTCGGCTCATGGTTGGCTTAATCGGCTCTAGTCGGCTTAAGTCAACTCGATCGGCTTTGGTCCGCTTGATTGGCTCAGATTGACTTGGGGAGTCGGATTAGAGTGTTTAACCTGGGGTTTTTGGGTGTAAGGATGTCGATGGTGGTGGTAGTTTTTACTAAAAATCGCCGTAGAGGTGGCTAACCTAGAGAAAGAAAGGGGTCAGGCTAAAGAGAGAAAGCTCTGATTTTGCTTACCTAGAGTGTTTCCAAGCTTGTGTCACATGTCCTTGTGTTTTTCCTAACCCTTAGTTAGACTAAACGAAGCTTGATTGAGCTTAAAAAGGTCATTAATAGAAAAAACAGCCACGAATGGAGATGATAGATTATTAGTTTTATGTTTTTTTCATTTTTGGAGCCATTTTAATACAGAATTTTGACTAAATTTGGATGAAAATTGGGTCTTAATTCAAAGTATGCCAAGTGTACTACATGATTTCACTATTAATTCATTGAAATCGTGTAGTAAATGGGGTAAAAAATGACCCCAAACTAAGCACATGAGAAAGGGAAAAACGCTGGAATTAGGAGTTGAAATTGTAGAGGAAGAAAAAGAAAATAGGAAGAAGAAGTGTAGACACATGTTAGATGCACCTAGCCGACGCATAGGCAAAAATAAAATAAGTGGGTACAACTCAAATCAAACAAGGTTGAAGGCCCTAAGCTAGATCCTACGAACCAGGTTTAATCCTAGTCCGATCCCACTCCCCTCTTTTTTTTTTCTTTAATTAAAATAATAAATAAAATAAAAATAAAGAAAGATGAAAAATATTAAAGCATGACTTCTTATTTCTTTTATTTTTAAACTTTCTATTTCTTCTTCTTTTTATTGTAACTTTTCAATTTTTCTAAATTTTTCTATTTTTTTGTTTTTTTTTTAATTTCTCATTTTTTATAATTTTTTTATTATTTTTGGGGTTTTTTTTTCTAAATTTCTTTTTTATTTTTTTTTTATAGATTTCTTATTTTTAATACTTTTTCTTATTTAAGACCCCTTATCCTATTGAAATGAAATAAAATAAAGGAGCAAAAAATAAGATATCTACAATTGCCTCTCTTTATGATGAAGTTTGATCAAAACTTTACCATAAAGACAAAAAAACACTATTTTTACCTTAGGGATGACATTATAATGACTAACTAGCTATCCTAAACTCAATCTACTATGATTTGGTGAAGAAATGAAGCTTGGTCGTACCCTTCTAGGCTCATTAACCTAGACGGGAGTGTCTTTAAGGGACTAATAACCTTAAGATTGATTTGGAGAACTTGTTCGTGCCCTTTTACATTCATTAACCTAGGTGGGAGTGTCTTTTGAGGACTAGAAACCTTAGGATTGATTTGGAGAACCTGGTTGTATCCTTTTAAGATCCTTAACCTAGGTGCGAACATCTCTTGAGGACTAGCAACCCTAGTAGGATTGATTTAGAGAACCTGGTCGTGCCCTTATGGCCTCACTAATTTAGGTAGGAGCATCTTTTGGGGATTAACAATCTTAAGTTGGAATCAATTTGGAAAACTTTGTTATACCCTTCTAGGCTCACTAACCTAAGCGGGAACATCTCTCTAGGATTAGTAACCCTAAGTAGGAATCGATCTGGAAAACTTAGTCATACCCTTTTAGGTCACTAGCTTATGTAGGAGCGTTTATCGGGGACTAGCAACCCTAAATTGTACTTAAAAGAAACGCCTGTTGGGCTCGTTAAAAGAATATTGGTGAAGGAAAGTGCCTTATGGGTTCACTAAGAAGAATTGATGAAGAGAAGCGCCTTATGGCCTTGCTAAGAGGAAATGATAAAGATAAGTGCCTTATGGGCTCACTAAGAGGAAATGATGAAGAGAAGCACCCTATGGGCTTGCTAAGACCTGGATGGAAGATTAGACAACGCCCTAAAGATTAGCTGGAACTTAAAAAAGAATAGAAGAGGGACATTACTCCAAGAGCTGGCTTGAACCCTAAGAGAAATTGATGAAAGTGAAGGTAATGCTTTGAAAGCTGGCTAGGCACTAAAAGATGGTACAAAAGGTGAGCGCCTTATAGGCTGGCTCAAAAGACTGTTATGGATAGAGTTGTAAAATACTGGTCATATAGTCTAAATGCAAATACAATGTTCAGAAACCAATGCGCCAACATCGTATGGAAGTACTTACCAGGTCTTGTTGATAGTGCTTAAACCATCAAACCTTTTCTTCGAAAGTCCTATCAAAACTAACCAACTCATTCTTTGGTCATTTGTTATCAACCTAACTAATTTTGATACGAAACTTCTAGGACTCTACCGACTCTTTTAGAGATATCAGAGAAATGTAACCACTGTTTTTGTCTTTCCGGAACCTTTATGAATCGAAGCCCTTGTTTTCGGCTAATAAATATCTACTGTAAGGTGATTGCTTATTTGGATTTCGTACTTCCCTAAAAAATAGACAATAAAACTCCTCATCGAAGGGGATCAATTTGTAATAAAGTATTTTAAAGAGTTTTGTCAATTACCAATGTCCTAAATCTCACTTCTCAACTTCTCTCATGCTTTCAATGTATGGGTTCAATTAAATGAAGGGGAATTGGACCTTTTAATGGGGAGGGTGATTGTTCCAACGTTGACAATGACCAAAGATACCAACTTTGCTTGCAGATAAAGAAAATTAGACCATAATGACATTCAAAATGACTAGTAGTTTCATGTTTTAAGGAAAAATTTCCATTGACTTCGTATGGGTAGTACAACTTTACAACATCAGCATTTATTGGGTCTTTCGATTTTAGACCATCCATTTGAGATAAAATTAAAGCCCCTCCTAGTAATACTTGCGTCACAACATAAGGGCCTACATAATTGGGAGCAAATTTCCCTTTAGAGTGTTATGCATTGGTGAAATCTTTTCTTAGCACTATATCACCCTCTTCAAAGTTCCAGGGTTGTACGCTCTTGTTGAAAGTCCAAGCCATTCTTTGTTGATAACATTGATTATGACACAAGGCTATTAATCACTTTTCATTAATCAAATTCAACTGCTCGATTTGTTTATTTACCCAATCAGCTTCGTTTAACAAGGTTTCTGATAGTACTCTAAGCGATGGGATCTTAACCTCTACTGGTAACATTGCTTTAGTGCCGTATACCAAAGAGTATGGTGTTGCCTTAATCAATGTTGTGATGGAAGTTTGATAGGCCATAAGTGAATGGAAATATCTCATGCCAATCTTCATATGTAATAGCCATTTTTTAATGATTCTTTTGAGGTTTTCACTGGTTGCTTCAATGGCTCCATTCATTTGGGGTCGATAAGGAGTAAAGTTCCTATCAATGATCCTACACTGTTAGCATAACTCTGACATAAGCTTATTGTTGAGATTGGTGCCATTATCAGTGATGATCGTTTCTGGAGTCCCATATTAGGCCAAGACATCTCTTTGATGAACTTAACTACAACCCCTTTAGTAATGCTTGAGTAAGATGAGGCCTCAACCCATTTGCTGAAGTAGTCGATGGCGACTAGTATAAAGCAACACCCATTGGATGCTTTTGGAGTAATTGGGCCAATGATATCTATTCCCCACATTGAAAAAGGCTACAGTGTTGAGAGTGTATGTAGTTCTTGAGGTAAGGTGTTTATCTTATTTGCATAAACTTAGCATAGGTGACAATGCCTAATATGTTTAATGTAATCACTTTCTATTGTTGACCAGTAATACCCTAGCTTCATGATTTTCTTAGCTAGCATGTAACCGTTCATGTAAGGGCCACATACTTCTTTATGTACTTCTTTCATCAACATCTTAGACTCCTTGCCATCCACACATCTTAAAAGTATATCGTTAAAAGAGCGCTAGTATAAAGTAGACTCACTTATTGAGAATTAAGTGGCCAATCTCTTAATCATTCTTCTGTCCTTTTTCTTAGCCTCTTCAGAGTATGTGCCTTGTTGTAAGAACATTTTAACATCATGGTACCATGGCTTTTGGCCATTCATACCCTTAATTGCTAGATAGAAGGTAAGCTTATCTTCAATTTCAATAGTGAGGGGATGAATCTCGACTTTACTGGATATCTGGACCATAGATGCTAGAGTAGCTAAGGCATCAGCAAATTGATTCTAAGTCCATGGTACGTGATTGAAAGTTATTTCTTTGAATTGCTCCTTCAATTTAGTCAAGTACTGGTGATAAGGTACTAGTTTAAAATCTTTCATCTTGTATTTTCCCTAAGCTTGGTCAATAATGGGTGAAGATTCCTCATATACTTCTAATTCTAGGATATCTTTATTTAGGGCCATTTTGAGTCCCATGATGTATGCTTTGCATTTAGCAATATTATTGGTGTATAGGAAAATGAGCCTTATAGCCATAGGGTATTGAGTACCTTTAGGGGATATTAATATTACCCTAATTCCACACCCGAACACATTGGTTGCCCCATCGAAGAACATCTTCTATTTTAGTGGTCCATGATCTTCTCCTTTATTAGAGCTTCCCTTGACTGTTAAGATATCCTCATTGGGGAAATTGACTTGTACCACTTAAGGGCTATTATCAGAGGGATTTTCTATTAACCAATATGCTAGAGCTTGCCCCTTGACTGAATTTTAGTTCACATAAGTAATGTCGAACTCTAATAGTAACATTTGCCACTTTGAAACTCTACCAATTAGGGCCGGTTTGTTTGATAAGTGCTTTAGGGATTATGTCGAGTCAGCGATTCAACCTAGTAGTGGAGTGTATATTGTTTGAGTCAATGCATTACCTAGACTAAAGCATAACAGGTTCTTTCAATTTTTGAGTATTTCTATTCCTGTTCAGTAAATTTCTTACTCAAGTATTATACAACCCGTTCTTTTCCTTTTCCTTGTCTTTCTAGCCGAGTATATATCTCATGGATTCTAGTAATATTGTCAGGTATGGAAATAAAGACTTTCTAGGTTTTAGAGCTACTAAAATTAGAGGGTTCATGGGATACTCTTTAATCATTGTAAAGGCTTGCTTGCATTCTTCGTCCCAATTGATCTTGGCATTCTTTTTCAACAACTTAAACAAGGGATGACACTTGTTTGTGAATTGAGATAGGAACTGAGCTATTTAGTTTAAACGGCCCAATAAGCCACTAATTTCTTTGAATGTGCGTAGAGGGGGCAAGTCAATTATTGCTTTGACTTTATCAGGGTTCACTTTGATGCCCCTTTGGCTTACTATAAAACCCAACAATTTCCCTGAAGTCACTCTAAAGGTACACTTCTCTGGGTTAAGCTTCAATAGGAATTTTCTCAACCTATCAAACAATCTCCTCATATTATCTACATGATTTTCTCCTTCCTTGGACTTTGTAATCATATCATCAACATATACTTCAACCTCTTTGTGCATCATGTTGTGAAAGATTGCTACCATGGCCTTCTGATAAGTTGTCTTAGCATTTTTGTGTCCGAAAGGGTTACCTTGTAGCAAAATGTGCCCTAAATTGTAACAAATGTTATCTTGTCTTTATCTTCTTTAGAAATTCGAATATGATTATATCTAGAGAACCCATCCATGAATGAGAAAGGATAACTTTCGGCTATGTTATCGACTAAGACGTCAATATGGGGCAAAGAGAAATTATCTTTAAGGGTTGCTTGATTAAGGTCTCAAAAATCCATGCACACTTTGACTTTTCCTCTCTTCTTCATTATTGGCACAATGTTGGCTACCCACTCAGGAAAATCAGATACTTCAATGAAATTGATCTCTAGTAATTTTCTGATTCTTCCTTAATCTTTAACAAGACATCCAGTCAGAACCTTCTTAACTTTTGTTTCTTAGTTTTGATAGCCTCTCCTATGGGTAAGCGATAGAGCATGGTTGATGGATCTAATCTGGGCATATCTTCATAAGAACATATGTCGAGCCTTTTTTTTTACCCTCCTGATCCTTTTTATAAAATTAGATCTTCTCTAAACCGATTAATATAAAATCATACCTGTTTAATGTTGACCTTCGACTAAGGTTTAAAGAAGATCATTTTTTTCAACTTGAAAAAATTTGGAGTCGCTACCCGACTGGAGTAGGGAAAAGGGTTAAGTTATAACCAATTGGGTGGATTGGTTATAACTTAGCTACTGGTCTATCGATTAAAAAACCAATTTGTAAAACAACTTTTTTGAAAACCAAAGATTTAGTTTCGAGGGCTAATTTATTAAATCCTAAATGGGTACCACTTTTTAACTTTCCGAATTTAACTTCGCTTTTCAAATATTCCATTTTTTAATTTCTAAAAACATCTAATTATGATACAAGTGACTAAATTGATTAATTTACATAAATATCTAAAAATGGAAAAAATAAAACTTTTTATATTTTAAGTCGGCCTGTACTTACGTACGGGTGCCTATATACCCACTATTCGGGATCAGATGTGCGTAGTTCTTTTAATGAAAATATAGTGGGTTGTTTGATTTTAACTTTGGAAAAATTGTTGGGTTTACGTTTTTACCCATTTTGAGTTGATTTAAGAAAAGATTATAAGGGGTTTTAAGTTGGATTTTATTTTTATAAATTCTAAATGATTCTAATTTGAAAATTGATTTATTTATTTTCATTTATTTTTAGAAAACTCAATTTTTCTAAGTGTGAAAACAATTTTTGTTTACTAACCTATTTATGTATTTTATTTTTATTTATTATCTTATTTATTTTATACTTATTCTATCTATTTCTATTAAAGTAAATAAATGGACTACTTTCTTTCTTTTTCTTTTTCTTTTTCTTTTTTTTTTTCTTTTTCTTCTCTTTCTTTTTTCTCTTTTATTCTTTTTCCTTTCTTTTTTTTTTTCATTATTAGTATCTTCTATTACATTTACACAAAACAAATAAACAAAAATAAAAAAACACAAAAAAAAAAGAATTAAAAATATTAAAAAAAAAATTCAGATGATTTCGGATGCACGGATCGAACCTAGGCAGGCAGATTGGATCGGGTTGGGTTGGGTCAGACGAGTCGGATCTTGGCTTCTTCTTCTCCAGCACCAACGGGGCACAATTCAGCTTGTTTCATCCATCGAAATGAGCGGGTGACAATCTTTTTATGAGTATTAGATTGGAGATGGGGGGTAGGTTTAGTGCCTTGGTGTTTTGGAGCCGTTTGGGTGGTTTTCGAAAGTTGGTTGTAGGCGACGGTGGTGGTTTGGCTGTGTGGGGGCTATGGGTATGATTGGTGGGTTGGGATAAGTTTTTCAGAGTGTAAGGAGTTTGGTTGTAGGCTTAGTTTCGCTTGAGGGTGGCTGGGGGTGGTGGTTCAAAGAGAGAGAGAGGAGGGCAGTTAGGGTTCGATGGTAGTTGCTTTGTGGCACGGCTAGGGGTTACGGCGGAGGTCGAAAATAGCTGGGTTGGAGAGCTTGAGTTGCGGGTAGTCTTCCTAGAGTGGAGGTTTAGCTTGGGTCATAGTGAAGAGAGAGAATCGAAGAGAAAGAGTATGGGTTAGAGAGAGAAAGTGATCAGGAATGGATAGAGAGAGTGTAGGGATTGATTCTGTTTGTTGTGTGTGTTCGTCTATGTCCCATGATCATCAATTTATATACAAATCCAACCTAGAAACAAAGGAAAATTGGAATCGGATTAATGAAAAATGCCCAAGAAAACAGCTTTTTTCCAATTTTTGGAGCTCAAATTGAATGCTCTTTTGACTGTATTTAAACATGTTTTTTGTATCGATTCATAATAGGCTATGTCTATACTACAATTTTGCCATTGATTTGGTGAAATTGCAATGAGAAAGGGTCTAAAAATCATGCTAAAGTGGGTGGTCTGAAACGGAAAGTGCTAGAAACCTGGAGAAAGTCGAGGGAAAGAGAGGAAAAGAGAGGAAAAAGAAGGGAAAAGGAAGGAAGGGGGAAGAAAAAGTGGGCTAACATGGCGTAATGTCAATCGTGTTGACCAACCTCGGCATGCTACGTGTCATTTCTTGAACACGTGGCAGCTAACGTGGTACGCCACGTGGATGCCACATGGCACCATGTCAACGGGCCAATAAATCCAATGATGCCACGTGTCAGGACACGTGGCGTAATCAAACCCTAACATGTGGCAGTCCCTAATGTGATTGAAAACCAAAAAATGAGAAAAAGGCCTACCTACCTTTACCAAGTTTTGAACCCAAGATCTTATGCTTAATACTGTGCTATGTCCATATGCTTAACCATTAGATCGTTGGCCTGTGCCTTATCCATATGTATAATTAAATTGCATATATGGACTCGGTTAGCCTAGGCCGTATTTAAATCTAAGCTTAGGTTCAATGGCTCAACTTCTAAACCTAAATTTAATCTAACAAAATGTTATCTTCTAAAATCTTTTATTTATTTATTATTTTTTTTTCAAGATTTCTTTTCTTTTTGGTATTTTCTAAATTTCTTATTTTTCTACTTCTTTTTCCCTATTTTCTTATGTTTTTCTAGAATTCCTATTTTTCTAAATTTCTTTATTTTTTGGGGTTTTCTTTAATTTTCTATTTTTTTGAACTTTTTCTAATTTAGGACCTTATAACCTAATTTGAAAAATAAAAGGGGGCAAAAATTAGGTGTCTACACTACGCAAACACATCTTAGTATTCAAATAATAGTGCGGTCATTTCAACTTTTCGTTCTTCTTTCAAATTCCTTCTAATTTTCAATGTTTTGGTGTTGTCATCAGTCCCAACATTAATCGTCTCAATGGGCTCGTTAATGGAAATTCTACTCATTTCATATCTTTGCTAACTTTCTTATACATCACTACGGTCATTGACATCTTGGTATCCATGGCATTTATTCGAAGCATTGGATCTGGGAAAAAGAAAAGTATGCAAAGGAAAGAGTGTAAGTAAGGAAGAAGTGAAGAGAAAGGATATTGGTTCTTATTTAGAAAATAATGTAAAAAAAAGGTAATTATTACAAAACTCTGTAAAATACTAGATGATGATTCATCCTTTACCCTAGAGAAGACTTATGACTATTCATAGGGGTGGAGAACCAATTATTCAAGCGTTGAGGGCCAGTTATTTTATTTCTGCTGGAAGCATCCTCTTTGGTAGCTCTGAATTTTGGATATTGACTTGAATGAAAGTCTTTGACAATGGTGGGAAGGTCATTGGGGCGTAATAAAACTTGTCACCTCTTCTGCCCTTAGCATGTATTTTTTGCGACTCTTCCATCAGAGTTGAGATGTAGCTTAGCCCATGGGTACCAAACTAGCCTTCTTTGAATTTTGGCCTCTCATCTTTGTCTTGATCAGTAATCATGCATACCTCTTGAAACATTTGGAGCCTAAAGTTCTCTTGCTCCTTAATGCCAATATAGGGTATGGCAATTTCTTTGTATATTTCATAATCTTGGTTACCTAGAATTGTCATAACTTGACCATTGGAGATGAACTTAACCTTTTGATGAAGACTCGAAGGTATGAGCCTTGCTAAATGTATCTAAGGTCTTCCTAACAATAGGTTGAAGGTCCTTGGGATGTCCAAAACTTGAAATCGGATGCTGAATGTTTGTAATTTAATATCAACTGGTAATTCGATCTCCTTTATAATTTCTCTTTTGGATCTGTCAAAAGCCTTGATTGTTGTCGAACATGGCTTGATAATGATCATATCAATGCCCAATAGATCCATGGTAGCTAGAGGGTAGACATTTAAGGATGACTCGTTGTCAATGAGGACTCTTGTTGTGATGATGTTGTTTATCCTTACTATTATGAATAGAGGTTTATTGTATTGGTTACCTTCTTAGCCCAGTTCCTCAGTGGAGAAAGAGATCTAATCCATAGTGAGGATAGAGTTGGTGATAGACCTTATTCTTTCAACCGGTATTTCATAAAGGACTTTGGCTTCCCTTGATGTTCTGAACAAAGCTTCGCGATGTGATTCCGATGCCATCAATAAACTCATGAGGGATATTTATGCTGGAGTGTTAGCGAGCTGATCCATTACTTTATACTTGCTAGACTTGACTATTTTGGTAAAGTTAGACAATTCTTCTTCATGTTCAATTGGTTCATTATTTAGCCTTTACAGCACAACCTTCTTTTTTAGGTCTTCCCTTGGATCGTAGATTCTCCTAGAGTGGGTAATCCTTCCCATAAGTGAGCTTAATTGCCCTCGATTTATTGCCTAGTAGTTGAGAGGGGCAGTTTTATAATTTTTTAGGGCTATAGGCACATGGAAGGTATATCTTTTGGTCTGTGGAATTTGCTTCTCCTCTTGTTTGTAGAATCTATAGACCTTGGGCTCTCAGTTAGAACTAGCCATGTTGATGGTGGGATTTGAGTCATCAAATATCATATTGATGATGGGCCTATGGTTAGGCAAGGGATTGTCATTAATGTTTGGAACTGGAGCCTCTACGAAGTTTAGTTGGACTATGCTTTCATCGATTAAATTTTAAATTTTATTTCTTAATATCTATCATGAGTCTGTTAAATGGTCCACTTGTCCTAGATGATATTGATACCTTACATTAGGATAAAAAAAAAAAATCTTGGCTTATACCTTTCATTAGGAGCTTTAGAATGGAGCAGATTATCTTTTCTTAGTTTTTCGAACATTTGACTTCATGGAACAGGTATTTTGGTGAATTACCTTGGGGCCCTGCTAACATGTGGTTGGCTTCTATATTGTTGCTGAGCCGGCAAAGGATTTTCCCTAAAAGAGACCCGAGTAGGTCGAGTATTCAAATTAACCATGCTGACAGTAGTTTCTCTAGGCTTGCAAGTAGTGGGTTCTGTAGAGGGTGGTCTTCTATTTGACGGTTCTTGTAACTTGCCGAAGGAGACGGCACTTTCAATCCAGTACCTTGCTGCTACTACTACTTTTGCAAAACTAGAAGAAGCTTTCCCAATTAAGTGAAATAAATAGGGTCTCTTGAGAGTGTTGATAAAAGTTAAAGTTAACTCTTTCTCAATCATGGGGGTGGAAACCCTTACAACTAGGGACCTCTACCTTTGGGCGTATTCTTTAAAAGATTCATTGTACCTCTTCCTCAGGGCAACTAAGTCCATCATAGTCGGTGCCACTTTAACATTGAACATATACTACTAATAAAATGCTTTAGTTAACCTTTCCCATATGTTCACCTAATTCAGATCTATTTAGGCATACTAGGTTAAAGTAAGGCCTGACAGGTAATCTTGAAAAGTTTAGACCATGAGCTGGTCATATTGCACATGCTTGCCCATTTTGCATACGTACAGCTTGGTGTATAGTTTAGGGCACCCAGTTCCATTATACTTCTTAAAGTCAGGTACTTTAAACTTCTCTAGGAAGCTTCTATAGTCATAAGCAGAAAATTTTGTTATACTAGCTTACTTGAATCCATCATACTCTTTGAGCATTTTCATCTTTTCAGTTATTTGTTAGGTCAATCACTTCTCAAGCTCTTTCAGTCTGTCTTAATTAGCTTCAGGCTTTGGGTTGATTAGAAACAAGTAAGTGTTTGGCTTGAAATTTAGGTGAACCTTTGGATAAACCCCTTCTATCTCAAAGGATTCAAAGGCTTGGTTGGCTTTGGGTTAGGCTTCTTCTACTTCAAGAAGTGGAGCATCAATGTTCTTTCCATACCATGCTTTGGAATTTTCTTCGTTTGCTGGAGTTGTGGACTTGAGTAAGGCAATGTTATTAGCAAGGAAACTCAGTTGATTTGCAATCTTCCCCACTGTTCATTCTAAGGAGCGAAACCCCAGCTAAGTAGGATCAATAACTTTGGGAGACACTACTTTTGTTGGTGTTAGTGTTGTTGTTTCCTTGGCTGGCTATTCTGGTTTGTGAGTGAGTTCGGATAGGACTTCTCTGGAAGGTTTGATGCTTAGGAGCTATCTTGGTGACCTGCTTAAGACCACTTCTCAACAAGTTAGCACATGAATATATTTTTTAAAAGAGACAAATGAAAAATAAAGAAATGCATGTTACATGGTTGTAAAGAAATAGAATCAACGAATAACCAGCAAGATGGTAATTTTTATTATTTTTGTAGCTTTTTGAGTTCCCTTTTACTTTATTTGAAAATGAAAATAAATTCAAGAAGGCTATTCCTATCTCTAAATGTTCTCTTGGCACTTAGCAGGATTTTTTTTTTTTTTATTGCTTATTAGATCTTGCTGGGACTTCCTTCCTTTTTTCTGGTCTGGGCATTTGTATTTATTTAAGTTCTCTGAGCCTCTTCTAGGTCATCCTTAATTGATGTTCTAAGGCTCAGGAACATTGTCTTGATTCTTGAAAGAGATCCTCCCACATGTCACACTCTTCATAGATTACTTCTATACAGGCTTATACTTGGTTCATGTAGGTCTTAATCTCAGGATTTAGTTTAGCTGGTAGGGGTTGGATGTTTTTTGGTGTTCAATACTAGATCTCCTTTACCTTATGGAGTTGATCGTACAAATATTCTTTGGTGACCCTATGTTTGTCTACTTCTCTTAGCCATTCTCCTAAATCAATATCCGAGCCGATAGTTCTTGTTTCCCACAATTGTTTGATTACCTGGAGTTTGGACACCTTTTGTAGTAGTGGAATTTGAAAGTCCTTATAATCCAAGGTCGTGATATCTAACGAAGGCTTGTTGACTATATCTTGGATACCTCCAAACTATTTGATCATATTGTTAGGGTAATAGCTTGTGTACAATATCATCCCAATTAGGGGTATTGTTTGATAATTTTTGCATACTAGGATTATCTTTTTGAAGTTGCTCCATCTTGTTGTTTATAAAATATTAATGACTTAGAAATTTCTCAACACTTCTACATAGCAATAAGTGGATTTTTCTTCTAGGAGATGGACCTTGTTGATAAAAGAATTGATTAGATCAATATTATGAGAAAATTCTCCTCAAATTAGATCAAACCCATAACATGTCATGTAGCTCACAAATGATACTGTCAGTAATGCTATGCTGGTCTTTACTACACTATCATTCTTTTCTTTCAAAATATTGAGGATTTTGATCTATTCTGAAAGGAAGGGTAAGACATATGATTTGTCTTCAAGAAACTAGCCTATTAACTCAGTGACCCTGAAATAGATGAGGAACTTTTTATTAGGGAATAAAAGAGTCTCGAATGTAGCTAGGATAAAGGTTTTTTATTTTGTTCTATCCCCATTCCTTAAGGTTGCCACATAAAATGCCCGGTTGGTTAGATTTAGGCTTAATGGCAAACTAAGCTTCTAAGTCTTCTAATTTTATGTAGTTCCTATTACAGCTTTAGAGAGCTTTGTTCACTTTAGCTTTTCTAATCCCTAGGAATCTTGAAAAGGCATTCATCGGGTTCATTTCCAAATTTAAGCTATATATATTTTCAAAGGAAAGGGCTTGAAGTAATTGAGTGTACTCTTCAAGTGTTGGGCTAATTAGGTGAGTCCTAGCTCAAAAAGGTACTTCCTCGAGTTCTAAAATGTTAGTCAGGGCCCTAATTAGATTAATCTCTATTTTCACCTTGGGAAGTGATAGAATGGGCCTGATCTTGTTGAAGATGGTCTCTTATTCCCTTGAATTGAAGTGTCGAAACCATTGGTTTAAGACGGGCTTGAGGCCGATAGGCTTACCAATGAACTTTTCCTTGAAGTAGATGGAGTTGGATGAATAGGCTATTTCCTAATCTGAATTACAAAAGAAAATATATGTACAAGATTGACTGACTATTATTTACAAAAAACAAAACCTATTTATAATAATTCTATGTTTATAACATATTTATAAGAGAAATCAAGGAAACTCTAAGCCATTATATATTTTCATTCCCATCTTGCTTGATTATCAGTTGATTCTAGATGTCATGAATGCATAAAAGGTGGGTTCTATAGGTCCTTAAGCTTATGCAACCTTATTTGTTAAAGAACACTTCTATTAGTTACATTAAGCTTAAGTGGGGATGACCTAATCAACTCCGAGTGATGGTTACGCAATAGCACCCGAAGCTTACACAATGCCCCCCTATCTTAGGTTCCTAATACGGTCTAGGTTTAACTATTTCTACCATACATTTGTGGAAAAATAAATCCCTCCCCCCAAATAGCTAAATAAACAAAACCTACAAAAAAAATAACTTCAGTTATGATACAAATATTAATGAATTAACAAATAAGTAAATGAATTACGGTTAGTAAGGTGATTTTTAGAGATTAATTTTAATTTTGGAAAGTTGAATGGTTAACCCTCTTAATGGTTCCCTAATAGAGTCGTCAAACTATCGAGATTGGTTTTTTCCTTCCGGTTTTTATAAATTAGGTATTCTTTAAACTTATCAGTATTGAACCTTACTTATTTAATATCGACCCCGATTAAGGTTTAAAGAAAACTGATTTTTTTTTATATTTTGAAAACGCTTTAAAGTCGCCACTCAATTGGAATCAGGAAAAAGAGTTAAGTTATAACCAAACCAATTGGATGGATTAATTATAACTTAGCTACTAGTCTAACGATAAAATCAATAAAACGATTTTAGAAACTAGAGAAATGAGTCCAAGGACTAGGATTTTTAAACTCTTAATGGTATCATTAACTTTCCAAATTTAATCTTAATATTAAAATCACTTTTTAGAAATACTATTCTATAAAGTGAAAATCGATTTATTGTTTAAGTGAACTAAATAATTTCAGTAATCTATAAAATGGAAAAATGGTTTTTTCGTTTTTTACTGTTGCCCTTAGGTGCCTATGTACCCATTATTCAAGATCAAATATACGTAATTCTTTTTGTAAAACTTTAATGGGTTGGGTTTGTTTTAATTTAAAAATACATTGGATTTACATTTTTAACCCAATTTGGTTTATTTAAGGAAATTTCTAAAAGAAGGGTTCTAAATTGGAAATTTTATCTTTTGGAAAATTTTAAAATGCTCTAATTTTGAAAAAATTTCCATTCATTTTATTTATTAAAAAAAACTAATTTTTCTAGTTGGTAAAATTTTATCCATTTATTTATTTATTTTATTTTATCTATTTCTAAAAAACAAATAAAAATGGGCTATTCTTTTTCCTTTTTTTGCTATTCTTTTTTTTCTCTCTTTTTTTTTCTCTTCTTTTTCTTTTCTTTTTAATTATTATTACACTTGCATGGAAAACAACAATAAATAAACAAATAAATGAAAAAAAGAATTATGCAGATCGGGTTGGCTGAAAAAAAAATTATGCAAACCGAATTAGCTTGGGGTCGGCTTGGTCGACTTGAGTCGGCTCGTAGTTGATTCAGTCAGCTTAGGTCAACTTCGATCAGCTCGAATTGACTCGAGGAGTTGGATTAGAGTGTCTAAACTGAGGTTTTTTGGGTGTGAGGAATTTATTGGTGGTAGTGGTTTTTACCAAAAATCGCCATAGAGGTAGTTGTCCTAGAGAGAGAAAGGGGTTGGGATAGAGAGAGAAAGCTCTGATTTTGCTTACCCAAAATGTTTCTAAGCTTGTGTTGTATGTCCTTGTGTGTTTCTTGACTCCTATTTATATTAAATGAAGCTTGAACAAGGTTGGAAAGGTCAGTAATGGAGAAATTGGTCATGAATGGAGATGTTGGATTTTTAATTTTTTTTTTTCATTTTTGGAGCCATTTTAATATTGAATTTTTGCTGAATTTTGACGAAAATTGGGTCTTAATTCAAAGTACGCCAAGTGTACTATACAATTTCATTATTAATTTGTTGAATTGTATAGTAAATGGGGTAAAAAAATGACCCTAAACTAAGCATACGAGAAAGGAAAAAACACTGGAATTAGGAGCTGAAATCATGGAGGAAGTAAAAAGAAAATAAGAAGAAGAAGTCCAGACATGTACTGTGCATGTGCTGGATGTACTTAGCTAGCGTGTGCATTGTATGCATTTGGGCAAAAATGAAAAAGTCAGGCATTGTTGCTCCTGCTCTTTTCAAAATCAAATAGGGTCAAAGGCCCTAGGTTAGATCTTATGGACTTGTTTTAATCTTGGTCCAATCCCCCTCCCCTCCTTTTTTCATAATTAAAATAATAAATAAAATAAAAAAAACAAAGATGAAAAATATTAAAGCATGACTCCTTATTTCTTTTATATTTAAACTTTCTATTTCTTCTTTTTTTTGTGACTTTTCAATTTTTCTAAATTTTTCCATTTTTGTATTTTTTTTTAATTTCTCATTTTTTCTAAATTTTTTTGGGGGTTTTCCCTAAATTTTCTATTTTTTTTTGTATTGTTTTCTAAATTTCTTATTTTTTGTGCTTTTTCTTATTAAAGACCCCTTATCCTATTGAAATAAAATAAAATAAAGATAGCAAAAATTGGGTGTCTACAGTATAATTGATCTAACGAGTTGATTCCTATCATACTTATTAGGAAAGTTTAGGAAGAATGATTGGAGTTAAGGAGATTGGTGGATGTCGGGTTTATGTTGAAGAATTGTAGTATGGTGTTGACTAAATGGAGTAAGAACATCGTCGTTAATGATAGACCTTAATTGAAAAATTGAAAAGGAAGTTGGCTAATCTTCAAGCTAGGGTTATTGCAGAGTTGATGGAAGAGAAGATTGTGATTTAAAATTAGATTGATGAATTGTGGAGTAGAGAAGAAGTCTATTGGTACCAAAGTTCAATGGTTAATTAGCTTACTTATGGTGATAGGAATATGACCTTCTTTCATTAATGCACAGTTAATAGGCATTGAAGAAACAAAAATTTTCAATTGAGGATGATATCGATTAGGTTATAAGAGACAAAGAAGCTATAGGAAGAAATTTTGTGAATAATTTCTCTAAGTTATTTTCCCCTAGTAGCAAAAGGACATGGCTAGATATGTTAAGTTAGGTGAACAAGGTAGTGACCCAAGAGATGAATTATGTCATGTGCAATCTAGTTAATGATGAGGAAATTAAGGTTGTTGTATTATAGTTGAATGCTCTTAAGGCTCCAAGTGTGGATGGCTATCCTAAGATCTTTTTTCAAACTTATTAAAACATCATTAGGCCATTTATTACTGAAGCAGTCAAGCAATTCTTTTGTATATGTTAACTCTCTCCTTCTCTTAATTGCACTGATCTTATTATAATTCCTAAAGTTCAAAATCCTTCCAATGTGTCTTACTTTAGACCTATTATATTGTACAATAATCTTTATAAAATTGTCTCTAAAATTCTAGTCAATAGACTTAAACTGTTCCTATTAAAGAGTTAACATCCGAGAATCAAACTGCTTTTGTATTAGGATGTATGATTTAAGCTAATATAATGGCTGCACATGAGCTTTTTCATTTTCTTAAAAACAAAGAGAGAGGGAAGGACTTGTTTTGTGTAATAAAAGTTTATGTAAATAAGGTCTTTGATAGAGTTGAATGAGATTTTTTGGAAGAGTTGATATTAAAAATGGGTTTTATTGATTGATGGGTTAGATGGAATATGTCATGTGTTGCTAGTGTGAATTTTAACATCTTAGTTAATGGTAAGGAAGTGGGTAATTTTAGGCCTAATTGGAGCATCGAGTAAGGTAATCCATTATCCCTTTTTTTGTTCTTGTTTATTGTTGATGTCCCCTTTATAGGGTTAATTAAAGCCCTTAATTGTGGCTTAATTAAAGGTTTATAAGTCAAACAAAGCTACCTTGGACCACTATCTATTTTTTATAGGTGACTCATTTTATTTTGTAGATGCAAAGATATCTAATGTGACAAGATTGAAGAGATTGTTGGTTAGGTATTGTGAAGCCTTGGGTCAGTCCATCAACTTCAACAAGTCTACTATCTTTTATAGTAATGGTACTCTTATTAGATACAAGCAAATTTTGGAAGGTTTTCTTAACATTCCAACTATGCTAGACCTAGGCAAATACCTTGGTATTCCTACAATTTGGGGAAGATTGAAATAAAAGGCTTTAAAATTTGTTAAACAGAGGATTTTGCAGAA
Source organism: Lumnitzera racemosa (assembly GCA_024138005.1). Taxonomy (NCBI): domain Eukaryota; kingdom Viridiplantae; phylum Streptophyta; class Magnoliopsida; order Myrtales; family Combretaceae; genus Lumnitzera; species Lumnitzera racemosa. The sequence goes on from JAMXBC010000006.1 coordinate 67,866,452, forward strand.
GTTATAGTAGTGGAAACAAAGTTGTTGTTAGAGGTAAGTAGAGAGATTTTGATCAAGACCATAGCATGTGCAATTCCAACCAATTCGATGGAAATTTTTAAATCACCCCTGAAGTGGTGTAGACAAGTTAATTCATGCCTTCCCAACTTTTGGTAGAGTCAGTGTTATACCTCGAAGTAGCAAAGTTGTAATAATCCTGTCATGTAAATCAACTTATGATAGTAACTAACCTTATAGTCTTTATTATAGATATGATTTATATAAGGCGTCTACGACTTTTCATTTTGAAGTAAACTACCCATTCATAATTACTAATAAAATTTATAAATATAATTAGAAACTTTAAGTCATAATTACATTAAGATACTTATACTGTCTTCGATCTAAGGAAATATTTACATGCCATATTAGTTTGATAAATAAAGTATTATAAGACCAGTACATAAACCTAAGAGTTAATAATAAAATTTTAGAGGACTTAATTGTTTATCCACTTTGATCCTCACTTCCCCAAGGTACTTCAAAAAGAAACTATCCTCGAGATAGTTATAATACAACATCTCAATTAGAACCTGTAAGAAAATCTATAAGGGTATAAGCAACCAACAGCTCAATATGTCGGGATGGAGACTTAAGAATGCATAACAAACATAAACAATTAATTACATTCAATACAACATGTAAATGGCATCACATAATGTAGTTCAATCCATTGTGAAATTAGATTAATTTCACTTGCTTTAATTTGGGTTAAGGCATTTTAATATTTATGCAACAGCTCATAATCAAATCCAGGTTTGTGCAATGGATACACCGCTCCCTCCATGACAATCCTTTGAATCATTGCTTTCATCCTTACCGTGACCTCCTCTCCTATCACTTAGTTTAGCTAAAGATGAAGAAAAAATCACTATGTTATCTAGCGTTATCTTTTTTGAAGGTATTAGTATTTGGTTAAAGAGCCCTAACAATTCCTTAAAAGGTTGCAATGCATATCCAGTTAAGGTATTAGGTCAAATATGGTGAAGTTCGGTTTAAGGTGATCAAATAATCTAACATCACTCAATTCACAACAAACTACCAAACACAACCTCTCTTTTCAAAAGTAATAAAAAACACACAAGCATATGCACATATAATTACTTAAAGGCACAATTACATACAATCTTAAGCCTCTGAGTACTTTAATATGGTATTCCAAAATACAACGATGTATTGAACTCAGCTTACCTAAAATCCTTAGTTCGCTTACTAGACTTGCTACGAGTCAATTTATCTTTGCATGTCCTATAGTATAAATACTTTTTTAGTATTTTTTTATCCTTATGACATATAGGCTTTAAATTATGATTTGACTCAATTTTCTATATATATATATATATTACTTATTATTGACTTATTTTAGGTTAGTTTCTAAATCGATTTTTGAATTCGGTTTCGATTTAGGTTCTAATTCAATTTTCGATTACGGTTGTTATATGTAAATCCTAAGAACTCATTCCAAACCATTATATAAAATTAATCACATTATACTCGGGTATCCTAAATATCATATTTAACTTTTAGCCAGTATTCTAGTCCGTATAGTATACCTTAATTCTAATTTAATTATCGAATTTACTTTTGATGTGAGAAAAATTTATATTTTTTTTATATAATTACCTAAATTCAAGTTTCATATTAGATTTATTGTATATTACTATTATTATTATATTATCAATTTTAATCTAATATTTTATATTTATTACATTTCCAATTTCACATATTATTAATTTACATATATTCACCACTTAATACACATAATAATTACGTATAACACTCTAAACACTACAAATATCATAATACATAAAAAATTAACATCCGAAAACACCTAATTACATGCTAAATTAGTATTTTCTTTAAATTATCACTTAATTACCCAAAATAAGCCTAAAATCATTGTTTTATATATCATTTTAAGGCCTAAAAATTATCTAATTTTTTTTAAAAATTAATTTATTAAAATTCTCTTTATAGCACTGTTTTAAATACTCTAAATAGCCTATGTAAAAATTTTGAGCTCAAAACTATACTATTAAGGTAATTTATTTCTAAATTGAAAATAAGCTTGGGTTTCGAGATTTCTTAATGACTATATATTTTTAGATCTAAATTTAGCAAACTAACATTTTTCCCTAAATCTATATGCATAAAAAGCTCATAATACCAAATTTCATAATTTTCTACTTATATTTAATAATTTTAATAAATTAGACAAAATTGAGTTAGAAATCGAACTCACATGTCCGATCAGCTTTTGACCACCAATGGTGGCTCTATGGGCATCAACAGGATTCGATGATGGTGGTAAGGTGTGGTGGTAGCAGCCATCCTTCTCTAAGTGGCTATTGGTCGTGGGTTTGCTTTACAAGCCCTAATTGTATACAATTTTTATAGCTTAGTTTGAAGTTGCTGTAGGTCGATAAGAGGTGTAAGAGTGGCCAAAGCTCAAATTAGTCAAGCATGGTCACGTCTTGTAGAAATTGAATTTGCAAGACAAGGCAAGAAGTTGGGAATGTAGATGCAGGTCCTTTACTGTTGTTGTGGCGGTGGCAACTATCCTTTCTTGGGTGGTTATTGGTTGTAGGTTTGCTTTACAAGCCCTAATTATATAAAATTTTTGCTATTTTTTTCTAAAATTATCTAATCTTACTTCTTTAGTCTCTCTCCAATTTTTTTAGCTTCCTAATTGACCAAAATGAGGAATAAAGATGATGTTTTGAATTTATAGTGAAGTCTAAGGTTGCTCTTTGATTTTCTAATTGCTAAATATCCCTTATCACATTTAATTACCTAATTTTTTCCTACTTAATACCAACATGCCAAGACTAAGATCTAGACAATTCCACACTTTTTCTTATTTTTCCTTATTTTTATTTGATTTTCTTTTATCATTTTTTAATTACTTAGTATTATTTTAGTATATTTTAGATATTTTAAGTGGTTTTAGGTTTTTTTACCTACATGTAAATACATATATAGTATAAGTAAATACTTTGAAATATTATTTATGTTATTTTATGATTTTTAATGTGTATATAATTTATTTTTATTGATTCGTTAGTTATTGAAACTTATTTCATTCGTTTTTTTATAAATAACGGGTAATATGTTGATAATTCAATATTATAATATTTAATAACTTTATTACTTATTTTTCTAAATTCAAACTCACAAGATCACTTTTATTAATATTTTTAACTTTGTCGTATAATTTAGGCTTGATTGGACATCTTATTCAATTGCCCTAAACTTTACATATTGACTTCAAACTTCTGGTTACAAGGCTTACCGTCGGCATAGAAGGGAAGGGAAAATTCACTGGTTAAATTGAGAGTCAATGATTAGAGCAAAAGGACAAGGAGGTATGGAATTCAAGGATCTCCAAATCTTTAATGTAAGTTTATTAGTTAAATTGGTTTGGTGTATTCATTAGAATCCACAACCTCTATGAGTTAAAACTAAAAGGTATCTATTTCTTATATGTAGAATTTTGATTTATAAGGAGTGAGAATAGGAACTCTTGGGCCTAGAGTAGTATCTTAGACGGGAAGAGAGTTTTGATGGAGAGTGCGTTTTGGAGGGTAAAAAATGGCAAGTAGATCTTAGTTGGTAAGGATAGGTAGATCCCTTCCTTTTGGGGGTGGTGGGGTTTGGAAAGGGGACTTGAGATAGATTTAACTTTAGGAGTTAGAGCACTTATAGATAGGAAGGAGACGTTGTGGACTTTATAGAGTATAAGGGTGTTGTTATTAGATCAAGAAGTAAAAGCAATAAAAGGTATACCTTTAGGGGACTTTGGGAATGTGGATAAACTTGTTTGGCCATTCATATGTAATGGGGAGTTCTTAATTAAAACTACATATCATCACCTATGTTCTATTAAGAAGAGAGACACTCTTGATAAGGCATCTTCTTGTGTTGTTAGGGATGGCTTATGGAAAAATTAGGGAAATTGAAGATCTTATTGAAGATTTCTCATTTCTTTAAACATGGTGTTGAGAATGAATTTGTTTCAAAGGAAAGTCATCACAAGCCAATTTGTCCCTTTTGTAATGAGGCTAAATAAGTTGAATATCTCCTCTTTTTGTTGTGAGTTAACAACATATGTATGGATGGGGAACTTGAGTTTGCGAATAAACAAAATGAGCATCAATAATTTAGTGGAATGGTGGTTGTCATAGAGCCATAGGAATAATATGAGGAAGGGCTTAATGGTAGAGCTTGAATCTAAATTAGTGGAGGTAGCTTAGTTTATATAGAAAGATAGATGTGATGCCCTTTTTAACACTAGAAACCCCAATCTTATTGCTATGGTGAAGAGAATGGAGAGATGGTTTTTTAAGAAAGAAATGGTCAAAGACTCTTGTTTCTAAAGATGTTAGTTATTCAGATTGTCATTGAGTTCCTAGGCATATGAGGGAGATAGTAGATTAGAAAGGGAAAAAGGTTATGGATGTGGATGACTCATGCAAGGAAGACCGTATTGTTATGAATAATGATGTTATAGTTTGTGGAAGATGCAAAGTTGCTGTATCTTGAGACCATTGGGTAACTTTTCTCGAGGCAAATTGTTAAGTGGATGGGTTAAGGTGTTAGCCAATACTAACCCATATGTATTTGTAAGTTTTGATAGGTCTTAGGCTAGGCTGGATTCCTAAGTTAGTACAGCCATTGTGGTACGTAAGGCTAGGTAAAAAAGCCATTAACCGTAGATTAAATCGTGAACTGAAAATTTGGTTTCTAATTTTTGCAAATCATTTGGTTCTATTATATAAAAACAATTTGTGGTTCGATTTGGGGAAGTAAACGAAATCGAACTGTTTTGAACCAAACCAAATCATTTAGTTGAAGGAAAAGAATTCATGTAATTGTTTTGTACATTTTTTTTTTCATCAATCTTTATGAATTTCATCAAATTTTTCATATTATGATTTTCTTTGTCTTAATTTTTGGTCAATTATTAAGATTAAGTTAAGTGAATTTCATATGAAATTGCATATATAGAAATTTTCCTTTTTTGGACTATCCTTTTCTTATATGTTTTGAAATTAAGGACCTGATCTTAGTATTTTTTATGTATCTTTTATCTATTTTTTTGTTTTTAGTGTGTTTTTTTTCTTCTTTGTATTACTTTTAGATGGACAACTCTACTTTTTCCTCTTTGTTATTTGTTGGAATATAGTCACTTATCTTCATTTAATCAAGTAAGGTTTGTTAAGATCGTGTACAATTTTTTGCTAAGTATTGTCATATATGATACGTATGTGAGAAATTAGGTAGAAACATATGAAAGTTTAATGAAAGGAAAATATATTATTAGGGATAAAAACATTTAGTAAAAATTTGACATAAGCGGTTCGAACTGTGGATTGAATCAGATTGAACCAATTTTAATTAGATTTGAAAAATTTATAAACTGAATTGTATGATTAGATTTGATTTCAAAAAATAACATAATTTTATTCACCTCTAGTGGCACCTCTAGTGGCATGTGTAGCTGATGGAAGCTTAATTGATAGTTTCGAGGGCCTCGTCTATGCCCCAAGCCTTGAGGCCACTAAATGTTGGGCTTTTATTCAGGCTATTCATCTAGTAAAGGCGAGAGGATGGACCCATGTGTCGTTTACCACTAATTTGCCTTTTACTTGTTCAACCCTTGACCACGGCATCCTATAGTTTGCATTAGGCTTATGAAGCCTTCTTTCAAGAAGCTTTATCACCGCTAGAATCTCCTAACCGAGTTTTTTTTTTGTAAAAGTGTGAATCTGTGTGCAAATTGGGTAGAATGAATGTGGCCTTACGATCGGTTGTTGGAACCCCATTCTCTCTCCAGGAGCTACTTCATTTAGATCTTCTTTGTTTGATTGCTTTTGTTTAAGTGCTTTTTGTACCGAGTTTGACACGGGTTGATTAATGAAATCTTTCTTCTATGAGAAAAGAAATCCCCCTTCTGAATTGCGGGACTTTTTCGGGTTCTTGACATTTGTACAAAAATGGACATGTCAAAAGTCACATTAATATGGATTTTAAAGTGAGTGTCTCTCTTCTTAAAACAGATCCTAATTACCTCAACAAATTTATGCACGGAATCAATGCTTACAAGGAAAAATTATTACAGCTTAAGGAATATGGTATAGAGGTCATAACCGAGAAAGTAATGCTCTGGCAGACATGGCAGTACGATCGGTACAAGCATTTTGAATGGGAGATATATTATGCTTCGTTCCTCCGGGTTTTATTTGTCCCCCCTTGTGAACAAATTTTAGGGTGTAAATATTAGAGTTTGGAACTCCTATTACTCATACCATACATATGAGGTACTTTTATAGTGCTTCTATTTTATGCAATGAATATCCCCACTTCATTGCCTTAAAAAAAGAAAATAAAAACTACTGGATTCAAAGAGTTCAACTATTACATTATCAGAAATATGAAATTCTAATACTTCCCTATCGATTATACCCTTCACAACGTTTATCTACCGTCCTCCCTTTGCTGGTGGAAAAAACAAGATAGGTACGCTTGCTACGAGAAGGCTGGCTGAGAGCCGAGTGTCAAAAGGAGCTGAGGGTAGTGCCAAAGTGGCCTATATTTTAAATGAAAAATGCAATAATTAGAGATCCATCTACCCAAGTGTGGTAGAATTTAGAATTACAAAAAAGAGAAACCAACGGACAGACAGGGACATCTCATAAGAAGTTGAAACCAAAGTGGAAACAGTGTGTTACTTTTCTTTTACCTCGTGTCTTCGTACAATCCGATATCTGGGCATGTCTTTTGCAATCCCACCACTTAGTTTCATGGGCTGGGTCAGTCCCTGGAGACATATTTCGGTACCCAATGTTGCAAGTTCGATATATCCCTAGGTCAACGAGAATCTCGTATATGTAGAATTCCTTGATGCAACACTACGGGAAAAAGGGACCTCTAATTTATAAGTTGTAGAGTAAGGCAAGAGAGAATAAAGCTTTTCATGATAAATTGACAAATATTTGTGACAAACTATTATCTTATTCCATCAAAAGAACTCCTGATCCTAATAGCGATTCTGTCTTATGGAGATGAAATTTCCTTTTTCTCTTCCCCCCAAAACTAACATGATGTCAATAATCAGCAACCAACAAGTAAAACTTTCAACTGTTCTACTCATCCTTTTCCTCCTAACAATAAATATAAAGTTTTCTCTTAAATCCAAATTTAGGAAGCAGCTATATCGCAATCTCAAAAACACAACACCACCAAACTCACATCTTCCCCAAAGGAGGAATACAATGCATACATGTACAACTGCGATTAAGAAGAATAGACCAGAGATACTCTAAAATGATCAAAAAAGCCTCTAGAATTGCTGTGTGTTCATTATTCTATACAATGATGAAAAAGCACAAATGGTAACATGGTGGTGATTCAACTTTGTAAACCTTACATTGTCAAACAAAAACATGTATCGAATCGAAGCTTTTCTAACTCTAAGATGAATGACTGTATAAATCGACCCACCAATTCCCTATCCTCTTCTAATCACTAAGTGAAATGAAATTATTGCTATAGATATGTACAAGGTGGCCACTACACAGCTACAATTTCTCGGCTATTCTTACTACCGCATCAGCTAGTTTATTGAGAACAGCTAGTAAACCATCAGCCTGGTTCTTACGCTGCTCTCGTTCCAACTGAAAATTGTTGTTTTGAGTTTCAAGCTGAGCTATCAATAGTTTGCCATTCTTTTCCAAAGCATCAAGTAGGTGATACTGCAGACCTGTTGTTTCCTCCTCTTCCTCATTTACTACCCGCTTCCGTTTCCGTCCCTCTTGAGAAGTGGAACCTATTTCTGGATTGGAAACTGGCTGCTCCTCATTGATCGCACCTAAAAACAAAGATATCGCAGTCAAATCAAGCTACTATAATGTCATGAAGATGTGCTAACATTGGCTTCTATGTAAATGATTGTGAGGTTTCCATTCACATAATCCATGTCTTGAACTAGCACATTTCTCATACAATTAACCTCCACAAGTAACTTGCCATGATGGTACCATATCACCATGGTAAAAATGGCAAAGTTGTATATCATCTTAATTTTGTTAAATCTAAAATGCATTTTGCTAGTTTTCATAACTCAATGGCACCTCTAAAAATGACATAAAATGCTAACACATATCAACATCTTCAGATGTAACCATGCAAAAAAAAAAAAATGCTGAATCCCAGGGGAAAAAAATATCCCCATACTGTCAAAGGTAGAGTGGAAAAAACAGAAGATATCTATAACTCATCAACTTTGACCTTCTTTTAAAGGTAAGAGCTAAATAAACCAATGTTGGCCAATTATCTCTCCAGCTTGTTCTAGTTGCATTGGCTTAGCAAAGTGGGTTGCAAAAGATGGACATTTTCGGCAAACTCAAAACTGGGAATTTTTTTTTAAAGATCAATCCAGAACACTGAAAAGCTGAAGGAAATAAGAGAAATCAAACTTTTACATAAGGGATTGTCAGGGTAGGTAACGGTGCAGACTGGCATAAGTGATAGGCTATGACATGGTACCTAAAAAGTCCACAATATCTCAATTTGCAAGGCAGCATTACTATTTGCCTATTGGTGGTAAGCTCTTTCCAGAATTGATTGGGTCTTAATCTTGACAACCATTACCTCTTTTATATTTTTACACTAAAACATGAGAAGCAAGGTACTCTAATCAAAGCAAAAGGGTAGGGTCCATTTAGCCAGGGGGCAATGGTCACTCGAATTTCTAAATGACTTGCAAGCTAGCATTCGCTAGTCCTATCCAAAAAATGGCACAAAGCACAGGATTTCTAAAATCAGTCAACACAAATCCTCTGCAGCCTCTACCATGTGGAGACATATCTCCTTCATGAACTTTCATATGGAATTCACCAATTATCAGGAGGATTTCAATATCACTATCTGAAATTTAAGTGATTTTTCAATATAACACTTAAAAAGTATAAGATGATAGATGTCATGTACGATTGCATTTTTGTTTGTTAAATTTACTTTCCTACCATTTATTGTTTACATTTATATTCTTTGACCAATGATGATTTGCTATGTTATCTTTTTAAAACTTGATAGCAAGTAATAAATTTGAATTATGTATAACAGATACCACCTTCAAACTTTATGTATAAATTTTGACAAGTAAAAGAGAATCTTGTATGTTAAATATATAACAATTATTGAAACTTTGAGTGTAAAATTAAAAAAAAAGTGCTTAAAATTTAAATAATGATTTTGAACCTATCCTTCCATTTACCAATAAGAATAACATTGTCCCAAAAATAAAAGGGTGTCAAAGCAGTCAGGGTTCACATGCAGAAGGCAATACCTTGATCTTCTCTCCCGCCAAAACCCGATGGGCATTGCTTCTCTGCCAGAGCAAATAACAAATAAGAGAATGGGTAAGGAAAGAAAAAAAAAAAAAAAAAAAAGGAAAGAGAAGATTAAAAAAAAAAACTAAAACATTCTTTAAAGTACACTATTGAACAAAGAAAACAAAGTAATAAACTGCACTAAGCTGTACAGATCGAGAAAAATGGTGACTGCCAATAAATCGAAAACACGCAAAATCTGGAATTGTAATTGAAAAAATAAGATACCCCTGTTCTAAGGCCTAATCAAATAAAATCCACCCACTACCTATTTTATTTTCATTATTATATAATTTGCTATCTCAAACGTGCGTCCAGATCCAAATCCCTATATCAACCACTGAATATTGTAATGAATAAAATCATTCCTAGGAAAGCGATATATGCAAATAACTCCAATCTAATTTCAGTCAACTCCAATCAAATAAACGCACCCAAAAAAAAAAAAAAAAATCTATACAACTTACAACTTTATTCACACAGAAGTACAATTCAATCCAACTACCTGAAATCGGCACCGCGGTAGCAACTGGCACCGACGGTGGATGACCCACCTTATCTGCCTCAGCTCCACCGCCACCACCATCTTCCTGCTCAAAATCCGAAAACAACCCATCCTCAGGCGCCGCACTCCTACCACTATCGAAAATTGCTGCCGTCTCCTCCTCCTCCATCAGCACCTCCCTCGGAGGAGCCAGCGCGAGAGCGAGTGCCGTCTGAGCCACCTCAGCAGTTGCGTCGGGACCCTTCTCCAAAATCTCATAAACCTCACGGTCGAAAAACCCCGGCAACTTCCTCTCTCTCCTCAAATCGTTCCTCAACACCCAGAAGGAATCCGTTTCGTCCCTTATCTTGGATTCCCAATCTTTAATCTTTCTATAGTCTCCCGCCAAATTGCTCCACCTCTTCCTGCACTGAACTGGTCCCCGGTTCACACCGTGCTTTTTGCAGTATGACGCCACCGATGCCCACTTTGACTCAGTCTGGCCCGAACCTGGAAAGGAATTGACGTTTCTGCCCCTCCTAACCCTACTCTCCGCGACTCTCTTCCCTTGGATAAGCACCAGAATCTCTTGCCTTGTCCACCGCGGGAGCCGCGACACTCGGCCGCCTTCTTCGCCGCCGTCGAGTGACGGAGGACGGTTGTCGCCGCCGTCGGCTTCGCCGTCGAGGGGTGGGGTTGTCGTTAGGGTTAGTTTCTCTAACGCCATGTGGATAATCAGTGATTTAAATTAATTTAAGAAAAAAAAAATATCGCCGTTCCTTTTTAGCACGTGGCTCCGTTACGAGTAACGGCGTTTTAAGTGATTAAGCTCAAGGGCTTAAACTTAATCTCATCTCTCTCCGTAAGAACGAATTGAGACCAGAGAGAGAGAGAGAGAAAAAGAGAGAGAGAGAGGGAGACTAAAATCTAAAAAGAAGAAAAGTTATGGGTTTTGGGGGGGTTTTCTTTAGGGTTATGTTTATTGTTTTTAGTGGATTTGACAAGTACGCAATCACTAGAGCTGTTGAATTTGACCCAAGGTGATATTTGGGAAAATTAATTCGGGTCCTTATCATTAATTACTTAAGTTGAGATTATGATTTTTTGTTTAATTGGTTGCTTGTTTTGAACAATAACCAAATCTCTGAGGGCACGTCTAATATCTTGGCAAAGGTCGCTGTCTAGGATTGAAATATATAGTTTTTAAGGCTAACTTTAAGATGTAAAATTCGTGAAATTCAAACGTTTTAAGCTTTTCTTTGTAAATTTGACTAATTTATTTATTAATTATTTAAAATTTGAGAGGGGCAAGTAATTGGTGTTCTTATTTTTTAATGTGAAAAATAATAAAGAGATGTTGGGGGGCTCCAAGCACTCCTAAGGGCTGTATTCCCTACAGATTTAGAAGATTTAGGCAGGCTTTCACTTTGAATCATTTCTCCCTATACTTACTTAATGCTAATGCTCCCCCCCCCCCCCCCCCCCCCCCCCCCCCCCCCCCCCCCCCCCCCCCCATTGAAGCCGCTTTTCTTTGATTGTTTGGAATACATATAAGAAAAAGGTTAATGGGTTGCCACTAGTGAATGTTTTTATTTCCTTCTTATATGAAAAATATGATGTCATTATTTAGTTAAATGTAAACTTCATAAGTTAATATTCAATTAAAATATTAAACATTGAAACTACCATAATTCAATGACTTTGTTGCATACACTTATATACGGTAAGGATATGTAAGAGTTAAAAAGTTAAAATTAGACTTTTCATTATAATATTGTACTATTTAATCTTTTAAACTCTTAAATAAGTACTTGTCCATATTTGATTGCTTAGGTCTATAGTGGGTTATTACCTAAAAATTTGCTATCAATGTTACCACATGCTTAATTTTGGTTGGTAGTATACACCATTTATATTACACACGTTACGTATATTACACATTTCTAAGTGTTTGATCCATATTAAACAAATAGTCACACTGACAACTCATTTACCTACTTATGATGGTTAAGCATGTGAAACAACTAGCCACTTCATCCTAAATGTTCAACCCTCAATGTGACGCCCTGAAAGCCATCAAGCTACAACGGTCTACTTTGTATATCGACTTATGCTAGAAGTTGACAACTTAATTGCTACCACAGACCTAACATATATAAGGCTCACCCTCATACGACAAAACTGTTCTGCAATATTATCGGTTCCTCAAATATATAGAATACGTATTATATGACAAACATATATTTACATTGTGTTTATATACATAATACTCATATGAGTAGATAAATGCTTATTACATCTCATAAGCATAAATAAGCTTCAATTGTAAATATCTTCACTCCTTATTTACACCAAGTTGCACACTTAAGAGTGTCTATAGTGCAACAAAATCAATCCGCTTTTGTAAGAAAGTTCATAAGGGAGTAGGTAAACCACATCTTAGTAAGGGTAGGAGGAAAAAAGCATTTATATGCGACACAATTCAAACAAAGTTGTCAAATTAGTTTATTGAATGTAATGTAGTAAAATAAATGACATCCACACAACATTTTCTAGTTTGTTATGAGATTAGACAAATTATGTCCACTTTAATATGAGTTGAGGAGTTTTATTGTAATGCAATAAATCATGGCTAAACCAAGACTTATGCAATGGAGATATTTCTCCTCCTGTGACTATCTCTAACCCCCAATCTCATAGTGACCTCTTTTCTCACTTAGTTCAGCCCTAAAGGTAGGCTAAGATCGATTCATACTACCTTTTCAAAAGAGTCGGTATTAAGTTAGATAATCCTAATGGTCCCTTATTGGTTTATAGTGCATGTCGTTTTGAAATTTTAGTCCATTTTAAAAGCAATCAACCAATTAACAAACACTTCAAGCAAAAGCCAATTTACAACTGCATAGCATAGCATATAGCTCAGCTACTAAATCAGTCCTTCAATATCTAACCATTAGCATAGCATGCGCATAATAAGCTACTTATAATTACAAGCAAGTATATAATCAATCTCTAAAATGCCATAAAGCATTTATCCCATTTATTTAACATGGCATTTTACTTGAGTTGGTTGGTTACTACAAACTTTTGTTTGCTTGGAAATCCTACATATCAAAACCTATGTTTAGTTTTTGTAAGATTATGAAAATTGTAGGTTTCTATCTATTTCTTTATTCTATTTATTATATCATTGTTAAGCGTGGTGACATATATATATTATATAGGGTTGTAAGATATATATATATATATATAATATATTACTTTGGTCATAATATTATATAAATATTGATACATGTAATGATATACTTAATATATGTTTATTCTTTTATACTATATAGTGTCTATTGTAAATAATTCTTGATATAAGGAATTAAAATATTTCTTATAATATATCATTTCTATTGTATGATAGAATCATGTTTTGATTAGGAAAAGTCATCATAAGACAATATTTTCTATAATGGTATAAGAAAAACCATTCATTTCATCATATAGTTATCCACATTTAGCACGATTAGTATCGTTGGGTTTGTATGAATGCAATGATATATCAAAAGATGACTTGTATATAAATATAGTTCAAATAGATAATAATGTAATGTTTATATAATATTTTATTAATAAACTATATTTTGCATATATATCAACAAAATAAGATAAATTTATAAAGTATACACATTTCACTTATCCCTAATGGGTACATGTAACAACATGTTCCCACAATATTATAAGATTTATCAAAAACAACATTCTATTAAGTGTTGAAAGATTACACTATGGATTTTTTTCTTGTTTTTTATTTTTCTTTTTTTGGTTGGGTGGTAGGGTGGTCTTTCACTTTTAATTTCCACAAATTAGCAACTTTTTGATGCAAATGAACAAATAAGTACAATGATGAAATAATTTAACAATAAATAAAGTAATGAAATTAAAAGATATAGGGATAGAGAATTCAAGTTTGGATTTCAAATGGAATTTGGACCATTCCCTACTCTTCATAATCACACAATGCCTTAGTTGAGCCTAATTTTCAATTTTCTTTTCCTTAATCTAATTAGTATAAAACATGAACTGATTTAATATTAACTTTTAACTAAGAATTAAGAAAAATATTTTTTTTTTCTTTTGGTAAAGATGGAAATTTTGAAGTCGTCACTCAATTGGTGTTATGAAAGAGTTAGGTTAGGATCAATTAGGTATATTGAACCTAACTTAACTATTGATTTGTAGGAAAAATCATTTTTTGAAAAACAATTTTTAAAAACCAATGATTTTGAGTTTGGGAGTTAACTTATTAAAACCTAAATAATTACCAACTTAACCTTCCGAATTTAAAATTTTCATTGTCAACCTTGTAAATTTTGTGTTTTAGATATATAATTGAACTTGAGTATCGATAGACATTCTTTAAGCCCCACGTGCTCGAAGGAATTAAAATTGATAAAAATTCTTAAATGAAACCTTAGAACAAACTTGAAAACTTCAATAAAAAATTCAAAAACCCTAATTGTATATGGAAACCTTAAATTCTAAGGCAAACTCTAAACACAGAGAAAACACTAGAACAGTCAATTAAGAAAATTCAATATTAAACAATTAGAGATGTATTTCAATAATAAAAATTAGCTAAATTAAACCAATTAAATTAATAAAAATTATGGATTTGTCCTTGTGAGTTTACATTGTGCTATACATATGCAAATTCCTCTCACATATAAATATTTATGACACATATCATGTAATATCAATTGGCATAAAACTGAACCAATTAAGATGTTAAATTAGTAAATTGACTATGGATATTGTAGAACCATGAAAATTCAATATCAAACAATAAAAAAATGTTTCCAAATAATAGTAGCTAATCAAATTAGGCCAATTAGAGAATAAAATTTATAAAATTAAAAATTACCCTATGAATATGTCTGATGCTATACATGTGTATATGTATACATATAATTTTCTTTCTTGTATGTTAAAATATACAAAATATTATATAATGTTAAATTAATTTAATTATGCAATTATAATACTAAACTAATGAAAACATAATTTTACCTCATATAAACAAATTGTATCGTGCATATGTTATCTTAATTGCATATGATTTAAAATTGAAAGCCTTAATTCAAACTAAAGGCCTTAAAATAATGACTTGAAACTACAAATTGACTATAGAATCCTAAATGCTGATTAAAATAAATAAAAACACTAAAGTCAAAACCATAAATTTAATTGAATCCTAATTTGGCTTGGAACCTCAAAATTCATTAATACATGTGATTTGATATTAGGAAGTCAAAATGAACCATCAAACAACAGTGCATAATTATATTAAATGAATTTAATTTTAACAATTGAACAAAAAAAAAGAAAAAGAAAAGAGAAACCCTAATCCTACATACATGTGGCCATGCATGACCATATATTGGAGACATGCCATCTTCCTTAAGTCTTCTAGTTAGTGTCATTACATTAACTTCATTCCCTTAGCCAAATGCTAACCAAGCTAGTTATATATTAACTAAAAATAGTTTTGCACATCCCAAGAGATAAGACTTAAGCATGCAACAACTTTCCCTCTTTTGGAAAATAGGTCACCTAAGTCATCCTTCAATCACTTAAGAATGGATAACATAGAGAAGCGCTGATAAGTTTTTATTTGTATATATTTTATATAGTGATTCTTCATAATTTTTCTTTGAATTTTGAGTTTTTCTTTTTAGAAAATGATACTTAATTGAGAAAAATCTTGTTTTCCAGGTTTTGGAATGATCTATTTAATAGAACCAGAATACAGAAATAAGTTTTACTTAATTCAGAGCTAAAATGATAAAGTTGTAACGATTTGAAGATTGACATAATGGAACAACAAGATTGTGTTGTTTCCAAGAGAATTTAGAGTCCAATTTTAAATTAAAATATGAGTTCAACGATCAAGGGATATGATCATATCTTTAGTTGTGTCCTTTCTAGGGTTTTGAATGAAAAAAAAAAAAAGAAAAGCAAACGAGAAGAATTAATGATGAGACTTACACAACCAAGTGATACAATTGTGCCTTTGGTCATGCACTTGCAACGAACTTAAATTTTCCTTCTCCTATTTAAAGCTTCACTAGGGCTTTTTGTAGGAACTTTCTAGCTTGATTTTTTGAGAGCTTTTCAAGAACAAAACACTCAAGAGAGGGGAGTACTTCAAAACTTCAAGATTTCAAGATTAAACATTGTTACATCAAACTTATGATTACTTCTTTTACCTTTCTTTAATTTTTGTTAAAGATTATTACTTTATCATGTGTAAGTATAGATCCTTAGTATCTAAGTCTTGTATGGTGTATTTAAGAGCTTAGTTATCACTAGGACTTACCGAGGTGAATTTGAACTAAAATAGGTCTTTTGAGATATTGAAGAAAATTAGAGAGAAATGGTCCACAACCGAACAAGAGTAGCTGACGTGAAGTTGCTCACAGAATGGGACTCACCAATGAACACAACAAAGCTTGACACCATACTTGATATGATACACAAGTTGATATCAAAGTCCATCCGCCACTAATCCTGAACTACTTGGCAAGATTAGATAAGAGTGTATGAAATATGGACTTAGAGAGGGTTGTCTCACAAGAACAGAATATTCAATATTAAAATGTTAGTTATTTGCGGTTTATAAAAGAAAAGGACTATTTATAATAAGTCTCTAGGGTAGCATTACTAATAATGAAATTACAAGAAAGTATATACAAAAAAGGGGATTCCTAGTTGTAGACACTTAATTTTTGCTTTTCCATAGTCTTAATTTTTATTTTTTTACAAAAAGGGTCCTAATTCAAAAAAATAAAAAATAATAAAAATTAACAAATTATGAAAATACCAAAAAAATAAGAAAAGGAAAAATTATAAAGATTTCGTAGATTTTTAGGAAGTAATTTATATTAAGAATAATTAGTTTAATGTTAATGTTAATTTTAGTTTAGTTAAAAATTTTAGTTTAGGGATTCAGATAGTTTAAATATAATTTAATGGTAATGAATGTCAAGACACAAACTAACAACCTAACGGATAAGTAGCGGAGTACTTGGGTGGATTTAGTTGGAGGTCACGAGTTTGAGTCTTAGTAGGCACTTATGTCTTCGATTTGGGCTTTATAAATCGTGAAAAAAGCAAAACGCCATCCAAAGTCCCAACATCAGGTTCTATCTTCATCAGATTTTTACTATTTAATTAATTATTTATTTATTATCGTTATGGTATATTATCATTATTTGGATTTTTAGTCATGTAACATAGCATATATGTGAATATTTTAGGTTAAGAATATTATATTTTAGGTGGTTATGTAACAATAATATAGATATATATTTTAACTTAGGTGTTTTCCTTAGTATTATATTTCTAGGAGTCCCCACTTAGAAAACGTGTTTTTTTTTTAGAAACAAAGTCAATGAATTTTTCAAAATTTTAGGACTTTTAGCGAAGTTTTTTTTTTATAAAACAATAACACTTAAGAGTTAGGACCCCTTTAGATTTTTTTCATAAACCGAATAAATTAAAACATAAACTTGAATAGTTTTCAAAATTAAAATAAATCAACACACTAAAGATTTTTTTAAAAAAGAACTACGATCGTCTGATCCTGGTTAGCCGGTACATAGGTACCTTCGGGACGACGATAAAATATGTAATTTTTCTAAATTAAAAAATCATTTTCATGTTGATAAAATAAAAAAAATCTTTAATTGACTTCTTTTCTATGGTTAGACATCTTTCCCATAGTTTAGATGTCTTTCCCATAGTTTAGATGTCTTTTTCATAGTTTAGGTTTTTTTTTTATGATTTAGACATCTTTTATATGATTCAGATATATTGTTTATGATTAGGAATTTTTTTTTCTTTCTTTCTTTCTTTCTTTTTTAATGTTTTAAGCATCTTTTCTATATAAAAATTTCATCATGTAGAACATTGCATATTTCATAAAATCTTTAGGGTTTTTCTTGAAAATAAAAAAATTATCACTTAGTTATTTTTAAATAAAAATTTTAATTTGGCACTTTTCAAAAGTTAGGTTTTTAGGTTTTTTTTTTATATATAATGTTAGGAATAAAAATTAGGCTTCTAGGGATTTTTCTTAATAAAAATAAAATGGTTAATAAAAACGTAAATTCAACCAATCATTTTTTATAGAAAGAACCAACACATTAAAGTTTTCGGAAAGAACTACGATTGTCTAATCCCAGCTGGCGGGTACGTAGGCAACTTCGGGGCGACGATAAAATCTGTAGAAACTTAGGTTCTTTTTTTTTCTTTTGATTTTATTTATTTATTTATTAAATATTATAATTAGAAAAATAATCCTAATTTCGGTAAATAAATAATGGTACCTGTTAGGGTTTAATAGGTTAGCCCCCGAACTTGGAACCCTCTGGTTCTTCATTTAAAATTAAAATTAAAGACCGGTAGCCAAATTGTAATCAATCCACCCAATTGATTACGGTTTCTTTTTCTTTTCCCGACTTCGGTCAGGTGGCGACTCCAAAAATTATTTTCAATAAAAAATTAGGATTTCTCTATTTCTTTAGTTGAGGATTAATATTAAATGGGTTAGGTTTTAGTATTAATCAAGAAATGAGAAATTAATATTATAAATAGAAAACCGAAAAATCAGACTCGACACTAGTACATACCAAAAAGGATAAAAAGGATAAAAGACCAAAAATGGAAAGTTATACAATGTTAGACGAGATGGATAGGTGGCAGTGTAACATTGGTCCCATACGAATATTCTTTGAGCATAGCAGACAAGAGGAGTCAAAATGTTACGGCAATAAAGGGGTTGAGATGAGAGGGATGGTGGCATGCCGAGAAAAAACTATTTAACCGTTTAAGTAAGTCTCTCGTCACTCAATAGGAACTTTTTAGTAGTGGTTGGTCGAATTACTTAGCACAGGGTCCTCGGTAAGGGAATAGTCGTCATCATCACTACTAAGTTACTGAGTGTATTGATCAACGTATGACAATTAGGGGAGCTTTAGGAGTTCAGCCACATTCTTTTCTCGTAAACTTTCTTGTCATCGATAGGTTGCCGAAAGAGAATTCACCAGGTGAAGGATTGGAGTCCTTGGAGCTATGCACGAGTAATGGGATCGTTGGTTGATAGTTTATAATTGTAGAACCTATATCTATTCATGTGACATTGATTTTATTAGATATAATGAAGTTTTTTTAATTTTGTTGATTCAACTATGTATATTTAATATTTTAGATTATTATTTTTGTAAGAAGTTATCTCAAATCTAATATCATTTAAGAGAATTGAGAGGTTTCTTATATGATTAATTCTATACATAGTTGATAGAGATTTTTGCAAAGTCAGAGATAATTTGCAAAGTTTTTATGGAATCTTGATTAATATTATTAGAGAATTTGTTGTGCAATAATATGATCTTAGGTCACATTATTGAGAAGAAATTCTAATAGGTGATTTTAAGATTAGGATTAATAAACTTGAGAAAGTGATTAACTTTAATGCAGTATTCTCTTGGTCAAGAAAGAATAAAAAAGGAATTGGATTATCTTTAGAAGAAATAGCATGTTTAAGTCTAGGGGAAGTAGAGATCTAAATACGTTTCTGAATTTTGAGTTAAATTACACTTTGGTTGTTTTGTTATTTAGGTCCTTGAATTGAATCTTAATTAGTTATTCATTAATAATTGTTGGAATTTACTTTTGGTTTCTTAAGTTTCTTGAATTTTAATTTACTGTTTAGTTAATAGAGATTTAGTGAGTATTAGTAATCATAGTCTTTAAGGGATTGTCATTCAGACTTATATCTACTTACTATAATTGATAGGTCTGCTTATCTAGTATCAATTGCCCCACCTCCTTTTACTTTTGCCAGTGGCTAATTATCACTTCCCTATGTGTACACTTCAATTCACCCTTATTTTACAAACATACAGAAAATGAAGACACACTATGACCCCCTTCCATATAGTGCTTGTTCACCCTCCCTCTTCTACTCTAATTTTCTTCTTTACTTTCTTTTACTTTCACTACACAAACTCACGTCAAAACACATGCTACATCCTTCTTCTATAGTCATAGTTCTACATACACGTCCCCACTTGTTTCACTTCAATATTTCCTCCTACTTTTCATCAATTACACCCTATTAGAACTTGTTATCCACTACTTTCCCTACTCAAAGAATCACTTGCAAGTCACCACTTTGGCACACATTTAAGGGGATCTAGGAGAACCTTTTAGAGACCGTGGGAAGGACCCGACTTGAAGTTAAGAGAACTTGTTCTAAGTACCATATAACCATAAGCATAGTAAAGTGTTTCTTTATCCTTTCTTGTATTTGACCTCTTTAGTATAGTAGGCTATAATGTATAGATTAAGCTTTATATTTAAAAACTTTCTTATGTAAAAAAAAAAAATAAATAAAAAATCTTGTGAGTGTCTTAGCTTGAGCATGTAATAGTTCATTTAGGAAAAGTCTTGGAGAATCTCTTGTAACATGTATCTATGAAGTGTATTTTCATGTTTCTTTAAGATTTGTAAGAAGAACAAGTTGAACTCCTCTACCCCTACATGAAAACTGGACACCTAAAACCTCTTTAAACATGTATAGTTTATTTTTCCTTAAGAAAATTGTCTTAGAAAAAAAAAAAAATCCCAACAAGTGAACCTTAAATGAATAACTATAAGGATATCAAGAAAAAGACTAGGGTTTTACCTTAAGCGTACTTTTCTTAGATGCCTTAAAAAAAGTATCTGCAAGCTAGCTACATGTTTTTCTATGTAAAAATGATGATTCAGGCAATATAATAGTGATTTAAGACTTATCCATGTGAGATAACTACTATACTAAAACTTTAGAGGCAAAACTGAGTTAAAAAACTTGTTTCAAGCCCAAAAATAACTTAAGTGTCCAATAAAATACCCTTAACTAGAATCATACTCCAAATTAAAGTCCTTTTTGTGTTAAGTTAAGTTTTAGGCCCAAACAAACAAGTTGGGTCTAGGTACTAGCCCCTAAATAGCTAAAATGGGCTAAAAACCACAAATCGAGCCAAAACTGATAAAAACGGACCAAAAATGTAATATGACTAGCAACTTATAGAATATTAAGAGTGAAATTAAGGCCTATTTAAATATTCTTTGAGCTAAAGGATCAAAAAGGAAGCCCAACTTGAAAATTAATTAGAATTAAGGCCTAAAGGCCCATTAGTTGAACACTTAGGATAAAAGACCAAAAGTGGGCTAAGGACTAAATGCAAACCCAAATATATTAAGTTGAAGCACTTAACCAAGGTCCAAAAAAAGTTCAAAAATTGAAAAAAGTTGAATTTATACAAAGGAATACGAAAACAATGCAAAATAGAACAAAAGAGGCCCTACAACTTTAAGGTGTGCAACTTTTTAGGCCTGTAACAAAAATTACGAGTTTCATCTATAGAAACGAATTGCACTACAAGAATCTATGTAAAAATCGATGGAAAATGATTATAAGAACATGAAAATTAAAGTTAACATAAAAAAGTTATGATAAAAACAAGTTTTAATTGTAATAGGGAATTATGTGAATTTAGGCAATAAGATAGGTAGTTATTCAAATACTTATTAATATTCTTCTTTACTAATATTAAATGATACTGACCTTGACACGAACTTTCCCTTCGATTATCATGACTGTAGGATGACCTGACTTGGTGAGTACTCTCGATGATTCTAAGCATGCTCTTTGCAAGAAAGAGAAGGAAAAAGTGGGAAAATGGGGGAAAATGCTTGTACCATCTAATCAAATGCTGATACGTAGCATTTGAAGTTAAAACGAAAAAAGGCATGAAAGTGCTTCTAATGTGGATTAAGCCTAAACCTCCTATGTATGTGTATATGTGTTCTAACATCAGACCATTAGCTTATGCCTCATGATAAGGCTCATTTATGTATGCAAGCAAATTGCATATATGGAGTAGACAAGTTTACAAGATTCAAAATTTTGATTTGACCTAAGCTTATAGCAACCCTAAGTGTTATTTTTATTTAAAATAAAAAATACCCAACATGAATAAAATCCCAAACCCTATTGTTACTCTAATATTATTCTAATTTTCCTAATATTTTATTATTACTCTACTTTATTCTAATATCTTAAGAATTTTATTTTTCTTATATTTTCCCACATTTTATTTCATTTCTTGGTATTTTTCTAAATTTCCTATTTTTTTGTATCTTTCCAATTTTTCGATCTTTTTGTATCTGTTTTTTTGTTTTCTAAATTTTTTGTATTTTTCTAAATTTTCTATTTTTTTTATTTTTCTATTTAGAACCTTTTTTTTATTCTAAAAATTTTAGAAACTACAAGGAAGCAAAAATAATGTATCTACAAGTGCCTCTTTATGCGGTGAAATTTAAATAAAACATTGCCATAGAGACAATGGTGTAAGAGCATCTTAGGACTATTAAGGATTTGGAAATGTAGATTGACAAATCCTATATGTAGGAAAGGGGCTCTCACTAAAGGTTGTTTTAACTTTTAAGGATGAAGAGAACTTTCAACTAAGTCAACTCCCTTAAAGATAGCAAAGCTCTTTTTGTAAGAAGGAAATCATGTGAATAACTTATCTAAAGGAGTAGAAAGAGCTCTTTAACAAGCGAAATTATTCTAAGGAGTGCTCGGGCTCTATTTAAAGGGGCAAAAATGGCTCATTGACGAGTTAACTTATTCTTAGAAGGTTTCTGGCTCCTTTGAATAAGTTAACAATCTGAAAGTGAGAAAGATAGTACTAAAGAATATCTTAAGGGTAGAAAAGGCTCCTTAGTGAGCTAACTTACTCGATGAAGGGCTTAGGCTCCTTTTGGAGAGTGAACAATCCTAAAGAGGGAAAGATAGTACTAAAAACTATCTTGAGGGGGGAAAGATCTCCTTCATGAGCTAACTTATCCTAAAAAGGGCTTAGGCTCCTTTAGATGAGCTAAAATCCTTAAAGAGGGAAAGATAGTGCTAAAGACTGTCTTAAAGGTGGAAATGGCTCCTTGATGAGCTAACTTATCCTAAGAAGGCCTTGGGCTCCTTTTGGAGAACTAACAATCCTAAAGAAGGAAAGATAGTTCTAAGAACTATCTTAGGAGTAGAAAGGACTCCTTGATAAGCTAACTTACATTAAGAAGGCCTTAGGCTCCTTTAGACAAGCTAATAACCCTAGAAGGGAATGATAGTACTAAAATTATCTAGAGGCTGGAAAGGATGCCTCTACTTTTAGAGCACTCTCAATCTTAATGATTGTCTTGGCAAACTCATTAGGGTAGACTGAGTAGGATGTGCTTTCTTGAAAGCTAATTTATGATTGCTTTAGAATTAAAGTCTTTCAAAGTGAATTTTTAAGGGAAACCTTAAAGATATCCATTGATGAGGCAATCTTAAGTAAGGAAGTCAGTTGAACCGATTGGTTCTTCAAGAAGGCATCGTCTTTGATAGACAAACCATTTCAAAAAGTTGCTATCTTGCATTGATGGGTCTTTTTTACGTACCATCTTTTATTAATGAGTCTTTTCTGTATTCTTGGATTGATGGGTTTTCTTTGTGCATCATCTTGGATTAATGGTTTTTTGAAAAGTTTCTTTTTTTTTTTTTGGGATGGATGGAAAAAGATGCATAGTAGATGTAAAAACCAAGGTAAATTGTGGTGAAAAATAACTTTGACAAATTGGAACACGACATATGTCATGTTAAAGATTTTGGGGTTACCATCTTGAATGGACAAAGTTTCCCAATTTGTCTTGAATGGATGAAGCCTATGCCATTGGAACCATTTAGTATGGATGGAGTTTCCTAGTTCGTCTTGTATAGATGAATCCTAGCCATTATAATGCAAATTGGTGACTTAATTTAGTTAAATATCAATTCTTTTGAAAAGTTTCTCTTTAGGGTAATAATTCTTAAGATAGAGCCATTTAGCATGGCATCCTTTTAAATTGAAGATTAGGATGAAGTAGAATTGACATTGAGAGATAATAACGAGAAAGAAAGAGCTTTTAGGGATTAAGCCCCCTTGAATTAACTTTGAAGGATGACCTAGGATAAACCTGAACTAGTTATTGAGGACCAATTCCCTTAATTTGACCATGAGGGTTAGCTTGGGAAGAAAAGAATTTTCAACTGAGAAAACTTGCAAGACACGCTAAGGTAGCCAAAACTAGCCATTAAGGCTAGCATCTTAAAATGCATGGAAATTGTTGACTTGGAATGTTTCAAATTTGGTTGCTAGGGTTGACTCACGAAATGTGCTTGAATAGACCCTTCAAATGAGAAAGAGATCTTTGACTTAGATGTATAAAACTTAACTGTTAGGGCCAACTTGTAAGTAAAAATGACTTAGAATCAAAATTTTTGAGATGCAAAAATTTCTTTATTCTTTTTTTCCTTTTAAAAATTTGCTAACAAGTAGGGATTCCACAAGATTTGAAGACTACTAATAAGCAATGGGTTCATTTTTCATAACCTTGTCATTCTTGCGTTTAGGAATTCTTTTTTTGTAGGATGTTTTATTTTCTTCTTAGGGGCAATGGCTTTCAATTCTAAGGGAAAAGGACCTTTTAATGTCATATAAGGTAACTTCCCTTGAAGACCTTTTGTAATATCTAAGAAAAAAAAAGAGAGTAATTAATTAATAAAAGTCATAATAAAATAAAAGGTAATTAAGTTTTGAATAAGGGGTATTAGGGTCTTAAGTTGTGGTTTAATGAAGGGTATTAACGGTATTGTAAGGAAATGTTAACCTGGTCTTAACTTAGCTAATGTATAAATTGACTCATTGTACATTATAGGATAGGGCTCTCTTCCTTTAAACTTTGGAAAACCTCAAGGTAAGGGGGAATTTCGCTATCATTCTTTTCATTAAATTGAATTAATGTGAAATTTCGTTTTATGGTAGAGCAAGAGTAGCTACATAAAGAAGGGAAACATGAAGTTTATGCAACCTTAAAAGGATATTGGTAAGTGAAGATCTAACTTGTGGAATTATAGATTTCTTTATGGTAGTTAAGAATTTTTATGTTGATCTTTTAGGATTTTGCATAATTCATTAAGGAAAAATAAGAAACCCTAAAGGATCTTCGAAATTAAGGTATGTATCTTGTGTTCCTTAGAATACCTAAAATTCTTGATTCTTTGATAAGTTTTGGTTTTGCCTTCTTAATTAAAAACATTATAAAAATGGACTTTGGGAGGGTTTTGTTGATTTGAATCAAGGTTTTATGATGTGGAGTATTGTTGTTAGGTTTGGAAAGGAGTTTGGGTGGAAGAAGGAAAAAAAAAAAAGTTCGACTAGAAAGTTACATAACTAAAAGACATGACGGTATCCTTGGTCGTATCCCTTGCGGTAGGTGGCATGGGCTGGCGGACCAAAAAGTTATACCATCGAAAGATACGACCATGTCCCTTATAGTAGCGAAGTGTAACTCAACAAGTTATATGGCCAAAAAGATACGATTGTGTCCCTGACCATGTCTTAAGCTTTACTCCTTTAAGTTGAGTTTTTTCTCTTCTTTTTGTTTTATTCCTTTACTACTTCTAAAGTAAACCCCTATAATGTATCCTTAAGGGAATTTAAGGAGATTCAAATGGTCTAAAAGTGATTTTTAACTAAGAGTCATCGTTTATTCAATATTTAAAGAAGTTTAATGAGTATTTATTATTTTTAGGATTTAAAGTTAGGTTTGATTCATCGGTAAAGGATTCCAAATATCTAAGTACGTGATACTTACTTATTGTATGTGAGTGTTAGGATAGCATAAATTAAAATGAATTAAATGTATATCCAGCTTATATATCTTTTTGTTGCTTGTGTTTAGCTCATCCTAGGGGCCTGGAGTGGTACATCCTTAGGAAGCAACCCTAATGATCCTTGCGATGCGTTGTTTTTAGTAGAGTCTTACTTAGAAATGATCTGAGGTCGATCTAGGTACTGTAGAGGGTCTCGAAGAGGTATGCCTAACATTAGGTTGTAGAGGGGCCTGAAGTGGCATGCCTAAACACTAGGTGATGATACATTGATAATGTGATCGGGTCATGATAACCACTATTTTATGTTTGTGTTACCGGCTTAAAAGCTAAGATAAATGAATGAATCATATAGATTACTTGCTTGCATTTCTATGCATGTGAATATGTATTGTTTGATCATACACATGTGGTTGTATGTTGTATATTGGGGTTCAGCTCATTTTATTATATTTTCAAATGCAGGACCTATAGTTGTACTACTTGACTTCAATAACTTATGGAGCTAATTGTTATTGCCTTAGGAATAGGAAGAGTGAGGACTATGTATGTTATTAAAGAATATCCCAAGAAATTAAAAGATAAGATTATCTAGTCTTATGTGGTAATGATAATTTGTTGAGTATCGATATTTCTTATCTAGAAGTTATTCTAGCATTATTTGGAGATTTAATTGTATAAGATTATTTAGAGTTTTTTAGTCGGATGCTATGCTTGACATGCTATTAGAGACTAGGGATACGTAATGGTCTTTGATGTCTTCGATTTTGAGATGTTATAAAGAATGTGGTATTTGAGCCTAGGTTACGAATCCTTGGAAGAAAAATAAAATAATAATAAGCAATAAATCAATAGGATGCTTTGATGATGAGGGGGGGGGGGGGGGGGGGGGGGGGGGTATAATGTGGGGTAGGTTTGATCTTAAGAGGCAAATTATGTTTTGGATTGACAGTTATATGGAATTATATTATTTAATGTCATTATTCATTTTGAAGTTATTTGTTTATTTTGGAGATTTCATTTAACTATTTGAGAATAATAGATGTCTACATTAATGTCTAGTTATGTTTAGGAGGTTAAAAAAAATTAGAGTATAATAATTGAGAGTAGAGATATATAATAAAAAATAAGATCAAATAGTAAAAGATAGGAACCTTTACCATATAAAAAAATACCATTAAGGTTAAATGCTTATTATTAAATGGCTTAGAGAGATATACGCTATAAGTAATATGTTTTATGATTATGAAATTTATAACCATAGAAGCGAATTAAGTTTCTTTTGACCTATAATTTTGATTAGTGAATAAAAAAAGGAATTGTAATGATGATAATATAATAAAAAGTTGCAAATGATTATGCTATCAAAATCCATGTAAATTTATAAACCTTTATAAAACTATTTCGACCAATATATAATAAAACATGGAATTAATAAGACATTTAGGAAAGGGGAAAAATACAAAATGGTTATAAATAGCTCTAATTAATAGCATAAGTATAACAAAGTAAGAAATAGAAGTATTTTTGGAAGAAAATACAATAGACAAAACGCAACCCTTACATAAAGAACTATTAACTTCCAAATGGCTGTATGGAAAGTTGAAAATTATCAAAGTAGTAAATATAATAAGAACACATTTAATTATTACAAGAATATCTACGTACTCATAAATATACGTCAATTTTTCTTGGATGACCAATATAGGGAAAATTAAGAAGCTACTAAATGGCAATTCAAAAATAAGAAACAACCAATTGTATCGATTAAAAGAGTATGAAATAAAGAACTAGAATCGTAAACGAATCATCCAAAAATCTATTATAATTTCTCTAAACGAATATAAAGCCCATTTTAACCTCATCCATATGAACAGAGACGTTATAAGAACATAATAATAACTAATAATAATAGTAACAATATTAACAACGCTAATAATAATAATTGAGTATCTTACCAATAACAACGATATGAATAACAATAGTAAAGCTGTCTCACTAGACCATCTATGTGAGCAGTAACAAACGATAATAAAAAGTTGATTGAATTTTAACTAATAATGATGACAATAGAGTTTAATGGGATGTTTTATATGTACATTTATACACATATGCATGAGATGGGGCTGCCGAGTGCCTTTTTTGTCTTGTGATTGGTCCAAGTCACGTTAAATATGTCAATTGTTGTCAACGGTGTTGTTGTATCATGTTGTGTTTGTTGTGTAAGTCAAGTTAGGTTATCGGTCACTTTTTCCTTAATTTAAATCATGTCTTATTACTCGTTAGCACATATCTATGTATACATATATTAAGACACTTCATATATAAATTACTCAACATTAACTAAAGGTAACAAAAGTATTCAATTAATAACTACTGAATAATTAATCTACAACAAAATTTTATGAAAAAAGAAAATAAGCTTATACATTTAATAGTGGTAATGACAAGCGATAGTAATTATAATGATAGCAAGAAGTAATGAAGTATGGTAAAATTTAAAAGAAAATTATTTAGAGCTCAATTAAACAATTCTAAGTGCATCAAATATTTTAACTACATCATAACTTATAATCATAATAATTATATTAGCATGGTAAAATTAAACAGATATAAACTAAAAGCATAAAGTTAGTAATAAGTGTATCCCTTCTAATTTAATAGCTTGAGCTTGACATAAGTCACAAGAGAATGAGTAACATAAGATTAAATTATGGTAGTAGTAGTAGAAGTGTCAAATAGTGAGAACTCTCGAAATAAATGGTTGAGGATGGTTGGTGGAGAAAAGAATTTAATAAACTCTGGAAGTATGAACTTTTTTCTCTAGGGTCATAGAATTGTTTAAAGGTTATAAAATCTAAAATATGGGGACTCTTGTTGTTTGATTAAGTCTTTAATATGTTGGGAGTTATAGAATGGTAAGGGAAATGAGGTTGTAAGAAACTTTTTGGGTATGGCTCCTATTGTTAATGTTGCGGTTATTTATCTAGTGTTAGTGGTATTATAGTTAAATGATTAATAAATGGGAAGTGGATGATACAAGAAGGTAGGACTAAGAGAATATTTAAATATAAAAGAGATAAAAGGAGAAAATACAAGGTTTAAGTTGAATTTATTGAGTCATAAGGAGTTATAAAATTTATTGAGTTATAGGGTAAATTTAATGTAAGTTGGTTAACAGGTAAAGTTGTGGGAAGGTAATATGAGATAAATGGAAGGAAGTTATTGTAAGGTTGAAAGGACCTAAACAATTTAGTTATTGGCATTAAAGTCCATATCGGAGTTGGAAAGAGAGAGGGTTGGGTATTTAGGTAGAATCATGGATACCTAAGAGTATCTAGAGAGGATGAATTTTTTTGTATGCTAAGGTATAGCGGAGTAACGACAATGAATAAGAGGTTACTTAGGAACTAATACTTGATATTCTTAAGCTAGTAAAGGTGGAGCTCTTAAATAAACAAAAGGAGTTTAGTTAGCTTAGAGATAAATATTATTTTTCAGGAGAAACTAGCCATAGTTTGATGTTATTAAAAAAGTAATTCAAGTAAGCTTAAGTTCATTGAATTAAAATGGGCTAAGGATCAAGCTACTTAGAGCAATAATAATGGAGATAAGCTATGGGGAAAAATGATCAAAATTCTGTAGTAAAATTATAATAAGAGTAATACAACAGAAGATAGGCTAAAGAAGAAATCATAAGTAATTGAAGATTTATGACAATAATAAGAAATTTGGTGGATAGTAGATAACAATTTTATGAATGATCTTGTAATGAAATAGACAGTTGAATATGTAAAGGTGATCTTAAAGAGGAGAAATAATTAAATAAGTAAGGCTCAAGGGAGCAACTTACCTCGAAGTCAAGGAAAATTGTAGGAATAAGTCTTTGAAGTTGCCCAATGTTTAAGCAACTTTCAAGGATGGAAGTTCTTTAAAGGGGGAGAATGTAATACCCAAGAAGAAGAAGGGAGTAATTAATTAATAAAAGCCATAATAAAATAAAATGTAATTAAGTTTTCAGAAAGGGGTATTAAGATCTTAGGCATGGTTTAATGAAGGGTATTAACGGTATTGCAAGGAGTTTTTAACCTAGTCTTAACCTAACTAGTGCATAAATGGACTCATTGTATGCTATAAGATATGACTCTCCTCTTATAAACTCTAGAAAACCTCAAGGTAAGGGGGAATTCCACTATCATTCTTTTTATTAAAGAGGGGAAATTTTTTATTAATGTGAAATTTCTTTTTATGATAGAGCAATAGTAGCCATGTGAAGAAAGGAAACATAAAGTTTATGCAACCCTAAAAGGACATTGGTAAGTGAAGATTCAATTTGTGGAATTATAGATTTCCTTATGGAGGTTAAGAATTTTTATATTGATCTTTTAGGATTTTGCATGGTAGGTTGAAGAAAAACAAGAAATCCTAAAGGATCGTTGAAATTAAGGTATGTATCTTGTGTTCCCTAAAATACCTAAAAGTCCTGATTCTTTGATAAGTTTTAGTTTTACCTTCTTAATTAAAATCATTATAGAAATGGATTTTGGGAGGGTTTTGTTGATTTGAATCAAGGGTTTGTGATGTAGAGTTGTAGAGTGTTGTTGTTGGGTTTAGAAAGGAGTTTGGGTAGAAGAAGGAAAAAAAAAAAAGTTTAACTAGAAAGTTACACTACCAAAAGACATGACCGTATCCCTGGTCATGTCCCTTGCAGTTGGTGACATGAGATGGCAGACCAGAAAGTTACATCACTGAAAGAAATAATCGTATCCCTAGTAGTATCTCTTACAGTTGTGAAGTGCAACTTAGTAAGTTATACAGCCAAAAAGACATGATCGTGTCCCTAACCGTATCCTAAGCTTTACTCCTTTAAGTTGATTTTTTCCTCTTCTTTTTGTTTTATTCCTTTATTACTTCTAAAGTAAGCCCCTTTAATATATCATTAAGTGAATTTAATGAGATTCAAATGGTTTAAAAGTGACTTTTAACTAAGAGTAATTGTTTATTCAATATTTAAAGAAGTTTAATAAGTATTTATTATTTCTAGGATATAAAGTTAGGTTTGATTTGTTGGTAACGGATTCCAAATATCTAGGTACATGACACTTGCTTGTTGTATGTGAGTATTAAGATAGCAAAAGTTAAAATGAATTAAATGTATATCTTACTTGTGCATCTTTTTGTTGCTTGTGTTTCGCTCATCCTAGGGGCTCAAAGTGGTAGATCCCTAAGGAACAATCCTAATGATCCTTACAATACGTTGTCCTTAGTAGAGTCTCATATAGAGGGGCCCGAAGAGGCATGCTTAACATTAGGTTGTAGAGGAGCCCGAAGAGGCATGCCTAAATGTTAGGTTGTGATACATTAATAATGTGATTTGGTTGTGAGGATCACTATTGTATTTTGTGTTACCAGCTTAAAAGCTAAGATATACGAATGAATAATGTAGATTACTTACTTGCATTTTTATACATGTGAATATGTATTGTTTGATCATGTGCATGTGATTGTGTATTGTGTACTGGGCTTCGGTTCACTTTTTTATATTTTCAGATGCAAGACATAAATTTGTACTACTTGACTTAAATAACTTATGTAGCTAATTATTACTGCCTTGGGAATGAAAAGAGTGAGGACGATGTATAGTATTGAAATATATTCCTAAAAATTAAATGATAAGATTATTTAGTCTTATACGGTAACGATAATTGATTAAGCATCAATATTTCTTATCTAGAAGTTATTTTAGTATTATTTGGAGATTTAATTGTATAAGATTATTTGGAGACTTTTATAGTATTATTTGGAGCATTTTAGTCAGATGCTATGCTTGACATGTCATTAGAGACTATAGACTATAGTGGTTTGTGATGCCTTCGGTTTTAGGGCGTTATACCTTTTCAAATGACTTAAAATTTCCTTATCCTTACTTTGCTTATGGAGGAATCTCTTAGTCCTCAAGGAATTAATGTTTTTAGTTTTGACTTTAGATATCTTCTTGTCATGGGCATGGTATCTCACTATTGATTGATGTAGTATAAGAGGACTTCCTCATACTCTTCTTAGTTCAAATTTCACTTTTTGACTTCAATTCAAAAAATTATGATTTGTCTTGTAGGTGATATGCTTTAACTAAACAATTAGGTTTTTTTAGATTGTAATGTAATAGACTTTTGGTCTAGGTTCAAACAAATGGATAACAATGTATAGGCCATTTTGAAAGATTTATTTTTTTAACTCAAGTTTACAAGTTAAGAACTCTTTAGGAAAAACTAAAATTGTACTTACCCTAGTTTCAAAAGTAAATTTTTATCTAAGAGAAATCATTTTATATGATCACAAAGCCTTTATAAAGGTGGATAATATCTTTTCATGGGATTTGTTTGTGAGCTGTAATCCTTTGAAGAGTTGTGTTCTTAGGTTATGGCCCTAGTACTTTTTGGGTTTCCTAGACTTTGTTTTGATTGGTGCCCAATCATCATTCATTCTCTCTCTTTTCCATCTTTTTCTTCTTTTCCTTTCCTTTTCTTTCTTTCTCTTCTTCCTCTCTTTTTCTCTTTCTTTTCTTTTTTCTTTTGGGCCATTTTTTAGAATAGGATGTAAGTTCTCCTTCATATCATATGAAACAATTTATTATTGAGGAAAGTCACTCTTAAATTGATGCAACTAAAATAAGTACAAGTGATAGTGCTCATTCGAGATATTATTAGGCAAGTGCACCTATCAAGTAATAGTATAGTAGGCATAGGAGTCCAAAGTTGTTGATCCTACGAGGACTACACACTTACTCATTTATGCTCAATTATTTGACTAGAGAAGAAAATATCAATCATAATGATAAAATAAGGGATCAAGTTTTAGTTAAAAGAAATAAAAACCAAAGAACAATTAACAATAAATAGAAAGAACAAATAAAAACCCTAGATAACTAAAATGATATTTAGACTCTTATCACTAAGAGATTAACATGTAGTAATCCTAAGATTTCTAATTTATTCCCCGTTCTTACTGACTAAAGGAATTCAATTAATAAATTAATGAGAGTCACTTCTTTATTGATTCCTAATCGTAATTATATTCTATCCGAATCATTTCTTCAATATAACAAATTATAAAATTTAAGAATAGAAATTCCTTGAACAAATAACATAGTAAATAAATTTAGGAAGAAATCTATAACTTATTGCTAAGCTTATAACAATTCCCTTCAATTGCGATAGATCTATTTATTAAGTCAAAACCTTAGAAATAACAACTTAATCAATACACAACATGTAATTAAATCAATAAGAAATATGGAATTTCATTAGAATAAACAAAATGACTATGTTGCATGTTACCTCAAAGTTTATAGGTCTAGATATCTATAAATTTACTCCAAAGACATGGTAAAAACAACTACTTATACAAGGAATGATAAAAATCCCTAAAAAAAATGCTAAGAAGCTCTTCTTTTCTTTTCTCTGGCTTCTCATCCTCCTTTCATGCGTATGTCTAGTTTCTACATGAATTCAATATTGCGGCCTTCAAATGGAAAGTTTTAAAGATTATAGAATAATCATAGCGAGATAACACGTCTAAGGAGTTGGGGCATAGGCCTTTATTTGCAATAATTCTTCAAAAATTGACTTAAATTGATCTACCAGGGGATCATGGTTGTGAAGTGAGTAAGTGATCTTGCACTATGTCTAAATTCTTCAAATTCAATGGAAATTGAGGATGGGGGATCCATGGCTAAGGAAAATAGCCATAGTCTTTACCCGTGATCTATCATGGACTTTATTTCTTGCTTAAAAATCGTTCCTTTCAATTTTGTGGTTAATGCTCTTCTTCATTTGAACTTCAAAACTTGATAAAAATCTTTAGAAATTCATCAACATTCCCAAAAACCCTAAAAATGAAATATAAACAAATCAACCTCCTAAATGTTATAAAGTTAACTTCATTGATATACAAAATTGTACAAAATCATCCTAAAATATCTATGCTAAATTAGAGTTATCAAATTCCCATACACTTAAACTCTTCCTTATTTTCAAGCAAAACAATTGAAATGTCATAGTAAAAATATCTTAAGGACAAGATCATAAAAAATTTTATTACAAAAATACGCCTTCAGATTAAGGGGCTTCGTAATTTTTTCTCAAACATTACCCCTTTCTCCTAAACTTGATAATGCTCTTTGACACTTGAATATTAACACTTTAAAAACTACTACATTTCAATAATCAATCTTGATAATTCAGAGTTAGCCTTATTAGTTAAATAAAAACTAAACTAAAAATCAAAACAAACATTAACAAGTTAAGAAAAAAGTTATAAAAATTTCACTACTTTAATTCAAGAGGAGAGGAATCTTTGTTAAACTAGTTTTATTATGAACACGTAGATTAGATGCATGTTACATCAACTCATCATCTGATAATCTCTTTACTTATTTCAGTTTTCATTAGGAGACTTTTTAATTAAAATTAATTCCTTTATCTAAGCTTATTAGCATTGGGAGGAATCTCACACTTCTGATAGACTAAGGCTGATCCTTACTAATTTAACCTTTTATTAGTTGGTATTGCTTGTGGGAAAGCACCTCGCTCCTTTTAGGGACCAAGGCCAATCCTTGGCAATTTTTAATTTCCTTTTTGCATTTGGAAATGGGAAGGAATCTCACTCTTTTGAAAGACCAAGATTGTTCCTTACCAATTTTTAGCAATTCTTTTCTTATTTTATGCCTCCAATTACTTTGATTTTTTAAAAGACTTTCAAAGGATAAAAATCTCTTTTGTTCATCCAATCTAAAAAATCTTTTGAAAAAGAAAGATAGATAATTATCCTCTATAATTAAGCTTAGAAATATAAATAACTACTCCTTAATTTATCTATATCTATTCTAATCACGACTCTCAATCTAAGCTTATGCAATAGGGAACTCTAAATCAAAGGGATTTAATTATTCAAATTAAGCATAGTGTACAATGGTCGTAGTGGAATTATAGGCAAATTTGAAAAAAATTGTTTGCTTATATACATATAGAGGTTTAAATTTAAAAAGTTTCTATTTCAATAAAAACTCAAAAGCTTAAGTGCATGGTATTTCAATCAATTCATACTCATTAACATACATATCCTATCCTTTCCCCTTTCACTTAAGTTGTATATTGTCCTCAATGTCCATTATCATGGCAACATAAAATAACAATAAAATGAGAGGAAAGAAAAGATGGAAAGAAGCTAGGACATTCTTGGTTTTTGGCATTGGTCTAGAAATTTCCAAATTCTAGAATCCAGAATCCCATTTGATTTGATTAAGCTTTAAGTTTCCTTTGTAGAGATTAAAAAAGTAACTATAAAATGAAAAAGAAGTTAACTAAACAAAACAAAATGACAATAAGGCTACTAATTTGAGTATCACATAGTTAGCCCTCCAGAACTTAATAAATAATGAAAAGTTAAATAGTTATCCAAAATAAAAGCAACTAAAAATATTTAATTAGTTA
Source organism: Lumnitzera racemosa (assembly GCA_024138005.1). Classification (NCBI taxonomy): domain Eukaryota; kingdom Viridiplantae; phylum Streptophyta; class Magnoliopsida; order Myrtales; family Combretaceae; genus Lumnitzera; species Lumnitzera racemosa. The sequence goes on from JAMXBC010000006.1 coordinate 67,901,645, forward strand.
CAGTCATTTAAATTAAAATGAAAAATAATGAAGTCTTTCAAGAAAATAAAATTAAAAGGAGATCCGTCATCCTCTTCTATGTCTTCACTTTCTTCCTCTTTACTTTCTTCTTCAACTATCTCTATCGTCTCTTCATTAGAATTGAGAGCTGGTATTGGTGGTGATGGTGGTGTTGGGATCCTATGGTAGGTTAAGGGCACATCAACGTTTGCCTTAGTGCATTGGACATGGTGCTCGAGGTTTTTTTACCTCTTTAGCAATTTTTGAACTATCTTCTTAATCTTTCCTATCACTAAAGAGGATCTAGGTTGCTACTAGGATGAAAAGGATGGTGCATCCTCAAATGACTCAGGCCGTAGGTCGTATAATGGCACACGAAACTTCATAACTCAAACTTATTCAAAGCTGATTAGGGAAGGGGAATCAAGCATCTGTATGCATGGAAGGTCATGAGATACAAGGGTGTTTTGACTTACAAAAATATGGCTAGCTTATCCTTCAATAGCCTAGCTTTTCAAGAAGAAAGCCATATGGATGCCCAGGTTTATCTAGCATTGTTTTGCTATGCTATATAAATACAATACATCCCATCCATTTACTACCCCATTACTATACCTCCTTCTCATGATGCTTCGGGCAAATACTAGTGAATGATCTTAAGAGCATGATCTCTTAGCTTAGATGCCTTCGACTTTGTTGAATCATATATAGAGCCTCTAGAAATCAACCTTACCTACACTTGGGCATTACTTACACCCTTAGGTAGCTTATAGGGAAAATTCCTATATTCCTTCAACACAAAACTTTCAATGTATATCCCTAGTGTGATTGGTATCATATCGAAGGGCCTGGTTACACTATAACTATTACATCGAAAATACATGTTGGTTCCTATTTTCCATTGTATTGGTTGCAAGTGTTAAAGTATTCAGGACTTCTAAGGTCAACTTTTTATAGGTTAGCCCAATGATGGTTAAGAGTTGATCTTATCCACTAAACTCAATGTATTCTCTCACTTGAGCATCATAGCTTGCTTTAGCTAATGCCTCCCTAAACTCCTTCTTTTCTAATCTTACATACCACTTTCTTTGCTAAGACTCCTTAAGTTCATTAATAAGTGAGTAGAATTAGAGCCTGAAGTGCTTTTGCAGGTGGTGTGCTTATTCCTTAGCATGATTATGAAATTAACAACACAAGGGAGGATTTCAATTTGATAGCAAAATTATGTTCCTAAAATTGTAATGTTAAGAAGATAGTTGCTAATTCACTCACGCAATCAATGGTTGTATGATGAGATGTTGGCTTGTTTTTAATCATGGATTAATGAAGTTCTAAGATTGAATTATAACTAAATCCTATTCCTATTCACAATCTCTACTGATCATATGTTAAGCAATTATATGAAAATTTGAATAAGGGAAGATGGATTAACATTTTAAAAAATCTTTGTTTTCATATTCAAGTTTTCATACACCTAACATAAGTTTTATGTATATGCCAACAAGAATCTTCAATCATATCATCACACTCCTTCTTCCTTCAACAACATTCATCACAACCCTCATAATCTTCCTTTCTTCAATCTCCACTAAGCATGTATTTTTAGTGTGATTTCAAGAAAATAAAGGACAGACAACATGTTTTATCATACTATCTTTCATGAATCACTCCTAGAAACAAAGATTTCTACACATGCAAAATTCATGTTTCCTCATCAAATCCTAGATAAAAATCCTATTTTTATCCAAATAAACAACAAATTTAGAAAACTAAATAGAGAATGATGAAATATGTACCTTGATTTGTTTGTACGCAGGTTGAATCAACAAGGATTGTGGGGTTTGGATGATTGTTTAGTGAGAGAATGTGAAAGAAAATAGAGTTTTAGAGAGAGAAGTAGCAGTAGAGTGAAAAGGAGAGACATTACTAGTGGTTTTCAAATTTGTGGCATGACTATGATCAAGGATCATGATTATGGTCCTTACCTTGTTCCATGTTTTCTTGGTTTAGCCATGACTATAGGGTAAGGATCATGGACGTGATCTTGGTTGTGGTGCTCTTGTCTTCAAATTTTGAGCTACTTTTGAACTTGATAACAAGAGGATCACGGGTAAGTCCATGGGTGTAGACTTTGGCCATGTTCTTCTTTGATTCATGAATATAAATTTTGTTGAATTCCTTTGATTCTTTTCCTAAAATTTCTTTGAAAATTTAAAAAATAAAGTGAATTAAAGCTCAAAATTAAATCAAAGACAGCTTAATTGGGTGAAAAACTTTATTCAATTACCATTGCATAAATAAGGATTCGAGTAACTATTTTTGAGAGAATCAAAGTGTTTAATGTAAGGGAAAATACTAACTAAGTTCCAAATAAATTGACCTTCGAATTGACTAAAATAAAACAACAATAAACAAAATAAACAACTTAAATGAAACCAAGCTTAGGCTGCATCTGAAGACTATTGTTGTTAATGTTGTTAGCTTGATGGTTGAATCTTTCTCTTAAATTGGTTCTAAACCCGCTAGTTTGGGATTTGGTTCAATGTTTTTAGGCAAGCTTCCTTACTGGCTCTTTATGACTGTTCTAGCCAATAGTCTAAGTTGACTCTCCAAATTTCTATGTAATGCTTTGTTATTTCTAAGTGTTGCTTCTATAGCTTGGAAACGGATATTTGAGCTTTGCATGAACTTATTCAGCAATTCTTCCACATTAGAGATCTTGTTCTAAGGTTACACATTTTTCTTCTATTGTTGCTACTGTCTTCCTTAAGAGAAATTCAGGTGATTTCTCTAACTTACATTATAAGTGTTGTTTAAAGGATTATTCTGAGCTCTATTAGTAATAAAAATAGCATCCTCCACCTTAGCCAATGGTTCATCTTGCATTACATTCACTAAATTTATTAATCCCTCAATTTTCTTACTTAGGCTTTCAATGTGAGTTGTCAATGTAGTGACTGAATCCATTTCAAATTTTCTGATCACCTTTACCTTGGGTCTTACATTATCCTATTGTAAATTGTTCATGGCAATGCCTTTGATTGGTTTTTGCGCTTCGTTTGGTGTCTTAGCACTCAGAGTGTCTCCAGTTATGGAATCAATGATTTTTCTAATAGGATAATTGAGTCTATTATAAAATGTTTGGATTTACATTCACAAAGGCAACTCAATAGGAATTAGGCCATCAGACTACTGAATAGAGCTTGAGTTCGAGCCCGAAGACTAGAGAGCATGGTAAGGTGAATTCTTTCTTTATGCCTTACAACTGAAGAGTCCAAGTTGCTATTGCTTGCCAACCTACTACCTTTTCGAGCTAGACTCTCTTGTACTTGTCAATACTCTTCAACTACTGACTTGAGGTACACTTGAACAACAACTCGGCCTACTCATCCATCTGCCCAGTTGACCAGAATCCTAGCTACTCTGATCACGTTTGAGTTGGATTCACCTTAGAGGAGTTATTAGCTCAACTCGGTAACACTAACTAGAATAGCCATGTTGATGGTGTAGCTTGTTTGTTTTTGCTAGAAACATGACTAGTGCCTATTCGCCACATGTTTAAGCGCCCCTTGTGATAGAATTTTTCATACAGAATGCTTGCTTTACTAAATTTTCATTTATGCCCTTAAAAAATTCCTTGTATAGTATGCATTTTAGATATTACCCCTTTTAGTCTTTTCCATTTGTAGTAGTTGCTGTAAATTTTCAAGTGTAAATACCCACTGTACGTGTAGCCATAATGAATTATTAGATATCATCAATATAGAATATACTTCATTTTATGGGCATTCTCTTTACTTACTTGAGTCACTCTTATTGTAACCCTTGAGCAAGGCAAGGTAAAGTATACCCTCACAAAGTTAGCTTGTGCATCATATCAAGTTTACTTTGTGAATCCTCGATAGTTCCTTGGTGCATCATGTGCTTGAAGCTGATTGTGGTTTTACTCATTGGCTCTTTTGTTTTTCTAGTTCTACCCTCATTTTCAAGCTTTTTACAAGCTTAAACCCATCTTGATATGCCTGCCTTATTTGTTGGTGTAGATTGTATCATTTTGGTATCAGGGTAGAGGTTTATTTGGGTAAGTTGTCGTTTAGTTGCGATTGTTATTGTGTGGTGTGTAGTATTGCTATCAAGTGTGCTATGAATGTAAAAAGGATTAGATTAAGTGTTTTGGAGAGTATTTGAAGTTTTGTAGTTGCTGTGAGACCTTTGTTGCAAAGTACTCTATTTGTCCTTGTTTCGAGTATATGAAAATAGAGTAAGTTTCAACTAGGTTTATTATTCTTTGAAGTAGTTGTTACGTTCACATTTAATTTGAACTTCTCGTGTAGAGAAGTGTGTATATTTGTGTATGAGTTGTTTGGCTTAAAAGGCAATGTTTACTATTTCTTAAATTTTGAGTTTGTTCTTATGATTAGTTGAGAGAATGATAGATTCAAGTGTCAATGCTAGTATAGAGGTTGATAATAGTGGTGTTGTTCACAATGAACAACAACCCTAAAACATCCTTATAAGTACATATGACTGGCTTGATGAAATGACCAACTCAATAGCCAATTTGATCGTGACCGTTCATGCATTATCCTTTTGACTTGTTGAAGCCATGTAGAATACTCCCTAAGTTACTCGATTTGTGAGAGGTTAGGACCTAGCTAAACAAAATTGAAGTAAAGGAGTTAGAGGATGTGTGTAAAGAACAATTGACTTAGGTGATATGGATGAGGAAGAAGAAGAAGAGTACATTGAGGAAGAGGGGTAAGTTAGAGCATCCTGAACTATCGACCATGTGAAGCTTTAGATTCCAAGCTTTAATGGTTATGGGGATGTTAATGACTATTTGGATTATGAGGAAAAAATAGAACATGTTTTTCACTATTATTAGTATTAGGACTGTGAGAAGGTGAAGGTTGTTACTGTAGAATTCTCAGAGTATGTTGCATTATAGTAGAAGAACTTCTAGACCATGAGGAGGCGAGAAGGATATAGAGAAGTTAATACATGGCCCGAGATGAAAATAACCCTAAAAAATATATTCGTGCCAGATACCTACCTATAGGATACTTTTGCTAGACTTTAAGAGTTGTGATAAGCAAGCCGAACTATTGATGAGTATGTTTAGGAATTTCAAATGCTTATGATCTAATGTGAAGTGGATGAACCATTAACCCAAACAGTATCCAAATTTGTTACTAGGTTGAGAAGTGATATCTGAGATATCGTGAAATTTTAACAATTTACTACATTGGATATGGCTATAAGAGCAACCCTGCATGTGGAAAGACAAAGGAGGAATAGGCCGAGTTGACCACTAATGAGCCAACCTGCCCAATTAAGTCGACTAGCTTAGGAAAGTTACTGAGCTCAACAAAGTGCTGAGCTGAATAGAAGAATAGATGTTAGAGTTGAATAGAAAAGCTAACTAGTTGATGATGAAGTGTAGTTGAGAACTTATGAGAAGGGATAAGGATATGAGAGGAAAACGAGCTAGATCAAATGCTTTAAGTGCTAAGGATTTGGGCATATGGCTACCCAATGTTTGAATAGGTGAACTATGATTATCAAGAGAGATGTCTTGAAGCTCGATATGGATAGCACTGGTGGTAAGCTTGAGGAGGAGGTTACTCTTGAAGAAAATAGTACCTAAGAAAATGAACTCGTTGAAGAGGATGTGTTTGTTGAAGACTTAGACAAGCTGACCGTAGTTGTCCAATGTGTGATGTGTTTGGGACTCTCTACTGAGAAGGAGTGGAGAGAGGACTTGTTCCATATTATTTGCAAACTGAATGAGTAGGTTTGTGTGCTTATAGTGGATAGTGGTAGTTGCACTAATGTAGCGTCTGCCAAGCTGGTTAAGAAGCACAAATTGCTGAGTATCTCATACTCAAGGCCATATAATTTGCAGTAGCTAAATTAGAAGGGAGCATTACACATCATTTAGCAACTGCTAATTTCTATTGGGAACTATTTTGATGAAATTCTTTATAGCATACTGCCTATGTATATGTCTCATGTGTTGCTAGGCTGACTATGGCTTTTTGATTGGAAGGTTATTCATGATGGGTTTAGGAATACATATGTGTTTGAGAAAGATAGGAGAATGATCACCTTGAAACCTATAATACCAAGCTAAGTTAGCAAGTTGCAAGCTAATTTTGCTTGAGGATCAAAGAAGACCTTAATTCTGAGCTAAGTTGAGCTTCGATAAGCCATTAAAGCTGACATGCCAACCTTCTTGTTGATTAGGCAACTATTAACTATTAGAGTTGAAGGAACAAGTTGAAGTAACCCTAAGGATCAAAGAGCTATTGGATGAGTATTTTGACCTATTTCTAAAGCAGTTACTAGAAGGGTTACCCCTTTTTCGAGGTATAGAGTACTGCATTGACTTAATACCCGATGTTGCATTGCTAAACAAACTAACTTATTGGATGAATCTCGAATAAGTTGTCGAGCTCTAAAGACAGGTCAATAAATTGTTGGAAAAGGGATATGTAAGAGAAAGTCTTAGCCCCTATATTGTACTTGCATTACTTGTAGCGAAGAAGGATGGTACTTGGTGAATGTGTATAGATAATAAAGCTATAAATACGACCATAATCAAGTATAGTTGCCCCTTTTTGAGGCTAGATGACATGTTAGATGAATTGAGTGATCTAGAATGTTTAGCAAAATTACCTAAAATTAGGTTGCCATTAGATTCGAATAAGGTTAGGAGATGAATGGAAGGCTGCCTTAAGACTCGGCCTGGCCTATACAAATGATGGTCATGCCATTTAGGCTATTAAATGCCCTAAGCACTTACATGCGATTGATGGATTGATGCAAATCCAAGAATATGTAGCAGACATGAACTACGGATGACTATTCGATGTAATAGGAAGTGGAAGGGGGTTTTGATGATGAATTTATATGGATATCACACACTAAGACATAATCACAATTAAGGTTTGACCTCGAAATAAGGTTCGATATAACTCACGAATACTAAATGTCACATGGGTTTCAAATGAGAGGTTAGATGCGACTCACTAACTTGCTTAAATGAAGGGTTCACTACAATCTTAAGGGTAAGATTGATAAGAACACAAGAGAGATTAAAGAGTGAAGTACACTTAATAATCAGAAATGTAAGCTTGAAGAGCTTCAAGAATATCCTTACTTATAGTGGAATGTCTAAGTACGATCTCTATCTGTTTATTCTTTCAAATTCCCTTGGTTAATTACAAAAGTTGCTATTTATAGTAAATTCTAAAGCCCTTGTGGAAAAAGTGTGAATAATATATAAGGCCCTTAAACCCTAAATAATAGCCTACAATTGTAATAAGAAAAATATTTACAAAGTATACAAAAATGTGCATTTAACAGAGTGGTTGGCATGCAGTCACTTGACTTGTCTGTGGGATCAGACCTAAGTAGGGGCTGGTTGGCAGCTGGGTGTCCAAGCTGGGGTGGGATGTTTGGAAGTCTTATTGTGCTTGGTTGAGCTTTCCTAACCTGAGTAGGAGCTAGTTGGCAGTTGACTTGTCTATGCTCGTAGATTGCTTAGCACTAGCTTTCCCGTATTGTATCGTACTATTCTTTGGCCTTGAAGCCTTGTCCGTTTAGTTTGTTGCCATCTCGACAAATGACAAACTTGATGCTAAATGTTTCCTTTCCCTCCTTTAGTCATTAGTCTAGCTTTGGTAAGAGTAGGTTAGTCTTGGGGTAAGATAGGTTGGTCTCAGTTTTTGGCAGGTCTGCATTGGCTATTAATAGGTCGACCTTGGCTTGAGGATTGTCATGAACTGATTCCTGTCATGAACCATGTTCTAAGAGACTTGATTAAAAGATGTGTTGTGGTTTACTTTAACAACATTTTTATCTATAGTACTGACCTGGCAAGTCATAATGACCACCTCTGAGTTGTTTTCGATATCCTCCAAGCAGAAAAATTGTTTGGAAACATGAAGAAGTGCTGTTTCTGCTATTAAGAGGTGATTTTCTTAAGTTACTTGGTTAATGAAGGAGGATTAAAGGTTGATGAAGAGAAAGTTCGAGCCATTGTTGATTGGCCAACCCTAGCTTCGTGTGCTAAGAGGAGAAGTTTTCATGGGTTAGCTTCCTTCTATTAATACTAGGGATTCAATAGTATAGTTGTACTCCTGATTGAGCTAACAAAGAAGAACATAGAGTTTAAGTGGGGAGATAAAGAGGAGAGAAGCTTTTCTATGTTAAAGGAAAGATTGACCTCTACCTTATTCTTAACTTTACTAGATTTTGAGAAAGTGTTTGAGCTTGAATGCAATGCATCAAGTCTCAGCATTTGAGTTGTGCTAATGCAAGAAGGCCGACTTGTTGCTTATTATAATGAGAAGCTAAGAGGAGCACAGCTAAATTATTCTATATGTGACAAGGAACTCTTGGCATTGATCTAAGCTCTTTGTGTATGACAACATTATCTTTTGCTGGAAGAATTTGTTATATATAAGAATTATGAATCCTTAAGGTACTTGCAGAGCTAATCAAAGATTTTTAAATGCTAAGCTTGATGGATTGAATTTTTGAAAGGATTTAATTCTTCATTAAATACAAGTAAGGCAAGAGCAATGTAATTGGTAATGCCCTATCAAGGAGACAAATTCATCTTATTAAATTGTAAACCTGACTGTTAGGTTTTGCGAGCATTAAAGAATAGTATCCACATGAGTCTCACTTTGGTTTAATATATAGACATTGTGAAGAGAGGGGAGCGGTGGATGAATATCATATGGAAGATGGTTATCTATTTCGAGGTAGCAAATTTTATATACTGACCTCTTCATTAAGGGAACTGTTGGTGAGAGAAGTATGTAGTAGAGGACTCTTTAGACACTTTAGAGAAAGAAGGATGTATGAACTGCTAAATGATAGGTTCTTTTGGCCTAAAATAAAGTGAGATATGCATTGCGTGATTGAAGGTTGCACTACCTACAAGAAGGCCACGAGTCGAGCTGAATAAGGAAGAGTAATACCTTTACCTACCTTAAGCAAACCATAGGCTGATCTGAGTATGGATTTTGTCCTTAACTTACCCTAAATTGCTAGAGGAAAAGACTCTGTTATGGTCATTACGGATATATTTAGCAAGATGATACACTTTGTGCCTTATACCAAAACTAACGATGCTTCGGCTATTGCTTATTTATTTTTGTAGGAAATTGTTTGCTTATATAGAGTACTGAGGAGAGTGGTGTTAGATTGTGATTCGAAATTCCTAAGCCATTTCTAGTGAACTCTTTGGTATTGGAAGGGAGCCATGCTACTATTTAGCACTTCTTGTCATTCCTAAATTGATGGTTAAATAGAAGTTTTCAACCGCACTTTAGGGTCATTGCTTTGGGTTGCAGTAGGAAAGAACATAGCTAATTGGGATGTCTACCTCCTTATGGTAGAGTTTGCTTACAATAGAACTGTAGACAACACCACTAGGCATAACACATTTGAGATCATCTGCGGTTTCAACCCTGAGTTTCCCTTTGATTGCACCCTAATGCCTTCTACTAACCAAGAAGATCTAGAAGCAAGAACTAAAGCTTAGTCCCTCTAACAAATCTACCAATGAATTACCTAGTACATTGACTGAGTTGCCAAGAAGTTAAGAGAGAAAGGTAAAGGAAAGAAGACTAAGCAGTTTTAGCACGGTGAATAAGTGTGGCTACACTTGAGCAAGGAAAGGTTTTTTAATAAGAAGAAGAATAAGTTGTTTGCTAGAGTTGAAGGACCATTCAGGATGCTCCATAGGATAAATGACCCTACCAGAAGACTTTAGAGTGTTTGATGTATTTAATATTGCTGACCTCAGCCTTAACCGACCCTAGGAAATATTGGATGAGGACTAGTTGGATTTGATCCCAAAGCCCAATCAACCCAGCAAGGATGAAATGAATCAGGCCACTAGACCCTTGACTCGAGCCCAAACCCAAGCTTGAAGACTGGAGAGCATGGCAAGGTAATTCTTTCTTTACACCCTACAACTGAAGAATTTGAGTTGCTATTGTCTACTGATCTGCTGCCCCATTCGAGACGAACTTTCCTGTGGTTGTCAATAGTCTCCAACTATTGACTTGAAGTACACTCAGACAATAGCTCGGCCCGCTTAGCCATCTACTTAGCAAACTTGAATCCAAGCTACTTCGATTATGTCTAAGTTGAATTCACCTTAGAAAAGTTATTGGCTCAGCTCGACAACAATAGTTAGTAGTAGCTACGTTGATCGTATAGATAGTTTGTTTTTACCAGAAACATGACCACTGGCCATTTGCTACATGTCTAAGTACCCCCTATGATAGAATCTTTTGTATAGAATGCTTGTTTTTTAAATTTTCATTTATGCCCTTCAAACTTTTCTTGTCTAATACTTATTTTAGACATTACCCTCTTTAGTCTTTTCCATTTCTAATAGTTTCCTTAAATTTTCAAGTATAAAAACCTACCATACATGTAGTTGCATTGAATCATTAGATACCATTAATACAAAATATACTTCATTTCATGGACGACTCTTTGCTTACTTGATTTACTCTTATCCTAATCCTTAAGTAAGGCTAAGTAGTGTATACCCTCACATAGTTAACTTGTGCATCATATTGAGTTTGCTTTGTGAATCCTTGATAGTTCCTTGTCGTGTCATATCCTTGGAGTTGATCATGGTTTTGCATGTTGGCTCTTTTGTTTTCCTAGTTCCATTCTCATTTTTAAGCATTCTATAAGCTTTGACCCACCCCTTGTTTGTTCTTGGCTTGGATCATATCACAACCCATGATGCAGCATTGCCTTACTAATTCCTTAAATCTTTCCCAGATGTCATAAAGCATCTCACCATCAATTTGGGTATGAGAAAAAAGATCACTTCTAAATTTTTCCATCTTAGTAGGTGGCAAATATTTCCCTTAAAACTTTTCGACCAATTCTTCCCAAGTGTTGATTGATCCTCTAAGAAGTGAACTAAGCCATTGGTTGGCCTTACCTCTCAAGGAAAATGGAAACATCTTTAGTTTCATTGCATCATGTGTGATACCATTGATTTTGAATGTGTTATAGATCTCCAAAAAGCTTAAAATATGGTTATTGGGGTCTTCATTAGCTAATCCATCGAATTGAATGAATTGCTGCACCATTTAGATCACATTTAGTTATATCTTGAAATTTGTCACCTATATTGTTGGTATGGTGATACTATATCCTACTCTAACCGCCTTGGTCTTATTGAATTCCATTGAGGTTTTGTTGGTTTTGTCGTGGTTGACTACCATGTTTTCGAGTTTTTGTTCTTCTTCTTATTCTTCTTTAAGTTGGAGTGGTGAACCTTGATTAATAAGATCTACGGCTTCACGAATACTTCTGTGTTCTAGATAAATTCCATAAGACTCTTTCCGCTACTCTTGGCCATAAATTGAAATAATTTAGAAATTCACAATAGGTTAATAAAGAAAAATATCAAAATAACTAAAGGAAGGATTTAGTATAAACGTGTTAAAATAATTGGAAAATAAATGTTTTGCTACTATCTTAATTAGTTTACTCTATTGGTTCCCCGGTAATGATGCTAAAAACTTGATAGTGCTCACGTGGGGCGATATAAGGCAAGTGCATCTATTAAGTAATAGTATAGTGGACATAAGAGTACAAAGTTACCAATCTTATGAGGACTACATACTTACTTATGCTTAATTATTCTACTAGGGAGGAAAATATCAATCATAATGATAAAATAAGGGATCCAGTTTTGATTAAAAGAAATAAAAATCAAATAACAATTAACTATAAATAACAAGAACAAATAAGAACCATAACTAGCCAAAATGATATCTAGACTCTAATCTCTAAGAGATAAACATATAGTAATCCTAATATTTCTAATTTACTCCCTATTCTTATTAACTAGAGGAATTCAATTAATAAGTTAATAGGAATCACTTCTCTATTGATTCCTAATTCTAATTATATTCTATCCAAATTGCTCCTATAATAGAACAAATTAGAACAACATTAAGAACATAAATTCCTTAAACAAATAACATAATAAATTAATTCAGGAAGAAATCTATAACTTATTACTAGCTTACAACAATTCCCTTCAATTTTGGTAGATCTATTTATGTATTGAGTCTTGTAACCTCAATACATAAAATCTAATAATTAAGTTGAAACCTAAGAAATAACGACTTAATCATCATAAAACACGCAATCGAATAAATAAGAAATAAGAAATTTCACTAGAACAAACAAAGTGAGTATACTGCAAGTCACCTTAGGGTATGACTCTAGATATTTATAAATCTACCCTAAAGATATGATAAATGTAGACACCCCATTTTTGCACTTCTTAGGTTTATCTCTAGTTTAAGAACTCTATTTTTTGGGAAAAAAAATATGAAAAAGAAAAAATAAAAAACCTGAAAATAAAAATGAGAAAAAACAAAAAAAAAAAAAGAAAACCTAGAAAAATTTGAAAAAAAATTGAAAAGTATTGTGCAGTGGTTCATTTAGGTGGGTTCGGGGTGAAAATAATTTTATGAGGTTTGAAATTGCTTTTGGAGTCAAAATAAATATATGTAATTTGATTGAATTAGAAATCTCAAACGAAAATAGGCTTTTATTGAAAAACAATTATTCTAACCCATATTTGGCTAACTTATTTTGCAGTAATTTGAAAATTGACTTGTTAAGGAGATCATGGCCTCAAACCGCATCTTAATTGCAGTTAAAAAAAATATTTTATAACCTTTTGAAATTTCAAATAAAAAGCCATACATAGGTAAAAGCCAAGATCTTAATTTGATTAAATTAAGAAAAATTTGAAAATATTTTGTGTGCATGTTTATTGGGCTTCACATTTTATAAAAAAGGGGGTGATGTGTTTTGGAATGAATTAATTAATTAGGTTATGTCTTGAGTTATGTTTTTTTTATTAAAAAAATTTTGAAATCAACGAGTGAAATAGGAAATAGATTGGAGAAAAAAATAGAAAAGAAAAAAAAAAAAGAGAAAAGTGATATGTTAATAGTGATACATGTCAGTTGATGGGAGGTGTCACATGGTACAATGTGGGGCCACTAAGTGGTTGCTATGCGGGCACCATATGGACTAACCACATGGAGATATGTGGTTGCACATAGGGGTAAGGATGTGAAGGTTGACCCTTTACCCTTCTCCCCGTTTGATCATGAATAGAAGCAAAATAGTAGGTCTTGGTTTTTGTTTTTGGTAACTATCTAGATTTTTTATATTCGGTTTTGTGCATCATTTGTTAAGTAAAAAATCTAAAAAAAATATATATAAAAATAAAAGCTTAGGAAATCTTCTTTTTTGGAAAGTACATTTCTTGAATTATTGTTGAGGGAATTGTGAGAAATAAAAATAACAAATTTAGATATTAAATAAATACCCATTTATGACACTATGAACAAAATAAGCAAATTTGAGTAATTTTCTTACAACAATTTGAAAGAAACCCTTATAAAACTAGAAACCACATCCCCTATGAGATAAAGGAACATTAACTCACTCAAAATTTCCATAAAATTTGGATCAATTTAAGCAAAAAAGGAAGAAATTCAAAAAACGAATTTGAGTGCCATTAATGGATGAAGATTTAATTTTTCTCTTAAATAAGAGTTTCTTGAGGAGGAATCATGACTCTACTATAAATTAGTAACTCCTCTATGCATTCAAGTCATCACATTCATTAGAAATCAATTACAAATCCACAATATTCTAGTGTCTCTCTCTTGATGCTTGTAAGTTGATAATCCATTCTCTATCTTTGTTTTCTCTCACTATAGAGAAAATCGATCCAAGAAAATTCTTAGAACATCCTATTCATGGTTATAAATAAAGCCTAGGCTTCGATCTTCTCTAATTTCATGGATATTTGTTCAATTTTTAGGAGAAATATTGAGAAAACTGTTTTAAAGTTGCTATGCATTGGGTTGTTATTTTCTAAAAAAATCAAAAAGGGAAAGCTTAAGTTTTCTAGAAATTGATTTAGGGCTTTTGAAATTCAACATCTCAAGAGTGTAATGCCACTAGTTACACCTTGAAAACTGGTCTAAAACCACTTGAATCGACAAATTTTCTTTCGTTGCATAGGTAAGTTTTCAACTTATTCTTGTGATTTTTAAGCTAATTCATTAAAAAGAAAAAGAAAATCCCAAAAAAGTAAAAATTGATGTTGGGCATGTTTCAATTTTGTTTTGATGTGTTCGTATAAATCTAATATGTTCAAAATAATTATTTTGGATATTACATGTTTATGTTAATGTTAAGTTTAATACATTAATTAGCATATTGTTTAGTAGATTTTGAATAATAATGTTATGTTAATCATTTAAGTGCTTTAATTAACTTATTAGTATTATGTTAATATGGTCTATTAATATATTTTTGCATTTTAGCATAATGATTTAGGTATATTAGTATATTTTTGAATTAAATGTTTTATGATTTATTGTGTTAGTTTTTATTTATGGGCTTTGATGTCGTTTTCAAATATTGAAGGGCTTAAATAAAATTCTTTTTTCATAAAAAAAAAATATAAATTGGCATTTTCCAAAAGTTAAGATTTTGTCTAGGATTTTTCCAAAAGTGGACCAAAAAAAGATTATTTTTCCAAAATTAATAAAATTTAATGAACATAAAATAAAAAGAAATTTTCAAAAATAAAACAAACTAACAAACTAAAATTTTCATGAATTGAGAATAATGTAGGCTTAATCTCGCTTTGCGGGTATGTAGGCACTTTGAGCATCCCAAAATAATAAAAAAATTTGTTTTCCCTCTTCCTTTCTTTGAAAAAAAATAAATAAATGAAAAAGCCTAATTTATTTGAAAAAACATATTTAAGGCCCATTCATCAATTTCATGTATCTCTTTGTTACAACCACTTAGGTTTTAATAACTTAGCATCTGAATCTAAGTTTTTCATTTCTATTTTTCTAAGATCTTTTTTTTTTTTAGAAAACCCGTGGGTTGGTAGTTAAAATTAGGATCCATCCACTCGTAGACTTTAATTTTAGTTATTGTAGTGATCCTAAAAGGGGCCTAGTAATATTGCTTAAAATTTTCATATGTGTGCACCTATGATAAGAAAATCGCCTTACAAGTCAGAGATTGCAAGACTCTAAATAGCTATTTGCGAGAATCTTCAACTTTAGTTCATTGACTCATTATATAATATAAATAATTATGGATATACATTTTTCTACAATTCCTTAAAACCGCAGAAAATCGGTATCCCCTACTAAAATAGTGAAATAAGATAGACAATTCTAAAAAATTCTAAACTTACTAAAGATACTAAACTTAATTGAGATATTAGTCATTTTTTGGAGCATTCTGAATTAACTACACAAGCCTTTTCATGATACTGATTCAATGGTAGCACTCTGCACTCGATTCCTATCTCAGTCCCAACTATCGATCAACCTGCAAGGAAAAGAACTATTGGGGTATAAGCTTATGTTTAGTGAGATAACTACCCTCATCAATACTGCATGATAGAAATTTATTAGATGCACAATCATATGAATGCATGAATAATTAGTATGCCAGACAACACATGTAGTAGCCTAGGAACTGCATACAACTCAAAATTACGCCCCTTGTAGTCGGGGTTTGGAGATAATTAACTGACCCAAATCAAAATTCGGGTTCTAGACCTTGGGTTTTAATTCATTAGCACTATTGTGCTTTGGTTAAGACAAAACTATGTATATATACTTTAATTATCGAAGAATAAATTGTATTTTCAAAATCCCAAGTTTAGCGGTGTGGTAGCTTCCACAATCCATAAACATATGCCCTAAGCAAAAGCCATAAGACTCGGCCCCTCGCTAATGGTTGGCATCTCCCAGCACCTAGTAAGCCTATCAGCTTAGGACAAAGACTAAATACATATGAAGACATAGCTAGTGCCCAATCCTGCAGGAGCCACGTCCTCTTGTGAGTCCCTTCCTATCTTCGGCATGAAGTGGTATTCGGTGTTATTCGTATGCAATATGGGGAATGCATGATTCATTTTGATTTTTTAATTGTATAAGTGATTAACTCGGTTTTCAAAGTGATCAAACAATTTCATTCCATATAATTTGCATGTATATATTAGTATAAACAATTCCCATTATTATATATAATTAACAAGTCATCGCATTCATCTACAAATTCATACACATGCGTTTCCCATATCCCATAAGTATCCAAATTTATATATATAAGTTTAGGTACATCTATTCTATAAGCAAAATCAAGTAAAAAGTCATCGGGAATTTACTTACTCTGCCATATAGATCAATCAAAGTAATCCGGAGGCAAGTCGTCTCCGTACACTGTGTCCCATGGTCATCGAAATAATATTTATAAGGGATTGACATAAACTTAGGAAACTAAGTTAAATTTCCTTAAGTTATACTCTTGACTAGTTTTTGTAAATTTTTCTTGATTTTACTTAAAAGTTCAATCGCGTATAACATTTTTGTTTTAAATCTGATTTTTATGATCTTATAGTCAATCTTCATTATTTTTTAGTGTAATTTAACATGGTAAGGTTAGATTTTCGAAATGAGGCATGCAAATCTATCCATGGGTTAGAATAGTAGCGATCCTCATGTTTTAGAGTGCTTTTGGGCCTTATATGGTAAATGGGCTTTTTGATAACTTGAGAAATCCTTTAGGCTTGGTTTTAAGACTTTATCCTAAGCTCAAAATACTCCTTGAGATCAGATTTACAACTTTGATTTATACTCTTAAGGCTAACAACCACTTCATGAGCTCTTTAGTGGGCTTAAGTTGTCAAATGGACTTGTTTTTTATTCAAACTAAAGTTAATGACTTTGTTGGGCTTATAAAGTCTTAGGTAGATTTCTTGTGGGCTTCAAAACAACCTCTCTTAATGTTTTCAAGTGCTGGTTAGAATTTTATTGAAGGCCTAACTTAGAGTACTAGGCTCGTTTTGAGAGTTTTAGGTTCGGTTTTGAGTTTTAGGTTTTATACACTTACTATACTTGCTTTAGTTGATCTTTTCACTTTGTTCACTTACTTTTACCCATGTTCCAAATCTGGTCGTGATGATTCCAAGGGATTCTCACTTAGTTTTTGAACTTGTTTCATCATTTCCTTGAGTTTAGGTGTTAGATGATGCACTTAAACTACTTATATCTAAATTTTAACTTAACTTTTCTTCCATAAGCTGATTCTTTAACTCATGCTTCACACAAAGAAATAGAAGATCTTACACTTATTATAACTTTCATATCATAGTTCATGTCATATAAAGTTGGTTTCTTTAGAAAACTTCATGTGATGAATTTTTCCTTAACTTAAGTCTAGATTTAAGCATGTTTAACTTAATGGAAATAAAATTAACATCCAAATGACTTTTGAATCCTCACACCCAGCATGCTCATCTTCCATTCAAGTTCTTGTTTCAAGATTTTCTTAACTTAAAATCTTCCATTCAATGTGCTAAATAAGTATGTTTACAAAACATCAACTTTACATGCTCATGTTTCAACTTCATGTAAGAGTTTCATGAGTTTATTTCTTTGAATGGTCTTTGGTGTTATAACAACTTAAAATCATACTCATATATTCAAGAAATCAAAGTCTCCTAACATAAACACTAACCCACTAATCACAAGAAACACTTACTCGTCCTTAAAGCGAAATATGGTGGTTGTGCACAAAGGTTCCACTTAAGCTCTTAACTTTGCTTCCTCCTTTTGCAACCTTTTGGCAACCTGAGTTGTTTGATCCTTTTGAGTGGGGTTTGTAGAAGGTTCTAATGGTTCTAAAAGAGCTTAGATGTTGGAATAAAATGACACAAGAAAAAGAAATGGGAGTGCCGTAAGTAGGACTTAGAAGTAGCAGCTAAATGGAGGATTTTTGTGGGGTTGAATTTCTTCTTTTAATTTGTGTTTAAAGTGAGAGAAAAGGAAGTGAAAATGAGAGTGAGGGAGGGAAAGAGTGGTAGATTTTTGAATGGGAGAAAAAGTTGTAAGAGGCTTTAATTGATTGTCTTGTAGCTTACACAAAAGTCAATAATTGCAATTACAATAGTGGTGTGTAAGAGAAAGTGATTGATGGTTGAAAGACAAGAGTATGACCCCCCTCTTCTTCTTATTCAAATTTTCCATTTAGTGTTCTTTGGGGTATTGGAATTGTCTTGTCTCATTTAATGAAGTTAAGCATTTGAAATCTTGTGTAAAATTGTCCATATGTAGTATAAGTGAAGGGGTGACAAGGAAAGTGTCTTATCACTTGATTTTGATAAGTTATCAATTGATAAATGATTCTAACTTTCAATTGATAAGTCATCTAAGGTGATTGGTTGGTCTACTTATTTATATGTAAGGTTTAGACATGAAGATAAGGGTATAGTCTTAAAGGAAATTGTTTTAGAATTTTCATTTTGCATTGTTTTGTACTTTATAATTCAATTCCTATAAAATTGTGAAATTTTATAAAATTGAATGAAATTATTCAAATTAAATTATTGATTAGACACTTAGGGTCAAAATTCCCTAATTTTTTTAGGGTTTAGGGTCTTAGATGAGTTTAGAGCTCGTAGTTCTTCAAGCTCAGGTTTTCTTGATAATTGTTTTTTGAATTGGAAAATTTTAATTTGTTTCTAAATGTAAAATGTTCTCAGTTTTGTTGATCCTTGAGAACGTTCGGACAGTACTTTTAATTGAATCATGGGCCCACTAAAAGTAGGGTTTATATTTATCAATTGATAAGTTATTTAGGATGATTGGTTGATTTACTTATTCATGTGAACAAATCTTATGCATGAAGATAAGGAGATTATCTTATATGAAATTCTTTTGGAGTTTGGCTCTTAAATTGATTTGTAAGTTATGATTTAATTCTTATAAAATTATGAAAATTTCTAGAGTTAAATAAAGTTATTCAAATTAAATTCTTAATTAGCCGCTTAGGGTTACAAGTCCTTAATTGTTTTAGGGTTTTGGGCTTAGAGTTTATGATTCTCGTATTCAAGTTTTATCAATAATAGGGTTTCGAATTGAAAAATTAAATTCTTTTTTTAAATGTAAACTTGAATTCTTAGCTTAGTTTATCCTTAGGATCATTTGTGAAGTGTTCTTAGTTGAATCACAAGTCTGCTAAAAAGTAGGGTTAACAACTTATGTATATATAACATGGCTTATAAGTGAAAATAAGGGAATTGTCTTATATGAAATTCTTTTAGGGTTTAGTTCTCAAATTAATTTGTAAGTTGTGATTTGCCTCTTAAGAAATTTTAGAGTTTTCTAGAGTTGAATAAAATTTATTGAAATTATATTTTTAATTATTTATTTAGGGTTATAAGTCCTTGATTATCCCAAGGTTTAGGGTTCGAGTGAGTTTATGTATGTTTTGGAGTTCGAGTGAGATTATGTATGTTTTAGGGGTTCGAGTGAGATTATGTATGTTTTAGGGTTTTTTTACCAAATCGGGGCTAACTTACTTACACTTAGGAGCTTAAGGATTAATTGGCTTAATTATTTAGGAACACCGCTTTATTATGCAATATATATATATATATCATATGATAGGTTAAGAAAAGAGAAGGAAATTGCTTAATAATATATTTATATATATACATATTGTGGAGCTACTTATGTACATAAGTAAAATAATCTTTGTAAATTTATTAATTTATTCC
Source organism: Lumnitzera racemosa (assembly GCA_024138005.1). NCBI lineage: Eukaryota > Viridiplantae > Streptophyta > Magnoliopsida > Myrtales > Combretaceae > Lumnitzera > Lumnitzera racemosa. The sequence goes on from JAMXBC010000006.1 coordinate 67,921,329, forward strand.
TTTAATTAGTTTAGTTTTGTTGTTTATTGTTACTTAAAATAATCTTTAATTCGTTCATTATCAGTTTTACATGATTTTACAAAATTATTGATAATTTTATTGATTTATGGCTTTTCAAGCATTAAGATAATTTTATTGATTTAAAAATTTTTATGATTTGATATTTACGATTCCTGTTAAGTTTAGGTTTATATTTTTAAAAGTGCGAGCATGTAGAGATTGGGGTTTTCTTGCATGATTAGGGTTTCCAAATCGTATAATTGGGTTTTTTAAGTTTGTTTTAAGTTCCGAGTTTAAAATTTTAGTTGGTTTTCATTTTATGTGGTCTTATCGACTTAGGGAAATATTTACGATACTCGAGTGACACCATGTTTAGAAGGTTGAATTTACAGAGTCTATAGTTCTTCCTAGTTTTGATTGCATGGAAATTCCTTTTTCAAAAAATTATTTTTTTAAAGAACCTCATCTTAGCCTTATTAAGAGATTTATATTGAGTGGGTTGGGTTTAATATAAATTAGGCAAAGAAAAGAGAGAAACCGAGTTTTTAGTTCGACAGTTTAGTGACTCTATTGGGGATTGGTTTATGGGTTAGTCATAAAAAAAATTAATGAAATTTAATTGGGCTTAGTTTGTTAAAAAAAATAATAATTGGGCTTTGGTTTTCCTTTTTAGTATTTTGTTTTTTATATAATTGTACTAAAAAAAAGGGTTTGGCCCATTGGGCCTTACCAAGGGGTAGGGGTTCTTTTTGAAAAATCATGATGTGTATTTAGATGTAGTCGAACCCAAATTGTCCTAAGAGCTTAAGAAGGTAGCTATTGTGTAATTCTCAAGTGATTTGGTGTAACCATTGCTTAGGGTTGAGTTGGCCAACCTCGTTGAAGTTTTAGATGAGCCAGTGATTCATGTGAGGCCTTTGGAAACTTAAGGACCTTTCAAAACGCACCTAATCACTTTTATGAGCTTACATGAGTTGGCAAGTAAACCGTATGTGGAAAATACTTCAAAGTCAAATGCTGCAACATGATAGAATTTGAAATGTTTGTAATATTGGTATTTTTTTAAAGCTTGTAAAAGGGTTTATGTACATTGTAATAATTTTTGTATTTTCTTGCAAGAAAAAAAAGAAAAAATCTGTAAAATTAGTTTTTTTCTTTTTTTCATTTTGTATAAAATTTTAGGATAATGAAAAAAGAGATCTACGTCAATAAGCTTAAGGACCTCAAGGTTGTGCTTAAGAGATGGTTTTAACTTTTTCGCCCCAGGCAGTAGGATTACATTAAAAGAAAGATTGGGCATATTATGTCTTTAGCGGAAATTTCTGTCAACCTTGCTTTTATATAGGCCTTAGGTTATTTTTGGAATCCAGAACTTGTGACTTTTCATTTTGTGGGCCTCACCAATATGCTCATTAATTGAAGAATATACCCAATTACTAAAAGCCTTTACTAATATGAGTGATATCTATGTCTTGAACCTCGAAAAGGGCACCTTCAACATCTTTAGTGATTTAATGGAAGTGAAAAAGAATAAAATAAACCTAGCCTTGAAGGAGTGTAATGGGGGATACCTCAAGTTATCTGATTTATTGGATTGGTTTGTAGGAAAGTTTAGATTCCAAGAGAAGTACGACGTCTTTTGTAAGGGCTACTAGGGATGGCAATGCAATCTATGCCATGTATATATTTTAGCGGTATTCAAGACCATCTTGTTTCCAAAAGGTGTATTTAACATCCACTTTCGAATTTTAGAAGGTAATGGCCTAGTTTCTAAAAGGCAAATTGTCTGTCTTGACCCTCTTACCTGAGAAGATTAGATAATTAAATCACCTTAAGACCAAAAGACATAGAGACATGAAGACTTCCCTAGGCCTACATATGATCTTGTTTGTTAGCCACATGACAATTCACTAACTTATGCTCCTTAGGGTTAAGTTTATTGTGAAAATTGACATAATCCTGACCTTTATGAGGGTTAAGTTACTAGAAGCTCTTACTCATTATTGGGTTGAGGTCCCTCAATGTTAAAGACTTAGTATGGATAGCTAGATGTTATACCACCAAAGAGATGACAGGTGGTTATAGAGACTATGAGGCAGTCCTACTTATTTGGATGAATTGGCGCATAGGGTATTATCTAACTGCTATAATATGATAAGCCAAGCCCATTTAGACTATAGTCCACAGGCCCTCATTAAACAAAGTAATCAAGAGCTATTATGATTTTTGCCTTATGATCGATGAAAAGGTATCTTGTCTACTTACTATCAAGACTTTATGAAGCAAACAAGTTATGATCCTAATACTCTACCTGGAGGACTTAGAAAAGAATGCTAGGAAGTATCGGGCCAATAAAGATTATGTCTACCAATACCTTAATGAAGCGGCCTAGAAATGATTCAAGGCCCTTGATTTGCTGTAGCTAACCCTAAAGAATCCTACCCTTGAAATGGAAACTTACATGAAGCAAGTTTAAGCCTGAAAAGAAGTTGTTAATGAAGATGTAAATAGATCAGGGGGAATCTAGAAGGCCTTGTATGAGATGGCTAAGTAGCAGGTTAAGATATTGAAGGATTGGTTGATAAGAGCTCATGAGAGGATTTAGGAGTTGGAAGCAATAATAGAGCCTAGTCCATCTAGGAAGAAGAGAAGCAATGAGAGAGGACCTAGCCAGCTAGCCAAGAGAAGACCTAGCAAATTGGCCTTTTAGCTTAAAAGTTTTGTTTCGGTATTGAAATGAAGAGTTGTAATCAAACTCCATCATTTGTAGTATTAATAAAAACAATATTTTTGCCATATTATGGATTACTTGCCAACTCTAATATTAGCATTCATACGTTCGCATGAGCATTCTTTATTTATTTAGTTGTTTATTCTTTATTCCTTATTGTCATTTCATGCATGTAAAGAGCAAAAAAAAGAGAAGAAATAAAAAAAATTCAAATATTCCAAAAAAGGGGTTTAAAAAAAAAGGGATGAAAGATTTCAAAATAAAAAATAAAGAGAATTTAAAAAAAAAAAATCTAAAATAACAAGAAACGAAAAAAAAAAGAAAAGAAAAGAAAACAAGGGTGGGGGGTTAGGTGGGTTGAGTTTAATGATAATTAAAAGAAGGAAAAAAATCAAGGAAAAGGAAAGTTATCAAACAAAAGAGAACCATATGAGGTTTTTCTCTAACGAGTTTTGAGTGTTTGCCTTTATGCAGGTTTTTGAAAATAGCTTGCAAGCAATATATGTTGGAACGAAGTCCCACAATTACCAGGTTAAGTTCTAGAATGGAGACTAATACAAGCAACACAGGTAACACTGGCAATACCAGCAACATGAACATTGATGTCTCGATTGGAGTAAGGGTTGAACTTTTGGAACAATTAATGAAGAGTATAAGTGACAAGATAGACATTTTGATTGATAATTTCAGCTTCTTGCATGCAACTTTACTCACATAGAAAACTCCAAACCATATGGGAAAGGGACTACCATAAGCCCATAAGAAGGTGAAGAGATAAGCCCAGAGTATTTGCAACCAAGGGTAGAATCTAGAATCGATTCCAAAGGTCTGAGGAAGGAATTTGAGATAAGTAGCAATAGATAGAAAAGAAACTGCTACAACAAATGAATGACAAGATGAAGGCTTTTGAAAAGCAAGATGGGTTTGAACAAGTAGGTATCACTAACAGAGCCGCACAAGATAGCTTAGCTTTCTAGAAAAGTTTAAGGTGCCTGATTTTGACTAGCATGATAGAATTAGTTGTTCAAAGTTGCACACTCGATTGTATGTTAGCAAAATAAGCAAGTATTCCTAGTTTGAACACTTAATGGTCCAGAATTTCTAAGATAGTTTAATTGTCCCAACCTTGGCTTGGTATTCTCAACCTAATTTCAATGAAGTAATTACTTAGGAAAAGTTGGCTTCAGCCTTTTATGAGAAATACAAGTTTAATGTGGAAGTTTCCCCCTTTATGTGGGATTTGGGAAGCCTTTGTAAGAAGCAAAAACAAGTTTTTAAAAGAATATGCTAAGAGATAGAAGGCCTAAGCCACTAGGGTATCCACCCTAATTCCTAAAAAGGAGCCGACCTTCACTTTTATTAATACTTTAGAGAAGTTCTATTTCACTCATCTCATACCACTTGCTTCAGCCAGCTTTGCTAAAGTGGCAGCAATAGGGTATAGAGTAGAGAGTGCTATCCCATTAGGCAAACTATTCGCTCTATATACCCAAGATAATAGACCTACCCCTACTAAGCCTAGTAGCAAAGGGAAAGAGCCCATTGTAATTATGGTGACCATCAATCGAAACCTAGTACCTACCTTACTAGTATCATATCAAATAACTCCAAGCCCAACTATTGAACTTAGGGTTTATTATTTGATTTTAATGAGAACAAAACAAAAAGTGTATATTTAAACATGTGTTTGGAGAGAACAAAACAAGTGGATGATTAAACTAAGTATTATTTGATTATATCGAGGTAATTGAATAAGATCAATTAGCTTGCTTAATGATTAGATATGTCAATTATCTCTATAAGAAATTTAATTTTTTAAGTAGTGATCAAATGATCTTGAAGTTAGAATGCAAAGAGTATTTGTTTGTTGTATATGAGAAGAATTTTCAAGTGATATTTATCTTACCGGGTTAACAACTTAAGGTAGAACCAGGCTGATGGTATAAAGCCCTGGAGAAAAGAAAAAGAAAAGCTGACTGACTTGGAGGAATTGGCTTACTGGTTCACTTGCTAGTAGAGTGTTTTTTACCAACTTACCAGTAGTTTAAAGTACTGGCATGCCGGTGAGTTAGTTTTAAGTAGTCGTTTTAGCATTTAATGCGTAGCAATGGGAAGAATTTAATGAGTTGTTATTAAAGCTCAACAACCCTACCAAAAGCGTAGAAGATTTGATATTTTATTGCAATTTTAAAGATATTCTCTTACATGCTTGAGATTATTCTACTTCTCTTTGGTCTCTTGTACACCTATTTGCTATCAAACAAAAAAAGACATAGTTATGGTGTTTAAAAGTCCTCACATTTGTAATCTTGAGTGAAGAAAGTGATAAATTTGAGTTAGTTGTGTGTAAAAAAGATTGTGTAAGCTTGTGTAGCTCTTGGAGCAATTGGGTTATGAAATCAATAAAGTGAAGTGAAGTCTTCGGTTGGAGGCATTGTATATCTGTAGAGACTAGGGAGTGGTTTAAACTCTACGTTAAATTCGAGCTTGATCTTCTTTATTCCTATCTCTTTAAATTTATGCACTTATTATTGTTCTATTGTTACTTTGATTATTCTTATTATTGCATTTAGTCATTTATATCAAAAAAGAATTGCAACTTTTTCCTTAAACTCAATTCATCTTCACTCTTAAGTTTGGCTTAGTATTCTTCACCAATAGCCTCTATAGCTCCATCTTAACAATACCGGCTGTTGATAGCTAGTTTTCGTTTGTCTTACTCGTCCATTCGGTTGCCGATAGGCTAGACAATCTAACCTTTCGAGATAATGCTAAGAGATTGATACTCGACATTTAATTGAGTAATATAGATCCATTCTTGCTTTGAAATCAAGTTCATGGTGCGAACAGTTATTACAAGCACTGTTATATTACATAACTGCTTGCTCACCCTACATTTGAGGAGAGATGTCTAATCAACAATCCACCACATGTTTCGGTAGTTATTTCGATAACTGCTCCTTTAGACATGGTGATCTCCTATAAATATGGGAAGTTACTCTATAAGAGGTATCTGTTAACTCACAACCACTTACTTTTACTTAATTGATTCTTACTTACTAACTTAGGTATCGGAGTGGCCATATCAGATTGGTCCCGGTACTAAGCTTTCTTTTTAGTCTTTGTAGGATCTCAAACACCTAAAATTCACCAACAACATTTGGCATTGTTTGTTTATTCTTAAACACACCCACATGGCTAAAACTAGAGTATTTAAGAGTGTAGGTACTAGCACTTCCTCCCAACACCTTGAAGGGGGGAGTCAGCATACCAATGAACAATGATTGGCTAGACTTGAGCAACTTTACCTCGACTTAACTAAAGAAAACCAAGAACTAAACAAAAAATATGAGCAAACCCTTAACCTTCTCCATAGTAATATTCACCAAAATTCGATTCAAAACAAAGATCACGGCGATCATGACGAAAACATAGCGATGATTCAATTTATTCACTTGAGTTATAGAAGAAGCAAGCTAAGAATATGATGGGACCTTTGGCTCCTACTTTTAAGAAGAATCCTAAAGGTAAGCAACCATAGCAGGTGCACCATACGGGTCCTTCACATGTCAATACCCTTATTGCCTTAACCTAGTAGTTCCAAATTAAAAAGAGTCCCTTCATTCTGGAGATTTTGGAGGAAGTGATACGTTGACACATCAAGCCACCATAGTTTAAGTCATATGATGGAACAAAGGACCCTGAAGACTACCTGGAGTATTATCGTACATTAGCAAAGTTACATGGTTTGAGTGATGTAGTAGTTTATTAAGCTTTTCCCTTAACATTGAGGAATGCAGCCAGCACATGGTTTGAACATTTGAAACCAAATACCATTTCCTGTTTCGATGAATTAATAGAAGTGTTCCTTCAACACTTCCTTGCAAGCAAACTTCTCGTTAAGGATTCTTAAATCCTTAACACCATCAAACAAAATTCTGATGAGTTAATCAAGGATTATTTGGCCAGATTTTAGCTAAGATGGTTCAAATCCCAAAGTTGGACATAAGTGTGGCCTTCAATGCCATAATTGATGGAGTTAAGCCTTATGGAGACTTTTTCAAGTCTCTTGCAAAGAACAAGCCAAAAACTTTTGTTGAGTTTAAGGTTAAAGCCACCTCATACATCTACCAGGAAGACAACATAAAGGCACGGCGAGAGGCTGATCAGAGTAGAGGAGATATAAAGAATAATAAGCAAAAAAGTGCTATGAGTAGACTGAGCATGGACAATGACCACAGTTTGGATGTCAAGAGGAAAAGATCGAAGATTCCAACATACTCATCCCATACGCCTGTCAATTGTCCAATTTTAGACATCCTGATGGAGGTACGTAGGTAGAGAGGCATTCTCTAGTGGCTAGAAAGAATGAGAGGGAATCCCTTAAAGAGAAACTTCAACAAGTACTGTGATTTCCACTATGACAAAGGTCACGACATAGATGAGTACATTTAACTCAAGAACGCAATTGAAGATGCAATCCAATGTAGACGCTTGTGTAAGTTTTTAGCGTGTAATGCTTAAAGTACCAAGAGAACATCTTAAAGGAGACATGAGGAACAAGAGAATGACATACTACTAGCAGCGGCCGTGAGAGATGTAAGGGACGTGAACTCTAGTAGAGTACCTAATAGAGTTATCAACACCATTGTCGGCAGACCTACTATAGGCCAATTGAGCTCTTTAAGCTTGATTAATGCCAATAATTACATTTGCAATATTCAAGGGAAAAAGGTTAGGATCGACAATACAATATCTATTAGAGAAGAAGATTTTGAGGGTATCTAAAGGCCATATGATGACGTACTTGTCATCAGTATGAGAGTTGCCAACTTCAAGGTTAAGCAGATTCTTGTTGACATAGGAAGTTTGGTTGACATCATTTTTTAACATGCTTTTGACTAAATGAGGCCTAAAATCAAAGTGTAGCTATGGTCTTACTAGTATGACCTCTATGCTTTCAACAATCAACCCATCTAAGTAGCTGGAGTCATTTCTTTGCCAATATAGATTGATAACGAAGAGCATGTTGCGGAAGATAAAGTGGGCTTATTTGTTATCAAATGTTGGTTCCCATACAACATAATAATGGGATAGCCTTACCAATATCTATTCGGCATTGTCCCTTGATTGCACATCTTAAAGCTAAGTTCCTTATTCTTATGGGGGTTAGCGTGTGCTGAGGGGATCAACAATTGCTACTGTCCTTGTACATAAGGGCCTTAAGATGAAAAGAAGTATTTCAGGTTGAAACTTATCTGGAAGGCAACTTAGTTAGCATCGAGAATGCTGAGAGTGATACTAAGGAAATTTCTCTAAAGGACGACCCAAGGAAAACAACGAGAATCGGGAAACCCCTATTAGCAGATACTCAACAAAGTTTGATGAACTTCTTATAGGTTAACGCTAACATGTTTGCATGGTCTCCTTTTAACATGCTGGGTATCCCAAGAGAAGTTATGGTACACAAGCTCTAGATTGATCCGAATGTAAAGGTGGTCTAATAAAAGAAGAGGCATTTTGCACCAGAAAGACAAGTAGCAATAGAGAAAAAGATCCAGAAGTTATTGAAGGCAAGATTCATTTGAGAAGAGCCTTATCCAACTTGGCTAACCAATTATGTACTAGTTAAGAAGTCTAATGGCAAGTGGAGAATGTGCATAGACTTTACGAATCTGAATAAGGCCTATCCTAAGGACTGTTTTCCATTACCGAAAATTGATCAAATGGTCAATGCAATTGTTGGACATGCGTTACTTTCCTTTATGGATGCTTTCTTTGGTTATAACCAAACTAAGATGGACAAGGAAGATGAAGTCCATACGTCTTTCATCACTAATTTTGGACCGTATTATTATACGGTGATGCCATTTGGGTTGAAGAACACCATTGTAACATACTAAAGACTTGTTACCAAGATGTTTAAACCCTAGATCCATAAAAATGTTGAAGTATCTGTCAACGACATGATTATGAAGAGTGTGAAGGAAGATTGACATCTTGTTGACTTGGAGGAGATGTTTGCTACATTGCGGAGATATAACATGAAACTCAACCTATAGAAATGAGTCTTTAGCGTAGCATCTAGAAAATTTTTAGGATACATGGTCACTTGGCATGGCATTAAGGCCTACCCAAGAAAGATTGAAGCCATAAGGAACATGGAATCATCTTACACTATCAAAGAGGTGTAGGAACTCACTGGGTAGATTGCCACCCTCAATAAATTTATGTCGAGAAGTGTAGACAGGTGCACAGAATTCATTAAAATTTTAAAGAATCTAAAAGAATTCAACTGGACTAACAATTGTGAAAGAGCTTTCAATGAGCTTAAGGAATTTCTTACGTCACCTCCTATACTCTCGACACCCATCCTTGGAGAAAATTTATATTTGTACCTATCGGTCAGCTGCAAAGCTCTTTCTTCTGTATAAGTTCGTATTGATGACAAAGAGCATTGACTCGTTTATTATGTGAGTTATGTTTTGCAGGGGGCCAAAGTTTCGATATACAAAGATTGAAAAATTTGTATCAGTAGTGGTTTTCTTAACAAGAAAGTTAAAGTCGTATTTTGAAGCTCATTAGATCATTTTCTCACCGATCAACCATTGCGATTGGCATTGCAATGGCCTGAATCCTCAGGGAAGATGATGAAATATGCCCTAGATTATAGTACCCATAGTGTACAATATAAACCCAGAACGGCGCTAAAGGCTCAAGTATTAGCAAATTTTGTTGTTGAATTCACCAGTGAAGAAGATTATGTTATGGTTGCTGATAAACCTATCTAGTTCATTTATGTAGATGGTTCTCTAACGTGAGAAGGAAGTGGTGTTAGCCTAGTTCTTCAAGCCCCCCATAATGTCAAAGTTCATTACACTTTGAAATTTGGATTCTTAGCTAACAACAATGAAGCAGAGTATGAAGCTCTAATTACCGAACTGAAATTGGCAAAAGAAATTAGCATCGAGGAACTTGAAGTGTTCTTTAATTCCCAATTGGTGGTGAATTAGGTTACGGGAAGTTACGCAGTAAAGGACGAAGAGACGAGAAAATACCTATCAGTGGTATGAATGTTAGTAGAAGAATTCTAATCTTTCTCCATCCATAAAATTTCAAGAGGCAAGAATATTACAGTCGGCAAGTTGTCGAAGTTGGCTAGCATGGCATTCCTTGAATTGAGTGAGAAACTTTTCGTTGAGTTTCTCCTGTAGAAGAGTTTATCTACTCTCTTGCAGAATTGTGAGTTAGCTCCTTGCCGAAGAGAAGAATCATAGATAGATCCCCTAATGGATTATCTAAGAGATAGCGTTCTCCCTGACTATAAGAAAGGAGCGCAAAGATTGGCTTACTAAGTTGTGAACTACATGCTGATTGATGGTCAATTGTATAAATGTACCATATCATAACCCTATCTTCAATGCCTTCCTTCGAGAGATGCTCAAAGGGTGTTATTTGAGCTACATAGTGGTATATGTAGTAACCATGTAAAAGCGTAGACATTGTATATTCAATCATTATGACTTGACTATTATTGGCTGATTATGAGAGAAGATGCAAAGGAAGTTGTCTGGTACTGCCTACAATGCCAAAGGTACGAGAGGCCGAGCAGTGCACCTGCAGCCGAATTATGTAGCCTAATTAGCCCTTGGCCTTTCGCCTAATGGGGGTTAGACATCCTTAAACCCCTTTTGAAGTCTATTACTTAGTGACAGTTAGTCATTGTCGTCGTAGATTATTTTACCAAATGGGTTGAGGCTGAGGTAGTGGCAAAGATTATCGAACAAAAAGTGGAAGTGTTTGTTCCATTATATTAAGATTTGAAGCTCCTTACATGATAATCACGAATAATGGCCTGCAGTTTCATAATAATAAGTTTCGGCCATTTTGAGAGAAGTATGGCATTTACCTCAACTATACGTCTGTGGCATACCCTTAGGCGAATAGATAAGTTGAAGTTATCAACAAGATCATCTTACACGGCTTACGAAGGAAAGTAGATCAAGTTAAGAGGAGATGGGCAGATGAATTACCAAACATTTTATGGGAATATTGAATCACTCACAAAACTGTGACGGGGACCCTACAGGTTAGCATACGACGCGGAAGCTGTGTTACCGATTGAATTGGATTTACCGAATTTGTGAATGCATAATTTTGATGTTATGCTCAATTAAGTTAGATTGATAGTGAATTTAGACACTATCGATGAAATCTGAGATATTGCAAGAGCTAAGGTCGCGGCATACTAACATAGAGTGGCAAGGTATTATAATCAGAAGGTGAAGCATAAGGTTTTTCTACTTGGAGATTTGGTTTGTTAAAAGATAGAAGCTATTGGCATGCGAATGACTCAAGGAAAGTTCGATGCAAGTTGGGAGGATCCTATTAGGATCCAGGAAGTTGTTGGTAAGGGGGCTTACCAACTAGAAAGGTTGGATAAATCAATCATCCTCTGAGCGTAGAATGCCGAGAACTTGAAGTTTTATTTCAATTAATTTGTTAGAGGATTTTCATCACCGCTTGTTTAGCAATAGCCAACTTACTTGTAATATTACAGTACTTTTCTATGAGAATTATATTTTGAGGTTCTTAATCTTTTTATCATTGTTGGGTTACTATGTCCTAGACTGTACGGTGAACGAACTAACTTAAGTTCTAGCCTATCGTAGTTAATGAGCTATATAAATTAATCTTACAATCGAGTAATATGTTTTGTCTACACCTTAATGGCTAACGGATGATCTTTATGAAGACATATGTGTTGGGCGTGTGAAATAAAACATGTCGAGTAATGTTTTGGGTGTGTGAAATAAAACATGCTGAGAAATATTTGGGCGTATAAATTAAAACATGCCAAGAAATGTTTTTGAGTGTATGAAATAAAACATGTTGAGAAATATTTGGGCGTATAAAGTAAAACATGCCAAGAAATGTTTTTGAGTGTGTGAAATAAAACATGCTGAGTAATGTTTTTGGGTGTATGAAATAAAACATGCCATGAATGACTAGCGTATGAAATAAAACATGTTGATGACTAGAATGTGTGTAATAAAATAAGTAGCCCACATTATGCTGGAAAAATATTGTGCATGAAATGGAATGTACCATATATATGTGAAAGGTATTTCAATTCATTCAATTACAATTACAAGTGTTTGATATAGAGAATGAAAGAAATTTTGTTTTAACAATTATATGAGCACAATGCACAAGGAAAATCCTATGGCCTACTCTTGGACTTAGTAGAAGTGACTTTTGGTTCAGAGGTCGGGGCTTCTTCAGCACTTGGGGTTTCCTTAGCATGAGCTTCATTGTCAAACTGATTAACTGTCTTTGTACTTGCTTCATTATCATTGTCTTTGTCGGTACTGCTAACCTTGTCGTCAATGTCAGCAAAGTTGAGGTAGGAGAGATCATAACCAGGGTGAAGCTTCAAGATCTCTTCTCTCGCTGCTTGGACCCATTCCAACAACTTCTTCATAAGGAGCCTCTCATACTATCGACTAGGAGTAACTATGTCAAGAACCTCTTCAACTGATGGTTATCTCTTCATAGCTTCTTCCAATTCGGCAATACGGCTCCATAAGTTGGAGTTATTAGTCTCCAACTCTTTAATTTGCACTTTAAGCTTATCTTCTTCATCACTCATTGAGTAGAGAGTTTGGCTTAGGCCCCAACATTCTTTCTTCTTCTTTTGTAGTTCCTCTTTTAGGCCTTTGAACTCTTTGTACTTCTCTTCTACTTTAACCTTCAGGCTTGAGACTTCATTGACATCAAGTGTATGTGCCAACTTCTTGATAGCGAGACCTTCTTAAAGTTTCCACTCGTCCATCTCAGCCATTATTCTAGCGTTTTTGGTAGTAGTAGTTTGGGCGTTGGATGCATTATATGCATCCTCAATTTTCTATAATAATTCAATTTAATCTAGTCAGTACTGAACATGACTTAGCAGAATATATGATGAATACCATGGACCTTACCTTCTTGGCTTGATTCTTAGCTTCATCCAGTGTTGTTAGAATGCGGCTGCTTATCTGAAAGATGATGAGGAATATTAGTAATGGAGCGAATTTAGAAAAAAAAAAAGGTATCTAGTTACTCACGTCGTATAACTTAGCCACAATATGGGCCTTATTGCAATTGTCGACCTTGTTGACATCCTTTTTGGCAATATCTCTATCCTTTAGAAGAATGATTCCTTCCATTAGGGCTAAAGATTTTGTTTTGCTGCCCAGGGCTGAGTCAATATCCAAAACTTTCTAGCTTTAACACAGAACAAAAAACTCACTAACCACCTTGTTTGGGACGTATTCGACATTGCTGATGTTGAGAGTTTTGACCTGCATTGCCTCTTTCTTCTTCTTGTCCAAACCCGTGGACCTTTTCTCTAGTAGTTGGTTAGCGAGTTCTTTTCTCGGCTTCTTATTAGCTATAAGCGCATCCTCTAGCACTAGCATTGGTGGCCCTTCGATGATGGTGAGGTCCTTGGCTTCACTACTAGGTTGGATCCTTGGCCAACATTTCTTGTCTCTTTTGAGGGTTGAGCTTTCTCGAGTTAAGGCTCCTCAGAATGGGGAACCTTGGTCAGCACAATCTTCTTGCCCTCTTTTTGCCTTTCAAATGGCTACGAGGTTTTCTTTTGAGAAGTTGCTTGCTTGGATGTGTCTTCTTTGGCTGACTTCTTTACTATAGCAGGACAAGTAGTAGTGGCCATTATGGTAGCCCTCTTGTCCACTTTAGATTTCTTAGCATTTGCCTGGGATAGTAGCTTAGCTGTATTTATCTCACCAGCACCCATATCTGTAACAGGAACAAACAAGTTAATATAAGTACATGAGAAGGATAAAATTACTTTCTCTATGCCGAGCAAGGCTCAAAGATGACCATTCTCCACCTTAAGTCATGAGAACGGCTTTCCTCATGGCTATACTCGATACGGTGGTAACTCAATGGCTTATCTTCTTTTTAAGAGAAGATTTGCTCTCTACTTTCATAACTCCCGATAATCCTTTTGATGCCATAGAAGAACATTTTGTTCTTCCTCCTTTTTTGTATTTTCTTTGTTGTTGTGGCATCATTTGCCATCAGTTTGATATCCTTTGTATGGATTGGCTTAGTCCATTGAGTCTAGAAGTCTAGCTTTTCATTGGACATTATTGACACGAACTTATTGTAAAAAAGTACCGAAAGATTGAAGTGTAGCCCTAACCTCAACTTCTTGGCATACTACCCTAACCTCAACTTCTTTGCATACTATCTCAAAAGCTTCCAAGAGCCAGTTTGTGTTTAGTCAGAACATACTCGGTGCAACTTTGAAATAGTTAAAGAAGCCCTTCAAAAATCCTAAGAAAGAGAAGCGCAACTGGAAATCCAAATACTTTAGGTATATGTGGAATTTGCGCTTCCTTGGGGAACATTCCCTCTCCTCCTCTCCTGGCCTCCTTAGATTCCATGTTTTGGGAAGGTCTTGCTAGTATTGATTGTATTTCGTGGAAAGAACTCTATTGGTGGAATTGGCGGTGTAAACCCTACTTTTAGTGGGCTAAAGACTTCATTAAGAGTACCTTCTGAATGTTTCCAAAGATCAACTAAACCAAAAAACTTAAGTTTATATTTAGAAACAAATTAAATTTTTACAATTCAAAAGCCAATTGTCGATAAAACCCGAGCTTGAAGAACTGCAAGCTCTAAAGTTACTTAAAACCCTAAACCTTAAAACCATTAAGGAATTTTAACCCTAAGCAATTAATCAATAATTTAATTTGAATAATATCATTTAAATTTGGAAAATTTCACAATTTTATAAAAATCAAATCATAAATTACAAAACAATGTGAGATGAAAACCTAAAAACAATTTCCTATAAGGCTATGCCCTTATCTTCATGTATAAGCCTTATACATAAATAAGTAGACCAACCAAACACCTTAGATAACTTATCAATTGAGAGTTGGAATCATTTATCAATTGATAACTTATCAAAATCTAGTGATAAGACAATTTCCTTATCACCTCTTTACTTATACTACATATGGACAATTTTTCATAAGATTTCATAAGCTTAACTTTAATAAATGAGACAAGACCACTCCATGGCATAAAAAGAATTTAAATGGAAGATCTAAAAAGGGGAGAAAGGGGGGCCATGCACTTGTCATTAACCCATCAATCACTTCTTCTTACACATCACTATTCACCCCTTAATGCTTACATCATCAATGTTGCAATTATTGACTTTTGTGTAAGCTACAAGACAACACTTTCAAGACATTTAAACACTCATTCTCTCTCCATTTCCAACCGGCCACTCTCTCCATCATTTCTCTCTCTTTCAATTTCACTTTCACTTCATCTTTCTCTCCTTTGAAACAACATAAAAAGGAGAAACAACCTTACCCCACAAAATTAACTTTTCTTCCATTTTTGAAGCTTTACTGACGACATTTTTTTCTTTTGTTCTTGTATCATTTTCTTTCACCATCTAAGACCTTTTAAGACCATTATAACCTTCCATAAACCCCATTCTAAAAGACCAAAAGATTCGGGTTGCAAAAGGTAACAAAAAGGAGGAGGTAAAGTTAAGAGCTAAAGTGGAACCTTAGTGCACAATCACCAAACTTTACGTTAACAACGAGTAAGTGATTCTTGTGATGTGTGGATTAGTATTTATGTTAGGAGACTTGGATTTCTTAAAGATATGAGCAAGGTTTAAGTTGTTATAACACCAAAAATCGTTTTAAGAAACAAATCATGAAACCCTTACATGAAGTTGAAATATGAGCATGTAAAGTTGGTGTTTTGTAAAGACATTTGTTTAATGCTTTGAATGGAAGATTTTAAGCTAAGAAAATCTTGAAATAATAACTTTAATGGAGAATGATCATGCTAGACGTGAGGGTTCCATAGTCATTTGGATGTTGATTTTGTTTCCATTAAGTTAAACATGCTCAAATCTAGACTTAAGTTAAGTAAATATCCATCATACGAGGTTTTATGAAAGAAACCAACTTTGTATAACATGAGCTATGATATGGAGGTTTTATTAAGTATAAGATCTTTTATTTCTTTATGTAGAGCATGAGTTAAAGGATCGTTTGATGGAAGAAAACTTAAGTTAAGATTTGGACATAAGTAGTCTAAGTGCATAATCTACCACCTAAACTTGGAAATGATGAAACAAGTTGAAAAACCAAGTAAGGACCCCTTGGAACCATCATGGATAGATCTGGAACGTGGGAGAAAGAAGCCTAAAAATATGATAAAAGTGAAAGAACAAAGTGAAAAGATTAACCAAAGCAAGTATGGTAAGCATACAAAGCCTAAAACTCAAAACCGAGCCTAAAACTCTCAAAATAAGCCTAGAACTCTAAGATGGCCCTTCAATGAAATTCTGACCAGCACCTTAAAGTATTAAGAGAGATTGTTTTGAAGCCCATAAGAAATCCGCCTAAGGCCCTATAAGCCCACCAAAGTCACTAACTTTAGTTTGAACCAAAAACAAGCCCATTTGACAACTTAAGCCCATTAAAGGGCCCAAGAAGTTGTTGTTAGCCTTAGGAATATAAATCAAAGTTGTAAATCTAATCTCAAGGATTATTTTAAGCTTAGGATAAAATTTTAATACCAAGCCCAAAGAATTTCTTAAGTTATTAAAAATCCCATTTACCAAACAAGGCCCCAAAAGTACTCCAACACATGAGGAACGCTACTGTTCTGACCCATGGATATAATTATATACCTCATTTCGAAAATCTCACCTTACTATGTTAAATTATACTCGAAAACGATGAAGATTGACTATAAGATCATAAAAATCAGATTTAAAACGAAAAAGTTATACGTAATTGAACATTAGTTAAAACCGGAGAAAAATTACGAAAACTAGTTAAGAATATAACTTAAGGAAAATTTACTTAGTTTCTTAAGTTTGTTTCAATTTCGTATAAAAATTATTTCAATGACCAGGGGACACTGTTTACGGAGATGACTTGCCTCCGGATTACTTTGATTGACCCATATGGCAGAGTGAGTAAATTCCCGATGGCTCTTTACTTGATTGTGCTTGTAGAGTAGATGCACCTAAACTTATATATATATAAATTTGGATGCTTGTGGGATATGGGAGATGCATGTGTATGAATTTATGGATGAATGTGATGACTTGTTAATTATATATATAATAATGGGAATTGTTTGTATTAATTTATACACGTGAATTGTATGGAATGAAATTGTTTGATCATCCTAAAAATCAAGTTAATCACTTATACGATTAAGGACTCAAAATGAATCATGCATTCCCCATATTGCATACCGATAACACCGACTGCCGCTTCATGCAGAAGATGGGAAGGGACTCACAGGAATACGAGTTTCCTGCAGGATTGGGCACTAGCTATGCCATCATATATATTAAGTCTCTATATTAAGCTGATGGGCTTACTAACTGCTGGGAGACGCTAACCGTCAGCGAGGAGCCGAGTCTTGTGGCTTCTGCTTAGGGCGGGTGTTTGTGGATTGTAGGGGCCACCACATCTCTAGACTTGAGATTTTAAAAGATATGATTTGATTTTGGTAAAGGAAGTATATATACATATATATATATATATATATATATATATAGAGAGAGAGAGAGAGAGAGAGAGAGAGAGAGAGAGAGAGTTTTGTTTTGGCATGAGCACGATAGTGCAAATGAAATAAAACCCAAGGTCTAGAACCTGAATTTTGGTTTGGGTTGGTTAATTATCTCCAAACTCCGACTTCAGGGGGCATAATTCTGAGCCGTATGCAGTTCCTAGGTCACTGCATCCGTTGTTTGGCATACTGATTGTTCATGCATTCATATGAATTGTGCATCTAATAAATTTCTGTCATGTGGTACTGACGAGGGTATTTATCTCACTAAGCTTAAGCTTACACCCCTATAGATTTTTGTTGATGCAGGAGAACCTCTTCACTAATCTTGGCCGAGGCATGCCCATGGTAAGTCTCGTGTAGAGACAGGTTGGAGTGATCAGAGAGCGAAGAGGACATTTTGTAATAGATTTATAGACATTTAAATACTTTTATGTTTTTTGCTCATAACACAGATTTAATGTAGTTCCATTATGAACTGCATTTGTTTGTAATATATATATTTTTTTTTTGGTGTAGCTCCCACGAGCCCACATAATTAGCTAATCTATAACATAGAAGTAATTTTAGTTAAATTACTCTATATTACTTGTCTATGGGCCTAGTGGTAACGTAGAGTGGAAGGAGCCTTATGTGTCGTATAAAAGGCCTATGAACAACAAGGGGGTTGATAATAGACCTTTATACGGTATACGGCGACCTACCACGACAGCGATACTGTTGGGTCATGATAGGTGGTTCCATTTGGAGAGTTGCAGACGTACGTTATGGTATTGTACGAATATCTTGCTGAGGACCGACCTTCTTTGTCCTTAGGATAATTATCTATAGGAAGTTCATTGATTTGATTGAGTTTATCTCACCTTGCATCAATGCAATCGTCAGAGCTATCGGAAGATCATGCTGCCTCGCTCCTTCTTTTGGGGGGGAGAAGTAGCCTCAGTTTCCATTGCCTTGGAATCGGAGAGGACAAGTCGATGGACATTGTTGCAAACCATACCTTTGTATTTATGAATAATATCTAAGAAATTGAAGAACTTAAGATTGAAGATGAGAGAATAAAAAAATATGGTTATGAAGATTGAGTTTGAACAAAAGTGAATCTTGATTTCAAAGAGTCCTTTAAATATGGATAATTCTCCCTTGTAACTGCAAAATGCGTTTCTAACAGTAATGATTATTGATTTGATAAGTAGTGTAGATTGATGACACGTGTGATGTATTTGAAATTTGACAATTGATAACTCTTTGAAAGTTATTTTATTTGTAGCATAGTGGTTATCAAGGCAATAGGTGTCATACTACCTACTTTTGGTCTTTTTAATAGGTGGAAATTTAAATTTGTGACTTTTTGACTAGGATGTGAATTGCCTTGCTCCCTCTTTTTCTTGGCATTTGAAGAACTACTTCCACTCAGTTTTTAACGCATTATATATTACTCCCTGTATCGATTACTTGAATATAGGAGTTGAGGGGCAAATGTTGATAGTCAGTTTTCATCTATCTTACTCATCTATTCGGTTGCCAACAGGCTGGACAATCTAACCTCTCAGCATAATGTCGATAGATTGACACTTAACATTTTATCGAGTAACACAGATTCGTTCTTGATTTGAATTCAAGTTCATGGCACAAACAGTTATTATAAGCACAGTTATATTACATAATTGCTTACTCACCCTACATTTACGGAAAGATGTCTAATCAAAAGTCCACCACGTGTTTCGGTAGTTATTCCAATAATTGCTCCTCCAGACATGACGATCTCCTATAAGTACGGGAAGTTACTTTGTAAGAGGCATTTATTAACTCATAACCACTTACTTTGCTTAATTGATTCCTGCTTACTAACTTAGGCATTGGAGTGGCTGTACTGGATTAGCCCCAGTAGTAAGCTTTCTTTTTAGTCTTTGTAGGATCTCAAATGCCTAAAATTCACCAACAACACTAGCCACTACAAGCCTAACCCAACCAACCTCCCCTTAGAAGATTCACTAATATCTTAGTTCCCCTAAGCGAACTCTTGGCTCGCTTGAGAGCTGATCACCGCATTGACTTTGAATTATCCAATGAAAGATATATACCTAGAAACTTTGAACTTATTTCCATATGCGAATACCATCTTGTATTAGTAGGCCACTCTATTGATAAGTGTTGAAGGCTTAAAAACAATATCTAAGACTTAATTGGCACTGAGAGAGTATAGTTAGACTTTGTTGAGACTCCTAATGCTAACAATACTTTGCTTCCAAATCATGTTGCTATAATCAACGTGATTAGTATTGGGGAACTTGATTTCATTATGGATTTAGACAAGTTGCCTATCCCAATTGAATAAGTAGCTTGGTTCCTTAGAGAAAAAGGATATTTACAAGGAATTAATTTTCGTGATAGCATTCGCACCAAGCCATCTATCTATTAGTTACTTTGGAAAGGTAAGGTAAGGAAGGAAGAAATAAAGGAGATGACGATAACTAAACCTTGAAACCTCACCTATAGATAGTTGAAGGATCTCATGTTAGTAGGGGACCTTATGGTTATGTCACCAAATAAGAGCCGAGGAAAATTCAAGTATCTGGTAGATATATGGGTGGTACTCATAGTATATTCTAAAGAGGTGCCAACTAGACGGAGGCTTGAGTTTGAAGAGGAAGATAATGTAAGCCATATGGTAGAAATGATTAGGTCAAGCCTAAAGCTGATTACGGTTCAATACAATAAGTAACCTAAGGAGTAACTTGCATATGATGATACTAGAAAGTTTGTGTTTAATGTCTTGATTCCTCCCGAGAATTATAAAGAGTCACATTTCAATTATTAGAATCTCAACCAATCAAAGATTGCCTCAACATTGGTTGGAGGGATTACTAGAATGGGTCGAATTTACAATCTAGGAAAAGAAGTGAGGCAAAAGATGTAAGCATAAGGGGAAAAAGAATTTGAGCTGGATGCTTTCAATAAGATTATTAAGGCTAGTGAAAATAAGATTATAGACTAACTAACCAAGTTTCTAGCTCAAATTTCCTATATGGGACTTCTCTTATTGTCAGGTCTACACAGAGAGGCTCTCTTTAAGATTCTCAAATAGGTCTAAGTTCCTAAAGAGATTTAAGTAGATTAGTTAGGGCATATAGCCGGTTCCATGTTTGTTATTTTAGATAACCTTTTTCTTAAGGAGTTAGGGGAAGATGGGAATCGCTACACTAAGCCTTTATATATAGTGGTGAGATTCAAAGATAAGATTGTGGCTAAAGGGCTCATCGACGATGAGTCCTCATTTAACGTTTGTCCCTTAGATACCTTCTGTTAACTCAAGATTGAAGTTAATGAGATTAAGTCTACCTTCATAGTTGTAAGGGCTTTTAATTAGTCCAAAAGAGAGATTGCAGGGGAAGTGGACCTTCAAGTAATGATTAAACCTCAAATATTTAGTGTAACATTCTAAGTGTTAGACATCCTTTGGACCTTCAACTTGTTGTTAGGAAGGCCTTAGATTTATGCAGCTAGTGCAATTCCTTCAAGCTTACAACAAAAGGTTAAATTTATTACTAGTGGTCAATTGGTCACAATCTTAGGAGAACATGGTTATGGCATTTATAAGGAGATAGCAACCACTTACATAGGAAGAGAAGAGTCAAAAGATTTTGGGCTATAAATTTTGGACTAAGTTTGTATGGTTCATGGCAAGAAAGATGAAAACAAAGTCCTTACATTCATGAACGGGCAAATTAGGACTTTTGGTCTTGGGTTTGTGCCTATGAGAATGGAGTTAACCTAAACCTATTTTGTAGGAGGGAAAAAGGGATGATCGGTTGTACAATCACCTTATGAATTTTCCACTACTTAAGGCAAGTTTCATTGGACCAGTACTAAAAGCAGTTATAGGAAAAGAAGACTAGCTTGAAAAGTTAAGCCCATTGTAGAATTGGTTTAGTTTCCCCTTGATGAATAAAGTTCTTTAAAGTAAGGATAGTAGTAGAGCATAATATTTACTAAGTTTTATTTCCTTTTCTTCAGTTCTCATAGTTCATGATTGAGCCTTAGTGTTCCACCAATAAAGTTTTCCCTTTAGTTGTTTTTCTCGAGAAAATATATATATTAATAAAATTTTCTTTCCCCTTTATGTCCACTTTCTTCCCTTATTACTCATCTATTTTTCTTCCCGCCTATATTTTAAGATCTAATGTTTTTTATGAAAGCTGGGGATATCTCATGCTTGTAAATGATGAAAATACCGATATCATGTCTAACCTATTGGGTTAGTCATTAGGGATGATGTTGACAACCATAATGAATTCAAGAGAGTT
This sequence comes from Lumnitzera racemosa, assembly GCA_024138005.1. NCBI lineage: Eukaryota > Viridiplantae > Streptophyta > Magnoliopsida > Myrtales > Combretaceae > Lumnitzera > Lumnitzera racemosa. The sequence goes on from JAMXBC010000006.1 coordinate 67,943,004, forward strand.
GGCAAAAATATGAACAGCGTCGTATATCCATTGATGAGCTCATGGAATCGATTAATTTAGGTTTAAATGATAGCCCTAAGATCATAAGGGTTAGGGGAAACTTATTGTCTTAAGAGAAAGGTAAAATGAGTAAGTTGTTGGCTGAATACTCTAATGTATTTACATGGTCTTACGAAGACACACCAGGGTTGGATCCATCAATTGTAGTCCATAGATTACCTAACAAAGAAGACATTAAGCCCAAAAGACAAAAGCTTAGGCACTTCTGACCTTATGTCTTGCTAATGATAAAAGTGAAAGTTAAAAAGTTATTAGGGGTAAGGTTTATTGAAGTATCGGATTACCCTAAATGGGTAGTAACATAGTGCCTGATGTGTCTAGGAGCTTAGTTATCACTATAACTTATTGTAGTAGATTTGAACCAATGGATCCTTTGAAATATTGAAGAAAATAGGGTGAATTGGTCTATGAATGGACAAGAGTAGCTGACATGAAGCTGCTAAGAGGATATGATACACCAATGAACACAACACGGCTTGACACTTCACTTAATATGATGTACAAGTTGATGTGAAGGTCCACTCACTACTAATCTTGAGCTACTTAGCAAGATTAGATATAAGTGTATAAAAATGGACTTGAAGAGGGTTGTCTTGCAAGAACAGTATATCTAAAGTATATTTATGATGTAAGATGATTCCGATTACAAGCAAAAGGGACTATTTATAGTAAGTCTATGGGGTAACCATACCAATAAAAAAATTACAAAAAGGCATACAAAAGAAGAATTCTTAGTACATACAAAAAAGGGTAAAAAGGATAAACAACAAAAGGGAAAAATAGTGTTGTGTTAGGTGAAAGGGATAGGTGGCAACACAACATTGGTTCTGTACATAGATTCTCTGATTACAGTAGGCGAAGGGAATCAAGATGTTACGGCATCAGGGGTTGGTAGGAAGTTAGAAGAAAGTACCTAGCTTGACGAAGAGTGTCATATCACTCAACAAGAGTCTTTCAACAATTGAAAGTTCGATCATTTGGCACAAAGCCTTTGGCAATCGAATAGTTGGCGTTAGTATAAGAGAGAGAATAGAGTAGGGTATAACCTCCCGAATTTTTCAAGGAAATCAGCCATCCTTCTTCTACGTAGAGTCTTTCATCATCTGTAGGTTGTTAAGAGGGGATTCTTTAAGTGAAGGATTAGAGGCCTCAGAGTCGTATGCACATAAGAGGACTAGTGGTTGGCAATTTATCGGTTCCTTAAGGTTATTAAAGATTTTCCCTCAAATCTTAGCCCTCTTCTTCATTGGGTATGTAGGGTATCAGATCAGCTGCATTAAAAGTAGCAAATACATCGTATCCGTTGTGTAGCTCTAGCTTATAAGCATTGTTGTTGATCAACTCAAGGATCTTAAAAGGTCCATCTAATTTAGGGGAAAGCTTATTCATTCTCTTCTTAAGGAAACACTCCTTATTAAGGTGGACCTAGACAAGGTCTTTGGGGTTGTAAACCACTCATCTCCTTCCTTAGCTTCCCTGTTCCTTCTCTCAGGCTACAGTTTATTCCAGATGTTCGGCAACCTTTTGATGCAACTTCTAGAATTCCTTGGCGTACTGTAGGCCTAATTGACTTTCCCCTTGTACGATTGGGTTAACAGCTATATCTAGGGGTAAGTTTAGGTTTAGTCTATAGATGACCTCAAAAGGTAACCTTCTTGTCGAGTTGTAAACTGATCGGTTGTAAGCGAACTCAATGACAAGTAAGCATAGGTCTCAATCGTGTAAATTCTTCCCCATAGCCCCCTCGTAGTAGGTTGTTGATTGTCTCATTTACTACTTCGGTCTAGCTATACATAAGCTTGGTGCTAAGTTTCCTCTACAAGGTTTTCTAAAAGAAACTCGTAAACATCGAATCATGGTCAGATACAATACTTCTCAATAGCCCATGCAAATGTACAATTTTCTACAAAAAGAGGTTAGTGATAAATAAAGCATTATTAGTTCTATGGTAAGGAATGAAGTTGCTCATCTTGTTGAAATAGTTGACTACAACCATAATGGGGTCATGTCTTCTCGACATTCGGAGAAGACCAAGCATGAAATCCATGTTGAGGTTGATCCATGGGTGCTTAGGTATGGGTAAGTGTGTGTACTCTCTGTGAGGCTCTCTCCTTCCTTTTGCATGCTTATACACTTTGCACCTCTTAAGAACTCGGCATCAATCCCTCAATATCCTAAGCTAGTAGAAATGTTCTTTCATGATTTCATTCATCTTCTTTTTACCAAAATGGCTAGCTAAGGCTCCAACATCAGCTTTATAGATGAATAGTTCTCTAGCTGAATCACTCGGCACACAAACTTACTTGCCTTTCATTAGGAACCCCTGACTTAAATAGAATCTGTCCACCACACCTCTAACATTGCACTTAGTTACTAGGGGCCCAAAATGCTAGTGGTGCTCATATTGATTGGGTAGGGTACTGAATCCAAGTACCTTAGCTTGCATATTTGTAATAAGGGTATGAAGATGAGAAAGAGAGTCGGCTACAATGTTGGTGCTTCCTTTCTTATATTGGATGACGTAGTAGAAAGAATCTAGGAATTCAACCCATTTAACATGATACTGAGAATGTTTTTGCTGCCTAAGAAGATACTTGAGAGACTTATTATTTAAGTAGATGATGAACTCTTTGAGTAACAGATAATGTTGCTAGTCCTGTATTGTTCGGACAAGGGTATAGAACTCATATCATAGGCTGAGTAATTCAATGCAACACTATGGAGTTTCTTGCTGAAATAGGCAATTGGTTGATGCTCTTGCATAAGGATAGCATTGATGCCAATGCTAGACGCATCACATTCAACTCGAAAAACCTTCTCAAAATCCAATAAGGTGAGTACTAGAGAAGACGTCAACTTAGACTTCACATCTTCAAAAGTCTTTTGAGTTTTCTCTAACCACCTAAACTCAGTGTTCTTCTTGGTTAATTTAGTTAACGGCGTAGTTATGGAACTGAAGTTCCAAATAAATAAAGCTAGACTATGGAAGCTACTAACTTTAGCAGTACTAGTTGGTGTAGGCCACTTAAGAATAGCTCTAACTCTCTTGTCATCAACTCGAACTCCTTTCCCTGAAACAACATATCCAAGGAATATAACCTTGCTTTAACAGAACACACATTTCTTTAGGTTGCCGAATAATCTCTCGATATGAAGGATGTCGAACACCGATCTTAAATGCTCATTCATATTTTGCGAACACCATGTAACTTATTAAGCATATCATCCAATAAGGGAATCGGATATCGATACTTAATAGTAATTTTATTGATGGTACAGTTGTCAATATACATTCTCTATGACCCATCTCTCTTTGTTACTAGCACGGCGGGGATGGCACATGGGCTCATGCTCTGTTGGACATACTTACGATCTACTAACTCATCAACTTGCTTCTTTAACTTGGCTGCCTGATCAAGATTGAGTCTATAAGTGAGTTGATTCGGTAGAGTTACTCCAGCTTGAAGATTAATGCAATGCTCAATACCTCTTAAGGGTAGTAAACCTTTTGGCATCTCAATAAGAAATAGATCAGCATACTTTTCAAGGAGAGCTCTCACTTCAGCTGCACAGTTCTTGACATCTCTCACCTCCAAGAATCCCTTAACTTAAAGGAGCACATAGTCTTCGCCCTTGAGTTCTTGGGCAAACTAAACTCGGGAAATCACCAAGGACTTTCACTGTAGAGATCTAGCAACTTTTTCTTAGGCTTACTATACTTCCTTAGGTCTCATGGGTGTTAGTATAATTTTCTTCCCGTCCTTTTGGAACATGTTGGTGTTCCTGTACTCATTGTGTAATATTCTTAAGTTAAACAACCATGTTTGATCGAGTAATATGTAAGAAGTGCACATGGGGAGGGCATCAAATAGCATCTCGTCCTTGTACCTATCACTAAAGGTAATTAATACTTTAACTTACTCTACAACATGTAAGCTTCCTTTCTCATTTAGCCAGTAAATTTTATACGGCTTAGGATGTGGGAGGGTTAGCAGTTTCATGACTTAACTATTGTACTATGATATTGGTGTAGCTCTCTCCATTATTGATTAAGGTCTATAGCTTGCCATTCACTTAGAAATTCGTATGGAAGAGTTTCTCCCTCTACTTATTCTCATAAGCTACAAATGCACTAAGGGACCATCGAACAACAAACAATACTTGGTACTACCCTCAGGAGGTGTTTCGGCATCAAGGTTATCCAGAAACTCTTCTAGCATCTATTCAACTCCTATCTCTTCCTCTCCTTTGCTCGCACTCTCTACTTCAAATTGGGGCTTGTCTCTCTTAATAGTCATGACTCAATAGTTAGGACATTAACTAGCCATATGCCAATAATTAAGGCAGTAAAGCATTTGATTGCTCGGGTCTTTCTTCCAAAACTCTGACCTTGGTCTCTTCGAACCTCAAGTTCCTTGGCTTTACTCTTACCTCAGCGTTTTTTTGGTTAGATTGGCACTTGCTCTCGATGTTCCACCTTAGAACTGTTTAATGCTTGGTCATTCCTTGGTCGGTTTAGCATGTCACTTCTATTCAGTAGCATAGGTCGATTATTCGACATATGACTAACCTGATTTTGCCTTTGCCTTTTGACTTTCTATGATACCTTGATGGCTTCATCTAGAGTTATAAGACTCTATAACTCTACTATGTTACCAATCTCAGTCCTAAGCCCATAAGTAAACCTTGTGATGTTTCTAGTCTCAAGTTCATCGACATTATACAGGATCATGAGTAATTGAAACTCTCAAACATAGTCATCTACTGATCTACTACCTTACCTCAAGTCTTAGAGATATTTGAAAGTATGTTGCCTGTAGTGTTGGGGAACAAACTTACCTCTTAAGACTCTTTTCTTTTCATTCCATGTCCAAAATTCTCGTCGGGCTCTTAGGCAAGCATTCTACAACTTCTTTCACCACATTGCTACATATCTAGAAAATTCCAATGCAGCTACTCGAATATGAATAGTGTCTTCATAATCATAAAAGTCGAATATCTTTTCAATCTTCTCCTCCTAGCCTGAGTAGTCATCAGCACTACTAGACCTATTGAAGCTCAGAATCTATACTTTGAGGTATTCGACTCCCTTAGGAGCTTTAAGCTCATGCCTGTCAACTCCAACATATTGTTTCTCTTCTTCTTCATACTCTTCCATCTTATTTAACTCCAATCTTCTTTTCATGGCTCTATGAGCATGTCTGGGTGGTGCTTGGTTCATAGTAAAGGCTTCAGGTGCTCATTATTTCATCTGCCTCTAGGCTTATCTCTCATTTCTCGACCTTTTTCAACTACTCTCTCTCTTAGCCCAGTTGCTAAGACTCTCTATACTGAAACAACTAAATTAGTTACAATAATAGCAAGGTCTTGTATTTGCTCATTAGTATTACGTAGGGTTTGTTAGGTAGCTTAACCATGACCATGAGCATTACTCTTGGCATCATTAATCTCTTGTTGAACACTAGGATTTGACATTCTTGCAAAGAAAATAAGCTTCAAAACACACTTTGTACATAGGAAAATCACCATACAAAGAAAATATCAATCTAACGATAAACTATGATACCAATCACATACGGCTTTCGGTTACAACCTCAAGCTTTGGTATCGAGATTATATGATGTGCCTAGGAGCTCAGTTATCACTTACTGTAGCAAATTTGAACCATTGGGTCCTTTGAAATATCAAAGAAAATAGGATGAGTCGGTCTATGAATGAACAAGGGTAGCTGACGTGAAGCTGCTCGGAGGATATGATACACCAATGAACATAACACGGCTTGAAACTTCACTTGATATGATACACAAGTTGTTGTTAAGGTCTACTCTCTACTAATCTTAAGCTACTTGGCAAGATTAGATATGAGTGTATAAAAATGGACTTAGAGAGGGTTGTTTCGTAAGAATAGTATATCCAATGTATATTTGTGATATAAGATGATTCTGACTTATAAGTAAAGGGGACTATTTATAGTAAGTCCCTAAGGTAACCATAAAAATAAAAGAAATTAGAAAAAGGCAAACAAAAGAAGAATTCTTAGTGCAAACAAAAATGACAAACAACAAAACAGGAAAAATAGTACAGTGTTAGGTGAAAGGGACAGGTTGCGATACAACATAGATTCTTTAATCAAAGCAGGTGAAGGGAATCAAGATGTTGTGACATCAAGAACTAGTAAGAAGTCGAAAGAAAGCACTTAACCTAAAGAAGAGTGTTTAGTCACTTGGCAGGAGTCTCTTAGCAATTGAAAGTTCGATCATTTGGTATAGAGCCTTCGGCAAGTGAATAGTTGGTGTTGGCATAAGAGAGAGAACAGACTAGGGTGTAACCTCTCGAATTTGTCAAGGAATTTAGCCATCCTTCTTTTGCGTAGAGTCTCTCGTCATCGGTATGTTACCTAGAAAACATCCTTCGAGTAAGGGATTGGAGGCCTTAGAGTCATGCGCGTGTAAGAGGACCAGTAATTGGCAACTCATTATTGCTAATTTTGAAGAAAAATGGGAAAGTATGGACATGCATGGATTTTTGAGATATAAACTAAGCCACTCCTAAAGATGATTTCCTACTGCCTCACATTGATGTTCTAGCAGACAACGACAATATGAGCCATCTATTCTCCTTTATGGATGATTTTTCAGGGTACAACCAGATAAAAATGATCGAAGAAGACAAAGCCAAGACTACTTTTGTCACGACATGGGGAACTTTTTGCTATAAAGTGATACCCTTTGGCTTAAAAAATGTTGGGGTAATTTATCATGGAGCAATGGTAATTCTCTTGCATGACTTGATGCATACAGAAGTTAAAGTGTATGTAGATGACATGACTCCCAAATTCTAAGAAAACGAGGATCATGTAGAAGTATTAAGGAAGTTATTCAAAAGGTTATGTAAGTTCTAATTGAAATTAAACCTAGAAAAGTGTACTTTAGGGTCACTTCAAGGAAGTTGCTGGGATTCATAATTAACCAAAGCGGCAATTGAAGTTGATTTAGATAAGGTGAAGGCGATTATAGAACTGCCTTCTCTATGCACACTTAAAGAAATAAGAGGCTTGTTAAGGCGACTAAATTATATTGCCTAGTTTATATCACAACTCATAGATAATTGTTGCCATCTATTCAGATTATTAAGGAAAAATGCTCCTCTAAATTAGGACGAATAGTGTAAAGAGGCCTTTTGCAAAAATAAGGAATACATTATGAATCCTTTAGTTCTAGTTACCCTGAAGCTAGGATGGCCATTATTTTTATATCTCACTATCCTCTAGGAGCCTATGAGATGTATACTAAGGCAAAAAGATGAAGAGGGAAGAGAAAGGGGCATTTACTACTTGAATAAGAAGTTCATTAAAGGAGAGTAGAAGTACTCCAACATAGAAAAGAATTATTGTACCTTAGTATGGGTAATGCACCAACTCATGCAATTTACCTTGTGTTATGTTATAGAGCTGTTGACAAAACATGATCCCCATAAGTACTTGGTTGAGAAACTGGCTTTGCTTGGAAGAGTCTCCAAATGGCAAATGATACTATCTTAGTTTGACATAACTTATGTAAACCAGAATTTGGTTAAGGGGCAAGCCTTAGTAGATCAATTAGCCGAATATCCCATGGAAGAGGCATCTAAGGTTAAGGAAGCTCGATTCCTAGATGAAAATATCCTGGTAGTAGAACACAATCTAAACCTCCTTAAGTGGAAGATATATTTTGCTAAAGCAACCAATATATCAAGATGTTGGATAGGGGTAGTATTGATATCCCATGAAGGTAGCCAATTCCTTATTGCAGCTAGGCTTACATTTTCCTATGCCAACAATATTGTAGAATATAAGGCTTGAATCTTAGGCCTTAAAGCAGCAATAGATATGGGAGCACATGAGTTGGAAGTGTAAGGAGACTCTTCTCTGATTATTCCTTAAATGACTGGTGAATACAAGAAGGATCTAAAACTTATGCCTTACAATTAACACCTTATTGAGTTAGCAGAGAAGTTCAAAGACATCTCCTTCAAATATATACCGAGAACTCCAAATCAGTTTTTAAATACCTTTGCTATTCTAGCGCCTATGGTTAGGTGTCTAGGTGGGATGGAAGTACAACTTGTGAAGATCATGGTGAAAGACAAGCTTTCTTTTTGCTTAGTGACAAAAGCAACCAAAGATAAGAAGCCTTGGCTTTATGATATCAAACATTTTATTCAGATTAGCAAATAGCTATAAGGAACAAGTAAGAAAGATAAAAAAACATTAAGGAGGTTAGAAGGCTACTTTTTGCTTAGTGGCATTACGTTGTATTGATGATCACTTGACATTACATTATTGAGATGTCTATGTGAGGAACAAGTAAGTGTTTTGATGAAGGAGGTACATGAAGGGGCATATGGTCCACATATGAATTGGTACATGTTAGCCTAAAAAGTCATGCCAATGGGTTATTATTGGTCTACAATGGAATTGGACTGTGTTGCATACGTAAGGCACTACAAGCTGTACCAAGTATATTCTAATTAGGTGAATGCTTCCCTACAAGAGTTACATGCTTAGTCTTTACCATGGCTATTTTCTATACGGGGAATAGTTATTATTAGTCTAATTAACCTAAAGGCATCAAATGGGTACAAATTTATCTTAGTAGCTATTGATTACTTTACAAAGTGGATAGAAGCTTCCTCTTATGTAAACATCACTAAGGGAGTAGTGATCAGGTTTTTTAAATGGGATATAGTTGCTTGATATGGAGTGCCAAAGACAATCATCACAAATAATGGCACAAACCCTAATAACAAACTCATGATGGAGTTGTGCTAGCAGTTTGGGATCATCCATAAGGATTCTATACCATATAAGTCATAGATGAATGGGATAATGGAGGCCGCCAATAAGAACCTCAAAAGGATTATTGAGAAAATGACTGTGACCTACAAAGATTGGTATGAGATGCTACCTTTTGCACTCATGGCCTACATAACTTCCATTAGCGTATCGATTAGAGTTATGCCTTACTCTTTTGTGTATGGGATTAAGGTAGTTTTGCTTATTGAAATAGAAATACCTTCCCTTAGAGTATGAGTTGAAACTCAGCTAGATGAAACTGAGTAGGTTAAGAAGAGGATTGAGCAATTGAACCTAGTAGACGAGAAGACGCTAACCGCGTTATGTCATAGGCGGTGCTATTAGCAAAGGATGATATGAGCCTTCAATAAGAAGGTACGGTCCTAAAAGTTTACAAAAGGAGACCTAGTTTTAAGGAAGGTCCTCCTAAATGTATAAACCCTTAAAGGAAAGTTTTCCCCTAGTTATAAAGGTCCTTATGAAGTAAGAAGGGTATTGTCTAGGGGAGCATTGATTTTGTCTCAAATGGATGGACCAAATTTGAGGGATCCTATAAATACTAATGCAATTAAGATATACTATCCCTAAAATCAATGGTATGATGTTATTTTGTCTTTAATTTTGAATATTCTGTGAACTAATTTTTTCATTAATTATGTGTAAAGTAGATATCCCCCAACTGTTAGTCGCATTAAAGTGGTCATTGACCACTCTCCGCTATATTGATCAGTTGTTCTCAATCTCAGCTCCATGATATACCATGCATCTCTTTCTAAACACATATACACATAAAAACCTCTATCATGAACATTGACGAACTATTAAAACTCCTTGAATACTATGCTTTGATCTTTCCTTTTCTAGGATTTGGTCTAGATAGAAAAAGAGAGAGAGAGAGAGAGAGAGAAAAGAAGTCAAATCGACCTTAAAAAAGAAGGAAGAACGTTAGTTAAGTTTGCTAACTCCCATGTCCAACCTTGATGAAGATCGGTTAGTCCATCAAGTTTCTAAGGGGTTTTTATGGGCCTTTGGATGAAGAACCACTATTGGCAGGCTAATCATAAAAACATGTATGGCACTCACTTAAAACTTTAGGGTAGGATATCTCATAATATCCTTGACCTATCAATTATCAAAACTTTATGGTAGGATATCTTATAAGATCCATGAATCTTTGTATGCTTAACCGTTCCATTTGCTTCATCTTCTTGAATATGATATCTCACCAAAGGGTCTCGCTAAGATAAACTGCATGGAGCCTTATCTATAGGTAACATCATCACTATCACTTTTTAAGAAAGGATATCTCACTTGGTGGTCTCATTTAGATAGACTATAAGGAGCTCTTTCTACCCTATAGATGGCCTTAGTGCTATCATTTCCCATCGGACAAGATGTTTCACTAAAGGGTCTTCACTAAGATAGACTATAAGGAGTCCTACTTGTAGATAACCTCAACACTATTGCCTTTCTAAGAAAGGATATCTCAGCAAAGGTGATAGGGATCAAGGATCGATTATGCGCTTCTTAGCTTAAGGGATTTCTTAGATGGTTTGTTGAGCTGTTCGAGGTGAGTTAAGCATCGAGGAGTAATGTTTACCCCATTCCGATCTGTTAAGCTACTTTGCTCTCTCTATACCATCCAAGAAGCTGTCGAGGTGATTAGTTGACATGCGGAGTTGACTCCTCTGCAATGCCCTAGTCTAAGCACTAAATCAGGAAAGCAACCATCTCTATAGTACCGAAGCTAAACTAACAATTGTCAGGAGCTGACTACCCAAGGCTAACTCGAATGTGAACCATCCCCAAGCAAACCCTTGTCCAGCTCCAATAATCAAAACCATTGAATTGCTGACGCTGATCAAACCTAATCAAGGCTTACCTTTACTTGGCTCATAGTGTTATTGGGACTACAAACTGAGTAAAATGTGCATGCGCTGTCCTTTCTAACATCCATACTGTCCAAATACTTGATTTCCTTCTAAATTATTCTCCTTTTGTTTAGCAAGTAGGGATCCATTTCTATAATTTTTTTGTAGTTTAGGACTTATCCTAACTGGGTATTATAAATATTTACATAATGTAATAGCCACATCATCATACAGAGAATACACTGAACTTTTACTTCCTCTTGAGCTGAGTATCCTTCTACTTACTCTTGAGCTACTCTTATCTAGCCCATTGAGCATGAATTAGTGGTGAGTGACCTTCGGCTATATTTGTACATCATATTAAGTGTGACCCGAGCTTGTATGAGGTACTAATACATCATATCCATCGTTGGTGCATGGGAACACTTACTTATCCTCGACTGCTATTTACTTTTCGAGCCATCTCGCGGCTTAGACCTACCCTTTTGTTTACGTGTGAAATTGGGCCCATGTGTTCATCTATAGAATCCGTATCGTCCTGGTCTTAAAGCCTAGTTATGTTTGAAGCTAGATTCTACTACAGTGTTCTTTGAGTGGTTTGTTATTGCTTTGGTGTGATAACAGTTCTATTGTTAACTTCAGAGTTTATTAGTCAAGAAGTGTTTAGTGCTATATTTTCCTCTATTTCTGATACGCAAGATAGAGTATGGTCGACTATTCATTTGTTATGTAATTGTTGTGGTGATTGGAGTATTGGTTATTAATCTTCAAGTGGTATTATTAGACGTCAATTTTTGTGAGGTAACCATTAATGTCAAACTTAAGTGTTTGAGGAACTTTGGGAAAATAAGAAAGTGGTATTAGACATAGACAATGGCAAGAAGGAAGCTTTACACCTCAATCAATGGGTGACTGCTTGGATAGGTTTACCGACTTGGTAGTTAGTTTGGTGATTGTTATCCAAGAAGACAGGTAGTGAGCTAAGAGAAAACCACTAGAGAATGTAAGTAGTAAGGCTGAGGCAATGGTTAATTTGGCTGAGTTAACGCCTCAGCTCAACAACCCTAAATTGAAGGAATTAGTATGGATGCAAGATAAAGGCTAGTGCTTGAAGAGATTGAGGAAGAAGTGGAAGGAGATGACAAAGCAAAGGAAAACTACGAGCCTGAAGAAAAGAAATGTATGAGCCTTTAGAGTCAAAGGATTGAGGATGCGTATCCCGAGTTTTTCTGAAAGTGGTGATGCTAGGGATTACTTAGATTAGGTAGATGAGATTGAAAACAATTTGAATGCTACGACATATCTAACAATACAGAGGTTAGACTTGTTGTGTTAGAGTTCATTGGTTATGCTACCCTATTTTGGAAGAACTTGTAAGCCACTTAAAGAAGGGAAGGAGAGTGAGAGATTAGGAGTTGGGATGAAATGAAAAGGGTTATGCGAAGATGGTTTATGTTGAGTTATTATTTGTAGGATGCCTTCAAAAGATTGCAAGAGCTTAGATAAGGAGGGTCAAGTATAGATACTTATGTTAAGAAATTCCAAATGTTGTCGTAAAGCTAGAGGATTGAACTGTATCTTGGTTCATCGGTGGATTGAAGTATGAGATTAGGGATGTCCTGGAAACCCTGGATATTGGAACGCTTGATGATGCCATCTGAGTCTCCCAAAGGATAGAAAGTCATCGAATAAGAAGGTTTCAATCACCAGCTAGTTGACTAGGTAGTAGCTGAATTGTTTTGAATAGACTTATATGAACGGAACCAAGTAAGGTTTCTGAGACTTGATACACTCAGACTACCTCAATCGAGAGAAGGAACCCCCAAGGAAGTTTGAGAAGGGCCAGAGTTTAGGGAGGAAGATGAGTGAAATCAAGTGTTTCAAATACCAAAGATTTGGATACATAGTTGTTCAGTGTTCGAACAGGTAAACAATGGTGATCCGAGGCAAGGTGCTGATTGTTGAGGCTGACAATATTGATGAGGAAGTAGAGGAGCTAAAAGAGGACAAACAAAATGAACTATCTAAGGAAGAATTTATCTATAGTAAGGAAGAGAACTTTATGCCAGCCACTTTAGTGTTGAGGAGGATGATGAATGTTAGTCCCATACCTGAAGCTAAACAAAGGGAAAATCTCTTCCATATTGGATGCAAGGTCAATGAATCACTATATGTGCTGATCGTTGACAGTGGGAGTTGCACCAATACAGCCTTTGCATTTATGGTCCAGCGGCTGAAATTGCTAACCATGCTCCACCTAAAACCTTACAAACTTCATTGGCTTATTGATAAGGGATTTATACATGTGAATAAGCAAGTGTCTATGCCAATTTGCATTGGCAAATATCAAGATGAAGTGCTTTATGATGTATTGCCTGTGAATGTGTCCCACATTCTACTTGGATGATTATGGATGTTTGATCGAGTAGTCATCTGTGATGGAAGGAGGAATACATGTTCTATAGAGCATGAAGATAGGAGGATGAAATTGAGTCTTATGATTGCTGAACAGGTATTAGTTATGTAGTCCTAACTTAGCCGAACCTTAAAGAAAGAGGCTTCAGTGATGACCCAAGCCAAATTGAATGAGAGATGGAGCTCAAAGGACCGACCTATCTTCTTGTCTAAAATTTTTTGGAGATGTAAGCTAAAGAGGAGGAGTTACCTGCTAAGGTAAAAACCTTGCTAGAGGAATTTGTTGACCTGTTTCCAAAGGAATTGTTGAAAGGTTTACCCTCAATCCGAGGTATTGAGCATGCGATCAACCTGTAGCTACAAGCCACATTGCCAAACAAGCCTGCCTATAAGCTGAATCCTAAATAAGCTGTTGAGCTGTAGAAGCAAGTAGATGAGCTATGTGCGAGTCCCTAAGCCCTTATGCCATTCCAGCCTTGTTAGTGCCAAAGAAGGATGGTTCTTGGAAGATGTATGTAGATAGCTGAGCAATCAATCGAATCACCATCAAGTATTCCATACCTAGGCTTGATGACATGCTAGACGAATTAAATGGAGTAAGAGTGTTCTCCAAGATCAACCTTAAATCTTGATACCATCAGATTCAAATGCACGAGGGTGATGAGTGGCATATCGCATTTAAGATACGGCATGGTTTATATGAATAGCTTGTAATGCCATTTGGACTATCTAATGTGCCAAGCACATTTATGTACCTAATGAATCATGTGCTTCAAGAATTAATAGGAAAGTTTGTCGTAGTTTATTTTGATGACATTCTAATGTACAATCCTGACTTAGAGATTTACCAAGAGCATCTTCAAAGAGTCTTTGCAAAATTGAGCTAAACAGCTCTATACCAATATGAAGAAGTACGTCTTTTGCCAATCCGAGGTGATCTTCTTAGGGTTTGATGTGAGTGGAGGTGGCATCTAAGTCGATGATGAGAACATAAGAGTGCTCATAGAATGGCTTGAGCCAACTTATTCTATAGACGTAAGAAGTTCCCATGGCTTCCCATCATTTTATTGCAAATTTATAAAGAATTTTAGTATGATTACGGCCCCACTTACCAAACTGTCAAAGAAGAGCATTGAATTTAGATAGGGAGAGAAAGAGAAGAGGAGTTTTGAGTAGGTGAAAGAGTGGCTAATTGTAGCCCCCATGTTAGCTCTATTGACCTTTGATAAAGTGTTTGAAGTATAGTATGATGCATATAAAATAGGCATAAGTGTTGTGTTGATGCAAGAAGGCTAACTTATTGCTTACTTTAGTAAGAAACTTTGAAAAGCTATGCACAACTATTTTATCTATGACAAGGAGTTTTACTCCTTAATTCGAGCCCTAACGGTATGGCAATACTATTTGTTGCCTAAGGAATTTTTCATCTACACTGATCATGAATCCTTGAGGTATTTGAAGAGCTAACCCAAGTTATCTCAAAGGCAAGCCAAATGGGTTGAGTTCATGGGGTGTTTTTCTTATGTCGTAAAATACAAGAATGGAAGGAACAATATAGTAGCCGATACCCTATTGAGATGACATACCTTCGTGATCGAGCTACAAATAAGGCTACTTAGTTTTTCAACCACAAAGAGTTTGTAGGTTGAGGATCTACACTTTAGTCCTATCTATGCCTAATGTGAGGAAGGATGGACATTAGACGACTATCATAAGGAAGATGGATACTTATTCAAGAAGAAAAGGCTGTGTATCCTGACCTATTCTACGAGAGAACTACTAGTGCACAAGGTGCATGGAGGAGGATTGACAAGACACTTTGGCTAGTATCGAACCCATGAAGTACTATATGTGAGATTCTTTTGGTTGAGAATGATGAAAGACGTACAGTCTGTGTTAGAGAAGTGTGTGACCTACCAAAAGGCAAAGAACTAAGCTAAGTAAGGACATTATCTACCCTTGCCCATCCCAACAAAAATGTGGTTTGAGCTAAGTATAGACTTCATGTTAGGATTGCCGAGGATGTCCTGAGGGAAGGACTCCATCATGGTGGTTATGGATCGATTTAGCAAGATGACGCCTTTCATGCCTTATTTCAAAACTAACGACGCTTTGATTATCTCTTTTCTTTTCTTACATGAAGTAATCAAACTTTACGGAGTTCCCAGAACCATTGTTTTGGACTGAGACCTAAAGTTCATGAGCCACTTCTGGAGGATACTATAGAAGTGAATGGGAACCAAGCTATTATACAGCACGTCTTATCATCCACAAACCGATGGATAGATCGAGGTTGTCAATATAATTGTAATAATTTTGTTGCGGGTTGCTATTAGATGAAACATGGCTAATTAAGACCTATGTTTGCCAATCATTAAGTTTGCCTACAATAGGAGCACCCACAGTGTAATAAGCATGTCATCATTTGAGGCCGCCTATGGGTTTAACCTTGAGCTCTTGATGGACCAAGTACCTTAATTGAAGCTTGATGATGACTGGCCAACCGTTGAAAGAGTTGAGGTTATCAAAGCCATGCACCAGAAGGTTGTGAAGTAATTGAGTCGAGCTAATACTAAGCTCAAGAAGCGAAGCCAAAGATTGAGGAAGAGAGAATTTCAACCAGGTGATTTGGTCTGGATACATCTTAGCAAGAAATGATTCCCAAACTTGAGGAAGAGCAAGTTATCTCCTAAAGATGATGGACCTTTCAAAGTGCTTAAAAAGATTAATCCTAATGCTTATAGGATTGAATTACTTGAAGGATATGGAGTCTCGACTCCTTCAACATTGCTAATCTCTAACCTTACAATCCTGAGGATGAACAACTTAGAGTTGAACTAGATTTGATCCCAAATCTCAAACAACTTGGATGGGATGATAGGGATCAAGGATTGATCACACACTCTTGAGCCCAAGGGCTTTCTTAAATGATTTACCGAGCTATTTGAGGTGAGTTAAGCATTGAAAAGTAGTGTTTACCCCCAATTTGATCTGCTAAGCTCCTTTACTCTCTATACTATCTAGGAAGTTGCTAAGGTGATCAGCTAACATGCAAAATTGACCCTTTCGCAACACCCTTATCCAGGCACCAAATCAAGAAAATAGCCATCTCTACGGTACCAAGGTTGAGCTAAAAATTATTAGGAGTTGACCACCCGAGGCTGACCCGAATATGAGCCGTCCTCGAGCCAACCCTTGTCTAGCCCCAATAATTAAAGCTGTCAAATTGCCGATGCTTACCAAACCTAATTAAAGCCCACCCTTGCTTGGCTTATAGTGTTATTGGGACCATAAACTAAGTAAAATGCATGTATGCTGTCCTTTCTAACATCTGTACTATCCTTTTTGATAGAGGATATTTTTTTGCTTGAATGCTTGCTTTCCCTATAAATTATTCTCCTTTTGTTTAGCAAGTAAGGATCCATTACTGTAATTTTTTGTAGTTTAGGACTTATCTTAATTGGGTATTATAAACACTTTCATAATGTAATAGCCGTATCATCATATGGAGAATATACTGAACTTGTACTCCCTCTTGAGCTAAGTGGCCTTCTACTTACTCTCGAGCTACTCTTATCTAGCCCATTGAGTGTGGATTAGTAGCGAGTGACCTCTAGTCATACTTGTGCGTTATATTAAGTGTGACTTGAACTTGTATAAGGCGCTAGTGCATCATATCCATTGCTAGTACACAAGAACCCCTATACATTCTTGACTACCATTTACTTTTCGAGTCATCTTGTGGCTCAGACCTACCCTTTTGGTTATGCGTGATATTGAATTCATATCAAAAGGGTCTTGCTAAGATAGAACAAAAAGAGCTTTTTCCACTTCCTTTGATTAACAACTTGTCAAAAGGGCTTGTTTTCTAGGTAGCTCGTTTTACATCCCAAAAGTTATCATCAAGAACGTTTTTCAGAACTCTCTTCCTCCTATAGGGGCAAAAATGGAGTTGTTTTTGTTCTTTGAGGTAAAATTTTCTTCAAACCTTAACATGAAGAGAGGGAGTCATAGATACCCTATTTTTTTCCTCCTTAGGTCCATTTCTAGTTTAAGAACCCTACTTTTTAGAAGAAGGCCAAAAAATTAAAAATATACAAAAATTGAATAAAAAAAAGAAAACCTAAAAGAATTCAAAATAACAAAAAGATTGAAAAGTATCATATAGTGGTCCATTTAGGTAGGTTCTGGGTGGAAATGATTTTCTGAGGTTTGAAATTGCTTTTAGAGTCAAAATAAATATATGCGATTTGACTAAATTAGAAATCTTAAACAAAAATGGGCTTTTATTGAAAATCAATTATTTTAGCCCATATTTGGCTAACTTACTGTAAAGTAATTTGAAGATTCACTTATTAAGGAGATAATGGCCTCAAATTGCACCTTAATCGGAGTTAAAACAAATATTTTATGACCATTATTAAAATTTCAAATAAAAAGCTGAACATGGGTAAAAACTAAGACTTAATTTAGTTAAATTAAGAAAATATTTTGTGTGCATGTTTATTAGGCTTCACATTTTATAAAAAATGGGTGATGCGTTTTTGGAATGAAATAATTAATTATGTTGTATCTTGAGTTGTTTTTTTTAAATTTTTTTTTTTGAAATCAACGAGTGAAATAGGAAATAGATGGGATGAGAGAAAGGGAAAAGAAACAAAAAAAGAGGAAAAGAAAAAGAAAAATAGTGACATGTGTTACCCTTTTAGTGGTGACACATATTAGTGGATGGGAGGTACAACGTATAGACTATGTAGTGGTGGTGTTGCACATTTGACTTCTACTGATGTTACACATAAATATAAAATTTGCCTCTTTTTAGAAACAATGGAATACTATACTACCAATTGACTTGATTACAAATAAAACAGTTTAATTTTAGTAGAGATCGTGGATATCAATAAGCGTACTGATATATTAATAATTTATGGAGAGTAACTAAGGTCGTATTTTGCGACAAAGGAAATAGCAGACTTTAGAAAGATAACTAAGTACTTGATTATAATTTTCTACTCTAGTCTAAGCAACCAATTCAACAATTTCAATGGAAAGAACATGTAAGTTATCTAAAATGGAAGGAAAAACTATAATGGAATTAAGCATGGATTTTAGGAAATCTCTTAGTATTAGGATGTAGATTTCTTTATAAAAAGATATATGAATAGCATGAAAATAATTGATGAATTCGTTATGATCATACTATTAGAGTATTTACAATAGTTTAAATATGGATTTTACTCACACTCATAGAATTTATCCCACTTGTGTTTTGTAAATTCTATCATGTAATAGGGGCATTGTATTATTAATCTCTCATTTACATTGTCAGTTAGTTATTTAAGTACTGTTATTACTTAAATACCATATTAGAATTGATTTCTCACCCAAACCAATTTTAGCTTGTGGTGAGTATAAGGATTTGAGCATGGCATTAGTTCTTAAGAATTACTAATCTGAACTAGGAATCCTAGATTCTACTTAGGCTTTTTGAATCCTATTATGGTATTTAGACCCTATTAGGATAACAAGGGGTGAGGTCCAACGTACAAGAACTATTATCTAGTTCGACGTTAACTTAAAACTTGAGTTATACTTAATTGTTCCATAAAACTAAGTAAAATTCTAAATTTACACTATTACAAGATAAGAACATCAATAGCCATAACTACTTTATCATGTTAGCAGGCTACCCATAAACACAATAAATAATATTTATCACATTTATGGAGGATAAGCATTTAACACATAAACATTGCATTAAACATGGAAAAATAGAGAGAACATTATAAACTAAGCTTCTCGACCTCAACAATGGAGTTCCTTAATATTTCTCCACAAATCTTTATGGATGCAATAAAATTCCATAAACATAAACCTTGAAATGGTTAGAATTCACTTAAACAAGCACTAAACCTTAGAAAAAGCAAAGCAAAGCAAAATCTACGTAAAATGAAGAAGTAGTAGCTTTTATATTAGGGTAGTACTGTTATGATGGTAGACACATGTCATCCATCACTGCTTTTCTTCTTTAATGAATTCATGCATTTAATTAGGGGTTAATATACCATCGTAATAGTACTACTGTCAAATGGTATAGTCTACTTTATGTAATACTTTTGAGCATTCTATTCTGGATGCCAGCAAGTATACCATCCTAACAGTTGTCAAGCCTGTTTCCACCATCATGACAGTTCTCCTAACTCAATTTCTTCATTTTTTCCTTGCTTCCATCTTCTTAAACTGGGGTTAACATGTAATGGTAACGGGATTTCTAAGAACAATCACAAAGAGCTTAAATTCTTCAAATACATACAACTTTTGGACACTAAAATATAAAAATATGAATTACACTTGTGTTGTCATGATGGCTCTCTTAACTTAATTTCTCCATTTTTTCCTTGCTTTGGCTTCTTGAATGGGGACTTTTAAGAATAATCACAAAGAGTTTAAATTCTTTAGATATATACAACTTTTGGACACTAAAATAGAAAAATATGAATTATACTTGTGTTGAGAAATTATATGTGATTTTGATGGGAAATTCACATGATTTGGCTCATAAACCTATTAAATCATATATAATTGCTAGAAAAATCTGTTAGGTTTACACACTTATCAATTGCCATATTGTTACCACATAGGTGCAACGTGGACCAACCATGTGGTGACATGTGCTAAGGTAAAAGGAAGTAAAACAGTGGGTCTTGGTTTTTAATTTTGACAACTATCTCAATTTTTTATACCCAATTTTTACATTATTTGTTAATTAAAAAATCTAAAAAATATATGAAAATGAAAGTAAGGATGTCTTCTTTTTGGGAAAGTATATTTTTTGAACTATTGTTAAGGAAATTGTGAGAAATAAAAATAACAAATTGGGATGTTAAATATATACCAATTTATGACACCATGAACAAAATAAGCAAATTTGGGTAATTTCTTGCAATAATTCAAAATAAACCCTTAAAAATTAGAAACCACATCCCCCATGAGATAAAAAAAACATTAATTCTTTATGGGTCCATATTTATTTATTGGCTTAACCTTAGTCCTTTACTCTTGATGTTCTCTGTATTAGGCTTTTGGGCCTTGTTGTTAAGGCCTCTTGAGTTAGGTTTTCTTATTTATTCTTTTGACTTTTGTATTATCAAGTTGGGCCGTAAATCTTTTATGCAAGAATTTGGAACATGTTGGTTACCTAGCTCCTTTGGTTCAAACGTTTATTAGTTCGGCTTGTTTTGTAGTTTTCAGTTTGTTTTAGCGATTTAGGGCCTAAGGCTTAGAGCATAGGCTTGACTTGCTTATTTAAGTTTAAAATTGCTCAAACATATTTCTAAAGTAATTTTTAAGTTGGGTTCCATTCTGTCCAAGGCGTTTTTAGAGCTTGCTCAGTTTAGTTTTGGGCTCGTAACAAGTTTTGACTCAGTTTTACCTTACAATGCTTTAGTATGATGGTCATACTACTTAGGTAAGTCTTAAATCATTTTACTCTTGTCTAGATCATCACTATATTAAATGATTTAAATGTGGATAGATTTTGGGGTTGTCTTTGAGCTTCCAAAATGAAGGTTTCTCTTAGCCTTTCAGTAAAATAATCAAATGTACATATGAAGGGCATAACTAGGCACATTTTTAAGCTAAAATATCAAGATAGAAGTTAGGAAAACTTAAGGAAACCCCTAATGTTCTACATGTCCAGCAGCAAAAAAGAAAAAGAAATCGGGTTTTGCTGGTTTATTCTCAAGATACATGCTTACCATCCTACTACTAAAACATATTCTTATGTCTCCACACTTTACATGAAATGACTCTTCAAGACTTGCTTCTAAAAGTGTCTAATAGACATAAAGCTACAAGAATATGTACATGCATAACTTAAACTCTTTATTCTATATCCTAATACAAAAGGCTCTAAAACAAAATACTATAAGAAGACTTATGTAAAGAAGACTTTACTATAGATAGCTTGGAATGGAATTACCGCCTAAGTTGTTTCCTTTACTTGGGCTTCTTGGTTCCTTTGATGTGTCCTAAGCTTTCCTTATTCAAGTCATCCTTATGGAGCTCCTTCCCTAAACCCCTTAGCGTGATCAATATAGTTAAGTGAAAACAAAAGATAGGGTGGTTTACTAGTTGGGCATTGGCCTTGTAAGCAAGGATTAGGTGATTTTTTTTCACATGAAAAGTGTAGGAAACTTGAAGGGAAGTAAGGTGGATGCTCTTTGTGGCTTTGGAGTGTTAACGAGAGTTAAATGAAGTACGAGTGTTAGGATGGGAAAGAGTGGTTGGTTGGGAAGAGGGAAAGGTTAAAGTGTTGTATATTTTGAATTTTGAAATGTAAGAAAGGAAAAATAAAGTTGATGGGATTAGGAGGGAGTGGAGTGGCCGATTAGACAGAAGAGAAAAGGAGCTCACCTTTTCCTAATCTTATACTTGGAGTGATTGATTGGCATGGTAGAATAGACAAGAAATCTTGGGAAAGTTGTCCTAGATTAGGTGAAGCTTTTGTTAACTCAATAGGGGAATGATGTATTAGTTTTTAGGTTGATTGTAAGGTCGCTAAAAGTGACACATATGAGGGGACTTGAAGTGAAAATTGGGAATCGAGGAAGTGGGACATGATTGCTACACTTTCATGTGCTAATTATTATTTTTTCCTTTTTTTTCATTTAAATGTTTATTTAATTGGTCAATCATTAATTTTCTTGTTTTTTTACTCATTCCTCTTGTTTATTATAAATAAAGACCACTAACTTATTTGTTTACTTGGTTACAAATTAAAGTTCTAATTAAGGGTTTATGGAAATGAAATTTATTCACTTACTTAGTTGGCATTTTATTTAATTATCTCTTAGATTTCGAGTGCTAAAATATTAAGGATCTAAAGTTTTATAATTGGTAGGCTTTAGTTATGATTTGCGACTCCGTATGTTAACCTTTACTACAATTACGAGTTCAATTTATCGAGAGAATTTTAAATATTTCGCTTGTTAACTCTAGAGAATATCGAGACCATCTGAGCTTGACTCAAAGTGTTACTAAAATTTAAGGGGCTTATAGGAATCATGATTCAACAGTATAAATTAGCACCTCCTCTACACATTTAAGTCATCATATTGATTAGAAGTCAATTACAAATCTACAATATGCTAGTTTTTCTTCCTAGATGCTCATAAGTTGAGAACCCATTCTCTTTTTTTTTTTATTTTTCTCACCATAGAGAAAATTGATCTGAGAAAATTCTTAGGAACATTTTATTCATGGTTATAAACAAAGCCTTGGCTTTGATTTCATTCAATTTCATAAGGATTTGATCAATTTTGAGGAGAAAAATTAAAAATACCATTTTGAAGTTGTTGTGCACTAGGTTCTTTTCTAGAAAAATCAAAAGGGGAAAGCTTAAGTTTTCTAGAAATCAATTTGGGACTTTTAAAGCTTGACGTCTCGAGAGTCTAATGCCACTGGCTATGTTGTGAAGACCTTGACTATTTAGTATCGATTTAGGTTAAGGGGTCTGAAATGATTTAGTACCTCTAAAAAAAGTTGTTTGAATTGAGTATAACTTAAATATAAGGCTACAAAAGTTAGAAGAAGAGTCCTAATAAGGTCAATTTCTCAAAATAGCTTATATAAAATTTAGTATCAATAAAATACACTTATTGGATACACTCGATAATTGTTGGTAACTCGAAATTTGAGTTCTGAATTATTACAAGATGATAGAGAGAAATGAATTAACTTACAAAAATAATTTTGGGAGTCAAATAACATGTAATGTAATTATATAGTAGTATTATATGTATTATATGTACTGGTTATGTAAATATATAAATAAAATATACTAAAATATGCCTATAATTAGAATAACTTATAGAAAAATAGTAAGTCCACTTAAATTCATTTGGAAATGGCGTAGCATTGCTCTAGACATGTGGAAAGTATGGGATGAGGTGTCATTAGTATTATTTAATTTACATAGATTACACCTAACAATATGATAAAATGACACTTGTAAAATTCAAATCACTTTACCATCACCTGGTTATCTATAAAGGAAGTTAAGGGATTACACTTTAGACATTTTAGAAGGTAAAAAAAATAAGGAATCCTCCCAAACACATTACTTAATAAACATAGTGGGAAAATAGGGTTCTAGTAGTTCCATATAACTTAACATTAAGCCATTTGAGACTTTAGCATTTGGTGGAGAGAGAAAGCTTGCCAATAAGGGGTAGGGCTGGAAAATTGTCCACTGATGAGTGATCTTTTTGTGCCCGGTTTTCATTAGTTTCTTAAAAATAGCAAAACAAATTAGAAAATTATGAAAATTTGTTTCACAGGGTTATTTTGTATATACTTTATGGTGATAATTTTATTTTGATGAAATATTAATTATTTGTGGTACGTGCTTAAGAAATGACCCTTTTACTATGAATTTTTAATTAAATTTTCAATATGTTAAATAATATTGTGTCAGCCTAAAAATTTTTCTATAGCGTACTTATATTAAATTGTAGTAACAAGAATTTTCAAAAATCTCCATTTTTACTATTTATTATAATTTAATTGGATTAATTTGTTTTCTTTTTTTTATCAAAGGAAATAATTGGTCTTAAGTAAATTTTTAGATGAAACCCATATATAGTGATTTTTAGTAAATCATAATTATAGTATAAGTAGTATCCCCTGTCCATAAAGTTAAATATGGATATATACCTATTTTATGTTGACTTTCGTTAAACTTAGGCTAAAAATAGTATATTTGGAAAAATTAGATAATATGCTAATTTGGTATTTTCCATGGTTAGAACTTAGAGTATATAATTTTGTAGGTCTAACGTATTTTTCATGAGATTAATTGGCTATGTATATAGATTATTAGCTTAATTTCTCATATTTACTTATATTAAAGATAATGTGGTAAATTTGGTATCTTGTGATAAAAGTGTTATAGTGAGGTAACATTGGGTAACTTTAATTTGATCTAAACCTATCTACTGGTCTTAACATAGTGTGAGTAATATAAAGAAGTATCTCTTAAGATAACATGACTATCGGGTATAATCAAAGACTAATTCAGAACCAAAATCAAAGGCTGTTGTTAGTCTCATTTATGCCATTATGGTTTAACATAGAATCTGAAGGTGTAGCCAAGTTTTTGGACTGATAGGGACTTAGGATATATGTGGACATCATTTGTTTAGGATTTTTAGAATTAGCTTGAATCAGAGGGTAATTCAAAAGCTGATTTAGAGGCTTGATCAAAAACTAGTTAAGATAAATGTTAACTTAAATACATATTTTAAACCATAAACCCTAGTTGTAAATAAGTTCCTATTTGGTTTGTAGTTAACAGTAGTACTATGTATATATCTTTTAGGTGATGTAACTAAGAAAAACCACGGTATCGATGCATACACTCAAAATCATTACTAATACTAGGTAAATGGATCTACTATACTTAGAGTAGATTTATTGTTACTCTTAACAATATGTGTTGTTTGATGCTGTATTGATTGTATATGCCTATATCTCGGTTGAACTAATATGTTGCTATGTTTGATGTTGATATGGTGTTCATAAATGATTGTACTGAATTTGAGAGAGGAGTTATTTCTTACTTAATCTTTTGAGTGTTCACCTAACAGAACCTTAAGTAAGATAATAGATTTCAATTAAGGAGAGTCCGAAAACTATACTTGGATATCTAAGTTAAATAAAACTTTAATATGGGTTGTATTTAATGACACACTTGGTTATTGATGCATAACATGAAATGGCATAGCATACCATGGCATGATATGAAAAGAGACCTATAGGTTAAAATTTTTGAAGTATGAAGTTTTCAATATTTAAGAAACAATGGTTTTACAAACTTGGTTTTAAAGCATATAGATTAACATTGCTCGAGCAACCTCGCTACTCTTTGTAGTCTAATTTAGTAGAACTAGGGTTAGGGGTCTTACTCTTACACTGTTCCTTATAGCCTCTAAGTTTCTGGACATTGTATCCAAATGCTCAAGTATGTCGACTAACTGGATGTATCAGCTGGGAGAGCTTAGGATATTGGTATCGATTTATATCATGTGTATGAGCATAGCATATTGTATTACTAGCAACAAATACTTAGCTTGGCTGTTGTATGAGTTAAGTTGAATTTGTCATTTATGAATGTATTTTTTGAGTTGTGATAATGTTTATATTGTATTATTTGTTATTAAGTCTCACTTAGCTTTAGAAGCTGAAGGGGTAAAATGTTTTATCCTTAAGTTAGTAGGAAATTGAAGGGCTAAACACTGCGGGAGATGTATTTTAAGAGCAATAGTCGAAGTCAACATCGTTTGGATAAAACCTGGATTAAGTTAGAAGTCTTATCATTTTGAAGTTGAAAAAAAAAAGTTCATGTTTAATGTAAATAGTGAATTGTTCATATAAGTTGTAAGTCAAAGATCAAATTGAACTCTATTGTAGCATCCCTTTTGTCACATAAATAAAGTTATCTTTTGGATAAATGAGCTAACTTAGTTAATTTTTAATAAGTATTTCTGTATGATAGTACATTTCGTGCTAAACTGGGCTGTGACATCCTTTAGGTGGTATTAAAGCATTAGTTAGGGATCATAACCTTTAGGCACGTATGAGGTATGTAGGGTAGTTAGGTAATAACGTATCATAGTTTAGTAAAATGATAGTAGTACTTATCATTAGAGTTTTATGTGGTGTTTGCTCAAAAAGATAATTTGAAGGGGGTGTGGAAGACCATTAATGGATTGGGTGCCAAAAGAGCATAGAGAAGAACCACCACAATAGCCTTAACCCAATCTTGTCTAACTGCAACTATGATAGAGATGGCATAGTAGTTTGTGATTATATGGCAAGAGCAGGTGGAGGTAGAGATAAGTTAGCCTAAGTGTAGTGAATAGTGAAATATTTGATGGGAAGAACACTAATCCTCTAATGGTAGAAGAATGGATTGACTTGTTGGAAAAAGAATTTGAGGTTCATGAAGTGAAGGAAAATAAGAAAGTTGGGATAGTCGTTATTCTGCTAGACTGAGGTGCAAATAACTGGTAGAAAGGAAATATGCAGAATTTACCAAAACCTATTAGTTGGGCTACATTTAGAGATGCATTTTAGGAACATTATTTTCCTGAGTGTGTAAGGGAGAAAATGTGTGAGTAATATTATAAGCTAAGGTAATAGGGTAAGACAATTAAAGAATATCAAAGGGAATTCAATAGGTTATTGAAATCTACTCCTGAAGCTGTATAGAATAATGAGGTTGCTAAAGTTAAGCTATTTAAAGCTTAACTTGATCTTTATTACCAACCAGAGTTAAAGAGGATTAGTTTGGTGAGATATGCTGATATCGTAAATAAAACTTATTTGATCAAGTAAGCTTGCAATCTTTGATGGGGTGTGAATGAGATTGAGAATAAGAAAAGGAACTTGGATGTTGATTTTAGCTGCCAAAGTAATCTAACTAAAGGAAAGAAGTCTACTCGATCTATAGGGGGAAATAAAAGGTTTCTATTAGAAATACAACCTTATTGGAAATGTAACGGTAAGCATCGAGTTAGGAAAGCCTAGAACTACGAGGGAAGTGGTATAAGTGCAAAAAGCTGGGCATCTCACCAAGCAATGTGAAAACCCTGATCTAAGAGATATATATTGTTATTAATGTCATTAGCAAGGGCATACTGCTTGACAATGTGTAAGATTGTAGTAGAGAGGGCTAGTTTAGTAGCAAAACTAAGCTAATAGAACATGACCTGGCAATAGGAATAATTGACCTAGAGGAGAAGGACCCAGGCCTAAGGTGCAAGGGTGTATGTTGTTTAGTGAGATGAAGTTAGAGATGACCATGTTGTAGTAAGGTTAGTACGTATAGGTGATAGTTATGCCTATGCTTCGTTTGATACTAAGCAATTCACTTATATGATTTAAAGAAGTATGTTGATAGAAATAAACTTCCTATAGAGACCTTAATGTATAAACTAGTGGTTATTACCCCTTTTGGAGGAGAACAAGTGGTACAACATAAGTTGAAATTAGGGTTAAAGAAGAGGATGTACCAAAAAAAAAAAAAAAACTTTCAGAACATGATATGGAATTTACGAGTTTCTAGTGATGCTATTCAGATTGACCAACATACCGGCTACTTTCATGGATATGATGAATCAGGTGTTTAGGAAATATTTAGACGAATTTGTGGATGTATTTGTAGAAAATATGTTAATATACTCGAAAGATAAGGAAAAGCATGTCGAGCATCTAAGGAAGGTACTTTAAACATTGAAAGAGAATTAGCTATATGTAAAGTTAAGGAAATGTATATTTTAGTTGGAGCAAGTAGGATTTCTTAGACATACTGTTTTGGGTGTTAGAATAACAGTTGACCTTACAAAAGTAAAAGTAGTAACGGATTGGGTAGGACCAACTATAGTAATAGATGTTTGAAGTTTCTTGGGAATGGTAGGCTATTATTGGAGGTTTGTATAGGATTTTTCTAAGATCGTTATGCCATTGCCACAATTGATGCTTAAAGGAGTTAAATTTGAGTGGAATGATAAGTATGAGAAAAGTTTTCAAGAACTTATGAAGAGGTTAGTTGCAGCTCTTGTATTGGCAATACTTGATGGAATAGGTGAGTATGCAATTTATTGTGATGCTTTAAGGGGTGGTCTAGAATGTATATTAATGCAAAATGATAAGGTGATCGCTTATGTGCCAAGACAACTTAGACCACATGAATGGAATTATCAAACTTATGATTTGGAGTTAGCTACGGTATTGTTTTCCCTTAAGTACATTTTTACCTAAAAGGAATCAAACTTAAGATAGAAGAGATGGTTAAAATTACTAAACGATTATGATCTCTTAATTCACTACCACCTAAGGAAGGTGAATGTTGTTGCGAATGCCTTAAGAGGAAAAAGTTTAGTAGTGTTGCAATGCTAATCATGGACAAGTGAGAGTTGATTGAAGAAATGGAAATGTTGAGCCTAGATGTGGTGACTGATGGAAGCGAACCTCTAGTTGCAAGTTTAGACATACAACTTACACTTGAAAATATTAAAGAGGCTTAGGAAGGAGATATGGAACTACAAAAGATTCGAAATAATATAGAAAAACACCCTGAATTTAGAATTGATGATAAAGAGATACTAAGGTTTAGAGGAAAGGTATGTGTACCAAAGGATGCAGAAGTTAAGAGGTTAAGTTTAGAGGAGGCTCATGGCATACGATAATCCTTACATCTCAGAAATAACAAGATGTATAAGGAATTGAAGCAAAAGTTTTGGTGGAATGGAAGGAAAGGGGATATAGCATAGTACATTTTACAGTATGTCATTTGTTAGAGGGTAAAAGTGGAACTCAAAAGTTAGGCAGATTACTACTGTAAACCCCTAAAAGTTTCGATCTAGTTTTTGAAATAGACTCAACTATATTAGACAATTTAAGAGTCGACAAGGCTAATTAAAGTGAAGACCCTAAAAAAATTAATCAATCGCGTAAAGAACTTTTTTACCCTAAATGTTTCTAAATGCTAAAGATTTCATTCGAAAGTGATAAAAAAACCTTAAAAAGGATTACATTAAGGACATATGTGCACTAATCCAACATGATATACCCTAAAACCCTAATTGATAATATAATGTTTATATTTCGCTAAATCATTAGTAAAAGGTTCGATAACCCTCATTCATGCTTATATGATTCGAATTCTCAAGTAATCCATTAGGAACTAAAATAATGAGTCATAGATTATATTTATCCTTTAAGTATATGATTAAGATAGTCTTACTTCGGGTTAGGGTTATAGTTGAAGATTAGGTTACATATAGTGAACTTTAATACTCAAATTAGTACTTTTTGTACTTGTTATCCAAAGTAGTTTATCAAATGAGATATATGGACTATAAAGACCTAAAGTAAGATCTCATCAACCATATTTACACATCAATTCATCATATACCTCATTTCTTCTCATTTTCTTCATTTTTCTCCTAATTTCCCTTAATTACTACATTATGTGCACAAAATTGCACATACATAAGGAATGTTGACTAAGATAATACATGTTGACCAAAGTCCAAAAGTTGACCAAGTCAACACATGTTGACTAAAGTCAACATTTTGAAAAGTCAACAAAAGACTAAGAGATAAAGAAAATATCTCTTCCTTAATGATGTCTTTCTTTTCTTTTCCTTTTGATTTTTCTTTTTCTCTTTCTCACAACTGTTGCCGTCCACATCCTCCCTTCTAAACCCCACCACATGTTATCTTCCATTAAGAGAAATAAACAAAAGAAACTAACCAAAATCCCCATTTTCATGCCGTGAACTTCCCCTTCTTCTTTCACTTTCATTACTTTACTTTTGTCTCCATAACTTCAACACAATTAAAGGTATGTCTTTAAGTTGTTTTATGTTACTTTATATTATTCATTAGTTAGTTAATTAGGTAGATTAGATAAGTAGTTAAGTGATTAGTGTTGTCTTAAAGAAGAGGAAACAAAGTTTCCATCTTTAAGTGTAGAAATTAGAACTTTTGAAGAAGAAGAAAGGAAGACATGAGTATATGCTTATAAGTATGTATACATAAGGAAATACCAAAAGAGTACAAGTATGTGAACCTTTGTACATGAGTATTTATTATGTACATAACCTAACTTAAGATCATATCTAACTATACATACCTATACTACACTAAATATATACATAAAAACACAAAAACATGGAATTAGGAAACGTTTCTTAAGGAAAAGCTTAGGCATACGAATTTTAGTATAAAAATACATATCCAACTGTATAGGTATACGAGTATGTATACACGTATAAATACGGTATAAGTCTAAGTATAGGTATGAGTATAAGTATGTATAAGGTATATGTACATAAGTATAAGAGAAAGGGGTAACATGTACATAATACATATACATATGACATAAGTATGAGGAAAGACATATAATCATATGATGAGGTAAGTGATGACATAAGCACATGATGACATAAGCCATGACATAAGCAAGTGATGACATAAGCAATGACATAAGCAAAAGATGATGTAAGCGATGACATAAGTATAGGTTTAGAAAATAAGAAAAATAAGAAAAGTGTAGGTAATTAGGTACTTAAATTAGTAAATCCCAATACACCTTCTAAATTAGATTATATCTAATTCGGTACATAAATTAGTAATAGCAAAGTAAAATCCTTAATTATAAGAATTTAAGGAATAAAAGATATAAATATAAGTAATAAGATTACTTAAGTGTTCATAACTAAAAATTTCATAAATTTAGTACATAACGTAAAATAGAGGTCTTAATACCCAAAACAGATATTACCATGTGAATATATGTTTAGGAACGATGAAAAACGATTATAAATTCATAAATATAAAAAATAAAACGAAAAAGTTATATATGATTGAAATTAAAATCTTACCGGGTAAAAGTTGATAGTAATTCAAGTAGAACTAGGTAATTAGATGTTTAGAATTAGTAGTTAATTCAAATACTTACTAGCGTTGTTATCATATAATGATCAGGTGACCCTGAGGTGAGCGAGGATCTCCCAATCGATTACTACGATTAGACCAAATCACTATGGCCAAGTGAGTATTTACCTTATGATTCTATGCTTGATTGTGATTGTAGATAGTGGACTTAAATATTATTGTTAATTGACTACTGTGTGGGGTTTGGGAAATGCTTGTGTATGTAATTGTATGTTGAGTTGTGAATTTACCTTAAATACATAAAATGCCTTGTTTATTGCATGGTAGTATAGAAAATGATTGTGTATATTAGTGGATGGTTACAGCATAATTTAAACTAAATTATACTCGGCCTATAAAAAGAAACTGGAACATGCATTAACATGCATAGCATGGATACTATTCCGGCCGTCACATCACACGGAGGTAAAGAAAGGCCATTTGGGGGTTGATATTATTGATTTATTTGGTTATGTACGGTGCACTCGTATAAAATAACCTTACCCTAGCCCGCGGGAACACTAAGTGTTGGAGGCGCCAACCGCCTGGCTAAGGGTCGAGTTTAGAGGCCTCCGTTTAGGGGTGAGTGTAGATTGCGGGGGCCCACTCACAATTATACTAGAGCTTGGGTTTTCTTTCTAAAAATAAAAGAATTATTTCATATAAGTACGGAACATGGAGTTCCGTAGTAAAGTAAGTTCTAGTATAATACCCGGATCTGATTGGTGCCGTGTAAACTCCAACCCTTACTTCGGAAGGCGTTAAATCTGAGTTACGTATATGAACTAGTTAAGTATGCGTATTGTTTGGCATTCTGTTTGATCGTTCATTCATATGCGTGACTATAATGTATTTATAACTTGCTTGTGGTGTACCTGAGGGTTTTGCTCACTAAGCTTAGGCTTACACCCCTTTAGACTTTTGTTGCAGGATAGCCTGTTCGTAGAGACAGGATGAGGGATGCTACAGGTTAGCCTGGGGACTTGGGCAAGAGCAAGGTGTCCTGTGTAATGAGAAGAAATAGTTTATGTAGACTCTTACTCAAATACTTTTGTTTATCTTATTATTATAAACTTAGACATACTTAAACATTGTGTATTGTAAGCTTTATAACTCAACTTTTATATAAATATGTTGTGTGATGATATCATGTGAATCTGGATGTACTTTAGAAACTAGTAGTTATAGAGCCTTGTATATTATGTGAAGAGTTTTTGATTGGAAGGGTAACCAATCAGGGGTTCTTCATACAGTATACGGCATCTGCCATGACTAGACCGCCCTCAGTTCGTGACAACTACAACCTCTCCTTATACCTGCATGGAAATGGGAACACATGACGATGGACTTCATAAGTGGAAATGTGTCACTTGCGGTAGATCAACTTACCAAATTAATGCATTTTCTAGCATTGAAACAAACTACAATTATACTTCGATCAGTATAAGTATATGTCAAAGAAGTAATTTATTTGCATGGAGTTCTAATGTTAATTATTTCAAATCATAATTCATGATTCATGTCTCATTTTTGGTAATCCTTACAAGCAAAAATGGGAACTAAGTTGGGATTTAGCACTGCATATTATCCAAAAAGTGATAAGCAATCAGAACGTACTATACAGACTTTAAAGGATATGCTTAGAACTTGTATATTGGATTTCAAAGGAAGTTGGAATCATGCTTATCAAAATTGTGATTCTACTGTTTATTTAGATGTGTAGAATTGGTGAAATCATATAGAACTGAATAAAACGGGTAAAATTGTAAGCTTATAGAATCGTATATCAAAATTCATAATTATACCAAAATGATTTTATATTTATTTTAACTAATAAAAATATTATAAAATTATATATTTATAGAATTGTATAGTTGACTTATGATTTTGACACCTATGGTTGGGACGATCACTTATAATTAGTGGAATTCGCCTACAACAATAGTTACCACAACACCATATAGATGGCTTCGTATGAGGCATTTTATGGGCAAGTGTAGGTCTCCAATCTACTGGGATGAAGTGGGGAATAAACAAACCATTAGACTAACCATGTTACAAGATATTAAGAAGAAAGTGCAAGTAATAAGGGAACGGATGCGAATATTACAAAGCTGACAAATGAGCTATGCTGATGTGAGAAGAAAGCTGCTGGTATTTCAATTTAGTGATTGGGTATTTCTGAAGGTATCTCCAATGAAAGGTGTATGGTGGTTAGTTATCAAGGGGAAGTTAAGCCTTTAATTTGTAGGACCTTACCATATTAAGAGAAGGATTGAAATGGTCACTTACGAACTAGAGTTACCAAATAAAATGGCAGGAATATATAATGTTTTTCATGTCTTAACTCTATGGAAGTTTGTAGGTGATCCAAAAACAATATTAGATGCTCCACCATGGGAGTTAAATGAGAATCTTACATGTGTTGAGCACCCAAAATAGATTTTGGATACAAGAATATAAAGACTATGAAACAAGGATGTTAAATATGTTAACTATTGTAGAGTAGGCATATTGCAAATGAGGCAACTTAGAAGTCTACAAATTGTATGAAAGAACAATACCCTAAGTTGTTTACCTAAGATTAGTATTCTATTTACTAAGTAATTTCCCATCGTAGGAAAATATCTTAAACACAAATAGACCCTTATTAGCATGAGTAAGTTTTAAGGATGAAACATTTTTGTAAGGGGGATAAAATATGAAGACCTTGATTATTCAGTATCAATTTAGATTAAGGCGTCCAGAATGATTTAGAGCTTCTAAGAAAAGTTATCCAAATTGAGTATAACTTAAATATGAGGTCACAAAAGTTAAAAGAAGAGACAAATGTCAATTTCCTAAAATAAAGCTTATATAAAATTTAATTTCAATGAAATGCACTTTTACAATGTAAGCTCGATAATTGTTCGAAATACAATTTTACAAGTTTATGATTTTATATATTTTTTTTAGTGAAAATAGATGTAAAATTATTTATGTGTAGACTTTTAGTAAATTTATGAACTTTTATGTACGATTCTACAAGTTTATGATTTTACCGGTTGTATATAATTGTACTGATTCCATCCATTTAAATGAATAGTAAAATTGTGATTTTAACAACCATGATTCCATGTAATTTGACATCAAGCCATTTGAGACTTAAGCATTTGGTGGTAAGAGGAAGCTTACCGACGAGGAGTCGTGGCAAGAGGGTGGTAAGAAAGTCATCTACTAGTGAGTGATCCTTTCATACATGATTTTTATTAATTTCTTAAAAATAGAAAAAAAAATTATGGAAATTGGTTTCATGAAGTTAGTTTGCATGTTCTTTATGGTGATAATTTTATTTTATTGAAATATTAATGATTTATGGTATTTGCCTAAGAAATGACCCTTTTATTATGAATTTTTAATTAATTTTTCAAAATGTTAGATAGTATTGCTTCAGCTTAGAAAATTTTCTATAACATACTTATATTAAGTATTAAATTATAGTAACAAGAGTTTTAGAAAATCTGCATGTTTACTATTTCTTATAATTTAATTGGATTAATTTGATAGTCTTTCTATTAAAGGAAATAATGAGTTTTAAGTAAAATTTTAGATGAAGCTAAAGTGATTTTTAGTAAATTATGATGATAGTATAAGTATTACACCTTATCCATAAAGTTAAATGTGGATATATACCTATTTTATGTTGATTTAGTCATAACCTGAAGAAGTAGTCAAGTTGTGATAGTACCGTCATGTACTATGGAAAGATTTTAGATTAGGTGCGACTCTTGATTAGGAACCTTTAACACACTATACAAGGCATCTACACAATCCTAACTCTCATTTCAAGGCTCATATCAAGTAACTAATAGAGCATTAAATATAAACTAAATTATCATAGATAGGTTTAACTTACTTTAATGCGGTTCAACATTTGTCGATTAAAGATAACATAAAATCAAGACAGTCTAAATAACATATATAAGTCCACTTGAGTTCTCTTCTTTCTTTTAGTAACCCTAAAGTCGGTAGTATTAACCTCAACTATCTTGTAGCCTAGGTTTAACCATAGATCCTGATGCAACAACAAACTATAAGGGGGTAAGCACCAACTACTTAATAAGTAACCTTCTTATCCTACCAACAAACAAGTTAATTAAATAGGCATCTGCAACACAAACAAGGATATGAGATGCAAACATTGTACATAGCTTGCCAGCGACTATGTAAAGCATGGTATTGCACCTACTATTGCCCAGTTAGGAACTATTTAGACATTTTAGGACCCGGGTCTCTAGATCTATCATCCAAATGAATATAATCTCTTTCTTAGTATACCTAAAGCAACAAACATGGCTTAACCTCGTGTAAAGGGTGGCGTTCCCTGAAGCTAAGTAGATCCTAAGGGTTAAGGCAAGAACATATCGTATGAGTATGTCATATAAAAACAATAATAACATATAACAATAATGGATCCAATATGCATGATGCATAGTGCTAACGCCCTTTACAATTAATGCATAAACATACAATGTATGACCGATTTTCATTAAGGTCGAAAAGTTATTATTTCATTTCACAAATAACTAACCAAATATATATGATAGACATTCTAAGTCCTATTTATTAATGCAACAACCAATTCTTGGTTTAGATATATTAACATATTTTAACAAAAAATTTCAGCTAATCTAATCATGTACATATAACATAGTCCCCTGTATAGTCATTTCATAAATATATACAGCTAATTGATGCTTTACTCTACAAGCATAAACAAGATAAGATAGGGATCGATATACTCACTCAACCATAAAGTCTAACTGTCCTAGTAGTCCTTGACTACATTAATCTAAGGTTCTAAGTCACCTAAAGGATACAATTAAGGTACATAAGTACTCATACTAACTATTTATTCTTTCTTATCCTAGATTCTTATCTTAATTGTTTTTGTATTTTAGTCATAGTTTCTTTATTTTAAGTCCATTTTTAATGATCTTATAGTCATTTTTTATACTTTTCAAGTGTTCTTTCATTTGGTGAGGTCATTTTGGACATTTGGATTGGTAAATTTTTTGTTTAGACTCAATTAGGTTCGTTGGACCAAGGACTATTTTGACTATTTTAGGGTTTTGGCCTAATTTTGGGATTTGGGCTTAGTTTTGGGCATTAGGACTTACATGTAACTTCTTGAGCCTTTAGTTAAGTGTTTTTAACTAGAATTTTCTACCCTAATTCAATAACTTTTGATTTGGGCCTTTTTATTATTATAGTGGGCCTAAACGAGCTATTTTCACTAATTTAAGACTTTAGTTGTTTAGGGGGCCTATAGGGGGTTTCCTATATGGGCCTTAGGACTTAATGAGCCTCTTATGTTTTAATTAATTGGCTTTTAATTTTTCATATCAGATCTGGTCACATATATTTAAGGCCTAAATTTTAATTCTTTTAAGGTCTTTTGGGCTTGTTTTGCACTTTATGGTCTTAAGCGCAACTATATTCACCTTTTTTGGGCCTAAACCCATTTTATGCCCTAAGTTAGGTCTAATTTTACTAAAATTACAGATCTGGTTATTGGTGCTAAAACGACCTTTAACTCTATTCTTAACCCCCCTAATTAGTAACTAAGTTAGTTTAAGTCATTAACTCATTACTACCTTACTTGATTAATCACTACCTAAGTCATACTTGGCACTAAATAATCATGTCATTAGACTAATAAATTAAAATTTATAGATCTTAACCCATCATGCAAGTGGCACCTACGAGGATATTTTAGGTGTCTTCATTACACCTTCCACATACTACTTGTTTTTAGCGCTTCTTCTGTCTTAATCATGTTTTCTCCTAAATTAAGTTGTATATTCATCAAATGTAAGGAAAATAGATTGGGTAAAACCCTAATAAGGGTGGAAACATGCATAGGAAGCAAGAGTCAGTGGGCTCTTTTTGATGATTTTCCACTAAAGATTACTAACTGTCAATGTATACTATATGTTGATAGTGTTACTTAAGTTATTAGACTTAATGTGTACATTATCCTAACAAACCCTTCATATCACCTTTGTAAAACTCTAAAATAATGTGTTTATAAGTGTATGTGCACCTAAAATGTAGAAAGCTAGCATGATATAAAGTTTAAAACTAAGGAAAAACAAGATTGTTTGACTTACTGAAGTTGAGAAGTGAGCGCTCCGTAGTGAGTGTGTGTTGTGAGCTTGTGAGGAGAGCGGGGTATGTATGTGTGTTAGCTATCTTAGGGAGTGTGTATAGGTAGCGTATGGCTTGCTGGTTGGTGGTTTGGTGGTGTGGTGGTGGCGATAGAGTGGCCGATGGTGGGGTTGTTTTTGAAGTGAGGTTTGAGAGTGGTTTTTGGAAAGTGTTTCTAGGGTGATTTGTGAGAAGTGTTATGTGATGAAAATGAGAGCTAGATAGGGATTACAGCCAGCGCAAGAGGGAGAGAGAGAGGGGATAATGTGTGCATGTTTTGGGAAATAAGGTATATGGTCTCCTTTTGGGACTTTGTTCTTGTTTGCTTTTTTCTAAATGGGGAAAGACCTTATTTCCCCATAATATGTGATATTTTTAAGCCTTAATTAATCTTATGTACTCTAGTCCTTAATGATGTTAGTCTTGCTATTAATTAAGATGTAATGAGGGGTGGTTTTGGTTTAAGGTTTTCTTAAAGTAATTAATACTAGTTAAGCACAATTAGTCATGTTAAGCTTAATTAGGAAAAAGTTTAGGGTTTTTTCATGTTTTGTTCTTTACCTTAGTTAGTTCAAGGGTCTTACACGTGTACCTAGGATTTTCCTCATGGTTTTGTGTTCGTTTATAGTTATTGATTGAGTATGCACTCAGAACCTAAGGTTTTAGGTGATTGGCGAATTCGATTACTTTTATGAATGGTTTAGCTATATCATTAGGGTTTCTTTATCGTGTAAGGATCTTTGATCCTCTAATAGGGGTTTGACAATTCTTCTAGGGTTTTGTTATCATTTTAAGGTTTCTTGAGTATTAGAGTTTTTAAGGTTTTACATGAATAGTTAAGGCTTCAAGGTTTTATCTGTCTTAGGGTTTTTAGCTTATTAATTAGGGTTTGATTCTTTTTAGTTATGGTTTTCTTCATCATACTTGAGTGGGTTTATAGATTATCCATTAACTGTCTTATTTAACTCTACTTTCGATTACTAAAATCTAGAGGGTTTACAAATTTTTGCTGAAATTAGGTTAAAAATAGTATTTTTGGAAAATTATATAATATGGTAATTTGGTACTTTTTATAGGGAACTACATATATAATTTATAAACTAAAGATCCAATAGCACTCCATTGTAGCATCCCTTTTGTAATAGTCAGAGAATACATATGTAGAGTTGAAGTGTAAAC
Source organism: Lumnitzera racemosa (assembly GCA_024138005.1). NCBI lineage: Eukaryota > Viridiplantae > Streptophyta > Magnoliopsida > Myrtales > Combretaceae > Lumnitzera > Lumnitzera racemosa. Next base: position 67,981,056 of record JAMXBC010000006.1, read on the forward strand.
CTCTATTTGTAATAATTCTTTGAAAATTAACTTGAATTGATATACAAGGGGATCATGGTCATAGAGTGTAGGCATGATCTTGCACTTTGTTTAAATTCTTCAAATTTAATTGAAACTGATGATGTGAGATCCATGACCAAGGAACATAACCGTGATCTTTAACCATGATCTACTACGGACTTCATTTCTTGCTTAAATTTCCTTCCTTTCAATTCCTTGATCAATTCTCTTCTTCATTTGAGCTTTGAAACTTGATAAAAATCTTCAAAAATTCATTGATGTTCCTAAAAACCTTGAAAATGAAATATAAACAAATTAAGCTCCAAATTGCTATAAAGTTAACTTAATTGATATAAAAAATTGTGCGAAATCATCTTGAAATATCTATGCTAAATGAGTGTTGTTAAATTCCCCTACACTTAAACTCTTGCTTGTCTTTAAGTAAAACAATCGAAATATCACAACAAAAATATCTTAAGGATAAGATCATAAAAAAATTTATTAGAAAACTACACCTTCGAATTAAGGAGCCTCACAATTTTTTCTTTGAAATTGCCCTTTTCTCATAAACTTAATAATGCTCTTAGAACACTTGAATATTGATGCTTTAAGAACTATTACATTTCAATAATCTATTTCGATAATTTGGAGTTAGCCTTATCACTTAAACAAAAACCAAACAAAAGATCAAAATGAATATTAACAAGTTAAGAAAAAGTTATAAAAATTTAATTACTTTAATTCAAGAGGAGAGGAATCTTCCCTACACTAGTTTTATTATGAAAATTCAGATTGGATGCATGTTACATCAACTTATCTTTTTATCATCTCTTTACTTCTTTCAATTTTCATTAGAGGGTTTCTTTAATCTAAATTGATTCGTTTATCTAAGCTTATTGGCATTGGGAGGAAACATCACTTTTCTGACAAACCAAGGTCGATCTTTGCTAATTTAGCCATTATATTAGTTGGTATTGTCTACGGAAAGCTCCTTACTCTTCTAAGGGACTAAGGCTAATCTTTGGCAATTTTTAATTTCCTTTTTACATTTGGTTGCAGGAGAGAATCTTCCTCTTTTAAGGGGCCAAGATCAATCCTTATCAATTTTTGGCAATTCTTTTCTTATTTCATGCATCTAATTACACTTAAATTGTATATTGTCCTCAATGTACATTATCATGGCAACATAAAATAACAATAAAATGAGAGGAAGAAAAGATGGAAAGAAACTAGGACATCCCCAATTTTTGGCGTTGATCTTGAAAATTTTTAAAGTCTAGAATCTTAAATTTAATTCAATTAGGCTAAGCTTGAAGTTTTCTTTGTAGCTGTCATAACTTAGAGGGGGTTGAGTCATGGCAGTATTGTAATGTAATACAAGAAAATCTATAGTCAAGCAGCATCTTTGATCGAAGGACTTCAATGTACTACACGAGGTATTTTATAGCTACAACTTCCTCTTAGTAACTAGCAGTAACTAGCATTAACTAATAGTTGAGCACATATAATTTAAAATCATAACATCCAATTAAAACTAGCACAAACATAAATTAGAGGGAGTATAAGGTTTTTCCCTAATAAGAGTCATACAGTACTAGGATAAGTTATTAATAGTAGTTTAAGCTACTTAATAAACTAACGATACTTAATGATTAAAATAGAGAGATCAAATATAAGTAAATTATTCACTCAAGCTCTCATCTTCTTCACTCTAATCAACCCCATGTTGGTGCAACCAACCTCGGGAATCCCATGGCCTGACTCGAACCAAAGATCCTGATGTAATAACAAATATGGTTTTAATACCAACCATTGCCCAGATTAAGAAGTATTTAGGTATATCAAGACCTAAGTATCCACATCCAATATGAAGTCTCTTATCAATAATATGACCCTTAGTTGTAGATATGGCATGACCTCAAGCAAAAGGCAATACTCCCTAGAGTTAAGTAGCTCTCAAAGGTTGAGGCAAAAACATGTTATATGAAATACGTTGTATGATAATAATCTCGATATGCAATATGAAACATGGATCCAACTAAGCATAATCTCCCATTTTACTATGTGGTACTGACTCCCTTGATTTCATGTTATAAGATGCAATGCAGTCTAGTTTAATTAAGGGTCAAATATTTATTAGCTTAAATTCATAGGTGACCAAACAATTATATTCAAACACTCCAATATCTTGAACTCTAAAGCAATAAGCATAGATATTCAAATTGTCTTAAGATGTTTTGTAAGCAAGATCAATCATAACAAATACATACAATATCCTATATACCCCAACATGCAACAAGTTTAATTATTTGATATAATTAAATAATCACTAGTTCCAAGCACAAAACAAGTAAAGTAGGAGACAGTATACTCACTTAGCCATGATACTTAGCAGTCCTAGTAGTCCTCAACTGCATTTAACTCAATATCCTCATCACCTAAAGAATATAATTAAAGCTTATGAGTATTATATTTTCATTAGCTAACTAAGCTTATTGCTTACTAACCCTATTTTAGTTGTTTTTGTAATTCGGATGTATTTTCTTTGGTTTAACTCCATTTTCAGTTATCTTATAGTCGTTTTCATTGTTTTTGAATGTTATTTCATATGGTGAGGTTATTTCTGAGTTTTTAGGTCAGTAAGTTTTTGGTTTGGGCCTTACAAGATAGTGGGCCGAAATGGTAAGTTGGGTTAATTTAGGTTTAGGCCTAGTTTTGGGTCTTAGGCTTGGTCTTTGACCTTAGGCCTTATACATAATAATTTGGGCTTTCTTTTAAGTATTTTCATTGGAGTTTTTCTACCCAACACTTTAATTTTTTTAATGCATACTCTTATGGGCTTAAATGGACCTTTTTTCTAAGTTTAAGGCTCTAAACCATTAAGGGGCTTATGATGGGTTTATTGAATGGGCCTTTGGGTTTAGTAGGCATCTTAATTAACTCATTCTAAGCCCTTCAACCTAAGCTTCAGATCTGGTCACTTATCCAAATGGGCTCTAAAGTTAGTTATTTTGGACATTTTGAGCCTAAATCACCTTTTATGGCCTTAAGCCTAAACCTACTTCTCATTTTAGGCTTAAACCCAACATTAGACTTAAATTTAGCCCACTTTTATTAGGTTTACAAGTTTGGACATTAAATTTCTAGTGGTTATTAACACCATTTTTAAGCCTCTAATCACTAACTAAGCTAGTTTAGGGCCTTGGCTATACTTTAGCCTACTTAACTTAGTTAATTAAATCCTAAATTATACCTAACACTAAATAATTATATTATTAAGTTAATAAATTACATTTTACAGATCTGATGGGTGCATGGAAGTGGCAGCCACTTAGTGTTCTCAGGGTCATTTCTTCCATTTTCATGCAGTACTTGTTTTTTTGGTGATTATACTTAAAGTAACCTATGTTTTCAATCATCTATAACTATAATCATGGCATAAAAAAGTGTAGACAAGTGTTGTGATGTTATGTAAGTGGCGGCATGTAAAAGACAATGGGGGTTTCATCACACTTCCTAAAGATTTAGTCCTAAAATCAATATTGCACTATACTACCTTACTTACTAGTGTTATAACTCTTACCAAAGTGTGTTTTTCTTTCACTAACCTTAATTGTTTTTCATGAAAAAAACTAAAACATATATAACATTTCTGTAAAGTAAAGTTTATCCATGAATATATAAGTTCTTAATACTATCCTACAAGAAAAGAAAAAGGGAAACCAACCTAATCACTTGCTAAAGCAAGGGTATGGATGGACTCCTTGTATGTGTGTACCATGAGCTTTGTGTATGTGTTAGGGTGTATGTATGTGTATCAAAAGGCTAGGGGGATTGTGGGGGTTAGTATAGGGCTTGGTGGTGGTTTGGTGTGGTGGTGGAGATGGTGAAGTGGTTAGTAGTGGTGTGTATGTGTAGTGGTCGAAGGAAAAAGATGGAGTGAGTTTTAGGTTTTGATCTTTTGAGAGAGTTTGTGAGGGTTTGTGTGTTTAGAAAATAAGAAGAATGAGGGAAATGGGAGGGGGTGTGGCCAGCAAAAAGGGGAGAGAGAAAGGGGACCAAAGGTAAATTTTTTGAGTAAACAAGGGCATGGCTAAAAAGGGGACCATGTACCCCCTTACTTTATTGCTACTAAAGGAAAGGTCTTGTCTGCTTAAGGTACAAGATATTTTAAGGTCATTAGTACATTTGTCTCTTGGTCCTTAAGTAAGCTTAACTTGTAATTAATTAAGATTTAATGTTAGTTGGTTATGGATTAGGGTTTGATTAGGGTAATTGATAGTAGTTAGGCATAATTAGGCTAGTTAAGTGTAATTAGGATACATTTAGGGTACTGATGAATTTTGATATTATACCTTAGTTAATCTAAATACTTACACATGGGCTTAGGGTTTGATATTTGTTTATAGTAATTTGGTTCAGGTTTGAGCTTGAAAGTTATGGTTTTAGTTGTTTAGTGATATTGATCACTTTTATTGTTGGGTTTAAACTTACTATTAGTGTTTATTAGTGATGTTAAGATATTTGACCATTTAACTAGGGCTTAATGATCTTTTTAGGATTTCAATATCGTCTTAGGGTTTTTTAAGTATTAGGTTTCCATGAGTTCTTGCTCATTTAGTTAGGGTTTTAGGGCTTATTTCATTTAGGGTTCGATTCTTTTACTTAGAGTTTTATTATTATGTTTAAGTGGTTCTAGGGACTATTCGAAGGCTTTTTCATCTAACTTTGCTTTTGGATTGCTGAAATTTAGTAGTGTTTACAGTAGTAACTAAAACAAACTAACTATAAAATGAAAATGAATTTAACTAAACAAAACAAAATGACAAAAAGGCTACTAATTTGAGTATTACATAGTTAAACTTGTAGAACTTAACAAACAGTGATAAGTAAAATAATTATCCAAAAGAAAGGCAATAATAAATAGTTAATTAGTTATAGTCATCCAAATTAAAATGAAAAATAATGGATTCTTTCAAGAAAATAAAAATAAAAGGAGATCAATCATCATCCTCTTCCATGTCTTCACTCTCTTCCTTTTCACTTTCTTCTTTAACTATCTCCTTCGTCTCTTCATTAGAGTCTAAAGCTGGTTATGGTGGTGTTGGGATCCCATAGTGGGTCAAGAGTGCATCAACCTTCGCCTTAGTATGCTAAACCTGGTGCTTAAGAGTTTTTTTACTCTTCAACAATTTCTAATCTATCCTCTTAATCTTTCCTATCACTAAAGAGGATCTAGGTTGCTATTGGGATGAAGAGGATGACATATCCTTAGATAACTCAGGTAATAGGTCGTGTGGTGGTATAAGGAGCTTCATAACTCGGATTGATTCAGAGCTCATCTAGGAAGGGGGATCAAGCATCTACATGCAAGGAAGGACATGAAATACAAGGGTGTTTTTCAATAGCCTCCTAATGAAAGGAGAATGACCTATAAAAATATCACCAACTTGTCCTTCAATAACCTAGCTTTTGAAGAAGAAAGCCATATGCATGCTTAGGTTCATTTGGAGTTATTTAACTATGATGTATAAATACAATACATCCCGTTCATTTACCACTCCATTATTTTACCTCTTTCTCATGATGTTTCAAGCAAATACATAGTGAATGATCCTACGAATAGGATCTCTCATCTTAAAAGCCTTTAGCTTCCTTAAATCATATATAGAACCTTTAGAACTCAACCTTGCTCACACTTGGCATTACTCATACCCTTAGGTAGCTAATAGGGAAATTATAATACTCCTCAGATAACACAAAATTCTCAAAGTATATCTTAAGTACAACTAGTATCCTGTTGAAGGGTATCATCACATTGTAACCATTACAGTAGCAATACATGGTATTTTGGGTCCCATTTTCCATTGTATCAGTTGCTAATGTTAGAGTACTTAAGACTTCTAAGTTAGCTCCTTATAGGTTAACTCATTGATGGTTAAGATCCAATCCCATCCACCATACTCCAAGTATTCTCTCACTTCAACATCAGAGCTTACTTAAGCTAATGCCTCCCCATACTCCTTTACTAGTCTCACATACTACTTTCTTTGCCAAGACTACCTTAAAGTTCAATAATGGTGAGTAGAAATAAAACTTGAAGTGCTTTTGTAGGCAGCGTACTTATACATCATCATGATTATGAAATTAACAACATAAAGGAGGATTTCAATTTGATAGCAAACTCATGTTCGTAAAATTGTAATGCCAAGAAGGCAACTACTAATTCACTCATGCAATCAATGGTTTGTATAATGAGATGCTGGCTTGTTTTTAATCATGGATTAATGAAGTTCTAAGATCAAATTATAACTAAATGCTATTCTTATTCACAATCTCTACCGATCATATGTTATAGCATATGTTATGCAATTATATGAAAACTTGAATATGAGAAGGTGGATTAACATTGTAAAAAATCTTTGCTTTCACATTGAAGTTTTCATAGACCTAACATAAGTTTTATGGATATGCCAACAACAATCTTCAATCATATCATTACACTTCTTCTTTAAACAACATTCATCACAACCATCATACTCTTCGTTTCTTTAATATCCACCAAGCATGTATTTTTAGTATGATTTCAAGCAAATAAAAGATACACAACATGTTTTATCACACTATCTTTTGTGAATAACTCGTAGAAACAAAGATTTCTACACATGCAACAATCATGTTTCCTCATCAAACTCTAAATAAAAATCCTATTTATATCTAAATAAATAAAAAAAAATATAGAAAACTAAATAGAGGATGATGAAATATGTACATTGATTTGTTTATACACAAGTTGAATCCATAAGGATTGTAAGGTTTGGATGATTGTGTAGTTAGAGAAAGTGAAAGAAAATAGAGTTTTGAAGAGAGAAGTAGTGTGCAAAGTGAAAAGGATAGACATTACCTGTAGTTTTCAAATTTGTGGCATGACTATGATCAGGGATCATGATTGTGGTCCTTACCTTGTTTCATATTTTCTTGGTTTAGGCATTACCATGGACAAGGATCATGTGCGTGATCCTGATTGTGGTTCTCTCATCTTTAATTTTTGAGCTTCTTTTGAATTTGATTACTAGAGGATCATGGGCAAGTCCATAGGTATGGACTTTGGCTACGTTTTTCTCTGACTCCTAAATTTGAATTTTGTTGAATTATTTTAACTCTTTTTCTAAAATTTCTTTGAAAATCTCAAAAATAAAGTGAATTAAAACTCAAAATTAAAACAAATGCAGCTCAATTAGATGACAAACTTTATTCAATTACCATTGCATAAATAAGGATTTGAGTAACTGTTTTTGAGTGAATTAAAGTGTTCAATGTAGAGGAAAATACTAACTACTACTAAGTTCCAAAGGACTTGATACTGAAATTGACTAAAATAAAATAACAATAAACAAAATAAACAACTTAAATGAAACCAAACTTAGGCTACCTCCAAAGAGCACTATTGTTTAATGTCATTAGCTTGCTAGTTGAATCTTTCCCTCATATTGCTTTCGAACCCATTAGTATATGATTTAGTTCAATGTTTCTAAGCAACCTTCCTTGTTGCCTCTTCGTGAAAATTTTAGCCAATTGTCTAAGTTGACTCTCTAATTTCTGAGTGACACTTTAGAGTTTTTACTCCTACTTCTATGGCTTAGAAATAGACATGAGTTTTCATGAACCTATTTAGTGATTCTTTTACATTAAGAGTCTTCTTTTGAGGTTCTATGTTTTTGTTCTACTATTGTTGGTGGCTTACAAAGGAAAAATTTGGGTGATTTCTTCAACTTGGATTGTTAGTGTTGTTAGAAGGATTATTCTTAGCTTTGTTAGCAATAAAAATAACATCTTCCTCCTCAACTAATGGTTCATCTTGCACAACAATCATCGACTTCATTAATCCCTCAATTTTCTTACTTAGGCTCTTAACTTGAGCTGTCAATGTCGTAACTAAATCTACCTCAAATTTTTTGGTGACCTTCACCTTGGATCTCACATTATCCCACTGCTAATTGTTCATCCCTTGCTGTTGATCAATATTTGGGCCTTGTTTGGTGTCTTAGCACTTAGAGTGTCTCCAATTGTGACATCAATCATTTGTCGAGTAGGATTATTGAGTCTATTATAAATTGTTCGGATTTGCATCTATAAAGGCAAAGCATGATGCAAGCATTGCCTTGCCAATTCCTTAAATCTTTCCTAGATGTCATAATGCATCTTATCGTTAATTTAGGCATAAGAAAAAAATATCATTTCTAAATTTTGACATCCTAACAGGTGGAAAACATTCCCTTAAAAATTTTCAACCAATTCTTCTTAGTTGGTGTCTAATCCCCTATAAAGTGAACTAAGCCATTAGTTGGCCTTACCTCTTAAGGAAAATGAAAATAGCTTGAGTCTCATCACATCATCTATGATATTGGTGATTTTGAATGTGTTACTAATCTCCAGAAAGCTTAAAATATGGTTGTTAGGATCTTTAGTAGCTAATCCATCAAATTAAACAAATTGTTACACCATCTAGATCATGTCTAGTAGGATATTGAAATTTGTCACTTGTACTATTGGTCTAGTGATACTAGATTCTACTTCAACAACCTTAGGCTCAGCAAATTCCAATAAGGTTTTGTTGGCTTTGTTGTTGTTGATCGCCATGTTTTAAAGTTCTTGTTCTTCTTCAAATTCTTCCTTGAGTGAACCTTGATCAAGAAGATCTATAGCTTCACAAACTCTTCTACAAAGGTAATGAGAAGTCTTTTCAATCTGTAGATTAAATTCCACAAGACTCTTACCACTATTCTTGGTCATAAACTTAAATAATTTAGAAATTAGTAACAAGTTAATATAACTAAAGGAAGGATTTATTACAAACACGTTAAAATAATTGGAAAATTAAGGTTTTTGCTAAATCTTAATTAGTTTACTCTATTTGTTCCTTGATAATGGAACCAAAAACTTGATAGTGCTCACATGGGGATATATAAGGCAAGTGTACCCATTAAGTAATAGTATAATGGATACAGGAGTACAAAGTTCTTGATCCCATAAGGATTGAACACTTACTTACTTATGCTCAATTATTCTATTAGGGAAGAAAATATTAATTGCAATGATAAAATAAGGGATCAAGTTTTGATTAAGAGAAATAAAAATGAAATAACAATTAACAATAAATGACATGAACAAATAAGAACCCTAAATGACTAAAATGATATCTAGACTTTGATTACCAAGAGATTAACATGTAGTAATCCTCAGATTTCTAATTTATTTCCTATTCTATTCAATTGAAGGATTCAATTAATAAATTAATAGGAATTGCTTCTCTATTGATTGCAAATCTTAGTTATATTCTATCTGAATTGCTTCTACAGTAGAACAAATTAGAACAACATTAAAAATGGAAATTCCTTAAACAAATGACATAATAAATTAATTCAGGAAGAACTCTATAACTTATCACTAATCTTATAGTAACTCCCTTTAATTATGGTAGATTTATTTATGTATCAAGTCTCGCAACCTCAATACATAAAATCTAATAATTAAGTTGAACTCTTAGAAATAATAATTTAATCAATATAAAACACACAATCAAATTAATAAGAAATAATGAATTTTATTAGAATAAAGTAAATGAGTACGCTACATCTTACCTCAAGCTTTATAGGTCCAGATATCTATCAATCTACTCTAAAGACATGATAAATGTAGACACCCATTTTTCCCTTCTTAGGTTTAAGTCTAGTTTAGGATCCCTAATTTTTGGAAAAAGGCTAAAAAACTAAAAATATAAAAAAATAAATAAAAGAGAAAAAAAAAAGAAAACAAAAAAAATATATAAAAAAAATTTGAGAAGTGTTGCATAGTGGTCCACTTAGGTAGGTTTTGGGTGCAAATAGTTTTTTGAGGTCCAAAATTGCTTTTGAAGTTAAAATAAACATGCACAATTTGACCAAATAAGAAATCTTAGACAAAAAAGGGCTTTTATTGAAAAATCAATTATTTTGGCCCATGTTTGGCTAACTTATTTTGAAATACTATGAAAATTCACTTTTGAAAGGAGATCATAAACTCAAACTGCATCTTAGTTAGTGTTAAAACAAACATTTTATGGCCATTTGAAATTTCAAATAAAAAGCTGAACATGGGTAAAAACCAATATCTTGATTTGATTAAATGAAGAAAAATTTGAAAATATTTTGAGTGCATGTTTATTATGCTTCACATTTTATTAAAAAAAAAAAGGATAGTATGTTTTAAGAATGAAATAATTAATCGAGTTGTGTCTCGGTTTATTTTTTTTTTTTAAAAAAAAAGTTGCAATTAGTAAGTGAAATAGGAAATGGATAGGAGGAAAAAAAGGGAAAAGAAAAAAGAAAAAATGAAAAGTGACATGTTTAACCTTTTAGTGGTGACATGTGTCAACCGATTGGAGGTACTACATGTTTATAACGTGGGGTTGCCCCATGTTGACCATGTGGTGCCATATGGTTGCTACGTAGCTATAACGTGAACCAACCATGTAGTGACACGTGCCGGGGGAGGAGGGGGTAGGGGGGAGATGGTGGTTGGGAGGTTGACCCTTTACCCTCCTGCTTGTTTTATTACGAATAGAAGCAAAATAGTGGGTCTTGGTTTCTATTTTTGACAAATACCCCTATTTTTATATCCAATTTTGTGCATCATTTGTTAAGTAAAAATTTGAAAATAATAGTTTGAGAAGTTTTTTCTTTTAGGAAAGTACATTTTTTAAAGTTATTGTTAAGGAAATTGCGAGAAATGAAAACAACAAATTTAGGTGTTAAATAAATACTCATTTATGACATCATGAACAAAATAAGCAAATCCAGGAAATTTTCTTACAATAATCCAAAATAAACCCTTACAAAACTTGAAACCACACCACTTATGAGATAAAGGAATATTTATTCACCTAAAATTCCATGAAGTCATGTTCAATTTGAGCAAAAAAGGAAGAAATTCAAAAAATGAACTTAGGTGCAACTAATGGATGAAGATTGAATCTTTCTCCTAAATGGAATTTTTTTGGGGAGAAATCACAATTCAACACTATAAATTAGCACCTCCTCCATACATTTAATTCATCATATTCATTAAAAATTAATTACAAATCCGCAATATGCTAATTTCTCTCTTTAGTTGCTTGTAAGTTGAAAACCCATTCTCTTTTTTATTTCTCTCACTATAGAGAAAATCGATCTGATAAAATTCTTGGGAACATTCTATTCATGGTTATAAACAAATTCTTGGCTATAAACAAATTCTTGGCTTTGATTTCATCTAATTTTGTGCAGATTTGATCAAAAGATTGAAAAAACCTTTTTTAAGTTGTTGGTCATTAGGTTGTTCTTTTCTAAAAAAATCGATGGGGGAAAGCTTAGGTTTTCCAAAAATTGATTTAGGGATTTCAAAGTTGATGTTTTAGAAGTCCAACACCACTGGCCATGCCCTGAGAATTAGTTGGAAACCACTTGAACTGGCCAATTTTCTTCTACTGTGTAGGTACCTCTTTAACTTGTTTTTATGATTTTTAAACTTGTTCAATAAAAAAAATTCCAAAAAAATAAATAAAATTGATGTTGAGAATGATTTGGTCTTGTATTGATGTGTTTTTATAAATCTAAAATGTTTGTAATAATTATTTTAGATATTACATGTTTATGTTGATGTTGGGTTTAATAAATTAATTAATATGTTGTTTAGTAGATTTTGAATAATAATGTTATGTTAGTTGTTTAAGTGCTTTAATTAACTTGTTAGTATCATGTTAATGTACTCCATTAATATATATTTTGCTTGTTAGTATAACGATTTAGGTATATTAGTATAGTTTTAAATTAAATGTTTTATGGTTGACTATGTTAATTCTTATTTATGGGCTTTGATGATGTTTTGAAATAAAGATGGGCTTCCTTTTTCCAAATTCTTTATTTAATAAAATTATTTTTTTATAAAAAATATAAATGTCCTTTTTCCAAAAGTGAACCAAAAAAGATTATTTTTTTCCAAAATTAATGAGCTTAAAGTGAAAAAAGTTTTTCAAAAGTAAAATAAATCAACAAATTAAAGTTTTCATCAATTGAGAATTATGTGGGCATGATTTTGCTCCATAGGTACATAGGCACTTTAGGTTACCTAATATAATAGAAAATTTTGTTTATCCCCTTTCCTTTCTTTAAAAAAAAATGAAAGAGCCTAATTTAATAGAAAAATCATATTTAAGGCCTATTAATTAATTTTATAGTTCTCTTTATAGAAACCACTTAGTTTAATAAGTTAGCCTTCAAACTCAAGTTTCATTTTCTATTTTTCTAAAATCTTTTTTTTTTTTTGGAAAACCCATAGGCTAATAACTGAAATTAAGCTCATCCACTAATGGGACCTAATTTCACTTTTTCCTAATTTTGATCGGGTGATTGCCATTTTTCAAAAAATTATTTAAAAAAAATATCTTAGCCTTATCAAGAAATTTATATTGAGTAAGCTGAACTTAATATAAATTGAACTAAGAAAAGAGAGAATTGAATTTTCAACTTAATAGTTTGGCAACCCTATTAAGGATCGGTTTGTGGGCTAGCCATAAAAGAAATCCATCAAATTTAATTAGGCCTTATTTGTTAAAACAATACTTAGGCTTTGGTTTTCCTTTTTAGTATTTCGTTTTTTATATAGTTGTACTAATGTAGGTTTTAGTGAGATAGGAAAAGGAGAAGAAAGGGACTGCCTCATTAGGCCTTAGGGGGTTTCTTCTTAAAAAATCATGATGTGTACTTAGATGCGGTTGATCTTGGACCATCCTAGGAGCTTCGAAGGGGAGCTATTGTGAAGGTCTTGGGCAATGTGTTGTAACCACTACTCGGGGCCGAGTTAGCCAACCTCGCTTAAGTTTTAGAAGGGCCAATGACCTTGTAAGACTTTTTAAAGCTTAGGGGCCTTTTAAAACCCACCTAATTGCATTCATGAGCTTGTATGAGTTGAAAAGTAAATTGTATGTGGCAAGTGCTTTAAAGTCAAAGGCTATAACATGATATAATTTGAAGTGTTTATAATATTGTATTTTTTGTATTTTCTTGTAACAATTTTTGTATTTTCTTGTAAAAAAATAGAAAAATATGTAAATTAGTTTTTTTCTTTCTTATAAATTTTTAGGATAATGAAGAAGGAGATCTATGTTAACAAGCCTAAGGACCCTAAGGATGTACTCAAGAGATGGTTTCAGCTTTTTAGCCCTATGTAGCATGACTACATCAAAACAAAGATTGGGCCTCTTATGTTGCCAAAGGAAATTTGTATCGAACTTTCTTTATATGAGCCTTGGTCATGATCCGTTCAAAGGAAATCCACTCCCTATACCCTTTAGCTAAACCATCATCCTTCCTACTTATTGATTCAATACCTAGCTATACTATTTTAGGTGTATCAATAATAGTAGTTATTTCATAAACCTTATCTTCATCCAACTCCTTAGCTTCGTCATTAACTACCTCATGAGTTGCCATCTCATTCTGTATTGTGTCAAACTCTGAATTAGGCTCTGATTAAACCCTTGATATAGGTTCTAATTCATTCTTTGAATTAGCTTCTAATTACACACATGCACCATTCCCTACCATTTCATTCACCTTAGCATCGGCTATGACTTGCATCACTACAACATGTATGTATTCACTAGGATCTCCCTTAATATCTACTTTAGATTCCTTTTCATCAAGTTCCATTGCTTTGGATCTTCCTTTACATTACCTTCTAATTTACTCTCAACTAAATCATGATCACTCTATATACTTGATTGAGCATCATTTTGGGTTTCTATAGGTTATTAATCCTCTAGTGGTACTTTAGATACTATAAATTCAAGGTAAGGTTCATTTAACTCTAAAGGTATTTACATACCTTCTCTAGCTAATTCAAGAAAGCATAAGAATCAATCAATAACTCCTTAAGGGTAACATCTAGAGATATGTGTTATACTTGCAGGAATATGAGTAATACTAGCAAGATAGGGTCTCCTTTCTTCTAATCTCATTGGAAAATACCTCACTAGCATCATCAAAGTCATACTTCCTTTATTTTCTAACCATCTCTACTCTAAGCGACTAATATAGTGTATCTATTATACTGAAAACTCAAGTTAGCTCCTATTAACACCTAAGAGTCTTACTAATTATAGTTTATCCCATTGATAAACTTGTCAATTTTCTCATTCGCAGTCCTAAACATATTCCTGTCAGCCATTTCCAGCAACAATCTTTGCACCCTAACTCTATATTAGAAAAGGAATTCTTCTACATTCTACTTAACTTGCAACTAACAAACTATCAATTCACCTCTATATCCCTATAAATGGATTTAAGATTAATTATATTTCATCATAACTCAATGTTATAATTACTTTTACTTGTAACTTGTAATGCAGTCCTTTACTACCCACTTATTACCACCCACTCTCACTGTATTCCTACAATATTTGCTTTTCTTTTATTCGTTACGTTTCAAAGCGAATTCACTAAAAGCATACTTTGATACTAACTTAGAACTGTTACGTCCTTAAAGCAATAGAGTTGTAATAGTCTCATTGTATAAACCACCATATGATAAAAGCTAACTTGTTAATTGTTATCGTAGACTTGATTTACACAGTGTCTACGATTAATCCATTTTGAAGTAAATAGTTCGCATGAAAATAATATGATTTCTCCTATGAAAATCTTGAAACATTCATTAAAATTCCAATAATTCAAGTATTATTTATAAGATTGTAATATCTAAGGGTTTCGAGCTAGTTTAATAACTTTGGACTCTGAGCCCCTAAAGTTAAAGCATCGAACTAAGTTATCTGTTTTATTTCAAACTTTACAGTAACGTTAAAAAAGTTAGACAAAGTAATTTAAATAGAGTCAATTTCTCAAAATAAGCTATATAAAAACATTAATTAGAGAAAAACGTTAATTTATCGATAAAACCAACAATTGTAAATTTCAAATTTTTGATATAGTAAGATATTAGAGATATGTTAATTAACTTTTAAAAATAATAAATAAAGTTGAATTATACATAATATACATGTATTTACATATGACATACATGATATTATATGTATTAAATATATACGTATAATAATAATAAATTATCAAAATTAGATAAAATAATGTAAAATAATAGAAAATTAATAAAAAAATTGAATGGATGAGTCACCAAATGATGTGTCAACTTAGGATTAATTAGAAATGATGAGTGAACACTTGATTATTTAGAGAATGATATATGGCACCTAGGGAAAAGGGAAAAAATGACATGTAATTTTACTTTTTTACATGCAAAAATCCTAAAGCCTATAAATAGGAGTTTGAATCTCATTTGTAATATTCTAGTAACCTAAAAACACAAGAAAATAATTTTAGAAAATTGTAAATAATTAGGAAAAAAATAAAATAAAAATAGAACAAGAAATATGGTTAGAAGTAGGTTAAGGCGATTCAATAGGTTATCTATAGCCTGACTGGTGGGGCTTAGAGGTCTAATAGAGGGTGGTAGAGAAGCTCTTTCGACAAAGTACAGCAGCCAGGTAGTAGTTAGAAGCAGCTAGTTCAAGTAAACCAATTTTTTTCCCGTAATTTATTTAATTTACTAAAAATATCAAATGTTATCAATTAATTATGAAGTTTAGTTTTCTATTTTAGGTGTAGATTAATGTAGTAATTTTATTTTAATTAAATAATTAGTGGAAATATAGGTACCTTAAGAAAATGCCCTATTTGGGCAAAAATTGAATAAATTTTTATAAATATTAGATGATGTTTTTTTAAGCTCACTTTTTGTATATAATACACCTAATATATATATTTAATTGTGGTAACAAGAATTTTTTGAATTAATCATGCTTACTATTTTTTATAATTATTTTGAATAAAAGTTCCAATTTTACCGAATTGTTAAAATAATTAGTTTTTTATGAAATTAATTAATGAGTCCTACATGTTTAGAACTCTAGATATTTATAATGATATTTGGAATATTTAATTTTTATCTCACACATAAATTTGTTTATTTTCCCTAATTTTTTGTAATTCTAAGGATCCCTTTATTATTAGTCTTAGGGTAGTTATGGCATAGCTCCCTATTAAGTACCTATAAGGAAACTTATAGGTATGTGAGCAACCAATCACTTAGTAAGTTGAGACAAAGATAGAAAACTATAATAAAGCACAAATAGGGTTATTGAATAATGTAGGGGTATGGGTAGGATTTCAAGTGAAGTCGCGCTACACTTAATTAGGAAAATGACTTGAGTAACTCACACTAGATGATTAGGAGAGAAGTGTAAAGGGGAGGAGTAGGCAATCTTGATGTAGCTCTAACACGTATGGTGATAGGTAGAGGAGCGCAACGGCATCAAACTCCAAAATTAATGAAGAGTGGGGTAAAGTTCTTAATGTATTTAAGCATTTGATCTTTAAGACAGGTTTCGATAGAGTAATGGTGTTAATGGGGGTTTTCTCTCTTATCTAAATGAGGTTGTGAATGGGGTACTTATAGAAAATGATAGCTGATTGCATCTATCAGATCATGATGGTAATAAATGGTTAAGATTGAAGCCTTTTATTAATGGATCTTAAGTGGGTTAATTTTATGGGTTTAGGCTCAGATAAAATCTTTATTTATTATTTTAGTGTGAGCCAAATCGAAAAAGGTTGGATTAGATAGACCAATCCAATGGGCCTTACTCTAAACCCACCATGCCAAATCTCCCTTGATCATCTTGGTAATTTATGATCTTGGCTCCTTAAGCCTTGTCACTTTAGCTCGATGAGTCAAATCAATTTAATATTTAATTAATGAGCTTGAAGCCCAATATTAAATTTGTCTCTTTACATTTTGCCCCCTGACCAAAGTCCTTTGGACAAAGTTGAAGGGATTTAGGTGTTGAATGAGTCTTTCAAATGACTAAGGCACGTGCTTATTGTTAAATAGTTGCTTCACTACCAAATTAATTTGAGAATTGTCTTAATGCGTAGGTTTACAGTACTTCTTATTTATGTATCATTCCTCAACTGAATTAGGTGGTATGTCGCCTCTAAGGGATCACTCTAAAATAATTCTTCTTTAAGCTATCTCTTCTTGACCTAAATTGTCTCTTTGAGTTGATCCTTATGAGTTACTAGTTCCATTGAGTTGAATTTATACGCTAAGTTCACATTAGCGATCTCATTAGGCCAACTCCGTGTATTAATGTTGCCTTGATTTTTTCTCATATTAGAGCATTTTTTTTATAAGGTCTTCACATATCATGTAAACGCTTTGTGTTAACCAAATTTTATTTGTTGCGCTATGATTGGTAAGCATGGCGTTCTCGCTAAAAATTGGGAGAACGTACCGTACGGGTAGGGTTCAAGGGGACAATGTCTCCAGTGAGGTTTCTGAGGCGTTGCCTCGAAAGCTAAACGAATTTTCATATCTCCATTTAGAAAATTCCTTTAGGTATAAATAACAGAGTGTCCTTTTCTTACTTTTTTTTTATCTCTTCTACTAAAAACATGACAAGTGGCCCCCTTACTTTTTTCCACGGTCACAGTGTAAGGGTTTTGCACTTTCTTTTGTTCTCTATTTTTAAATTTCGTTGCTCCTTACTCTTTTAGCCAAAGAAAACCTACATATCCATTCCCTTTTTATTTCAACATTCTTCTTCTACGACCGTAGCCGTCTAAGAAGGCCTTCACATATAGTCTTCTTATGAGGAGCTTTACCCATCATATGAATACTAATTATTGTTAGAGTTAAAGTACTTAAAAGTGAAAGCTTCAACAACATTGCTTAGATGAATGCCAAATAATGCATATTCTTGGTTTTTTTTTTGTTGTTGTGTTTTAGTTGAAGCTCATGGGTTACAACTACTTAGACTTACTTTACAGCTACTACTTGATTTAGTCTCATTAATTTGATAGCTCAACTTAACGAGTTATCTACTGTAGCTCAGTATTCAAAACTTGGATTTCTTGCTACTTGGGAAGATCTTGTCCTATTATTATTAAGCTTCGTAGAGAGATACCTCTACTGTAGGCACTCGGATTGTATAGAGCTACTCGTGAACATCAATTACTAAGGCACTGTATTCTTTAATGCTTACTATTTTTTGACAAAGGCTTTAGGGTCAAAAGTTGTAGTTGTAACTAGGAGCTGTGTGTTGAAGACAAAGTCTCAACTTAAAGAAACTACCATTGAAGAATATTGGTCCTAAGCTTGAGGATAGTAAATTCACAATTGTAAGACATGATGCTTTTAGAGACCCTTTAAGCTTATTAGGCAAGTGTGACTTTATGCTGCTGATTTGTGTTCAAGAAACTCAATTTCTTAAGTTATTGGAGTAAAGGCTCTCATTTCATAACTTTTTTTTTTTTAATGTTCACTAAAATTTTTCTTACTTCTTTTTATAGGAATCATTAAGTATAAAGCTTCACTTACCTCTTTCACTAAGTGTTAAAGTAACATTAAAATAACTAAAAAGAATATATACTAACTAACTTTACATAGAAGTGAATCTATTAACTTTACATAGAAGTGAAGGACTTGACCGGCTCTTAAACTTCAAATTCTAAAGCTAAAAACTAGGTAAATTAGGTTCCTAAAGATTCGACTAATTAATTTTAACTAAGTTCAAAAATCACAATAATGATGAATAGGGCACTAAAAAAACTTAATGAGTTAATTATTCCAATCATAATTAGATGCTATCAACAATTTTTTTTTTTTTTGGGGTATAATCGCTAGATTCAAAACAAGAAATTCAAAATTTTGAAAAACATTGACCTAAAAATTGCTAGATACTTAAAAACAAATAAAGTTCAAGCTGATAAGAAAGTATAACTATTTGTAAACAAAAACCGGCATCAAAATTGACATTCAATTTAATTCAAAATCTATTTCCTATATTTCCTTCCCTCCTAGTTAGAATAGACAATGTCTACGTTGTCTCCTATTCAGTATACAAGAGGAAATAAAACAAAAAATCAAAATAAATAGGAAATGAAAAACTGGTACTTCCCTGGATTCAAATTTTTAGCAACAAGGAAAATTCAAAGCATAAGATCATCATAAGCATAGAATTCAGATCAGACCTATCTCATCAAATGCAAAGAAACATGAAAGAGCAAATATATAATAAAAGTGTACTCAAAAGTACATAATAGAATTAAGTAGCCAGAGTTACCTA
The DNA here is from genome assembly GCA_024138005.1 of Lumnitzera racemosa. Lineage (NCBI taxonomy): Eukaryota > Viridiplantae > Streptophyta > Magnoliopsida > Myrtales > Combretaceae > Lumnitzera > Lumnitzera racemosa. Next base: position 68,000,272 of record JAMXBC010000006.1, read on the forward strand.
AACAGGTGGGTACTAAACAAAAATAACCTAACAGCAAAGTAAAAAGAAAAATAAAAAATAACATAAAAAGTTAGAAAGGCATGCATAACTCGAATTGTCGTGATCAATGCTGCTACTCTCTACACTAGAAGTCTTGTAATGTAGCTGCATTGCAGCTACTGGTTGGAAACACTAGATAATGGACTTTAGCATATTGAATATAGTAGTTTAGAACTTCTTATTCTTTTGCTTTTCTTTCCTAATTCATTCCGGACTTGTCTAATTTTAGCACTCAATTGCTCATAACTACTAGTTGGAGGATAATATGAAGTAGACGCTCTTGCAGCAGGCGGATTTTTACGAATATCCTTCTCATCAACAGGATTGGGCCTATTATTTATCTTAAACAATCCCTACCCCCTAAAGGGTACAGCTATAATAGGCTTACAAGGAATACTTTCGTCCCCTTTCAATTGCTGAAAAAGCCCTATACCCTTTAGCAATGTAGTAATATAACCACTACAAGATATAACCCAAGTCTTGGTATCATCTACTTGTCTATAAATGAAATTTGCTACTTTTACTCCTAGATCAATCTAATACCCATAAATCAAGCTATAGATAAAACATATTAAAACCGGTTACCTTGCTATGGTTAATCTTCTTACAGCTTATAATGTGGCCCAGAATGTGGTGAAGTAGCATGTACTCCACTATTAAAAAAGTAGTGGCTGGCGACTTAGAAGGTACAAAATCATCCTGCCTAGGGTAAATTAGCTGGTACTAGAATCTCTTAGCAATCATATCATCGGGCTAGAAGTTGGGCAAATTCACTTCTTCCTCATCATATAATCCCCAAAAATGACCAATCTGACTCAATTCAATCACATGAACCTCTCCATAAGCTTGAAAGGTGATTGTAGACATTAGCCCATTTTGCTTCAGCTACAAAGTAGATAAAAACTCGATGGCAATATTTTTTAATGTAGGTTCCTTTACCTTCAACAACCAAAACCAAGTCTTATCTAGAACTATCTATTGGATCCTATCATCCATCTCATACTCTTGTAGAAGAGTCTAATCTAAGTATTGTTGGTTCATAAAGGTCATCCGTTGTAACTTCTTCTTTCTCTCCTTTGCATAATCTTGATGTGAAAGCAGATCTCTACTTGAACTTCTAGAAGATGAAGCGGTTGCTGTTTTTTGTTTCTTCCTCTAAGGTTGAAGTTTCTTAGGTGACATGGTGGAGCTAGGGGCATAGATTTGCAATGAAAAAGTATAATGTGGGTGTAGAAGATGAAGAGTGTGAGTGTATGTATAAGAGTGCAGGAGAGGGAAGAGTTTGAGAAAAATCTAAAGAGGGAGTGAGAAGTTGGGGAGGAAATGAGTGAGGAGAGAGAGAGAGAGAGAGAGAACCAACTATTGTGCTTTATACAAGCACTATATGCTGGTGGCATACATGGTTGGCGTATGTAGGTAGGCTAGTTGAAAGGATGGTGGCCTTGAAGGTTGGCCTTTAGTTCAAAATTTTGTGCCTTCTCTTTATTATTATTATTATTAAGCTGACAACCTTGAGCGCAAATGGCTAGCCTAATTTTTTTTATTTACTTAAAGGAATAAATAAAAATAGAAATAAATAATAAAAATTAGTTTAGTTAGACATGGGTTGCCTCCTATGAAGTGCTTAGTTTATAGTTGTTAACCCAACTTTTTTGGTTTTACTATGGGTTCGCACCCACCATAATAGTGGCATCATTGACCAAGTTTTCCCTTTCAAAATAGTGTTTAAGAAGATAGACATTTACCTTGAAAGTACGATTATCTCCTGCCTTTAACTCAACTGTACCATAAGGAAAAACGTTAGCTAGTTCAAATGGCCCAAACCATCAAGATTTTAACTTACTTAGGAACAACTTTAGTTGAGAGTTGTATAATAATACTTTTTAACCAGGTATGGGCTCCCACTATTGGATGTTCCTATCATGACATCGCTTGGTTATCTCCTTATATATCCTAGTGTTTTCATAAGCTTCTTCTCTAATCTCATCTAACTAGTTCAATTGGAGCAACCTCTTTTCACTTGTAGCTCGTAAATCAAAGTTAAGGTATTTTATAGCCTAATAGGCCTTGTGCTTAAGGTCTATAAGTACGTGACATGATTTACTAAAAACGATTTTGTATAGGGACATTCTTATGGGGGTTTTAAAAATTGTCCTATAAGCCCATAATGCATTATCAAGTTTTGAAGACTAATCTTTCCTAGATGCATTGACAGTATTCTCTAGGATATACTTTATTTCCCTATTAGATACGTCAACTTGTCCACATGTTTGTAGATGATACTGGGTGGTAATTTTATGAATGACTCCATATTTTGATAACAATTTTTCAAATTGCCGATTGAAAAAATGTGATCCTCTATCACTTATAATTGCTTTGGGTACTTAAAATCTAGAAAATATGTTCTTTTTCAAAAATTTAATTACATCCTTAGCATCATTAGTTTGTAGAGCAACTACTTCTACCCATTTTGACACATAATCTACAGCTAAAAGTACATATTTGTTTGAAAAGGATAAGAGTGTTGAGCTTAGTTTTTTATCCTCCCAATTCTTTTATAAAATTAAGCCTTCTTTAAATTTAGTACTAAACTTTACCCATTTCATATTGATCCTTGACTGAAGTTTAAAGAAAACCATTTTTCTCAATTTTGAAAAGGTTTTGGAGTCATCACTCGACCGAAGTCAGGGAAAAGAGTTAAGTTAAGACCAATTGGATAGATTGGTTATAACTTAGCTTAAGATCTATCAATTAAAAAACCAATTTATAAAAACGGTTTTATGAAAACTAGAGATTTAGATTCAGGGGCTAAGAACTTTAAACCCTTGCAGGTACCATTGACCTTCCAAAATTAGAATTAAACTTAAAAATCACCTTCTAATTTTGAAAGCCAAGACGCAATCTAATTAAACAAAATAATCTAAACTAAAGGAAAAGGGAAATTAGGTTTTTTCATTTTTATTGTTGCCCTATTGGTGTTTATGTACCTACTATTTAGGATTAGGCATACGTATTTTTTTTAATGAAAACTTTGGTGGGTTGAGTTAATTTTAATTTTTTAATACAATTGAGTTTACATTTTTTGTTCAATTGGGTTCATTTAAGAAAATTTATAAGAAGGTCATAAATTAGATTTTTCCTTTATTTTTGAAAAATTCTAGAATGCCTTAAATTGCAAAGGGTTTTTTATTTTTATTATTTTTGAAAAAGTTTAATTTTTATAAGTGCTAAAAGAACAATTTTTTTTTATTTATCTCCTTATTTACTTACTTTTATTTTTATATTTTTTTCATTTCTATCTATTTATTTATTTTTTATTTTTATTAAACAAAAAATAAACGACTAATTAAACTACCTTTCTATTACTTTAGGTGGTGTTTAGATTATGGGTAATGGCGGCCATAGAGCTCTTCTTCACTAAGGGTTGCTGGAGTTAAATGAGGTATGTGGGTGGTGGTTTTGGGGCATCACAAGTATTGTGGTGGTGTTGGTTTGGACGAATGAGGTCGAAAGTAGTGGTTTCGAATGGGGGTGGTTACGATGGTTAGGGATTGGATGTAGAGGAGTTTTGGGTCATAGCAGTGGATTGGGGGAGTTGGGTTGAGAAGGTCGCGTCATGGGGGAGTTGTAGTAGTGGTTGGAATTACTTGAATTCCTTCGAGCATGGCTATAGGTTAGAGAGAGAGAGAGCACAATTGTAGGTAGAGAGAAAAGGAGATCATGAGAGAGAGAGATAGAGGTCTTAAGAGTTGTTTTCTAATGGTTGAGTGTCTATGAACATCCCCTAATACCCAATTTATAGTCGAATTCAACCTAGAAACAAAGGAAAGCTTTGATCAGCCTTGATTGTAAATGCCGAAACTTCAGTTTTTTTTTTTTTCTAACTTGGGAGCTTGATTTGATGTGTTGATGGATGAATCTAGTCCTGTTCTTTAGTTCAATTCAAAATAGGGCATGTGGAGTACGAGAATGATGTAAGGAATTGTGTGCCTATATGTGACATTTGTGTGAAAATTGAAGCTAAAATGAAAGGGGATAGGCTATTCTTGAGAAGGAAAGAGGAGAAAATTTGGAAAAAGTGAGGGAAAATTGAGGGAAAAAGAGGGAAAGTGCTGATGTGGTGCAATATCAGCTAATCTAACCAACCTTAATCTGTACGTGTCAGTACGTGACACATAGCAGCTAATGTGGTACGCTATATGGTGCTACATCAGCAAGGTTATCCAACCTGACGATGCCACGTGTCAGGACACTTGGCATAGTGAGATTATGACATGTAGCAGTATGCTAGTTAATAAAAATAAAAAAGGCCTTACTAAAATTCAAACCTAAGACCTTACACTCAATATCCAAACCAAGTTTATGTGTTTAACCATTAGGCTATTAGCCTGTTCCTTGCCCATATGTATAAACTAAGCCTACTTATGTTAGATTCAAATCTAAACCCAAGCCCAACAACCCTTCTAAACTTATTTCAAAATTAAAAAAAAAAATCTACCCTAAAATATTATTTTCTAAAATCTTTTACCTTTTTTTTTATTTTTTGTAATTTTTCAACTTTCTTATTTTCTAAATTTTTTATGTTTCTTATCCAATTTTCTTATCTTATTTTATGCTTTTTCTTATTTTTCTTATTCTTTGTATTTTCCTAAAATTATTATTTTTCCTAAATTTCTTAATTTTTTGGTTTTTTCTTTAATTTCCTATATTTTGTGTTTTTCCTAATTTAGGGCCTATTGAGAAAAGAAAAAAAAATAACAAAAATAAAAGTAAAAGTAAAGGGGGCAAAAATTGGGTGTCTACAAAGGGAAAATGACCTACGAAGTCTATTCCCCATACATCAAAAAGCTCAATTACCATAATGCTATTTTGTGGTAATTCTTGTCTCCTAGAGATATTTCCGGTCCTTTTGCATTAAGCACACAACATAATATAATCCTTGTAATCACTAAACAAACTGGGCTAGTACAATCCATAAGATAAGATCTTAGTTGCAATTCTTTCCACACCAAAGTGGCCTCTTGCTTCTTTAGAATGACAATGCTAAATTATGCTAAGCTATTTAGTTTTAGGCATACAATATCTAATTACTTGGTCAGCACAACATTTAAATAGATACGGCTCATCTTAGAAATAAGATTTCACATCAGGTAAAAACTTTATGAAATGAGAAACCATATGCTATGATTTTACTAACCAAGTAATTAACTATATCAACATACGAAGCTAACCCTTGGATCTCTACTGCATACAATTGTTCATTAGAGAACTTCTCATTAATATGTGGCTCTAAAAAATCAAATTGTAAATGAGATAAATAATCAGCAATTATGTTTTTAGTTCCCTTTTTATCTTTAATTTCAAGGTTAAATTCTTGTAATAATAAGATCTAACAAATTAACCTAGGTTTAGCATCAACTTTAGCCAATAAATATTTTAAAGCAGCATGGTCTGTATATACTATGATCTTAGAACTTATTAGATAAGGCCTAAACTTGTCACATGAAAATATAATAGCTAAAAGTTCTTTCTCTATTGTGGCATAGTTTCTCAACACCTCATTTAAGGTTTTACTCACATAGTATGTAATATGAAATAACTTACCTCTCCTCTGCTTGAGTACTGCTCCTATAACATAGTCACTAGGATCACACATCATCTCGAAAGGAAGCTCCCAATCAGGTGCAATGATTATTGGAGCCGAAATAAGTTTCTCCTTCAATAACTTAAATGCCTGCAAAAAATTATCATAAAAAACAAAGGAAAAATCTTTTTTAAGTAAATTACAAAGAGGTTTATAGATTTTAGAGAAGTTCCTGATAAATCTCTTGTAGAAGCAAGCATGCCCTAAGAAGCTCCTGACTCCTTTAATTGAAGTAGGTGGTGTTAACTTCTCTATTATCTCCACTTTGTCTCTATCAACTTCAATCCCTTTTTTCGACACATTGTGACCTAAGACTATTCCCTCTCTGACCATAAAATGGGATTTTTGCTAGTTCAAAAGTAAATTAGTCTCTTTGCACCTTTTAAGCATACAACCTAAATTAGTTAGACATGAATCAAATAACTTCCCAAAGATAGAGAAGTCATCCATAAATATTTCAATAAAATCTTCTAACATATCTAAAAATATAAAAATCATGATTGTAGCGGATGTATTACGAAAACCAAAGGGTATTCTCCTAAAAGCAAAAGTGCCTATAAGGATATGTAAAGGTGGTTTTCTCCTGGTCCTTGAGTGCTATATGAATTTGATTGTAACCAAAATAGCCATCAAGAAATAGTAATAATCATGCCCTGAAAGTTTTTCTAACATCTGATCAATCAAAGAAAAGGGGAAGTGGTCTTTATGGGTGGCATCGTTTAGTATTTTATAATCTATGCAGACTCTCCACCTAGTCACAATGCAAGTAAGGATTAACTCATTAACCTTGTTTTTAACCACAGTCATACCACCCTTTTTTGATGCTACCTGAATGAGACTAATCCGCTTACTATCTGAGATGAGGTAGATAATATCTGCATCTAGCAATATGAGTACCTCTTTCTTCACTATCTCCTTAAGAGTTGGGTTGAGTCGTCTCTATGGTTATACTGTAGGTTTGCATTTAACCTTTAACAATATCTTGTGAGTACAAATTAAGGGACTGATCCCCTTGATATTGGCAATGGTTTACCCAATGGCTTCTTTATGCTCTCTTAGAACTCTTAGAAGTTGTTCGAGATCACCTGTCAAAGAAGAGGAGATAATTATAGGCACAGTATCATTTGTTCTAAGATAAGCATATTTTATATGACTAGGTAAAGGTTTAAGTTCAAGTACTGAGGCTTGTGTCAATGATGGGACTAGCTTCTTCTCATTGGTGCCTATCTCTTCATAGTATCGAGCTTTGATTTCTAACACCTATTTCCTGCCTTCTTCTTCTTCAAGCTCATCATCATGGCTCCAATCATCTAAATCCCTAAGAACTAATTCCATGGTATCCAATCTTGCTTTCTTTTCTATAGACTCATAGGTAATCTCATAAAAAATATCAATAGTGTAACATGATTTGCAATCATCAAAATGTTTTATGGCTTCATAAACATTAAAAGTTACTTAATCGTTTATAACTCTTAAAGTAAGCTTACCCTGTTCCACGTCTATCAACGCTTTACCTATTGCAAGAAACGATCTTCTAAGGATCATGGGTACTTCTCTATCCTCTTTCATTTCCAAGACTATAAAGTCGATTGAGAAGATAAATTTGTCTACTTGCATTAGGACATTCTCAACAATACCCCTTGGGCATTTGATACTCCTGTCAACAAGTTACAAGGTAACATGAGTCTTCTTGCCATCTCCAAGTCCTAGCTCCTTGAAAATAGACAAAGGCATTAAGTTTATACTTGCACTTGAATCAATAAGAACTTTATCAAAATGAAAATTTCCTATAATGCAAGGAATAGTAAAACTCCCCTTATCTCTTTGTTTTCTAGGTAAGGTAGATAAATCTTTTTTAAGGATCATGGAGCACTCCTTTGTAAGCATCACTAGTTCATTCCCATCAATCTTTCTCTTCTTGGCGAGTAAATCCTTCATGAATCTGGCATACAAAGGCATCTACTGAAGTGCCTTTGCAAAAGGAATGTTGATCTACAACTTCTTGAAGACATCTAGTAATTTGTCAAATTGGGTGTCTAGTTGCTGTTGCTTTAGTCTTCTTGGAAAAGAAACTAGAGGAACATACAGTTTCACTTTTGGTGACTTCTACTTTTGTTCCTCTTCCACCTGCTTCCCTTTTCCTTTCTTTGAATTCTCCTCTTTTTTTTTTCAACTTATCTATCAACTGTTTCAACACCTTTCCACTCTTCAACATAATAGCATTGACACCTTTAGGGTTCTCCTTAATATTGCTAGGTAAAGACCCTAATGGTCTATTACTCAGTTGTTGAGAGATCTGATTAATTTGATTCTCTAAATTCTGAATAGTCACCTATTGATTCTGTAACATGGTGTTAGTCTTTTTCATATAACTCAACACGAGCTCTTCCATTCTAGACTAATTCCATTGAAGTGGAGTGTTATGAGCAAGACCTTGCTTTTAGAGTCTAGGTGGTAGTTGAAATGCATTATTCTCATTTCTCTATGAAAAATCTGGATGATTATGCCACTTAGTATTGTATGTATTCGAATATGGTCCTTGATTATGGGGTTGATAATTGTTGACAAAGTTCGCTTATTCTCTCCTAGTTGGAGTTGAGGGATTCCTAGTTAGGCACTCAAGAGTCGAATGTGGTCTTGAACATAACTCATAAAAAACAATAGGATTGGCATTAAAAGATTGTGTTGTGGTGAGTTTACTTACCTGGGTAGTGAGAGTTGTAATTTGAGTTGTTAATTGAGATATAGTGTTATTGTCACTGACTGCTGCCATTCCTAACTTGCTTCTCTCATTTTGCCAATTATGTGCACTAGAGGCCATTTCTTCTATCAATGCACTTGCTTCATCATAGGTCTTTCCCATCAGAGCAACTCCAGCTGCAACATCAACTAATGACCTTAATGTCTCCTCCAAACTAAGATAGAAAATCTCAATTAGGAGACTATGTAGCAAGCATGATGTGAGCATTTTTTGATCATCTCCTTAAATCTTTCCCATGCCTCATAACGTGATTCACCACTAAACTTGGTAAAGTTGGTGATGTCATTCCTTAGTTTTGTGGTCGTGGTTAGTGGAAAAAATCTCCTTAAGAACTTTGATGAAAGATTAGCCCAAGTAGTAATCAATTCTTATGGCAATGAATGAAACCAAGCTCTGGCTTTATCCCTTAGCGAAAAGGGAAAGAGCTATCATCTGATAACCTCATCTATCACGTTGTTCATCTTAACTATATTGCAATATTGGAGGAATCCTACAATATGCTTGTTAGGACTTTAATTAGGATATCCTCTAAACTGATTTGTCCGAAACATCTGAATGAGGGACTTAACTTTAACTGAAAGTTGTTAGCTTGAATGGTAGGCCTCCTTATAGCCGAACCCATCATCGTAAGTACTGTATAGTCTCGTACTGATTGTAGAACTCCTTGTATTTGATTATTATCTTTGTTACCTACCATCTCTTCTATCCTTCTTCTATTCTCTCACCTTAACTATTGGAAAGTGCACTTTATTTCAAAATTTAGTAGTAGAATTAAAACACTTCTACTCCTGTACATAAAACACTTACAAAGAGAACAAAAATAACATACGTTGTCAAGTGCACCTAAATTACCAACAGAACTAAAAGGTTTAATATTTCCAGTCCTCGGCAATGGTGCCAAAAACTTGATTTGCTTTAATTATATATATATAAAAATAAATCGTGAATACTCCAGTAAGTATATTGAGTTAAAATCAAGTAATATAGAGCAAATAAGGTTATCAATCCCTCGAAGGCTAAGAAATTACTAATCTTAAGCTAGTTCTTAGCAATATTTAAGCAATCAAAATTAAATTAAGTAATCTAATAATTATACTAAAACTATCGAAAAGAAAATAACTATAAAACATCTAAAACTAAGCAATCAATTGAGAATTGTGGGAAAACAGAATCTACCATAGATTATGTAAATTAAATTGTTGTCATGTTATATAGATTAATAGCTATATGGTCATTCAAGTGAAATTATTATCCCTTAAAATTTAAGGACTTAAGCTCTAATTAATTAATCAGCTCCTACATCTCCAATTAACAATAGACTCTAAATTACAATTATGTATCTCTCGATAATATGATTGTCTAATGTTCTAAATCAATTATCCTAAATGTCTTAGTTAATAATCAATCGACAAACGTTGTATTAATCTCTAGGTAATTTCTAATTAATTCAATTAATACTACTTCCAAATTAATTAGTCAAATTAACCAAGAATTTCTAACAAACCCTTTATCAACTCCGATATCAATAGGGTTTCTAACAATTATAATCGAAATCATAGAAATCGCAGTCATGAATCATTTATATATCTATCAATCCTATAACATGAATAAAATTCTCATCTTTGCTACCTAGGGTTTCATCAATTCCTACAAATAAATTTATCCAGTCATGGAATTTGAAACAAAAGCACAATTACTAATTGAAATTGTAAGGAAATTCATAATTGGAAGCATAAATAATTCACATAATTGCATAAATATAATTAAAATAGATATTATTAATTCTGTAATTAGAAAAGGTAAACTTCAATTGCAACTCCAAGACTTAGTCTCCACAGCAAACGAAAAATCTTCTCAACGATCCAAGCAATCCTACAAACGAATTCTTCAAGAACTATCTACTAACTATTCTAAGACTATCAAACTTTAAAGAACATGAAAAGTTCTTTTAAAATCCAAGACTCATGACTACTTATAAAGAAAACTAGGGTTGGCTTTCGAAAGTTATTGTTTTTTTCCATGGCCAGCAGTGTAGACTCCAAAGCTGTCGGTGCAAGTATAAGCCGGCTGTATTCAATTCCAGTCATGCCGTAGCTCATTTCAGTATCGTTCAAATATATAAAACTCCTCTAAATTGTTCGTGTTTCCACTCTAAATCCTCCAATACTTGAAATATTCTAATGAGAATACTTAAGTACCAATTCTTAATGAATTCTATAAAATCAATAATATTTCTCTTTAATTTGTTCATTAAAATATGAATAAAATATGCCTTTATTAGTGTGCTATGAGACTAAGGTCCAATCCTGCCATCTCTTCGTAAGTCCATGCAAATACGTCTTTATATTCTTTCAGCAACTTGACAATATGAACTTTTATTTCTTGTAGGAGGCTTTTGCTTATGAAGATTATCCATTGTGACTCTCCTAGTCACACTAGATCCAATTCTTCTATTTCCTTAGCCTATGGCTTCATTCGGTCTTGTAGCTGTTATGGGGTAGGCTAGACTTCTTACACTAGTATGGGATCTAAAGGGAAGAAATATACCTCCTCAGACCCCATAGACCGTCATAAACAGTACACCCTTCTTTTATCTTCTTGAATGAAGCTTTCGATTCCCTTAGCCTGCTTATTCTTTTTCTTTCCCCCACGACATCTTTGCATCCTTCTTTTCTTTTGCTAGCCATCTTGAACTTCTTCCCATGTAGGTAAAGGGACACTAGATGGCTTAGCTATTAAGGTTTCAAACTCTTCAGTAAATTCATCAAAGTAGGTTGACTTAGTGAAGTATGATCCATGTTGCTTAAAAGGATTCTTGGTAACTAGAATGAACAGATCCTTTCCTTTCTAATGACCAGTGATACATTGATGCAATGTCGATGGGACCAAGTTGTGATCGTGTAGCTACTTCTTGTCGATGAGTAGATGGTATTAAACTAACACATCAATTATGTGAAAGGAAGTAGTACCATAGATAGTTCCAACCTTGAGATCAACATTAACATACCCAATAGAATTCGTAAGGGCATGGCTAAATCCATGTATTGAGGTAGGTTGTTTAACTAGTCATTGGATTTCAATTACAACAGCCTGAAAAGTACTCATTGGCATGATATTTAGCAAAGAACCATTATTAATGAATGTTCTCTTGACTAAGGACTCATTAAGAACACCTTCCACGTATAAGGGGTGATTGTGATTGAAATTCTTCACATGTCTGCATCAGTAAATAGAATCGCATTTTCGTATGTCATAGCCATCTTCTTCACAGGCTACGCTACACTACAATTGGCATATTGACTCTCAAAGATCTATATGAGTTCAATTGTTGTTGTAAGCCAAGCTTTCTCATTGAATCCTAAGAGATCAAAGAAATTCCTAAAGTTAGCTACCTTTAACAATGCCGCAACAATAGGTGGGTGTTCGTCTTCTTGAGCTTCAATCAACTTTCCTCTATCTTCATCACTTCTAGTAGCCTAAGCATCAATCACTTTAGTTGTGATGGGATCATGGCTAGTAGCATTAACAGTACCCCTTTGGATATTGTGGCTAGGAAGTAGATCATTTCTAACAACATTGTTGTCGATGATCAACTCATCACATGCAACTTGATCATTGAATATTTTCTTTAAAGTGACACAATTTTTTGTTGGGTAACTAATACTCCAATGAAATCTATAATACTTGGGATCATTCTCTCTTCATTTGTAAGGAAGCGCTCGACCTTCGAGAGCTTGATATTTCCATCATGAAGCTACTGGTCAAGCATTGCACACTGGCCATGGGACAAGGATTTGTCAAAGATGACCTAGAGTTAGTACGCTTATTGTTTCTTTGCTTCTTTGCTCCCCTTGGTGACTCGCCCTTAGTTGAACTTACAGACGAAGCATGCTTGTTGAATCTCCCAATTTCACTTCTTTTTTGTGCCATTGAATTATTGGTCCTTCATACATTCTCAACTAGTACAACTAAGGAAGCCAATGAAAGATTCTTAAGGTAAACTGCATACTCGAGAAACATTCCTTGGATATAGATCTTAACCAACTCCCTCTCATCACAAACGTCTTTTCTATCTAGTGAACACTCCTTAAAGCGCTTGATATAGTCCATAAGATCTTCTTTGGACTTCTCATGGATCCTTCCTATGTTAGCAAGTGTAACTCTCTCTTTTGTAGAGAAAAACTTCTCAAAGAGCATCTTATACATACTACCCTATGAATTTACTGACTTTAGAGGGAGATTAACGTACTAGGTGTATGCTTTCTCAGTGAGTGACTTAGAAAATTCTTTTAATTTCAAATCATCATCTAGACCATATACTTCCAATGTCTCAATGAATTTTAGCAAATATTCCTTAGTACTTCCATTCTTTCCATTAAATAGCATGAATTTCGGACTATTGCGTAGTGATATGAGAGATTCAGTTTATCCCTACCATAGATTTCACTTGTATCTCCTTCAAATACATATCCAAATCCTCTTTGGTCACAAATGAACCTCTTTAAGTGGATGCTTCCGTCCTTAGTGACATCATAGGAGTAAGGCACATGGATACGAGATTTGCAGGTGTAGATCTTGTAGACATGGGATTATTGGTGTTGGTTATATGGAGTCAAAAATCATGACACATGGTATAGCATGTGAGGGTGATAAGCCTCCAATATGAACTCCTTGGTTCCTTACTTCAGGTAATGAATCTTGTACAAGTGTAGGTTCTACAATAGGAAATTGTTCTTCAACTCTAGGAGTGATGTACTCATTGACAATACGAAGGTTGGGTAGGGTGTATTATTGCACTACATTAAAAGGATTCGAGAAAGTTACTCCTTGTTACACAACAGCAAAGTTAGCCAAAGCACGTGCACATTAAGTGAACATCGCCATGAGTTCACTTAGGTTCCAGTTAGTCTCCCGCAACTCACGCATTAATTACGCATTATCAAGGAAACCTTCTTGTATGCCATCAACTTCATTAATGCCTCTAGTTGGAGTTGGATTTTGGTCATTGGTCACAATAGCGACATCTTGTTCTTGATTAATTCCATCAGTAAGATTAGGTTATCTCGCTCTTGGTTAATTCCATTAGTAGGATTAGGTTATCTTCGCCTTGGAGGTACCATGTTATGAGTATTAAGTCTTCCCTCCCTAATAGAGTTGCTAGAAAATGTGAGGGTATAGGTACGAATTCAAGTGTCATGTGCATGCTGCGTATGCAGTCGTGTTATACATGATTAGAGAAATGACTTAAGTGACTCACGTGAGATGATCAGGAGAGAAGTGTAGGGAGGAGGAGTAGGCAATCTTAATGAGGCACTAACGTGTATGGTAATAGGTAAAGAAGCGCAATGACATCAAACTCCAAAATTAATGTAGAGTTCTTAAGGTATTTATGCATTTGATCTTTGAGACAAGATTTCGGTAGAGTAATTAAATTAATGTGGGTTTTCTCTCTTATCTAAATGAGGATGTGAATAGGGTATTTATAGAAAATGATAGTTGATCATATTGATCAGATCATGATGGTAATCAATGGTTAAGATTTAAGCTATTTATTAATGGATCTTAAGTAGGCTAATTTCATGGGTTAAAGCCTAGCTAAAGGCTTTATTTATTATTTTAGTGTAAGCCAAATCAAGAAAGGTTAGATTAAATAGATCGATCCAATGGGCCTTACTCCAAGCCTACCATACCAAATCTCCCTTGATTATCTCGATAATTTATGGGCTTGGCTTCTCAAGCCCTATCACCTTAACCTAAGGAGTCAAATCCATTTAATATTTAATCAATAGGCTTGAATCCCAATATTAAATTTAGCCCTCTACAAATAATTATCTAAATGCATGCAATAAACAAATGCCATTGCACAACATTGTTTGGTTTGTTATGAAATTATAGAAATTTCATTTGCTCTAATCGAAATTTGAGGAGTTTTAGCACATATGCAATAGCTCACAACCAAACTCAGGTTTGTGCTATGGAGACATCCCTTTTCTCATGACTATCCTTCGAACCATTACCTTCATCCTTGTCGTGACCTCTTCTCCTATCACTTAGTTTGACTAAGGCTAAAGAAAGAATCATTATGCTATAGCATTATCCCTCTCAAGGGTATGAGTATTTGGTCGAAGATCCTAATCGTCCCTTAATTCATTGCAATGGATGTCCATTTAAGGTTTCAAGTCAACTACAATTAAGTCTAGTTTAAGGTGATTGAATAACTCTACGTAATAGAAACAATCATAATCCGCACCACAAGACAGTAGTATACAATCAAGCTTAGAGACATACAAGTATGCTACTTATAAGCACAATTAGGTATAATCTTAAGCCTTTAGGTACTATGAAATAGTACTCTAAAATACAGTAACGTATTAATTCTAAACTTACCTAGACTTCTTCAATTTCTTATGAAGGTACAACTTATGTTGTGCCTTTGTCACTAATCCCTATAACATAAATATTATACAATTATTATATATAGACTTTATTTCTGTACCTCAGATTATTATCTTTAGGTTAAGGTTACATATTACTTAATTGTCTAGATTGTAAGTCTCATGTGATTAGTCCCACTCTTATCTAGTTTCTGATTTAGCCTCTAATTTTGCTCCTAATTATAGTTTTACCCATAAGCCTTAAGACATCTATTAATCTATTCTCTAAAGTTTGTCTAAATTTAGCTCAAGTATACAAAGTCTCTAATTTACTTTCTAATTCATTCACTAGTTTGCCCTATGTACCTTGTCTTTGATTTACCTTCTAAATTAGTCTCTGATCCAAGCATACTCTATATTTTAGTATAATTTCCCCTAATTTATTCATGATTAGACCCAAAATATACTGTACAGCTCAACACTTCTTCAATTTGATTCAACCACATCTTGGCTCCATTATTTAAATACTCTACATATTATACATATATTAACCCCATGCCTCTAATATTCAAATCCAACACTCCCAATACCACAAGAAAAATCTTTCAACATTAGTTAACATTGTAATATGTCAAATACTCATCAAGTCAAAATCTTGGTCAATTTCTTGAAAAATCACTAAATATATTTTGATAAATGCCTATTTAATAGAATTTTAGGGCCTAAAATTTAAATAAAATTATGAAAAAAAAAATTAAAAAACTCTCTACAGTAATTTAATATACATAATAAGTGCTTTATAGAAAAATTTTGAAGTCAAAACAACATTAATAGGGTTTTTGAAAAAGAAAGCAAAATCGACTTGGGTTTAGTGATTTCTTAAGGGCGATATATTTTGGGACTTAATTCTATTAAAATAATATTTTATAAAAACTACATACAAAAATAGGCAAAAATACAATTTTTCATAATTTTGAACAAGAATTGCTATTTTATTAATTTAATGAAAATCAGTTGAATTTAGGGACTCACCAATGCTGGTATCTCTGGCTACTACCGGCTACTAAGTGATTATTGGTAGCCCCTAGCATTGCCTAGCCTTCTAAGTGGTGGTGGGCGTTTTATGTCAGGTTGCGTGTAACCCCTTGTATTGTAGTTTAGCCTTAATTACACTATATGTTGTATAATTTTTCCAAAAATACTACCTCAGCTCTCCTACACCTCTCTTTATTTTTATTGTACATTAGACTATCTAAATGAGCTAAAGGAACTCTGATTTGAATTTATAGAGGATAGGTTGGTTGGTTGTTAAATTTTTTCCCCTACACATGTCAATTTAGCAAGTAGTTCCCTTGACATTATGTGTCCTTATCCTACCTTAATGACACTTCAATCTGCCACTCACATTGCCATGCTACTAACAAGACATTTCCCAAGTGACACCTAGGTTTTCTTAATATTTTTATTAATTTTCTACATTTACTTTAGTATATATTAGGTAGTTTAAGTAATTTCAGATATTATTCCCAATACGTAAATTCATATTTGATATAACCAAATACTCTTAAATATTTCTTATGTTATTTTATAATTTTTACTATGCTTATAATTTATCTCTAGTGATTCATTAATTATCAGAACTTGTTTTACGCATTTTTGATAAATAATAAATAATATATATATATATATAACCTACCAATATAATATTTAATTATTTAATTTTATTAAATTCAAACTCATGGGCTACTTTTACTAATTATTCCTATTTTTATTGTAAAAATCTTGCTCGATTGAACAACTTTTGCAATCGCCTTAATTTTACACATCAATTTCATAATGATTAATCGTAAACTCACTAGCTAAATTTGTAGGATCTCATAGAGGGAATGTTTTTCTTATGTAGGTGATTATTTTTATGCAATTTAACCAAGGAACATTAGTATTCCTTATGGATTTTAGGCTCCTTCATAGAGAGGGGAATTCAAAACTAGAAGATTTGTTAACCAAGTACATATAGAGTAGTGATGCTATATTTATAACCATTGAAAAACAAATAGAGTAACTTACTAAGATCTTAATTGAGAAATAACAAGAACTTACACCACAAGCGCTAGTAGAAGCTGTAACTTTAAGAAGTAATAAAGAATTGCGAGTTGCTAAGCAACTTGAAAAGACCTAAGTCAACCTAAAACTATTAGTAGAGGAGCCAAAAGCAAAGTCGTAAAAACTTTAGAACTACCCAGGGAAGAACTAGAATCCCATTAGGTCACAGTATATAAACCTCCAATTTCATATAACACTTAGATTAGCAATATGGTAAGTTTTTGGATTTATTCAAATAGTTGCATATTGATTTATTGTTTGTAGAGGCTTTATCATTGATGCCCAAATATGTGAAGTTCTTGAAGGAGCTGCTTATTAATAAGAAGAAATTGGAAATATTATCCATGGTTATGTTAAGCGAAGAGTGTTTACCTATCCTTTAGAATAAGCTTCCAATGAAGCTAAAGTATTTAGGGAGTTTTACTATATCTTATCTCATTGGAAATTTATCTATTAAGAAAGCATTAGGCCATCTAGGAGCTAGCATAAATCTAATGCCTTATAGATTATTTAAATAGCGAGGCCTAAGTGAACCTAAACTGTCTCAAATGAGTTTACAATTGGTTGAGATATCAATAACATACCTTAGGGGTATAATTGATGATGTACTTATTAAAGTAGATAAATATATATTTCCTATTGATTTTGTTATCTTAGACATTGATGAGCATATTAAGGTGCTATTCATTTTAGATAAACCCTTTTTAGTTATAGCCAGTGCTATAATAGATGTTAGTGACGGTAAACTCACATTAAGGGTAAGAGAAGAGAAGATGGGAATTAAAATAAAAGAAGCAATGAACAAAATGTGCTAAGTAAGATGACACATGTTTTAGTCTTGATGTTATTTACTCTTTAGTATCTAGTACTTTGCAAGAACTACTAATGTAACATCCTTTAGATTCATGTTTGAAATAGGCGATTTAGGAAGAGCCATGTATTGATCCAGACAAAGTTGAGGAAGAAGCTTAATTAGAAGCCAATCCTCTACCTATGGAGAGAAGGTTTGAGAGATTTGAGTAAGTAAAAGGAGCATAATTGAAGCCATCTATTAAGGAGACACCTAAGTTAGAATTAAAGTAAGTACCAAATTATCTAGAGTATGCTTTTCTAGAGGAGAACTCAAAACTACGGTGACAGTATCCCTAGATTTAGCTAACCAACAAAAGGAGAAGCTTTTGAATGTGTTTAGGGATCACAATAGAGCAATCGCCAAGAAGATTTTCGACATTAAGGGAATTAATCCCTTGTTCAATATGCACAAAATCCTATTAGAAAAACGTCATGAACCCATAGGGCAGCCACAAAAATGCTTGAACCCAAATATGAAAGAAGTAGTCAAGGCGGAAGTAATTAATCTTCTATACACATGTATGATTTACCCTATTTTTGATAACTCTTAGGTTAGTCTTATGCAAATTGTATCTAAAAAGGAAGGTATGATGGTTATACCAAATGAGTGGAATGAACTAATCCTAATGACAGCAGTTATAAGTTGGTGAGTTTGTATCGATTATAGAAGCTCAATGATGCTATGAGAAAAGCTTCCTTTTGTTGTTTGTCAACGAGATGTTAGAGCAATTATCAGGTTATATGTTTTATTGCTTTGTAGACGGTTTATTAGGTTATTTTCAAATTCATATTGCTTTAGAGGACTAAGAGAAAACTACTTTTACATGTCCTTATGATACTTTCACATATAGGTGAATGTCTTTTGGCCTCTTTGATGCACTCATGACTTCTTAGTATTGTATAATGACAATTTTTTATGAATTTATGGAGGATATAATAGAAGTTTTTATGGATGTTTCTTGATTTTTGAGAATTCATTTGATCATTGTTTTAAGAATTTACATAAATTTTTGGCTAGATGTGAAGAAACTAATTTAATATTGAATTGAGAAAAGAGTTATTTTATGGTATAAGAGGGCATAGTGCTAGGTCAAAAAGTGTCCTAAAAAGGTATATAGATAGATAATGCTAAAATTGATACTATTGCAAAATTGTCCCGTCCTACATTTGTTCAAGCCATACATAGTTTCCGAAGTCATCCCAGGTTTTATAGGAGGTTTATTAAAGATTTTTTAAAAATAGCTAGACTATTAACATAGTTGTTAGGAAAAGATGCTCCATTTATATTTTCTCAAGACTGTCCAGATACATTTAACACTTTAAAAGATAAATTGGCTTATGCCCCAATAATGGTAGCTTTTGATTAGAGCTTACCATTTGAACTAATGTGCGATAGTAGTGATTGTGTTATAAGGGCAATGTTAGGTCAAAGGCCGGATAAGCACTTCTAGCCAATTTATTGTCCAAGCAAGACCTTCACTAAAGCTTAGGAGAATTATACCACCATAGAAAAAGAGCTATTGGTAGTTGTTATAGCTTTTGATAAATGTAGGTTACATTTAATTCTTTCTAATGTTATTATTTACACTAACCACTATATTTTGAGATATTTGTTGAATAAGACATATACAAGCCAAGATTGATTAGGTGGATTTTATTACTGTAAGAATTTGACCTAGAAATCATAGACAAGAAAGGAGCATAGAATTTGGTAGCCAACCATATCTTGCACCTAGAAAACCCATCATTGGAAAAGCTGAATGAGCAAGATATAAATGACGAGTTCCCAAACAAGAAGCTATACTAGGTAAGTTAATGGGAAATCCCTTGGTTTGCTGATATAGTGAATTATCTAGTAACTAGGATTATTCCTTTGGGATTAGATTATAGGCAAAAGAAAAAGTTTTTCCATGATGTTAGGTGTTATTTCTAGGAAGACCTATATTTGTTCAAAAATTGTGCAAATTAAATAATTTGTAGGTATATGCCTCATTTAGAAGATTGGCAAATTTTAGAACATTGTCATGCAGGCCTAATTGGAGTACATTTGAGCATAAATAAAAAGGTTCATACAGTCCTCAAGTGTAATTTTTATTAGCCAAGATTGTTTAGGGATGCTTGGAAGTTTGTTGAATCATGTGATAGATGTCAAAGGGCATGGAATATATCTAAAAGAGATGAAATGCCACAAAACTCGATATTGATCCATGAGGTTATTAACATTTGGTGTATTGATTTTATAGGATCATTTCCAAATTCAAATGGAAACAAATATATCCTAGTAGCTATAGATTATGTATCTAAATGGGTATAAATTCAAGCTTTACTAACTAATGATGTTAAGGTTGTAAAATGATTCCTAAAAAGTTTATTTTCTAGATTTGGTACTCTTAGAGCACTCGTTAGTGATAGAGGAACCCATTTTTGTAATGTCCAACTAGAAATAGTATTGAAGTGATATGAAGTTAAGCATACCACCCTCAAGTTAGTAGATACATTGAAGTTGCAAAAATGAACCTCAAGCGAATTTTTGAAAACACAGTCAAGCATAATTAAAGAGATTGGTCTAAGAAACTCAATGATGCTCTTTGGGCCTATAGGATCACCGATAAGATGCTAATTAAGACAACTCTAAATCGGCTTGTGCATGGCAAAGCATGTCATTTACCTATAGAGATTGACCATAAAGTCTATTGGGTTATAAAATGTGATAAGTTTGATCTTGAGCATGTAGGTGAATATAGAAAACTTTAGTTAAATAAGCTTGAGGAATAGATAGATATGACCTATGAGAGCTCAAGAATATTCAAGGATCAAGTAAAGTGCTATCATGGCAACTAGATTAAGTAAGGGAAGCAATTCCAAGTGGAGACAAAGTTTTACTATATAAATCTTTGTTGAAGCTCTTTCTAAGTAAGATTAAATATAGATGGTCTGGGTCTTATATAGTAATGCAAATATTCCCGTATGGAGTAGTAGAGATTTCAAGCTTCGAGAAAGGAACTTTCAAGGTAAACAACTATTAACTTAAACTATACTTAAGAGGGACATTCGATAAAGATGACAACCATGAGTATGACCTCCACCCAATTAAGGAGGATGAGCAACCTCAATCTTATTTCCTTGAGCAAATGACATCAACCAAAAGTGCTATAGGGAGTTAATCTAAGTTATTTTTCATTTTTCATTCATTTAGCTTTTCATTTTGCATCTTTTTTATTTATATTTGGTCATTTAGTAATTCAACATAGGTTGTTCTCACATTTTTCTTAAGTGTTGCAGGGTGAAAACACTTGGCAAGGAGTTGAATCTACTAAGGAAAAGAGGAAAAGGATCATGATCATGAACCAAGGCATGAAGCTCAAGGAAAAAAGAGGTAAATAAAAGTCTGAGAGGACCATGGTTAGAGACTACACTCGTGGTCCCAACCGTATTCTTCTTGACCTCAAAATTGCTTGAATTTGAAACTTGAAAATTTGGTCTAAGGGAACCATGGGCAAAGACCACGCTAGTGATATTACCTATAGAAGAAACTTTTGAGAATTGGCTCAAGGAAGAACCTTAGTCCAAGATCATAGTTATGATCTTGACGATGGACTTTCAATAATTATCTAACCTAAGTCACACTTGAATCTTCCTTGCTTATTCTATTTCAAGCTTACCTAATTTGGACTTCTCTTACCTAATACTCACTTTCCCTTTTCTAATAGCTTTCCTTCTTTCAAGATAAATTACATATTCAAGGTAAGCAATAAACTTAGCAACTTTCTAGATTAAATTATACACTTACCAATTTGGATTAAAAGCAAGTTTCCAATTTAAAAGATAATATCAATCTAGGTAAGTCTTATTTATATGTACTTTTTATTATTGAATGCTTTATTATACTCCCAAATTTCTCAATCACTAAACCAAAGAAGTAAAGTGTAGGAAAGAAAAACCTCCAAACACAATCCATGGCATCAAAACCACTTATTGCAACACTTGAAGACCTCTTCCCAACTCATACTAAAAGAGGAACCACTAGCCACATTACCACCTCACCTGAAACAGATGTTAGAATTCGATAATCCTAATCACAAAGCTTGATATGAGACTGTTACTAAGAAAATCTTTTCCCATTTTAGCTGTATAGATTAGGAAATTCTAAAACTAGTCAACATAGAACCCAAGATACGTGTTATGGTAGAGAAAGGAGGTTGGGGAAAACTTTTTAACATTGAAGAACTTGTGTATAAGGAACTTAAATTGGAGTTCCTTATTATATTAACATTGGAACATGATCAAGTACCTTGTGAAGCCTACAACACCATCTCTTTCCAACTTGGGAACTTAGAGTTTAGCCTTTCAATGTAAAATTTGGCACTTTGATGGGGCCTTATGACAAAGACAATGTTTGCTCTCCTAAGTTTTATACCTTGCCTTGTAAGTTACCTACTGGTGTTACTCCTACGAACTATTTTAACATAGTATTGTGTTTCATCCTTAGCCAACTATAAAAGCATCTTATACTTAATTAAGCCTTATAAGCCTCAGAGACTTACTTAAGTGATGGGTCTAAAGGTCAATAATCCATCAGCTCCTTAAGGATGTTGAAGATTTTCCCTCAAATCTCATTCTTCTTTTTTTTGCACGTAAGGCATTAGGTCGACGACATTGAAGGATGGCAACACTTAGTACCCCTTAAGTAGTCAAGCTCATATAGATTGTCATTGATCTACAAGAGAACTTTAAAAACATCGTCAACTTCGGTGAAAGTTTGTTCACCCTTTTCGAGAATCTCTCTTTTCTTAAGTGAACCCATATTAAGTTTCCTAAAGTGTAAATGATGTTCTTCAAACTCTGCTTTTGTGCTCTTGTTGTCGCATTACTATTCTAGCTAACTGCTCAACAACCTTCTTATGTAGCTTCTAAAACTCCTCTCCTTACTGTACTCACTGCTAATTATCTCCATTTGAGGTTAGATTGGAAATCATATATAGAGGTAAGTTCAGTTAAGTCTATAAACAACCTTAAATTATATATAGAGTGGTAGGTGAATTCAATGATCAACAAGCATAAGTCCTAGTCACTCAAGATCATGAACTTGGCATCCCGATTTGATACAATTCTTCGAGGAACCCCATGGAGCTGCATTATCTCTTGTAAAAAAAGGTTAATAATAGATAATGCATCATCAATTTTGGTAGGGGATGGAGTGGCTTATTTTGTTGAGTTGATCAACTACCACCATAATATAATCATGCTTTCGAGCCATTTTAGGTAATTCAAGCATGAAGTCCATGCTTAGATTGTTCTAAGGTTGTTCAAGTATAAGTAAGGGTGTATACTCCTAGTATGGCTCCTTTTGACCCTTAGCATGCTTATAACTCAAACTAGTCAGCACCTTATGTACATCCTTCATCATCCATAGCTAACAGAAGTGTTCTTTTAATAGTTCGTGTGTCCTCTTTTCCTTAAAATGGTAGGCTGGGCCTTTTACGTGTGCTTTTTGTACTAGCAACTCTCTTACCAAGTTGTTAAGCACACATACTCGTCTTATCATTAAGAAACGTTGGGTCAAATAGAACTCATTTATAGATATTCTTGACATGCACTTGGTGACCCTAGGTTCGAAGAAAGCATCTTGCTCATATTAGTCCAGAAGTGTTCTAAAGCTAAGTGTTTAAGCTTGCAAAGTTGTGATAAGTAAATGCCAATAAGGTATTAGTTATACCATTAATGTTTCCCTTCTTATACTTCATCACGTAAGACACTGTCTTAAGGCTTGGTATGGTGTCGGGAAAGCTTTTGCTAACCTGAAGGTACATTAAGGACTTGTGATCTATGTACATAACAAACTTATTAGGCAATAAATAATGTTGCTAGGTCTGGAGAGCTCAAACAAGGGCATAGAATTCCTTGTCATAAGTCGAGCAATTTAAAGTAGCACTATTGAGTTTATCACTAAAATAGGCAATAGGTTGGTGGTCTTGTATGGGAATTCTAATGGCCACTCTAGAGGCATTACAATCAAGTTCAAATGCCTTATCAAAATCTAGTAATGCCAACATAGGGGTTGAAGTTAGCTAAGACTTGGTTTCCTTAAAGCTCTTTCGAGCTTTCTTTAACCACTTGAATTTTGAGTTCTTATTGGTTAGCTTAGTCAATGGGGTAGCTCCTAAACTAAAGTTACAAATATACTATAATACGAATTGAGCCAAGGATTGACAAGGTCAGTTGTGAGGGGGTAGGTTCAAGTTCGTCAAAAGCTTGAAAAGCTAACGTAGAGTTATGTGATGTTAGAGAATCAAACAAGAATAAGCACGATCTACTGAAGGATATGATGTACTTAGGAACTATCGAGGACTTATGGCTTAACTTGATATGATGCACTTGTTAGTCTAATGAAGGTACTCACTACCTAACCTTGCTTAAGGGTTAAGATAAGAATCAAGTAAGTAAAGAGGAATGCTCATGGAAAGAGACAATGGAGTATATTCAATATCTCATGTATAAGATGTTACGACTACATTTTCAATGGGTATTTATACTCAAAATATTAGGGCAACAACTACAAATGGAAATGAATAAAAAGGGTAAAGTCTTAAATAAGTAATGTATAGCGAATGGAAAAGGGAATAAAGAGAAAATAAAAAAAAATAAAAAGCATCCATCTTGTATGGGGGATTCTATCATATGATTGCTTAGACACATGGCTATCAATTTGTAGGTGAATTTCTAATTAAAATAGATAAACTATATGGTTAGGCTAGCGACTACCTAATAGTGGTGTCAAGGAAGACTGGAGGTTCTTTCTAGGTAAGTTCAGTTAGGACATGCTCAGAGTAGTTCATACTAAGGTCGATCGAGCTAGTAATAGATCGAGTTGAGCTATTGTCCAATTGTATCTCAGGTTGCTAATCAGTGAGTATTGATAAGCATAAGAAGGTTCGACTAAAGCAAGACAATAGACTCATAGGTTGAAATAGCTCAGCCATACTCTCAAGCTCGAGTCATAGGTTCAATGTCTGATTCCTATCATCCTTATTACGTTGATTAGCATTTGAGATCTAATCTAGCTAGTCTTTATCTAAGCCTTACTTGGATCGGTAAGGGCTGAGGTCAACAACATTAAATATGTCAGACACTCCAAAGTTTCTAGTAGTTTAGCAGGCACTCATTTTCATTTGTCTTCTAGAGTACCTTGAATAGTCCTTTAACTCTACTAAATAGCTTGTTCTTCCTCTTATTAGGGAATCTCTCTTTGCTCAAGTGTAGCCATACTTGATTTTCAGGTTGAAAATGCTTAGTCTTTCTCCCTGTACCTTTCTCTTTTAGTTTCCTAGTAAATTAGCCAATGTTTTGGGTGACTCATTTGTAGATTTGCTGGAGGGACCAAGCTCTAATTCTTGCTTCTAGATCTTCTTGATTAGATGAGGGCATTAGGGCATGATCAAGGCATGATCAAGGGATAGCTTGGGGTTGAAATTGTAGATGACTTCAAATGGGGTATGTCTAGTGGTAGCATATATGGTTTTATTGTAAGCAAAATCTACCATAGGTAAACAAATGTTCCAATTGGCTAAGTTCTTTCCTACTGTAACTTAGAGCAGTAATCCTAAGGTACGGTTGATAACCTCCTTCTAGCCATCGATTTAGGGATGATAAGAGGTATTAAATAGTAGTTTAGCTCTCATCCAATGCTAAAGAGTTCTTTAAAAATGGTTCAAGAATTTTAGGTCCCTATCTAATATTACATTCCTTAGTACTCCATGCAAGCAAACTATTTCTTGTAAAAACAAAGAAGTAATAGTCAAAGCATCTTAGTTTTGGTATGGGGCAATAAATGTGTCATTTTGCTAAACTTATCCATGATAACTATTATAGAGTCTTTGACTTGGGTAGTTTAGGGTAATCTGATGACAAAGTCTATACTTAGGTTATAGTCGGAATGGGTAGAGGTATAGCCAGAATAGGTAGAGGTATAGCCTTTCCTTGTTTAGCTCGAATTTTTACTTTCTTACAAATGACAGATCCCTCAATCACATGATGCACATCGTAATTCATTTTAGGCTAGAAGAACCTGTCATTTAATAGCTTATACATCCTTCATTCTCTAAAATGCCTAGGGAGTCTTCTACTGTAGGCTTCTCTTAACTAAACAAGTCAGTACACATAATTTGCTACCTTAGAATAGATTACCATATTCCACATGGTATTCATCTATTGTTCTCCCCTCTTCATAGCATTCATAGATCAGACTAAAGTGAGAATCATGTTGATTTTGTTCTTTAATGCTTGCAAACCTTAATAGTCTGGTCTGTAACTCAATAAGAAGAAAATGTCTTCTTGATAGAGCATTGACAACTATGTTATTCTTGCATTGCTTGTATTTGATGATGAAATTGAATCCTTTCAGAAATTCAATCCATCGAGCTTAGCATTTAGAATGTTTCGATTGACTCTGCAGGTATCTCAAATACTCATGATCTGTATACATGACAAATTCCTTTAGTAGAAGATAATGTTACCATATGTAAAGAGCTCAGATTAAGGCCAAAAGTTCTTTATCATGCACCGAATAGCTTACTTGCGCACTTTTAAGCTTTTTACTATAATAAGCAACAAGTCAACCTTCTTGCATCAATACAACTCTAATATGGACACCTAACGCAATACATTTAAGCTCAAACACTTTGTCAAAGTCTTATAGGGCCAAGATAGGAGGCAGGGGTCAACTATGCTTTTAGCTTGATAAAACTCCTCTCTTCTTTTTCTCCTTCCTTGAACTCTACATTTTTCTTTATTAGCTTAGTCAAAGGTACTACTATAGTATTGAATCTTTGGATAAGCATAGATATAATGATGCCAATCCATGGAAGCTCTTCACCTCTGCACATGAAGTTGGGTACTCTAATTCCTATCATACTGCCTGTAGAAGGACTTTTATTCATGAAAGATCTATACATCTACAATACAGTTAAGGTTGGTTAATCAAGAATGACCTTAACCTTCTTTTCATCAACTCGAATACCACCATCTAAGACAACATTCTCGAGGAAGGACATTTCCTTTTGGTAGATCACATACTTCTTCAAATTGTCGAATAACTATTCAACCATGAGAATGTCAAAGATAACTCTTAAATGTTTAACATGAGATGAAAGGTTAGCACTATTCACATGGATATTATCAAAATAGGCTACTACACATATGCTTATCAATGACCTCAAACAAATGATTCATTAGTTGCTTGAAAGTACTTGGTACCTTAGCATGCCTAAGTAGCATAACTAATTACTCATAAGGACCATCCTTCGTCTTAAATGCTAACTTCCTTTTATGTCTTAGTATCACGTAGATTCGATGGTAACCACTCTTTAATTTAACCTTAGAGAAGATCTACACACCATGTAGTTTATGCAACATATCCTTAGACCTCTCTTGGGCTCATTGGGCTCAATATGACCTTCTTACCATCCTTTTGAAACATACATATATTGTAGTACCCATCGTAGAGCACTCTTAAATCAAAGAGTTAAGGTTAACCTAGAAGTTTATGTCATGCATACATAGGCATGACATCATATGGCACTTCGTCTTTATACCTATCCCTAAAGGAGATTGATACTCTTACATACTCGATGACAAGAAGTCTGCCCTTCTCATTTAACTAGTATATCTTATAAGATCAAGAGTGAGCAGAGGTCGACAACTTCAAGGGATCTATTACTCTTTGGGTGGCAACATTAATATGACTACCCCCATTGATGATCAAAGAACATAAGCTAACTTTAACTTTGCAATTGTTGTCGAAGAGGTTCGTCCTCTATTTGATCTCTTTGGTCACCATTGTATAGAGAACTCTTCAAACAATCGTACTTTAGTACTACCTATGTAGTAAATGTTCCACTTCTCTTTCCTCCTTACCCTTACTGGCGCTCTCCACTTCAAATTGTAGCTCTTATCCTCTAATGGTCATTGCTCATTGGTTCAAGCATTAGTTAGCCATCTGTCCAAAATCGAAACACTTGAAGCATCTGTTCTCTTAGGTTTTCCTTTTGGAGATCTAACACATACCCTTCTTCACTTCAGTTTCTTTGACCTTAGCCTTCCTTCTATTGTTACTAGGTCAATTATAGGTCAGACCTTATCGATCCATGTTTGAACTATATAGAGGTTGGCTAATATCAGGTTGTTAGCATTGAATAGGTCGCCAAGAGGAGCTTGTCTTGACTAAGTGTGTCATTACTGTTCATCTATAGTATGGGCTCCTTACTTGAGCTCTTCGAGTTATTTGAATGTGTCTTACTTGTAATGTTCAGGTAGAAAAATGGCCTCGTAGGTTGCACTTCATTTCGTTCCATGTCTTGATCTCATCATAGCCATACTAATGTGTAGCATGCACCTTCTTTCACCATATTACTGCATAGCTTGAGAATTTCAAGGTAGCTAAGTGGGTCTTCACCACATCCTTATAGTCATAACAATTGAATATTTTCTCAATCTTTTCTTCCCAATTGAGGTATTAATTTGACTACTTACTCCTTGGCTCACTAACTTTTAATGTACACTTGAAAATTATATTAAAATGAATGAAAACTGATAAGTGCATCGAGTCATGCAACCAATATAGAAAGTGAGTCAAGGTCATATTCCATAGGGAACTAAGTTTAAAGTACTAAAACAATCGAGTTTTTTCCTAAGCTAAGCTATTGAGAATTGAATTAAAATGGAGTAAAAAAATAATTAACAAAATGAACACTAAACTAAATGTCCTAACTACACTATGAGGGTCTCGAGTCTAAGAGATAAAACTATTCAATTTGGAATTTACAAATCTATTCTCATTTGAATCAAAGTGATGCCTTAATGCAATATTTGAAATTGACTAAATGGGATTAACTAAATCCAATAGAACTCACTTACCACTCACAATAGCGAAGTTCTAATTATAGTATAAATCGTCCTATCAAGATGATTTATCTATGCTATAATTATCGGGTAAGTAGTGATTCGCTTATACCGGAATAAGGAATCACTACTTTAGTTAGAAAAATGGTTTGATTACGAATTCATGACTCAAGCCATATTTTCAATCACATTAAGTATGTGAATTCATGAATTTAATTAAAACCCACGTATTTTCATTAAGAGCTTTTTAAAAAATTTAAGTTATATTCACCATGAGTTATTAGAACACTTCTAAGTATCTTTTAACTCTATCTAACTAAAAATTATTGACCAAGCACTAACTAGATAGACGATTATTACATTGAAAAAATACCCAATTACTCAAAATCGATATCAGAATAATTTATAAAACACATTAATTTATTGAATTCATTAATGCAAAACCCAATATATATTAAACATAATATCTCATTATATTACCCAATTAAATCAAGATGTAGAACAATTGAAATAATGAGGAAAAGAAAACAGTTTAATAGATATATTCAAATCTAACTTCTGATGTAAGATTAGAAAATCTCAACATATTTGGAACTCGGAATGTTTTTTAGTACGCTAGAACAAAGGCTTTAGTTCATAAAATGAAAGAAAACATCATGAAATTAAACAAGAAAATAAAGTTTCTGTTTTGAAAACTCTATTTCACTAAGCTAAGATTCTATTATAAAAACTCAATGAAGCTGCTATCTAATTCTCCTCCTCTGTTCCCGGCTGCTCCCCAAATGAAAAGAAGCCAAGCCCTTTGTTGCATGGGCCTGACGTGGATGTAATCCACATGAATGTCTTCTGTAATAATCTATACTATTTTCTCCTTGGCGTTACCAACAAAGTAAATGAGGCCAGTGTTCAAGACCTACTGCTCGATTCCAAACAAAAATAATAAGGCCCACGTCAGATGCACTTGAGAATTGGTCATGAATTAAAGCCTCCGCGTGTGCGTGTGAAAGAAGGGCCTGCTGTTCCGTTCCAATGCCCTTTCCACGTGGGCCACTGACAAAGAAAATGGGCTGACCCTTTAAATTTTATGGTTGAGTTTATTCCATTTGTTTCAACTTGCTAAAGATTTATTGCACCGCAGTTCGGTTCTTCTTGCGGCAGCTGATGTTCTGTGCTATTATAATTGCAGGCTAGTGCTGCGTGCTTGGCATGAGGAGCTCCTCGGCATGCTAAGTCTTGAAGATCAATCCGACTGCTGCTCGGCTGAATTGGGTGCTGTTTGTTGGTGCTCGAGCTACTTCTTGGTTGCTCGGTCGCTGCTGTGGTGTGAAGCTTCTCGGCTGCTGCTGTTCAAGTGCTTGGAATTACGCCTGGTGCCGTTTTGCTCAGCTCCAAGTGGAGTTGCAACAGGGGTTGCTCGGCATATGTGGACAGCAGCTCAATTTGTGTGCAGTTGCTGTCACTTGAATGGAGCTGCTATAAATTAACATGCTATTCGGTCATAGCAAGATAAGTGGCTGTTGGTTCTTCGTGCTTGGAGTTGCTGCTGACTTAGTTGCTTTTGGTCGGCCTTTGTTGTCTGCTATCACGGGTTGCTGCAGCTTCAAAATTCAACTGCTGTGGCTGCTAAGTCGAAGTCCATGGCCTGCTCTTGTGCTAAATGTTGCTGTTGAATTTTTTTCTCGTGTAGTAGCTTGGCTTTGCTTGGAATGCTACAATTTCTGTCCACGTTACTTGTCAAACAAATCAAGAGAAAGTAATGAGGTGATTTTGGGCATCCAAACAAAGATAAAGTATGTTGGCCTCCACAAGGACTTGCAAGATAGAAAAATTAGTTGAACACTCCTTGTCCTTGTGTTGGAGTTGCTTGGAGAAGCTCAGAGTTGCCATGGAGTTGGAGTCTACGGCCTATTGCGATTTAAAGTCCACGTCCCAGCTGCTATACAAGTGAAATGAAGCTGCTGCAATTCTTTTGAACAGAGCTGTTGTAGTTTCACAAATGGCAGCTCGATTTTTCTTCGTTTGCTTGCAGCTACTGCTTGGCAAGAGAGGACAGCAGCTCGCTTGGAGTTAAGTTGAGTTGTTCCCATCAGCCATTCAAGAAGCTGCTCGGTTATGCAATGATACTGTTGCTTGGTCTCACGGCCTCAGGATAGAAGCTCACTTGGTTTAAATCTGAAAATGCAGCAGAATTTGGAGTGTCCTGCTTGAAGCTCCTGCTTGGATGAGTTGCTCAGCCTCACTTGGAAACAACTTGGCCTGCTGTATTGCTCAATAATAGCTGTCCGTCATTCCAAGAACAGGTTGCTCGCTTTGGTCTCTTGGCTGCCATCATGTTAGTGCCTTGTGGAAGAGCACAGATGAATTGGGTTTGCTGTCATGCATTGAAGGAGCTGCTCTGTGACTTTTGTGAGGGAGTGATGGAAACATGCTTAATCAACTTGGACAGCACAAGGCTTGCTCATATGTAGCTCCAATGACAACTGACTAGTTGGGGTTTGGAGCACTATTCAGGTGTTCGACTCTACTGTTTAGAGAGGACTCTCTGCTGCTGCTTTACTGAAGGTGCTCGCGTTGCTAGATTCTGCTCCAGTTCTGGTCTGCTATGATGGATAAACTGATCTGTTGCTGTTGCTTGGTCATTCAAGTACTTGATTTGCTGCCATTTATGGTAGGACAGTGCTTGACCGAAGTTAGAAACATGGCACTTGTTCTGCTGCTCAAATCAAGGGTTCTTCTTCATTTGAATTTCACATGTTCGCTTGGTTGCAGGCTGAAACTTCAAAAGAGAGTTGGTGCTTGGATAGTGAAGTGGGACTCCTTGCAGTTCAATTCAAATGAAAAAGCTGCTGTCATTTGGCTCCTAAAAACTGAACATGCAGCTTGCAAGAAAATTGAAAATGCTTAAACTTAATCAAATCTATCCACACATTACTTAATACACTGATTCAAGAAAAGAAGATGTCATTTAGTTAAAATTGCAAAGTAAAATGCACATGTAGATATGATCTCTAAATAAAGTGAAGCACTTGTGACTATATATGAGCTATTTTAAGCCCCATTTTGATCCTTCTCAACCATGTACTACATAATCCGTATTAAAACATATATTTTGGTAATTCTTAGTCAAAATTTACTATGAAAGTGCTCATACATGTATAATTATATGCAATTAAGTATGGATAAATGTGCAATCACTCTCATGAAGCTCTAGATTTGTACTTTTAACTTTCTCTAGTCCTTTTGAATCTCAGGTTAGGCTTTATGTTGAACCACTTTAGCAGGTTGATTGTTGGCAAGTTAGCACGTGAAGGTTTTCATCTCTACGATCATCATAACCAAATCACATGTTTTCTCATTTCTCGCTTAAGGAGTTTGGTTTCCTCACTATCCTTGAGCAGGAACATTACTCTTGGCATCAACATTGCCACCACGGACACTAAGAGTTGACATTGTTACTACACTATCTCAAAAACTTTGCAAAACACAACTACGGCCATAAGTCACACTTATACTCACTATTAAATCTCTATTTAATCATACAACTACCAATAATGATGTAACCTACTCCGATAGCTTAAACTCAACTATAATTCTCTTACTACTCAAACCTATGCTCAAAATAGTAGCAAACTTAGAGCAGTCAAAACCAATAGTGTACTACTCAAAACCTACACTTCAACAACTTACTCTGTTTCCAATTCATGAAAACAAAGTAAAATAGTAACAGAGCATGCAACATTTTACAACACCTACTAACAAAGTACCACTACAGAGTACTTCAGACATCAAGAACACAACATACACTCTTGGTTAAAGCCTCAAGCTCTAATATTAGGGTCATATGATGTGCCTTATAACTAAGTTATCATAAGGTCTTAAGTAGATCGATGAGTCCTTTACTGTAGTGAGAAAATAAGGGATGAATTCTACTTAACATGGGAGTTGAACAAAGGATAAGATATACTAAGGTTCACAAATGGACTAAACCATCAATTGCTATTACTTATGAATGGATGGATTAAAGTTATTCACCACAAGCTCTTAAGTTAGAGGAGGAATTATATAAGAGTAGAGATAATCCCAAGTATACAAGGTTAGGAAGAGAATATTTTGGAATTCAATAATAATCAAGATAGATTTGACTATATAAGATGGACTCTATTTATAGTAAGCCTATTAGGGCAACATTGAAAAAGAAGAATTTATAAAAGGGTAAAATACAAATGTGCTAACCTAATATATACCTAAGGGATAAATAAGGCAAATACAATAAAAGGAATATCATACGAATTGCAAAAAACGTAACACGTATCAAAGTGTTGTTGGTACTGTACTCCAATCGAGAACATTGTTGTGTAAGAGCCACCCAAACTGGTTGGAACTAGGTTAAAGTTTGACTTTTATATTGATAGCTATAGTAGGTTAGCCTTTGGAAGGTTAGAAGGTAGGAGTTCAATCCTTAGTAGGCCGAAGGTCAATAGAAGGAAGCTCATCTTCTTAAGGATTGATCGACAGTAGCTTGGCACTTGACTTTGGCTAAAGCTCTAGCAGTTTCACGAAAACTCACTTTTGATGGGGATCAAATGGCTGTTCATGTAGGTCGTTAGAAGGGAAAACAGCTTGAGGGTTAGAACCAGAACTTACAGTAGCTCAAATGTGGGTATAGACAGACTAATTTGGGATTAAATTGAGATAAGTGCCAACCTAGTTGTGGCTCTTCCTTGGCTAGCTATGGAAGCATCATATGATTAGCTAGGCCCTATAGGCATTGGAGCCTTGCTTAGATGATGGGTCTAGAGGCTAGTGGTCCATCATTCATCAATAGTAATTATCTCCTATAAATGTAATATTACATTTTTATCCTTAAATCTAGATTACTTAAAGTAAATAATCACATTTATGCATGAAATCAATTCCAACGATTACTTATATCATAAAAACCTTATAAAAACTCTTTTCATCAATTAATTTCATAAAATATCTTAGGAATAATTTTTCCTAAAATCATTATTTAGTATTTTTGGAGACTAAAATAAAATCAAGTAGAAAATAAGGCCTATTAGTTTTTAGAGGTCCAATTACCATAGGCTAGGGTAAAATTGTTGGACCATCACTAGGTGAGGTGCTTTGCTTGTAGCCAGAAGGGTCCAATTGTAGACTTAGGTTTGGTGGTTGAATTGAGCAAGTCAAATCCTTCCCCTATATTGTTTTTTCATAAATTTTTTCTTTAAAATTTGCCCAATTTTGATAAACTTTGCTTTATATATATATTTGTGATTTAAATGTTGCTAAATGGTTGAATTGAGAGGTTTTTAGGACATTTATAGCAGGATGGGTTGATTAAAATTCTTAAGCTCCAAGTTGCATGTTTGACTAAGTAAAAAGGGAAGTAGGAGGTGTCATATAGCTAGAATTTACCTCATGGTTCAGCTACATGATTGTGATTAGGAGCTTCTATGAAGAATTCTCATATTTATCAAATGAGACTTGTATGACTCAATGCAGTTAGATTTGATTTGAACTAAACAAAACTGATACAACTCTTAAACTAACAAAATATGCAAAAGAACTTACCATTTACTAAGCTTATGATCAATACAACGTGACTGGATCAATAGTGAAGACAAGAACTTAACATGAGAGACACCAAAATAATGACAGTTAAAGGATCAAACAAATGTAACATAAGAATCATTAATTTGTCATTCCCTTCGAAGCTTACTTATGAATGCTAAGAGTGTACATGAAGTGTATTATTTAGCACTGGTTTAACTATATCCCAAGTTTTATGATGTGCTCAGAAGCTTAGTTATCACTACGACTTACCGTAGTAAATTTAAATTAATGGGTCCCTCAAAATATCGAAGAAAGTAGAGTGAGTAGGTCTTTGAACTAATTAGAGTAATTAACTTGAAACTACTTGGAGGATATGACATACCAATGAACATAACACGACTTGATACTTCACTTGATATGACACATAAGTAAATGTCAAGGTCCACTTACCACTAATCTTTAGCTACTCAGCAAGTTAGATAAGAGTGCATGAAAATGGACTTGGAGAGAAGGTTGTCTTGCAAGAATAGTGTATTCAATGTCCATCTGTAAGTAAGATCCTCCTAGCTTTCATGGAGAAGGGACTATTTATAATAAGTTCCTAGGGTAACATTACAAATAGGAAATTACAAGAAGGGTATATAAAAAAAGGAGATTCCTTATACATACGAAAAGGGGTAAAAGGACAAAAGACAAAAAGGGAAAAAAAAAATAGTATAATGTCAAATGAAGGAGGACAGGTGGTAGTACGATACTGGATCTATATAAGGGATCTCTGAGTACAACAAACGAGAGTAATCAAAGCATTGCAATGAGAAAGAAGCTGAGACATCAAAGGATGCCATAAGAGTTGAAAGGAGGCCGGGAGAGAAGTATTTGACTAGGAGCTAGCTACATTTACTAGATAGGAGACTTTCGGTAGTTGAAAGTTCGATCACTCGGTATAAAGCTCTCGGCCAAAAAACAATCAGCATTGGTACTTAATATTGAATAAAGCATAGTATAACCACCCGGAGCTCTTAGGGAATTCAACCATCCTCCTTTAGCATACTGTTTCTCATCATTGGCGGGTTGACAAGAAGGAATCCTTCGGGTGAGGGATAGGAGGCCTCTTAGGCATACGCGAGTGATTAAGCCAGTAATTGGGAACCCATCAGCTTTCAGGGTTATTGAAGACTTGCCCTCAAATCATGATCATCATCATCATTTAGCACATAAGGAGTTAGAATGACGACGTTAAATGTGGTAGACACACCGAAATCCCCGGGCAAATCAACATCATAGGCGTTATCATTAATGCACCTAAGGATCTTGTAAGGTCCATCTATTCTAGGAGATAGTTTATTTGTCCTCTTGCTAGGGAAGCGCTCCTTACAAAGATAGATCCAGATAAGGTCTCTAGGGGTATAAATGACTCGTCTCTTCCCTTAGCTTCTCACTTCCTTCTATTGGGCTACATTCTTGGCCAATTGTTCAGCAATCTTTTGATGTAACCTTTGGAATTCCTCGACACACTGCAGATCAGATTGACTTTCCCCTTATGTAGTTAGACTGTTAATTAAATTTAAGGGTAAGTTTGAATTAAGTCTATAGACAACATCAAATGGTGATGTTCCATTCAAGTTGTGAGTTGAGCGATTATAGGAAAATTCAATGATGGGCAAGCATAAATGCCAGTTATGCAAATTCTTCCCAATAGCTACGTGTAAAAGGCCGTCGACTGTTTTGTTCACAACTTTAGTTTGGTCATCTGTCTGGGGGTGATAAGAAGTACTAAATAGGAACTTAGTGCCAAGCTTCCTCTATAACGTCTTCTAAGAGAAGCTCATGAACTTCGAGTCATGGTCAAATACAATACTCTTTGGGACTTTATGTAGTCACACAATTTCTTGTAAAAAGAGGTTAGTAATAAATAAAGCATCATTAGTTCTATGGCAGGGAATAAAGTAGTCCATCTTGCTAAATCGATCGACCACTACTATGATTGAGTTATGTCTTTTTGGTGTTTGGGGAAGGCCAAGCATGAAATCCATGCTTAGATCGGCCTACGACTGCTCTTAGATAAGTAGGGATGTATATTCTCCATAGGGTTCTTTTCTCCCTTTTTCATATTTACACACCTCGTACCTCTCAAGTACTTGATGTACATCCTTCATCTTCTTAGGCTAGTAAAATTGCTCCTTCAATATCTCAGTCATCCTCTTTTCCCTAAAATGGCCGGCTAAACCTTCAACATGAGCTTCTTGAATGAGTAGCACTCTTGCTAAACCACTCGGCATACAAACTTGCTTACCCTTCATTAAGAACCCTTGACTTAAGTAAAACCCTTCCATAGCTCCTCCGGCATTGCACTTGGCCACTAAGGGTCCAAAATGTAGATCATGCTCATATTAATTGGGTAAAGTGCCAAATCAAAGTACCTTAGCTTGCAATGTTATGATGAAGGCATGACGATGAGAAAGAGCATCAGCCACTATGTTGGTTGTTGCGAATCGTGACCAAGAATAGATAAGGCCGATTGTTGGATGGGTTTAAGCTTACAGAAAGCTCAAAAAGGATTAATGGGGAAAGTGTGAAAAAGGGTAAAAATGACGAAGGGAACAGTGAGCAAAACCTATGAATAGCTCCAAAGAATATGATGAACCAATGAAACTTTTAAGGACTCACAACACAATTCGATATGACATAAGAATCGGTTTAGTGAGGTCACTCGCTACCTAATCTTGCTTAAGGGAAAAGATAAGAGTGATTCCGAGAGTAAACAAATAGTGTTTATGCAAGGAATAAAATGCTCAAGTATATTAAGAATGATTTGCTCTCCGTTACAAGTACTGTTGAGAATTGTGGCCAAGAACAGATAAAGCCAGGCACTAGAT
Source organism: Lumnitzera racemosa (assembly GCA_024138005.1). NCBI lineage: Eukaryota > Viridiplantae > Streptophyta > Magnoliopsida > Myrtales > Combretaceae > Lumnitzera > Lumnitzera racemosa. Next base: position 68,037,373 of record JAMXBC010000006.1, read on the forward strand.
GGGTCTAAGCTTGTAGAAAGCTCAAAAAGGGTTAATGAGGAAAGGGACGAAAGGGTGAAAGTGAAGAATAAAAATAGCAAGCAAAACCTATAAATAATTCTAGAAGATATGACGCATTGATGGAATTTTGAGGACTCATGGCATAATTTGATATGACGTACAAATTAGTCCAATGAGGTTGCCGAGAATAAACAAACAATGTTTACATAAGGACGAAAGTACTTAAGTGTATTGAAGGTAATTTTCCACTTATAGCTACAAGTACAAGGGTATTTATACCTATAAGTTAAGGAAAATTACTTAAAAGGGAAAAGATAAAAAGGACATTCCTTAAATAAGCAATGTACACGATACAAAAGGATAAAAATGAAAATATAAGGAAAACAGTCATTGGTGCTATAGATTCTACATATGATACTCTACATATGGTGATGATACATTGGAGAAGTTGTTAGGAGAGGTAGACAAAAAGTACAAACAGATGGGCTTATTTGAGTAAGGATGGCTTAGTCAATCCGGATTCTAAGGATGATGCTGAGTGATTGGTTAGTTTGGCACTAGAAAGTAATCATTAACTCGGCATACCATAAAATAATGCGTGGTCATACGACACGGCATTAAAGGCGACTCGACAAGGAAGTACTCAATTTTGGCAAGGGTTAATTGGAATAGAATGATTCATCATGTCAGCCCCTCTAGTCCTCAGGTTCGGCTGCAGTTTAGAGGTTCAATAGCTTGATTCCCATCAAGTACAAGAGTATTGTTACCTATAAGTTAGGGCAACTTGCCTAAAAAGGAAAAGACAAAAAGGGTATTTCCTGAGAAAGCAATATACAAGATACAAAAGGGGGAAAATGAATATATAGGAAAAACAATCATTAGTACAATAGATTTTGCACATGATACTATACATGTGGCGATGTTACATTAGTAAGGTTGTTAGAAGATACGGATAAGAAAGTACGAATATATGGCTTAGTCAGTCTAGATTCTCTCTTTATCAGCTTCTCGATAAGGAAGACGCTGAGTAATTGGTCAGCTTGGGCGCTAGTAAGTAATCTTCAATTCAGCATACTATAGAAAGATGGGCAGTCCTACAGCTTAGCATGAAGGGTGACTCGATAAGGAAGTACTCGGCCTCTACAGGGGTCAATTGTAACAAAAGGATTCGTTATGTCAATTCTTTTAGTCCTCGAGCTCGGTTGTAGGTCAGAGGTCCAGTAACCTGATTCCCATCATTGGTGTTCCCCTTCTTATATCTGATGCATAGCAAAAGGTTTCCAATAACTCAAACCATTTAGCTTGACATCAAGAATGCTTCTATTGCCCACGAAGATGCTTAAAAGACTCATGATCTGAGTAGATGATGAATTCTCTTAGCAATACATAATGTTGCTAGTTCTAAAGTGTTCGAATAAGGGCGTAAAACTCCTTGTCATAGGCTATGTAATTTAGGGTAGTACATTGGAGTTTTTCGTTGAAATAGGCAATAGGGTAATATTCTTGCATAAGGATAGCACCAATGTCAACACTAAATGCATCACATTCAACCTCAAAAACTTTTTCGAAATTAGGCAAGGCAAATATGGGAGTAAATGTCAACTTATACTTCACATCTTCAAAACTCTATTGAGCTTTCTTCGATTACCTAAACTTAGTGTTCTTCCTGGTCAATTTGGTTAACGGTGCATTTATGGAACTGAAGCTTCGAATGAATCTTTGATAGAACAAAGCTCGACCATGGAAGCTCTTGACTTCAACAACACTAGTCAGTATAGGCCACTCAAGAATAGCTCTCACTTTCTCATCATCAACTCAAACTCCTTTCCCTAAAACAACATATCAGAGGAATACAACCTTGCTTTGATAGAACATACATTTATTTAAGATAATCTCTCGATACGAAGGGTATCGAACACCAATCTCAAATGTTCGACATAGATGAAGAGGTCGTCATTATAGACCATAGTGTCATCGAAATGGACCACAATACATTTGGTGATCAATGTTCTAAGCATATGATTCATTAGTCACATAAATGTACTGTACACATTCGTTGGACCAAACGGCACCACTATCCATTAGAATAGACCATCTCATGTCTTAAAGGCTGTCTTCAATTCATCTCTCGGTCTCATTCATATTTAGTGGTAGCTACTCTTTCGATCTATCTTTGAAAAGATACATGGACCATAGAACTCATCAAGCATATCATCTAACTGTAGGATTGGATATCAATACTTGATAGTAATTTTGTTGATGGTACAACTGTCAATGTATATTCACCATGACCCATCTTTTTTTAGTACTAGCACAACAAGAACGATACATAGGCTTATGCTCTCTTGGACATAACTATGATTTACCAATTCATCAACTTGCTTCTTCAGCTTACTTACCTACTCAGGGTTGAGCCTATAAGCGGGTTAGTTCGATAGGACTGCTCCAAGTTGAAGATCAATGCAATGTTTAATGCCCCTTAAAGGTGGTAAACCTTTCGGTATCTCAGTAGGAAATAGATTAGCATACTCTTTTAAGAGAGCTTTCACTTTGGTTAGGCAGTTCTTAGCATTTCTCACTTATAAAAGTCTCTGGACTAAAAGAAGCATATAGTCCTTAGCCATGACTTCTAATGAAAACTGAGCATAGGAAATTACTAAGGACTTCCGCTGTAAAGATCTAGCAACATTTTTCTTAGGCTTCTTGGGCTTCTTGGGCTTCTTAGGCTTCTTTAGGATTCATGGATATTAATATAATTTTCTTCCCATCCTTTTGGAACATATAGGTGTTCTTATACCCATCATGTAATACTCTCAAGTTAAACAGCCATGGTCAGTTGAGTAATATGTGAGAAGCGCGCATAGGAAAGACATCATACAATACCTCATCTCTACACCTATCACCAATGGTAATCGGTACCCTAACTTGTTCAACAATGTGTAACCTTCCTTTCTCGTTCAACTAATGAATCTTATATGGCTTAAGGTGTGGAAGAGTTGGCAAATTCATGGCCTTGATGACCCCTTGAGCTATGACATTGGTATAACTCCCTCCGTCAATGATTAGGGCACATAACTTGCTATTTACTTGGAAATTCATATGGAGGAGGTTCTCTCTTTGTTCATTCTTGTCGACTACAAAAGCATTGAGAGACTGTCGAACAACAAAGAAATACTTGACACTACCTTCAGGTGGTGTCTCAGCAACGGGGTCTTTTTGAAATTCTTCCAAAATCTTATCAACTCTCATTTTTTCCTCTCCTTCACTTACACTCTCTACTTCAAACTAGGGCTTGTCCCCATTTATAGTTATGACTTGGTGGTTGGGACGTTGACTAGCCACGTGTCCATAACTAAAACATTTAAAACATTTGATTTCTTGGGTCTTTCTTCAAAAGCTCTAACCTTGGTCTCTTAGGACCTCAGGCCCTTAGCTTTGTTCTTTCCTCGGCCTTCTTCTGGTCGGCTTGGCATCTATGCTCGATGTTCTACCTCGAAATAGTTTGATGCTCAGTCATTCCCTGGTCGGCTCGGCATGCAACTCCTATTTGGCAACATTGATCGACTACTTGACATTTGACTAACTTGGTTCTGCCTTTGCCTTTCAACTCTTTGTACCACTCAGATGGTTTAATCCAGAGTTGTGAGGCTCTGCAGCTTTACAACATTACTAATCTCAGGCTGTAGTCTAAAGATGAACTATACTATAGTTCACATCTCAACTTTGTTGACATCACACCCAATCATAAGTAACTGAAACTTGCAGACATAGTCATCTACTGATCTGCTACCTTGCTTCAAGTCTTGGAGGTGTTAGAAAGTGTCTTGCTCATAGTATTAAGGAACGAACCTACTTCTCATAACTCTCTTCATCTCATTCCATGTTTGGATTTATCGTTAAGCCTTCAGGTGAACATTTTAGAGCTTTTTCCACCACATTGTTGCATATCTAGAAAATTCCAACGCGACCACTTGGATATAAATAGCATCTTCATAATTGTAAAATTCGAATATCCTTTCGATCTTCTCTTCCCAATTTAGGTAGTCATCAGCACTACTAGACCCATTGAAGCTTGAAATCTATACCTTAAGGTGTTTAGCACCTTTTGGTGTTCTAATCTCATACTCATCAATTACAACATACTATTCCTCTTCTTCTTCATAATCTTTTACTTTGTCCAACTCCAACCTTCTTCTTGCCATTCTATTAGCACGACGCGGTAACATTTAGTTTGCAGGAAAGGCTTCCGGTGCCCATTCATTCATCTATCTTCTAAGCCTCTCTCATTTCTTGACCTTATTTAACTACTCTCTCTCTTGGCCCAGTCTTTAAGACTCACTAAACAGAAATAGCTAAATTAGCCACAATAGCAGCAAGGTCTTATATCTACTCATCAGTAGTACATAGTGTTTGTTGGGTAACTCAACTACATCCATGAGCATCACTCTCGACATCGTTGATCTCTCCTTGAATACTAAGATTCAACATTCTCTCATGATTTTAGAAAAGTACTTGCCATACAATAAATCCTTATATACATACAAATAACACTTAGCTCTCGGTCTCAACCCGAAGCACTTTGAGATTAGGATTATATGATGTACCTAGGAGCTCAGTTATTACTAGGACTTACTATAGTAGATTTGAATCAATGGGTTCTTTGAACTATTAAAGAAAGTAGAGTGAGTAGGTCTTTGAACTAATTAGAGTAGTTGACGTGAAGTTGCTCGGAAGATATGACATACCAATGAAAAAAACATGACTTGACACTTCACTTGATATGACACATAAGTAAATGTCAAGGTCTACTTACTACTAATCTTTGGCTACTCAGCAAGATTAGATAAGAGTGTATGAAAATGGACTTAGAGAGAAGGTTGTCTTGCAAGAATAGTGAATTTAATGTCTATCTATAAGTAAGATCCTCCTAGCTTTCAAGGAGAAGGGACTATTTATAATAAGTCCCTAGGGTAATATTACAAATAAGAAATTACAAGAAGATATATACAAAAAGGAGATTCCTTATACATATGAAAAGGGGTAAAAAGGACAAAAACAAAAGACAAAAAAGGAAAAAATAGTATAATGTTAGATGATGAGGACAAGTAACAATACGACGCTGGATCCATACAAGGTTTCTTTAAGTATAGCAGGCAAGAGGAATCAAAGTGTTGCAGCGAGAAAGAAGCTGAGACATGAAAGGATGCCGTGAGAGTTAGAAAGAGGTCGAAAGAGAAGTACCCAGCTAGAAGCTAGCTACATTTACTTGATAGGAGACTCTTAGTAGTTGAAAGTCCGATCACTTAGCATAGAGCTCTTCTCTAGAGGACGGTTAGCATGGGCACTCGATATCAAATAGGGCATAGTTTAACCACCTAGAGCTCTTAGGGAATTCAGCCATTCTCCTTCAGCATACTATTTCTTGTCATTGGTAGGTTGACGAGAAATAATCTTTCAGGTGAGGAATTGGAGGCCTCTTAGGCATACGCAAGGGATTGGGTCGATAGTCAGTAACCCATCACTTTATCCATTTATTTTCTTCTTATGACATGAATACTAGAATCATATAATTCCTATACCCGTTCCATAACCTATTCTTACTATATAGAAATACTATTCTTTCATCTCCTTAAGTTATTCTAGCTACTTTGGATAGCCTCACATATGCATTCCTATTATTGCCTTCTTATCTTGACAGAGGTTCCTTAACTTACAACCTGACTCGATCCATCTCTTTTCTACTCTTAACTACCATATGTTTATGATTCTTCTACTCAATTCCTTCAATACCTTATTTTTCTTTAAATCTACTAAAGTTTCTTACTCAATATCAACTCAAGTCTATCAATTTCTCAATAGCTTCCTTAGGAATTTTGCTCAAAGCTTACATCATTCTATGTTACTCCTCAAGCTTTTTGTCTCTTCATCTTAAATAACCTTAATCCATGCTCCTTAACATATCTTAGATCTCATTTCCAACCTTACTTCAATTCTTTAGATCTACATAAATGTCTCAACTTTTCAATTCATCAAGTAAGATGTGATACTTTATGGCCTACTACTTTCTTAAACAGCTCTCTTCATGTACTCGAGCCAAATTGTGTAGTCAATGAGTTCTCTTAAAAGCCCATCTTCAGTTGGAGTTTTTAAAGTCTCCTTATCACTTCAATTCTTCTGTTTATTCATCTGTAACATGAGGATAAAAGAAACTCATCCCCTTAGCTACTATAAACTAAGTGATAGTGGACAAACATATAATAACAACCACAACACAATAGGTATATCATTCAAGTAGTTAATCCAATTATGTTTTCTTATAGCATTCCAGCTAAGCAATGCAAATGTGATAAGACTGTGCCATGGTTACGCATACGACATGCATCAGTACCAATATCTTAACCTAGCCTAGCAACTCATCCAGTTTAGTTGACTCAAACCAAGCATCTGGATAATATATTTAGGAACCTAGCAAAAATTTTATCTTAGCAATCAACACATAAAGTGGTTATAAAATCCAGCATCTGGCTAGCCTAGTAGATACAATGCAATCTCTATATGCTCAAAAACCCGATTTTTACAAATCAAATAATTCACTTGATGAACTCAGCTTTTCATATAGAAACTAACCTAACAATATCTCAATTTTTAGAAAACTTGACTCATAAGTCCTTTTCATGCCATGCTATGAATGCATTAGATCTCATGCCTAGCAAGACATAGGAAATCAAAGCAAACTTATTCATCACTTGTTATCAAGCCTTTACTTTATAGTTTTGTTAACTCTAAGATCTCAATATCGGGTTCACTTAGGTGAGTTCCTTAAAAGATAGAGTTAATCCTTAGATTCTTTTCTAAGATAACACGAACCTAAGCAAATGTCACGTATGCATTTATTAGCACTAACATAACAACCGAGTTTAGTATCATGTCACTATTCAATTAGCAACAAATATAATAGGTAACATAACTTACTAAGCGATGCATCAATTCATAACCAATTTCAGCTAAGCCATCAAGCAACACATCAACTTGCAATTAATGTTCAACTAAGCCAAAACATTATAAAGCATACAAAGTTAGGAGTAGACATAAATCTACTCAAGCACATATACAAATATCTACTTACTTAGCTAGCAATATATTCCTAATCTTACTCATTAATGTAAGCTTCCTCTTTCACTAATTCACATGGACATGTGACACTTAACTATCCTAATGGTTGATCTTATCCACTTCAATTGTTTCTTAAATAATGAATATAATAATTTTAGTTTTACTAAATATAGAGTTAAATAAGTCCATTTTAATAATTAAGTGTAGTTATAACTTATCTCTAACAAGGGATGTCAAACTTTGTATTGAGTTCCAACTTGTTGCTAAGTCTTTGAACGAGGTTCTAAAAAGTCATCTAATACTAAGTTTTTTATTTGCGAACCTTCTAAATAAGTATCTAATCAATAGTTTCACTAATCACGAACTCTCTTAAGAAATATCTAAAAATATCCTTATTAATTAGGAGCTATTTGAAGAAGTATTTGAAAAGAATCTGACTAACTTAAAAAATCTCTAATTAACCTATGGATACTATATCAACGAAGTATCTCATATCACATAACTTTCTGATTAAGTCTCCGAACTAGAAATTAACTCACTTTTCTAGCATAACAACCTTTTGAAGAATTGTTTGAATAGGGTTATTTTACAAGTTTACTTGAAATAGTTCATTCAACATCATATTTTAGATCACAAACATGTTATATCATGTTCATAAATCAGGGTTATTATACTAAGTTACACAATATTACCAAATTCTTTAAATTGACATATTTACCTATGAATGTATTAATCCTAAATTTTATCTTTAACTCAAAGCACACAACTCTAGATCGATCTTCACAGTAGGATATGATCCAATATACTACAGAACCTGACACTAAGGGTTCAATTTAATTCCATACACCAAATACTCAAGAAAATGACATTTTTTAATCCAATTTATAGGCTAAAAAATCCCTAAAATTTATGGAAATTATTTTTTTTCTGAAATCTCTTCGATAATTTTCTCTAGAAAAAGTTCGACTTAGAAACTGCATTAATAAGGTTATTAAAATCGATTTCAAAAATTGATCGGTTTTACTCGATCTCTTAAGGAAGTACTATATTCACTTAAAAATTCTTCAATTTGATATTTTTCCATAAAGTGTATAAATGTATGTACAAATAATTTTTTCTATAATTTTTAGAATTAATTTGATATTTTTATTATTTTAACTAAAATCGGAAACTAAACTAGACTCACAGGAAAATTGAACTCCAACCACCACTTTGTTAGTACCACCAAGTGTTACCTCTACTATCAAGGGGTGGTAGTGGTTTACTTCTAGGTTGCCTTTGCACTTGGATTCTGTCGAATCGATTTGTTTGCGTAGTATTGCTTTCTAATTTTTCTAGAATTTTTCTATGCATTTCTACTCCTTTATATTTTTTTCCAAAATTCATCATATCTTTAAGAACACTCAAAGAGTTTTTAGTGGATTTCCTAAGCTTACATGGTTTTAAATGGTCATTTTCTCTCTCCTAAGAGCTTAAGTATCGTAAAATCATGCATGTTAGGTGTCATTTCAAGTTTATTAATTCATCGACAGTTATCCTATAAGTGCCTATGCCCAAATCTATCTTGATCTTAGTAGATAACAATTTTTCCTAATTTTTTTTATCTCTTTTCTTGTTAGTTTTTTAGTTAATTATATAGATTTTCCAGTTTTGAAAACATTTCCAAGTATATAATTATATAATAATCACACCTGAAGTACATATACTATTTTTGTATGTTATTTTTATATCACTTTGTAATTTTAGTATCCAAATAATTTATCTTTAAAGTTTTGTAATAATTCAAAACTCTAATTTTAAGTTCTCGATAATCACTAATCGTACTAGGTAAAAATATGTTTTATTGAGATTAAATATTATAATTACTTTATTTTGAGAAATTGATATTACTAAGGCTATTTGTCTTATTGTTATGAACTTATAGTTAAATTTGGCTCAATTAGGACAAAATTGTCTAAAGGCCTTAAATCGTTCTGAACACTTTAATTTGCATAGATATCAAAGAGTTTGGGTATAGTCATTTGACTTATTATATTTTGTAATCTTCTCTCAATGGCTTTTCTTTATTTACTGCCTTTGCTATACTTCCTATGTCAAATAATCCACCGCTTTAAGTCTCAAATAGTAGGTAAAAGATCGAGTCTCATATATTGTAGGCTAAATTTCTAATTCTAAAATCCTTAATTAAATCGTGTTTATCCTAAAATCATAAAATTTTCAATAACTACAATAAATAACTTAAGTATAATTTTATATCTTTCATTATGCTCACAAAATGCTAATATTCATCTCAAGTTTCTAAAATCACAATATGTTTTACATTAACATTATAAATTTAATAATAACATTATTTAATCTTATAATTTTTTATCATTCCTAAATTTTTTAGCGTTTCTAAATTTACAATTATGAGTTCAAGATATAGTTTTACTTAATTATAAACGAGTCATGATTGTAGGCCAAATAAATCCTATGTTACTACATCTTGAACTCATAATTAAACATCGAAATATATGTTGTTGAGATAATATTATGTCTATCAAACAACAATGGTTCTTTAAGTTAGTTGTATCGATTATTTCTAATATCTCCTCCACCTATTTAGATCAATAACATCGAAAATGACATATCAACTTTTAAGATATGTTTTGTAAAGCAAATATAAGGGTAAGTTGTATAAATATATCGTAGGTATAGTTTAACTAGATTTTGGGATAAAACAAATATAGACTAACGTTTCTGGTATGATCTTCAATTAGATAAAGGTTCAATAAAAAAAGGTAGACATAATGGCGGATTATAATACTGAATTTGGGATGAGATTAGGATAGATATAATATTATCTCAATAACATATATTTCTTTTTTTCATAAAACAATCTTCTTACATTTTTTATATTAATGTATAATATATATGTATATATACATATATATATCTAGATGTACCTAACATTATTTTAAACCCTAGGTAAAAAGGGAATTTAGCCCTTTTGATTTTCCTTTAAATGAGAGATTAACTTCCTTGTTATTTTTATACCACCTATCCTTCTTTGTGGTCAAGACTCTAATTGCCCTTTCTTACTCTTGCATTTCTCTCTCTCTTATGCAGGATTTTGTGTGTGCGAAACTTGTTTTAATCCTTTAGCCTTATTCCGCTAATTGATTAAGGTAATTGATAAGTCTAATACAAAGTTCTTTCATTTCCACAGGGATTTCAGTGTGGTACATAGGAGTCCCATTATGGAAAAAAAAAAAAGAATTGTGGATTATGTAAGATTCTATAATCTCAGCAGAAAAGATTAATAATGGTGGGAATTTTGGGTTAAAGGTCCAATTAGAATTGGATGATAGTTTAGTGCCTTATGACTGTTGTGCAGATCATTATAAGATCTTTATGTACACATAAGGTGAGTTTCCCTTTCCATTAAATTATGCATTTAGTTTATTTTAGTATTGTGGCTAAGGTTAGGTCTTAAATTATACTCGTTATGTAAATCTGCTGATACATGTTTAATATTGAAGATTATTATGAAGAATCAATAAATTTTCCATATATTAATGAATTTGGAGTTATACTATGAGGTTTGGAATGAGATTATTTCCTTGTTAAGACTGATTGTTAAAAAACAAGATTTTAGAGTGATAAATCAATTTGGATGGGTCTTAAGATGAATTTTGGTGTTATAGAATGGAACTTAGAGAGTTTATACACATAAGTTGATCAAATTGGACATACGACCAATCTAAAAGGTAATGAGGTTGACTACTAGCACAGCTTGGTTCACTAAGCTAAAGGGAAAAGCATTTAACTAACCCAATTCATGGATAGGTTGATTGAATGTCAACTATAAGTGATTTCATAGCTTTTAAGTACTTAGACATCCCTTTGTCCTTCATTGCATTTTCCCTTTTGACCTGTTAAGCAATAAGTTGACTGTTTGAAAAATTTAGAGGTTCTTTGCTCCAATATCTCTTGCCAGGTACATCCTTACAATGAGTGCTTTATACTCAACTTTATTATTGCTAGCTAGGAACCCAAACTTTAATGCATAATTGATAGTCACTTCTTCTAAGCCTCTAACGACAAGCTTGCTCTACGATACCCTCATCCGCCTACTCCCCCAAGTAGATGACCTATCAATGTCTAAAATCGATAATGGCTTAGGTTTATTCTACTATTTCTTGGAATAGTATATTTATTGATGAAGTTTACAAGAACTTAAGCTTTTATGGCCTCGCATGATTGGAATTGTATACCATAAGCACTAAGTTTGATGGCATACTTTACCATTTAACCCTAGGAGTCTATTTCATGAAGTGTCTAGCATAGTGGTCTATCTATGAGGACGAAAACTATGGTTACTTCAAAATAGGCTCGAAAACCTCAAATAGAGATTACTATAGCTAATGTAAAATTCTTGACCATAGGATATCCTTTTAGTCCTTTCAAAATGTGACTAACTTAATGTATAGGGTGATGTTTTTACCTTTAGCTCAATCAAATAAGAAGGGTAAGGCTTAGTCATTGACAAAGAAATATAAATATAGTTTTTCACTTGACAAAGGCTTTGAAAAGATGGATGGGTAGGTAAGAAAAGCTTAAGATAATTGAAGGCATCTTGGCACTATTTCATCTATTAGAAGTTAGAGGGCTTATTTAGTATCTTAAAGAACTTGAAGCACTCATTGCAAAGATACAAACTAATTAAGTGCAGTAATTCTTCTTACGAGCCTTGGGACTTCCCTGATAGACCGAAGAGCTTTTGTGTCACTAATGACTTGAGGCTTTTTTAGGTTGACCTTGATACCTTGCTTAGTAACCTTATACTTAAGGAACTTACTTGAGAAAGCCCTAGAGACATACTTCTATGGGTTAAGCTTTATGTCATATTATCATAGTGAGTTAAAAATTTTATGTAAGTCCTCTAGATGGTTGATGGGTTTTGATGCTCTTAACAATCATGTTGTCTACGTATACCTCTATATTCCAACCAATCTAAGGTTTGAACATCTTTACCACCAACATTGGGTAAGTCACCTTAGTATTCTTGAGACTGAAGGGCATTATCTTGTAACAATAAATGTCCAAGTAAGTGATGAGGGATGTATGTACCTAGTTAGAATATACATGTGCATTTGATTGTAGCTTGAAAAGGTGTCAATGAAACTCAACAATATATGGCTAAAGGTGGAATTAACCAATCGTCAATGTATGAGGGTAGTTAATAATCATTCAAGTAAGCTTTATTGAGGTAGGTAAAATTGATTCACACATGCCCTTTCTTATAGGACTTCTTTACTAATACATAATTAGCTAGCCATGTTAGGTACAACTCCTTACGTATGAAGATGTATTAGAACTCATGAAACAAACACTTTGATGATAATAAAAGGCACATTTTTAAAATTACTAATAAAGCTACAAAGTGTGCAATAAAAAAAAATGCTTAAATAAAAGGATAAATGATTATGCAAAAGACTGTTAGGGATAGATAATGAACCAATACAAAGAAGAACTACTTTACAGAACTAAGTGCAGAGGCACAAAATGATAAGATGAAGTAAGAAAAGAAAAATATGAAGAAAAAAGGAAGTAAAGTTTCAGAAGCCAAAGATGTATAAAAAACAGAAGCTTTGGAAATTTAGAAGCTATACAAGAAATGTTAAGGTTATAAGAACAAATTAGAAGTAATTCAAAAGTAGAAGGTTGAGACAAAATTTGAGAGTAAAAGCATAAGATGAAACTCATAAGTAGAAATATGAGTCAAAATTCAAAAGTAATGAAGGTTCAAAAACTGTAAGACAAGCAAAAACTACATAGATTTTGAGAACATTGTCAAAAGTGGAATATGATAACAAAAGCAATAGATAGAGTCGACAAGAAAAACAAAAGAGGAAATTATAAGTTAAGACCCAACATTCAGAAGATGATATATTTAGATAATACATCTGATCGACCAGGGACAATAAAAACAATATTCATTTGAATTATTCTAAGGAAATGTTCTGTAGAAGAAACAAAAGAAGGGAATTCAAGATTACCTAACTCATTTGACAAAAAGGATGATATGATGATAGAATAAAAGAATATTACATGAATGATAGCTTTACAATAAGTATTGCTACAAAAAGAACATTGGTACATTAAAGCAACATCTATTTAAAGAGATAAATACTCAAGAAATGAAAAAGAGTAAAAAAAAAAAGAAAGACAAGAGAAGAATTATAAAAGTGAATACATAAAACTACTGAACAAGTGATTTATGTGTCAAATTTATGAGGTAAAGTGTCATATAAAGGTTGAGACTAAGATAATGAGCTAAAGTGAGAGGAATCATATTGTAGTCCTTGAAGAGAGTAACTAAATTCTTTAAGCTTAGTAGACATTATTTTATAGAATGGCGAGGGAGATTCTATACACTTATGATTACTCTTATGGTAAAGAGTAGAGAGATAAGGCATAGTCATGAGAACTATATATCACATTCTAATTTCTTTAAAATAGTAGATACTTGAGTGTAGAGGACTTGATCCTTGGCACTGTAGGCTAGAAGAGTAGACCAATGCACAAGGTAGAAGCAATATATATTGTTGTTTGATTCTTTGATCCCTATCTTTTTTTTATTTTTCAGTACTTTAATATTTGTTTTGATTGAATGTTTACTTTGACATGTGATTAATTAATCACAAGCATATAAGAATGGATAAGAATTAGAAATAAGACTTAAAGATTGGATTAAAACATTGAATTAGGCTACATATGTAAATCTTTGATATAAAATTATTAGATTTCTAATATACGAGGAGTAAGACAAGTTTAGTGATTGTAATTAACCTTACACATTAAGAAGTGTTGAGCACTACCTGCCCCCTCCTCACTCTTCTCTCCTTTATTGTTCATTAGACCAATATTTGGTATTATAATAAGTTAATTAGAGAAAGATATAAACATATCTTCTCTTTATAATATTTGATCTGATATCAAGTAGGTTATTCATCATAACTCAACTTGATCTTAGTTCTATCTGATATTTGATTTGGCAAAGTTCGTTTTTTCTTTTTATGGATAATTTATAGACTCCCTTTATAGTTTTTAGATGCGGTGAAACAAAAGGAAAGCATAAACTAATCTATTTTGATTGTCACAAACTGGGACTTGTGTGTAAAAGATGTTTAGAGAATTTAACAAAGCTAAAAGGCAGGTCATCAGAACTATATCTTTTAGCAAATTCAAAAATAGAAACCAAGGAAGATTCATTTTCTACTATTGGAAGTGTACTAGATGATGTTTATGCAGAAAATGAAAAGTTGTTGAATGCATTATCCAATGAAAATTAAAAGATCTTAAGATTAAATAGTGAAAACAAGTTCCTAACAAGAAAATGAAGAATTAATAAATTCCATTAAAAGTTTAAAAAGGAAAACCCCCAACTGAAAAGGAGAAAGTGACATTAGTGCATCTCAAAACTAAAAATGACACATTAGAAAGGGAAATATTAGAATTAGATGAGAGAGTTAATGGTCTTTTTGTTACTATCAAAAGTACCTACAATAAGTTAGCTAAGAATGAAGAAAAATTAATTATAATCATTGCCAACCAGAAGTTAAAAAATACAAAGAATGGATAAGTTATGTGTGGCAAAATTCTCTTGAAGAAAATATAGATAAGAAAGAATTAGATAGGAATAACTTGATGCCTAAAAAAGATGAAGTACACACAAGACAAAGGGAAAGAACTCATAAAGAGTATCAAAGGAAAGAATCATCATGATGGACAGGATAACATTACAAGAAAGGGAGTAGGTTTGTAAAAGAAAACTATTGTTATTACTATAGTAAATAGGTTATATAGAAAGAAATTGTTTATGTAAATATAGTAACACTTGGAAAATGAGGCAAAAATTAAAGTCAATATGGCTACAAAAAGATAAATAAAAATAAAAATATTTCCTTAAAGCTCCAAAAGTTAATACCCTTCATATATATCTTTCTATAAAATTCTTTCATTCAATTAATAAAATCATTTACCCTCTCTCTTATTTAGTCATTCACAAAACCTTTTCATAGAAACCCTAAAAATTTCTTATTTCATTCAAAATGACACATTAGAAAAGAGCTTCATTAAATAAATCCACCATAAAAAAATCTACTATTAAAGGTTGAAAATAAGAAAAAGTAGAGGAGAAGTTTCCATAAGACAAGAAGCATATCTATCTTATTTGATGAAGCCTACCAAAAAGTTAAAGCATGGGAAGATTGAAAAAGGTGCTGACAAATTCCTTACTACAAAAGTGATTGATGTGAACAATGTTAATTTCAAGTTCTACTACAAACATGAAATAGATCTAAGTAGAATGCTTAAATTTCATGGTTAGAGAAAGTTTTTATGAATTGGACAAGCCAACTTATGAAACTTGAACAAGAGAATTTTATGAAATATTGGATAGAGAGGACAATAATATGTTGACATCTAAGGTAGTGAAATGATTGGTTTAGATATAGAAGGATGATACTATCAAATATTTTGGATTTAAGTATATTAAAACTCATGTAAAATTGGTTTAAGAAAGATTTGTATAAGCAATTGAATAACAGGATATATATTTCCTATAATACTAAGGAACTCTACAATAAAGTTTTTCCAATGTTAGTTAGAATCATTCATAACATTGTTTTTAGATGTTTTGTATTAAAGTTTGGGATCACTACAATAATAGTCCCTAAGATGCCCAAATGATTTATGCCATCTTGTTTGGCATGAGTATGACTATGATGAACAATTAATCAATCATATTCATCAAATGCATAGAAGAAAAAGCTTCGTTTTAGGACATGTGATAATGAGATTGTTAGAATTTAAGGGGATCAAAATGTTAGTAGCATTAGATCTTGTTGCAATTTATCTAAAAGCAATAAGATTTGATGTGTCTCAAGGTCAAACTCACGACAATATACTACATTGGAACTAAAATGAAGAAAAGCTAGCAAAATCCAAGTGCAATTAAGTTAATATGACACACCAATCAGTCCATATGACCTGATGACCTCTTGATATGATGCATAAGACATTCGCTATGGTCACTCGCTACTAACTCTTACTAAAGGTATTGGATAAGAGTTTAAGTTTCTCAAGAGGGGCACCCTTAAAGAAGAAGTAATGTATATGAAAATTCATTTAACTTGCAACCAATTACAAGAGTTGCTTTTTATACCCACCCATTAGGGTTTACAAGAAAGAGGAAATGACTAGAAAGGGTAAACTACAAAGGGATTTTTAATATACACCTTAAAAGGATAAAATAGACAAATAGAATAAAAAATATGTCAAAGAATCCTCATGGGATTGTGTGACTAGGATACGTAACGTCCTTCAACTAGCCGTTTTGACAAGGGTGGAAGATAATATGCTCAACTACTCCCTAGTGGAAAGGAAGCTTGAAAGTTTAAATCAACTTAGCAATTGATTGGATAACTCAATGGTTGGTGGATCAAGTTAAGAGGATGAGTAGGATTGCTCAGTGTTTAGACAAGTTGTTCCATGGGTGCATTATCCAACTTTTTGAGGTTTGACGTCTTGTCTTGAAAAAGGTTGGTGGTGTTCATGTTCACAACTAACGTCCAATACTTTGGTCAGATGAAGTTTATAGAGCTCAATCATGGGAAAAATCTTCACCTCTAAGCGATTCTTAAGCTAAGACACGTTGATTTAGGCTTTGGAGTCTTCGAGCTTGGCTTCTAGTCATAGGTATAAGGTATGGATTCCCATCATCTTCCTTAAGGTTTAGGAGATTTAACCTCAAATTTGTGGATTCTCCATTCACTAGCTCTCATTGGTTCCCTTCTTCTTCTATTGGGTATTGAGGGAACAATATGGTTACTTTGAAGGTTGAAGAGATACTATATTCCTTTAGTAATTCCAGTTGGTAGGCATTGAAGTTGATCATCTTTAGCACCCTAAATGGTTCATCAACTCGAGGTGATGGCTTTTTCTTTCGCAAATGTGGAAACCTTTCTCAACTAAGGTCGATCCAAACTAGGTCGTCTAGATTGAAACTGATAACTTTACAACCATGATTATTGATTTGGTGTTGCCTATCATTAAACTTGGTAATATGCTTGGTTATATGTTGGTGTAGTTTATAGACTTCTTGGGCTCAATCTACCTCGGATTGACTCTCTTCATGAGCTATTGGAGAGTCGACCAAGTAAAGTAGAATGGTAGGATTAAGTTTAAGCTGACCTCAAAGGGGTTCTTCCCTGTGGTAATGTGGACAATTTAGTTGTATGTGAACTCCATAATTGGTTAACATAAGTCCCAATCTCTTATATTCATTCTCAAAATAGCGTAGAGTGGTGTACCAAGGGTCCTATTCGCAACTTTAGTTTGTCTACCAATCTAGAAATGGCTACTAGAACTAAATACAAGCTTTTCACCAAGCCTTTTCCACAATGTCTTTCAAAAATAACTCAAGAACCTTATATCTTAATCTGAAACGATGGACTTAGGAACTCTATGTAGTTTGATCACTTCTTGCAAAAACAAATCAATAAGATATGAAGCATCTTTAGTTTAGTATCATAGTATAAAGTCTGAGATCATGCTAAAATGGTCCATATCTACAAGGATCGAGTCTTGTTATTAGGATGTTTAGGGTAAATTAGGACAAAGTCAATGCTAAGGTCGACTTAAGGTAAGGTTGGTGTGGGTAAGGGTATGTACTCTCGATGTAGTTCTCTTCTTTTGTAAACCTTGAAAATTTCATGTTTTGGACTTAGAGTCAAATTTGAAGAACCAATAAATATTCCCTAAGCTTAATTAGACTAAAGAAATTAAAACTGATAAAATTTTAAATTAGAACCTTAAAATGAACTTGAAAACCCTAGATATAAAATAAAAAAAAAAAAACTAATTGCATACAAAGACCTTAAACCAAAGTACATGTAACCACAAATTAGAAATCCAAGTTGAATAAAAACCTTAAGCCCTAAACTCTAGAGTCACGAAACCCTAAATTAGACTTTAAACAGAAGGAACACCCATGAGTTAGCACATTTCAACTCTCATTTTGTAAGATCTCATAAACTTGATAACGAACGATCTAAGGTATCTTAAAATAGTAACGATCAATCAAATGAATTCAATTAAAATAATAAATTAATAAAATTACCATTTTACCCCTAATGATGTGTTTAAAAACCTAAAACTAATACTAGGACTACAAATTTACCTTTGAAACCTTAGTTAAAACCTTAACACATGAGAAACTCTAAGATGACCCCAAAACCCTAAGGAACCATCTAAAGCCCTAATCTAAATGGGAAGAACCTTAAATAAAATGGATAAATTATAAATAATAGGCTACTAACCTTAAATAAAAAGTCTAAAAACTTGAAAGAGTGTAAAATCCTAAAACTCTTATCATATATTTAGAACTCTAAAAACCCTAATATGCAGGAAACCCTAAAACAATTGGAAAACATGAATAAACTAGTTGAAACCCTAATTAAAAGTCTAAAACCTTAATTAAACCAACAATTCCTAAATATATCCCTAAACTATTGCTAATAGTAAATAATTTCTTTAATCACTCAGAAACCGTAAATTGTTAGTCTCATACACGGTTTAAAAACACTAATCAATCCCAAATACTAGAAGACTATTAAAAGTGAAGTAATAAAGGTTAATAGACTTAATTAAAGTGATAAAATATGCAAAACCCTAATTGTATCCTCATTAGGCATTGTAAAGGGCTAAAAATTGTTAAGATAAGCCCATTATTTATTTAGGCCTCACTCCTTAGGCTAAGTGATAGAGCTTAAGGAGTTTGGTCCATATTTAGGATGATTTAAGGAGATTTGGTTTGGTGGGCTCGAAACAGGGATCATTATGCTACTGGCCTTAGGCTTATGCACTTATGAGGAAGGTTACTAGCCTTAGGCTCATTAGCTAACTCGTTCAAGATAACCATGAATTGAGTAAGCTTCATCTCATCCATTGATCATTGGAATGATCCAGTGGATGCTAACATGCCCAAGAGCATATAAATATTCAACCTTTCCTCTTCATTTACAACTCTTATAGATATCAAAGAAATGGTGTTCTATTGTAAAAACTCTACTCTCTAAGATTAAATAGCATTCAGGTAAATAATTGATCTTATTTACTCAAGCTACAAGATAAATGTCTAAGGTCCCTTAAGGTTTCCTTATCTATCACTTATGCATTTGAAACACTAAGATTACATGTTCCTCTTCCCTACCTTATTCTCACCTAATCATCCCTTTAGATGACAGTCTCGCTTCACTTCTTTGAAGCCATGTGTAGGGCATTACTCATGTAGTACGTACTTGACTACTCCAATTGGACCCCTACATTTGTATTTTGGTAACTCCACTAAGGAAGAGTGATTGTAGAGACAAGACACCTCTTAGGAAGAGAATAACTGGTACGTCTAATACTATGTCCTAAGAGCTCAACACTAATGTCAAGCTTACTAAGCAGAGTCTACTCCCACTACCTGAGAATACTAGCCAGGACCATTCGGTGCCTAAAGGTCCTCTAGATCCCAAATAGATAATGCAGACAATGTAAGAAGCCACTAAGGCTTTACATCAGTTCATGGCTATGTTCTAACCTATCTTTATTAGGATTGCTGCTACTGATGCTGCGTAACAAGGTAAAACTTTGCCAAATCCTATAGTTGCTGCAATACCAGGCATTACTACCTTAACTCAACCAATTAATCCTCCAGCTATTAAAGAGGATCTTCATCAAGGAGGAGGTAATGAAACCCCCTTGCCAAAACCTACATGACAACCAACTCCTTTACTGAAGAATGTAAGAATCCATTTAGGCAGCTCTTTATCTTCATGGTTGCTTGCTCCTTCATATAATCCTACCATCCCAATCTTGTGAGGATCTACTTCTCATCCTAATCTTGCCTCTACTCTGCTACCTACATCCACAACTTCTATTCTAAAGACTTCCTCTATAATAAAGGAAGATTTAGACGTTTATATGAAAGAAATACAAACTACGACGTCTATGGGAGTACCAGAGTTAAAACTCTCATATCACTAATGCATTGCAGCAAAGCCATATCCTAAAGACTATGTAAGTCCTAAATTCATGCTGTTCAATAGCAAAAAGGGAAGGATAAAGGAATACCTCCTGAAATTTATTGAAACCCTAGAGCCTTATAGGCTTAATGATGACCTAAAACATAGAGAATTCTTTAAATCACTAACGAAGAAGGCATACATCTGGTATGTCAACCTCCTCTTGGAATTGATTGATTCATGGGAAACTATGTGCAAACTCTTCCTAGAGAAATTCTTCTCCACCCAGGAACGAGTCACAACTACAAATATAAGAAGAATATGACAAAACCCTGAGGAAGATCTAATGGATTATATAGAGTGCGTTAGAGAATGCACTCTAGATATTTAAGATATCTGTAATGAAAGAGAATTAGTGAAGATCTGTATTTAAGGGATGTTCTCTAAGTATATTGTACACCTAGAGAACCTTTCCCTGTGTTCTTTTGCTACACTCGTTGAGAATGCATGAAGGACAAATAACTCTGTTATGAGGTAATGGAAGGAAAGTAACAAGCTTAACAAACGAACAACATTCATATCCTTGATTGAGCTTGAGGACTTTAACTTTAGTAAGACACTTAAGAAAGATGTAGAAATTCTTTCATTTCCATGCCCAATGAGTAAGGTACATGCCATACTTGACTATTGGTTACAAGATGAAGTTATCAAGTTACTAAGAGTTGAGTGTCAACTTATAAAAAATGAAAGAAGAAATCCTAAACATTGTCAGTTTCATAGAATAGTAAATCATCCCACTAAGGATTAATGAAGCTTAAGAAAGATATTCCATGAAAGAATTCAAAATGGGGTGCTTGTCATTGAAGATAGTAACATTAGTAACAATAGCCATGGTACTCATATGGTAGCACATGAGTGCTTTGAAAGTGATTAGTGATTCGTTAGGTATGAAAAAAAAAAAATGGGTTCAAGCTATGGCATTGCTTTTGTAAATGAAGAACGAATTTCACTAGTCAATAAAAAAACTTTTTATTATCTTACTCATCTCTATGTTCTATATCTTACTCTCTTAAGCTTAGGCAATGCTCTAGCATCTTAGCTCCTATGCCTCAAGCCTAAGCGACGCCCTAACATCTCAGCTCCTATACCTTAAGCCTAGGTAGCACATTGGCATCCTAGTCTTCACACTTTAAGCTTAAGTAGTGCTTTAGCATCCTAGCTCCCATGCCTAAAGCCTAGGTGGCGACTTGGCATCTTATCTCCTACTCCTAAAGCCCAAGCGATACCTTAGAATCTTGGCTCCCACACTTAAAGCCCAAGCCACACCCTAGCATCTCTACTCCTATGCCTTAACTATAAGTGATGCCCTAGTGTTTTGGCTTCTATACCTTAAGCCTAAGTGATGCCTTAGTATCTTAACTCTCATGCTTCAAGTCTAAGAGATGCCATGGCATCTCAAATCACATGCTTCAAGCCTAGGTGACACCTAAGCGTCTCGACTCTCATGGCAAAAGCCTAGGCAATGCCTACCATCTTAGCTTCCATATCTTATGTCTAGGTGACACCCTAACATCTTGGGCTCCATGCCTTAAGTCCAGACAATGAATTAGCATCTCGCATTTTTGCAAGAATTACTATTTAATTGGAGAAGTGATCTAACGATAGATCCTAGCTTACCATGCTTCCATCTCACTCATACGGGAACCACGATCAAGTGATTGTAGCAATGGTAGTAAGGATCTTAGTCTTCCTCAAGAGAACATATATTATAGTTTTCTAGTGATATGATCCACTTACCCACCCATCTAAGTTTTACCTTCTTAAGGAAGGAAAACTGGGGAAGAGGGAATGGCAACTCTCTCTTCTCTTGATTTTTGAATTAGAACATTGACATAATGATGTTGATTCTACAGTCCCACCAAGATTCATTGCAAAACAAGCATCCTTTATGTGAAGCCTATTACAGCTTGTCATATACAAGTCTTATTATGCTTGAAGCTTACTAGGACCTACTTAATTTAAGGCTTACTGATCAAGATGCTCACTATGCTTAGAGCTTGCTACGGCCTACTACACTTGAGGCTTTCTTGCTTAGGGCCCCTCCATGTAAAGGTTGATGTTCTTCAGGCATGCTTACTCAAAGCTTGCTACACTCGAAGCTTGCTTGTAAAAGATAGCTCCTTATGACAACATTTCCCCATTTACTAGTATGAATGAGACACATACATATACATACCTATATGTATATATGCATATAAGATGATTGGATGGGATATTTTGAAAGTTCTAGATTCCTATGAATGCTCCAATGGTTTTATTTTTCTACTAATGATAAAAAAATGAGAAAGAAATACCAAGAAGAGACACTACACACACATTATTTCATGAATCAATGTCATGGGAGTAATAAGTTAATAGTGCGATACAAAAGCATATCGAAATATGTATTTTATGGTAGCAAAATGAATATTAGCATATCATGCTTAGCTTACCAGTAATCCAAAAGAAGCATTGATTCCATAGATATTAGAAAGCAAAGGCAACATTTAGTGTATCTATATAACAGTTGAAGAAATACCTTCTAAAAATGCCCAAAACCCCCTTAATTACGTCCACGGGACTTTTCGTTAGGGGACAAAATGTAGAAGGTTGAAAATTGTTGGGATAAGCCTATTATTTATTTAGGCTTAACTCCTTGGGCTAAGTGATAGGACTTAAGGAGTCCAGTCCATATTTGGTGGGCTTGAAACAATGATCGTTGGACTAACTTATTTACATCCAACCTTTCTTATGTAAGCTCATGCATTTATGAGGAAAGCTACTAACCTTGGGTTCATTAGCTAGCTCATTCAAGATAATCATGAATTGAGTAAGCTCCATCACATCCATTGATCACCTAGATGGTCCAACAGAAGCTAACATGCTCAAAGCTTATAAATACCAAGCCTTTCCTCTTTGTTTACAACTCTTAGAGAGATCAAAGAAACAATGTTTCTCTATGAAAACTCTGCTTTCTAAGATCAAATAGTGTTCAGGCAAAAAAATGATCTCATTCGCTCAAGCTACAAGGTGAACGCTTGAGGTCCCCTAAGGTTACCTTATCTGTCAATTGTGCATTTAAGATACTAATATTGCTTGATTCTCCTCCCTACTTTATTCTCACTTAATCATACCTTTAGGTGACAGTCTCACTTCACTATTTTGAAGACACATATAGTAAGTTACTCATACAGTACGCACGTGACCACTCTAATTGGACCCTTATACTTACAAGCATTAATTGCTTAATTAAGAATGATCGTGATTAATTAGCTTAATTACCCATTAATCCATCTATCAGCCCTAGTCTTCTTAATTAAGAAATGGATAAGATCAATTAAGGAGAAAGGAAAAAAAGCCTAGTTAGACAATTAAGATATTATGAGATAACATTTACTAAATCAAGCAAACAGTTAAGGAGGAAGTGGTCTCTTTTTGATCATTGTACCCTTTTAACTAATTAAAGCAATATCTTATCCCTCACCTTCCACCCATCATCCCACCTTGTTTATTTGCAACTACACCCCTTCAAAACTCATTTGACTACATTGTTTACTCTTAGAAAACCCTAGGAAATCCTTGCTTCAAACCCAAATAAAAATCAAAGAAAGAAGGGAGGAAAGCTAAGAAGCCTTGTCAAATCCCCGTATGCACCTAGATGCCTTTTGGCGTTACTATCACCATATGCTACCAAATCAAAGCCACCACCACCAAAAGATCACATACATACCCTATTTTCTTGCTAACAAACATTTCCTTTCAAAGGAACAAGTTTTGACTTCATTTTTTAGTGGAAAATATTGAACTTATGTAAGTCAGCTTAAGGTAAAACTCACCCAACTTGACTTTGTTGTTCACATAAGTTATACCTATGATATCTTGAGAGTTTAGAATTAAAAATACTAGATAAACATGTTATAATTATGTTCATGTCATTTTATATCCATATAATCACACATGCATTCATGTACTTAGCTAGTTGTTACTTACCTTCTAGAAGCATATGAGATAGTTTTATGTACATAACTTGAAAATAAGTTGACAAAACTCCATGAAACCTTAAGTACCATTCATGCTGCCCCTTCTTTATTCAATATCTATTTTTCTATCACCATATTATGTAATGTTATTAGCTTAAAACAAGAAGAAATGTGATTAAAACAAGGAAGCATATTAAAATAAGTGTTGGATGAAGGAAGTTAAAGGAAAGCCTAGAAGAACCCTACTTGGCTACCACTATTAATGGAGTTAATAATCTGTCAATTTTGATTAGTTAGTGTAATAACATGATTAATTAGTGTTAAGTATGATTTAAGATGTAATTGACCAAGTTAAGTAGGGTAATGATGAGTTAATGGCTTAAACTAGTTAAGTTGGTGATTAAGGCCTTAAGAATAGTATTAGAAACCCCATTAATGAAATGAACTAGATTTGGAACGTTTAGTAAAATGTGTTATTTGGTGGACCCACTAGGATATTTGTAAACCTTACAATTTAATGGGTATATGAATCGACTAAGAGTACTTCTTGAATGTTCCCAAGGATCAACTAAACCAAGAATTTAAGTTTATATGTCAAAATGAACTTAGTTTTTCAATTCAAAAGTTCACTATTGACAAAAACTCGAATATGAGAACAATGGGCCTAAAGTCACCTAAAACCCTAAACCCTAAAATAAATCAAAATTTGTAATCCTAAGTGACTAATTGAGAATTTAATTTAAATGATCATGTTCAACTTTAGAAAATTTCAAAATTTTATGAGTAATAAATCATAACTTATAAGTTGATTTAAGAACCAAATTCTAAAAGAATTACATATAAGACAATCCCTTTATTTTCATGAAGCCATATATATATAGATAAGTAATCCAACCAATCACATTAATTAACTTATCAATTGAGAGTTGGAATCAATTATCAATTGATAACCTATTAAAAGCTAGTGATAAGTTACTTTCCATAAATCACCATAACTTATACTATATAAGGACAAATTATCACATTAATTTATCAATTCAATTTTGAAACAAATGATAACATAACATACTACCCTAAAAAGAAGACCCTAATGGTCGATTGTGAGACTTTTGGGGGAGGGGGGGCATGCTTTGTCATTTATCCATCAATTAAATTGTTTTAAACATCTACTATTTACCCCTTAATGCTTACATTATCTAGTCATGTCAAAGATTGGCTTTTTTGCATGTTAAAAGACAACCAATTGAAGCTTATTGGATACACTTCAACCCTAATCTAAAATTGGCACACTCACTCCCCTTTTCACTCATCTTTTATTTCCTTTTTCTCACCTTAAACACAAAACAAAAGAGGAAACCCAACCCTACAAAATCTCTGCATTGCCGCTACTCCTTTTGCTTCCACACTCATGGTGCAAACATTGTCTTGCTACCACCTTTTACCAACTTCAAAAACCATTTTTAGAAACTTTAGAATATCCTCAAAACCCATCTCAATCATCAAGACCCTAGTCATTAAAAGAACTTGCAAAAAGAGGAAGGAAAAACAAGGAGCTAAGAGGACTCTTAGTTACACAGCCACCATTTTTACACTTTGAGGACAAGTATGTTATTTCTTTGTTAAAGTGACTTAGTATGCCATGTTAGGAGATCACATTTTCATGAAAATATCAGCATAAACATAAGGTGATAAAATACCTAAACTACTTTAAGAAATAAGCTTATGAATCTTTTACATGAAGTTGGAATATGAGCATGCTAAGTTGGTATTTTGTAAGATATATGTCTAGCACTTAGAATAAGAGTTTGCAAGTTGAGGGAATCATGAAATATGTATGGGAATGGGGATAACATGCTAGACATGAGGAGTATGTGTAGTATGTAGATGTTATTTTTGACTTCATGTGGTCACATATGCTTAAATTTAGTTTTAGGTAAAAGAAAATCCATTATATGAAGTTTTATGAAAAAATCAACCTTTTTATATGTGAACTATGGCACAGAGTTTATGATAAGTATGAGATCTATCATTTTTATGTAGTACATAATCTAAATAATCACCTTATGGAAGAGAAGTTGAGTTAGAGTTAGATTATGAGTAGCATAGGTTCATGATCTAACTCCTAAACTTAAGGAAACAATAAAACAATTTGAAAAACCAAGTATGTGACCTTTGAACCAAACCACCTAGATATGGAACTATAAGAAAATTCACTTAAAATTATGATATGACCAAGTAAACGACAAGTATAACAAGTGTATAAAATCTAAAACTCAAAATTGAGCCTAAAAAACTCAAAACAATCTTAGAACTTCAAGTTGGGCCTTCACCAAATTTCTGACTAACGCCTTAATCTATCTATAAATTTTTTTTTGAGACCCATAAGAAGCCTACATAATACTCCCAAGCCTAACAAAGTGACTATCCTTAGTTTATACTAAAAGCATGCCCATTTGACCACTTAAGCCTATATAAAAGTCGAAGAAGATGTTGATAGCACCAAGGCCATAAGGCAAGGATGGAAATATGACTTTAAAGAGTATTCTAAGCTTAAAATAAATTCCTATGCCCAAGCCCAAAAGGTTCCCTAAGATAAAAAAAAGCCTAACAATTCAACTAAGCCCAAAAGAGCACCAAACTTTGAAGACTACTACTGTTCTGCTTAGTGGACAAATTTGCATGCTTCATATTGAAAATATAGCCACACCACGTTATATTACATTGAAAATGATCTTGACTACAAGATCATAAAAATCGGATTTAAAACGAGAAAGTTATACATGATTAAAGTTTTAAGTAATACCGGGAAGAATATGAAACTAAGTTAAAAAGTGTAACTCAAAGAATCTTAGGTTAGTCTTCCAACTTTATCTCAAACTCTTAAGTTTATCATATTTATGATATTCAAGGGACTCAACTATTGAAGAAGACTTACCCTTGGAATACTACGACTAATCCACCATGGTTGAGTAAGTAATTTTCGATGACTTCATGCTTGATTTTACTTGTAGTGTAGTTGCACTTAAATTTATAAATTGAACTCGAATGCTTGTAGGATATGGGAAATGCAAGTGTATTGTATTATGATTGAATGTCATGACCTGCTAATGAGATAATAATGGGAATTGTTGTGATAATAGTATACATGGATTATATGGAATGATATTTCTTGATCATAATAGAAATTGAACTAATTAAGTATCCGACTAAGAAAATCAATGAGTCATGCATTTCCTATGTTTACATTATAACCATACCGACTGCTACCTTACATAGAAGATGGGAAAGGGCTCATAGGAGTGAGGTCTCCTGTTGGGGTTAGGCAAATGTGTCATTTATATTATTGAGTCTCTATCTTGAGCTTTCGGGCTTACTAAGTGCTAAGGGATGCTAATTGTTAGCAAAGGGCCATGTCTTGTAGCTTCCGCTTAGGGTGTATGATGTGGATTACAGAGACCATTACACTACAAGACTTAGGAATTTTAGCTTAAAATTTGAATTTTTGAAAAGGAACATATATTTTCCATATGAGTAGTGAAGTTGTATATATTATATGTTTTTTTTAGCTAAATTGAGCACAATAGTGAAATTAGTATAAAAACCTAGGTGCTAGGACTGGGTTGATAGTTTGTGTCGATTAATTATCTCCAATCCCAACTACAAGAGGCATAATTCTAAGTTCCATGCAGCTCCTAGGTAATTGCATGTCGGCATTCTAATTGTTCATGTATTCATATATTATGCCTATAAACAATATTGTTTGTATGGCATGATGAGGGGACTTACTCACTAAGCGTAATCTTATACCTCGATAGATAAGCATAAGCTTATAACCTATTAGATTTCTTTTGATGTAGGGCTATCTTTTTGTTCATCTAGGCTGCGAAATACCTGAGGTGAGTCTTGCCTTAATATAGGGTATAGGTCCAGGATGAGAAGAGAGAATTTTATGTAAATAGTGAATTGTATATGTATTTACTTAGTTAGATTTTCTTATTTCAATTTGCTTTATAGTTTTGAGTACATTGTAATATTCTTTTGTTGTGGAATTCATCAATTCCACACCTTAACTTTAGCGTTTTTGTAATTAAATGTTAATTTTAGTCATCTTGCTTGATATTGCTTATTTATGGGCCTAATGGTGACATGGAGTGGAAAGAGCCTTGTATGCCATATAGAAGGCCTATGATCAATGAAGGGGTTGATCGTAGATCTTTATACGGTATATGACAATCTATCATGATGATGCTACTGTTGGGTCATGATAGATTTAAGTATTATCAACGTATAAGGTTTAAAATAGTAATAAGAAAAGTAAAACTTAACCCTAGACATTAAGATTCCCTATCAAGTGAGGTAAAGAAGGGTATAATCGGGGTAAGATCTCTAAACAATCAAGTGGATGATTTATCTTTTTCTTAAGAATGTGTAACACTAAGTGAATTTTTATGTTGATCAGGGAAATGTGAATAGGGTTCGTAGGAACCTTATGCTCTTACTGATGCATGAAGGAGAGACTCTTATCGATACTGTTATAGACTAAGAATCCTCTAAGAGGACATAGCATTAGTAAGAATGCTATGCAAACTATGAGATGTATGGACATCCTGGAGGTCGGGATTGAGCCCATATTAGAGAGGCCATTACCTAGACATTTTGATCCGAATGCTTGGATTAGTCTTATCTGATGTAGAGTTAGCTTATGTAATGGAGTGGGAGGAAAGAGTAGGCATAAAAGCTGAAATGGTGTTTCTGGTGTAAGATGGCTAGAAGATAGCTGCACCTAGCTTTGCGCACTTGCACCAACTGGGGCATGGCTATGCCTTAGTACGTGACTTAAGGGCTAACCACGCTAAAGTGGTTTAGTTAGATGTACAACATGGGATTCCTTCGCTAGTTGCTCTTACCAACATTTACTTTCCTTATGTAGAGCTTGATGTTATTGATATACACTTAGACGCCCTTAAGTAGGAGGACGACATCGACATCGAACCTATCATCCCGAGAGAATATTGAAGGGAAGTGAACCATGAGCTAGATCCTTGTGAGTTTTTGCTACCTCATGAACTATACCGTGTAGTTCATACTTGTGAAAACAGTCGAAAAGGATGAAAATCAACTATAAAAATGTGAAAACATACTTAAATTGAAAAAGTTATGATGAAACAAGTTTTAACCATACGTAGGGATTTAAGGTGGGCTTTAGTAATTAGGTAAACTTTTTGGTTCTTAAAGAAACCCTGTTCCGATTACTTATATATACATTATTATTATGTTTTAAGTGACTTAATTTCTAATTTAAGAACCTTGAAGGCTAAGACAAGTAGGTAAGCAAGCTAGGTAAGGGAGTTTAGATGAATTGCTACTTGCTTGAGTTTGATAATTGGTTGATGTTTTCTTGCTTGCTCTTGATTGTCTATTTGAGTGACTGATTGTTTTATGTGGCAACATCTATGCGAACACCTTATTAAATTATTAAGTTTAAATATTTAGCCAAAATAACTAGATATACATGTTACATATATGTAATCCATTAGTTTTGGACAAGGATGTCTATAGCTTTGGTAAGTTTTTTAAAAAATTTGCAAAAATGCATTTTTGAAATGTTTTACAACTCAAAGAAAGATTTATCAATTTAATGAGTATTCATTGCAGTTGCTTATGATATTTTACTTGTTGAAGTAAAGCTAGTAAACCATCTTTAGTTAATTGATAGATAGTAGTCTAAGTTAGGACTCCATATGGATTTGTTGATAGTGAGCTCATGGAGTATTATATTAATTGTTGATAGTGGATAACCTTAGATGAGATCCACCTAATGGATTAGTATGGTATTCTTGATTAGAGTAATAATTGAGTTTTGTCTATTAGGATGGTGCCCATAAAGAACCCTATGCAGGTAAGATGAGATACCCTTAAAAGGTTAAGTATGGGGGAAAATCGACATATAGATAACAATCTATACCTTCCATGGTTCTGGAGTCCCATAGATGTAATGCTTATATTCATCACATGTACATTTATTTCATTGTAGCTAAACTACATGTTTGTTTATAATGCTTGATAACTTGCTTGAATGATAGTAGAGAGTGATGAACTCATTGAGCTACGGTATGCTTACCCCCCAATAGTTCATTTTTGCATGTAACCAAAAGCTGGGAATGGGCTAAGATCTGAATAAAGAGTATTCCTTCAAGCAGTTGGATTAAATGGATAAGATTACTTTAGTATACTGTATTAGTTAAGCTAGATCTTTATAAGATCTAGTAACTTATGATGTCGTTAAAATTTAATTCTTCAGTCTTATTATTTTGTAGATGATTCTGACACTTTGTAGTCTTGGTGGACTGTAGATTGTTAGGTTACCTTAGTTACTTATATAAATAATTAAATGTATGTAAAATAAATAAGCACCTTTAGAAACTCACTAGTTAAAGTCTTGCAACCTCTAACTTACAAGGTAATACTCATATCATAGGTACATGTATGATATGAAGATTTTAGGCAAAACCATTAGCCCCTTTTTCAAGGCATTACGTCTTCCCTTTACCCATTTGTAAGTCTCATAGCTTTTGACGACCTTGTGGACATCCCTTGCCATTCCATGGCTATCAAAGTTTTCTTTAAGAAGGATGGTGGTTTTGGTTTCATGGAAGTGTACTAACAAACCTCTATTATGAGCCTCTAGCACTAGTAGCTCATGAGTTGAATAGCTTAGATTGCATAATTTCTATCCCTTAAATAGATACTCATCCTTCATGTAGTATCCACTAATTACTAATCCTTCCTTATACTTCTCAACTATATGAGGGTCATGAGTATACAATTCAGTGATGAAAGAAGATCCAATTAACTTTGTCTATAGTATAGCAAGCAAAGCGTATTTATGAGAAAAGGGTGTCTACTACTACATTGGTACTACCTTTCTTATGTTTGACAACATAAGAGAAACCCTCCATAAACTCAAGTAAATTCGGTTACCTCTTTGAAAGTTTTTCTTATTGCTAAGGTGTTTCAAGGACTCATAGTCTGTATAGATAACAAATTTTTTAGGCAATAAGGAGTGCTGCCATATGGTGAGAGTTCAGTAGAGAGAGTGAAGCTCTTTCTCATATAAGTTTAAGGTGGCATTACTGAGCTTTTCACAATGATAGGCTAGAAGTGAGTGTTCTTACATCGATATGGTGCCAATGCTAACACCTAAGCATCGCGATCTAATTCAAAAGGTTTCTTAAAGTCATCTAAGGCTAAGACTGGAGAGGTAATTAGCTTTTCCTTGATTTCCCTCAAGCTCTTCTCAACCCTCTCAATCCATTAGAATCCATCTCCATTGTTAAGTTCTCTTCATTTGTTTTGATGATAACAAAAAAGGAACAAGTGTATCTAACAATTTTAATCCAGTATATAAGATTATATATTTTCTTTAAAGATGAGTTAGGTACAATTTTAAGTTTATGTAATTTTTTCTAAAGTATATTAGAAGATGGATCAAGAGATGAACAAGAGAGTTTGGGTAAAATTCTAGAAAATACGAATTTATCTACATTATTTTATAAAACAAAAAAATAAGTTGGATTTTTTATATATTGAAGGCTTAACTTCATCTATTGACTACATTTAGGTAATCTATTTAACATGTTCCATTAAAGTTGGATAAATCCATAGGGATTAATTTTATGGAATTTATTTTCTTTAATCATGTTTATTTATAGTGCTCAAGAGGGCCATGGTTCAAAATGTTAGGGGAGAGTTTTTGACAAATAATTTGGTCTTTCACTCACATAAATAAGAAACTAAATATCATGACAAGTTGCAAGGATTTGAAATATCTCATATTTATGGAAATAAAAAATAGAAGATCCAATTACGTCTTCTTTATTACTAAGATTATCAATGAGACTACTCATTACTCTTATTGAAAGGATTTTGGTCAAATCATGTTGCAAATACATCAACAAAATAATCGCAATTAGAGCATCTAAAATTAATTTGAGTTGTGAATTAAGGACTTAAATAAGTTCATTAGGCTATTAAGGAAACAAAAATCATGATTTCTTTTCTTATAGCTTAGTCAAAATCCTCTTTTGGGAAATAAAGAAGCTTCTCAAGTATATTCCAAGGAAAAAATCATTTGGCTGCACATATGGAATTTATTTTCAAAATTCATGATTATCTTAGATCTAATAAAAAAATATTTTGGCATTATTATCAAAAGGCAAAGAATATTTTTGCTTAAGATATTCCAAAAAGTTTTGGCAACAAGATCAGCTAACTTTGATCAAGAATAACTTGATTAGGATATGAGATTTTTATCATTTCAAAATTCAAATCACAATAGCAAGTTATAAGGGAAAATCAAGCACCAAAGTCAAATAAGATCTCCATATATGAACAAATCAAGATTTTCCAAAACCACCATATCTAGCCATTACCAAGGTTAATTATGTACGTCTGGGTCTTTGAAAATCGAAATACAACAGATATATAAGAGTGCAACACTAAAAGTTTTTGAAATTATCTTATATCCACAAATCAATTGATGTATCAGAGGATACTATTGCTTATACAAATTTTCTTTTTCACATTTTGTTTATGAGCTTACATTTCAAGGATAAAATAATTTTATTTCATCAGTATTTTATTATCTTACCTGAAAGTTAGGACTTAGTGTTGTGAGAGATTTGATTACATCTTTGTAGATCTAAGTTTTAGCCAAATGATAGGCTAAGTGGTCAGAATAGAGGAATTGGTAGCTGTAATCACTCAAGTTTATTTTAATAGTTTTGAAGTAGATAATAGAATAACTTTGATGAGGAATATTGAGTCCTTGGTGGTAAAGCTGAAAGAGTATAGTAGGCACAAGACTGAAATACTATGATTCAATTCACCTAATTCTCTTTTATATTTCATGCATGATTTATTTTTATTGTTAATTGTCACTAGCTTTACTTTTACACTAATCACTAAGTAATCAAGGGGTTTCAATTTTACAAGATCTTTTAATATTCTAAATTCTTAAAAGTAACCAATCTGCCCCCTCTTAGTTACTTAATCTAGACCATTATTTGGTATCAAAGCCTCACTTTAATATTACTATAGTTCAAAGATCATGGTTGAAAGTAATGGCAGTAGTGCAATTGTACAACTTAGGAAAGCACCTTTCTTCGATGAATTTTTCTTATTAGAAATTTAGGATAATTCATATGTGAAGGCTATTGATTATAAGACATGGGAGATCATTGAAAATGGAGATGCAAAAGTTCCCACAATAGTTACATTTGATAGTGACATTGCAAAAGCTAAATTAAACTCCAAGGCTAAGAATCTTCTCTTGTCTATTGTTTTTGAATCTAAATTTTATCTAATCTCTTTGTGTGGTTCAGCTAAGGAAATTTGGGAGGCATTGGAGTAAACGTATGAAGGTGAAAAACACTAGGTTAAACTTAAGAGGGGTGGTAAATTGAGTTATAAGACAATATGCAATTCTTTTCAGTATAACCAAATAGATGCAATAATAAAAGTAATCAAAGCAACAATAAAATAATAATAAGTACAAAAATTAAAGGAGATAAGGATAGAAAAATTCAAGCTCAGATATAACGTGGAGTTCAGACCATTCCTACTCTCTACGGACTTACAATGCCTCCAACCGAGGACTTCATTTCGCTTTATTAATTTCACAACTCAATGCTCCAAGAGCTATACAAGCTTACACAATCTCTTTTATACACAACTAACTTAAGTATATCACTTTCTTTACTTAAGATTACAAATGTGAAGACTTTCAAGCACTATAAATATGCATCTTTTTGTTTGATAGAAAATAAGTGTTTAAGAGACTAAAGAGAAGTAAATAAGCACAAGAATGTAAGAGAATGTCTTTTAATTCCAGTAGAATATCAGATCTTTATTATCTTTGGTCGAGTTGTTAAGCTTTTATATCAACTCATTGATTCTTCTCGTTACCATACATTAAATGTTATAATGGCTACTTGAATTAAACTCACTAGCATGTCAACTCCTTGTGCTATCGGCAAGCCGATAACAAAATACTCTATCGGCATGAACATCGGAAAGTGAACCGGCATGATAGCTCCTTCAAGCTAGTAATCTTTTCTTTGTATTTTTCAAGGCTTTATACCGTTAGCCTAGTTCTTCCTTAAGCCATCAACCCGATAAGCTAAATATCACTTGAAAATTCTTATAACACATAACAAACAAATACACTTTCTAATCTAACTTCAAGATCATTTGATCACCATTCAAAAAATTAAATTTTTTGTAAAGATAATTGATATATTTATTCTTTAATCAAATTAATCGATCTTATTCAATATGAACAAATAATATTTAGTTTGGTCATCCACTTGTTTGGTTCTCTTCAAAAACATGTTTAGATATATACTTTTTATTCTCATCAAAATCAATTAATGAACCCTAAGTTCAATCAAAGGCACATAAACCATTCAAGAAACTCCAATCAATGCTTTAATGCAATAATATGAGACTTTTCAAATTTTGGCTAGTGGAGAGATTAATGAATCTTTTAGTAGATTCACAACTATTACTAATGAGCTTTCTTCTCTGGGTAAGAAAATTGAAGATGCAAATTTATTATAGAAATTTTTGAGGATATTGCCTAATGCTTATAATGAAAAAAAAAAAAAAAAAAGAGAAGACATCCATAGAACAAGCATATCATATGAAGAAATTAAGAAATTAACATTGAGTCAACTAAGGAGTAAGCTAATGGCCTATAAAGTCGATTTCTTCAAATCAAAAGTAACATCAAAGGATATTAAGAAAAAGATGATACCCTTTAAAGCTTAAAACATGGATTCGGATTTAGATTCAAAAAGTGAAAGTGATGATGATGATGGCATTCTTTGATTGAAAGGAAGTTGAATAAAATGATAAAAAAAACAAAGTGAGAAAAGATTCTCTAAGTGTTCATCTTCTAATCCTCATAAATATGAAGAAGGAAAAAGCTATGAGGAGAATGACACAAAGAAAGATAAAGAGGAGAAAGAGGAAGTGGTATGCTATCAATGTAAAAAGCTTGGGTATATCAAATATGAATTTCTAGTTCTGATTAAGAGGCTAGAGAAATATAAGAAAAAACAAAAGTCATTGATAGCCACTTAAAGTGACTTAAACGAATCAAAGAACAAATTAGAAGATAAATCAGAAGATGAAGAAGAAGGTAATCCACGTCTAATGGCTTTATCTAAGGTAACTTCTAATTCTAAAGATGAGATGCTCAAGAGGGTATGTGATAAATTATAATAAAGAAGCATTATAGATTGATAATGATAATCTTCGTTTAAATCAAGACAATCTTGAAAAAGAGAAACTTGTTTTAAGAGAAGAAAGAAGTGAATTAATGACATAGATTGATGATTTATCTAATTCAATTGATTCAACCTTTCATAATTTTTATGAAAGTGATAAGAAATTACAAATGTTGATATCTTCTCAATGAATGGATAAATCCAATTAAACCTTGTCTTTGAATATGGTGAAACATCTAATTCGGTTAAGAGAACTGTTTTTGTTAAAGGAAAAGAAGCTATAAATAATGAAAAAACAAGGAATAATAAATAGAGTACACAAAATAAAGATCATGGTGGAAGATATTTTGATTAAAACAAGAAGTATCTAGTTAGATGATACATTAGACGACTTATCAGAGGATACTCGAATCAAAACCAAAGTGGTCAAGTAACAAAGATGTACAAAACATCTAATTCACATGATTTCTTTTTCTATAATAAAGTAGGACATATTGAAAAATATTATTATTATAGAAATAACAAGTTTAGCAAAAATCAAGTATCAACATTGAACTCTATGATCTTGAATTTAAGTAGACGAGCTAATCTAGCTTCCCAAGAGAACTTAACATGTTCTTCTTATGTGACTATAGGAACAAGTGATAAACTAGAAGTAATTTAATACCTAGATAGCAAGTATTCACATCATATGTCCTAAGATGCATTACTTTTTGCAAATTTAGAGTGTAAAGAAGGAGGATACATTAAATTCAATGACAACAATAAAGGCAAGATCATAACTACTATTAATATCAGAATTACTCCATACACTATTGAAAATGTATCATTGGTAAGAAGTCTACAACACAATCTTCTAAGTATAATTTAATTACGTGATAAAGGATATAAATGATATTTGATCAAAATAAAGCAGAGGCATTTAAAAAAAATGGTGTAAAACTCTTTGAGGGGTTTCGTAAGAAAAATATCTATTAGTTGGGCTAGTTAAAGTAAAAACCAAAAGATGTTTTCTGACCATTTTTTATAGTACATTTCTTTAGCATAAGAAGTTGGGTCATGTTAAATTTAATTGATTAGGGCACTTGTCTAAAAGCAATCTAGTAAATGGCTTACCTAAAATAAGCATAAAAGATGATATACGTTGCACCACTTATTTTAAGAGTAAAATGAGCTCCACATCACATGTGACTAAGAATATGATTTCAACAAAATGACCTTTATAGTTACTACACATGGATTTGTTTAGTCCTACTTGCATACTAAGTCTAGGTGGAAATAAATATAGCTTACCCCTGTACAAAGTCTAGGTGGAAATAAATATGGCATGGTAATTGTTGATGATTTTTCTCGATATCCTTGAGTTCTACTCTTATATAATGAAAGAGATGCCTTTCTCACTATCAAAAAGTTTGTGAAACAGGTTCAAAAGGATAAGGGATATTCAATCATTACTCTTAGGACTGATCATGGAAAAGAATTTGTAAATAAGGATTCTATAAAATTTTAGGAAAACCAAGGCATTACTCATAATTTTTTACCACCTTATTCTCTATAGCAAAAAGAGTAGTTGCATGTAAAAATAAAACTATCTAAGAAATGACACACATCTTATTGAATGAGAGTGGTGTAACACACTCTTTTTGCACTAAAGCAATATCGACAACTTGTGACATTATATATGGAGCCTATATAAGACCACTAACCAGGAAAACTTCATAAAAGATGTATAAAGGTAGAAAACTCACTATCTCTTATTTTCACATGTTTTGTTGTAAGTGTTAAGAAACTAGGACAAAATTTAGAAAATTTTAAGAATGTGTAAATGACAGCATTTTCTTAGATTATTTGTTGCATAGTAAAGCTTATCGTGTATTCAAAAAAGCTACTAGAACTATTGTAGCATCTATCAATGTGAAATTTATTGATTAAGCAAACGTGGAGGAATATGATGATGATAATGAGGTATACAATAGAGGTAAAAATTCTTTTAAAAAGGATACAATAGCAAAAAATGAAGCTCCTAAAGATTCTAAAGTAGGAACTTCATTAGAAGCAAAATCAAAAGATAAATCAAAGGATAAACTTGAAGCTTCATAGGTAACACTCAAACGTCCTAAAGCCATGAAATTTAAATCCTATCATCTTTTTCAATAGTATTAGCAAATATATATTTTGGTGTAAAGACTAGAGCAACTCTACAAAATTTTAAAAGTCATTTTGCCTTGTTATCCAAAATTGAACCTAACACAATAAGGAAGCCTTATCTGACAATAGTTGGATTAATGCCATGCAAGAAGAGGTCATACAATTTCAAAGAAATCAAGTATGGACACTTGTTCATAGACCCCAAGATAAATCAGTAATTGGTATCAAATGGTATTTAAGAATAAATTAGATGAGTGTAGTAAAATAACTAGAAATAAGGCTAAGCATGTAACAAAAGGGTACTCCTAAGAAGAAGGCATAGACTTCGATGAAACTTACACACTAGTTATGCCATTAGAAGCTATTTGGCTATTGCTTACTTTTGCATGTTTTAAAGGTTTTAGTTATTTTAAATGGATGTTAACAGTTCCTTCTTAAGAAAATGTATAAAAGTAGAAGTATAAGTTGAATAGTCCCCTTGGTTTAAAGAACTATTTAAAGAAGATCAAATTTATAATTGAAAAAGGCTTTATATGGGTTAAAACAAGTGTCTCATGCTTGGTACAAAAAACTTAGTGAATTCCTTATTAAAAATGGATTTAAAAGAGGTCAAGTAAACATAACCCTATTTCTTAAATACTTCTATGATGACTTAATTAGCAGTATAGATTACATAGACGATATTATTTTTGGTTCTACTAATAAATTATATTAAAAAGAACTTTCTAAATTAATATAGGTTGAGTTCGAGATGTCACTCATGAGTGAACTTAACTTCTTTCTCAAACTCCAAATCAAATAAATAAAGGATGAGATTTTTATCCATAAATAAAAATATACAAGACAAATTTTAAAGAAATTTGGATTGGAAAACATAAAAGGAGCTGCTACTCCCATGTCAACTTCAACTAGGTTGGAACAAAACAAATTAGGAAAGAAGGTAAGCAAAATTATATAGAAGTCTAATAGAATCTTTTTTGTATTTGATAGCTTCTCGCACTAATATAATATTTAGTGTAAGCATTTGTGGTTGGTTTCAAGCAAAACAAACTAATACATACTTGGTTGTTGCAAAACGTATTGTTAAATATTTATGTTGCACTAGGTATTTAGTATCCTAAAAACCATAATTTTGATTTGATTGGATATTCAAATGCTGATTGCATTGGTTGTATGATAGATAGAAAAAGTATATCTGGCACTTTCCAATTCTTAGGGGACAAATTATTCTCTTAGTCATCCAAGAAACAAAACTTTGTAACCCTATCTACAATTGAAGTCGAGTATATATCAATTAGGAGTTGTCATGTGTAGAT
The DNA here is from genome assembly GCA_024138005.1 of Lumnitzera racemosa. NCBI lineage: Eukaryota > Viridiplantae > Streptophyta > Magnoliopsida > Myrtales > Combretaceae > Lumnitzera > Lumnitzera racemosa. Next base: position 68,076,318 of record JAMXBC010000006.1, read on the forward strand.
TCTATGGATAAAACAAGGTGTGCCTATAAAATGTGATAATACGAGCGTAAGTAATTTAACTAAAAACCTTGTACACCATTCAAGATCCAAACACATAAAAGTTAGACACATTTTATTAGGGATAATGTTAGTAATAGAGATATAACTATTGAATTTGTATCAATGGATGATTAGTTATCTAATATATTCACAAAACCCCTTAATAAAATAAAATTTGAATATGCAAGAAATGAGATTAGTGTTTGCAACCTTATGTGATCTTTGTTGATTTTTTTTTTTTTTTTTTAAAAATTAGCTTTCTTATATGAAAAGAAAATCATACGTATGTTTTGTATAGGTTTTAAATTGGAAAGTGCTCCCTTGTATACTTATTTTCGACAGTTATATTTTTCCCTTTCTCTAACTGCATAAGTATAACATGTTTTCTTTTATTCTCTCTTACCTCCCTACTCTCTTTCACTCTCTACTTATTACCATATCTATCATGCCCCATTACCTACACAACCTTCTTCTTTCCTTCTTGTAAACTACACAAACTACTTGATAAAAAAAAAAAAAACTACATAAATTGCACGTCATTATCTCTCTCTCTCTCTCTCTCTCTCTCTCTCTCTCTCTCTCTCTCTCTCTCTCTCTCTCTCTCTCTCTCTCTCTCTCTCTCTATTATTCTCACTCACACAGCCATCCCCCTTCTTCAGTTAATTTTAGAAACTGTCTTTCTTCTCTAAATTCTCAAAAATGTCCTACATGCTATCAAGAAAATCAATACGCATTATAGAAAAAGGGCTTAAAACAAGAAGAGGCCCATCAAACACCATGGAAAATCCTTATAACCTTTAAGATGAACCAACTAACTTAGAAAAAACCAAAAGTAAAACCCACAAACAAAACCTACTCAAGACCCAATAACAATCCCAAACTGTTATGGAACCAAAAGTACTTAAGTCTTTCCCTAATGAAAAGATCGGTGAAAGCACAAAAAGGAAGAGGCTTAAAAGAGAAAAAATTGAAAAACTAGTAGCTAAAGTTTTATTAGTTTTCTCTATAAATCTCTCTTAGTTAATAACACAGTGTAGATAACTCCAATATTTGCGGAAAGTTAACTATTAATATGGATAAATCACTCTATAGTTGAACATGTAAGTTGAATTCAAATTTAGAATTCTCTAATTGAAAAACTAGTAGCTAAGTTAATGGAATCCATTGATGAAATAGGGGGGCTTTCAAGAAGTAGAAAGGAGTCGCAAGAAATCGACTATAGGATATAGTAACCAAAGAAAGGGGAAAGCCAATTTTAGAAAGGAGTAAATCAAAGGAAAAATCTAAGGGTTTTCCAAAAGAAAAATTAGAGTCTTTGGAATCAGTACCAATTCGTGCTTGCTTTGAGGAAATTAAGGCAACCAAAAAACTAAAAGATGGTAAAACCAAAATTGCCTATATTTCATCTAAGAGAAAGCTTGATTACATCGAGCCTTATCTATTTGATTTTGAATTTTTCACTAAAAATGGATTCTATTAAGACAAGTTCTTAGACTTAATTGGTTGTAGAAAGATCTGCTATATTGAGACTATGGTGTATGAGAATTGATTTTTAGGTTTTATAAAAACCTGGACTTGTCATAGAGGGATAAATTAAGCTCAAATGTTTTTGTGAAAAAGTTAGAGATTAAAAAAGGAGACTTGATAATGCATTCTGGTTTACCTGTTGTAAATGATGATATTAAGTTGATGAGGATGAGCAAAGAATGGAATTTTAGTGAATTAAACAGTTGTGGAAAAATTTTGGATGGGAAGAAGGTATTGTAGGTTGTTTATTCGATCGCTACACAAGCTTGTTGTAAGTTGCATTCTTTCAAAGAAAGGAAGCACCACTTTAATTTCTAAGGAAGATGCTATAATCATTTTGTCCATGTTGAAAAAAAAAGAAAATTGATTTTCCAAGTTAGATCATTAAACATGCCTTTCTAACTAGGAAAAGGAGGCCTTATGGGAATTTGTCAATGAAATTGTTTGACTTTAAAAAATTGAAAGTTCCCTCTATTACTAAGAGGAAACTCCCCCTTAAAGTCATAAGTGAATATAATGTGCATCATATGGAAATCAAAGGACAAGATTTTGTATACTAATGAGAGGGCATACTATGTACATGATAAGCAATTTGAGGGGGAGAAATTTGAAGATGAGAAATGAGATAATGAATGAGGGGATAGATCAGAGTAGGTACCTGTACTTCAAAATAATACATTTAATAGCTTAGCTATCATTATGCATGCACCATAAACCATCCTTATTTGGAATGAGCAGAGTGGTGTAGCTTATGGTCTTATACTCCCTCTTACATAGTTACGTTCAATGAGCTTATCCACTTGCCTCTTTAGCCAAGCATCCTACCTTAGGTTCATTCAAGAAGCGAGTTGGTTTAGTAAGGCAATTGATGTAGGCTCTAGTGATATGTAGACAAATACCACCCTTAAGCAAGTGCAACTAATCAAGTTATAGTATAAACACAGATTTAAGTCCAAGTTATCGATCCCATAGGGAACTACAAAATTTGAGAAAACCTTAGTTTACTAGCAATTTTCTCTAAAGTTACCAATCATCTAACTTGTCAATTTGATTAACTAGTTACAAACAAAATAAAGATGCTACGATAAAGAAACAATAAACACTAAAGAAAATAACCAAACCAGCAAAATAACAAATAACAAAATAAAATAAGGAAACATAATCCTTATTAAATCTATTATTTAGTACGTAATTCTATGTAACCCTCAATGACCATGGCCATGATCTTAGGTATATCCTTCTTCTTCATGTGCAACTTGTATTTGTTAATGAAATTCCTTAATGAGAGCTATATGACCATGGTACATGGCTGTGTTTATGTACGTATTCTTCTCTAAACACAATTTCTTGTCTAGAGTTCACTCCATTAAGTAGGTCGATTAGTTCGATTAGTTCAATTCCTTGTTAAAGCTCTAAAACTTCATAAAATTTCTTGAAAACTTGTTGTAAGCTTCAAAAACAACTACACATAGAAATAATAACCAACTAAACTCTAATTCATTAGTAATTAATACAAATAATGGATAAAACCATGCAAAACTACCTTAAAATATATATGCTAATTGAATGCTGTCAATAGCGTTAGACTATAGGTAATTCCTAAGGGCACATGTTAGATAATTGATTAGTTAATTTTTAATCTCTTTTAGCACATTATCTAGGCCTTTAGGCTCCTAAAATTTGTGTATTAATAACAACATATTCTCCTCAACCTTCTCAATAGCTCATAACTCTTTATGGGACAACACTAAGGCTTTTTTCTTGTTAGCTCATGTGAGTTAATTATAGGTTTCATTCACTTAGCTAGGGCTCCTTGACTACAGTACAATCTTTTGGCCATCTTTGGTGAAAGCATACATGTTCTTATATCCATCATGCATGATATAACGTTGAACAAGTACGATCTCCTTAAGATTAAATGTGAAACACCCATGAAGATAACATCACATATCACCTTGTCCATGTATAAGCTATAAATAGAAAATGGTATAGTCACTTGCTTGGTTACGTGTAATACACCCTTATCATGCAGCTAATGTAACTTATATGGTCAAGGGTGCTTGGAGGTTGATAACCTTGACTTCTATATTAGTGATTGAGTGATAACATTGGTACAACTCCCCCCATCCACTATGGTAGTGCATAATTGGCCCTTAATTGTACACTTAGTATGAAACAAGTTCTTTATCCAATCTTCATCAAAGCTCGACATTGAACTTAAGATTCTTCTCAAAACCAATGTCATGACTTCTCTACGATTGGTGTAGACACAAGTCTCCTCCTCAGACTTCTTTTTAGCCTTTCTATCCTCCTTAACATTCTTACCCTTACTCTTATCAATATTTCCTGAATCATTACCTTAGATCACTATAACACGTCAATTAGGATACTAAGAAACCATGTGTCCATAACCTAGGCATTTGAAGCACTTTATCTCATTGGTCTTTCGTCTGGAGGGTTAACCATTCTCAAACTTCTACTTTAAAGGCTTGTCAATAAGTTAGCTCTTCAAATTGCTTTGACCACTAGTAAGTCAGCTATGTACTTCCTCTACTCTTGCTAGCCTTCTATGCTCGGACTAACTAACTTGGCTAAGAAGAACTGTCCAATTTGAACTAAGTCAAAACGGAGTGTTATACATTTGTTTCTCAACTCTTTGGCTAATCTTAGTCACCTCTTCTAAAGTATAAAACCCTTGAATTTCTACTACGTTGCAAATGTCATCTTTAAGTCTAGAAATAAATCTTCAAATGGTGTAAGCTTTGTTCTCATTCACATCAATACAGATCATTAAATGTATCCTATAGATAGGACTTAGGGATAAACCTTCCCATCGATAGCCTCTTCATGAATTTCTAGTCTGTTGCAAACGTCATATTTAAGTCTAGAAATAAATCTTGAAATGGTGTAAGCTTCGAGCTCATCCACATCAACATAAATCATTATCATCTAAAACTCCTTAACATATTCATTAACAGTTCAGCATCCTCAACAAAGCTTTTGTAGCCTCTCAAATGTATCCTATAAATAGGATTCAAGGATAAACCTTCCTATTAATAACCTCTTTATCTCCTCCTAACTTCGGATACCACATCAACCATCTCTTCTCCAGGCATTTAATTAGGCTCTTCCACTACATGGGGGTATAATTAGAGAACTTAAGGAAAATAAGATAGACCTTGACATTTTTAGTATATTGCTAGCAATCAAACACCTTCTAAGCCTTTTCTTCCTACTTAAGATTCTTGTCTACATCTACATTCCCAAACTAAGCTGAAATTTAGACCTTGACACTATTAAGTCCTCTAGGAGCTTCGCGACCTTATTCCTTGGCCCTAAAATATTCCTCATCATTTTCCATCTCTTCCTCCTCTTCCTTGACATCATCAAACATAAGTATTCACCTAGCAAGTCTTTCCACTCCTCTAGCTTAGGCATTCAGAACTGGGTAGTTAGATTGGCCCATGTAGCCATCACCTCGGTTATGCATCTCATTAACTCAAATGTTATTTTGCTCAGCTCTAACAAGTCGACCATTATCCCCTATGGTCATACCATGCTTTTCATAAAATTAGTAAGCCTATCAACTTCTCATAAATAGACCTTATAGTGTGGCTTCCATGCTAGCTACAACCTTGTGCCTTACTTTTACTATCTTCAATGACAACTCCAACACTTGAATTTGACATCATCAATCAATAGCAAACAATTGTTATATCAAAACAAAACCCTTTCCTCAACTAAATTGAACTTCATCTACTTAATACTCTTCTCTAAAACCACCACCAATGGCCAAGATACTAAACCCAATAACTTCAAACCAGTAACTCTATTTTCGAGTGGTAAAGCAAAGTATCCCTAATCAATACATTAGCTACCTACTATAGCAACTACTCACACTCACGACTAATGCACCCCAACACATATATACTATAGTAGTTATAAAGGAACACAATAGCTACAAGTAGCAATATACATACGACTCCACTATACCTCATACACTCCCTTGTTAAAACCATAGTGTAATATCTGAAAAGTCGATTTGTCTTAGGTCAAACTAATGAGAATGTACCATGTCGGAACCAAAGTGAAGAAAAGCTAGTAAAATCCAAGTGCAATCAAGTGGATATGGCACACTAATCAATCTACATAGCTTAATGAGCTCTTGATATGAAGCATAAGACATTTACTAAGGTTACCTACCACAAACTCTTGCTAAAGGAGTTAGATAAGAGTTAGGTTTCTCAAAAGGAGCACTCTCAACCTAGGAAGAGGAGGAAGAGTAAGAGAAGAAGAAGTAATGTTTGTGAAAATTCATTTAACTTGTAGCTAATCACAAGAGTGGCCTTTTATGCTCAACCACTAGGTTTCCCAAAAAGTGGAAATAACTAAAAAGGGTGAATTACAAAGAGATTCCTAGTGTACAAGTTAAAAGGATGAAATGGACAAATAGAATAAAGAATATGTCAAAGAGTCATCACGGGATCGTATACCTAGGACTTATGGCTTCCTCTAGTTAGCTATTATAACAAGGGCTAGCAATTTATGTTATCATATTATGCTTTAACTCGTGACATGATTTGTTTATTAATCATGTATGAATGCTTCAGCCCGTAACCTACCGTATCCCATATCTACGTGTGACCCATTCATCTTATCTTTTAGTTTTATACTAATTTGTTTAAAGTTACCTTCTAAGTTAACAATTCCATATTGGTTGCTTATCGATAGAATTCTATTATAAAATTGTTTTATGATGTCCTAATTAATTAAGTGCTTTACCTAGTTAAGGTGTCACATATACTACCACTACTTAAACATGTACACAAGTAATCAATCAAATTGATTATTGCTCATTTTTAGTGAGCAACAATTAATTATTAATTACTATTAACTTTCTAAGGATCTAACTAATTTAGAAAGATGAGACTAATTTTTAATTGGTGTGCTAATTATTGTTTCGTAGCAATTATACTACTCTTAAATAACCTTATTTGGAAAAGTTCATGATGGCAAGCTTCATAATCTAAATCTTCTAAATATTGATTTTGGTTTAGGTACATATTAAATCTATGTAAGCTTCATAATCTGATCTTGATCAATTTAGTTTAATTTACTTAGTTTGTTAAGTGTTATAGAACAATTCACAAAAAAATAAAAAATAAAAAGAAGATTTCCAACATTTGTATGTAATTTTTCACATAAGGTCTTAAATAAAATAAAAAATAATGGATTGGAGGCCTAATTAGAGTCAATTAAGCAATTCCTTTTATATTATAGAAGACACAAATTTTTCATAAGAAGAATACTTGTTTGAGAAGAAGATGCAATACAAGTGTAGCTGCTTGGATATGGAAGTGAGATAAAGAGAGAAGCAGGAATGAACCTTAATTGTGACTTGATGTCTTTTACTTTGTGTTTTATATATATATATATATATATATATTTTAATTTTTTTTTATATTATTGCATTGATGGGGAAAATGGAAAAAACAATTAAAGAATGAAAATACAAATTTAATGTTAAATAGGTTCACAAGTCCAACCTAAACCTATTTATTTTAATTAGTCTATAAATGAGTTTAGGTCCTAGATATAAACCTAGACACTAATTTCATCAGGTCTAAATGGGTCTAGCCCATTTAGGTCTTGCATGGATTTTTTTCACACACTAACCTGTTTAAAGTGTATCGTATCATGTCTAGGTTTATCGTATCTAAATCCCAAATTGCTTATCTTATTTTTGAAAAGGATGGAAGATAATATGCATAGCTAGTCCTTAGTGAAAAAGGAGCTTGTAAGCTCAAATCAACTTAGTAACCCATTGGACAACTTGGCAGTAAGTAGATCAAGTTAGGACTACTTAACATTAGACTTACTTAGCATTTAGGCAAGGTTGATATGAGGTTAGGTTATCTAGCTTTCTAAGGTTTGCCATCCTATCTTGAAAGAGGTTAGTAGCAATCCTAGTCGCAACACTAATGTTAGATTCTTTGGTTAAGTAAAGTGTAGTAGACTTCAGTCATGGGAAAAATCTTCATCCTCAAGCGATTCTCGAGCTAGGATACATTAAGTCAAGCCTTAGAGTCCTTAGACTCAACTTTTGGTCATGGGTCCAAGGTGTCAATTCCTATCATCAATAGGATCTATGACCTTACAAAATATGAACTAAGAAGACTAAGGAAAAAGAATCTTTTGATGTAGCCACTTTTAGGAATATATTGAAAAAGGCAAAAGATTGAAGAAAGAAGTGGAAAGTAAGAAAGTTATACTTCTTTAATCACTAGAAAACTTTCAAACACCCAAAGGATGGACAATGGAAGAAACAATTAAAAGAACTCCTGAAATTAATGAATGTCCAAGAGATCACTATTTAGGAGGATGGTGGAAATCTTCAACTAACACCCTTTAGAGAGCCTCCATAAACACAAAAATTATAGATGTATGTCCCGAAGGATTGATTAATTAAAGAATAGATATAGTTAAGTAGATTGCAAAAGAATATGCTAAGATAGGATCTATAAAGTGTGAAAGGAAATGAAAGATGCTGAATAAGAAGTTGAAATTCTAGAGGAAAAAGAATCTTTAAGGTTAAACTTAATGAATGATGAGGAGTAAGGGGAAGAATCTAAGGAAACACAATAGGAAAGGAAAAATGCCATACTACAATCTCAAGGAATCCCCATCGCATGAGAAATTAATCAAAGGAGTAGAAAGTGCAGTGTAAAAAGAAGTGGGAGGAATACTAGAAAAGTTGGATAAGCTAGTTTTTGAAAAGGTTATATGTTTAGCTAACAAGGTTACGAATAAGATGAAACAATTTAAAGGAGAAGTTGACTTAAACATAAAGAAACAATAAAAAAAAAAAAAAACCTCGACAACATGATAGGTCACATCACGTTCATAAAAAAGGAATTGACAATAATTTATTGGTTGTTTGGTGGATCAAAAATATCTTCGAAAGAAGTTCTTCCAAAACCAAGCCAACATCAAATCTCTACTACCTTCTCCATGATCTAATTAAATTTCTTCTAAAATTATTAAGAAACTTAGTTTATGTATTGATAAGTTACATTTGATGTTTGGATAAAGTTATAATTACTTTTTCCTAATGATATTGCATATGAAAGATTATGCAAGAATTATTTATGTGATTAAGACATTAGTAAAAATTCTAAATGAATATGATCAAAATAGAAAGAAATTACAACTTTATGCAAGGATCACATAAAATTCTTATACTCTATAATATAGGGAGAGCAAAAGGATTAAAAATCCTTACAATTCCCTAATATATCTTTGTCATGTAGGGAAGAATATATTTTTAAGATAAGAAGTATCTCATATTTAAGAGTATTCTATATGTAGGTTACATTTTTATTATCATAAATCCATTCTTTATGCATTTTTTCATGATAACAAAAAAGAAGAGAAATACTAAGAAAACATAAGAAGACAAACAAAACAAGTGAAGAATCTTGAGAAAGAAAAAGAATATATATAAGAAATAAAATGAATACATTGAATTAATAAAAAGGGTTGAAATCACTTTGATAGATTGCATATATTAAGAGCAAGGATTAAACAAATCAACCAATTCAGTTTTTGGTTGGAAACATTGTTTGTTAAGATAAAGTAACAAAAGTTTGTTTAGAGAACGAATTAATTTTTGTCCTATTTAGTCATCAATATTGACTATATGTCTTTTATAGAAGAGTATTTTGTCACCATAAAAAGGGGGCAGATTAATAGAACACATGAAACAAGCATTTTGATGATAGCAAAACACACATTCTTAAAATTACTAATGAAGTTACTAAGTGTGTAGAAAAGAACATTTGGTTTTGTAAAAGAATATATGATCATGATTAAGGAGTGTTTAGAATAGATAATGGAACCACAAAAAAGAGCTACTTTATCAAAACCAAATAATAAAAGGAAAAAATGATAGATGAGAAAAGAAAAGAAAAGTAAAAACAAAACAAGAAAAAGTAAAGTTCCAAAAGCTAATGACCTATCAAAAATAGAAACATTGGAAATTCAAAAGCTATACAAGAAATTTTATGGTTATAAGAATAAACTAGATGTAATTCTAAAGCAAAAACTTAAGACAAAATTTGGAAGTAGAAGCATGAGATAAAAGATAAAAATAATGAAGGTTCAAAAGATGCAAGACAAGCAGAAGTTAGATAGATTTTGAGAACGTTCTTAGAAGCATGGTAACATGATAAAAGCATTAGAATAGAGTCAACAATAAACAAAAAAAAAAAAAAATCACAGGTCAAGATCTAATATTCAAAAGATGATATGTTTAGGTAATGTATCTGATTTACTAGGAATAACAAAAACAATATTCATTTGAATCATTCAAAGGAAAAGTTTTCTAGAAAAAACAAAAGAAGGAAAGTCAAGATTACACAACTTGTTTGAAAAAAGGAAGACACAATGTAAGAATTGAAGAAGATTATAAGACTAATAGCTATATAACGACTATTTCAAAAGAAACAACATTTGAACATTAAAGCAATATCTATTTAAAAGGAAGAAAACTTAAGAAACAAAGAAGAGGAAAAAAAGACAAGAGAAGAATTATGAGAAGTAAATATGTAAATCTACTAAACAAGCGATTTATGTGATCAAAATTTATGAACTAAAGTATTATATCAAATGTTGACATTGAGATAGTAAGTTGAAATGAAAGGAATCATATTGTAATACTCATTGAGAGCAACTAAACTTTTTAAACTAAGTGGAGTACGATTTGATAGATTAGTAAAAGATATTTTGTAGACTTACGCTTACTCTTATAGTAAGGAGTAAGGAGGTAAGGCAAAGTTGTAGGTAAGGAAGCCAAAGTTATGAGAACTGTGTAGCTCATTCTAATTTTTTTTTTTTTTAAAAAAAATAGTAGATACTCAAGTCAAGGACATGTTCTGTAACACTATATGCTTGAACAGTGGACAAATGCACTATTTTTTAGCACTTTAATACTTGCAGTGATGTGCTTGGTTTTAAATGTGATTACTTAACCACAAACACATAAGAATTGACAAGGATTAGAATTAAGAGATGAAGATCATATTAAAACTTTGAATTAGATTTTGCATATAAATCTTTTATCTAAATTTGTTAGGTTTTTAATACATTAGGTATAACAATAAGTTTAGTGATCGCGGTTAATCTTAAACAGTAAAAAGTGGCAATTAAAGCTAAAGTTTCATATTATAAAGTAATAATCAATTTAACCCCTCCTTAATTATTTACTAGCACCAAGTCAGTTTCTAAAAGCTTCCGTACCCCTTTCTCAATGGTTGCTTATCATTTGGGGGCAAAGTGTCTCCTCTTTTACTTGATAACCTTTGCCTCAAGGTGAATATTGAGATGATGGGTGATAACTTTGGGAGGAATGCCTAGCATGTTTGAGAGGGACCTAATGAAGATATCATGGTTTCTTCTAAGGAAGTAAAATAGCTTATCCTTGAGGTAGGGTAAGAGAGATGTCTCGACTTATGTGACTTGTTCCTTAGTATGTCTAAGATGTACTAGCTTAGTCTCTTTGACAAGCTCACCTCAAGGTTTAGGCTTCTTCTTAAGCCTAGTTTAAAAAATGTTTATAAAGTTCCTTCATTGCAAGGCTTATAGTTAGAAATCTCATCTTAGTTGCTATTTACAATGCCATATGCTAACCCTTGTTATGGTCGGAAATTTGGCTTTTAGGTAAGTTGTATTCATAGATATCTCAAGGAATTTTGAGTAGGTTGTCCCAAGATGACACTGTATAACTAGTAGTTGGCAACCAAAAAGTCAAACATCACATCAACCATATATTTCCCATTGTTGAGCTATATGGGCTGAGTGATAATTCCCATGGTCTTCATAGGTTGATTGTTAAGCCCAAAGAGATGGTATTCACATGACTTTAGCTTAGTTGGGATTTTATCCTTCATCTTCTCGTAGGCCTATCTGTATAGGCTATTTGCAAAATTGCCATTATCGATGAAAATTCATACGACATTAAGCCAACGATCTTGGCCTTAATAACCAATAAGTTATTGTGAGGGTATTGAATACCATCGAGGCTGTTGTCAAAGAAGGTAATGGAAGTGTCAATTTTGAGCTTCTTATTTTATATGCTAAAGATGTCGTAGTATGTCTTTGCTTAGTCTAGGCCTTCGTTTGTGAATTTAACCAAACCCTGGATGCAAGACTACCAACAATGGTGTTAAGTCATCTACTCAGCATAAGATGGTTCTTGGTGTTTTTGTTATTGTCACATTAGACGTTATTAGTGGCCTAGTAGTTGTCATTAGATCTTTAGTGTTACGGGGATCAATCATCATCATTGTGCCGACTTTGCTTGTTTTCAGCAATGTATTAATAGAGGTACCCCCATTTGATGGCATCTTTAAAGATGGTCAATAGTGTAGCCCATGTCATTATGGAACTCATAAAACTTATCATTATTCCTCTTACCAAGGTTAACTTTCATTCGCATTAGCCAACTAAGATATCCTTATTCGTAACTTTAAGAAGTATCTAGCCCTTTGATTTGGTAAGTGGTGTGTAAGCATCAAATCGAGGGATGGTGCATTTATGGTCTCGACCATAACCATCCCCATTTGGTGATGAGATCATCTTTTGCTGGGGTTCCTTAATTAAGGCTCAGTCCTTGATGCTAGCATCTTTCTTCTTATTTAAGGAGTTAGAGCTCACTAAGCCCTAGGCCTAGAGATTGTCCTCTGCAATGATGTATGTCACAACCTTCTTATGAAACTACTACATAGATGTTGGCCTCTTTTCTGCTAGTAGAAGGAAAAGGAAACAGTCATGTCAAATACCTTGTATAGCCATATTTAAGGTGATGCTCGATTTGACATTGGGATATCAAGCTAAGCTATTGCGATGTGATGAATATTATTTTATAGCAACCTGTCAAGCCTTTGCTTGATAGTGCATAAGCTCATCAAGTCCTTAGTCGGCATTTCCTGGCAAGTGTTTGTGAAACTAGTTAGGGTAGCCTCAAATTATTATACCAGGTTTAAGCTACTTGTTTTAATGTGCTAAGGGAAGCCTTACATATGATGGCTTCGCTTTAGCCATGAAGATTCATCTGGGATCATAATTGGGTAAGGTAATCTATGGGGCCGGTAGTCCCATCATTGGATTCTAAGCTTATAATCCATACATGTAGAGGTGAGGTATCCTCTTGGATTTCTTTGTTAAATGGGGATCGATCCTAGGATAAGGAGTCTTGATATTTGCACTTCTTTAACTTGTAAAGCTTGATATGTTGCATTATGACCTTTATGAGGGGTGTTTGCTTTGGCATTTTGGAGGAAGTTTTAGAAGTAGACCTCAGCCTATTTAGCTTTGCAATTAGAGGGCTTAGCCCTATTATGCAAGCCAGTAAGAGGGACTACCTTCAACGTAGCCCCACTACAAGATGTAGAAAGTAAGTCACCAATATGTTGGTTATTGTTTCTTAATGGTAGTGGTGGCAACTCAATCGAGTTGTGGTCCTCCGCCTACTCCATCATGGAATAGTATACTAAGGTATTTCTCTCTCAAGAGTGTCTATGTGTTTATAGAGGCTTTAGCTCTTGTTGAGCACTTGTTGTGACAAGTGTTCCATCCTAGTAAGATGTTTGTAGTTACCTTATAGCAGTAAAGGGATTAGAGGCAAGGTAGTTAATGATCGCCTCACGAAGGAGCTGCTCTGGCTTATTGTTAGAACTAACTGAAGGTCAAGGGTGATTGATCACTTGTTTAAATTTAGTGGAATGAGTGTTACTAGCTACTATAAGGAGGTTAGTTATGACCATGCATTGTTTTCGAAGGTTTAGAGACTGCTATATAGGTGTTTTAAGGTGTTCATGAGCAGTTTTAATATGCTATTTACATGGTAAATACTATATGTTGATATTGGATTTTCGTTTGGCTAAGTAATAGGATTTAAGTAAATTGCAACAATACCAAACCTCTAAGATGGGTGTTGGAGTTTACTCTAATATGACCACTCTAATACTTAAATCAGTCGTAGGTAGTATTAAGACAGAGTAAGTACATAGGAGTATATCTAAATGTAAAAGATGGGACCTATAACATATAGTTGATTTGGGTATTTATAGACTAATTGCTGAGTTTTCATTGGTCGATAGCCTTCTTCCTAAGATGTCATTTGTCAATCTTTTAAGGCATAAGGTTGGTGTGATCTTTTGACAAAGATAAGGGATAAGTAGCATAATTAACCTTAGCCTTACGCCCATCCCTTTGACTTAATGCATTGCTAACACCATAAGCCCCATACACACAATGTTCCAACATTAGACGTGACTCAAACACCAAGTCCCAATGGGTCAGTTGTGAGATTCTATGGGTGAGGCTTTTGCTCTCTAGGCCGCTAGACTCTATTGTGTTTAGGCTATTGGGCTCAGTCATATGGGGCTCTAAAGCCTAACATAAAATTAACTATCAACAAGTTTACTGCTTTTTTATTTTGTTTATGTATTTTTTTGTGTGAAGAAAGAGTAATGTAAACATACATAGATAAAAAAATAAATAAATGAATGAATAAATAAATAACAACTCGACAGACAAAAAGCACATAGATGTAGAGGTCAGCAATAGAATAATAGTGACGCAATCTATTTGGATTTTTTTTTCTAAGATTTGGAAAAAAATTGAGTTGTATCTTTATTGATATTCTAATGTTATGTTGAAGTATAATGAGTTGGGTTCTAAAGGTCTACAAATTTTATAGTCCCACATAATTTCAAAGAAATGTGTTATGGGCCATATTGAAGCAAGAGTAAGGTAGCCTAATAGCAACCAAGAAGTGGTTAAACCATAAGATACAAGGGTTATACAATGCCCCCCTATCCTATACCATTAATGCCCAGTTAGTACAATTATTTACAAGAAGCATTTAAAATTAAAAGAAGGCTTTGAAAGCCCTTTTTCATTTTAGAATCTCCTTATGGCTAGCCCACACGCTTCCTGAGTGAATTGACCAAGCTATTTAGCTTAATTCAATTCCCCTTTGTCCTCAATCTGACTTACATTAAATCTAAACCACTCATTATGAGCTACTCAACTAGATCAAGGAAAAGTTTCATTCTTTCAAAAGGCCTTTTTTATTTTTGTTTTTTCAAAAATGGAATCAACATTGATTAAGACTGGAAAAAAGTGAAATCTAGGTATATAGATAGATAAAACCTAATTTTAGCCACTAGTTTATGGTAACTAAGACCATTAAAAAAAGGACTAAGAAACCAAAAAGAAGGCCCAATACCCAAATCTCAACCTTTAGCCTAAAACAAGGCCAAAACCCTTAGGAGTTAATTTCCAACCATTAGACAATGAAATTGTTTAGTCTAATCCAAAAGGTTGCAGGTCTAATCTGACCAAATGAAACCCACTACCTAATAGAACACTAAAAAAATTGAAAATTGATAACAAAAATGCTAAAATAGAACTTAAAACAAAGTAGTTATGACCAAAATATGAGACAAGGAAAAACCAAGTAATATAGCGAATTAATCTATAATCTTAGTGTAGTAAATATCTATTACTTACTATAGTCATACCCTTCAAGTGAATTAAATTTAGATGTCAATACTATTAAGGATTATTGAGATTCATAGAAGATAATTGAGTTAGTGATCCTACCCTTGTTTTCTAGTGCTTTTGCTCATAGTATGGAGTACTAAAACTTATATGATAAATGAAGATTGATGTACTTAGCGGAATTGTAGGGAATGTGCATGTGCTTGTTCTTGGTTACTATTACCAAATAAAATACCATAAAATATCCAAATGCTTCTTACTTGCTACATTATTTAACTAATAGGATTTTGGAGTGTCTACTATGTAATGTTTGGCCACTTGTAAACTTGACTTAATAACTATCTCATTCCTAATGACTAGTGATACATTGCATCCTATTGCATTGATGAGTAAGGGCATTAGCAATGTAAGTGTATGAGAGATCATGTATGTTAGATATATATATTGTATTTGTGTATATTTTCTATCGTACGATGTATTTGTGCAACATGTTCTTACCTTGACCTTTAGGATCTACGAAGCTTTAGGAAGTAATACCCTCTACTTAAGGCCAAGCCATACTATTAGCTAATGGTGAGAGAGACTACGTGAGCTCCTCCTCACAACCATACGTAAGATGGACTATGAGTACAAGAATTAAGGGATCATGTATCTTAGATTAGAATTGGGTGCTAGTATCTAGGTTCTAGCATGTCTAAATACTTCTTAACCCAAGAAACGACAGGTGTAAAACCATACTATATGTAGTTATTGATTGATTGTATACACTGTTTGCATTGCATACGCTTATACATGCGTTCATATGTTTAATAAACAACTTACTTATTATTGTTTGCTAGTATGATTAGAGGGATTGCTCAATAAGTTGGATATAGCTAAACCCTTGATAGTTTCTTTATAAGTTTTATAAAGTTGGGGTTAGGATAGGATTTGAGTGTAGAGTTCTCCATCAAGATGAGAAAGTAAAAGGATAAGTATGGAAAAGCAAGTAAGATAGTTGAATTAAACCTTCAAAGTGATAAGTAGCTTTGTGACTATTAGAATTTAGATACCTATTCTTATTGTTTTTTGGGTAATTCTAACTCTTTGTGGTTTTGGTGAACTATAGACTACTAGATCACTTAACTTACAAGGCGGTTTTATATTATGTGTGCTCCTATTACATTAAGATTTTAGGCAAAACCACTAAGCCTCCTTTTGTAGTGTTACATAAGGCTTAGTGTGCATGTTTAAGCCTAGAATAGATTTTAGGCATAAAGAGATTAATTAGAAGCCCAATTAATTTATAAGACCTGATTTGAAATTTTTGTTAAATGGGTCATTCAATGGGTTCAATAAGTTATTTGACCCATTAGAATAGGTTAGATATAGGTTTATGGTCTTAAGATGTAAATTGGACTTAAAATGAGTTAAAGGGCCCATAAGTCAAGCCCTAAGACCACTTGAATGCCCATGAATGATTGGCATGCCATATGAATAAGTCCTAATTAAGAAGCCCAGTAAGCCTATTCTTATTAAGTGATTTAAAGAACCTATAATAGGCTTAGATAAAAATTAAGGCCATATTAACTAATAAGGGTTATTTAAACCATGAAATCATAAGGGATGAGCTTGGAACTAAAATTGAATTTGTCTAACCAACTTAGTAGCCTTAGAATAATGCATTAAAAGCCTAATAATAAATAAATTAAGCCCATGTTAATGGGCTTTAGGTCTAAAATAAAGCGTAAATACCCTTAAGTTAATACTTGAAATGATTAAGTAAATTGATAGAAGGATTATAGGTAAAGACATAAATTAAACTTAAATATTTTAGGCCTAATAACAATATGGAGCCTAATTAATAATAAGAAATGACTAAAATAAGGCCTTATATACTCAAACACTTAATTGTACTAGAAAATCATCTAAGTAAAAAGGGGAACATTTTAAGTTTGAATTTGACCCCTTTCAAAACTTATGGTTATGGGTCCTAACTACCAAAATGGATCCCACCATCTGAAAGTACATCCAAAATCTATGAAATTGTCTATAAGAATGCTAAAAAGGGACTTAAGATAAAGAAGTTATAGCAAAAAAAAAAAATTTTAACCATACTCAAGGATTTTGGCAAGCTTTAGTAATTAGATAGACTCTTAAGTTCTTAAAGAAACCTTATTTCAATTACTTACATAGATTTTATTATTATTATATATTAGGTGACTTAATTTCTACTTCAAGAACCCTAAAGGCTAAGAAAGTAAGCCAGCAGGCAATGTAAGGGATTTTTGATGATCTGTTATCTGCTTATGTTTGATGATTACTTGATGTTCTGTTGTTTGCCCTTAATTATCTATTTAAATGATTGATTGTTTGTATGCTAGCATTCATTAACTTGCTTGAATGGTAGTAACCCATATTAATTAATCTAGATCTTTATAATATTTAGTGAATTGTGATATTGTTGAAGTTTAATTACCCTTTCTTGTTATTTTGGTAAGTGATTCCAACTTTTTGCTATCTTAGTGGACTATAGATTGTTGGGTTACCCCTAGTTTCTTTTATAAATAAGTAAATGTATATAAAATAAATAAGCACCATTAGACCTCTAACTTATGAGACGATCTTTATATCATGAGTACATATGTGATATGAAGATTTTAGACAAATCTTACTAAGCCCCCTTTTAACGTGTTACAATAGTGGTATTAAAGCTCTAGGTTGTCAAAGGTAAGACTAACCTACCAAATGATGAGATAAGGTAAAACCTAGGTAGAACTTAGATTGAAGAATAAAGACTTAAACTTCTAGAATATACACTATATATAGTAATACTTATATGTATTTATGTCTATGTATATGTATAAGTACATCCATTAACTATTAACCTTACCAACTAAGAGACCCTTAATGAACTCACCTTAAAAACCTATATGTTGTAAGTTTCAAACATTGGATCGTAAGAGGTAATGAGTAGCTGTCAAAAACTATATGAGAGTAATAACCTTTAGAAAGGTTAAACTAAGGAGATATGTGCATTAGAAAGTAAGAGTATGAAAGCATTTTAGTTGAAGATTAGAAGTGGAGTATACTAATCTTGAAACGTTAACATTGGTAATTAAAGCAACGATTTCGAATTGAAAATTTCAGTATGATAACATAAGCTAAGGGAGGTACCATGATAGTCAATTTGCAAACTAGCGATTAAGTAGCGTAAAAAGTATAGGTCATGAAGTGATGCTATGAGAATGCAATTTGCATTAATACTTAGAAAATTGTGATGAGACACAGTGCTGGTTAACAAATGTTATGCTAAAAAAATATTTTAGCAAACCTATTTGACTATGTTTGGTGAACGTTGACCTTACAATTTAATATATTTAGTGGGATTAAGAAGTCTTATGGACCATTAACCCTCAAGATATGAATTTTAGTCATAGAGTAGTATAAAGGAGGTTAAGAGAGAATATGATTCAACTAAAGAGAAGAGACACTAATGTATGAAAAACCTCCCATTTGATGAATAGGTCGAGATAAATTATTGTAAAAAAGATTTATTGATTTTTCTAAATAAGAAACATTTATTATTTAAGAAAAAAGGAACTCAAAGAGTATATGAATAAAAGTTATATATATATATATTGTTTGTAAAAAGCACTAATGTTTTATTCCTAGAAAAAAATAATTCTTTTTTCTTTCAAAGTAATTCCTCATTTTTATTTTCTTTTTTTAATTATTTTCATATTGAAAAGCATGTAGGCCCTATTAGTCTTGAGAGCGGTGGTTATCCCACAACACCCATAAGAACTACAAAATGCCCTTAATTCTATTCTTTATTTTGTTTTATTTTTCATTTTTTATTATTTATATGTGTGGACCCTACTCATCCCTAAAAGGTGATTACCCCACGATATCAAGAACTACAAATGCCCCTATTTTATTTACAGTAAAAAGTTATCAAAAAAAGTAAATAAATAAATAAGAAAGAGAAGAAGGAAAGAAAGAGATAAATAAATAAGTAAAATAAAATAAAATAAAAGGGAATCAAATAAACTTACATCAAATATAGGTCAAGAGTTAGAGTGGGTCAAAGCTCTATGGATCCAAGTCAATTCAAGTAACCCCTATATGGATTAAACAAGAGAGAGAAAAGTAGTAGTGGTGGGTAGTTGGTTCAAACTGCTCTGTCTACTGTTTTAGGTAGGTCAAGATACTTTCATTAGGTTTTTAAAGAAAAAAAATTAGTGGTGGTGCCTTAGACTAAAATAGTCATTTGAGTAGTTGTTGAGACTAGGCCAACGTGGAAGAGAGAGAAAGCGATGGCCATTCCACGATTGGAGGTCAATTAATGCGAGCTAGGATTGGTTTCCTGTATTTTGGGTGTTAAGGAACTCACTGAAGTGTTAAGTTTCATTTGAAAACCATTGAAAGGTTATGGTTTTAAAGAGTGAATATGGAGCACAAGTTGGTAGAGATAGAAAGTAGTTGTGATAGCGTTATGGAGAGATTTCAAGTAAAAGCTCATGTCTAGAAGAGATTGTACTCGGAGAAGAATATCTCATAAAAACAAGTATATTCAATATCTGAGAGGAATGCAAGATATTTCAGCTATAGTGAAAAGGGACTATTTATGATAAGTCTCTAAGGTAACATTATAAATAAGGACAATTACAAAAAAATGATAAAGAAGAAAGTGATTCCTAGTATGTATGTAAGGGGTGGCGAAAAAGGCAAAATAGTATAATATAAAAAAAAGTGATAAATAGGTGGTAGCTTATCAATGGGTTCCTACAAGAGAATCTTAAGGCGTGGCGGTTGAGTTAGGTTTAGGATGCGGTAGCTGCAAATTGGTAGTATTTGGAATTACTAGGACAAATAGGGGATGCTACCATTCAATAAGCCAAAAGAGAAGGACCCAATATGTAGAGGCCTCAGCTTCGGCACTTGATAAGTCGACCTCGGCACATGAAATTCTTATAGGTTGAAGTAAGGCTTCGTATATATTGATCTCAGCCTCATCACTTAGCTAATTGGCTTTGATACATGAGTGGTTGGTGACAATACTAAGATCAGAACAAAGCAAGGCATATCCAAGCTAGGTTCTCAAGGAGTTCACCTACTGTTCTTCTATATACCATGTTTCGTCCTTAGTAGGCTAATGAGAGAGAATTCTTTTAATGAGAGATTGAAGGCCTTGGAGGTGTACACGAGTAAGAGGGTCAAAGGCCGATAACCAATCAAAAAGGGACTACTAATGGCAAGTTCAAGCTTGATAAGTATGAAAGAACAAACTTAAATATACCATGTTTAAGAGCGAAATAATTCAATTTAGTATTGGCTCATATATAGGGAAGACATGAACTTTCCTTCACAAAGCTTAGAAGCTTCATTTTTTTTTTTTTATTCTATTTAAGCTCAAATTTGCAAGTTGTTTTTCATACATCTTGTGATTTTTCCAAACTTTGAAGCCTAATTTAATGCTTTAAATGAGTGAATCTAGATAATAAAATGGTTTTAATTCAAAATAAGCCATGTCAACTTTTCAATTCACAATTTGTTCGATGAATAATGTTGAAAATCGTCTTAAAAAGGACCAAAAATTAAGGGGGTTTCATGGTTTCTTTTTTTTTTCTCCCCCATTTATGCAATTTCTAAGCTCCTTCGGAAGATAACAATGGTAAGGTCAATGTCAACCCTCGTGCCAATAGGAATGTGCCATGTGGCACTTTGATGGCCAAAATAAAAATGGTGTTTAATGCCTCTACTAGGAGTCGAACTTGTAACCTCTTGAAATCATCACATGCAGCTATCAACTACGCTACTATAAAAATTAATTTTCAACTAGATGCCCATTTTTGCCTTGTAGATCCAATCACGTACCTATTTGACTTCTAGTTGAACCCATTGACCCTAAAAAATTAAAAGACCCCTAAAATGAGATGTAATGACCCTAGTTTCTCTAAAAAACCTATATTTTTGTATTTTTGCTACTTTCAGTTATTTTATTTTTTTTATTTTAAATTTTTTGCATTATTATAATCTCTCTTTTTTTGTGTGTGTGTTTTCAAACTTTTCTCTCTTTCTTTTTTGTGTTTTTCTAAATTAGAGCCTTTCCTTTATTATTTGAGAACTTTAAAATAATAGGGCTGGAAGAAGGAGGGGGTTGCAAAAAATGAGTGTTTATAGCTATCCCTCTTTATGCTGAATTTTGGTAAAAATTTTACCCTAAAGAAAAAAGAGATACCATTTTCGATATATGAAAGATATGGGTAATGTGACCCACTAGGAATGGAAGGATATTGCTATTAAAGAAGGATAAGGCTCCTATGAGATATTCTATGCTTGAAGATATTTGAAGAGATAAGGCTCCTACAAGACATCCTACTCTAAAAGGTATTTAAAGTTATACGAATTCTTTTAGATATCCTACCCAAAAAGGTATTCCAAGGAATTGAGCTTCTATGTGGTTTATCATAAAAATACCCTTTAACAAGATGTCCAACTATAAATGGATGCAATAGCACTAAGCTAATCTAAGGAAGGATAGGACTCCATTGCAATCTATCTTAATAAGAACCTTTGGTGAGATGTTTAATCTTAAAGTAATGCAATAGTGTAAACTCTACTTTTAGTGAGCCTATGATTCGACTAAGAGTACTTCTTGAATGTTCTCAAGGATCAACTAAATTGAGAACTCAATTTTACAATTAAAAATGAACTTACTTTTCTAATTCAAAAGCCTATTATCAATAAAACCCGAACATGAAAAACTACAAACTCTAAGTCACCTAAACCCCTAAACTATAAAACAATTAAGGAATTTTAACCCTAAGTGACTAATCGATAATTTAATTTGAATAATTTCATTCAACTCTAGAAATTTTCATAATTTTATAAGAATTAAATCATCATTTACAAAACAATTCAAGAAGTAAATTCTAAAACAATTTCCTATAAGACGTCCCTTATCTTCATGTCTAAGCTTTACATGTAAATAAGTAGACCAACTAATCACTTTAAATAACTTGTCAATTGAGAGTTGAAGTCATTTATCAATTGATAACTTATCAAAAACTAGTGATAAGAGACTTTCCTTATCACACATTAACTTATACTACATATGAACAAATTTTCACAAGATTTCACATGCTTAACTTTAATAAATGAGACAAGACAACTCCATGCCATGAGAAGATCCTAATGGCTAGTTCATGCAAGCAAGAAAGGGGGGGCCATGCTCTTGTCTTTCATCCATCAATCACTTTATCTTACACTCCACTATTCATCCCTTAATAATTACATCATCAAAAGTTGCAATTGTTAACTTTTGTGCATGCTATAAGACAACAAAATCCAACTTATTAAACACACTTTCCACTCCATTTCCAGCCGGCTACTCTTTCTCTCATTACTCTCACTTTGAAATCAACTCAAAAGAGGAAACAACCATACCCCGTAAAATCCTACACTTTGCCGCCACTTCCAAGCTCTAATCCTCATGGCATTCAACTTCTTTTTCTTGTGTCTTGTTTTTGCCAACATTCAAATCTCCTTTAGGATCCTTAGAACATCCTTCAAACCACCCCACTTTAAAGGACCACAACTCAAGTTTCCAAAAGGGTGCAAGAGGAGGGAGTAAGACAAAGAGCTTAGGTGGAACCTTAGTACACAACCACCATATCTTTGCTTTGTGGACGAATAAGAGTTCTTTGTGTTTGTAGTTTAGTATTCATGTTAGGAGGCCATGATTTCTTAAAGAAATTAGTATGATCATAAGTTAATAAAACATCTAAGACTACCCTAAGAAGCAAACTCGTGAAAACCTTTTATGAAAAGTGAATTATGAGCATATAAAATTAGTGTTTTGTAGAGATACTTATTTAACACTCTAAATTATTCAATGTTAAGGGCGATTAGCTTTTACCAAGGCCAAGCTAATCCCAAAAGACTAAGAGAAAGAAAAGGAGCCACTCAACATCAAGTCTATTATCCATTGAGAAGTCGAGAGACCACACGACCGAGGACTCAAGGCTAAAGATCTACTCGGCATGGCATGGAGAGACTAGTGCCAACTAATTCTAGCACTCAACAATTGTAGGCTGACCTTTTTGGTGTCTCGACTAAGCATTGCAAGACTTAGGGACCCCTCCTCGAGACCTAAACATCCAGCTGTTGAACTTGTCTAGTTTAAATCTTACTCTTTCCTAGACAAGCTGAATGACTGCATGTCGACTTCTTCTATTAAACACACAGTTTTATATTCTTGTACATTTTTTCTTTATTTTTAATTTTGGGCCCATTCTTTAGGGTTTAAGGCCTTCTCACTATTTACCACTTTACTACTAGGGTTTTAAGACTTGCTATAAATAGCAATATTTGTAATTAGTAGAGGATAACATTTTATAGAGTGAAGAATAAACCCACATTTGGAACCTTTTTTTAAGCAAAGTCATTCTTGAGCTTTAAGAGCTAACATTGTCGAATTACTAAGTGTTGACTAACTCCATAATCCTTCTTGCATTCTTATCGATCGTGTTCTTGAGATTGTGGCAAACCCCTTCATTTGAGCGAGTTATTATGTCACATTTAACCTCTCATTTGAAACCTGAGTGATATTTTGTGTTCATGAGTTATATCAAACCTTATTTTGAGCTTGACCCCGATTGTATTTGTGTCTTGGTACGTGATATCTATACATATTCACCATCAAAACCACCCATTTTACTTCCTATTCTTCAAACCCACTTGAACACCGAATATCTATTCTAGTTTCTAACCTTACTGTCATACCAATACTTAGTCAAGTTATAATATAATTAAAACGAATTATGAGTATGGCTGTCAATCTCATAAGGAACTATGTATCGAAGTGGTATCTAATTATTTAGTAGTTGGACCCCTAAATTATTCCAGTTACCTAACTTTTACCATATAAGATTTAATTGAATAATTAAAGATAAGAAAGTGAAGACCGCTATAATGAAACAATTAAATAACGAAAATATCAACATAAACAAAACTAATAAAAATAATAAGAAGAACATGAATGAAAACAAATTATAATTAAATTAAACTAAAAGGAAAAAATTTTCCTTAGTAAATCTTTAACATTATTTACTACATAGTTCTAAGTGACTTTTTCAATCTCAATTGCAATATTAGGCTATGGGGATTCCTATTGTGAACTAAATAAACTCGTCTCACTTGGTCAATTCCTAATCCCAAAACTTTCTCTACCCGAACTACTTCTGAATAGAGTGTCGTAAAATCATATGATGCTATTAAATCTTACTATTAAGTTGTCTTAATTGGGAAAAACCAAACTACTAAACTTTTTAACTAGCTAGTTTTGTCAAATTATATCAATTAGTTATATTGCATGCTATCGCAAACTCTATAATAGACTTTAGCAATAATTCAATCATCGAGATATTGAATTGAAGACAACAATAAATGTAATATAATTAGACTACAATATGCAAAGTCATAAATTGAATTTCACTAATAATAATAAAAGGTCACCTTAGAGCACATATTTCAATAATGATTTACTAAGAAATTTAAAACAACATAATAATAATGAAAAGAAAAGAGTATAGAAGAACTTCTTGTAATCCTTTACCTTACTGACTCTTGCTTAAAAGGGGCTTTTTTTTATATACCTAAACCTAGACATCTATTTATAATGTGTTAGGTTCTTGCTTAATATTTTTTAATGATAAGGTTAAAATGTTTTTAATAAGAACAACGAGTATACAAGTCAAGTTTAGAATGAAATCAATACAAGGAAGAAAATTAAGTTTAGATTTGTGTTGATCAAAATAAAAATTAGAATGTATGTCATAATATATATCAGTAAAAGAAAAGGATTATGTTAATAGTGTTCATATTCAAGATCATAAGCTGTTCCTAAACTGTATTTTGTAAAATATTAACAAATTAAGTCGAGTAAATATATAGAAAGCCTAGCTCCACTTTATTAGGAATATTTGGGTAATGTACTCAATTCCATTCTACTAAAGTTAGATTTAATCCTTAGGAACTTAAGAGATTTTTTTTACATTTGGTTGAATATTAATTAGAGGTTAATAGTGATCAAATTTATGAAGGAACCTTAAACATTTATGAGGCTTATATAGTTGATGACAAGACAAATAGTGGCAAGATTCAAAAGTTTTGTTTTTTAAAGCTCAAGAAGATCAAAGTATAAGAAATTAATTAATGATATAGATTTGATGACTTGGAAGCTTGAAGTTTATGTTAAGAATTTGAAACTAAAAAGAGAAACAAAGAAGTTCTGTTGTTTTCAAAAAAGGATAGGTTACAACTTCAAGATTACGCTCAACATTTCAAATGTCTACAATTGAAATGGATAAATTAGAAAGAAAAAAATTCTAAGATAATTTATCAAGATGAGTCTTGATTAATTGGGATATGTTCAACTAAATTTGTTGGAAGATTCTTATCATAGATTTTCAAATAGATTTGGTTGGAAAAGAAGATAAGGTCTGCTATCCTTAGGAGACATTCATGAAAGATATTCATACCTTATCCAAATCTTACCATGTTTATCTACTATATTTGAAGACTGTTTTTCAAAATTTCACATAACCAAGGGATAGTTAGAATAAACAATCATGTGCAACAACATTCAAATAGCTCATGTAAATCCGGTAAATCTAGCCTTTTGAGTATAAAATTAAACTCGTGTACTGTAGATAATTTCCCTAATTTAACCAAGCTACTAAGTTTAAAATCAAGTAAAATTTTAAATGTGAAACTCAAAATAGATATGAAAAATCCTAATTTATTAATTGAAACTCTAAATATATGTAACTGCAAGAGATTGACCTCAAACTAGATAGAAACCCTAATTGCATACAAAAATATTAAGCTTTAAATATATGTAATTGTAAGAGATTAACTTGAATGAGATAAAAACCCTGATTGTATATAAAAACCCTAAATTTTATTTATGTATACCTTTGAAAAATCGAACTTGAACCTGATTAAAACCCTAAAACCAAAACTTCAAGCTTATAAACATACCAATTTCCTACAAAGACAATAAAACCCTAATTGAACAAAATAACTGAACGATACACTCAAATCTGTGAAAATCACTAGCGAATGATTAAAGATAATTTCTAATGTTTATAAATGTGTATGTACTAAATTAACTTATAAGAAACTATAATTTTTTAAGAAAAGAAAAAAAAGTAATATTAACCTTATAATTACACAAATAAGCTAATAATATGTAATTTTAAGTATTTAGTTAATATTTAGACTATATATAGTAAATGTTAGTCTTATAAATTTTACTTTTCATAATAGTTATGCTAAGTATCATGCTAAATGATATATATAGGATATAAATACTTAAAAAAAAGATTCTTGTAATTATTTTTACTAATTATTTCATTTAATTCCATATTTCCTTTCTTCCCTTTAATTTTTCTTCTAATTCTCTTTAATTTCAACATTATGCACGATAATTACATGTAAATTGCAAGAGTTGACCAAGTCAACATTTGACCTAAGTCAAAAGGTTGGCTAAGTCAATACATGTCATTTTCAATCTAGAATTCTCCTTCATTTTCTATGAAACTCTCTCCATTTTTCACATTATTTTTTTCTTATTCTTATCTCCTCTTGCCGTCCACTTTCTCCCCCTTATAGACTCTACTTCCTTCTTCTATAAAATATAAATAAGACATAACAAAACATACTATTGGGTCTCCCATCCAAAACCGTAACCCCTCTTCTCCTTTCCCTTTCTTGCCCTTTCTAATTTCACTTTCATAATTCCTATAATTCACTCACAAACTACTATACTATATACTTGCACTCCTCTTACATATTACAAAGAAAAAAGAGGTATATTTTCATTTGATCTTTTATTTTAATAAGTAATTAGTTATTTACCTTATGCTAGTATTGGAATTCTTGTGTAATGTGTACACATATGTTAGTATACATAGAAATACTCACATATATGTATAAGTGTAGAAATACCTATGTACATATGGCATATGGATATACATGAAGTATGTATGTACAAATTTTAGTAAAACACATAGTATAAATATATGCATATATAGATAAGAGTAGAAAGAATACATGTACACATGTATGGATATTCCTATACAAGAGTATCCTTGGTGTACATTACCAAAAATAATAAAAAATACTAAGTATATATACCTATAGCATACCAACCAAACCTATAACATGCATATATATGAATTATACGAAGATTTCTTAAAATTATACTATGGAAATATGAAAATAAGTATAAATATACGTATATAACCATATGTACGTATATGTACAAGTACCTATACTAATATGTTAAGAGTATATATATACATGAATACACTTAACATGTATAAGCATGTAGATATAGGATGAATACATATGTATTATAACCTAAGTATTTAATATGAAATAATAAAATAATAATACATTATGTACATATATATGTATGTATGGGTTGAAAACCTTGAAGAGATAATTCAAGCCCATAATACATTAATTTAGTTATTCTAGTATTACATAAACATGTGTAATAATTACATATAATTTAAGAAACATAGAAATTAAGAAAATCTAGTAAATTGCTACATGGATTATTAAACTTATGCCACGTTAGCAACTTACTTAAATAATCTAATTAAACTACAATTATACTAATAATCTATAACAATAAAATGGTTAAATTTCAAGAATATAACAATTTAGAAGTTAATTAGATTATACATTAACAAAAAGGAAACCCAAAATTTATAAATAAAAACATTTAAACTAAAATGACAAAATCTATAATACTTTAAGCCTATATCATAAAATGTGGGCTTTAACGTCCAAAACGAACCCTATCATGTGAACATACATCCGAAAATGATGAGAATCGACTATAAGCTCATAAATATCAAAAATAAAATGAAAATGTTATATATGATTAACAAATAAGTTTAACCGAGGGAAAATCGATAGAAACCTAAGTAGATTTAGGTAAACAATTACATAAAATAACTAGTTCACCTAGTTACTTATTACTTTTCTACCTTATATTAATCAGGTGATCCTAACGAGAGTTTGAATCTTCTTATGGATTATTACAACGCATGAGAAGCATCAATGCTGAGTGAGTACTCTTGATGACTCTATACTTGTTTTATATTTGTAGTTAGTGTACATAAATTAAATATTAATAACTTGATGCATAAGGGTTCGAGATATACATGTGCTTGTATTAGTTGATTACTTTGTAAAATATTATTAAACATGATAATTGAAAATTTGGTTATATGATTGATTGTGACATGATTTACATGTTTTGCTAATATTGATTTATCACCACATAATTTGACTTAATTATATTTGGCTTATCTTAAATTAAAAAAAAAAAAAGGTCATGCATCAACCATACATTACATTTCTTATATCATCTATTACTTCACGCGGAGGTAAAGAGAGGCCATGCGGGGATTGTTTCTATACATTGAATTAAAGTGTTTATTATGGTACACTTGTACAACATGACCTCATCCTAGCCCATTGGTTTACTACGTACTGGAGACACCAATCGTCTGGTTGAAGGTCGAGTCTAGAGATCTTCACTATAGGATGTGAGTGTGGACTACGAGAGCTACCTCATTGCTAGTGTCACGACCTGAGGAGGCTAGTCATGACAGTCGCTGTATACCATACAAAGGATTGTAGATTGAATTCTCTTACAATCGACAACCCTTTTATACGATACACAAGGCTACAACTACTACTAACTACCAAAGTACGTAAGTTTAAGCAATATCATTTCATGATAAATAATAAAATTATAAAAATATAACACAGGGTTTATTTACATAAAAGTTTACAAATAAAAAAGTCTTAAATATATCTCAAGTTAAACCAGTATATTAATTACATATTCTGCTCTATAAACTATCAGAAATACTCTCTAATCACATTCAGCTCGCACATTGATCCCATGTAGAATACTAACCTCGAGCATGCGACGGCCCGACTCTACAAAAAGATCAGCCTGTAAAAGAAGACTACAAAGGTATAAGCTAACTAGCTTAGTGAGATAATTTCCTTCAGCCATACAGCAATCAAGTTATACAATAGTTAAGGTCAACCAAATTAATACATGACAATCAGTATGCTAAACAAATACATACAGATAACCAAGTACTACATGCAACTCAGATTTAACGCTCTCTGAAGTCAGGGTTGGAGATTCATCGATACAGTCAAATCCGAGTATCATATTAGAGCTTATTTTATAACGAAACTCTGGGTTTCATATTCAAAATGTAACCATTATTAGCTTTATCAAAATAAGTTTTACATATGATTGTGAGTAGGTTTACACAGCCCTTACTTACCCCTAAACAAAGGCCTCTTGACTCAACCCTTAGTCAAGCAGTTGGCGCCTACAACGCCTAGTCATTCCGTGGGCTAGGGTAAGGTCATATCGTACGTATACACCGTACAAAATCTATAATAATCAATAATTAACCTACGTATGGCTTCTTACTATCTCCGTATAATGTGACTGTCAGAATTAATTATGCAATGTATGATTATGCGTGATCCAAGTTAACTTTTCTAGTCAAATAAAAGTAAGTCTTATTTATTCAGTGATCATTCTAAGTCACAAACAATCAATTCTTAGTAAATCTACTGTACAACAATTATTACATTATTGAAATTTAAAGTAAATTCACCATTAACAACAATTATCATGCACAAGCATAACCTAACCCCATACACATTTATTTATTGATCATAACTTATATTCACTAACTAGAAATACAAACAAGTATAGAATCCTTAGGAAAAACTCACTCAGTCATACCCAACTTAAGGGTCATAGTAATCTGGTGGCAACTCGAGATCTATATCAAAATCACCTGAGAATAATAGAAATTTTTAAGTTTAGGAATTTAAAGCTACACTAATATCATAATTTGTAACGTGTACTTCACTTAATTATGTGAAATTTTCGATTTTTAGCTTTTTCTCGAATCGTACATAACTTTTTCATCTTAGTTTGGATCGTTATGAACTTATAATTCATTTTGATCATTTTCGATCGTATTTTCTCGTAATAAGGTCCATTTTGGATGTTGTCACTCACAGTTTAAATTGTGATATAAAAATATCACAAAATTTATTATTTTAGTTTAAAAATTATAAAATATTAATTTTAACTTTTTCTTAATATATTTATGTTTTAATAATTACTTAAACCATGTATTTAATATTTTTATTATTTTAAGCATATTTTTCCTATTTTTGAGATTTTGGCCTCATTATGATTATTATTATTATTATTGCCATTATTCTTTTTATTATTTCTTATTTTCTCATTATTCATTATTTACGATTTATACATACACACACATATACACATATATATAGACTTATAGTATATTTGATAACTTTTATAATTTTACTTTATTGAGAAATTCCTAATTTACAATATTATATATATGTATATACCTAGTCCCTACATAATTATAATTTATTTTAGTTTATAGATATTATTATATTATATATATTTTCGGTAGACTACATATATATACTATCTGTTATACGCCATATGTATGTATATATTTATTTTATGAAAACAAACATACTCTTATGTACATATACATATATTCATGTATTGGTATTTATACATATAAGTATAATCATGTAATATAGTTTACATGGGTACATAAATATAACTACCAAATACATACATATATATAGATAATAGATAATATACAAATACTTATACATACTATACGACTACATAATCATATATATATACATACGAAAATAATTTATACATATATACATCAATATATATAGTTGACGTATACATATATATATATATATGTATATACCTATAGTTATTTTGTAAAATACTTAATGTCTATTATATGTAATCTAAAAAAAAAATACATACTACACACTCCTTCCATATAATATACCTATGTACATGCATGTATACATACATATCTTTACACATACATATATAATTCAATTTAAGTATTTATGCATATATACATATAATAGTAATGTTATATTTAAAAATACAATACAAGTGCTACATATATATATGTACATACATGTATACATACATATATAATTCAATTTAAGCATTTATGCATATATACATAAAATAGTAATGTTATATTTAAAAATGCAATCCAAGTACTACATATATACATGTATATACTACATAATATACATCTATACTTGCAAAATAACTTACTTACCAATTACTTTTGAATTTTTTTCTTCTTCTTTTCTTTACATTTTTGTTTTTTCAACTTCTAGGATTTTTTTTTCTTTCTCTTCTTTCGGTTTGGTTTCTTTTTATTTTTTTCCAGATTTTATTTTTGTTGCTTTTATTTCACGTCCAAATTTTTTTTCAGCTAGAATAATTGTATATATATATATATCTTATACAAATCCATTTTGATTTAAGCATTGATGAAGAAAAGACAACCTAATCTAATTGTTTCGATTTGTTCTCCTAATTGCAATACCTGTAAGCCCAATTCTTCACATGGGCTGCTATGTTTTGATTTTTTTTCTCTTGTTTTGCAAGACGTGGTAAGCAAAAGGAAAAGAAGAAAAGAAAGAAAAGAGAAAAAGAAAAAAGGAAGAAAATAAAAATTAATAATAAATATATGAAATTTTTCTAAACATATAAATTATAACAATACTCATCATAAATTAATTTTGAAATTTTTGTGAAAATTATCAATTTAATTGATACCCGTTACGATTATAATTTCTATAAGTTATCGTAGCGATTTTGTTAAAATTTCATACTAATAAGCGATTTAGTCGAAAATTGCAATCAACTATAATTTTATCATTATTGAGTAATCTTTAACTATTTTATAGGCTTATATTTATAATTTTAGGGTTTCGAACAAATTCGAGTTAAATTTTGATTAATGGTGCATAAATTAATTTTAGGGTTTTAGTACACAATTTAGGATTTCGATCAATTCTTAGAGTTTTATTATCAGTATTATATTTCATTTATTAAATTTCATAATCTTTTATTGTTACTAACCTTATCAACTTATTGTACAGTTTAAGACACTCGGACTTGAATTAGGGTTCAACTATTGATTTCCTAGGGTTTACATTCTTTCCCCCTTTAAATAAGTTTTGTCCTCAAAACTTAAGATGCATACCTGGTTCTACGAATAGGTGTAGATATCTCCTCTTTAATTAATCTTTTGCTTCCCAAATAGCTGATTCTCGTTCATGGTTTCTCCATAATACCTTGACATAACAAATCCGTTTATTCCATAATTGTTGTACTTTACTATCTATAATCTTCACTATGTGTTCTTCGTATGTTAAGTTTTCTTGCAATCTTATTGGTTCCAATGCAACGATACGATCCGGATTGGGAATGTGTTTCCTCAAAACTGACACGGGGAAAATGTTATGAATTCTCGACAGATTAGGTGGCAATGTTAATCAGTAAGCCAGATTCCCAACACATTCTAAAATCTCAATTGGGCCTATATATCTTAGACTTAGTTTTCCTTAGGCTTTAGCATGATGAATACTTTTGATCAATTTTACCCTTAAATACATATGTTCTCCCACTTGGAATTCCAATTCCCTTCTCTTCAAATTAGCCCAGCTCTTTTGCCTATCTTGAGATTCTTTCATCTTTTGTTTGATCAATACGATTTTATCCATTGTTTCCTGAATCAAATCAGGACCTATTACAACTTTCTCTACATCATCCCAAAATAATGGAGATCGACATTTTCTCCCATATAAAGCTTCATAAGGTAGCATATGTATGGTTAAGTGATAACTATTATTATAGGCGAATTCGACCAAGGCAAATGAGCATCCTAACTTCCTTTAAACTATATAATACATGCTCTCAACATATCTTCCAAAGTTTGAATAGTCCTCTCAGTTTGTCCGTCAATTTAGGGGTAATATGATGTGCTAAATTGTAGCTTCGTTCTCATCACTTTCTATAAACTTCCCCAAAACTTTGATAGAAATCTTGGATCTCTATCCGATACAATTCCTATTGGGATACCATGTAGTCTCACTATCTCCTTGATATATATCCTTGCCAATTTCTCTAAAGAAAAAATCTTATTAATTGGCAAAAAGTGAGGTGATTTGGTAAGTCGATCAACGATTACCCAAATCGCATCAAAACCAACAGCTGTCCTTGGTAAACCACTTACGAAATCCATAAATATCTTATCCCATTTTCACTCTAGAACAGATAAGGGTTGAAGTAATCACCCTGGTAGTTGATGTTCAGCTTTCACTTTTTAACAAGTTTCATACTTAAGCACAAAATTAGCCATGTCTTATTTCTTTCCATTCCACCAAAAATTCATTTTCAAATCTTGGTATATCTTCATTCTTCATGGATGTACAATATAGCCTGAATAATGAGCTTCACTTAAAATTTTTTTTCAAAGCTCCTCATCATCAGGTATACACAATTGGTTATTCATGCAAAGTGTATCATGTTCATCTATTTGAAAATCAGTGTATTTCCTACTTCCCATTTCTTCTTTGATTCAATTAAATATAGCATCACCTTGCTGAGCCATTCTAATTATTTGCATCAAAGTTGGCTCTATCACTAAATTTGATAATTTAATATTTTTTTTGCACCATGAAAACTCCAAATTTAACCTTTCAAACTCTTTAGTAAGTTCCCTTTAATCAATCAAAAGAGAAGCAACTTCACCATAATTCTTCCTGCTTAATGCATCAGTAACCGCATTTACTTTGCTTAGGCAATAGTTAATTCCCAAATCATAGTCTTTGATCAACTCAAGCCATCTTCTTTGTCTCATATTCAACTCCTTCTAAGTAAATAAATACTTAAGGCACTTATTATCAGTAAAAATTTCACATCTCTATCCATACAGATAATGTCACCATAGCTTTAATGCAAACACTACAGCCGTAAGTTCCAAATCATGAGTTAGATAATTTTGCTCATGTAGTCTCAACTGTCTCAAAGCATATGCAATCACTTTTCTGCTTTGCATAAGTACATATCCCAATCTGTTTTTAGAAGCATTACTATACACAATGAAAGGCTCTTTATCATTTGACAATACAAGGATCGGGGCGAACACTAACCTCTTCTTTAACTCTTGGAAACATTTTTCTTGTTTTTCACCCCACTTAAATTTTACATTCTTCTGTGTCAATTTCGTGAGTGATCTCAAAATCTTTGAAAAGTCCTTAACAAACTTCCTATAATATCCAGCCAATCTAAGAAAACTCCAAATCTCAGTAACCATCTCTAGTCTTTTCCATTCTACTATAGCCTTAATCTTTTCAAGATCAACTGATATACCATCCCCTGTTATGACATGTCTAAGAAAAGATATTTCCTTTAACTAGAAATCGCACTTAGATAACTTTGCATTTAACTTGTATTCTCGCAAAGTCTATAACACCACTCTCAAATGTTCTTCATGTTGCTTAGATGTAGCAAAATATACCAGAATATCATCAATGAACACAATTACACACTTATCCAATAAAGGTCTGAACACATGGTTCATTAGATCATGAATACAGCAGGAGCATTCGTCAGACCAAAAGGCATCACCATAAATTCATAATGACCATATCTCGTCCGAAACGTCGTCTTCAAAACATCCTCTAACTTAATTCTCAGTTGATAATAGCCTGACCTTAAGTTAATCCTAGAAAAGACACTTGTACCTTGCAATTGATCAAACAAATCATCAATCCTAGAAAGTGGATATTTTTTCTTGATGGTTACCTTATTCAACTCTCTATAATCAATACAAAGCCTAAGTGATCAATCCTTCTTCTTAACAAATAATACTGGTGCTCCCTAGGGTGAAACACTTGGCCTTATAAAGCCTTGATCCATTAACTCTTGTAATTTCTTTTTCAACTCTTGTATCTCAATTGGAGCCATTCTATATGGAGCTTTAGATATTGGCTCAGTTCCTCAAATTAAATCAATAACAAAGTTGATCTCTTTTTGGTGGTAATCTAGGTAATTCATCTGGAAATACATTAGAAAATTCATTCACCACTAAAATTTCTTCTACATTTGACTTTTTAGAATCAGTATCCAAAGCATTCAACCAACCAACATCCGTGATCAATTCTAGAGTACTTAGCTCTTATACTCTTATTGCTGCATAATTCCCTTAAAATATATCTTTATTTTCTCCTGAAGCCTCAAACAACACTTGCTTTTCTTTACAGTCAATAGTAAATTTCACACTTACCATCCAATTCATTATTAATATAGCATCGTACTTATCCATATCTAAAATAATCATATCTACTTTACTGTCAAAGTTTTGGATCTTTAAAGGACACTCTTTCACCATTTCTCTTGTAATTACTATACTTCCAGTAGGTGTTCTCACTCCCAAGCTCAAGGCTGTAGCAATTGCAACTAAACTAGTTTGCTTCACTACTCCTAAAGCTATGAAAGAATATGTAGCTCCCATATCAAATAAGGTATAAACTGAATGTCCAACTAAGTCGATATTCCCTGAATCATAAAATTCTTAAGTCTTATTCTCATGTTATAGCTTTATATGTTTTCATTTACCACTTCTATTTACTTATTTTTATTCCATGCTTCATATATTATTTATAATAACTAAAGCAATTTAACAGTAAGAATTTAAGATACATACCAGCTATTAACTCGTAATCCATAAATTTTTCAATCTCTTTGGGTACTTCTAAATCTTCTTCTATATAGTCCTCATAACTCCAATTACCTTCCAAATTGTATACCTTAGCAACATTTGCTGCACCTGGACGTGTATTTCCCACATTTAGTCCCCCAATTGTTCTTCTAATGGCAAGACATCCAACAGCTGGTGGTGGTTTGGTAACTTAAGCATTTGTGGTTGTACATTGTAGACAAGTGGTAAGATAATGTCCAACTTTGTTACAGATGAAACAAGTAACAACATTCTTTTTAGGGCAATCTATTACCCTATGCAAGCTTTCACCACAATAAAAGCATTTCCCTTGTAACTAGGAATAATCTCTAGGGTAGTGAGTCCCTTTACACTTCCAATACTTCGGTAGTTCATTACTCTTTCTTTGAAACCTTCCTGGTGGTCTTACAAATCTTCTCATCTTGTTACTACTACTTCCACCAGGCCCTTCAAAAGGTTTCTTTCTTACGTTTTCCTGCATCTTCACTCTGCCTTTTTGCACTATCCAATACTCATGCTTTTTCTACCATATCAGCAAAATTTCTTGGCTCAAACTCTATAATCCTTCTATGCATGTCAGCATCAAATCCCCTGGAAAAGATTTGCATCTTCAATCTATCACTCATTTGATATCAGGTGGTGAAAATTGCAACAACCTATTAAATTTTGCTTTGTACTGCTCTACAGTACACGTCCCTTTCGTAATGTCCAACAAATCTTGACTGTACTTCAGCCTTAAACTTCCAAGAAAGTAATACTCCAAAAATTCATGTCGGAAAACTTCCCAAGTTATTGGTCCTCTCAAATTCCTCTGTTTTGATTCCCACCAAGTTTGCGCTCTCATTTTTAACATATATGTACCATAAGTAAGCCTAAGATGCGGTGCAATCTCGAATCCCTCAAATGATCTTTCAATCTGATTTAACCAATCTTCCACTTCATCAGATCTAATAGCTACACCCTCAAAATATTTGTTACACCATATAAATTCTAGCAAAAGACTATGCTGTTGCCTGAGATCCATAGGTGCCTGGGGCATCACTCCTGCCGGTACAGCTAGTAGTGGTGGAGATGGTGAAGGAATCTCCAGGTTTACTACAAGAGGTGGTGCTTGTATAGGTAATACTGGCTCCTGAGCTAAATATGTTCTTAACAATTCATTTTATGCATGGATAACTGCGAGAATCTCATCTATTCTGTCTCAAGGCCTTCCCGGTGGTCTTCCTTGTACAGGTTGTTCTCTTTCCTAAGCAGGTTGAGCTTGCTCATCTAGTTGCCGTCTTCTATGTCTAACTTGATTGAGAAATTCATTACTAATTTTCAATTATTTAGTTACAACGGTTAACTTATTCCAAATAATTGTAAAAACTACCAATACCAAATGAAGATGACACACATGCATATACACATTATAACTATAGTAACAAAGGCTGTAATCTTTCATTTTTTTATCAATATAGTGAGGTTACATCTATGTAGTGGTCACTTTAAATGGTGAAACTCCACTAATATATATATATATATATATATATATATACAGACCAAATCAAAATACAGAGTTTGCAAAGTACAAAAGAGCCCCCATAATGAATAAGTCCTCACCATACATAAAGCTCTCAAGTACATTAAAACTCTCAAAATGCAAAATAACCTCATTACATGAATACTCTCAAAATACAAAATGATCAGTTATGATCCTAATATATACAACAAAAGAAGCATACATGATCACTCCGATACTAGCAGCCATAACAAAATACAACATAATCATCCTCAACATCTCTTAGTATCGAGTAGAAGGTCCTGCAGCTATATCCTCCTCCTGTCTGTGTCCAAGAAAAGTCGATGCAATACCGGAATATATACCAAACTCCTCACTAGGGGTCTGTCGCACCTACTTTCTCGACAGCCAAAAATCTAATGGATCCGGTGTAATGGTAAGTATATCAGATGAGTCATCGCCTACCAAAACTATAGGTGGAAGTCCAAGGTCCACCTAATAATACTCAAACTCATCAGTTAGGGGTATCTGCTGTAATAGCTTGGCCTGTATGACAAAGGTATCTAATAGTAAACCAAGTCCATTAAATCCAAACCTTAGCTAAAGTATAAGAACATCAATGCCATGGGTATGATCATACCATGGCTCCCTGCTAATCCCTATATCATCCATAACTCTAGCCTGATCCTGAGGAATAACAGAAAAATGGTTGGCACGGTGATCTACAGCTAAGGCTATCCTATGTCCAACTATCATACTGTGGCCAAAGGATAGTAGTAGTGGAAGGGAATCAGCATCAACTAAAAACATAATCTCTTGAGTACGGTCTATACTCTCCTCTAACTCTAAGTAATAGATCATCTCCTCATCAATAGGGAAATGACTAATTGAGGCAAAAACCCAATAAATCCTTCTATCAATCCAATAGGGGCTTCGTCCTCAGTACTAGGCAAATAGTACCTCACCAACAGTACGAAATCGGCCAACCAATGCCAAGTCCTCCCGAGAAATCCTGAGTTGACGCCAGTAGTCTCATAGACTTTCCCTATCTCGGACATGGAATAAGGCAAAAGAAATCCACAACTCCAACTCAATTCTCTAAATCAATAAGGCATAAAGTTACTTTTATAATTTCTTTATCATAGCTTTTAGTATGTAAAATAAAGCTTAAACACTTAACCCAGTTTTACCCCTCTCAATCTTCTCAAGTAAGGTATCCTACTATCTAAGGTTAGGTTTTATTTAACCTAATTTGAATCATTCCCTGATACTACTGCTTGTATCACAACTAGAAGGGTTAGTCGTGGCATTTGCTATATACCGTACAAAGGATTGCAGATTGAATTCTCTTACAATCAACAACCTTTTTATAAGATACATAAGGCTACAGCTACTACTAATTACCAAGAGTGCGTAAGCTTAAGCAATATCATTTCATGATAAATAATAAAATTATAAAAACATAACACGGGGTCTATTTACATAAAAGTCTTAAATATATCTCAAGTTAAACCAGTATATCGATTATATATTCAACACTATAAACTATCAGAAATACTCTTTGATCACATCCAACTCCCACATTAACCCTATGTAGAACACTAACTTCAAGCATGCGACGGCCCAACTCCACAAAAAGATAGGCCTGCAAAAGAAGACTACAAAGGTATAAGCTAACTAGCTTAGTGAGATAATTTCCCTCAACCATACAGTAATCAAGTTATACAATAGTTAAGTTCAACCAAATGAATGCATGACAATTAGTATGCCAAACAAATACATGCAGGTAATCAAGTACTGCATGCAACTCAGATTTAACGCCCTCCGAAGTCAGGGTTAAAGATTCATCGATACAGTCAGATCCGGGTATCATATTAGAACTTATTTTATAACGAAACTCTGTGTTTCGTATTCAAAAAGTAACCATTATTAGCTTTATCAAAACAAATTCTACATATGATTATGAGTAGGTTTATACAACCCTCGCTCACCCCTAAACAAAAGCCTCTAGACTTAACCCTTAGCCAGGCGGTTAGCACCTTTAACGCCTAGTCATCCCGCGGGCCAAGGTAAGGTCATATCCCACATGTGTACCATATGAAATCTATAATAATCAATAATTAACCTACGTATGGCCTCTCACTACCTTCGTGTAATGTGACTATCAAAATTAATTATGCAGTTCATGATTATAAGTGATCTAAGTTAACTTTTCTAGTCAAATAAAAGTAAGTCATATTTATTAATTAATCATTCCAAGTCACAAACAATCAGTTCTTAGTAAATCTACTGTACAACAATTATTACATTATTGAAATTTAAAGTAAATTCACCATTAACAACAATTATCATGCATAAGCATAACCCAACCCCATACACATTCATTTATCGATCATAACTTATATACACTAACTAAGAACACAAATAAGTATGGAATCGTTAGGAAAAACTCACGCAATCATAGCCAACTCAAGGGTCGTAGTAATCTGGTGGCAACTCATGATCTATATCAAAATCACCTAAGAATAATAGAAATTTATAAGTTTGGGAATTTAAAGCTAAACTAATATCATAATTTGTAAGGTCTACTTCACCTAGTTATGTGAAATTTTTTATTCGAGCTTTTTATCGAATCGTATGTAACTTTTTCGTTTTAACTTGGATCATTACAAACTTATAGTTTATTTTTATCGTTTTAGAGTGTATTTTCTCGTAATGAGGTCCGTTTTGGACGTTGTGACTTGCAATTTGAATTATAATATAAAAATATCACAAAATTTATTATTTTAGTTTAAAAATTATAAAATATTAATTTTAGCTTTTTCTTAATATATTTATGATTTAATAATTATTTAAACCATATATTTGATATTTTTATTATTTTAAGCATACTTTTCCTATTTTTGAAATTTTAGCCTCATTATGATTATTATTATAGCCATTATTATTTTTTATATTTCTTATTTCCTCATTATTCATTATTTACAATTTATACACACACACACATATATATAGAGACTTGTAGTATATTTGATAACTTTTATAATTTTACTTTATTGAGAAATTCCTAATTTACGGTATAATATATATATATATACCTACTCCTTACACAATTATAAATTTATTTTAGTTTATAGATATTATTATATTATATATATTTTCGGTATACTACATATATATACTATATGTTATACGCCATATGTATGTATATATTTATTTTATGAAAACAAACATACTCTTATGTATATATACATATATTCATGTATTGGTATTTATACATATAAGTATACTCATGTAATATAGTTTACATGTGTACATAAATATAACTACCGAATACATACATATATATAGATAATATGCAAATACTTATACTTACTATACGACTACATAATTATATATATATATATATACATACGAAAATAATTTATACATATATACATCAGTATATATAGTTTACGTGTACACACATGTATATATGTATATACCTACAGTTATTTTGTGAAATACTTAATATCTATTATATGTAATAAAAAAATACATACTATATACTCCTTCTGTATAATATACCTATGTACATACATGTATACATACATATCTTTATACATACATATATAATTCAATTTAAGTATTTATGCATATATACTTATAATAGTAATGTTTTATTTAAAAATACAATACAAGTACTACATATATATATGTATATGCTACATAATATACATCTATACTTGCAAAATAACTTACTTACCTATTACTTTTGAATTTTTTTCTTCTTTTCTTCACATTTTTGTTTTTTTAACTTTTAGGATTTTTTTCTTTCTCTTCTTTCGGTTTGGTTTCTTTTTATTTTTTTTCCAAATTTTATTTTTGCTGCTTTTATTTCATGTCTAGATTTTTTTTAGCTGGAATAATTGTATATATATATATATATATCTTATACAAATCCATTTTGATTTAAGCATTGATGAAAAAAAGACAACCTAATCTAATTGTTTCAATTTGTTCTCCTAATTGCAACACTTGTAAGCTCAATTCTTTACGTGGGCTGCTATGTTTTGATTTTTTTTCTTTTGTTTTATAGGACGTGGCAAGCAAAAGGAAAAGAAGACAAGAAAGAAAAGAGAAAGAGAAAAAAGGAAGAAAATAAAAATTAATAATAAATATATGTAATTTTTCCAAACATATAAATTATAACAATACTCATCATAAATTAATTT
Organism: Lumnitzera racemosa; assembly: GCA_024138005.1. Taxonomy (NCBI): domain Eukaryota; kingdom Viridiplantae; phylum Streptophyta; class Magnoliopsida; order Myrtales; family Combretaceae; genus Lumnitzera; species Lumnitzera racemosa. The sequence continues at coordinate 68,117,900 of JAMXBC010000006.1, forward strand.
TGAAATTTTTGTGAAAATTTGTCAATTCAATTGATACATGTTGCAATTATAATTTTTACAAGTTATCGTAGGGATTTTGTTAAAATTTCATGCGAATAAGAGATTTAGTTGAAAATTGCAATTGATTATAATTATATCACTATTGAGTAATATTTAACTATTTTATAGACTTATATTTATAATTTTAAGGTTTCGAATAAATTCAGGTTAAACTTTGATTAATGGTACATAAATCAATTTTAGGGTTTTAGTACGCGATTTAGGGTTTCGATCAATTCCTAGAGTTTTGTTATCTGTGTTATATTTAATTTATTGAATTTCATAATCTTTTATTGTTACTAGTCTTATAAACTTACTGTACAATTTAAGACACTCGAACTTAAATTAGGGTTCAACTATTGATTTCCTAGGGTTTACAGCTAGACTTAAGATTTTGTATACTATTAGATTTCTTAAAAAAGGGAATATATTTCATGAAATATGAAATTTAAATTTATATTTGATAACCCAAGTACTAAAGCCCGATTGTGATGGGTACCAATATATCTCCAACCCTTACATTGAAGGGCGTTAAAAATTTAATGTTATATGCAGCACCAATTAACTGTATATATTGTTTGGTATACTGCGTGTATATACATTCATATGGTTATAATAATTTGTTTGATAACTTGCTTACTAGTATAGTATGAGGAATAACTCACTAAGCTCTTATAGCTTACTCAATAATTTTTCTTTTGCAAGTTGATAGATAATCAAACATAGGTTAAGAGCCAAGCATTGAGTGTAAGTATTGGAATGTTTTAGAGGTTAGAATTAGAGAAAGATTGTATAGCTCATTTGAGACTTTAAATTTAGCTACCACTTTTATATTTAGATTTAGTAACTTTAATAAGTTTGAATTTTAAGTTTATATTACTTGATTTTATCATTTAGTAGGGAATACCAATTCTCTACGGTTCTAAAAAACTGTAGAATATTGGATATCCATAGTTATTTATAGTTTATAATATGTTAATTAATTAACAATTTAGAAACTTTAGGACTAAATTATTTAGAGTCTTGCAATTTCTGACTTGCAAGGCGATTTTCATATCATGTATTTTCATTTCATGGGTACACACATGATATGAAAATTGTAAGCAATCCTATTAGGCCCCCTATAGGGTCCTAACAACTTAAGTTCGACAAAGAAATACATCAAGAATAGTAGGAGTTTAAGTATTCAAAAATTCAAAAATTTAGTTCCTATTTTTGTGGGATCTCTTTTCATCATCAAAGAAAATCAAATTTGAATCAAGTATTTTAGAGAAATATTGGCATCTGGCATTTTTCTACCTGTTACATATAGGGATAATCAATATAACTCAAAGCTACTTAAGATACAAGATATAACTCTCAAATCAAAACCAAAATTTAAGAAATCTCTTTCGTGAAAACTGTTAAAAACTTAGTTAGAAACTAATTGGAAACATATTCTTCATTACATTGTTATTACTTCTGTGCAAATATTATAGAGAGATCTTTAATTATATTGTCTCATCTCCTTGTAAACATTATTGATATTGTATTTGAATGAGTATGAGGTTAAGGAGTTTTTTGCAATCCTATGTTTAGCATAAGGATAGCTAATAAGACAAGATAAAGAAGTGACAGGATATCATTGTATCTTCATTTCCATTTTCGATTAGTGAAAGGTTAGACTAATAGAATGACACCAATGAGGAAAACTATGTCCCTAGCAGTAGAGCAAGAATATAGCAATAGGTAAAAAACCGAAGCTCTATAAATTGATCATCTAATCTTCTTTCTCCTTATCTCATTTAATTTCTACATGTTACCATTTAATTTGCTATTTTTGTGCCTAAGTTAAACATTCAATATTCTACTACTCCTCATACCATTTAAGTTATTAAGAGGGTAATTGTTTTAAAAAATCAAAATGTTTTCATTTTGCACAAAAGATATCAATCCAATCCCCTCTTAATATCTTATACGAGACTTACATAATGGTTGTACCTATACTTACAAAGAAATTCTAACAAAAATAAAAGATTCAAAAATTATTGCATGCCCACAAGCTAAGCATACGGTTGTCGTGTTTAGGCATACACTTATACTTGATCCAAAATCTTCAAAATTTGATAAAAATTGATGTTGAGGGAAACACGAACATTAACCACTATAGAATATGTATGCTAATTGTACATTATTAGAAACATTAGTAGGAGGGACATGATCATGGGCTGGTTAAGATTTTCTAAAAGGGTATTCACAATAAGATGAGGCAAACCCTAAGATATACAACTATTTATAGGGAGAACAATCTTACAATAGAATGGTGGGATTTATAAACCTAGTGAGAAAGGGAAAATGCTGACATGTGAATATCACTAAGCATTCATTAGGATACCCTATATTAAAACAAGAAGGAAAGGTCTCTATAACCTATGACTTTAAGAGAATGATAAGCTTAATTGGGAGAAGAGAGGAACCAAAAAACAATTAAATGAATATTTTAGAAATGGTACCAATGGCAATTCTAATATGGAATTTAAAATAAACTATCCTATCTACAAACCAATGGTCATATGAATATGGTTTAGCTAAGATCTTAGAATAGAAGGCGGATCCTATAACTTACTTAAAGAACTATTTACAAGTTGTGATAATTAAGAAAAACCCCTATCTTAAGGGAAAAACTTTTTTCTTTGAATAAAAACTGAGATGACAAGCAAAAAACTTATGGAAATAGTTAACAAGTTAGGGTACTTAAAAATAGAGTGAGGAAAAGGAAGATTCTATTAGGTTTTGAAAATCTGAGAAGCTAGCAAAAAAAGGAAAACCATTTACAAGTTATGGAGACTTTTCCTTTCTCCTCTTTCTTAGAACATAGATTTAAGGTAGGAAAAATAACTACAAGGTTAATAAAACTAAAGGGCCAAAAACAACAAAAGGAGAACTTTAAAGGGTTGAAGATAATGGGTACTACCTTATAGTAATGATCTAAGAATAAACAATAAGAGAAAATATGAATGACTAAGGGTTTCCTTCAACACTTACAGAGTTAGGATACTTATTCAGAAAAATGGAGAAGAGAAATCAAAGAGCGAAGGAGGGAATTTGAAGAAGAGATTTAAGGCCAATTAAAGAATAATATGTATAAATAACCAAGAGGGAATGATCCTAAAATTTATAGGGGTTGCAAATTCTAAGGATATGTATATTAATCTACACATAAGTTCTCTTTTATTTTATTATTTTCTTTTTAAAGTCAAAAGAAGCTTTAAGGGAAAATATGTACTCATAAACAGTGATTACCTTAAAAGAATAGTCCGAGGAAGGCGAGTGAGTATTTATATTTAATGGATAATGCTAACTTATGGATAAAAAGTTAGTATTAAAGGATACTGACAAGTTTTATAAGGTAAGGAGAAGTATACTTATGAAATATATATAAAAGAAAATAACATAATAATAATACAAGAAAATAAAGATGCAAAATGAATGGCATAGGGATGCAAAATGAACTAAGTATTAGGCAATGATGTAGCAAAACTTTTGAAGTTTTATTATTGTAAACTCTAGTATTACTTCTTATTACATTGAGATATCTTATTATAAAGAATTACAAGAACCTCATAATTTTCCTAAGGCATCTCTTCTTTTCAAATTCTTAGATCTACTCCCGTTCTTAGGCTAACTTAACTCGTGGTATCTTATATTCCTACAAGCTCATCTTACGAAAAGTGTTGAGTGTCCATGGGCTTAAATGTAGACAAAATTGGCCATGATTGGATAATAACAAGAAAGAAGCCTAAACTATATCAAAATAAAAACCTATACAACTAAATTGTAATTTTACAAGGAAACTAATAACCTACATGAAAATGTTTACTAAGAAAGTTACAAATTGTTACAATCCAAAGCTAATTAAGAAGCCCTAACAAAGTTGTAATCAATTTTCTTTGTTTACCTTATAGTTGCCCTAATACCTGGTAATGATTTCATGAATGCAAATTGGGTAGGTTTTGAAAGGTTCCCAAGCACCATGGTCTCCCTTATTTAGAAGAACAAATCTATAATCATATCAGCTCAAGTACGGTAGCCTAATCAACTCAAGTAATGGTTGCCCTATAATAACCAAAGCATATACAATGGCCCATTACACCTTAGGTTTCCTATCAGTCTAGATAGCTTAAGTTAAAAAAAAAACAATATCAACATATAAGCAAATATAGATACACTTAAGTTAAAAAATAAGAATATACAAAAAAAAAAAATGCCAATCATATACCAAAGCTTTTAGGGGTGCCTTGAAAATTAAGGCTCAATTTAATATTTTAATGTAATTAGCCCACTAAGTGGTTTACAGTAAAGTTGCTAACTTGTTGAGCCTAAAGTTCGATTTTCTGTTTTCTTAACTTGATTTAAATTAAATCTTATGTCCATTTAATTTAAACCATCAATAAAAGTTAAGGAAAAAGTGTTTTCTTTTGATTTTGTAAAATTGGAGTTTTCACTTGGTTCAACTGTGAAAAAAGAGTAAATTAGGACCAATTAGGCAAACCAAGCCTAATTTAGCTACTAACTTGTGTTTTGAAAAACTTTTAGAAAGAACTACGAAAAAACTAGAGATAATCGAATTCAGGGGTTAACATATTAAAACTTGAAAATTACCACATTTAAAATATTAAATTGGCCCATTAATTTTAAAATACCCCTTAAGTCGAAAAGAAACAATTTCTTTATTACTTTTTGTTGTTCCTTTTTTATTTTTATTTTTCAAAAAGAAAAAGGGAAATAAGATAAAAAAAATCACTTTTTTATTTTTTATTTTTTCTTAATGAAGAAAGAAAAAATGAAATTTTTAATTTTTTTATGGTCGCCCTATATATGCCTACATATCCTCTATTCATCACTTAATTCTTTTTTTGTATAACTTTAATACTTTGATTCTTTTTAACTTTTGAAAAGCAAGCCAAGTTCACATGATTAATCGACTTATTTGAAAAGAAAACTAAAAAAAGAAAAAAGAAAAGAATCTAGAAAGGCCCCTAATTTTATTTGCATATTTTTTAAAAGGCTCCTATTTTCTTTTTTTTTTAAGGGTTCATCAAATTTTTTTTCTAAAAAACTTTTTTCTAAGTGGTGAAAGACAGTTCTTTTAGATTTTTTGTTTTAGAAAATTCTTAATTTTCTAAACATTGCAAAAATGATTTATTGGTTTTTTTTTTAATAAGAAACATTTATTATTTAAGAAAAAGGAACTCAAGAGTATATGTATAAGAAATTATACACATATATATATGCAAAAAGCAAATATTATAGTCCTAGACAAATTTTTTTTTTCTTTTTTAAAATAATTTTTTATTTTCTTTTTTAATTATCTTAATATTAAGAACCATGAAGGCCTTATTAGTCTTAAGAATGGTGGTCACCTTACAATACCCTTAGCGACTACATAATGCCTAAAATTCTAAAATCTTTTATTAGGCTATTTTTATATTTTATTTACCTTTCATCTTTTATTTCTTTTATATGTGTGAGCCCTACTCATCCTTAGAAGGTGGTTATCCAACAACACTCAAAAACTACATATACCCCTAGTTTATTTATAGTAACAAGTTAACAAAATAAGTAAATAGATAAATAAGAAAGAACAAAAGGAAAAGAAAGAAAATAAATAAATAAAATAAAATTAAACAAACTTAGGTCATAGGTGGAGTAGGTTGAGGCTCTAAGGATCAAGGTTACGTCACATAACTTACATATGGTCATACAGGAGAGAAAAGGTATAGCAGTGGGTAGTCAATTCGGATTGCTCTATCTACTATTTTAAGCAGGTGAGGACACTTTCTTTAGGTTTTCAAAGGTGAAAAATTGATTGGTGGTGCTACCTTAGACTAAAACAACCATTTGAGTGGTTGGTGAGACTAAGCTAATAAGGAGGAGAGAGAAAGTGGTGGTCATGCTCAATAGAAGGTCGATTAAAGCAAGCTAGGAGTAGTTTCCTATGTTTCTAGGGTTAAGGAACTCAATGGAGTGGTTGGTTTAATTCAAAAACCATGAAAAAGGTTTTCATTTTAGAGATGAAAATGGAGGACCAATTGGTAGAGAGAGAAAGTAGTTATGGTAGTTTATGGAGAGATTTCAAGTAAAAGTTCTTATCTAGAAGTGATGGACAAGGTCCCTTTGTAGTGGGTAGGCTTAAACCAAGCTGGAAAGGGTCATTAATGGTTGGATTTGAAGCATGGTAAGTAAGAAAGAATAAACTTGAATATTCTATTTTTAAGAGGGAAATAATTCAATTTAGTGTTGGCTTACACAAGGGTGAGATGAGTACTTTCCTCCACAAAGCTTAAAAGCTTCATTATGATTTTTCCAAACTTTCAAGCCTAAGTTAATGCTCTAAACATGTGAATCTCAAAATGGTTGTAATACAAAGTAAGCAATATGAAAAATTTGAAAGAATGGAAAATACCAAAATAATGAAAAACAAATCAAGAAAAAACCAAAACTACTTTGAAAAATGCAAAAAGTGGAAAATATAAAAAAAATGAAAAGTTACGAAAAATTAAAAAGTTTAAGAACAAGAAAAAATACTAAAAAATAAGAAAACCTAAAAATTCAAAAAGAATTGAAAAATAATAAAAAGTATTGCATAGCTATCCATTTAGGTCAATTTACAATGGAAATCAATTTTCAACATTCAAAACAACTTTTGAAGTCAAAATAAACATATTTGATTTAACTAAATTAGGAATTTCAAGTAAGAATGGGCATTTAATCAATTTTCAAGCCTAAGTTTAACAGGATCATTTTGAAATATTTTGGAAAATATAGATTTTTTAGAAATCATAGCCTCAAGCCATGCCTCAATCGGATTTAAAATGATTATTTTATAGCCATTTGAAGTTTTAAATAAAAAAGTAAATATGGGTAGAAAACACAATCCTAATTTACTCAAATTGGATGATCTTCAAAAATATTGCATATTTTTATTCAACTCCATAGCAGGTTGAAAAGGAAGGTGCAATTTCTTAGAATTTAGGTAATTAATGAGAAGTTTTCAAGGTATTTTTAGAATAAGAAATTTAAAAAAAAAAAGAGAGAGAGAGAGAGAAAAGAGAAAAGAAATAGAAGAGTGGCCAAGGGAAAAGAAAAAAAGGAAAGGAAAACGAAAATAAAATAAAAAACAAGAAAAAAAAAGAGAGAGATACATAGCTATCATATAGGCTAGTATACTACATATTCACCTCAAGGAGTACCACGCATTACTCTTATGGAGGTACCCCATAGCACCAAGCTTTAGTTGCCATATAATGCTAGTGTGGCACCATGTAGTAGATAGATTAGCTATTAAGCGCTACGTGGTGCCCTTTTGAGTAGGCCAAAGACGCACTTTCTCTTCCCCCTATTCCCTATCAAGCTCTATGGCTAGAAGCTTAAGTTGGAGTTTTGTTTCAAAAATAGCAATTATACATGGGTATTTATACCTTATTTCACCCGCTTTTTTATGACCTAAAATCATGAAAAAATAAAAAATAGAAAGGGCTCAAAGAATATTTGCTGGGCATGACCAATTTTCAAATTTTTGAAGGAAGTCTGTTAGATAGAAAAAATGAAAATCAAGTAACTTAAAATGTATATATTTTGCACCTAATTTTTGTTTAGAAAAATTAAAGCATATTTATGCATAATTCCACAAGATAATTAATCCTAAGATGCAAGAGATATCTTCTAGTATCTATGTAAATCATTAATTTCCTAAAATTCGTGCAAAAACATACCCAAATTCAACTAAAAAGGGAGACACTAAGGTGCACACTCAAACTTGCTCTTTTTATCATATTCAATCTTTCACAAATTTGAGTGTTTCTTGAGGAATTCTAACTTGAAGCTATAAGTAAGACTCCCATTATACATTCCATTCACTCCCAAGCATTGCAAACTCCTCAATTGCATGCAATTATCACTTTCTTGCTTTAGGTGCTAGAATCATAAAACTACACTATATCTTTGATTTCTCTCTCTATACAGGAAATAGAAGAGAAGAGAAAGTAGCAGGAGATTCCTTGATCTTTTTGGATTAAAGCCCAATAGGTGGATTACTTCAATTTCGTGTTAGGTTAGAGTAATTTGAAGTTGAAGATAGGAAGGTGATTCTAAGGTTCGCTCATATCATGCTCGAAGTTATGAAGAAATTGGGGGAGTTTTGTTTTCAAGATTGAAAGAATTTGAAGTAAGGGTCTCAAAGAATGGTGTCTTTGGAATCCAAAGGCACTAACCTTACTCTAAGAATCTATTAGAAATTGCTTGAACTGTTTGTTGGTCTATTACTCATTGGAGGTAAGTTTCTTATTCTTTAACATGTGCGTTGTTTAGCTTGAAAAAAAAAATAGAAAATGCAAAAAAAAATGAGTTTTGATCTTATGTCACCATTATCTCACTTAAATGATGTGCTTTTTTTTATAATTAATTTTTGGATCATAATTAATTTCAATATAATAATAATGAATAATATGACGTTTTGCTTATTGTTAATGAATAGTTAGCATGTTTAGGCTTTACTAAAAAATAATTTGCATGTTTTAGCTTTAGTAAATAAATAATTAGCATGTTTAAGTCTTAATTAAAAATTAGTTTAATGAATTAAATAATTCCTTTTGCCATGACAATTAAGTAAGCATATGGGATTAAATGAATAGTAAGCTTGTTTATGCATCATAGCTCGTAGGTTTAATGAATAATTTGTTGGCATATTGGAACAATTTCTTGGCCATTCGTAGGTTTTTTGTGTTAATTAATTAATTAATAGTTTAGCATGTTTAATTAATAATTTTCCTATTGTTAGCATGTTTGTCTCAATAAATCATTGTACTTGCATATTTTAATTCGATTTGCATGATTTAATAGGTTTAGTTGTATAATGTGTCTAGGGAATAATGTGTATGATATTATCATATGTCTTGTTAATTGATATTTTATGATAATTTGTTGCATGTTGGTTTATTTGTATAAATAATTGGTTCCATCCAAATAAAAGGGTTTTGTCTTATTTTCAATGTAGTTTTTCTTCACACTTAGAAAAATTATTTTTTATTCATATATAAAAGTCAATTGATCCTTTTCAAAACTTAGGGATTTCTTTATGATTTTTCCAAAAGTAAACCAAAAATATAGTTTTTAAAATTAATAAGACTTAATGAACATAAAGTGAAAAAGAACTTTTTCATAAATAAAATAAACCAACAAACTAAAACTTTCATAAATTAAAAACTACGTTGGCTTAAGCCATCCTAGCTCTAAGGTATGTAAGCAATTCAAGTAGCCTTAAAAAACAAAAGAAAAATTTATTTTCCCATTTTCAAAGTTTTTATATAAATAATAAAGCCCTTTTCGTTTGAAGGATTTCTTCTAAAATTGTTTGTCCATTAGTTGTTTCATGGATCTTTCTATGGAAACCTTTGTGTTTTAATAAGATAACCGCCAAACCTAGCAAAATTTATGGTTACTTTTCTAAAAATGTTTTTCTTAGAAAGCCTATAGGTTAGAGATTGAAATCAAGGCCTATTTGCCCAATGGACCTTAATTTCATTCTTTTCTTAACTTTGGTTAGGTGGCGGCTCCTTTTGCAATTTCAAAATATGAGTTTTTTCTTTACCCGATCAAGGGTCTTCAGTCAAATAGGCCTAGGTTGATTAAAGCCAGGTTAAGGAAAAACAATATATCAAATTTTCAACTGGATAAGTTTCCTTATTCTCATCTTAAGAATATGAAGATCCTAGATTCATGGCAAATTTTTTTTTTTCAAAGGCAAAGGTGATGATGGGAATCAAAATACAAAGTTTGATCTCCAAAGGTCTAGAATAAGCTAAGCATAAGAAGATAAGGTTGGGGTTTTGATTTTAACCAGCAACTAAGGTAAGCTCTAAAGCTTAAAAAGAATTGTTCCAAGAACATGAATAGCTAAGGTTTAAGTAGCAGAAAAAGTCTACTAAAGATTGTAAACACCCTATTTGCCCTCATGTAATTTTAGTTTCTTCCAAGAATTTAAAAAAAAAAGGTCCTACTTGAAAATTACAAAAAATAAAATAAAATAAAATTCAAAAGTAAAAATAAAAACAAAGAAGAAGTAGTATTTAGAAGATAAGGGGTCATTAGGTCCTTTTTAGAGAGTCATTTAATGTTTCAGGACCTTAGCCGGGTGATGACTACTAAATTTTTAATTTTTCAAGAAAGATCAAATTTTCGTTAATTCTTAGTTAGTTGTTAATATTACATGGGGTAGAGTTTAATGTTAATTGATTAAGGAAAATAAAAAGTGAGAACCAAAAAATTCCGGCTTGATAAAGATTTAGCTCCAAATTGGAGGATGATTTCAATTAGAAGCACATCTTATTCATTAAAGGAAAAGGTTAAAAATTATGAGCGTAAGGTAGCTTTTAAACCAAAGAGAGATTGTAATTGCGATCTTTAAAGGTGAAATGGCATTACTTCTAGAACATGCAAAAGAAATTTCAGAACAAAGCTTTTGACAACCACATAAGAAGAAGTCTTTTTGCAATAAACTTGCAAATGAAGTTATTTACTTGCTAAATCTTATTTTAATTTGGGCATTGTTTCCAAATCATTTGTATAAAGAAAGAAAATCATAGAGAGCCTGATAAATAAGAGATTCCATTATTTAGATAGTTATATTATTTACTTTTAGATAGTTATTGTGTATTTTTAGTATTTTCCTCCTTATGACTTTTATTGGTAGTTGTTTATAAATATCACATAATCCTATGAATTAAGGGGTCAACTTATCACTCATTTGTTGTCTTTTGAATGAATATTGTTATTTGCTCTTTCTAAGTAATGTGCAGCATCCTTTCATCTTTATTAAAAGTATTATCCTCATTGATATTGCCAATTAAAACATTATATTGATTATGGCAATCCTTTTAATTGATCTAGTCATAAGGTCATATCAGCTTCTTTAATTAAACTGCTTTGATTCCATGAACTGTAGGTAATATCAATTGTGTAAGTTTGAATCCTTTAACTTGTTCAACCAATGAATTTGATTACTTAATTATCCATATCCCTTGTTTTAGTTGTCCCTTCACAATATGAGGAAAATAATAAAAAGAATTGTCCTTTCTAGTTATTTAAAACCCATAATATACTAAAGTTATGACTTTTATCCTTGTGTTGTGCATTTATTAGTGCTAGATTCTTTCTTAAAATTTTAGGCACATCACTAGATAATGGTCTCCTATTACATCTACTTTTCATAATATAATTACTTTGTATTGTCACCAAAATTATAAAACAAGGTGTTGCTTATCTTGTCATAAAGACCAACCTCATAAAAAATACCTACAACTTAAAAAGATTTTCTATGAGGGATGATTTAGAGCCTAATACATAAAAACCATCAAGCACTTGTAAATGTCGCATGTCTCAAACATACAAACTAAAATTATGATAATTAATGTAAAACAACCGATTTGATTATCTTTTTATTTAGAAGATACGAGCAACATTGGTGTTTGAAGACTTAAGTATTCCATAACCCCAAAGCAAATTAATATATTAATATACGTATATGGTATTGAGTATTCCCCAACACTTTAGAATCTAAGAATTAACATAAATCTATCCAACTTCACTCAAGATAGTGCAACATACCAGTCATCGGGTTACCACATCAAGATCATTAATACTCTCAGTTCTTTAATTACGACTAGCAAAAGCAATACATTGACTAGAAGTCGAATATTTGCTAAGTTCATTGATCTCTAGCATAACTCACACAAAGAGCATACAAGGTAAACATGTATTCAAAGTGAGCTTTCCATAATCAAATTAAGTTCCTTTGATCATAAGCATTGACATTTTAAACATAATTATTATTTGAATAGCATTTACCGTAAGTCAATTAAACTTTAAATACCTACCTTATACTTAACCATCTACTTAAGGATCAAATCTTCATCCTTTACTAGACCCTTTGTATAAACCTCTACTTACAAACCAAACCATTACCCTTTACTTAACTAGTAAGAATCAACCCTAAGGACCGATTGCACATACTCGTACTAGAAGTTTAGAGAATTTAGCACACTAGAGCATCACCATCCAACCTATTACTAAGAAGATGTCTCTACTGCGTTCAATTGACTTGTTTTGTTCAACGAGCTCCTATCAATCATTTACCTGACTGTGAACCAAAGTGCCTAATTGTCTCAATTACCCAAATAACTCGATCGAACCATCATTAGCTCATCTAACCTCTTTTTAAGCTCCCCATAAACTAATTTGAGCTATTTGGGCAATGTTGACCTACCTTCTATTCATATGGAATCCATTACTCCTTGCTAGAATAGTGCCCAACTGCATTTTGACATGTGTCTAACATTCTTGTCCATTGTACTATTTGCAAAAGATATGCTTTTGTCATTATCCATTTTACTCTCTTAGTATGACATTAAACCTTGTAATTTCCCCTTTTTAGCAACTTCCCCATTTTAGTCATTGTTTATTCTTAGTTTGTAATCCTAAGAGGCCTAATATAAATGCCTCTTATATAGTCAAAATCATTTGTAAATCTTATGAATATTCACTTATCTTCTTCATTTGTTCTTACATAAGCTTAGTTACTAAGTCCAAACCCTAACTCTTATCTATTCTCTTGAGCAAGAAGCAATAGTGAGTGACCCATAAATTAATTTGTGCATCATGTCAAACTAGTTGCTTAGTCTATGTATGGATTGTGGTGCATCATATCTACGAGTTAATGCATAGGTATGCTTAATAATCGATTATCCATTCTTGTTTTCAAACCATATCTTGGCTCAGATCCACTTGTTTATAGTTTGATACTGCTACTCTTATGGACTTCTACATAGTGGCGTATCACTTGACCTTGTACTTTACTACTACTTATGGTTCAGACCTTCACCCTTTACTTAACCCCTCTACTTTACTCTCTACATATGGATTAGACTTGCACCATTTACATCACCCTTTTACATTATCCTCCACTAATGAATCAAACATTCAAAAACTATAGTCTTGTTTTATTGTAGTCTCCAAACTTCAGTCCTGCCTAATACACATGATTCTTTGCATCCCAACAATGATATCCACTTACCTAAATTTTGATCAACAACACCATCTATTAAATCTTCAGCTTTTACTAAATATACCAAATTTCAATATAAATTTTACTACCAAAGTTATAAAAACTTACTTGAATATATTAGAAACAACACGCCTAACGCATGAACCACTCTTAATCTAAACCCACAGCCAAGTATTACCTCCTACATCAAACTTGAGAAAACACCCCAATATGCTAAGTAATCACTAAAACTTCCTTGTGAAATTTCTCTTCTTGCATGGTTAGAAAGGAAGAAGGAGATGTGGTGGCCTTAAATGTGAGGAAAAATTGTAAGGTAAGGAGAGAAAGGAAAGAAAGATTAAAGAGAACATAGGGAGACGGGGGAGTACATTTTTAAAAATATATAGCAACTTGGATTTGCACAAAAATTTACAACAATAAATTATCATTAAGAATTGGATGAAATAAATATTATTGCTAATGTAAACTAAAAACACAAAAGTATATTTGAGAAAAAAAAAGGGTTATGGTCATCATACATCAATAATATATCCTTCTTCATCAATAATATATCCTTCTTCTTCTTAATTCTTATATGGTTTGAAATCTCTTAACCTAAACAGTATGAAACAACAAAAAAGTTCAATTGAACTAAACAATTTGATTTAGTTTGAGTAGTTGAATAACACTTACTTAACTGTAAAAGGGAATTGTAATTGCTCCTATAATGCTAAGGACGATCTTAAACGTTGTAAACCATATATTGATTACAGATTTGGATCTTCCAAATTTTCTTTTTTCCTAAAATTACAAATTAGTGATTGTTGTTGTCTAAATATTTTAAAAAAGATGACATTACATTGATATCACATGATATTTTAGAAATCTAGATAATAATAATCGTTAATTTGTAAATTTAAAAAATTTTAGAAAGAAGGAAACTTTAGAGGATTCATTTTCTATAATAATTATATATACGAAACTTAATATTTGCTTTCCTACTCTGTAGTAAAACGTAATACTCATTTTATTGGGAATCTATTTTCCAGCAAAGACCTCGAATCGTATTGACAAATAGTTCCAATTTATGTGTTCAGTTGACATCATTATATTCAGCCGTCTTTTTCCTTTTTTTCCTATTGATTATATTGTTTGCCTTAAGCCTTACGTTTCATATCATGGGAAGCTTAAAAATTTGGGGCTAAGAAGGATAAGCCACAAGTCTCATGATTGCGGTAAAGAATAGATATTTGGAAACGGTAAGTAGAAAGTCACATTATGCTTGATATCTGGTACACGTATTAACTTCTCACTATAAATTTAGACCTTCCATATGAAAAGACCTGGTGATTGTGACATCTTCTACACCATTTACATTTTGTGTAGCTATCTCATATACTATTACTAATCATGATTAAATTATTGCGTAATGCACATTTCCTATTGCTCATTGGAAACAAAATTTCCATATGCTCGTCCATGTCACCGTGAGTAACTAAGTAATTATGGAATTATGTTGCCCTTACAAAAATAGATGGAATTTGATACCTTTATGATAGACTAACCTAAGATTATGTGTAAGAGATTGTTGTAGATATTTGATCACATGCAACAATTGTGCTATCAATCTTTGTAAAAGTATCGAGTCATGACATATGTAGGAAAATCATAAAGAAAGGTATATGAGGAGGAATAGACAAACCCCAATTTTTGAAGTGCACATATGATAGCAGATGAAACATGATGATATTGTTCTTGATTGGTATAGTAACAAAACTTGTATGAATCTTGCTAATTCTTCAAAATAATCCATATGGAGAGCTAAAAGCTCCTACATTTGATAAGAATGCAAGCTGATAGGTCTTTTTAGGGTACCTAACCCTCCAACCCATCTAACCCATGAATTACTAAGTAAGATAATACCCTATAGCACTTTGGAACATAATTAAGTTTTTTTTTTTTTTAAAGAACCTATAAGGTTTCAGATTAAATTTCTAGATTAAGATATGGCCCAAAGGAGATTTGACCTAATAAAAACATTAAGATAACAAATTTTTAAAAGTGCCTATAACTCAAAACATTAACTTATCGTTTATTATTATTCATTTGTCTAGAGTCCAAACTTTGAAACCTTAGCTACATTCCATAACCTCAATCTTCACTCTTATCTCTTCTTAATCTTCACTCTTACTCTTATACTCTTAGATTGTAATTTTATCAGCCACCACTCAACACTACCATAGCACTTACTCTTACTCTTTACCACATCTCTTACCCTTGCCAAACTACCATTATTGATAGAGAATTTCGCTAAGCAATCTTAATCGGTACCTCATCCACCAAGCTGTACTATCCTCAACTAAGTCCTTTGATTTGGCTCCATCTAACAAACTACTACATTGGGCGTAGCTCATTCAGTGGGCCTAAGGGCTTAGCCTACCCATTTACTCACTTTGAATTCAAAAAGTTGCACAAACAGTTGTAGCTCTACACAATTTTATTACATAAGCATCTACTATTCTTGTTTTTTAAGCATGTACTTAATTAAAAAGTTATTACTTAGTCCATGACTGATGATCACCTCTAACAACAGTTATCCGACATATACATATAAATAAAGGAAAGAAAGCACTTAAGGACTCTCTTACACTTTTAAACGCTCTTAGCTTACTTATTTCCTTACTATCTTATCTAAAAACTTACTCACTTAGACATCAAAGTAACTAAACCAGACTAATCTTAACACATCCTTCAATCTTTTTTTCTTATTTTTGTAGGACCAAAGTTCCACACTAAAATCAATCATCAACATTTGACACCATTTGTTCTGAATATACTTACCACATAGCTAAAACACGCATGACCAAATGTACAGGTGCTAGCACTTCTCCTCAACGTACTCAAGAGGGTAGAGCAACTTTGCGCTGATTTGCCTAAGGAAAATCAAGAACTCAATAGAGAAAATGATGAGACTTTAGACTTCATTCATAAGAGTAATCTACCAAGTTAAGATCAAAGATACGGAGCTAATAGTGCTGATCACTCTAGTAATTCAGTTCATTCATCCAAATTACCCAAAACGTAGATCGAAGTGACACTTAGACCTTTAACCCCTACTCTTAAGAAACTTGACAAAGGAAAGCAACCTCAACAGGTACACCATGTTGGACTATCGCATGTTAGCGCTCCTACTTCAACCAACAAACAATTCTAGATAAAGAGGAGTTCTTTCATCCTTCCTTGAAATTTTGGGAGAAGTAATACCCCGATATGTTAAGCTACCATAATTCGAGATGCATGGTAGGACAAGAGACCTAGAGGATCACCTTGAGTAATACTACACATTGGCTAAATTGTACGAGTTAAGTTATGCCATGGCTTATCAATCATTCCTTTCAAAGTTGAGGAATGCTACGAGTATTTGGGTTAAACATTTGAAATCAGACATGATTTTATGTTTCAAAGATTTGGTAGAAGTATTCTTATAGCACTTTCTTGCAAGAAAACTCCTTGTTGAGGACTCTTCTGTCCTTAATACTATAAAGTAAAGATTTGATGAGTCCACTAAAGATTATTTGACTCAATTTATGGCCAAGATGGTTCAAATTATAGAATTCGACATAAGCATCACCCTTAACAGGGTTATCAATGGAGTTAAACCATATAGAGATTTTATAAACTGATTTATCCTTTCCAAAGCTATTCTAAACATGAACTATCATCCAAAACATTTTATAAACTGATTTATCCTTCTAGTGAACTTAGGTTCTTCAAGTGACTCAATTTATATTTAAGAGTTGGTTGAGCAATTAAGTTTAAGAGTGTTGTTGAGCGAGTTAGAAACTAAGTAAGGTTTTTATTTCTACCATGAATAGGTTGTAAAGCAAATTTTTCAGGATCCGAGTAAATAATTCAATCAAGTATGAGGTATTATATGTTACTTGCATGCATGTATGGCTAGTACTTATTGAATGGACTTAATATTTATATGGCCTAAATAAAATGTTTCTTGTATGCTTAGTTAAGCCCAATAAACTAGGAAGACCAAACCTTGGGTTGGTACCCCAATGATATTAGTACGATGTTGTCAAAATTGGAATCTCACTTTGAATAATCTAAATAGTTTTAGATATTTCTTGATTCCTAAGATATTGAGGAGAACCCAATATCATACTATGTACGCGTGCGCGCGCATGTATGTGCATGCGTATGTGTATGTGTATATATGTATACCAAAGTCAAGTCTCAAGACACCGAAACTATATTGTTTGTTAAAGCTAATAAAAGATAAGAAATTGTTGGTGTTGCTCTATAGTGAAATTGAGCTAGTTAACGTATGTTTTCCTGTGCATAAATGGTTTGGTCATGCACATGTGTTTGCTACCCTACACTAAGCTTTGCTCACCCCTTTTGGGATTTCTATTTTTTTAAGTGCAGGTACAGGTTGTGGAGAATACGAAAATTATTATGATGGATTCAATTATTATAAGGATGCAACTAATTATTACAATTATTATTTTGACAATGCAGATGGTTTGGTGTAGTTAGAGTACGATTGATATCCATATTGGATTATGTTGTCAAACAGTTAGTTATTTACTTTTATTTTGTATTTTGGATCATAAGAAGTCACTTGAGATTTCTCTTATTAATGCTCTTGGTAACTTGTTATTTGTCGGTTTTGGTGAATATGAGATGTTTGAGTTTAGTTATTTCAGTTCTTTGAAACAGATGTAGTCAAATTATGAAATTAACTTTATTTTTATTGAATAACATAATTATAGCAGGTTGAATATAGATGTCTAACATGTCAATAAACTATATGAACACATAGCAAGTTGTAATTTCCTAGGTTTTGGGACATTATAGTGTAAATATCTATATAGATTATTTTGACAAAATACAAAGGATAATCTAAAAAGGGGTCGCTAGGATCAATTTACCAATGAGATGCATTGTATATTGTTCATGGTTTCACTTAATTCCACCTTTAATTTAATTTTGCTCCAATTATACAAGTTGTGCATCATAGAAATCTATTTTCTCGCTTTAGATAAAGTAAGTTTCCATTCGATATGAACATGTCGGGATACATTTATGATTTTTTTTTGTTATTATCATTACCATAACACTAATGTTATCAAATTTGGGTTAATCTATCCAATCTAACTTGATACTTCGATAAAGCCAGTCTAATCTAACTACAGTCTAACCTCTTGCTTAATCTGATTTATCCTTTTAACCCTTAACCCTCTCATATGTTTAGATTAACTACTTAGATTAAGTTTGATAATATTGCATAAAACTATAAAAGATACAATATGTAAAGAGCAACCGAAACAAAAAAAAAATTTGAGGAAAGTCCTTAAAGCATATTTGGTTGATTTTCTATGAGAAGAACCAAATAAATTCCTTACTTATATAGCTATTACCAACTTTACTTTGAGGAATAATCATTCTAAAGAACTCCTGATGCTATCAAATAAGGAATATATAATGATTCCTTTATGCGAGTAAAGGACTAGCTATTCTTTTTTTTTTTAGTATATTATTTTCATATAATAGTCAAAGCATTAACTTAGGTAAGGGTAAAAAATCAAGGTTAAGATTGAAGCAATCTATTATAATATATACAATTCTATATTTGAAATTTAAAACTACTAAATGAGATATATTTAATTGACCTTTTATTTATTAAATTTTACACTCAAAAGTTGAAATAACTAAATGTTATATTCAATCAAAGTTTTGCTTTCAAAATTACTATTTCCATTGCCTTTTTCTTTCTTTCTTTCTTTTCAATGCCGACACCTGTAGCTTTGAAAACACGATGTCTAAACACTTTAGGGATTTTAAATTCTACATAAAAAATTGAAGGAAAAAATAAAATCCAAAACGGGTTGCTTGTTTTATTTAATTTATGATTCAAAATTAAAATCTAATCTTTCTGAAATTATCCGTGGGACTGGATTCATAGTGAAATAAAATCAGCATCTAAGGGGTAATTAATACGTGTAGCCGCCAGCCGGCAATGTTTGTCTATGTCCCTTTGTGGAAATTAAAAATTGAGAGACAAGACAGACTGGTTTCATAAGTACCCACGAAATCCATCATTAGATAAAAACTGATAGACGGAGCATCGTCGAAGCTTACTTTATTGGCCATATGCGCTAGGACAAGAAGGGACATTGTCTCAAGTGCAAGGAACATATGCGTCAGCCGAAAAAAAAAAGAAAAAAAAGAATCCCAAAGTGAGTGAAGAAACAACTAAAATACAGAGAATGATTGGAGAGAAACATGTGACTTGTAATGATTTATTGGTTCTTTTTCTGATCAGGTTTGCTTCTTTATTTACAAATGGATTAGCCACCCTAGCTAGCTAGAAGATTCTTCTCCTTCACCCCTCCTGATTACTTTTTTGATATTTTATATGTTGGTTGTAATCGATCACTCTTTATTTTGACATCATATTACTTTTTTATTTATATAATTGGCTCTTATCAAGTAGTTAGCAACTTGCATTAGCGATGAGTCACTAAATTAGCTTATGATGATCTAGTATAGCTGATGATTCAATTAAGCATTCAGTTGAACATAAAAAGAATATCACAGGTAATATTTATCAAAATAGTTATCATCGAAGATAAAGTAAGTATAAATTGGATATTCTTTTTTTCTTATGTCTTTTTAGGTGTTCGAATAAAATAGTTTCCCTCTATATTATATAATTTTCTTTCGGTCTTTCTTTGTTAATTTACTTATATAAGGCTTTATAAATACTGCATTTCAAATGAACCATTGATGATAGAAGCTTGGGTACGAGATTGACAAAAACTGAATGGCATAGCTTTATAAAAATTATATTCATGAAAGGCCATAGAAAATAAATTAAACATAGAGATGATTAAATAATTATATCCATTCCATCATGTATGTATTATAAACCAATACTTGCTACTCAACATTCACGCCTCTTAAATTGCATACTAAAATATATCTTATGACCTTAAATAGTGTAGTAAAGCATATTTTATTTTCTTGTTTTTGTATTGTCTTCAATATTGTTAAGTGAATACTCATAATTTGTTTTCTCACCACTTATATAGTATATTAAAGCATATTTTAAGATATTAAATAGCATATCAAAGCATACTTTATTTTTTTTATTTGTATCTATATATTATTAAACCAACACCTATTGTTCATCTCCACATATCTATTTATATTCTTATCAGTTCATTTTTTTTTTATTTTATTATCTATATTGTCAAACTAATACTTCTTATTCATCTACATACCCTTAAATAGTGTAATGAAGCATATTTTTATAACCTAATCTTTATCTATATTATTAAGCCAACATTCCATATCCATCTCTATACCCTTTAAGTAGTATACTAGTAAAGCAAATTTTATGACATTAATCAACATATTAAAGAAAACTTTATTTTCATATATTTTCTTATCTTTTTATCTATGTTAGGATAATAATCCCCATCCATGTCTCTATGCCCTTGAATTAGTATTCGAAAGCATATTTTAAAATATTAAATAGTATATTAAAGTATAATTGATTATCTTATATCTTTTATATTATTGATGGTTTGAAAATTCCCTTAGGTTCCATGCATGTGAGCTAAGGGGGGCTTGGAGGTGGCTCTAACATATACACCTTGACGTTTAAGGCAATAGGGTGGCCTGAAGAGTAGACGAGATCTCCAATACCAACATTGAGAGGGCTTAAGATTTTGAGAGTAAACTAGATTCAATGTAGGGAGTCGAGTGACAAGGGAGTCGATCCTTGTCCGTAGAGGCATCTACGTAGCTTTATCGATTAGAGATAGGTTTCAAGATTTCACCACATGGAGAATGATCCTCCCTAGTTTTATCTAATCCTTTGGGATCGAGAAAAGTGGAAGGTAGATCTCATTTGCCCAATGTAAGCCTTACAAGCAGCATGAAAGCTACCCAAATAGGGATAAATGGCAAACGATCATTACTTTTGCAGTGTACCTTTAGACCCCTATAAGGCTAGCAAGGCATATTAAGGCATGAATTGGTATATTATGTTACTAAGCCAACACGCAAAATTCCACATATAACTTATACTATTAAGCTAATATTCTCTATTCATCTCAACACCCTTTAATTAGCACATTAAAGTATGTTTTAAGACCTAGAATAGAACATTAAAAAATATTTTATTTTCTTATATCTTCCATGTTATTAAGTTAATACTACTTGTTTTTCCTTACATCTCCTTTAATAGTATATTGAAGCAAATTTTCTTTGCTAAATTTTTCTTATCTAGTTATATTGATATCTATGTTTATCTATATATGTAGCTACGTCTATTTTATCTATTTCATATTATTGAGATAATGCTCCCTATTTATCTCAACACCTCTTAAACAATATATTAAAACATAGTTTAAGAGCCTAAATAGTATATATTAAAGCATATTTATTTTTTTTATATATATCCATACTTATCTATATTATTTTATGTAATATTAAAGAACTTTCAACTTTGTATACATGCTAATTTGATATACATTTTTGTTATTAATATGATAGAAAATAATAGGAAATGGTGAGGTTTTATAATTGATATTAATAATGACACTAAAAATATTTATTTTATGCATATGCATCTCTAATTTTCTATAAATAAGAAGTTAACCCCTCATTCTTATGTGCAAGATTGATTACTAGGTTATGAGATGTAATCCCTTTGTTTATTTTGTTAAATGGAAAGCTAGTTAGCTCATTTACGCCAAGAAGGGGAATCATGCAAGGAGAACTCTATCCCTTACTTGTCTCTCCAAATGATTGATAAAACTTTGCAAAATGAATCAAAAAGAAAAGGAGAAAGGAAATATCCTAGGAATCAAGATCAAAGAAAACAGTCATGAACTTACACACATATTCTTTGTTGACAATATCCCCATTTTTAGGTAGGCTTTGATAGAGAATATTAATAAATTTAAGATGCCATTGGATTTGCAGTGTTAATACCTTTGGCCGACATGTAAGCTAACTTAAACGTTCAATTATCTTTAACAAAAACATTTTGATGATGTCAAACGTTTGTGTTGTGGTAGCTTGCAAATTTCAACTTTGAACGAGCCAAGATTGTACTTAGGCTTGCCAATTAAAAAGCGTAGATCAAAATCAGAAGCTTCAGAGGTGGTTAAATAACGGCTTCTATCTAAACTGCTGGGTAGGAAAAATTTGCTATTATATCTTGCAGATAAAGAGGTTTTAATTAAGTCATTGGCCTTTACTATCCCTAATTATGCCACGAGAGTTTTTCGCTTCGTGAAGAAATGATGTCAGGGAGTGGCAACGATGACAGAAAGATTTTGGTGGAGAGGTGATCGGTCATGAAAGAAAATTCAGTTGAAATGTTGTGAAGAGTTATCAACTCCAAAGGGTTTGTATTTTATAGACTTCAGCTGTTTAACCAATCTCTTCTTGCAAAAGTTTCATGGAGAATAATTGAATCCCTTGAAGCACTCTGAGTTGGAACTTTAAAAAGTGTTCACTTTTCTAGCTCAGACTTCCTACAATCTTCCATTGGGCGGTTGACAAATCACACAGTTTGGTAAAAGGATGATTGGACCAAACTTTGTGCGGTAGCTGAATAAAGGAAATAGAATATATGATTGGACGAATCCGTGGATACCTATATACAAAAGTTCTAAGTTACATCCCGTAAATCCTATTGTTGCAAATCCAGATCTGAAGGTTCGGAGTCTAATTTCAGGTGATCTTAGAAATGACATATAATAATTTTAAGGCAAGAGGCAGATGCTATCAAGGTAATTCTTTTGAATTCATAAGAAGAGGAAGATAAAAGGCGATTTAGTCAAAATCAAGTCACAAAAAGTGTCCAAACTTTTTAGCTTTTGTCAGTTTAATATCTAAACTTTTATTTTCTTCAATTTAGTGCTTGTATTCCTAATTTAATTTCGGATTAAGTGTTTATCAAGTCTAAGAAGAGAGCTCAATCTAAAAAACTAGTCTAATAGATGAAAGAATCCCTTAGACTTATACTACATTTAGTCTATGTTATTTATTTATATAAAACTGAATATCATCACCTTTTTCAAAAGCCAATGTCCATATTGGTCTATTCTAAATTACCTACTGATTAACTTTCACTTTGAATGACTCATACTCTATTTTATCAAGTAATCCTTTCCCAAGTCTCTCTCTTATAAATTACTCTTCTTCTTTTTCCGGTTACCCCTTTTATAAGGTCGACCTCTCAATAAAAGCACCAAATGTTATAATTCAAGTATAAGAAGAAAGCTCAACTCAATTCAAAAGATTAACCTAACCGGTATTACACTTTTTAGGAATTATTAGACATAGGAAGTGTCTCTACCTTTTTATTCAGCAATTTATAGTTTGAAGTTTCAAAATTTGCAACTAAGTGCTCGTAACCTTAAAAAAGCCATTTAGAATAATGTCCGTTAAGTTAAAATTTAACGAATGTTCAAAAGGTGTGTTATTATGAGGCTAAGGAAATGTCTTTACTTTTCAACTTGGGTAATGTAGTATCTAAAATTTAAAAATTTACTATTTAATGCTTGTAACTTTAAAAGTTGTTTAATATAGTTTATTTGTTATATCATAGTTTAACTGCTGTTAATGTAAATATGCATTGACATCTTACGTGGCAGTTTTCTTTACGTAGAAATAAGTGTCAATTAACATGGCCATTGAGATTACTATAATGCACCTAAAATAATATAATTTTGTTTGCTTCTTTATGAAGCCGTTGAGAAATAAATAAATAGATAATTGAAAAACTGTCATCTATATATATATATATATATATATATATTGCATCAATTTATGCGTAAATATAATTGTACGCAATTAACGTAATTTTAAAAGTGAATCAAAATAGTGCCTTTATTATGTCAAAGATTAGTGGGCGTTAGCGTACATTTGACTTGGCATCATAAATAGCAACCTTTTTTACATAGAGATAAGTGTTAGCTCGCTTAGCTGTATACTTTTGTTTCCCTCCATATGAGAAGTGTTGAAAAAAATAAAAATAAATAAAAAGCTGAAATTGTTGTCAACAGAGCAACGAGACAGGCAAATAAAAGAGTTGATGAGACTCTATGGAGACATTCTAATGAGAGTAAATGCTAGGCTAAGGAGACTTTTTTTTTTCTATATAAATGCAATGATACTAATTTCAACTTTTTATTTTTTTTTATCTTTTTCTCAATGGTTTCATATGGAGGGAAAAAAGTACGTTATTTTAGAAGTATTACAATAATTTCAATGGCCAAGTTAGTGAATACGTATCTTTACATAAAAAAATTGCTACTTAAGATGCCAAGTTATCTTACATTGATGTTTATACTTTTACAATTACAAAGACATTACTTTCAACAACTTTCAAAGTTATAAACACTAAATTGCAAATTTTAGAATTATAGACACTAAAATGCTCAAATCAAAATGCAAAGAAACTCCTTAGTCCATAAAAATCTACCCTTTGGCATTCATTAAATTATGACTTAATAGAGACACTATTTTGAACCACTTTTGAAGTTACAAGTATCAAATTGCATTTGATACTTCAGTTACTAAATTGCTCAACATCAAAAGTAGAGACACTTACCGCTTCCTTGATTTAGCCCTTGAGAGAGATGGCAAATACTCAATTAAATCAAGGTACATATGCCTTAGTAAAAGTTCAATGGGAGGAACGGGCCAAAATAATAAACCCTTGTCATCCATGAAAATTAATAAAAAATAATGGAAGATAATTTGCAATTTAATTACTTGTTGAAAATGAAACACTTTATGGAGAAACTTTATTCATCCTTTTAAACTTTGTATGCATCCTTTTTGTGCTTTTTAAATTAATTTTGAAATCAAAACAAAAATATTTGTAAGAAAAAAAAATGACAAAAAAATTAGAAATTTGGAAAAATATAAAAAGAAAATACATTTGAAAGTAAAGGAATAAACAAAATAAAATGAATGAATAAATAAAAGAAATTAAAAAAAAAAGAAGGAAAAAAGAAGAAGAAGAATGGAAGAATAAAAAATAAAAGGAAAAAATTAATAAATAATACATAATGAAAAATTAAAATAATATAAAAAGAAATTAAAAAGAAAAAGAAAAAGAAAAAGAAAAAGAAAGAGGTCAGGCTTCCATGTCCTGTAGACAAGGCATATCCACAAGACTTGCCATCTTCAACCTCCAAATAATGCATCCAGACATAATCGTGAAGAAATAAGGGTGAGCTTGTTTGCTTGTTTCCTGTCACTATTCTTTTTCTTTTTCTTTTTCTATAATTTTAACCATAATCCACAAGAATGATTGGTTAGAACTCATTTTAACAAAGATTATTGCCTTTAAGCTAGCAAATCAAGGTTTCATGTGACTCGCTAAGGTTTTGTAATGCCCTAGAAGGGAGCCAAATAGTTTTACTTAAAATCTTCGTATCATTTGTGTATCCGTGATATAAAAATCGCTTTGCAAAATAGATATTGCAAGTTCTAACTAGAGAGTTTCTAAGGGTACTTATTTATTTTACATATATCTACTTAACTATATATATATACAAGTGATCCAGCCATCTACAATCACCAAAATCGTAGAAAGTTGGAATCACCTACCAAATAATAAGATAGGATATTTATATCTTGAAAAAAAAAAAACCACTAAAGATCTTAAAATTTTAATTCGACTATATTACTTACTTTCCTAAAATTATAATTTACTTTCTTAGCTCGATGGAACACTCTACACTCAAATCTTATTTTAGCCCTAGCTTTGTAAAACCTGCAAAAGAAACTATTTAGAGGTAAGCTATATTCAGCTTAGTGAATAATTTTCTTACCTTACCATCAAACAATAACAAGTAAGTTATTTTGTTATTTATCAAACATATGAATATATGTATAAGCATATGAAATGCAAAGTGTATACAGTCAGTCGGTAACTGTATACAATATGATTTCAACACCCACCGTTACATAGGTTGGGAAGTATTTAAACACGTCAAGACCTAGGTATCAACGTCCAATATAAAATCTCTTAACAATCTAACTACCCTTAACAGTAAATATGGCTTAGCCTCAAGCAAAAGGCGGCACTCTCTAAAGTCGAGTGGTTCCTAAAGGTCAAGGCAAGAATATGTTACACATAATAAGTAATACAATAAAAAATCATAATACATAAGATCAATATGAATCCACCTAAGCATGATCTTCTACTCTATTGCGTGGTGTTTATGCCCTTTTTACCTATGCTATAAGATGTAATGCATATCTAGTTTAATTAGAAGCCAAATATTTTGTTAATTATAGATTCATGAGGTGGTCAAGCAAGTATAGTCCAAACATTCCAATGCTCTAAATTCTAATGTAGCAAACAAGGGTATTTAAAATATCTTAAGATATTTTGCAAGTATAGGCCAACCAAAATAAGCACACATAAGTTCCCATATACCCCAACATGCATCAAGTTCAACTATCATATATAACTAGATAGTGTACTAACTATAAGCACAAAATAAAGTAAAATAGAGGGAAATATACTCACTCAGCTTGAAGTCTAATATTCCAAATAGTCCTTGGTATCACAAATCATCTATGTAAGGCAATTAAAGTAAATAAGACACATTTAAGTGTAATATTCACTAGCCCTACTATAATTTCCCTATTTCTACTTATTTCATATCTTAGTCATGGCTTTCTCGTTTTAAGTTGAAATTTCACGTTTTTATAGTCAATTTTCATTATTTTTTAGTGTTCTTTCATTTAATAAGGTTGTTTTGGGGCTTTTGGGTTAGCAAGGTTTCGATTTAGGCCTTAAAGTTTTTAAGCCCAAAGGGTGAGTTTGATCACTTTAGGGTTTTAGCCTAATTTTAGGCTTTAGGCTTTAAGCTTAGTTTTTTTTATCTTGGACCTTACATTTAATATTTTAGGCTTCCTTTAAAGTATTTTAAGTGGACCTTTTCTACTCAACACTTTACATTTTCACCTTAGGCCTAGGTGTTGCTCTAGTAGGCTTAAATAAGCCATTTTTACTAATTTAAGGCCCTTGCCTACTAAGGGGCCTATAGGGGATGGCTTTAGTGGGCCTTTTAGACTTGATTGACCTTTTATATATTATTGTATGAGGCTTTTAATTTAGGGTTCAGATTTAGTCACTAAGTTATTGGGCTCTATTCTTGGTTCTTTTAAGGGCTATTGGGTTTATCTTACATTCTAGAGCCTTAAGCCCAACTTCACTTATTATTTTGGGTTTAAGCCTACTAAATGTCTTAAGATAAGTTCATTTTCTATTAATATTCAAATCTGGTTCTTTTCATTTATTGGGCTCCTAATCATATTTTTAAGGCTTTAATAACTAACTAAGCTAGTTTAGGCCTAATTTACATTTTAGGACCCTAATCTTGATTTTAACTTCTTCCAATGAGCCAAATATCCTAATGAGTCTACTAAATGGCCCATTTTAAGTGTTCCAAATCTAGTTCATTTCATTAATAGGGTTTCTAACACTATTCCTAAGGCTTTAATCAACAACTTAACTAATTTAAGCTATTAACTCATCATTACCTTACTTAACTTAGTTAATTACACCTTAAATCATACTTAACACTAATTAATCATGTCATTACACTAATTAATCAAAATTTATAGCTCATTAAGTCGATCAATAGTGGCAAGCAAGTAGGAGTATTCTAGGATTTCTTCAACCCCATCTATCTTACACTTATTCTAGTGTGTTTCATTGTTTTAATCACATTTCTTGTTGTTTTAAGCTAATAAAATTACATAATATGATGAAATCAAGATGGATATTCACTAAGGAAGGGGTGACATGCATGATACTTAGGGTTTCATGAAGTTTTATTAATATCTTTTCAAGTTATCTACATAAAACTATCTCCTACACTTCTAATATATAAGTAACAAACTAGCTAAATACATGAATGAAGGTGTAACTATGAGGTTGTAAAATGATATGTACATGATTATAACATATTTATCTAGTATTTCTAACCCTAAACTCTTAAGATATCATAGATAAAACTAGTGTAAATAGAAAACTTATGTTGGGTGAGTTTTACCTTAAACCGGTCTATACGAGTTCCAACTTTCTCACTTAAAAACAAAGTTGAAATAAGCTTCTTTGAGGGATAATGTTTGTCGACAAGGAAGTGTAGTGTGTGTGTGACATTTTGATTATGTTGGTTTGTGATTTAGAGCCATTTGTTGGTGGTAAAAGAAAAAGGAAGTGATGTACACGATGACCTCCAACAACTCCTTTTGTTTTTTTCTCTTTTTTCCTTTGGTTTTTGTTTAGATTTCTTAAGAGTGCTTCCTAGGAGGATTAAGGGGGACAAGAGGTGGCTAATTTGAGATAAGGGTACGTGGTCCTCTCTTAGTACTATTGTACCTTATTTGCTTTTTGACAAATGAGAGAAAATTTTGTCTCCTTAAGGATAAGTGTCATTTAATTTCCAATTAATCCTTTGTTTTTTGTTCTTAATTTATTTTGACTTGCTACTAATTAAGATATAATGAGAGTTGGTAGATGAATTAAGAGGTAATTAAGTTAATTAATCACGGTTATACTTAATTAAGCAATTTAGGCCTAATTAGGGTGTAATTAGGATCTTACCATATTTTATCACTTTAATTAAGTTCATTGACCTATATTACTTTGTTTGTTATATTCCTTTATTATTTGGGATCAAATAAGGTTTTTGGATCACATATGAAGTTGGCGATTTCAGGTTTTGTGGGATTTAAGGTTTCTTAGCGATTTAGGGTTTCTTGGTGATTAGAGAAATTATTTGCAATTAACGAATAATTTAGGGCTATACTTAGGGTTTGTTAGTTAAATTAGGTTTTTAGACTTCCAATTAAAGTTTTACTCAATTTATTGACATTTTCCCATCGTTTTAAGGTTTCTCATATATTAAGGTTTTAGGGGTTTACTCTCTTTAAGGTTTTTCAACTTATTACTTAGGATCTGTGACTTATTATTTAGGGTTGAATCATTTTATTTATGGATTTTATTATTATATCTTAAGCAGTTTTAGGGATTACTTATTAACTCCTGTATCTGACTCAGAGTTTAGATTCGAAAGTTTACAGAATTCATAGTCTCCTTAAGCATCACGTTAATCTTCTTAAGAAGATATTTTCATATAATTACCTTGGTTTCATATGATTAATCATTCTTGATTTGTAATTACTTATAATATAAAGCCTGATTAGCATATTAAGATGTAATTAAGTTTCTTAATCTTAATT
This sequence comes from Lumnitzera racemosa, assembly GCA_024138005.1. Classification (NCBI taxonomy): domain Eukaryota; kingdom Viridiplantae; phylum Streptophyta; class Magnoliopsida; order Myrtales; family Combretaceae; genus Lumnitzera; species Lumnitzera racemosa. The sequence continues at coordinate 68,147,328 of JAMXBC010000006.1, forward strand.
ACTAGTACACTTGGCACAAATTAGGCACATTTTAGGGCTTAATGTGTCAAATTAAGTTGGTTAAGCCCATTGGGTAATCTTATCTAATTAGTTTAAGGAACTGAGACAATTATTGCTGTTCAAGTACGTCTTAGAGGGTAAATTAGGGTTTTAGGAAATTAAGCAATTAATCTATGATTAATGAATAGTATTGCTATTTAATTATAGTAAAATAGTTGGATTAGGGTTTTCGACTAGATTAGGGTTTTGCAATTTAAAGGCTCGTACGTATTAGGGTTCTAATTAGGATTTTGGTGTTCAACGGTTTATTTCAGGATTATAGTATTCATTTTAAGGTTTTGAATTCATTATAAGGGTTATCTATACCAATATTCATTTTTGGTATAGCTTGCCCTTTCTTAGTTTTAAGGAGCTTTCATAGGCTTCAACTATCAGTCTCTTTCCCATTGAGGTTTGGGTTTAGTTTCATTAGATTAGGTTGACATTGGGAATTAACATTAGTTATTAGCATTTATTTGCAAGATTGAAGGGTTTGAGTGTAAGGATCAAACTAAGGCTAAGACTACCATTTAGGGTTTTAGAAGTTTGCATTAGGGATTTTGAGTGTAGCCTCTTAAGTTAAAGGTTAATTATTATGCCAATATTAAGGGTATCTTTCGGAAGAACTTATTAACTTACAGCCCCTTGTTCTAGGAAATTTGTGGGTTTATGGTTCAAATTTTGAAACTTTAGTATATTTATCCCTAATGATAATCTCATGCTTATTTTAAAAATAAATATAGATTAATGTTTGAATTAAGTGTTATGATCAAACCTAATTTACTTAGGAATTTCATTGACCTTCAGATTGAGTGGAGGCATAGATTCAAGTTGAATTTCAAAAAGCACATGTTCTTTGGCAACCTTATCTTATCAATTTTCGATGCTTATCATCTACTTTTTACCCTATCTATAAATAATGACTCCACCAAGCTCCTAAACAATTTTCTTTTTCTTTGAAACCTACTTCCATGATAACCATCATTAACATCTATACCTAACAACTCTAACCACTAGCTAAAACCAACTAAAACCTCTACTTGTAATCAAATCACTCCCAACTTTAGACATAGCAATTGCCATTTAGTTTCACCCATAATGCTCAGAGTACCCCCTCTACCACTAACTCGAACCACTAAACCACTTTCGAAGGCCTGCGTATCCATTTTCACCACTACTTCCATCTTCAAACACCACTTGACATCAACTTAACACCACTCCAATACTAAAAAATATCACTTACCACCTTAAAATCACCCTTTAAAATCAAAACCATAAGTGACCTGACCATCATTTCAAAACACCAAGACCATCCCCACTAATTTGATGAAGAAGCACCACCTCATTTTTACAATAAAGCTACGATCACTAAATAATTGAAAATGCCTAGTCAAGCTATTTCATCAAGGTCCTCCGATTAGATAATCATTGCCTTAGTCAGTGAAAGTCCACCATCCACTTTCTTGCTACTTAAACTCAACAAAGTTCAAACCCAACCTATTGATAGTGATTCTTCCTAACGACCTTGCCGACCTAAATAAAGGGGAATCTAATCTATTTGTTCACCCCCATCTCCTTCTTTACAATAACTCTAAGCTCCTCCAAGCCATTCTTGGAGATTTGATTTTCTTAGGAAAGCTAACGAGATAAATATATTTGAGTAACATTTAATAACCCAACCAAAGTAGGTTGAATTAACCTTTGGTCAACTCAGAGGAACTATTCGCAACTCCAATAAGATTTAGTTACCCCAAGGAATTTGAAAGCGAACATATGGTGCAAACAGTTAGGCTTCTTATAGAAATAAATGCCTACCAACCGCCATCACTCGAGCTATGTCCCCTAATATCAAGAAGTGGTCTTAAATTCAAACCTTACACATGTGTACATTTTAGAGCCAATGACAACTGGACAAAGGCTGATCCATGACTATAAATAGAGCACGAAAGACTTTAGTGAGGTTCTTTTGAACACTTTATGTAACTCACTTACTTTTTCTTTCTTTCATTTACACTCTTAATTTAACTTAGGTATTGAAGTAGCTACACAAAAGTCGCCTCGAGACCCTAACATTGCCTAACCTTTTTCTTTTTATAGAGTCCTTCTTCGCTAAGTGTCTTATCAATTCTCAACCCCAATGTCTACCATCAACAATTTAGCATCATCTGTATCTAGTAAACTTAATGGTGACTAAGATGAAGTCCAAGGATAACAACACTTCAAGGGTAAGTAAGGTCCCTAAGGTAAGTCAGGAAGAAAGATCACCATAACAATATACCTCGGAGGTGAGTCAAGTAGAAATTCGATTAACCTACTCAACTGTAGGAATAAAAAGATGACAATTCACGCATAGCACAATTAGAAGCTTTGTATGATAAGTTTGTAAGGAAATTGAGCAAGTTTGAGCTATCAATTAAGAATTGAGGCAAAAGCTTAATGAACAAGATACTACTTCTCCTTCTACCTTTTCATTACAACAACTAGGGGAAGAAACCAACCCATGTGCTCGTGAAGAAGTGATATGGCAACCACATAGCAAGGTTGCCATGATAGATGAAAATGCTTAGTAGCAAAGGCAAGAGATATATGCGGAGAAAATTTTTCAACAAATGCTATTCTAAACTTAAACAGTAACATGGGCACAGGCGTACACAAAAAGGAAAATTAAACACTTAGCCACTCGCTTACAGTAGAGATATGAGCTTACAAGATTTGGAAGAGTACATCAAGAAGTTAGTGGGGGAAGGGACTTCTAAGAAAGAAGTAAATGCAAGGGGTAGAAAGTCAAGCCCCCTCATTTAAGAAATAGTGGACGAAGTCCTCCCATTAAGTGCATTGCTACCCCAGTTCAACACATAAAATGGGAAAAAGGATCTAGACGACCACATGAACATATTCCATACATTTAAAGAGTCGTACAGCTTATCTGATGCGATCACCTACAAAATTTTTCCCTCCACTTTAAGGAAGTTTACCAAAAATTGGTTCAATTCACTAAAGGTAACTTCCATCTCTTCCTTTGATGAATTAGTTTATGAATTCCACCATCACTTCCTAGCTAATAAACCTCCAACCAAGGATTCCTCGCTTTTGACTTTGATTAGATAAAAGCCTAAGGAAACTATCAAAGATCCTATGCACAAGTTTAACTATTTGATGATTAAGATTACCAATTGCGATAAAAGTATAGCACTTTATGCCATTTGTAGAGGAGTTAGGGAGGATTCAGAGAAGTTTATACATCAAGAAGATCAGATGTAAGCTCGAAGAGAGCTTGAAAAAGAAAAATATGAGAAGTGGTTAAAGAAAGAGAAAGGATCTATAAAAGATTGGTTTACGAAGAATTTTGACATTCGAAATGAGTTGAGCCATCCTTTAGGAGATCAGAAGAGGCTAATTCCAACCTTTACCACATACAACACCTAAACTAACCAATGTCGAATATCTTAATGGAAGTGCACAACCAAGGGTTTTTAGCTTGGCTAGAGAAGATGAGGAATAATTATGTCAAAAAGAATTCTAATAACTATTGTGACTTGCATGGAGATTAGGGTGACAACACAAACAAATGCATCTACCTAAAAAATACGTTTGAGGATGCTGTCTAAAGAAGTTATTTAAGGAAGTTTGCAGCAAACAAGGAAGAAAGGATTAGATGACCTACTCAGAGAAGGAGGGTCAAGCAACAACCTCAGGACACTAATACCCAACCTAATAGTTGAGACCTTATAGCCTAGAACATTGAAAGAGGAGATAATTGAGCTCCTAAGGGTATCATTAATGTGATTTTTGGTAAGCCAATAGGAGGGAGCACTTCGTCCACATGAAGCTCAAATGATGTACAGGGTGATCATGTGTTGAACATGAGAAGGAAAAGGCATAACGTTAATTGCATGGTTATTTTTTCAAATAAGAATATGTAGGGAGTTCAATTCCTTCATGACAATGCATTTGTCATTACGATCAAGGTAACTGAGTTTGAAGTTAGGAAAGTGATCGCTGATACAAGAAGCTACACTAACATCATCTTTAAGCATGCGTTTGACCAAATGCGACCTGTTGTTAGTCAATTTTCGTTCCAGTACTCAAATACTTGCAAAACCAGAAAATGGCTACAAAGGGTGCTCAAGGATACTCCGATGTAAGAGAATGGAAAAAGGATCCCCTTACTTAGAGGCCTTGTCTAGTATTTATAACACGTAACTGGACATGTGTACCTGGATGGACCAAAGGAGTTGGGCTTAAGCCTTAATCTTACTGACTAAGGCCTTCAGCTTATTTTACTGAAAAACCCTATCAATACAACTTAAGCTTAAGAATTACAAAATGCAACCATACAAATACAATTTGTACAATATCAATAACCAACCAATGAAGGTTTAAGGGTAGTAACCTTAACCTTTCAGATCAGAGATGATGAAAATGTTATGGAAAAAGAGATAGACTTTGTCATAGTAAATTATCCTTTACCTTACAATGGAACTAATGGGTTGACCTTTTATTAACACTTTCAAAATGGTAGTGTTGATGGCTCATCATGAGGTGAAATTTCTAACTCTTACAGGAACGAGAAATGCCGTGGATATCAATAATTAGTTAAGGCTTTGTACTTAAAAGCGTTGAAGAAAGATCAGGTCTATAATATCAAGCAAGGAACAAGCAATCGCTTATAAGTAAGAGAGGAACCAGCGAAGGAAACATTGGCCATACAGTTAAGTGATAATCTTAAGTATGTTACTAAAGTCAGAGCTAACATGCTAACTAACCTCTAGAAAAGTATTATACATTTTCTCCTATCTAATAGGGATATTTTTGCTTGGTCCCAATCTAATATGCCTAGGATCTCCAAGGAAGTTATTACTCACAAGTTGAACATCGACCCAACTGCAAAGGTCATCTAATGGAAGAAGAGACATCTCACCCCAAAGAGGCAACCGGCCATAGAAGAGGAAGTTCAAAAATTATTGAAGGTAGCCTTCATTAGGGAAGAACCCTATCCTACTTGACTTACTAACTGTGTCCTAGTTAAGAAGGCAAATAGGAAATGGAGGATGTGTATCAACTTTACAAATCTAAACAAGGCATGTCTAAAAGATTGTTTTCCATTATCCCGAATAGACCAAATGGTCGACTAAACTTCGAGACATGCTCTGTTGAGCTTCATGGATGTTTTTTCTAGATATAACCAAATTAAGATGTATCCATCTAATTAAGTACATAACTCTTTCATCACTAATTTCAGGACTTATTGTTATAAAGATAAGCCATCCAATTTGAAGAATACGAGTGCCATATGCTAGAGGTTGGTCATGAAGATGTCCAAACCGCAAATACATAGGAATATTGAGATTTATGTCGATGATATGATTATCAAGAACAAGTCCAATGAAGAACACCTTACCAATCTCCAAGAGACCTTTGATACACTCAAAAAACATAATATGAAGTTAAATCCTCAAAAATGTATGTTTAGTGTATCTTTAAGAAAATTCTTAGGCTTCATGGTGTTGCAATGAAGGATTCAAGCTAATCCTACAAAGCTTCAAGTCATGCTAGATATAGAATCACCAAAGTTCATTTAGAAGTCCAAAGGTTGACCGGTCATATGGTAGCACTGAACAAGTTTGTCTCTAAGAGTGTAGAGAAATGTGCGAAATTTTTTCGTATTTTAAGAAATCCTTTTGAATTTCACTGGACTGAAGAATGTGAGTAGGCTTTTAAGGCCTTAAAGGAATTTTTAACCAAACTCCCGATCTTATCAAAGCTAATTGAGGGAGAAAATCTTTACTTATATCTATCAATAAGTGGTCAAGCTCTTTCATCTATATTGGTATGGGTAGAAGGACGAGTAAATAGGCCAGTATACTATGTTAGTTGTGCTCTACAAGGTCTGAAGTTGCAATATACAAAGGTGGAAATGCTTGTCTTAGTTATCATTATACTAAGTTGGAAATGTTTATCTTGGCTATCATTGTAGTAGTCAAGAAACTCATACCTTACTTAGAGGATCACAAAGTCGTGGTCCTTATTGATCAACCCCTAAAACAAGCTTTACACAAGCTTAACACCTCAAGGCAGATGGTAAAAGTATGACTTAAAACTCAATGCTCTTGGAATTTAATATCAACCTAAGGAGGCATACAAGGCTCAAATTCTTGCATATTTTATAGTTAAGTTTACTAGGACCAAGAGATCTATTATGGAAAGTGAGCAGCTAATCTGGAAGCCGTATGTTGACGAGTCATCTACATATGAAGGAAGTAAGGTAAGTGTAATCTTAAAAGGCCTTATGGGAGTTTAAATTTCTTGTGCTTTGAAGTTTAGATTACCAGCAATAATGAGTTAGAATACGAAGCATTGTTAGTAAGGATGAAGCTAATAAGGGAGGTTGGAGCAAAGCATTTAGATATTTACTCCAAACTCTCAATTAATTGTTAATCAAGTTAAGGGTGATAGCATAGTTAAGGATGAGAACATAATCAAATATCTCCAATTAGTGAAGGAGATCACATCAGATTTTGAGACTTGGCAGTTGATGAAGATTCCAAGGATAGAAAATTACATAGTAGACAAGTTATCTAAGTTGGCCTCTATAGGTCTATCGAACTAGAAAGAGAGAATTTTTATCGAATATTTGCTGAAAAAGGGTATAGAAAGACACCCAGTAGAATGTTCAGACGTTCGGCAAAAGGACGTGGAGTATTGTTCAATGGACCCTATTCTAGACTACTTGAGGATAGTGTCCTACCTCAAGATTGTAAAGAAGTATATAGGGCTACCCAATTTTACAATTATTGATGGGAAGCTATATAAAAAGGGTTTAAGTATACCCTATTTAAAATGTCTACGACCATCAGAAGTAGAATAGGTCCTCTTTAACCTACATTCTAAAGTGCGCAGTAACCATATTAGAGCCACAATTTTGTATGTAAGAGCATTGTGCTTAGGATACTGGTGACCTACAATGAAGAAAGATGTACTCTGCCTAGCTCAAACCTACAATCATTGTTAGAGAAATGTTCCAATAAAGAGAGTCTAAAGCTCATATTTATTCCTACTCACTAACCTTTAGCCTTTTTCCGAATAGGGATTAGACGTACTTAGTCCATTCCCAAAGACAACTAAGCAAAAATAGTACAACATTGTTATAGTGGATTACTTTATGAAGTGGGTCAAAGCCTATGCAATGGCAAGCATAACTAAGAGAAGTATTAAGGCTTTCATGGTCAACAACATCTTAACTAGGTTTGTGATACCTTATGCCATTATTATAGATAATCGTCCAGAATTTGATAATGATAAGTTTAGTGAGTTTTGTGAAGCTTAACAAATTAGACTATGATATACATCTATCATGCATCCTCAGAATAAAGGTCAGGTAAAAGCTGTAAACAAAGTTATTATTTAAAGATTGAAGAAAAGGGTAAACTAAGCTAGTAGCAAATAGGCAAATGAATTGCCCAATTTTCTATGGGGTAAAAGACTACACAAAGGACGTCGACAAGTCACACTCCATACCAACTGGCCTTCGAGTCAAAAGCTATATTACCTATCAAGCTCTAGGTAGAAAGTACAAGGGTTCAAGCTTATACCCCTAAATACAATGACATAGGCCTATGAGCTAATTTAGACTCTATCCATGAAACATAGGCACTAGCTAAAGCTCATTTAACTACTTACCAACAACGTATAACTCATTACTATGAAAAACATGTTAGACATAAGTGTTTCCAACTTGGTGATTTGGTTTGCAAAAAGTTAGAGGCATTAAGAACAAGAGAATGTCAAGGGAAGTTAAGTCTTGCACCAAAAGACCCTATGAAGGTAAAGGAAGAGATAGGGAATGGACACACCTACTTATTAAAAAAGACTAGATGGATAACCTATTCCTCAAGCATAGAATGCTAACAATCTCATACCATATTTTGACTAACTACTTTGTCAATAAAGATATATTTGTTTGTTTGTTTCTTATTAGCTTTTAAGTAGACTTGTGCTACAAACTTGTTTGATTATTCATTTTCAATATTAATGTGTTCTATGTGGTCAAAATCAATGAACCAACCTTGTTTCTTTCCAATGTTCCCTATAATGAAGTGTTCAATTATTTGATGTTATTCCAAATTTATACTTCACTTTGTTTTAACATAGCGTTTGTTGCACATGCATAGACGTAATCATGAATAATGACTACGACCTTTACCTGACCTCTTCGGTTTCTAAGAATTTTAAAGTCTCTAAATCCTATTAAAGGGTGACAAGCAAGTCATAAAGTGCCAAATCCCTAAGTCCTACCTTTGACAAGCAACTGAAAAATGATATCCATGAATCTCTAAGTATAAAGGTAATCTAGACAATGAGATACCAAAGCCTCAAACTCTCTTAAGAGGAACAAGTGTGGTAGCTACAAATCTTGGCAAAGGATGATGAGCTACCTGTAAACCCCTAAGTCCTCAATTGATGATAGGAATAATGCTCTATGTTTACTAAATAGACAATAAGTTACCTAAAGGCCTTAAAATATGGGCATATCATTTTAAGCCTAATCGGTAGATAGGTAAGCTACTATCAGCTTAAGCGTTCCAAATAATTGCATGGATAGCCCTTAGAGGGCTCCCTAATAACTAAAGCGCAAGCATAAGACTCCAAGTTTTGTGATAGACATGGATGACTAGCTAAAAAAAAGCCCAAATCACTAATAGCAAATTAAAAGGCTTATGAATATCACAAAGCAAATGCACTATGGAGATCAACGAATATATATATAAATGTTAAACAACAGAAGTACAACCTAAAAGTTCAAATCAAAAAGAAAAAGGGGTCCTTCGAAGGTCCAAGTAAAAGTCTAACAAGTAATCATTACATTAGAAAATGGTCAGCAACCTGACTTGGGAGCTGTTCAAAGGTTAAAAAAACAAATGGACGAAAAAACAATTCATTTTTCTAGAATCTGGTTAGTAATAGGAGTTTGGTCCTCAAAAACTCTATTAAAGTTGGGTTGGGCATCAAAAGAAGCATTTGGATTTAGAGCTTCAAAGACCTCAAAGCGTCACATGTTTCTTGAGTGTTAGCAAGGTCGATTATAAGGGTATCAATACCTTTGCTTGGCCAGTCCTCTACCTTGGCCCCATCAGTATTAGCTTCTATGAACACCGTATTTTTGTCCGCTTATATTTTTCAATTTTTTTTTATAATACGGTAAAGGGTCTTAATTTTAAAAAATTCAAAAAAAAAAATTTAAAAACTAGAAAAAAGCACCAAAAAATAGAAAAGTGCAAAAAAAAATTAGAAAAAATAAAAAAGGGAAATTATGATTTATTTTTTCTTTAATGTTTTATTTATCTCTTTTATCTATTGATTTCTTTTAATAAAAGGGGAAAATAAAGGGAGATTGGACTAAGTGTAAAACCTAATCCATTTATGAAAAATAACAAAGCTAAAGGCCCTAAATGTAAGCCTAAGCTCATATGTGCATGCGCGAAAGCACCTGCTACCAATTTTTACTTATGCTTGTGCACTGCACACTCAAGTTAGGAGCGTGGTCACATACCTTACACGTGATCGCTCCTAACTTTTAGCCATTTCCCTCATCTTCTTTCTTTCTTTCCAGAAATGTTTGCGTGCGAATAACTTACTAGCCCATATTCTAGGCAAGTTTGCGGGTGTTTTCAGCACAATTCCACCCTATTTGTTAGAGGAATCGTATACTAGGCATGGCCTAATCTTAAATCCATCCTTAAAAGCGTCTAAATACAAGTGATTACATAGACAAAATTGAATTGAAAAGTGGAAAAAATTTATTTCATAGGTCAAAGTCCATTAATCTAAATCCAACTAATGCGATTTCCAAATTTTCCGAGCTTAATCCTTATTCGAGTAGTATAAAATAAGGGTTGCAAATCCATTCTAGCCATCAGTAATCACACAAATCTACTCAAACTACAATACCCATCAACTTTCTCTTTCTACTATCGCCTCTCAATCTCTCTCTCTATAAAAATTCCTACTCTTTAGCAATTGTTAAAGCAAGAAAACCATATCACTATACTTACTACCTTTCAAAACATCATCCTAACCCCATTTTGAGCTTCAAAAACCACCACGAGGAGTGGTACGAAGTCTTTCTCTCTCTTTACCATCGACCCCATTACCCTACCTCCTAGGTGTGAAACACTTACACCACGATGGCCAGCATCTACCAAAACCCTAAACTAATACCCTTGCCACCATCAATGACCGCTATAGCAAGCGGCATCACCCCCTTTCTCTCTCTACTGTTAACTCGTGAGCTTCCACTACCCTCCAAATCACCTCTAAACGCCACTGCCAATCTCATTCTTGCTAATGAAAATGTCACAAAAATGCTTTTTATCACTTGATTTGGTGGCTTTAACATCTTGAGTCATCCCCCTCTCAACTACAGTAGTGGTGTTCATCTACAACCAACCCACGACCCAAATCTACTCTAACCCAAACCTAACCATCTAATTAGCTATTGAGTCTGACCCAATGATCGACCCATGCGCTTAATTTATTTTAGTCCAACCCTTTTTGTATTTTTATTATTGTTGTTTTTCTTTTTTCATGTAATTTTTTTTTGGTTTAATTCTATTGTAAATTGTAAATTTAGAAAAAAATCTTTAAAAAAAAAGAAAGAATAAGGAAAAAAATCTAAAAAAGAAGAGAAGAGAAGAGAAGAAGGAAAGAAAAAAAAAGGATGAAAATATTTATTTATTTTTTCGATCAAAAATAAAAATAATAGGAAAATAAAAATAATAAAAATGTTTTATAACCTAGAGAAATCGTCTTTCAAAAAAATAAAATTTTAATTAACCCTCTTCAAAATTACAACTGCTAGAAATTTCCAAAAAAAAAAATAGAACATTGAAAAATTAAGACCCTTCCTTTTAGAGTTCTCTTCAATAAAATCAAATGACTAAAGAATTTAAATCCGATCTTTTTCTCAAGTTAAAATGAACCAATACATCTATATTTTCTAAACAAACTACGGAAAGTCTAAACCCTAATAGAGGGTACATAGACACCTATAAGGCGACTTAAAATGAGAAAATCTTTTTATTTTCCTTTTTATAAAATAATTTTGATTTTTGCAAATAGAATTAGTTTGATGTGAATATATAATTAGCTCAATGGGTATTTTAAAGATAAAATTAATTTCAAAAAGTTAAAAGTAATACTCATTAGGTTTTAATACATTAGCTCCCGGACTCAAATCTTTGGTTTTCAATTTTTTTTTAAATCAATTTTCTAATAGACTAGTGACTAAGTTAAAATTGATTCACCCAATTGACTTAACCTAATCCATTTTTTCCCGACCCTAATTAGGTGGCAACTCCAAACCTTTAAAAATAGAAAACCAATTTTTATTAACTTTTAATTGATGGTTAGTATTAAACGAATTAGGGTTTAATGCCAATCGGGTTAAGAAAAATAAATAAAAATAAAAAAAATCTAGACTCGTTAGCTTAGTGACTCTATTGGGGACATCGAGAAGGCTCGTCACTTAAAAAATCTTCAAAATTAAATTTGCCTTTCAAAATACCCATGTTATTTATTCATTATTTATTTATTGATTGTTATAATCCATTTCACATATATACTTTGTTTAAATTGTTGTATTTATTTCGCATGCAACATACATTAGGATATGGGGGGTCATTTATTGCATCAAAGATATAAGGTAGATATGGTTAAGCCTACGCTGTCTTAAGTCCCTAAGAGGGGGGGCCATTATATAGGTTTCAAGTGTTATGAGGTAACCACCTCTCGGGGATGATTAGGTTACCCTACTTAAACTTTGATGTGATCTAAGAACCGTTTTTTTCAAAAACATGTGAGGTCACAAAGTTTAAAAGCATTTAGAACCTACTCAAATCATATATACTCAAATCATGAGTTAATACACTACTCCTATAAATTGCAATCCCACTAATGTTTGAGTGTTTTAAAAAATGTGATCAATTTTGTATCTATTCTTTTATAAACATCAAATTAAACAGTAGAGTTGCAACTTAAGGAATAATATATTAACCCAAATGGTTCTAACATCTACATGTTTCTACGTACATTCTTTTATTTGATTGGTAACTAATTCTTGTCAATGAAATGTCTAAGCTTAAAATGGTAGATAATCAAGCAAACAATAAGAGAACTGATAGGCTGTAAAACCTCCCTAGGATTCACAAGCAGCTACTAAAGGCTGAAATTGCTTATCTAAAGGAAAAGCTCAAATGTTCTGAAGTTCACAACCGAGCCTTAAAATTCCTTCTTATACATGTCATTAGAGAAACCCATGAAATGCTAGAAGACCTTAGAGCTCATCTGTAAGACTCAGTTTAGGGTTCTTCAGATTATAGCTAAATGGCTTAGAATAAATGTGAAGTTTCAAATCAAAAATCAATGTTAGGTACTTTTCCTTTGCTTTTCATACTCCAATTTTTTCTTTTTAATAGTAAAAGTTTCTTTCAGTTTATGGTTCTTCATTCTTTAGTATTCCCTTTTTGTAAATACTCCTTCAATAAGCATTCATCTAACCATTGTTCGCTCTCATTTAGGAAAATATAAATAAATTCCAAAGACTTATAAATAGAAACCTAAAATCGCCATCCTTATTTGTAATTAGATTTCTCGATTCTTGTCAAATAAAGCACTATCTTTCTCTCTCACAAAATAAAAAAGATACACAAAAAATATATAAAAAAGAAGAAGAAAAGAACAAAATAATAAATTTTCTAACAGTTACAAATTCTTATGGGCCAACCCAAATAAAACCCCTTAACCTGTTAAGACAGTTATCCTAAGCATAACCTCTTGGCTCTTTAAGGAAGCCAGCCCAAACATTAGCCCTTGGCCTGTTCAAGTAGCCAATCTAAACACTAATCTTCAGTCCATTAAGACAGCTAATTTAAACATTAACCCTTAGCTTATCAAGGAAGCTAAACCAAGTACAATCCCTAACCCATTAAGGTAGCTAAACAAATGTCGAAACCCTTGGTTTAGTGAGAAAATCAAACCTAACCAAGTCAAAATACAAAGTCAAACGCAGCCTTAGTCTCAAATTCAGATCAAATGAAAAGTATCACACTATGGCATATTTTAAGAAACTGAGGGGACAAAGTTCATCTCCACCTAGGGGCAAATAAATGTAAATTCCTCCCTAAAGAATTGGTAACTCCTCTTTAAAAGGTTTAAGATGAAAAAAAGGCAAACTACATCCCACTCACTAGCCCTTAAACAATTTGACAGTTAAAGTGACATCATAATGAAGACTCATTCCTTAAAGGAGGTTGATTTTGAATTTCATACATAAATTAAAATGAAGTTAGGTATTCATTTTCAAATCCCAAAACACAATTATCTTTTGTTAACACCATTGGACCAACTTAGATTATTTTCAAATTTAAGCATTGTCAAGAACCACCCTATATTAGGGCAATTCAAAGGTTAGGGTCACTGATCAGGAAAAAAAAAGATAAAAATTGGTTTGCTTCAACAACATTAATTCAAAAATGACTTTTATTTCTAATAAGTTATTTTCCTTTGAAATGAAGAAGAACTAACACCTTTCAAATACCTCAAGCTTATACATACCTCACCTAAACTCATGTACTTAGAATCCATGGATTTAGGGCCTTCAATCTCTCAAAGTCAAAGACTCAATAATAGAGGCTCAAGGAAAAGGGGTAAAAAAAAATGGGGAAACAAAAAAAATTATAAAAAAATAGAAGGAAAAGGAGGAAAAAAAAGAGGCCGAAAAATGGGGCCCAAGTGTAAGACAAAAGCCCTAAAAGATATATCTAAACAAGGGTAGTAAACTAAATCAAAAAGCTCAAAATCAAAGCCTAAATAGCCTAAAAAACACAAGGCCCTAAGTCACATTCCAAGCCCAAAAACACAAAACCTCCATATCTACTTACTTTAAAATCACAAAAAAAAAGAGAAAACTTTCTTACCTATGTTGAATCCTATAAGGCCGCCTATACTTGATAAAAGCTATTCTCATCTTAAAAGATAGTTTATCTTAATAAAAATTATTTTTGAAACTGGGGTAAGTACACTTTTAGTTTTTTCCTAAAGGTTCTTGATTTGTATGCTTGAGTTGAATAAATAAATCTTTCAAAATAGGCCTTCTCATCAGTCCTCTTAAAACCATTTGTCTAAAAGCCTAATTCATAATATTGGATAAAAAATGACCTAACAAATTGATCAAAGCATATCACCTACAAAATGGACTATGATTTTTGGAGTAATAGTCAAAAGTGAAATCTAGACTGAGTATAAGTTTTCTTCAACTAAATTAATCATGAGTTACTTTTTCCTTAAGAGAAGGAACATTTAAAATCACAAAACTCTACCAGGAAGCTCCGAAGACATTTCAAAAGACCAAGAAGAACGTGGTTACCAAGGAAGGGGGTGGTTATAACATTTGCTTCTTTAATAAGAATATGTACTCATTAGAAACTTTAAAAGAGAGAGAGAGAGAAAGAGAGAGAGAGAGAGAGGATAGAGAAAGAAAGTAAAGGCTTGTTATAAAATTTTCATCTAAGTCCACATCGGCTAAGTGGCCAAGCTTTCAGTTCATGTCGCTTACTTCTTTCCAATGTGGTAACACCTTTTAAGTTGACCACAATAGTCTAGGTCATTCTCATTGATGAAGTTTTTTATGACCATTAACTCTTTCTTGGATTAAGGGACCTAATCTCTTATGCCTTTCTTTTTTCTGTCATAAATGGTTTTTTTACCAAACTCTTTATTTATATTTTTTAAGTCAAGAAGTTTTTCAAACTGGTTACATTCCTTGCTTTGCTTCTTCAATCTTTCATTATTTTTTAAGGTTCTAGCTAGCTCTTATAGTGTTGTCCCATTCGTTTTTAGGGTTCTAGCCAACTCTTAAAGTGCTATCCCATCTTTAATCCATTTTTAGGATTCTAGCTAGCTCTTAGAGTATTGTCCCATTCGTTTTTAAGGTTCTAGCCAACTCTTAAAGCGTTATCCCATCTTTAATCCTTTTTTAGGGGTCTAGCTAGCTCTTAGAGTGTTATCCCATTCATTTTTAAGGTTTTAGCCTAGCTCTTAAAGTGTTGTCCCATTCATTTTTAAGGTTTTAGCCAGCTCTTAAAGTGCTATCCCATCTTTAATCCATCTTTAGGGTTCTAGCCAACTCTTACAGTACCATCCCATTTGTACTAATTCATTTAAGAATCTTAGCCAACCCGTAGGATGCTTCTCTTCTTTAATTTCTTAGCAAGCCCATGAGGCACTTCCTTTTTATCAATCTGTCTTTCCAGCGCTTTAGTGAACCTATAGGGCACTTTCTATTTTTAATCTCTCATTTAGGGTCTCAGCAAGCCCATAAGGCACTTCCCTTAATCAATTTCCCTTAGGGTCTTAGCAAGCCCATAGGGTACTTCCCATCATCAATCTCTTTAGGGTTTTGGCAAACCCATAAGATGCTTCCCTTCATCAATCTCTCTTTAAGGTTCTAGACACCTTTTAAAGTTCTAGACACCTTCATCAAACTCACACTTCCCTTAAGGTTCTTAGCTAATCAATAGGACACTTACCTTTTGTCTATCTCTTTTAGTGTTCTAGCAAGCTTAAGGAGTATTCTCCTGTCTCAATCGCTTTTAAGGTTCTAGCCAACTCAAGGAGCATTGTCCCATCAAATCTTCTTAGGGCTTTAGCCAACTCTTAGAGTATTATCCCATCATTAATCCATTTTTTAGGGTTTTAACCAACTCTTATAGCGATATCTCATCCATCTTTAAGGTTCTAGCCAGCTTTTAGAGAGTTGTCCCATCTTTAATCCATTTTTAGGGTTCTAACCAACTCATAGAGCGCTATCCTGATTCAAATTTCCTTAAGGTTTTAGCCAGCTTTTAAAGCGCTATCCTAACACACATTTCCCTTAGGGTTCTTAGCCATCCCATAGAGCACTTCCCTTTGTCCACACTCCACAGCCACCCACACTCCACAGCCACCCACACGCCATCTTCCTTCTTACACCATACACATACCAAGCAATAACCATACTACCATACTAACCCACTATAACGACCTGGGCATCATTCACTACTCGACTTATACAAACCCATACGTACGGAAGCACAACACATAATTGATACCCACTGCATAGTATGTAAGCCACCACATAAACCACCCATTTTCAAATATGTTGTTTGACTTGCGACTCGACCTACCATCTACTCCAAATCTAACCCACGCTTGGGACATACTAGGTCTAGCTCTTCTTCTTCTTTTTTTTTTTTTTGGTTATTTTGACTTGCTTTTTTTGTAATAGGAAATTGAAATTGTAACCCAAAAAAAAGAAGAAAATATTTGAAAAAGAAAAAAGAAAAACAATATAAGTTTAGTTTATTTTATTTTCTTTGGTGAAACACAAAAAGAAACAAACAAGTAAAATAAAATAAATAAACAATGAAAAAAAAATTATCACTTAGAAAAATGGACTTTCTAAATAAATCAATAATTTTCCAAATTAGGACCCCTTTAAAACTTTCCAAAAATAAAAATCCCAATTTATTACCCTTTTAGTAAATTTCCTTAAATAAATTGAATTGGGTCAAAACATAAACTTAACTTTTTTAAAAAATTAAAATCAACCAACACACCTAAAGTTTAGAGTCAAACTATGGAAGTTTGATCTCGAATAGGAAGTATATAGGCACTTGTGCACAAATACAGGGCAACTTAAAATATGAAAACTTTTCTTTTCTCAATTTTGTAAATAATAACTCAATTGTCCTTTCTAGATGTTTTACTTATTTAACATGTGATTAGATGTTTTCTTTTAAAAGGCTATTATTGAAAAGTAAATCTAAATTTAGAAGGTTAAAAGTAGTACCCATTAAGGGTTTTAACCGGACTTAAAAATCTTGTTTGCAAATCCATTTTTAAAAAATTGGTTTTATCAAATGATAGGTAGTTAAGTTATAAGCAATCTACCCAATTGATTATAGTTTAACTCTTTTTCCCGATATCGGTCGAATGGTGACTTGAAACAATTTCCAAGTTTTTTTTAACTACTAGTCAAGGGTTAGCATTAAATAGGTTGGGGTATAATATTAATCAAGCTAAGAAAAAAAAAAAAAAAAAAAGAAGAAAAAATCAGGCTCAACAACTTGATGACTCTACTAAAGACGTCAAGAGAGCTAACCACTTAGGAACTTTTCAAAATTAAATTTACCCTTCAAAATACCTATGTTATTTATTTATATATTATTATGATTCATTTCATGTATATACGTTGTCTTAATTACTGTATTTACTTTTTATGCAACAAACTTAGGACATTAAAGGGGAATGATTGCATCAAGGATGCAGGGTAGAACAGTCAAACCAAGGCTGTCTTAAGACCCTAAGAGGGTGAGGGGGTGGAGGCAAGGGTGGGGGGCATTATGTAGGCTCCAAGTGTAGTGGTATAACCATCGCTCAAGGTTGATTAGACCACCTTATTTAAGATTCAGTGTGATCAACAAACTGTTTCCTCATAAATGTGTAAAGTCATAGAGCTTAATGACCTTTAGAACCTACCCTAATTGTATACATATCCTTTAAACCGACAAATAAATAGTAATGGGGCATATCACTAATGAAAGGTAGAAACTCTATTGGAATTCCATAAAAATATTGTAAAAAACATTTCCAATACAGTAATAATGGAATTCCAATGAAAGTCCCAACCTTAAATCTTTTTATTGCCACATTATTATTTCGTCGTTAGTCTTTTGCATTTGCATCCATATGCCTTTATCTTTTCTTGTATTTATATGTAAATGTTTATGCTTATCTATATAAATATTAGAATAAGATTATTAACCCCTTAAGACATACTTGTAGATAGCCTTTATAATTATTAAAAGCCACATAACTTGTAAGTAATCTTCCTTGCTTTAAAAGATAAGTCAGGCTTGGTCCATGAAACTTTTTATAAAATTTTCGTAGGTTTTCATAGATTCTCTCAACCTTTAATCCTTAGGCTCCTTGCCAAATTCATAAAAGATATTCATTTGTGTAGAGTCTTGTTTTCTTAAATAGATCCCGTTACTAGCCTTTCCCTTCAGCCTTTCCCTTCCCACTAGATTGTATCTAGATTCTCCAATTTGAAATTAGTTGTAAATATCAGGTGCCTCATAAAATTTTAAAGTACTCTTTTAAATACTTGTAAGTTGGAAATACTTTTCTTAGTTAAGTCTATTATTTAAATCTATGAACCTAGGTCTTTTCTCATGTAAATATATCTCACTTATATTTTTTTGTGTTCTTCTTCTCTTTCTCTATCCTATATTCCCTTGTGGAATATTTTATAATGTTTCTTTTTCTCCACTTTTGTAAAAATTCTCCATACAAAAAGTTAAGTTAGTCCTTTTTCTCTAAAATGTATAGATATATATATATGTATATATTTAAAAAGAAAAAGAAGAAGAAAAAGAAAGGTTGCTAATGGGTAAGAATTCTTTCAATCAGGTTCAAATGGCTAATGATAAAATCAACTCTTTGAAAAAAAGGGTATATCGAATGGCCTAATAGTTGCAAATCTTGTTCTTTATAATCACCACTCTCCAAGTGTCTTAAGACTCAGACTTAGAAAAGAGACGATCAAATCTAGAAGAAAAAGTAGTGACACTATAAAAGAGCATTACAAACCTACAAATGGTAAAGTGCCTTATACATAGAAGACTTCAACACCGAACCTCCTATACTAATCAAATATCAATAAGCCTAAATAATGAAAGTAGCTCAAAAAGAAAAGAGCTAAGGATGAGTGAGAAAAAACAAGCCTAAGGGCCTCGAAGGAGACAATTCACTTAACAAAGAGTCTTAATGGCCCAAATCTTTCATCATCTAAAGGAAGCAAAGATCCTAGCCTATGAAGCCCTTAATCCAAGCTACAAACCATATAACTTTGACCTAGAAGCTCGATGCAACTATCATATGAGTCAAAAGGAGCACTCTACTAATAAATGTTGGGGGTTAAGGAACAAGATTGAAGACCTGATTGATGCTAAGGTCATTCAGCCAAAGCTTCAAGAAGTTAGTCCTTCTTCAAGTCACGAGAGGAGTTCAATTGAATCGCCTAAAGCCTCAATTCTTTTGGATCCATCAATACCTTTTGATAAGCTCATTTGCCATCTTAAGTAAGTGGGTGCTTAAATGGAGCAAGTTAAAGTAAGGGAAAAAAAGAATCAAGTTCTTTTCATTGAAGTTTGTAATAAACTCATAAGAAGATGCTTTGAATGGCTTTGTAACATTTGGAATAAATTATCTTTTACTGCCTTTTAAATTGGGTGATTATAGTTTGATTGATATTGAGGCAAATGAATGTACATTCCGGTATCTTATTTTGAAAGTTTAGAATGAAAAGAGGTAAACTATATTTTCAAATCCCGAACACAATTATCCTTTGTTAATCCCATTAGACCAACTTGAAGGATTTTTTAAATTTAAACCCAATCTAGAACCACCCCACAATAAGGCAATTCAAAGGTTAGGGTCATTGATTAGGAGATAAGAATGAAATTAGTTTGTACATGCTTCAATAATGTTAATTCAAATACAAATTTTATTTCTCATAAGTTATTTTTCCTTAAAATGAAGAAGAGCCAATTCACCCAAACTTATACATACCTTACGCAAGCCCATATACTAGGAATCCACGGATTTGGGGCCTTGAATCTCTTAAAAGACAAAAACTTTGTAATGGAGACAAACACTTTGATGGCTAAAAGAAAAGAAAGAATAGCTAGAAAAAAGAATAGGGCAACAACAAAAAAAAAAAAAAAAAACGATACAAAAAAAGAGAAAAAAAAAAAGGAGGCTAGAAATTAAGCCCAAGTGTAAGATGAAAGCCCTAAAAAGATATATCACATCCTAGTAGGAGCATAAAAACTGAATCAAGAGGCTAGGAATCAAAGCCTAAATAGCCCAAACTAAAGAAGGCCCAAAAGATACAAAGCCCTAAATCTCATGCCTAACCTAAAAATGTAGGCCCCACACATCAATCCCAAATCACAAAACATAGAGCCACTTTACATATTCTTAGTCACAAACACAAAGCCTTCTCACCCACAATGCCTCTTACACTTGACAAAAGCTCTTCTAATCTTAAAAGATAATTTATCTTTAATAAAATTTATTTTTGAAACTAAGGCAAACATACGTCTAATTTTTCTTAAAGGTTCTTAACTTGTATACCTAAGTTAAATAAAAATATTTCTTTCTAAATGAGCCTTTCCATTAGTCCTTTTTGAAAGCATTTGTCTAAAAGCCTAATTCATAATATTGGACCCAAAAAAACCTAACGAATTGATCAAAGTATATCACATGCAAAATGGATTATAATTTTTGGAATTGTAGTCAAGAGCAAAATCTAGACCGAAAGTTGGTAAGGAAGCCCTCTTCAACTAGACTAATCATGAGTTACCTTTTCCTTAGAAGAAGAATGTTTAAAATCACAAGACCCTACTAGGAAGCTAATCATCAGAGTTATGAGACATTGAGATGCCCCATAGGGTTACTAAAAAAAAAATAAAAAGAAAAAAAAGGGGTGGTTATAACACTTAAATAAGAATTTATATCCATTAGCAAACTTTCAAGAAAAAAAAAAGAGACAAAAACAAAAAAAAAAAGGGAGAGGGGGAGAGAGAGATAGAGAGATAAAGTAAAAGCTTACCAAAAGTTTTTTTATCCATTTTCAAATCCATGTCGGCCCAAGTGGCCAAGCTTTCAATTCATGTCATTTGTTTCCTTTTCAATGTGTTCATACCTTTTAATCTAATCATATTAATCTAAGTCATCAAGGGACTTGATCCCTAACACCTTTTTACTCATAAATGTTTTTCACCAAATTGTTTGTTTGTAAATATTCTCAAGTCAGGAAGTTTTTTAAACCAATTATAATGCGATCCAAACCTAAAGCAAACAAGGTCGATTACAGGGATGGGTCCAAGCTTGCCGAAAGCTTGAAAAAGAAGTGATGGGAAATGTGTGAGAGAATAGAAATAAATGAAAGTAAGTAAGCCCATGAATAGCTCCTGTAAATCCCTAAAAGTTTCGATCTAGTTTTTGAAATAGACTCAACTATATTAGACAATTTAGGAATCGACAAGGCTAATTAAAGTGAAAACCCTAAAAAAATTAATCAATCGCGTAAAGAATTTTTCTACCCTAAATGTTTCTAAAAGCTAAACATTTCATTCGAAAGTGATAAAAACCTTAAAAATGATTCCATTAAGGACATATGTACACCAATCCAACATGATATACCCTAAAACCTTAATTGAAAATATAATGCTTATATTTTGCTAAATCGTTAGTAAAAGGTTAGAGATAACCCTCATTCTTGCTTATATGATTCGAATTCTCAAGTAATCCAATAGGAACTAAGATAATGGGTCATAGATTATATTTATTCCTTAAATATATGATTAAGATAGTCTTACTTAGGGTTAGGGTTATAGTTGAAGATTAGGTTACATATAGTGAACTTTAAGACTCAAATTAGCACTTTTTACACTTGTTATCCAAAGTAGTTTATCAAATGAGATATATGAACTCTAAAGACCTAAAGTAAGATCTCATCAACCATATTTACACATCAATGCATCATATACCTCATTTCCTTCATTTCTCCCATAATTTCCCTTAATTACTACATTATGTGCACAAAATTGCACATACTTAAGGAATGTTGACTAAGATAATACATGTTGACCAAAGTTCAAATGTTGACCAAGTCAACACATGTTGACTAAAGTCAACATTTTGAAAAGTCAACAAAAGTTAAGAGATAAGGAAAATATCTCTTACTTAATGATGTCTTTCTTTTCTTTTCTTTTTGATTTTTCTTTCTCTTTTTTTTCTATTGTTGCCGTCCACATCTCCTCTTCAAAACTCCACCACATGTTGTCTTCCATTAAAAGAAACCAACAAAAGAAACAAATCAAAAACTCCTTTTCATGCCGTGACTTCCTTCTCTTCTTTCTCTTTCATTCCTTCACTTTTGTCTCCATAACTTCAACATCATTAAAGGTATGTCTTCAAGTTGCTTTATGTTACTTTCTATTATTCATTAGTTAGTTAATTAGGTAGATTAGATAAGTAGTTATGTGGTTAGTATTGTCTTGAAGAAGAGGAAACAAAGTTTCCATCTTTAAGTGTAGAAGCATGAACTTTTGAAAAAGAAGAAAGGAAGACATGAGGATATGATTCTATATATGTATACATAAGGAAATACCAAAAGAGTATAAGTATAAGAACCTTTGTACATAAGTATTTATCATGTACATAACCTAATTTAAGATCAAATCTCACTATACATACCTATACTACACTAAATATATACATAAGAACACAAAAACATGGAATTACAGAGCTTTTCTTAAAGAAAAGCTTAGGCATACGAATTTTAATATAAAATATGTATCCAAACGTATAGGTATATAGGTATGTATATACGTATAAATACAATATAAGCCTAAGTATAGATATGAGTATAAATATGTATAAAGTATATGTACATAAGTATAAGAGAAAGGGATAACATGTACATAATACATATGCATATGACATAAGCATGAGGAAAGGCTTATGTAAGCATATGATGAGGTAAGTGATGACATAAGCACATGATGACATAAGCCATGATATAAGCAAGTGATGACATAAGCATAAATTTAGAAAATAAGAAAACTAAGAAAAGTGTAGGTAATTAGGTAACTAAATTAGTAAATCCTAATACACCTTCTAAATTAGATTATATCTAATTCAGTACATAAATTAGTAATAGCAAAGTGAAATCCTTTCATTATAAGAATTTAAGGAATAAAAGATATAAACATAAGTAATAAAAGTACTTAGGTGTTTATAACTAAAAATTTCTATAAATTTAGCTCATAACGTAAAATAGAGGTCTTAATATCCAAACAGATATTACCATGTGAATATATGTTCGAAAACGATGAAAAACGATTATAAATTCATAAATATCAAAAATAAAACGAAAAAGTTACATACGGTTGAAACTAAAGTCTTACCGGGTAAAAGTTGATAGTAATTTAAGTATAATTAGGTAATTAGATGTTTAGAATTAATAGTTAATTCAGGTACTTACTAGTGTTATTATCGCATAATGATTAGGTGACCCTGAGGTGAGCAAGGACCTCCCAATCGATTACTACGATTAGGGCGAACCGCTATGGCCGAGTGAGTATTTATCTTGTGATTCCATGCTTGATTGTGATTATTATGAACTTAGACATACTTAAATACTGTGTAATGTAAGCTTTATAACTTAACTTCTATATAATTATGTTGTGTGATGATATCATGTGAATCTGGATGTACTTTGGAAACTAGTGGTTATAGAGCCTTATATATTGTGTGAAGAGTTTTTTATTGGAAAGGTAACCAATCAGGGGTTCTTCATACAGTATACGGCGTCTGCTACGACTAGGCCGTCCTTAGTTCGTGATAGCTCCAAAGGATATGATGCACCAGTAGAACTTCTAGGAACTTACGGTACAGCTCCATATGATGCATAAGTTGATTAGGTGAGGTTATTCGCCACCTAGTCTTGTTTAAGGGATAAGATAAGAGCGAAATGAGAAAAAACAAATAATTTTTATGAAAGGAATATATCCAGTGTATTAATGACAATTTGATGGTAAGCAACTACATGTACAAGGTATATTTACACTCTAGAATTTAAGGCAACCTACCTAAAAAGAAAAAGAGACAAAAAGGGTATTATCCTAAAGAAGTAATATACAAAGTATTGAAAGGGTAAAAATGAATATTCATAGAAAAACAATGATTAGAGTATTAGATTCTACAAGTGGTCCCAAACACGTGGCAGCAATGTATTAGTGGTGATATTGGAGGATATAAACAAGTAATATGAGCTAGTTATGTAACCAAGTAAGAGTGCTAAGCAGGTTGAACTTGTCCAAATAGGAGTGGCTGAGCATTAGTGTAAGGCAACTCTCTTATCCTCTCGACAAGAATAATTCTGAGCAAGTGGTCGGCTTGGAAATGATCAAGTAGGTAAGCCAAATTTGGTTGCTATCAAGGCATTCTTTAAGTCAGCACACAATTTTTTAGGGATGGGCAATCATTTGGCATGGCATAGAAAACCGATCATCAACAAAGAGTAACTTGACCTCGATAGGAGTCAGCTGCAGTAAGAGGATTCACCTTACCATTCCTTCTAGTCCTTAAACGCGGCTATGGGTTAAAAGTCCAATAGCCTAATTCCTATCATTCCCTTTAGGTTGATTTAGATTTTGGATTAAATCTTACTAGTCTTCATGCATTCCTTTGTCAGGAAGATATGGATTGAAGTCGATAATGTTAAAGGTGTTTGAAACCCCATAATCTTTAAGCAACTCCAATCTATAAGTGTTGTCGTTGATCTTTTAGAAGATTTTGAAGGGTCCTTCAACCCATACAAATATCTTGTTCCTCTTCTTGCTCGGAAAACTTTCCTTACTCAGGTGTAGCCATACCAAGTCTCTAGGCTAAAACTGTTTTGTCATTCTACACTTGGCTTTCTCTTATTCTTCTAGAAGCTTGGTCGATCTACCAAGTAACGTTGTCATTAATTTTCCATAGGGACTATGCTTAGGCCCTCACGTCAAGATCTTCTTGCTCGGATACAGGCTTAAGGGTGTGATCGAAGAGAAACTCAAGATTAAAACCATAGACAACTTCAAAGAGGGTCTATTTGGTGGTATCATATACTATTCAGTTGTAAGTGAATTCAACCATAGGCAAACAAACATCCCAATTAGCCAAGTTCTTACCTATTGTAGCTTAGAGCAGTGATCCTAAAGTATAATTAACTACCTCTATTTGGCCATCCATTTAAGGGTGACAAGAAGTGCTAAATAGCAATTTAGTCCCCATTTGTCGCAGTAAGGTTTTCCAAAAATGGCTCAAGAACTTAAGATCTCTATTAGGGACTACATTTCTTACCACACCGTATAACTAAACAATCTCCAAGCGATGGGTAGTCATTCGACATGATATAGAAAGTTAATCATTAGGAAAGAGTAACTCGGCCTCAGTAGGAGTCAGTTGGAGTGAGAAGATTCAACTTACCAGTCCCTTTAGTCCTTAGGCTCGATTACAGGTTAAAGGCTTAGTAACTTAATTCTTATTAGGTTACATTCCTTACTTTGCTTCTTCAATCCTTCGTCAACTCTTCTTTAGGGTTCTAGTTAGCTCTTAGAACATTATCCTGTCTTAATCCATTCCTTTTAAGGTTCTAGCCAGCTCTTAGAGCATTGTCCTATTTTTTAATCCATTTTTAGGGTTCTAACTAGCTTTTAACATGTTATCCCCTCTTTCATCCTTTTTAGGGTTCTAACCAACTTTTAAAGTGTTGTCCCCTCTTTCGTCCTTTTTAGAGTTCTAGCTAACTTTTAGAGCATTGTCCCATCTTTTAATCCATTTTTAGGGGTTTTCCCATCTTTCATCATTTTAGGGGTCTAGCTAGCTTTTAAAGTGCTATCCCTTCTTTCATCCTTTTTAAGGTTTTTCCTATCTTTCATCGTTTTTAGGGTTCTAGCCAACTTTTAAAGCATTGTCCCCTCTTTCATCCTTTTTAGGGTTATAGTCAGCTTTTAAACCGTTATCCCCTCTTTTATCCTTTTTAGGGTTCTAGCCAGCTTTTAGAGTGTTATCCCATCTTTTAATCCATTTTTAGGGTTTTTCTTGTCATTTTATCTTTAAGGTCCTAACCAATTTTGAAAGTGTTATTCTAACTCACATTTCCTTTAAGATCTTAGCCATCAATCAAACCTTCTTTCAAGGTCTTAGTAAGTCTATAGGACACCTGTCACGAACTGAGAACGGCCTAGTCGTGGTAGATGTCGTATATTGTACAAAGAACCCTTGATTGGTTACCCTTCCAATCAAGAACTCTTTATACAATATACAAGGCTCTACAACCATTAGTGTCCCAAGAACATACAGATTCACATGATATCATCACATTAACATATTTATATAAAATTTGAACTACAAAGCTTATATCATACAATAAGAGAGTACATCTAAGTCTACAATACTAAGAAAACAAAAGTACATGAGTAAAGATCTACATTAACTGTTCTCTCAATACACAGGATAGCTCGCTCCTACTCAAGTCTTCAAGCTAACCTGTGACATCCCTCGGCTAGCCTCTATAAATAGGCTATCTTACAGCAAAAGTCTAAAGGGGTGTCAGCCTAAGTATAATTAGCAAAACCCTCAGCCATACCACAAGCAAGTTATAAGTACATTATATTCACGCATATGAATGAATGATCAAACAGCATGCCAAACAATATGTATACTTAACTAGTTCATATATGTAACTCGGATTTAACGCCCTCCGAAGTCAGGGTTAGAGTATATATGGCACCAATCAGATCCAGGTATTATACTAAAACTTTCTTCACTACGGAACTCCACGCTCTGTATTCAAATCAAATAAAGTCTTTTATTTTCATAAAAACCAAGTTCTAGTATAATCATGAGTGGGCCCGCGCAGTCTACGCTCACCCATAAACAGAGGCCTCTAGACTCAACCCTTAGCCAGGCAGATGGCGCCTCCAACGCCTAGTGTTCTCATGGGCCAGGGTAAGGTCATTTTATACGAGTGCACCGTACAGAACTAATAAATGAATAATAACAACCCTCGAATGGCCTCTCTTTACCTCCGTGTGATGTGACGGTCGGAATTATATTTATGCGATGTATGTTAATGCATGTTCCAGTTTCTTTTTATAAGCCAAGTATACTTAAGTTCAAACTATGCCGTGATCATCCAACAGTACCCCCTATCACTTTCTATACTACCATGCAACAAACAAAGCATTCTTTGTACTTAAGATAATTTCACAATTACACACACAAGATCATACACAAGCATTTCCCAAACCCCACACGATAGTCAATTAACAATAATATTTAAGTCTACTATCTATAATCATAAACAAGCATAGAATCATAGGGTAAATACTTACTCAGCCATAGCGATTCGCCCTAATCGTAGTAATCGATCGGGAGGTCCTCGCTCACCTCAAGGTCACCTGATCATTATGTGATAATACCGCTAGTAAGTAACTGAATTAACTAATAGTTCTAGTTCCCTACTTCTACTCCATTACCTCAATTTTTATCCGATTAGACTTTATTCTTAATCATTTGTATCTTTTTCATTTTATTTCTGATATTTGTGAATTCATAGTCGTTTTTCATCGTTTTCGGACGTACGTTTACACGGTAATGTCCGTTTTGGATGTTATGACCTATGTTTTACGATATGAACTAAATTTAGAGAAATTTTAACTATGAATACTTAATTGCTCTTATTACTTATAGTTATATCTTTTGTTTATACTTAATGAGACTTAATGAGTTATTTAACCCTTAAATCTTTATACTTAAAGGATTTTACTTTTCTATGACTAATTTATGTACTTAATTAAGTATAATCCATTTTAGAAAGTGTATTAGAGTTTACTAATTTAGGTTCCTAATTATGATACACTTTTCTTCTTTTCTTAGTTTCTAATCTATGTTTATGTCATCGCTTACATCATCATTTCTTAGGTCATTACTTATGTCATCTCTTGCTTATGTCATGGTTTATGTCATCATGTGCTTACCTTATCACTTACTTCATTATGTGATTACATAAGCCTCTTCTCATGCTTATGTCATATGTACATGTCTTATGTACATTTGATTCCTTCCCTTATACTTATGTACATATACCTTATACATATATATACTTATACATCTACTCAAGTTTATACCGTATTTATCCATGTATACATACTCATATACCTATATGGTTGGATACGTATTTTTATACACAAATTCGTATGCCTCATCTTTTCCTTAAGAAAAGCTTCCTAATTCCATTCTTTTGTGTTTTGAAGTGTGTAATTAGTGTAGTATAAGTACGTATAGTTAGGTATTGTCTTAATTTGGTTATGTACATAGTTAATACTCATGTACAAAGGTTCTCATACAAGTATTCCTTTGGTATTTCTTTATGTACACATACCTAAGAGCACATATACATGCATTTCTTCCCCCTCCTTCATGGTTCCTCACTTTCTACACTTAAAGGTAAGGACGTTATGCCCTCTTCTTCATGATCATAATTAACACAAGCCTACTTCTCTAATTTACCTAATTACCTAACTAATGAAGAAGATAAAACAACATAAAGTAACTTAGATACATACCTTTGCTTATGTTGGAATTAAGGAGACAAAAAGTGAAGTGATGAAAGTGAAAGAGGAAGATGAAGTTCACGGCAATGGTAGAGGATTTTTGGTTTGTTTCTTTTGTCTTGTTTTCATTATGGAAGACAACAAATGGTAGGGTCAATATGAAGAATAAGTGGACGGCAACACTTAAAGAGAAAGAAAAGAAGAAAAAAAATCAAAAGAAAAGATAAGAAAAGCCATCATGAAGGAGTAGATATTTTCTTTATCTCATAGTGTCTTTTGTTGACTTTTCAAAGTGTTGACTTGGTCAACCATTTAACCTTGGTCAATATGTGTTGACTTGGTCAACTCTCCTTAAGCATATGTAATTTTGTACACATAATGTAGTAATTAAGAGAAATTAAGCGAAAAATGAAGGAAATAAGAGGAAATGAGAGGAAATGAGGTAGTTGGTGAATTAAGTAGTAATCATGGCTGATAAGGTCTTACTTTAGGTCTTTATAGTCTATATATCTCATTTGATAAACTACTTTGGATAATAAGTGCAAAAAGTACTAATTCAAGTATTAAAGTTCACTACATGTAACCTTCAACTATAACCCTAACTCTAAGTAAGACTATCTTAATGATATACTTAAGAAATAAATGTAAGCTATGATTCATTATCTTAGTTTCTAAAGGAGTACTTGAGAATTCAACACATATATGCATGATTGAAAGTCATCTCTAATCCTTTTCTAATGATTTGGCAAAATATGAGTGGTATATTATCAATTTAGGGTGTTAGGGTTTATTAAGTTAAATTAGTGCACATATGTCTTTAAAGTGATCATTTTAGGGTTTCTATCAGTTTTGAATGGAATCTTTAACATTTAGATGCATTTATGGTAGTAAAGTTTCGTACGCGATGAATGAATTCTTTTAGGGTTTTCTCTTGGTTTTCTCTTTCATTAGCCCTGTCGTCTCCTAAATTGTCTAACATAATTGAGTCTATTTCAAAAACTAAATCGAACATTGTAGGAGTTTACAACACTTCCCTTCATCAATCTCTCTTTAGGGTCATAGTGAGCCTATAGAGTACTTCACTTCATCAATCTCTCTTAGAATTTAGCAAGCCTACAGGGTGCTTCCTTTTTGTCCACCTCTTATCAGTGTTAAGGAAGCCCATAGAGCGCTTCTCTTTACCAATTTCTTATAGTGAGCCCATGGGGCACTTATTGTTTCTAATCTCTCTTCAGGGTCTTAGTTAGCTCAAGGAGCTCTTTACTTATTCGCCTAGGTTAGTCAGCTTACAGGGGTACGACTATGCTTCAATTTCCCATTTAGGGTCTTATCCAACTCAGGGAGCACTTCGCCCATTCACCTAAGATAGTCAGCTCAAAGGAGCACTTCTAGGTTTTTCTCGAATAGATTCCAAGTTAGGGTTACTAGTCCACTAAAGATGCTCTTACCATGGTTAGTCACTCAAATGAGCATGACCAAGTTTCAATTTAAGGTCTTAGCCAGGTCAAGGAGCATTTTGTCCATTCACCTAGGATAGTCAACTTAGAGAAGCACTTCCAAGTTTTCCTCGAATGGATTCTAAGTTATGGTTGCTAGTCTACTAGAGATGCTCCCACTTAGGTTAGTCAGCTCAAAAGAGTATTACCTAGTTTTAAATTAGGGTCTTAACCAGCTCAAGGAGCGCTTCGCCTATTTACCTAGTATAGTTAGCTTAAAGGATCATTTCTAAGTTTTCCTTAAATTGATTCCAAGTTAGGGTTACTAGTCTACTAAAGATGCTCTCGCTTAGGTTAGTCAGGTCAAAGGAGTATGACCAAGCTTCAATTTAAAGTCTTAGCGAGCTCAAGGAATGCTTTACCCATTTACCTAGGATAGTTAGCTCAAAAGAGAACTTCTAGGTTTTTCTTGAATCAATTCTAATTTGGGTTACTATTCCACCAAAGATGCCCCCGCCTAGGTCAGTTAACTTAAAGGAGCACAACCAGGTTTTTAATTTAGAGTCTTAGCTAGCTCATGGAGCACTTCGCCCATTGACTTAAGTTAGTCAGCTCATAGAGATATGGCTAGGTTTTCAAATTCTTTTAAGGTTCTTACCATCCCATAAGAGTGTTACCCTCTTTCAATTTCTTTTATGTCTCAACCAGTTCTTAGAGTGTCTCCTCTCTCTTTCACCTTTGACCATTCACTAAATCCCCAATGAATCAAGCCTAAGACAACTAACTAGTTGTAGTGCTTGTTAGGACAATTTCATTCATAAGGCAAAAATAGTGTCTCCTTTTATCTTTGTGGGAAAGTTTCACTCAAACTTCACTATAAAGATGAGCAATTGTAGAAAATTCATTTTTACCCCTTTTAATTTATTTTTTTTTTTTGTAAGAATAGGTTAAAGGGTCTTAATTTAGGAAAAATACAAGAAAAATAGAAAATTTAGAAAACAATCACAAAAAATAGAAGATCTTCAAAAATCACAAAAAGTAGAAAATAAAAAAATATCTATGAAAAATAGAAAATTAAAAAAATAGATAGGTTAAATAGAAAAGAGGGGAAGGATGTTACGCCCCGAAGTGGTAGAGTCGTAACAGCCCCGTCGTATAAACCATTATAAAATAGAAGTTGGCCTTACAACCACTATCCTAGACTTGATCTACACAAGGCGTTCACGACTAACCCACTTTGAAGTAAACAGTTTGCAATTTAAATAAATCATTTACCTAAGAAAGTGAGAAAATATATCTATACACCATAATTCAGTTATTACAATTAAAATTTACAACGTTTCACCATAATATATTTCCTAGTTATTACATTATTTAGAAATGAAAAATTCTAAAATAAATGCTTAGACCTTAAAAATATATGTTTATTCTTCAAATATTTTTCCTTACCCCCAAGATCAAGCAGTTGCTAACTTCTGAGTAGTTATAAGCCGCTTTTTAGCCAGCACCTGCACAACGTCTATAGGGATGTGAGCAACCACAACTCAGTAAGATAAAATAGAGAACTTAAAATTATACTATAAATATAATAAGGTTATCAACCAACTTATTAGGTACAATGCATGTTTAAGCAAATGCCATCGCACAACGTTGTCCTATCCGTCATAAGATTAGAGAATTTGCGCTCTCTCTAATCCGGGTTGAGGAGTTACCGTTAATGCAACAGCTCACGACCAAACCCAAGCTTGTGCAATAGAGACATCGCTCCTCCCACAGCTACCTTCGAATCGTTGACTTCACCCTCGTCGCGACCTCCTCTCCTATCACTTAGTTCGAATAAGGATGAAGAAGGAACCATTATGTAATCCTGCGCTATCCCTTTCAAAGTAGTAGGTATTTAGCCGGAAAATCCTAAGTTTCCCCTAATGGTTTGCCATGCAGGTCCGATTATGATTACAGGTCGTATATTTGATTAAGCTCAATTTAAGGTGATCAATCAGTTTATACAAATCATACAATACAAGTCAAAAAAACAAATAGAATCATAGCATCACTCATAATCAAGTACATATACACAACCAACTATCTAACAAGCACAACCAAGTATAATCTTAAGCCTCCAAAATACAGCAACATATTAATCTTAACTTACCTTGACTCCTAGCTTACTTACTCGAGGTCCGACTCGCTCAAGCCATCACCTATCATCCTTATTACACAAACGTGGTTTCAGTTTTCATATTACTATTATAGGTCAGTTTTATCTTATAACGCTTATTGTTATTTTTTGTTTAGGGTTTAATATGTTTAGTTATCTAGGTTCTCAAATCTTTTATAATTATTCTGGGTTTAAGGCTAGGTTTGAATTCAGTTTCTGCATCGATTTTTTTAAATTCAGTTCTAGTTCGATTTCTAAGTACTGTTTTATACCTAAACCCTAGAAACTCGTTTCAACTCATAATGTGAAATTAATTACATTACTTCAAAATATCCTAAATACCATAATTTCCCTAGTCAGTATTTTATTCCACCCGGTACATTTAAACATTTATTACTGTACCGAATTTACTTCTAATGTGAGAAATTTTTACATTTTTCATATAATTACATAAATTCAAGATTTTTATTAGATTTATTATATATCCCTATTATTTATATAATATCAGTTTTTATTCTAATATCTTCTATTTATTATATTTACAATAATTACATATTATGTATTATCACCTATTATGTATATAATATACATCTAATATTTTAATCACTCTAATTACCATCTCCCAACATCAATTATCATTTCAAAATGTCTAAATTCATCCTAAATCAAATTTTACACCTAATTACCATAATTTACAAAATTAACTTAAAATTTACTATTTTTCCCTATTACTTATTTACTACATAATTAGCCTAATAATTACATCTAACACCCTAAATGCTAAAAGTATCATACTTAATCAGATTTCAACATCTTAAAACATATAATTATTCACTAAATCAATAATTAACTATTTAATTACTTAATTAACCATAAATTACCCATTTTATGCCTCATTTTAAGGCCTAAAAATTATCTAAAAATTTCAAAAATTAATTTTTGAAAAAGGGCTTTATAGTACTATTCTATATCATCTAAGTAGTTTACACAAAAATTTTGGACTCAAAACTACACTCCTAAGATTATTTATTTTTAAATCGAAACATGCTTGATTTTGCATGATTTCTTAAGGACCATCTATCACGAGAAATATTTTCATCTAAATAATATTTTTCCTAGAATTTAAATATGAAAATATTTTAGAATAACAAGTTTCATAATTTTCTAAGAATATTTAATATTTTTACAAAATTAAACAAAATCGGATTAAAAATCGAACTCACTAGTTTGGGTAGCTCCGATCACTATCAGTGGCCATGGGTGCGTCGGCCCACCTGAGAACTACTACCACCATATGGTGGTGGTGGCCGTCCACTCCCAACTACTCGTCAGGTGTTGGTTCCCCTCTAAGGCCCAAATTGTACAAATTTAAGTAATTTTTTTGTAATTAATTCAAACACTCACTATTTTAGCCCTCTCTATTTTTCTCACTCTCTAAACTGATCAAATGAACTTCTAAAATTTTCTTACTATTTAGAGGTGTTAGAGAATTATTGTGCACTAATTAAACAAGACAATTGCTTTATCTCTTCCTCTTTTTTTCACTTTTTATTTGTTACAATTTGATTGGTTCATTTTGTTTCTTTAATTCCAGATTGCCACACCTCAATTCTAGATTTTTCCTGATTTTTCCTTAATTAATTATAAATTTTCTTTAATTATTTATTACTTATTTTAGCACTTTTCACATATTTTAAGTAATTACGCGTATTTCTACCTACATGTAAATTCATATATAGTGCAAATAAATATTCCTAAATATTATTTAGGTCATTCTATAATTTTTAGTATACATATAATTTATCTCTAACAATTCGTTAATTATCAGAATGCATTTTACGCATTTTCGATAAATAACGAATTATATACTTAAAATTTGAAAATTTTATATTCTTTTATTTTATTGCTTATTTTATTAAATTCGAACTTATGGGATCATTTTTACTAATATTTTTAGCTTTAATTATAATTTAGGCTCGATCAGATCTTTTGGCCAATCAAAATCTTAAGTAACTGATTGTGGTGCTTATAAGGGATATCGGCCTTAAGCTTAGAAATTAATCTAACCCAGGACACTTAGTCCATATGTGTAATTTGATTGTATATATGGATAAGATACAGGCCAACGGCTTGACGGTTTTATACTCTAACTAAGCGTTGCACTTGACATGAAGATCTTAGGTTTGAATCTCACCAAAGGCACAATCTGCCCTTTATTTTTTCTCCATAAAACAAACTGCTACATATTGGGATAGCATTGAGCCATGTGCCTATTGTAGATACATAGTACTATTCAGTCTAATTGCAGTTAATGTGGTACCATGTAGTCTAATTGCAGTTAATGTGGTACCATGTGGTGCTACTTCAACACCTTCGTGATACATGTCGTGCTACATGTCTCATCAAGACACATAGTACAACGTCACCGGACCACATGGCGTCATATTAGCACATTTTTTCCCTATTTTTCTCCTCTTTCCTTTCTTTTCTCCAAAAATTCAACAGTTTCCCTTTCTGGATAGTCTACTTTTGAGCTTGATTTGGGCCTTTTCCTTTGCAAATTGACTAAATTAATGAGGTATTAAATAGTCAACATGGAATACTTCGAATGGAGCTTGAGAACATGTCTAGATTAACATGTTTGGGCATTCAAATCATTGATGAAAAATCAAGAAAAAAAAATTAAGAACTTTTGCATTTAATCTAATTCTCATTTTAATTCAAAAGACTTTAACAAAGACTCTAGCTTCACCATATACACACAAAATACACCTAATACAGATGACTACTTCCTCTTCATCGCCCACTCGAACACATGGACAGCAGCGCACCACTTTCGACCCCTCTCTTTCTCTCTCTCTCTCTCTACTGCTCAATCGTAAACACCACACTTCACTTGACCAACATCAACATAACCTCTCCCCCCCACCCACCCCTAACCTCTACCCTTAAATCTTCAATCCAATAGCAAACCGCTATCTATACTTGCCTTTACCTACAGCAATCACCTACTAACACATGATCAATAATCATTGCACGCTAACCAAACATTCCCTAGCCATTCACATGCCATCTTCCTTCTTGCAACATGCACACACTAAACAACAGCCATATTACTATACCAACCCACTACAGCAACCAAATCATCGTTTACTGCTCAACATACACAAACCCACATGCACAAAAGCACAACACTCAATATGACACCCATTATACACTTGTAGGCCACCACATTAACCCCCATCTCTATCCCTCTCAAACTAAAACAACCATCATGGCTAGGCTTAACATCCTTAAAAACCTAAATCCCAAGTGTCCTTTCATACCCAATAGCTGCCACCAAGATCATACACCACCACCACCATCAGCCGCTCATCAAACACCATTAAAACCAATACTATACACCACAGCATCACTCCCAAACCCCTTATCTCCTATCTAAAACAAATGAAAATGCCTTCACTCACAAAAAAAAAAAAGAAAGAATTAGCCTAAAACCACTTAGCAAACACCTATAGGTGCTACACTTTGCTTCTTCTTGCAAAACCGAATCTAACCCAAATCCGCTATTTAAGTCGCAACCAAATTCGTATCCAGCCACTCTACGACCCCCTTCGCTGGATTTGACCAACACCTGATACATACTTGGTCCAACTCTTTCTTATGTTGTTTTGAGTTTTTTTTTTTTCTTTTTGTAATAGGAAATTGTAATTGTAACCTAAAAAGAAAAAACAAGAAAAAATCTGAAAAAGAAGAAGAAAAAAGAAAAAAAAAGGGTAAGTTTCAATTTTATTTTCTTTGGTGAAATACAAAAGGAAAAATTAAATAATGGAAAATCATTTTATCACTTACAAAAATCATCTTTCCAAATAAATAAGAAGATAAATAAACTATTTTCCAAATTTGAGGATTTTTAAAACTTTCTAAAGATA
The DNA here is from genome assembly GCA_024138005.1 of Lumnitzera racemosa. Taxonomy (NCBI): domain Eukaryota; kingdom Viridiplantae; phylum Streptophyta; class Magnoliopsida; order Myrtales; family Combretaceae; genus Lumnitzera; species Lumnitzera racemosa. The sequence continues at coordinate 68,183,164 of JAMXBC010000006.1, forward strand.
AAAATCCCAATTTAGGACCCTTTTAGAAATTTTCCTTAAATAACTTGAACCGAATCAAAATGTAAACTCGACTTTTTAAAAAAAAATTAAAATCAACCAACCTACTTAAAGTTTTCTAAACAAACCATAGAAGTTTGATCCCAAATAATAGGTATGTAATCACTTGTGCACAAATATAGGGTAACTCAAACTATGGAAACTTTTCTTTTTTCCATCTTTGTAAATAATGGCTCAATTATCCTTTTTAGATGTTATTTGCTTGTTTAACATGTGATTAGATGTTTTCTTTTAGAAGGATATTATTGAACAATAAATTTAAATTCGGAAAGTTAAAAATAGTACCCGTTAAGGGTTTAAAAAAAGTTAACCCCTAAACTCAAAATTCTAGTTTTCAAAACCATTTTAAAAATTTGGTTTTATTAAAAAACTGGGAGCTAAGTTATAACCAATTTATCCAATCAATTATAGTTTAACTCTTTTGCCCAACTCTAGTCGAGTAGCAACTCTGAACAATTTCCAAGTTTGAAAGATTAAAAAACAAAGTTCTTTTCAACTCCTAGTTAAGGGTTAGTATTAAATGGTTAGGGTTTAATATTAATTGAGTTAAGAAAAATAATAAAAATTGGGAAAAAATGAGGCTCGACAAAGGTCTTAGCCAACTCAAGGAGTACTGTCTCGTCTCATCTTTTTAGGGTTCTAGATAGCTCAAGGAGTGCTATCCCACTTCAATCTCTTTAAAGTCTTAGTCAACTCAAGAAGTATTGTCGCGACAAATCTCTTTTTAGGGTCTTAACTATCTCAGGAGCACTTTACCCATTTTACCTAGGTTAGTCAACTCACAAGGGTATGACTAGGCTTCAATTTCTCTTTTAGGGTCTTAGGTAGCTTAAAAAGTGCTTTGCCTATTCACTTAGGTTAGTTAGCATAGAGGAGTACGACCAGGTTCTCATTTAGGGTCTTATCCAGCTTAATGAGCGTTTCACACGTTCACCTAGGTTAGTCGACTTAAAGGAGCACAACTAAGTTATTATTTAGGGTCTTAGCTAGCTCAAGGAGCACTTTACCCATTTACCTAGGTTAGTCAACTCAAAGGAGTACAACCAAGTTCTCATTTAGAGTCTTAACTAACTCAAGGAGCATTTCACTTGTTCACCTAAGTTAGTCAGGTCAAAAGAGCACGATTAAGTTCTCACTTAGAGTCTTAGCTAGCTCAAAGAGCATTTTGCCTATTCACCTAAGTTAGTCGGCTCAAAGGAGCACAACTAAATTCTCATTTAGGGTCTTAGCCAGCTCAAGGAATACATCACCTGTTCACTAAGGTTAGTTAGCTTAATAGAGCACAACCAAGTTCTTTCAAATTGATTCTCATTTAGGGTGGCTAGTCCCCAAGAGACACTCTCGCCTAGGTAAGTGAGCTCAAAAGAACACAACTAAGTTTTCTTAAATCAATTTCTAATTTAGGGTTGCTAGTCTCTGAAAGAGGCTCCTACCTAGGTTATTCAACTCAAAAGGGCATAACCAAGTTTCAAACCAATGTTTCTAGTTAGCTCCTAAGGTGCTAAACCCTTATAAACTCACTTTTATATCTCGGCCAACTCTTAAAGCACCTCCTCTCGTTCATTTTTCACCATTCACTAAATCCTCAATAGATCAAGCCTAAGACAGTTAGCTAGTTGTAGCACTTCTCAAGGCAATTTCATTTTTAAGCAAAAAAGGTATCTCATTTTGTCTTTGTGGTAAAATCTTACTCAAACTTAACCATAAATAAGGACAGTTGTAAACACCTTATTTTTACCCTCCTCTATTTTTCAATTTTTTTTAGAATAGGATAAAGGGTCTTAATTTAGATAAATTACAAAAAAAAAATAGAAAAAAGAATCGAAAAATAGAAAAAATTAGAAAAATGCAAAAGAAAAAAGAAAAATAGAAAAGGGAAATTATGATTTTTTTTTCTTTTTTCTTTTTTTTTGCTTTAGTGTTTTATTTATTTCTTTTATCAATTGATTTCATTTTAAAAAGAAAATAAAGGGATACCTAACTAAGTGTAAAACCTAGTCCGTTTATGAAAAATAACAAGGCCAAAGGCCTTGAATACAAGCCCAAGTTCAAGTGTATAAGCACAAAAGTACTTGCTTTCAATTTTTACCCTAGCTCGTACACTACAAGCTTAGGCTAGGTGCATATTCACGTACCTTACACATGATCATGCCTATCTCTCAACCATTTCCTTTATCTTCTTTCTTTTTTCCAAGAAATCCTTGCATGTGAACAACTTACTAGCCCATGTTCTAGGCAAGTTTGCAAGGCGTTTTCCACATAATTCTACCCTATTTATTGGTGGAATCGTATACTAGGTATGGCCTAGTCTTGAATCCATCCTTAAAAGTGTCCACATTCAAGTGATTACATGGAAATTGAATTGAAAAGTGGAAAAAATTTATTTTGTGGGTCAAAGTTCATTAATCCAAATCCTTGAATTAATGCGATTTCCAAATTTTCAAGCTTAATCCTTTCTCGAGTAGTATAAAATAGGGGTTGTAAATCCATTTTAAGCATCAACAATCACACAAATCCACTTAAACTACAATACCCATCAACTTTCTCTCTCTATTACCACCTCTTACTCTCTTTCTACAAATTCCTACTCTTCAGCCATTATTAAAGTACAAAAACCATATCATTTTACTCACCACCTTTCAAACACCATCCCAACACCATTTTAAGCTTCAAAAACCACTACAAAGAGTTGTACAAACTCTTTTTATCTCTTCACTGTCACCCCCTTCACTCTACCACCACATCCGCCACTACCTAGGTGTGAAACACCTACACTAAGATGACCAACACCTACCAAAACCCCAAGCCAACACCCTTGCCACCATCAATTATGATGCACTACCGGTTAGTGGTCCCATTACTCTCGTACGCCTCAGAGACCTCTAATCCCTCTCCTAAAGAATTCTCTCTTAGCAACCTATTGATAACGAGAAAATGTACATCGAAGAAAGGTAATTGAACTCCTTAAGCTCCCTACATTATCATACATTAATCTGTACACTCGGTAGTGATGATGCCGATCATTCCTTTGTTGAGACCCTATGCCAAGTACTCCGTCCAACTACTACTGAAAATCACTTGTTGAGTGATGAGAGACTTACTTAAACGGCCAAGTAGTTTTCTCTCGGCATACTACCATCTCTCTCGTCCCGACCCCTTTAGTGCCACAACATTTTGACCCTTCCCGCCTACTATGCTCAAAGAATATTCGTATGAAACTAATGCTGCACTGCTAACTATCTACCTCGTTTGACATTTAACTACATTTCCATTTTTGGTTTGTTGTCCTTTTTACCCTTTTCGTATGTACTAGGAATCCCTTTTTTATAAATACTTTCTTGTAATTTTTTTATTTGTAATGTTGCCCTAAGGACTTATTATAAATAATCCTTTTCTCTTGTAAGCCGAAGATAACTTACATCTTAATATTGAATACTCTATTCTTGTGAGACAATCCTCCCCAAGTCTATACCCCTTACACTCTTATCTAATCTTGCTGAGTAGCTTAGGATTAGTAGTGAGTGGACCTTGATATCAACTTGTATGTCATAACAAGTGAGGTGTCAAGTCGTATTGTATTCGTTGGTGTGTTACATCCTTTGAGTAACTTCACATCAACTACTTTTGTACAATTGTGAACCATTTCCCTCTAATTTTCTTCAATAACTCGAAAGACCCATTTCAGTTCAATTCTGCCTCGGTAAGTCCTAGTAATAACTGAGCTCCTAGGCACACCAAATTACCACCAAGTAGGTAGCACAGCCCCTTTCTCTCCTTGCCCTCAACCTGTAAGCTTTCGCTATCCTCCAAATCACCTCAAAACACTATCGCTAATCTCATTCTTACTAATGAAAATGTCACAAAAACATTTTTTTTTCCCACTTGATTTGGTGGCTCTAACACCTTAAGTCATCCCCCTTCTCAACCATAGCATTAATGTTCATCTACAACCAACCCACAACCTGACCTGACTCCGACTCGAACCCAACCATCTAACTTACGACTAAGTTTGACCTGATGACTAACTAATGTCTCCTAATTGATTTTAGTCCGACCCATTTTGTATTTTTATTATTGCTATTTTGATTTGTTCATTTTTTTTAATTCTATTGTAAATTGTAAATGCAAAAAGAAAATCCTAAAAAAAAAAAAGAGAAGAGAAGAAGGAAAGAAAAAAAAAGGATGAAAATGTTTATTTATTTTTCAATCAAAATAAAATAATAGAAGAAATAAATGAAAAATAAAAATAATAAAAATGTTTTATAACCTAAAGAAATCATCTTTCAAAAGAATAAAATTTTAATTGACCTTCAAAATTAAGACTTCTAGAATTTTTCCAAAAAAAAAAAAAATAGAACATTGAAAAATTAGAACTCTTCCTTTTAGAGGTTTTTTCAAATAAAATCAAATAGCCAAAGAATTTAAACTTTTCTCAAGTTAAAATCAACCAACACTTCTATATTGTCTAAACAAACTACAAAAAGTTTGAACCCTAATAGAGGATACATAGGCACATATAATGCGACTCAAAATAGGGAAATCTTTTTATTTTTCCCTTTTGTAAAATAATTTTGATTTTTACAAATAGAATTAGTTTGATGTGAATGTATAATTAGCTAAACGAGTTGGAAAGTTAAAAGTAATACCCATTATGGTTTAATAGATTAGCCCTTGGACTCAAATCTCTTGTTTTCAAAAATCTTTTATTTTTTTAAATCGATTTTCAGTAGACCAATAGCTAAGTTAAAATTGGTTTACCCAATCGACTTAACCTAACCCATTTTTTCCCAACCCTACTTGGGTGGCGACTCCAAACTTTCAAAAATAGAAAACCATTTTGTCTTAACTCTTATTCAAAGGTTAGTATTAAACGGGTTAGGGTTTAATACTAATCGGGTTAAGAAAAATAAATAAAAACAGGAAAATATGAGCTCGACAACTCCATCAATAAGAGCTTCTTTTTCATGATCTCATCCCAAGCTAAATTTATTTCACCAAGCATCTTCTATGACATCAAGATACTATATTCCTAATTCTCTTGAATATCTTGAAAAGTTTTGTCATAAGCTTGCTAATAATTTAAACCCTGTTCCTTCTTAAGGTCTGTCATCTTAACCTTTACCTCTTCATATGAGCTCTATAGGTAGGCGACCTCTTCACTGTACATGCTCTTAAGGATTTCCATCTCACCTTATGCCTCTTAAAGGTTGGAAACCAACTAAGAGCTCTTCTTATGTTCCTCTAACAAAGCTGCCTCTTTTTCTTCCTTAGACATAGCTTCCCTTTCTGCCTTCTCTTTCTAACTTTTGATTTCATCCTCTAATTTTTCCTTCTCTATACCTCACTTTTCTTAAAGATTCTTTTGCTTATCTTCAACACTAGCAACTTAATTCTTAGCATCTTCAATAATCTGGAGGAGAAAGAAGTCATTAGACCAAGTGAATTAGATAAAGATAAAAGTAGTATAGAGTTGGGAGCTTACAGCCTTTTTCTCCAAATCTAAGGCTTTAATGACCATCAATAGGAATTAAGAATTCTAAAAATTCAAAACTAAATCATATGGTAACCTACTAATTTTACTTATAAAGGATTGGAAGGTTCTTACATCATAGATTTTGGAAGCAACTAGACATAGAGGCTATCGAATTTTGAGTTTTGACAAAGATTAATGAAGACTATCAAAAGTTGAATGTCCTTTATGAGATGAATACCCATAATTAGCTCTAAAGCAACCTGACCATTCCCCGTGATACGGCAGCTATGGTGATGTTTCAGCAAGGGAAGAATTGTAGAACTTCTTTGTTCTCTTTCCTAGAGGAAGTTAGAGAACTTAGCACGCTACAAGGGACCTCCTTACCCTTGTTTGGATCTATAGAGTTGTAGTTTGGCTTATTATCCATAGGAGACTTGCCCTTATTTGGGTCCCTTTCCAATGGGGGAAAATCATGGGTATTAGGTCGCTTCCTCGACTTAATGGCCTTAACAACCTTCCTCTTGGCAATTGTCTTTATTAGCTATACATCTTTCACCATCTTGGAGGTTATAGGCTTTGTAGGTAGCTTTGTAGATGGTTTCATAGTAGCTTGCTTCCTAAGAGCTTTCTTAACTTCTTCTTGCTTCTTGGCATCTTCCTCCTTCTTCGAGCCATTAACCTTGAGCTTAGAGAACAAATCCCTAGAGTTGTAATCCTTGAGTGACATTTCTATAGGGAAATACTCAGGGATTAAGTTAGAAAAACATTAAAACACAAATAAAAATACTTACAAACACTACACCAAGCACAGGTGAAGAAAACAGTTCATCTACAAGCCCTACTCAACAAGATAAGGTCACGAATAGCTTGTAACTTACTCAACAATAGTACCTTCATTGGGCCTATAATGTTCCCATCATGAGTGGTGCCGGTACATACGACTAGTCTTGCCTTATCTTTAGGGAATATCAGAGCACCATAAGAATACTTAGAAATGATGGTGTTTGCGTCCCAAAGGAACCAATTATGGTTATAGGGCTCCATAATGGTATCATACGCCTTCTTGTCGTTAAGAAGCAACCACTTAATATTATATTGCCCAATTGGTTAGCTCCAAACCATAGGCTACCCATTTCTTCTTCCAAGCACGGATAGAAGATTCTAACCCTATCAAGAATTCTCTACGCGATCAGACACATACATAGAACTAACCATTACCCTTCTTCAAGGTGAAAAAGTATCGGAATAAGTTCATAAAAGCCCTAACTTCCAAATATATGAATTCAGGGTGAGCATAGATAGACAATACGATTATACGTGAAGTAAGATTTCTAAGAAAGAGAAAAGGAAAACCTTAAACCAACCTCAAAGTACTTCTCAAAGAGGGCATATTCTCGATCTCCCAGTTCACTAAGTACTCATGCAGTTGGGGCCTTTCTATCCTCTAATCTTAAGGGTAGAATGAAAGTTGAGTCTCAAAGCATGAACTCATTTTCAATTATTATGCTAGCAATACCATTGGGGCTCATGTCATATTCAATACCTGAATATAGTAGGATGGCTTAGGAGTTACCCTCATTATCCAGTGGATAGTCATTAAAAGGGAGTTTCCTAATCTTCCACAACCAGAGAACACGATTTTAACTAAACCTATTAGCCTTGACAAATCCTAGAAGCAATCATATCATTGGAACCTATTATGATAATCGGTTCTTCATGAGGAATAAGGTCACTTGTCTAGATGGATAGTTCCTAGCTTCACTACTATGCACGTGTTGAGTCATCGAATTTGGTGGCCAACATGTTTACCTTAATGATGTGATCAAAAAGAAAAGCCTTCAATGGAAAAATGAGCAATGCTTAGAACAAGTAGAGAGAAAGTCGCAAAGTAAGATAACACAAAGTAATGAGAGAATGGATAGTAAAGAAGGAGAAGGAAAGAAGAGTATAGAAATGAAAGGACAAAAATAATGGAACAAGTTATGTTTTTTTTTTTTTTTTTGAATTGGTATAGACTATGATTAACAATTGGTGTGAATTGTTGATGGTATATGCTTGTTGTGGATCTAGTAACTCACATTAAATCATATTACCAAGGGCATGTGTAGGTTTTGACATGATTACATGAATCTCAATAATGGTACATAAAACGTCATTTAAATAGACATGAGACTTCCATCACAAGCTAAACAAAAAGGTAGGTTGGTAAACATAGAATACATCATGACTATAAGGACAAGGTCAGAATAATGAGCTCGAGTTGTAAAGTTGATGTGCATTCCAAAATAGTCCTTTATGGTAAAGTGAAAACCTAGGCTTAAGAAGCCAACTGGAGATATATTAAACTCCCCTTGATGTACGCATTAAGCAGAGTCAGAAGGCAAATGTTGATAATGATTCTTCTTAAAGGCCCTACTGACCTAAATTGAGGGGCATCTGATCTATTTATTCACCCCCTAACTCCTTCTTCATCATAACTACGAGCTCCTCTAGGCCATTCTTGGAGAATTGATTAGCTTGAGAAAGCTAGAGAGCTAAATACATTTGAGCAGCATATAATAACCTAACCAAAGTATGTTAAATAAGCCTTTGGCTAACTTGAAGGAACTACTCGCAACTCTATTAGGACTTGGTCAACCTCAAGGAATTAAAATTCGAGCATATGGCATGAACAATTAGACTTCTTATAGAAATAACTACCTACCAATCACCATCACTCGAGCCACATCCCAGAATATCAAGAAGTGGTCTTAAATTCAAACATTATACGTGTACATTTTAGAGCCAATTGTTACTAGACAGGGGCAAATCCATGACTAGAAATAGAGCACAAAAGACTTTAGTAAGGTTCTTCAAAACACTTTACATAACTTACTTACTTTTTTCTTTCTTTCATTTAGCCCCTTAATTCGACATAGGCATCAGAAAAGCTATGTCAAAGTCACCCCAATACCCCCATAGCTTAATCTTTTCTCTTTGTTGAGTCCTTCTTGGTTAAGTATCCCATCATTTCTCAACACTAGCTTCTACTATCAATACAACTTGTTTTCATTTTTTTTTTTTAACTTTGTTCTGTATTTATATAGTAAAAGATTAGAAAACTAAAAGGAGAAACCTTTTTGTTTCCACTTAATGGAATTTTCATGAATTAAAATTTTTCCATTTTCAAAAAACAATAGAAAAGAAAAATTAGGCATTCTTTTAGGACCGTTTAGGAATTCCTTTTCAAAAAATGAGAGTTTAATTATTTAAAATTGAAAAGAATTTCTTTCATTTTTTTTAAATGACTCACTTAAGTTTTCATTAAAAAAAATAAAACTATGTATGACTTTTCATGAATAGTAGGTGTATAGGCATCTAACGAGCAACCTTAATAATAAAAATTTTCTTTTTTTCCCTTTTTTTTATGCATAGAGATTTTTTTGAAAAAATAAAAAAAAAATTAAAATTCTTGCATTATTTAGTTAGTCATTGTTTTGAAATAATTCTAACCTTCTTATTTTTCAGGAAATTTCATTTTGCAACCTTTTATTTGGTTTTAGAAGAAACATTCCAAATCCAAGAATTCTAGTTTTCAAAGACCAATTAGAACAAGTAATATTAAATGAAAAGAACTGAACAATATTTAAAATGAGGAATAATACTCATCAACTAGTTATTCTTCCAACAAGGTTAAATAGACAAATTATACTCATATAATTACTAAATTAGAAATAATTGTAAAGGAACAACTATCTTGAGTAAAACAAGAAAATAACCAAAAAGGAAAATAACTATAGTTATTCCAAGAAAGGACAAATTAATGATATCTTCTAGCATCTTCTAATATGATGGGAATCAACCAGCCAAACTCTCACCGAAGCCTAAGCTAGAGGTTTAGAGAGTATGGCTTGTCAAATTATTTCCTTGCATCCTACCCCTAAACAGTCTAACCTACTATTTGGGTCCAAGTTTCCTTACATCCCTATGTATGCCGGATATTACATTATGCTAGGATTGAGAAACTAATCTAGTGTCAACCTAAGCAATCTTGTGAATAATTCGGCAGATTTAATCGTAAGCTCGACCATCCTAACTTCAAGTCAATACTGCTAATGCTGACTTGTTTAATACACTATTGACTTGCTCTTAATCACCAAGCTGATATAGATAGTTGACTTGAAAGAGTGATAGTTAATCTAAACTTAGGGCCAAAGCTTTACCCTAGTTGCATCCAGTCTCCACCTAAATTAATCTACTAAATAAACTCTCGACCATTCTAAAGAAGATCCTTATGGATAGACCTAGAATATTCCTTTTTGGATATTATAATTTTGCTTTTTTTATTTTCTTCCTAACATATTTTCTATTTTGAGTAAATTCCCTTTCTTGTAAAGTACTTAGGTTTGTTAGTTGCCCTAAAATTTCAAGTACAAATACCTTTTGTAAATGTAGCTGCAACATCAATTATTGTCAGTAGGATCCTCTCTTCTCTTTGTAACTCACTCTTACTTGCATTGCAAGTTCAATTTACCTACTCTTATCCTTACCTTGACCAATATTTGCTAGCAACTAATCTATTCTAACTCAAGATGCATCATATTAGCTTGAATAATTGGTCATCAAGTTTCCATTGATGTGTCATATCCTTTGGATAAGTTGTGGTTTGCTTAACTTCGATTTCTTTCCCACTTATTTTTAAGCCATATTTGGCTTTGACCCACTCCTTGATATTGCTCCCTTTTTCGATTGAGAAGTGCTAAATTACATATATTTTAATGGGTTATTTTGAAAGTGTTTTTATATGTTCTTGAGTATTTTTAGTGATTTTGTTACTTAATTGATCTATATTTTGATTGCAGGCTTTATTTAATGAATTTAATCATCTTTTAGATGATTTTGAAGCCTAAAGGAGGAACATACCCAAGAGTATAAATTATAGATTGAGATCGTAAACTGAAATATAAAGAAATTAACTACTAGAAGGTTCACACTAGGAATTTTCAACCATGAACTTGTTTTCTGATCTTGCAATATTATTGACATGTTTGCAATATTAATGATATGATATGACATGACATGACATGCCATGCTATGCTTCCATGTATCTTTTTATTTGAGAGTGTAATTTGGAAATAAAAAGATATGCAGGAGATATTGCATGATATGTTAAAGACACACTGGTGATATATTTTGAATACCCTTTTTATATTATAAATAGCCTTATAATTGAGAGAGATAGACAACATATATAGATAAATTAAGACAGGGTCTTAGACTACTACTTCTTCTTCTTCTTCTTTTTCTTCCTTTATTTGCTTAATGTTTTAATTTCAATTTTAGTATTCAATTATCGTGAACCATAGATTCTATGTAATTAGTTTTCTTTTATTATCAATCTATGATTTCTTGCTATTGAGATCTAATTACACTATACTTTATTGTATTGAATTAATAGTTATTCAGGCTATTAATTCAATGTTAGAGTTCACCTTAAAGTTTATAAGATCCTATTCTCAATAGGCTGATGTAATTAGAATTATTTGAATAGACTAAGTGATTAGCTATTTCATTTCTCTATATTAGAGCAACCTAATAGCGAAATTCAAGGACTTAATGCAACCTTAGTATATTCTATTATAGAAACAATTTTTATAGAGCATAATTGAGGTTGTAAGTTAATTTGAGAAGCGATTCCAATTAACTTAAACTAGGAATTCCGATGGTCTAATAATCAAGAATGAGATTGATAGATTGCATAGCTGTTCTAAAGGATTGATAATTAAATACTAAGTTAATACATTCATAGTTAATTTCGATTATCATTTTTTTTATTTGTTATGTGTTTTATTGTAATTAGGCTGATTTAGATTAATTGCCTTTGATCAATTGAATTTTTTTGTTAAGGTTAGATATTATGAAAGATGTATGTACTAGTATTCACACTTTTATGTATTCCTTAAAGGATTGACATCTGGATCCATGTGCTATACTATAAAACTGATAGGTATACTTACTGATAAGAATTAACCTTAAGGACTCCCCGCGTGATCCGAAGCTAAAGAACTTGCCAACATACTACAACAAATTCTTTCACATCATGATTTGCCGAACTAATCTAATTTTGTACCCAAGTTACAGTAATGTAAGTACCGTGTTGACATAGGAATAAGATCAATCTAAGCTACTCACTAGTTTGCCTAAGGCCTTGCATAAGATGCCCAACCGAATAGAAGAACCCCAACCTTCACTACTAACCTGTTTAAAAGTTCTCTAAACTTATCTAGCCTAGAGCTACCAAAGCTTACACATCAAGTTGATCGAGGTTCCAACTTTTGCCAATCTTATCTAAAGATCATTATGCGGCGTATCTTTAGAACCTCTCCCCAAGTGATGATTACTTGATACGTGCCACCCCTGATGCTTAGGATATTCTATGAAGAAAGATTACAAAATTTCCTTTTCTTTTATGTAACATAGTTGAATATACCGATTTTAATGTTTTGCTCTTTTTAGTGAAAGTTTACTATTGTAAGTTTGCCCTAGCAAGGTAGGTATAAATACCCCTTCCTTTAAATGCCATAAAAAAAAATCATCGTCTTAAATGATACATTGATTTTTCTTCTCTTTCAAGTATTCCCTCTGTGAAAACCCCATTAATTGAGCTCTTATCAATCTCTTGAGCAAGCATTATAGCAAGCGACCCATTTGACTTAGATCATTAAGTCACATTAGGCAAGTTTTTTTTTTTTTTTGCCATGTTATGTTCAAGTAGTGCATCACTTCTATTCAAATAGCTCACAGGTTGCTTAATCCCATATCTTGAAACCCATGCAAACCCATTAAATTTTCTTCTATAGCTTCGAATGACTTATCTACACTACGATAGACCTAGTCATGGGTAGACCCTTGATTTAATTAGTTTAAAGTGTTGGCATTGTGCGAGATCTATACGTCCCCATACTGTATCACTTACCTTCCTTCATCAATTCTTGGTACACCATATCACCTTTATATCAAAGTAGGGATTGATTAAGAGGAGTTACTATGCCAATGTTCTATAGAAGTTATGTGAATAGTTGTATCATGAGCGTATTGGTAATTTATGTTGCTTTGGGTTCTATTAAGGGTTGTGAAGTTGAGTATCAAGTATGTTTGAGTTCTATAGTAGTTGTGTGCTAAATATTGCGAGGAGGTCATTGACTGTTTTGTTGACCATATGCTCTAATTTGCCCTGCATTCTTTTCGAGTGTGGAAATAAAGCAACATATAGAAGTTGAGGTTTCTAAGTAGGTGTTGTTTCGTATGTAGATTATGGTAGGTTCTAGGTTATGTTAGATCGAATATTCTAGATCAGTGTTGAGTTTAGTTTGGTTTTGTGAGTGTTTTAGAGTAGTATTTCCAATTAAAGTTGTCACTAGGTGTTTGGTATTTATTTCGTTGAAGTTAGAGTCACTATAGGAGGGAATAACTGACCCATGTGTAAACACTATTGTTGGGCATAAGAAAGCAGTGTTCACCACTATGGAAGGTGTCACACCCTAAATGTTGTCAAGTTGTAATAGTTTGTCATGTATATCATTTTTATGTCGAAAACTGTCAACTTAGTCAGTCATTAGCATAACCTTGATATACATAAGGCTCATACAATAAATCACTCTAAAGCATTCATAGTTCTACAAATATACTAACATTTATATTCATAACAAACTTTTACAATAAGCCTAAATACAGAATATTTACAAAAGTATATAAGTATGTAATACAACTCAAAAGTAGAAACCCAACTAGATCGCGTAGATGATCTAGTTAATCCCACAGAAAACAAAAAGTTCCAAAAAAACATAATCCTCATCAATCCTGCCTCACTTAAGTCCAAATATATGCTTTTTGTACACCTTAAGGTGATCGTCACAAGGCATGATTACTCAAATTCTACAAGCAAATCTATAAGGGAGTAAGCAAACCATAGCTTAGTAAGGGGCAGGAAATAAAAAGCATATACAAGCTAAACTAATAAAACTAAGTTATCAAGCAATTATTAAGTGCAATGCAAGAACAAGTAATGTGTTATCCACACAACATTATCCAATCAATCGTAAGATTAAGGAAATTTCACCCACTCTAACCCAAGTTGAGGAGTCATAATATGATAGCCATAATGCCAATCATAAAGGCCACAAAGCCTTCTCATGGCTAATTCCAAGCTTATGCAATGGAGGCTCCTACTCTACTTATGACTACATTAAAACCCAATACCCCCAACTTTACTACAACCTCCTCTCTTGTCACTTAATTCAATTAAGGGTGAAGAAAGGCTAGTTCACACCAACCTCGTCGAAGGCGTGAAAATTTAGCTAAAGAAACCTAATTGTTCCCTAGTGGGATGTAATGTATAACCGTTTCTAGTTGCAATTCGTGTTTCAATTAGTCCGGTGATCAACTAATTCATAACACATCAAATAAGGTCAATCGACTCTATAAAACATGTAGCACAACTACCAATTAGCATCTTAGTAACCAAGCACAAGCATACCATAGGCACTGATATCAGGCAAGTGCACCTATCAGTTTTAATATAGCAGATGTAAATCCGAGTCGATCCCTTAGAGTCTTCGAGTACTAATATTAACCTTAGCTCCATTATCTAACCGGAAAATTGTGATGAGTTGAATGAATAAAAAATACTAAAATTAACAAACTAACCTAATTATGAGACTTGATTAAGAAATTTCGAAAGCGATAAAACTAAGAATGACTTCAAGAATGCAAATAACATATTTAGGAATTATTTCTCCTAGAATTTAATATGTGACCGCTTAAAATATATCCAATTCAATTTCTATTATTCTTAACCGGAGGGATTCACAATTAAAGTTAACACTTTTCTCAAACATATTAACCCTAATCCTAAATTATTTACTGGAATCTCTTCACTTAGTAATATAATTTAGAATCGCATTAATGTATAATGAATTTCCACATAAAAGAATAACTTTCCAGAAGAAACATGTATCTTATCTCTAAGTACACATATAATTCTCTCCAATTATGTCAAGATCTCATTATTCATGTGATTTCTCAATCATCATGCATAATATCATAGATCGATACCCTAGAAATATCAATTAACAATTAAATAACATAATTGAATCAAGAAAAGATAGAAACTTTATTGAAAATTATCAATCAATCCAATAGTCACATAAAACCCTAAGTTCCATAATCCTAAATACAAGAATTTTAAGCTATCATAATGAAACTAAAAATGAATTGCAATAAAATCAATAGATAAAACATGAAAAACCCCTTTGTTGATGATAAATCTCTTCAATCTTGAAGTTGGGTGTTTCTTTCACCTTTTTCTTCTCTTTCTCTTTCTCTTTAAGTCTCTTCTCTTTTGAATGTCCAAACTTATGTGCGAAACCCTAGTATGTCCTTTTATAATGTATTGTAAGGTTTCTATTTTCATCACCAAACACGGCCTGGGACACATTCGTGTAACTTTCTAACCTTGGCATATTTTCCAAGATGGACACAGCTTAGGGACACAGTTGTATCCCAGACTGTGTAACTTCAAAACTTCATAACTTGTTCATTTGAACTCCAAATTGAGTGAAACTTGATTCCTTTTCTTCATTTTCAATCCAAGAACCCGTTCAAACCTTGAAATCAAAATTTTACTCAATTAAGTATCAATTTCTTTAAAAAAAACCAAAGATGTAAGGAAAATACTATAAAATCATCATGTGAAATGTATTTAAAATAAGAGTTATCAGGCACAAACAACTACTTACAACCACAAGTAAGCATATACTTCAGTCTCTACAAATCCCTCTTACCTATACTGAAGCTCACTCCAATAGGCCTATAATGTTAGTGCTTTACTCACTTGGAAGTCCTATATATAATAAAGCTTATATTCAATTTTTGTAAGATTTACAATAACATTGGAGTTTTATCTAGCTCTTTGTATTATTACGTAACTTAGTTGAAATATTATTTACATTTTTTTTAATAGAGTTGCATATATATATATATATACAAACATTATATATACACTTGAAGTATGCTATGGGTTTGTTATCTTCACTTCATTATATTTGCATGTTGCTTCCACTTAATGACATGCGTTTATAATTACATATAACTATATATATATATATATATATATACTTTTCAAGTGTATTATATATATTAATGTAAATAAACATACATATATATATATATACCTATATACTTTAAGTATTATAGTTATCATATAGGCTATATTAAATTACTTAATATTGTCAAATATACATAGTTTTACTACTATTTATATTATATCATCTTGGTCATAACGAAATGTACTTTTCATTAGTCAAATTACATTCAATTACGAAAAGATCATTGTAGAATAATATTTTCCGTAATATTACAGAAAGAATCTATTTTATTACCTAAAGTAATCATGTTTTAATATTGTCAGGATCGTTAAGCTCATATAAACTCGACAATACATATTATGTGTTTCGTTTAAAAGATAATTCCTAAAGAGTATTTCTAATCCTAGTATATAGAAAAAATCATATAATAAGTAATATCATATTATCTAATTAAAGTATACTTCTTCACGTGAATTCCAAGTTAGACATGATAATATGCGTATTGCTTAGCCCTAACATGTGTATGTCATAACTCGATTCGTATAATATTACAAAATTAAAACATAATTAATAAGTAATTATACCTAAATAGAATTCATATAATCATGTTTTAATCAAATAATTAACATATTTAACCTATTATTACTAAATACATGTCTCAAGTACTAATCTAAGACATTTAACTAGGAAAATTCATAATAAATAGCACAAATCATCAAATAATTTTATGAAAATTCCTATGAACTCAAAAATATATATATGGAATTTAAGTAGTAGCTGCTTTCATGCTATCAAGTTCGATGCCTATATATGTGAAATTCCATTTTTTTTCCCCTAAATTGTGATTAATTAAGAAAATACTATGATTTTTACAAAAAATTAATCTTGACCTATTCTGATATCATTACAAACATTTAGAATGATTTAGATCCTAATTTCATTAATTATTTCCCTAAAATCAATTTATTTCACAAATTATCCTATTTTCCGCCATTTTTAGGGCCAAAAATATAATAAATACTAAACATATGTAGAATCAAAATCAAGCTACGCAGAAATAAATTAGAGCTATGCTCACTTAAGGGGAATAGAATTTCCATTCTGCCCTTATTCTTCTATTACTGTGTTCACTTGCTTTTATACCCAATAATATCAATTCCTAGAAATTTCAATTACTTGAAAACACCGCATTGCAATTCCTCATCTAACCCCATGAATCACAATTCCATGAGAAAAGGACATCCACTACCTTTCTCCTCTTCTTCTTCTTTAACACAACTAACCACCAACACCACCATCTTCCTTCATAAACCCCTACCACCCACCATCGTAACCACCACCTAACACTACCATCACACCACCACTAGCAACCACCCACTACCAATCTGCTCTTTATCTCTCTTTAAGCTTTCATCTTCTCTCACTTTCTATGATGGGATCATCAAATTTGGTCATGTGTTCATCGAGATTAGTGTGAGAGACTAGTGTGTTATCAAATCTAGTCGTATGTTAATCAAATCTAGTAATGTTCTTCGTCAAAGTTACATGTTCATCGATGTTTCCAAAGATTGATTTTTTTCAAATATGAATCAAGATAACTTTCTTGTTCCCTTCATCTGTTTTATAGTTTATAGGATTTCTTTCTTCTTTTGACTTGTTTTGGGCTTTCCAAAGAACATGCCCATAGCCAAAGAAGAAAACTAGATTTTTTTCCTGTTTTTCATTATTTCTTTCTTCTTTTGCCTTTATTACTAAAGAAATAAAACCAATTTTCTTTATTCTATTTTTCTATGTTATTATTATTATTTTTTTTTTTTGGCAAGGATGTTATTAAGTTGTAAATAGAATGGAGAGAAAGGGATGAAGAGAGAAGATAAGGGCAGTTTTAGTCATTTTACTTGTATCACTGGTCTATTCTTTATGTATCATTTTATCTAAATATACAATGTAATAAGGCTTACAGGTTTATTCAATTCTTACTAAATAAGGATTCCATTAGTATCAAGCCTGGCCTTTCCCAGTTTTATATTTTCCTTAACTTGATCAATATTAAACCTTAACCCATTTAAATATTGATCCTTGACTAAAAGCTAAAGAAAACTAGTTTTTAAATGTATTTAAAAAATTCTTTGGAGTCACCACCTGATCGGAGTTGGGAAAAAACAGGTTAAGTTAAATCAATTGGGTAACCGATTTAACCTAGCTACTAGTCTACTTAAAAAATCAATTTTTAAAAAAGGGTTTCTGAAAACTAGAAGATTGAGTCTAAGTACTACTTTTTTAAACCATTATGAGTACCACCATTAACTTTTCGAATTTAATTTCACTTTTCAATGATACCCTTTTAAGATTTCAATTTCTAGACAACAAATCATATCACATGCAACTAAGTTAATTAAATTTACAAAAGATGGAAAAAATAGTTTTTCATATTTGAAGTCGCCTCGTAATTGCAACGAGTGCCTATGTACCCGCTATTTGGAATCAAACTTCCGTAGTTCGTTCCTTAAAACTTTAGCGGGTTAGTTGATTTTAATTTTTGGAAAAGATCGTGTTTATGTTTTTACCTATTTCAATTTATTTAAGGAAAAAGAAAATTTCTAAAGGGTCCTATTCGAGTTTTTATTTCTTAGAAACTTTAAAGTAATCCTAATTTAGAAAACATGTTAGTTTATATTTTATGTTTTCTAAGTTATAAAACACTTTCCTTCTTTATTATTATTATTATTATTTTCTTTGTATTATTTCCATTATTTTATTTTATTTTTTTATGATTTTTTCTTGTTTTAGTTTCAATCAAGGAAAGTAAACAAACTAACTAACTAACTAAGCGACTATATCTTATTTTCTTTTCTTTTTTTTTTCTCTATTCTTTCTTTTTTTATTATTATACATTTACAAATACATGAGTAATAAATTAAAATAAAATTAAAAAAAAAAAGTAGCAAACTAAGTCAGCTCGATTCGGCTTTGAGTTGACTTGGTTGACTCGAGTCACTAAGTGAAGAAGGTAGCAGTGGCGGTTAGAGGATGATTCAGCTTAATCTGGCTACCAATTGAAGTTGGAAAAGTGTTTTTTATGGGTTTCAAATTGGTGAATATGAGGGTAGACTTGGTGCCACAAGTTACGATAGTGGTTTGGTGGTTGTTTATGTTCGGCCGCCGATGGTGGTGTTTACCCCCTTTAAGTGGTAGTGGTTGCCTCCTTTGAGTGGTGGTTACTGGAGATACATGTATCTAGGGGTTTTAAAGGGTGGTGAACACAATGGAATAGATGAATTGCTTCAAGACAAGCCTAATGAGTGAGAATTTTAAAGAGAGAAAAGGCTCGAGCTAGAAAGAGAGAAACTCGTGATTAAGCTCGGATGAGAGATTGTTGTGTCCTCTTATGTGTTCCCCGACCCCTATTTATACTAAATGAAGCTTAAACATGCATAGAAAGTCAAGAAAACCATTCATTAGCAAAATCAAATTAGTGCCATTTTTTACCCATAATGACATTTTTTCTATTTTTGAACTCAATTTTAATTGCATAAACGATTAAATTCGGACAGGTTTTAAGGTGAACGCAAAATAGACCATACATATTACACGATTGCATGATTAATTTAGTGAAATCATGTAGGAAAAGCAATCAAAAAATGGCCTAAAGTGGCCTAAACGAAATGGGAAAAACTAGAAACAAGGGCTGAAAAATCATAGAGGAAGAAGAAGTTTAGAGGCTTAAGTCACATGTGGGGCATGTGTTATGCTCCCCTATGTGCGCAATTCAAAAAGAATGGGGCACACTGTACGTGCCCACTACTGCCCCTCTTTGTGGTAAAATTTAAGTAAAACTTTACCATAAAAACAAAACAAACACTATTTTTGCACCAATGATGACATTAACCTAAGAAACACAACAACCAACTAGCTATCCTGGGTTTGATCCGGTAGGGATTTGGTAAGAGGTGGAAAGGAGAGCAGGTGCTCTAAGAGCTAACCGAGTAAGTTTAGAAAGGTCTAGCGTCCTAAGAGTTAGCTAGAAATATTGCTTTGAAACTTGGTCATGCTCTTCTAAGCTCACTAACCTAGGCAGGACCATCTTTACAAAACTAGCAACCTTTAGTTAGAATCGATTTAGAAAACCTGGTCATGCTCTTCTGAGCTCACTAACCTAGGCAAGAGCATCTCTAGGAGACTAGCAATCCTAAATTGGAATCAATTTAGAAAGCCTGGTCGTGCTCTTTCGAGCATACTAACCTAAGTGGGAGCATCTCTAGGAGACTAGTAACCCTAAGCTAGAATCAATTTAGAAAATCTGGTCATACTATTCTAAGCTCACTAACCTAAGTAGGAACGTCTCTTGGAGACTAATAGCCTTAAACTATAATCGATTTGGAAAACCTAATCATGCTCTTCTAAGCTCATTAACCTAAGCAAGAGCATCTTTAAGAGACTAGTAGCCTTAAATTGGAATCGCTTTGGAAAACTCGGTCATACTCTTCTAAGCTCACTAACCAAGGAGGGAACGTCTCTAAAGGATTAGCAACCCTAAATTGGAATCGATCTGGAAAACCTAGTCATGCTCAACTAAGCACACTAACCTAGGTAGGAGCGTATCTAAGGGATTAGCAACCCTAAACTAGAATTGATTCGAAAAACTTGGTCGTACTCTTCTAAGCTTACTAACTTAGGCAAAAGCGTCTCTAGGAGACTAGCAATCCTAAATTGGAATTGATTTAGAAAATGGTTGTGCTCTTCTGAGGTCACTAACCTAGGTGGGAGCGTCTCTAAGGGACTAGCAACCTTAAATTGAAATCAATTTGAAAAACCTATTCATGCTCTTCTAAGCTCATTAACTTAAGTGGAAGCATCTCTAGGGGACTAGCAGCCCTAAGTTAGAATCAATTTAGAAAACCTAATCATGCTCTTCAGAGCTCACTAACTTAGGTGAGAATGTCTCTATGAGACTAGCAGCATTAAATTGGAATCGATGGTAGGAAAAAGTACCCTTTGGGCTTTCTTGAGAGGAATTGGTAAAGGAAAGTGCCCTATAGGCTCGCTAAAAGGAATCGATGATGAAAGGAAGCACCCTTAGCGCTCGCTAAAAGGATTTGATGAAGAGAAGTGCCTTATGGACTTACTTAAGAGAAATTAGTAAACGGAAGTGCCCAACAAGCTCACTAAAAGGAATCAGTGATGAAACGAAGCACCTTTTGGGCTTGCCAAAAGGATTCGATGAAGAGAAGCACCCTATAGGCTCGCTTGAAAGAAATTAATGATGAAAGGAAGCAATGATGAAAGGAAGCACCCTAAGGGCTCGCTTGAAATGATGAAGTAAGACTAATGAATAAGGAAGCGCCCTATGGGCTTATCAAAACCCTAAAGAGATTGACGAAGGGAAGTACCCTATGGGCTCGCCAAAACCTTAGGGAAAGATTAATGAAGGGAACACCCTATGAGCTCACAAAGACTTTGATGAATAAGGAGGAGCTCTACAGGCTTTCTAAATTACTGAAGTAAGATTAGTGGATAAGGAAGTGCCTTATGGGCTTACCAAGAGAGAAATTGGTAGAGGGAAGTACCTTGTTGGCTAAAACAAAACTAGTAAAGTATAGTACCCTATGGGCTCGCTATGAGAAATTGGTGCGCATTATGGGCTTAGTAAGAGGAATTGATGAAGAGAAGAGCCCTATGGGCACACTACAAGAAATTGATGAAGAGAAGAGCCTTATGGGCTCGCTACAAGAAATTGATGAAGAGAAGATCCCTATGGGCTCGCTATAAGGAATTGATGAAGAGAAGTACCCTATGGGCTCACCAAAAGAATTTAGTGAAGAGAAGCACCTAATAGGCTTACTAAAAGAAATCTGTGAAGAGAAGTGCCTTATAGGCTTGCTCCAACAAATTGGTGAAGAACAACGCCCAGTAGGCTCGTTAAGACCTTGAAGAGAGTTTGATGAACATAGAGGAGCTCTAAAAAGAATGGATGGAAGATGGGATAACACTTCAAGAGCTGGCTTACCCTAAAAGATATTAAAAGAAGGGACAATGCTCTAAGAGCTTACTAGAACCCTAAAAAGAATAAAAGAGGGGTCAATACTCTAAGAGATGGTTTGAATCCCAAACATGAAAGACAAGACAATGCCCTAAAGGTTAGCTAGAACCCAAAAAGTGAAAGATGGAATAGTGCCCTAAAGGCTAGCTAGAACCCCAAAAAGAAAGGATTAAAGGGCGGGATAGTGCTCTAAGAGCTAATTAGAACCTTAACAATGGTAAAAGATGCAAAACTGGTCTGAAAAACTACTTGATTCAAAAAATATTTATAGACAAAAAATATTCAAGAACATTTTAGGAAAAATAAGAAGTATGCTTACCCCAGTTTTAAAAACAATTTTTATTAAAGATAAGTTATCCTTCAAGATCGGAAGAGCTTTATTAAGTAAGGGTGGTATTATAGGTGGAAAGGTCTTATGTTTGTAACTAAGGATATATAAAGGGGCTTTATGTCATATGATTTAAGATGGATATGTCGGGCTCATGTTTTAAGGCTTGGCATGAGATTCAAAATAGGCATACGGGCTTTGTGTTTCTTAGAAATGTTTTGGGCTTTAATTATGATCCTTACAATTTCCAAGCTTTCCTCAATCGAGGATTTTCCTTTTACACACAATCTCGATTTTCAAGCTCTTTTTTATTTCTTTTATTAGTTTTCTCTCTTTTTCTATTGCCCCCCTCTTTCCTTATTTATCATTTTGCCCTATTATTTCTTACTCTTCTCTTTTCCTTTGGCCCAAAAAGTAAATATTTATATTTCCAAGTCTTTACCTTTGAGATTCAAAGCCTTGACCCATGGATTCCGAGTGTATAGGCCTGGGTAAGGTATGTGTAAGCTTGAGGTGTTTGAAAAGGAGTTGGTCTCTTATTCATTTCAAAGAAAGATAACTTATCAAAAATAAAATTCATGAGGCAAACACAAACTAATTTTATCCTTCTCTCTTAGTCAATTACCCAAACCTTCGAATTGACCTATTATAGGGTGATTCTTAACAAGGTTCAAATTTGAAAATTCTTCAAATTGATCCAACGAGTTTACTAATGGATAGCTATGCTTAGGATTTGAAAATGATTACCTAACTTCACTTTAATCTACTTATCTAATTCACAATCGAGTTCCTTTAAGGAATGAGTCTGAAATGTCCTCACTTCGATGTCACTCAACTCTCAAAGTGATTTTAGAGGTTAGTATATGGGATGGAGTTTACCTCTTTTTATTCTAAATCTTTTAAAAGTGAGTTACCAATTCCTTAGGGAAGGATTTATTAGCCCCAATGTTAATAACACTACAATTAGTCAATTGAAAAGGCAATAAATAAGATTATATTATTCCAACTGCTACAAAGCTATTCAAAAGCAGCTTTGCCCCTACCTTAAGCATCCAACTACTGAAGACAACTCATGAGCTTATTTGAAGGCATTAGCATACTTAAAAGAAATGGAACTTTAGGCGACTCAGTTAAACTACCCCAATGACTTAAAGATGGACCGACTTGTTGTAGGTCTAACTGAATGACCTTTGCATCTACTAGGTCTTGAATCTTATTTTTCAATCTTTAGCATTTTTCAATGGAGTGTCCCTTCTGACCCATATGATAGTCACATCATGCTTTTAGGTCAAAGCTATATGATTTGTAATTCGAATTAGGGGCCTCACAGGCTATAATCCTTTCTTCCTTTAGATGATGAAATATTTAAGCCATTGAAGTTTTCAGTTGAATGAATTGTCTCCTCCAAGTCCCTTAGGCTTGTTTTTTTTCACTCCTCCTTATTTCTTTTCTTCTTGGACCCCCATCATAATTTGGGTTTACCGATATTTGATTAATATTGAATACTAGGTGTTGAAATCTTCTAAGTATAAGCCTATTGCCATCTATAGGTTTGTAATGCTCTCTTGTAGCATAGCTACCTTTTCTTCTAGATTTGAGATTCTCCTCTCTAAGTTTGAATCTTGAGACACTTGGAGAGTGGTGATTATCAAGAACAAGATCTACCACTGTTGGGCCATTTGATGTACCATCTTTTCCGGGGAGGTAATGTTGTCATTAGCCATGTGAACCTAATTGGAAGAATTCTTTACCAATTAGCAACTTTTCATTTCTTTTCTTTTTTTTCCTTTTTCTTTCTTATTTTTTTCTTCGTGAGAGAGAAAGATAAAGTTTTACTTTATCAAAACTAAGAAATCAAATTACAAATAAGGATGGTGATTTATAGGGTTCTATTTACAAGTTTAAGAGATATATTTACATTTCCCTAAGAAAGAGAGAATGAATAGTTAGATGAATGATTATTGAAGTACCTACTTATAAAAGGGAATCTTAAGGAGTGAAGAGTCACAAGCTGAAGAGAACCTTTTATTATTTTGAAAAATCAAAGTATAAAAAACAAAGGAAGACGGCCTAACACTGATTCCCAAAACTTGACATTTATTCTAGGTTCCATAAACATGAACTCGGAAAAACCCTAAACTAAGTCTCGCAGATGAGCCTTAAGGTCCTCTAACATTTCATGGGTTTCCCTAATGACTTGTCTTAGAAGGGGCCTTAAGGCCCGATTGTGAGTTTCAAAGCATTCAAGTTTCTCCTTTAGATAGGCAATTTCATCCTTCAATAGTTGCTCGTGAATCTTGGAGAGGTCTTGTAGTCTATCGGTTCATTGATTATCTACTTAGTTATCTACCATTTTATGCATAAACGTTTCATAAACAAGAATCGGCTACTAATAAAATAAATAGGTGTATGTAGAAACATGCATATCATTAGAACCATTTGGGTTAGTGCATTATTTCCTTAAGTTGCAACCCTACTGTTATTTTTAGAAACTAATTGCATTAAAACTTCCAAAAATTAGTAAGGTTGTAATTCTTAGGAGTGTTGTATTAACTTAAACTTGAAGGAAAGCATATACAGTCAGGGTGGGTTCTTAATGGTCCTTAAGCTTTATGACCTCACTCATTTTTAGAAAACATCTTCACTGGTCACATTACAGCTTAAGTCGGGTAATCTAATCAACCTTAAGCGATAGTTACCCCACTATATCTGGAGCCTACACAATGGCCCCCCTCCTAAGGTCTTTAGACAACCTGGGTCTAACCGCATCTACCTTGTATCTTTGATACAACAAATAACCCCCTATTACCTAATGCATGTTGTATACAAAATAAATATGGCAATCAAAGTAAAGTATATACACGAAGTTTATAACAAATAAACAAGTAAATAAATAGGCATTTTGAAAAGCAAATTTACATTCAAAAAGTGTCTTAAGTAGCTAGCCTTCTCAATGTCTCTAATAGAGTCGCCAAGCTGTCAAGCCTAGTCTTTCCCAGTTTTATATTTTGCTTAACTTAATCAATATTAAACCCTACCCCATTTAAATATTGATCCTTGACTAAGAGTTAAAGAAAATGGGTTTTTAAACATATTTAGAAAATTCTTTGGAGTCATCACCCGACCGAAGTCGAGAAAAAGAAGGTTAGGTTAAATCACTTAGGTAAGCCGATTTAACCTAAACACTAGTCTACTTGAAAAACCAATTTCTAAAAATGGGTTTTTGAAAACTAAAAGATCAAGTCAGGGGGGCTACTCTTTTAAACTCTTATAAGTACCATTACTAACTTTCTCAATTTAATTTCGTTTTTCAATAATACCCTTTTTAGATTTCAATTTCTAAACAACAAATCATATTACATGCAACTAAGTTAATTAAATTTACAAAAGATTGAAAAAGAAATTTTTTCATATTTTAAGTCACCTGGTAATTACTACGAATGCCTACATACCCATTATTTGGGATTAGACTTCCATTATTTATTTCTTAAAACTTTAGTGGGTTGGTAGATTTTAATTTTTGAAAAAGATCGGGTTTACATTTTTACCCATTTCAACTTATTTAAGGAAAGGAAAAATTTCTAAAAGGTCATAATCGAGTTTTTATTTCTTTAAAACTTTAAAGTAATCTTAATTTGGAAAATGGGTTAATTTATATTTTTTTTGTCAAAAATAGGTTTTCTAAATTATAAAACACTTTCCTTATTTTTTATTATTATTATTTTCTTTATATTATTTCCCTTATTTTATTTTATTTTTTATGATTTTTTCTTGTTTTTGTTTCAATCAGGGAAAGTCAACAAACTAACTAATTAAGCTACTCTATCTTATTTTCTTTTCTTTTTTTCTTCTCTCTTCTTTCTTTTTTTTTAATTACATTTACAAATACATCAATAATAAATAAAAATAATATATATAAAGTTAAAAAAAGTAGCAAACTGGGTTGGCTTTAGGTTAACTCAAATCGACTTCGAGTCAGCTTAGTTGACTCGAGTCACTAATTAAAGAAGGCAGTAGTAGCGGTTAGAGGATGATTCAACTTCATCTGGCCACCAATTAAAGCAGGGAAAGCATTTTTTTTTTTTAGGTTTCAGATTGGTGAATAGGGTGGTAAACTTGATGCCTCGAGCTACGGTGGTAGTTTAGTAGTTGTTTATGCTCGACCGCCGGTAGTGGTGGTTGCTTCCTTTGAGTGGTGGTTGCTAAAGACATAAGGATGGTGTATCTAGGTTTTAAAGGGTGGCAAACAAAATGGAATAGATGAATTACTTTGGGAGTAGCCCAATTGATGAGAATTTTAGAGAGAGAAATGGCTTAGGCTAGAAAGAGAAACTTAAGATTAAGCTTAAGTGAGAGATTGTTATGTCCTCTTGCATGTTCCCCAACCCTTATTTATACTAAACAAAGCTTGAACACACATAGTAAGTTAAGAAAACCATTAATTAGCAAAATTAAATTGGTGGCATTTTTTACCCATAATGAATTTTTTTCCATTTTTGAGCTTGATTTTAATTACATAAACGATTGAATTTGGACGGGTTTTAGGGTGAATTAAAAAATAGGCCAAGCATATTAGATAATTTCACCATTAATTCGATGAAATCGTATAATAAAAGTAGTCAAAAATAACTTGAAGTGACCTAAATGAAATGGGAAAAAATTAAAAACAAAGGGTGAAAAATTGTAGAGGAAGAAGAACATTTAGGGGCACAAGTCATATGTAGGGCACGTACCATGCTTCCTTACGCACACATGCAATACACTCGAGCAATTCAAAAAGAATAAGGGGCATCCTTACTGCACTCTAACCTGTTAAGGCTTCATACGTTATTCAAAATTTGCAAACCAAATTCTAGTCCACACCAAGTTTTTTTTTTTTTCCTATAAATAAGAACTAAATACTAAAATTAAATACTAAATAAAAAGTCCTACATTAAGATCTTATTATTATTATTATATTTTTTTTCCTTTCAAAAAGAAAAAGGCATTTTGTGCTAAGTAAGATTCAAACTCTAGACCTCCATGTCAACTTGAATGCTAGACTCAAGTACTTATCTGTTAGGCTATTAGCCCGTACCTTATCTATATCTATAATTAAATTTTACATATAGACTAGGTTAGTCAGGATTAAATTTAAATCTAAGCTCGGGTCCAACAACATTTTCCTTATTTTTATCTAAATTAAAAATTTACTATATTAAACAATCTAAAAAATTTTTATTTTCTAAATTTCCTAAATCCTCTATTTTTTCGTTTTTTTTTATGAATTTTCAATTTTTTTATAATTTTCCCTAATTTTTTTCATTTCTGTATTTGTTCCTAAATTTCTTTTTTTTTTCTCCCTAAATTAAGACCATTTATCCTATCCTAAAATTTTTTTTTTTTAAAAAAAAAATAGGGGGTAAAAATTAAGTGTCTACAATTACGTATCTATTCCATGTGATAAATTAAATGCACCATAGATGTAATATGTATTCTATAGAAAAATTTTGAGCTTGAACAACAATATTTCATATATTTATTTTAAATTTCAAAATCCGGGTGAATAACTTATTTGTTAAGCAAGTGTATAAAATATTCATAATTTTACAAAAATAAAATTATATCATGAAAGTACTCTAAAAATAATTTTTCCATAATTTTATGAAATAATTTAATATTTTTAGAAAATACAAGAAAAACAGGCTAAAAAAAAAAACCTTTCACCTAAGCTCCAGTAGTCGTCCCCCAACAAAAGGTTATCGGAAGGCCTTAGCGTAAGGTAGACTGGTAGTGGCCAGTAGAGTTCACCATCAAGTGGTTAGTTGGGTTGGGAACCCAAGGGGTGAAACTTATTCCCCTATTTTTCTATTTATTTTTCTTAATTTCTAATAATTTCTCTTAATTTTTCTTTTAGTGTTTTAGGGTTTTAAAGTGTGTAGCTGAAATCCTAATGTCCCTATTTATAGTTGCTAGGGGCGATTAGAATTTTTCTTAATTATTACATAATTTTTTCTTTAATTACAAGTATAAAAACTTAAGTAGGATGTGTCAATGTTTTATCAAATTTGATGCAACTAGTTCTTCTTATTAAGTTGCTCCATGTTAATTCCTAGTGAATCTAGGTCATTTTCTTATTTTTTATAATTATTAGATCATATTTTAAGGTATTTTGATATTTTATGTTAATATTTAATAATTTTGTTAATATACAGGTATATATCCTATATATATAATATACATAATGAGTAATCATATTCATGTAATGACGTTTTACTTATATTATTAATATTTAAGGTGTATTTTCTTTTTAATTTTGTAAATTTATCGCTTATTTTATATATTCATAGAATTTCAAGTTAATTTATGAGTATATTTATTATATACACTGAGTATATTCATAAAAATATATAAACATTCATATAGTATTTCATACAATATTATTTGCTTTTATAACTTAAATAACCTATCTCTAAAGTTTCATACATTTCGAGTTTAGTTTCAAAGGTTCCAACAAGTTTTATGCTACATTGAATAATTATATTCCTAAAGCTAAAATTAGGGGTTTTAGGAAGTTATTTTCAAAATCTAACTTTACTTAGTCACTTTAACTAATTTTGCTAACATAGTCATTAAGTTTGAACTTAATTGGGTAAGTTTTCCCGAAAGCCCTAAATCCAGGTACGATTACTCTAAAAGAGATTTTAAGGGCTCATGAAAGGCAAACTCCAGCTAGCCTTAGAAGCACTAATGAGAGATTTAATGGAATGGCCACCATGAATAGCTTCCTTAGAGTTTTCTGGCTATGCTACAATGTCGTCAAAAAACTTTGAAACTATGAGGAGAAGAGACAAAGATTGAGAAGTTAGGACATAGCCTGAAATGAAGAGAATTATGAGAGTACAGTTGATGTCGGACTCTTAATTACTATAATAACCCTTAAATACTAGATTACAAAACTCTAATCATCAATTCATCTTTAGTGTAATGGCTTAGAGTTCATTGGAACTCTAAAGTTAAGCATGCTCCAATTAGGCCAATCCTAAAATGGGTAATATCTTAGAAAGCTATTGTACCAAGGAACAAAACCATGTGGTGTTCCATGCCAAAACAAACAATATCTCAATGATATCAGTTCTAATTAGATCGTTACAGGTAGATAGAAGCAGCTCACCAACTGGAAAGGCAAAATCCCTGCCTAATGTGGCTCTAGACCTATATAACGAAATGGACAAACATGTCAATTCTACAAGGGGGTAGATTATAGTAACCCTTAAGTACGAGGTGACAAAACTCTTATCATCAAGATACCTTTTGGTGTAATGGCTTAGAGTTTGTGATCATGCTAAGTCAATCTCAAAATGAGTTACCTCTTGGGAAGCAATACTAAGGGACAAAACCATACATCATTTCGAATGCTCGTGATCTATATGAGGTCAAAAAGCCTAACAACCAAACTGTGTCAAGGTTTCTCATTGGTTTGAGATGAGCTGAAGGATGTTGTTGAGTTACAATAGTTCACCACTCTTGAAGAAGACATTAAGATTGCCCAATAAATAGAGAGAAGGGGAAGAAATAGACTAATCAAAGATCTAATGAGCGGTGAGCTAACCTATTCAATCCACCCAACTTACATAAGGAGGAACCCTAGCTTAATCCAATATGGAGCTAAACAGAAGAGAGGATGCCTAACTTGATATGAAAAGCCGCATATATGCCAAGAAGGAAGCGCCTAGGAGGTTTGAGAAAGGTTAGACCCCTGGTCAAAAGGTGAATGAGATAAAATGCTTCAAGTGTCAAGGTTTTTGACAAATGGTAGCCTATTGTCCAAACTAACAAACTATTGTCATTAAAGGAGAAACTTCGACCTTTGAAATCAATAGTATAGATAATAAGTATGAAGAGAGGGTAAAAGAACAAGAAGGTGTCAAGGAAATGAAAAACAAGGTTATTGAAGATGTATATGCTAACGACATGGATTTGCTAAGTTTAGTCAATTGACGTACCATGATCCTTAAGCCATCCATTGAGAATAAGTAAAGAGAGAACCTATTCCATATCACATGCAAAGCAAAGACCAAGTGTGTGCTTTGATCGTAGATAGTGGAAGCTACACCAACATAATATCTGTTGGCTTAGCCAAAAGGTAAAAGTTGCTCACCTTATCTCATCATGGTCGTATACACTATATTAGCTTAATGACAAGGGTATACTTCGTATTTTCCAATAGATATTCCTATTGATCTCTACTAGAACCTACTTTGATGAAATTCTCTATAATATACAACCCATGTGTGTCATATGTATTGCTTGGCTAATCTTGGCCATTTGACAAAGTGGTCATGTACGATGGTTTGAAAAACATATGCATTTGAGAAGGGCAAAAGGAAGATTATCTTGAACCTAATGACCCCAAGCCAAGTCAATAACATGCAAGCTAAGCTGCCCTATGATTCAAAGAAGACTTTGGTCCTAAGTTAACTAAACTAAGAGAAGTTATGATGTTAGGTATGCTAATCTATCTATTAGTCAAAAGATCGCTTAAGCTTAAAGAGTAAGTAGAGCTCCCAAATGATGCTTGAGAGTTGGTGGAAGAACTCAAGGATTTGTTCCCTAAGGGGCTACCTAAAGGTCTACCCTCATTCTGATGGATAAAGCACTCTAGAGATGTGATGCCGAATGCTGCCTTACCTAATAAGTCAGCTTACAGGATTGAACTAAGACCAAGATCCCTAATTGCAAAGAGAAGTCAATGAGTAAGTAAAGAAAGGATATGTCAGAGAAAGCCTTAGTCCATGGGCAATCCCAATATTACTGGTGCCAAAGAGAGACATGAAATAAATGATGTGCATCAACAACTGAGCTATCCATAAAATTACAATCAAGTATGAATACCCTATTTCCTAACTTGATGATATGTTGGACAAACTGTACATACAATTGTTCTCTAAAATTGATCTCAAATCTAGCTACCACTAAATAAGAATGAGGCCTAAAGTTGAGTGGAAAATGACCTTCAAGACCCAGCATAGCTTACATGAATGGCCAGTTATGCCATTTGACCTATCCAATGCACCGAGCACTTTTACAAGGCTGATGAACTATGTGCTTAGAAATTTGATTGAGAATTTGTGATGGTTAATTTTGATGATAGCCTAATCTACAGCCCTAAACTACTAAGCCATTTGAATCACCTCCAAGTAGTGTTTGAGGTACTTTAAGTTGAAAGATTGTTTGAAAATTTAAAGAAGTGTTGTTTCTTCTAGGAGGAAGTGGTCTTCCTAGTCTATGTAGTGAATGGAAGAGGTATGCAAGTAGATGAATAAAAAAGACCTAAGCTATTTTAGAATGGTCAACTCCAACCTCCTATACTGACGTGAGGAGCTTTCATGGTTCGGCGTCTATCTATAAAAATGTTTATTCAAGGTTTTAGTACCATTATCGCATCTCTTACGGAGCTTACCAAGAAAAAACTAGAGTTTAGATGGGAAGAGAAAGAAGAGAGAAGTTTTTCTAAGATAAAAGAGAGACTCACCTTTACCCCAGTCCTAACTCTACCCAATTTTAAGAAAGTCTTCAAGCCAAAATGCGACACTTCAAAGCTGGGCATTGGAGCTATATGTATGCAAGAAGGTTAACCCATTTCATTTCACAGTAAGAAGCTTAGAGGAGCTCTATTGAACTACTCGATATATGATAAAGAGCTCTATGCACTGATATGAGCCCTCCATTTATGGTAGTACTACCTATTACCTGAAAAGTTTTTTGTTTACACTAATCATTAATCACTAAGGTATCTAAGGAACTAGCCAAAGCTATCTAAACGTGAAGCCAAATTGACGGAATTCTTAGAAGTTTGTGATTAGGTATAAGCATAGCAAAGCAAATATGGTAGTCAATGCCCCATCTAGGAGGCACACACTCCACTTTGACCTACAAACAAGACTTTTAGGGTTTACTAGCATTAAAGATCAATATCCCCAAGATCCCCACTTTGGCCTTATCTATGCCCAATTTATGGAAAGATGGTTAGTAGATGGTTATTTTGTTGATGAAAGATACGAATTCAACGGTGGCAAGCTCTATTTGCCAACTTATTCTTTGAGGGAGCTACTTGTAAGAGAAGCCTATAGTGGAGGACTCTCCATTCACTTTAAATAGAAGAGAACTTTTAGTTGTTGAGGGTTAGATGCTTTTGGCCTAAGATGCAAAGGGATGTGTACCAAACCATTGAAAAGTGTGCAACCTGTAAAAGGATGAAGAACTAAGCTAAGCAAGGGAATGCCTCTATCTATCCTAACCTAACCATAGGTTGAATTGAGCATAGAATCTATCCTAAGGCGCTAGAGGCAAAGATTTTATGATGGTCATCATGGACAAATTCACAAGATGGTTTGTTTTGTACCTTACACAAAGACTAATGATGATTCAACTATTTCTTTTTACTAGAGATAATCTGACTGCACATTATACCAAGAAGCATAGTGTCCAACAAAAACTCGAAGTTACTAACCTACTTTTGAAAAACTTTTTAGTGTCAATTAGAAACTAAGTTATTGTTCAACACATCATGTTACCCACAAACCAACAGTCAAATAAAAGTTGTCATCTAAACTTTATGGTTCTTGTTATGAGCTACTATTAGAAGAAACTTGATAGATTAGGATGTGTGTTTGCCTGAGGTTGAATTTGCCTACAACCAATCTATCTACAACGTCATAGGCAAATTACTGTTCAAGGTTATATATGGTTTTAATCTCAGGCTATCCACTAATCATGTGTCATCACCTACCATTAACCAAAAGGATCCCTAAGCTAGAAATCAAGTGTAAACCATCTACAAGATATAGTAAAAGGTGACTAAGCAGTTGGACAACACTACCTAAATTCTAGATCTAAGGAGACAAGGGAAGAGAAGAAGGCAATTTCACCCAAGTGACCTAGTGTAGCTACAGTTAAACTAAAAAAGATTTCTAAACCAGAGAAAGAGCAAGCTATACCATTCAAGATACTGTAGAAGATCAATAACAATGCATATCAATTAAGATTATCAAAGGATTATGAAGTGTTCGACATTTTCAATATTGCCAACCTGAACCTATATAAACCTGAAGAAGATAACCACTAAGGAGACTATTCGAACTTGATCTCAAATCCCAACTAACCCAGCGAGGATGATGGAATCAGCCAACCAAACCCCTTATCAAAACCCAAGCTATATAAAGAGTATGGCTCATCAATTCTTCACCATTCGTCCCACCGCTGAAGAGCCGATCTATTATTCAAGTCTAAGTTTCTCTACTTCCTTACGTGTTTTAGATATTCCATTATGTTAGGGATCAAGGAACCAACTAAGTACCAATCTAATGTTAACGTACACAATTTTGAAAAAAGCTTTGTTGACCATAAGCTCAGTTGTCTTAACTCCTTATTAACGCTACCAAATGCCAACCTATTTGATCGACTATCAACTTACTCTTGATAGTCAAGCTAATCTACATAGTTGCCTCAAAACAATAATAGCTTACCAGAACTCAATGCTAAAGCTCTTATCCCAGCTACATCTAGTCTCCAACTTAACTAATTTGCCAAATGGACTACTGACCATTCGGAAGAGGATACCCATCTTCTGACAACTATACTAGTATGGATGGACCTAAAATATTCCCTATTGAGAAGACTTAATTAGAGTTAAGAGGGTCGTAACGCATGATGCATACGAGTTAGAGTAGCTAGATAGTTAACCCATACCTCAAATGTGGAAAGTTGATGACAACCTCAAGCTATACTTTGAATAATTTGAACTCAAGTAATATCACCACATTATTAAGCAACAAGTTTTAGCCCCAATTTAAACAACCTTCCCTCTCCTACATACTTGCTCATCCATCTTCTCCTCAGGAGAACCACCTAAAAGCCCTAATCCCTCTTAAGGTGAGCAAACTACCACATTCTAAGACCACCTCTAGATTACTAGAGCATTCAACCTATACAGGTCCCATACTTTAAGACCACCTCTAAATGACCATAGCACTTAACCTATTTAAGTTCATGCACTAGACCACCTTTAGGTGACTAGAGCATTAGGCATATTCTAGTGCTATACTCTAAGACCACTTCTAGGTAACTAAAGCATCTAACTTATTTAGGTCCTATGCTTTAAGATGACCTCCAGATGAACAAAACATTCTTTGAAATGGAACACCCTTAGTAATCCATGGTGCTTCCAACTAGGGTTCAACTCCCCTAGTCACCTCCAATAAAGAGGGAAACTAATGTAGAATGAGGCCTAATCCTCAAATACTAAAACAAAGAGGGACACTAACATGGAACAAAACTTCATCCTCAAATTCGACGTCCTTCCGACAAGGGTTCAACTCCCTTGATGGTTTTAAACAAACTAAGAGATCCCTTTAGCCAATTCAAGATATAATAGATAGTTGTAACTCACCTCACTATTCCCTTTACCTCAAGAGGAAATCCTTCCCTTGCCACATCCCCCTCCCCCCAGAAAAATAATTTTTTCACACAAATAAGAAAACAAGATTGCCAAAGAAATAACAAAATGCCAAGAGCCTAACATTTGCAATAAATTATACACATTAGGTTGGCATACCAACCATGTACACATCGATGCAAGGTTTTTCATTAGAAACATGCTTAAGGAGTTGCTTAAGAGGCATCATGAGCATCTTAAGAGGATCGAAGCTCAAGGGTAAAGGAATCTCATTGGAGTTAAAGCATTCCTTCCCTTTAGTATCCTCAGCTTAAACATCTGTTGGTACCATCCATTTGAAGAACCTCAAAGCCATCCTTTACATTATCTTTGTTCAGGAAATTGATGAAACCGATATCAAGCTCAGGATACTTCTTCCTCACATCCTTCCTCACTTCTCTTATTTCATTGACAAAGACATCAGCTTCGATCTCTATCCATTCTTAATTGTTCAAAAGGTCCCTTACGAACATTCTTTCGAAGGTCCTCTCCCTCTAGCTTTGCAATCTATATTTTGTAGTGCTGCAACTCCCCTTTTAATTGGCTCAAGCTCTTTCATGCTCTTCCTTTACTTGTAAGGTGTCTCCAAGAGTCCATAACCTGTTTAGTTCATCTTAGGCTGATGATAGCTAGAAGTTTAACTCATTTTTTTAACATTTAGCAGTTACAAACCTAGTATCCAGATTATGACACTTAGTTATGGTAAACTCCAACTCATCTTTTAACTACACCACTTACTCAAGCTGCCTTTACCTATACCTTGGCAACCTTTTCCTAGGCCTCTACCTTAGTTGGCTTGGTTCTCACATTGACCTCCTGAACCTTCTACAACCAATGAGAATTATTGTGAATAAGCTTCACGTTAGCACTCAGTAAGCTCTTATACTCAGAGTTGAATCGAACTACCTCCTTCCTCTTCGCCCTCCGAGCTTGAAGAAGAACCTACACAATGGCATTTAGTTTCAATAAAGAAAGGCATAGGGCTATTGACTCAACAAACAATATATAATACAATGAATATGCACATAAATGATACCTACTTTCTTGAAGGTAGCCTTATCAAATTTTTTCATATCTACATAAAAAGAAATAATTAAGATAAAGGCTAACCATAGAAAAAAACCTAGCATTGTGCCAAGTACGAGCCCCTAGGGGACCTCTTTCCCCACTTTACCCTAGCAGAAAAGATGCTTCCCCCGTAGCCAATCCACCTCAGCATGGCAATGGTTGAGGGTTATGTATTTCTACCCACATTCCTTTCTTCCTCCTTATCCCTCATCAGGAACCCAAACTGAACCCAAACGTTTCTGAACTACCTCCTTAGCATCGTAAATGCCAGCCTTCTTCAAGTCCTTTTTAGTTGCATCAACAACTTCTTTATCATTGGGTTGCAAGTAAAAAAATAACATCTAATGGGATTTACCTACCCCATCTCCTACCTAACAGTTGCAAAATAATATTTCCATCCATGCTTGAATGACTCCAACCCAAAAACAAGTGCCTATAAAAGTACGTAAATAATTACGAGGTCAACCTTCTCTTAAGTTCCGAACATATTTGCCCAAAGGCAACTAACAAATGGTATGCATTTGGAACAAATTGATTTGAGTTTACCTAGGGGTATGTAAAGACACCCTTCTAAAGATTTGTAAAAGGAAAGCACAACCCAAATTCAAAATATTTCTAATAAACGAAACATCGATTCCCATCGCGCAGCATAACCCTATCATTCCTCTAAGGATTCTCAATCCACCAACATTGCAGAAGGTTACAGTTCCCGACAATAACCGCCATGTCAGAATCACATACCGGATTGATCGCCCTATTTGGGGATTGACCAACACATGGATCTCTCTAGATACGCATGGTGGGCTTTCTCTCTTAACCATCACTTAGGTATACACCTTCGCCGAAAAGAAGCCTTTTAAACTAATTGCTCCAACCAGCTGCTGAGTCAAGTGACCGCCATAAGGGACCTACCATTATCTTCGCTTGGCAGAGAGCGAACCTTTGGGTATGTCCATCTTACACCCTATCATTAGAAGGGGTATAGCAAGAAGAAAAAAAAGTCTTGTCTTTACCTTCCATTTAATCTAATAAAGGAGCCTTGCGCATATATGAACAAGAAAAAATATGACTAAGGCTCGAAGGAAACCAAGTGCGATGGAGGATTTGAAGAAAGTTCGATAAAGAGAAAGTGTTTCTCTGAATTAAAGGTGGCTTATTTATAGTTGTGTGCACGGAAGTCGAAGCGGCGATTATCGTAGAAAGAGTTTATTAGATGTCTAATGACTAGATCTTGTCCTGTGCGCCCTTTTGAGGAAATGGATGAGTTAAATAAACTGGACATAGCTAACGATGTACTACCCCATTTAGTAGCCAGTTGGCACTTGTCCCTAACAACAATTGCGTTAGCATTTACGCACGCAAAATAAATTCAATTGAAGCTTCCTAAGGAAGCTGGACCATTTCGCAATCAACACCTAAAAGCAAATGTGGAACTTCCCACTTACCTGTATTGTAAGATCAACACTTTTATAGCTTGGCCCAATTTCTATAAGCTCTAAACAATGTGGGAACCTCCATTGCTTGGTGAGTATGTTGGTATAACTTAACCAGTACATAAAGCAGCAGCCTAAAGCAGGTCGGTTAAACATAGTTATGATAAAACAGCCTGGTGGAAGCTCCATTTGATCTCTTTCCCTCTGAATTTGCGGATGCTGATCGAGTCCAGCTCAGAGTACCTACTTACGTGGGAAAAATGCTTCTGCTGATGCTTTGATCCGCCTACACTAAGACATAGGACAACTTGCCCTTCATCCCCCACATGCTCAATAGCTCATCTTAGGATCTTAGGGCTCTAACAAAAGCTTATGCTCCTTATGGACTAAACGCCAACAAAAGCAAGGGAGGGGAATGGAGGCGGGGCAACTGTTGATAGGTTATTCTAGACATAGGCCTAACTAAGCCTAGGCCTACCTCCTCAGACCATAGATCAAGCTCCTCAAGCTCAAACCAACCCCATGTGAGGCTCGACTACTCTTCTTGGCCTCTTTGTGTCTTCGCCCTAATGGACAACGTAGCTAGTCTCAATTTGAGCTCTATAAAGTTGAGCTTGAAGAATACTAGGCTAAACTCAAGAAGGAGGAGAGGGGGGTTGGTTATTGAGTTCTTAAGATAAATTACAATTCTTTTGAAATTACATATTAAATATAATAATAAAAATTATCAAGACAATAATAAACTAATAATAAGTGTGGAAATTAAAAGTGATCGAGATAAAGATAGAGAAGATTGAGCTCGAATATAACATGGAGTTCGAATCACCTCCAATCGCCATTGACCCATAAACACCTCCAATCAAAGACTTCACACCAATTTATTAATCTCTCAATACAATGCTCAAAGAGTTACACAAATTTATACAATCACTATCACATACAATAATCTCAAGTGTAGTATTTTTCTCTCTCGAGATTGCAAATATAGAAACTCTTAAGTACTACATACTAAGTCTTAGTTGTTTGATTGCAAATAAAGAGTACAAGAGACAAATAGTTAGTAATAAGGCCAAAGAATGTAAGAAAATGTCTTTTGATTGCAATAAAATATTAGTTCTTAATCCTCTTTGATCGAGTTGTTGAGTATTTATATTAACTCACTCAATTTCTTTTCGTTATTGTGTATTAAATACCCTACTAGCTACTTTAAACAAGCTTACTGACATAATGGTACTATCCTCTTATCCTCATGATGGTACACAAGACTACTACTGGCAAGAACACCAGCATGTATACCGACAAGAACACCATGTGTACCAACATGCTGACTAGTGGAGATTAGAAAGTTTTTCTTCTTGTTATCCAAGGCTTTACACTGTTAGGCTAGTTCTTCCTTATGCCGTCATGCTAATAGGCCAAATTTTCTTATTGTCAACTTTAACACATAGAGAACAACTACACTTTGCAATTCAACTTCAAGAACGTTTGATCATCATTCAAAAACTAAATGTCTTATAAAGTTAATTGAAGTATTAAATCATTAAACAAATTAATTGATCTTATTTAAATAACTCAATATAATAAAATGATAATAAGTTTAATCATCCACTTTTGTTTTGCTCTCATCAAAATCAATCAGCGAACCTTTGATTCAACAATCTTCCCCTTTTTTATGAGGACAAAACTCTTATATACTAAAGAACTACCCCGTAATTTAGCAATTGGTTTCAAGATATTTAGCCTTTGAATAAGATTAAGGGAATGCTTGCAAAATAAGAATATTGACATGTTAGGGCACAAAAAAAATCACTTCTTAATAACTTTACATATTAGATATATCAATCTTACAAAGATTTAAGATATAAGATAAGTCCAATATGTCAAGATAAGTTAACTATTATCAAATCAATAAATATACTTGACTCTCTAACGACTTCAATATTTCTCCCCCTTTAGCCTCATAAAAAGAGAGGAGGATCTAGGTGATGAAGAGTGAATATGATTCAAGTCAAAATTTTGGCATAGTCTCAACTTAAGCCTTAGGACATGCCCCCTGCAAAAAGAAGAACAAAAAAGTGACAAGGCTTAAAAGGAGCAATCCATCAATAAAATAGCCAACAACAACTTCCAAGAGCAACAAAAGTTAATCAAACAAATAAGAGGCATCCATGCCTAGTACAAAGAGGTCAAAACATAAATGATCTTAGCATGATCAACAAAGGCCATCAAGGACCAAAATCTAACAAAGACATGAGAATGGATACATAAAGTGGCCAAAGGCTAATTTTATAAAACAACATACGAAATAAACTGGAGTTGGCAACTTCATTAGCAAGTGGATCATCATCCTAAGTTAGAGGAGGAAAGGGGTAAGATGGGTAAGGATAATTCAGCTAGAAATAATTGTAGAGCCCTTGAAACCCACTGTAGATGCAATCATAAATGACCTCATTGAGCTAATTGAGTCAAATCTCTGAGTATTGATAGAAGGGGTGTTGAGATGCTAAGGGAGCAACTAGATCAAAAATGGGAAATCCAAAGCTAGGAGGAGGCTGGTGAGAAGAGCTTATAAGAAGAGGAGTAGCAACATGATTAGTAGGCTCACCAAAGAGACCATAACCACTATGACTTCTTAACTCATCAAAAGATTCAATAGGTTTAGTGGTTCGCGCTCAAAGTCAAGATCAAGTAGAAGAAGGGGTTTCTTTCTAACCCAATTGTTGCTAGTCTTCTTCTTAACCCCTCGACAGATGTCAACTAGTTTAAGGTGCTTGACTTGAGCTACCCATAGAGGTGTAAGGAACTAAACTCCCTTACAAATTAGTAATTGAGTAAGCAACCTCCCAAAGCTTAAGAGAAACTATTTGTGACATGCTTAAAACACAGAACCACAATGCTAAAAAAGTTAATTTATTTGTTCATGAGGAGACAATAAAGGATCTATAAGTCTTAATTAGTTAGATTTGACTGTTGGCTTTGGCAAGGACAATAGTTATGGATCATAATATACTTTAATACTACAAATAGCAGCTAAATTCTTAGCCTTCCCCTAATTTCCTCTAATAACCTTATATCTAAAGACACATTCAGAGAACTTAGCATCGGTTCCCTCAACAAAAGCCCCAATAAGACTACAAATAGCCTTAAGAGTGATGGTTACTAATGTGCCATAAACATAAGTATACAAGATGGAGTGGCGTAATTCATTACTAGGATTCATTTTTAACTTAAGCTGACCTTGATCATTTAAAGAATTAGATAAATTGTAATAGAAATACTTGAGTGCATCATCATGTATCTCATTGGGAAGCCAAAGGATATCAAGGAAATGGTTGGAAATGACACCAGGAATGGCCAAAATGCGAAACTCTTCGAGCACTTCCTAGGGATAGAATATGCCAGTGTCTACTTCTAAGTTTGCAAATTTCTCAAATCTTTGAGCATGTTGACTTATGGGAAAGAGACGGTGGTCAAACATGGGGAGTGCTAGACTACGAACAGTTCTTGTTGACATGGTAGTTGGAAGTAGGTGAAGATGAGGGAGATGAAAGAGAAGAGGATGGATGAGGAAGAGGAGAGTGTGTATGATGGAAGTTAAGTTAACAATAGAGGTATAAGAATAGTGGTGGTGGCGTAACGATGGATGGGGGCTTTGTAAAGAGAGAAAGTTGCACAAAGGAAAAGATAAGAGTGAGATGGGGCGAAGGGAAGAGATGGATGAGAGATTGAGTGAGATTAGAGATGATTGATGAGAGAAAGATAGGATTTTGAGGGATGGAAGATCATGAATCAAAGAGAGCGAAAGAGTCTAAGGTTAGAAAATAAGAGAAAGAGGATTTTGGGAAAGGAGATGAAGGAGAGAGAAAGATCGAGCGCCTTTTCAATTGTACCTAGAGATGAAGGTACAGGCATGATGGCAAGGGTGGGTGCCATCATGATGGTACATTGAACAAAACCTATTCTAAGTGATTATTTAAAATAGTATACCAACATGACAATAGTAAAGAGTACCATCATACCAATTCATGGAACAGAACCAATTTTAACTTCTTATCTAAAGGAGTATACTGGCATGCTAGTGGTGAAGGGTACCATCTTACCTGTATTTTGCAATTCTGTAGAAACTTGGTTAAATCTACTTTTTGTCAAAGTTGCCAACTCAAGTTTATTTTGATTGATTTCATGAGTGTTCCAACACTTCAAACAAGTTTATTTAAGTCTATTAAGGCGTGAAAAACCTAAGTTTGAACTAAATTCCTAAAATTTATCCAAATCAAATCCTAAAAGCTGTAGAGTTCATGACTAAGTGAAAATATGCATGTATGAGCAAGTGATGTGCATAGGCATTGAGTTTTTACATACTTACACTTGAATCAAATTTCAAATACATGTTTAGCGTGTTTGGAACATGGTATAGCATTAAGGTTCTATGAATTGTAAAATTACTACTTGAGTTCCTTAAGATCAAATGTTACGCATACATGTAGCTAGAGAGTAAGTAGAGATCTTTCCTTAAATTCAAGACAATTTTATGCTTCTAGCATATTTGAAAGATATCAAGAAGTATAAATGATGC
The DNA here is from genome assembly GCA_024138005.1 of Lumnitzera racemosa. Classification (NCBI taxonomy): domain Eukaryota; kingdom Viridiplantae; phylum Streptophyta; class Magnoliopsida; order Myrtales; family Combretaceae; genus Lumnitzera; species Lumnitzera racemosa. The sequence goes on from JAMXBC010000006.1 coordinate 68,224,738, forward strand.
AAGATTAAACCGAGCAACATCCATATAGGCACAAATAGGCATGAGATATTCCAAATATCACTTAGTTCCTAATAATGGTCTAAAGAGGTCAAATTTGCACAAATTAAAATCAAGCTAGATTGACTACTCAAACATGATTTATGGATAAAAATAAACATGTAGAGTCCAATTTTTTGGCACAAAAACCAATGCAAGATAAATTTATGCATATATGAACTTAGATAAGCATGAGTGACTTCAAGTGTGCTTAAAGCATGTTAAACACCATGTTTTATACATGAAATCCATATGATCATATTTCTTAGGCCTTATGGTATGACTTTTTCTCATTAACCCACTTAATACGTCATTTTTACTGAAAAACACTTTCTTGGTTCTTATGTGCCCAGCACTCATCTTGTATAATTATTCCCAATTCTCTCCTCAATATGCAAAATCTATGTTCACTTAAGGGTTTTATGAAGGTATTAACTATTTGGTTGCTAGTGTTAACAAATTTTAAGCATATATTATTGTTTTGCACATGATCACAAATGAAGTAATGCCTAATTTCTATATGCTTAGTCCTTAAGTGTTGAGTTGGATTCTTTGTTTGGTTTATAGCACTTGTATTGTCACACCTTATTGAGACATTAGTAAATTTTAGGCCATAATCATGCAACATTTGCTTCATCCATAAAGCTTGAGTACAACAACTACTAGCAACCACATATTCAGTCTCAGATGTTGAGAGTGATACCAAGTTTTGTTTCCTTGAATACCATAACACTAGTGAGTTACTAAGAAAGTGACATGTGCTGCTTATGCTTTTCTAATCAACTTTGCAACTGATGAAGTCGGGATCAAACTATCCAACAAGATCAAATGAGGTAAACTTAAGATATCACAAGCCAATTTCAATGGTGCCCACAAGATACTTGAATATATGTTTAACCCCATTTAAGTGAGATTCTTTAAATCAAGATTGAAATCGTGCACATAGACACATAACAACCATAATGTCAGGCCTAGATGCAATTAAATATATAAGACTTCCTATCGTACCCCTATATATCTTTTCACAAATGTTCTTTCTACTTTCATCCTTGTCAAGTTTTAAAGTGGTGCTCATTGGAGTAGGCCTGGTCTTACAATTTTCCATTTTTAACCTTTTTAAGAGCTCCCTAGTGTATTTAGCTTGGTTGATAAAGGTTCTATTTTCAATTTATTTGATTTGAAGACCTAGGAAATAGTTGAGTTCTCCCATCATACTCATTTTAAACTCATTTTTCATACATTGGACAAAATCATTAACTAGATCCATGTGAGTAGCATTAAACACACTGTCATCTACATATATTTAGACAATTAACATATGAGTTTTATGTTACTTAATGAATAACATCGTATCAAGTTTCCCTCTAATAAATTCATTCTTTATCAAGAAGCTATTCAATCTTTCATACCAAGCTTTAAGAGTTTGGTTAAGTCCATACAAAGCCTTATTGAGCTCATGTTCTAAGAATTTACTATCCTCAAACCCTGATAGTTGATCTACATACACTTCATCCTTAATATAATCATTTAGGAAGGCACTTTTAACATCCATTTGATATAGTTTAAAGTATTTATATGTGGTAAATGCTAAAAGCATCTTAATGACCTCTAATCTAGCAACCGGAGCAAAATCTCATCAAAATTGATTCCTTTGTTTTGATTGTAACTGTTAGCAGCTAGGCATACCTTATTTCTTGTTATCATTTTGGTTTCATCTAACTTGTTTTGAAATACCCATTTAGTTCCAATTATCGGTCTATCATTTGGTTTGGTACTAAGTCACATACCTTAGTTCTAGTAAATTAATTTATCCTTTCTTGCATAGCTTGAATCCAAAATTCGTCTTTTAGAGTTTCATCTACGTTTTTTTGGTTCATGTTGAGATAAGAACACTATATTACTTATGTTCTTAAGAGAGACTCTAGTTTGCATGCTATTAAATGGTTCTCCTATTGTCAAATCCTTTGGGTGGTGTTTTACAAACTTCCATTCTCTAAGTAAGTTTGTGTTAGAATTGTCAATAATTCTATCTTGCCTAGAGGATTCCTTCTTAGTTCAAATGGATTGATCTTTGTTAAGACCAACACTGTCCAATTGAACACCAATGTTTTCTATTTTATCATTAGACTCTCTATATACATATGTATCATCAAAGGTAACATAAGTTGACTATTCTACAACAAGAGTTTTTTTATTATACACTTTGTAAGCCTTACTAGCAAGAGAATAATGAAGAAAGATGCCTTCATCCAATTTTGAATCAAAATTTCTAAGTTGTTCTTTTCCATTATTGAGAATGTAACATTTTGTACCAAAAGGATGAAAATATGATATGTTAGGTCTTTTATCTCTCCAAAGCTCATAAAGGGTTTTTTTGAGAATAGGCCTTATGAAAACTCGATTTGATATATAATAAGCAATATTAATGGCTTCGGCCTAAAAATCCTTAGGTAGATTATTGTCACAAAGCATAGTCCTAGCCATTTATATAAGTCTTATTTTTTCTTTCAGCGACTCCATTTTATTGTGGAGTTCGAGGAGCTAAAAAGGTATATTCTATTCCATTTTTATTGTAAAAATTTTCCACATCGTGATTTTCAAATTCTCCCATATGATCACTTCTTATAGAGACAATAAAAAGACCTTTTTTTTATTTTGGACCTTCTTGCTATAATTCAAGAATACATAATACGTTTCATCTTTGTTTGCAAGGAAAAAGGTTTGAGTGTATCTAGCGAAATCATTAACTATGAGCAAGGTATATCTTTTCCTTCCTAAACTTAAGGTTTGGGTCGGACCAAATAAATCCATGTATAATAGTTAGAGTGCCCTAGAACTTGAGATGACCTCTTTTAATTTGAATGATGACTTTGTTTGTTTGCCATATTGACATGCGTAACATGTTCTATCTTTATCAAAACTAATCTTAAGTAATCCTTTAACAAGATTCATTTTAGCTAGTTTTGATAAGATATCCATACAAACATGTCCTATGCTGTAACTAACTATCAGTGTTTTGAGTAGATAGATTAGTTTCAAGTGAACACGAAAACATATTGAAGTCAATTTTGTAAATGTTTCCTTATCTATATCCCTCAAAACAGATTTAGTCATTGTTAATGTTTGTAACAGAATACTTTGATGCATAAAAGATTACTCTGTATTCTATATCATACCATTAGCTAATGTTAAGTAAATTATGCTTCAAGTTATCAATAAGTAACACATGCTTGATAGTAAGATCATTGCTAATGCAAATGTTACCTTCTCCAATGACATGGACCTTCTAATTATCTCTAAAGATTATACTTCCTCCATCCTTTAAGTCTATAGACACAAACTTAGATGCATCTCTCGTCATGTGTCTTGAGCAACAGCTATCCAAGATCCATCTATTATTTCTCCTTGAAGGACCCTATAAAACAAATGGTTGCTTCTTGGATACCCATTTTAGTTTGGGTCATTTGGGGTTAGTTGTTTGTAATGTAAATTTGACCCTTAAGGACCCAAACCATTTTACCTTTGTTACTTAAGGAGAGATTGTGATGTATTGCATAAATATGTACAATATGACCATATCTTCTACAATAAGTTTTATTTGAGGCCTTAATAGAGTAACTTTTGCATCAACTACTTTATTGTATTCATTCTTGATAATATCAAATTCATCACCTACTACACTCATCATTTATTTCAAGACTTTATTCTTCTTTTGTACTTTTTCGAATTCTTTCAATAATTCATCATTATTACTTCTAAGTTCATTAAAGGAAAAGTCATGTGAAGTAGAGCATACATCGTCATTAATAACCATGAAACATGTTTCATTATCAAAGTCGCCAGAATCTCCATCACTTTAATTAGCAATCATAACTTTCTTTCTTGACTTTTTTTTAGCCTTCTTGAGTAAAGGGCAATATTGTTGAATATGTCCCAATTTTTTTACAATTATAGCATTTGATGGCTTCTTTCTTTTCCTTTTTGAACTTAGAAGGTAAAACATATCTATCCTTATCCTTCTTAATCCTCTGGTTGAATTTCATGAACTTTCTAAACTTCTTTACCAACATTGCTACTTCATCATCATCTTCACTTGTATTCTCCTCCATAACTTTTAGAGTAATTGTCTTTTTTCTAAAATCTTCCTCTTGTCTCTTCACCATCTCATGTGTCTTAAGTGTTCCAAGAAGTCGCTCTTTTGACATTGCATTAAGATCATGGGTTTCTTCGATTGCAATTCTCTTGGCATCCCAATCTCTTGATAAAAACTTAAGAATTTTAGAATTTATCTCAAGATATGTTTTTTCCATTGACACCTAAAGGATTGATGATATTGATAAATCTACTATGCATCTCATCAATCGTTTTATTTGAATTCATTCTAAAGTTTCCAAATTATCTACATAACAAGCTTATCTTGCTTATCTTGGTATCCTTGCTCTACTAGTTCTTTCATATATACTTTATAGCTCATCTCATATTTCCTTAGCACTTTCACATATATAAACCCTATTGAAGTCATTTTCATTTATAACACAATGGAAGATGTTCATAGCAACTTCATTTAGATCAAGTAATTTTCAATTATCATCTGAATAATCTCTTTCTTCTTTCCCTTCTATCTTAAATGGTGCTTGGTTAACTGTATGCCACAATAATATATTTTGTGCTTTTAAAAATATAAACATCCTACATTTCCAATATGGATAGTTACTATCAATTAGAAGAGGAGGCCTATTAATTACTTATCCTTTCAAAAATCCTAATGCATTAGATACAATGATCCTTACTCTAATATGCAATTAAGCAAATGATTAGAGACTAACTCAAATACCAATTAAAGAACACTAGGCTAAACTTGATAGGCAGGGTAAATTGAGTTCCTAGGACAAATTGCAATTCTTTTCAAAATTACATATTAAATACAATAATGATCAATGATAAACTAATAATAAGTGTGGAAATTAAAAAAAGATTGAGATAAAGAAGATCAAGCCTAGATATAACGTAGAGTTTAGACAACCCCTAGTCTCCACAAATTCACAAACGCCTCTAATCAAAGACTTCACACCACTTTGTTAGTCTCTTAATACAATGAACAAAGAGTTACACAAGTTTACATAATCACTATCACACATAGTAATCTCAAGTGTAGTGCTTTTCTCTCTCAAGATTACAAATACAAGAACTCTCAAGCACTATACACTAAGTTTCACTTGTTTGATTATAAGTAAAGAGTATAAGAGACAAATAATAAGTGATAAGGCCAACGAATGTAAGATAATATCTTTTGATTGCAGTAGAATATTAGTTCTTTACCCTCTTTAGTTAAGGTGTTGAGCATTTATATTAACTCATTCAGTTATTCTTGTTATTCTACGGTAAGTGCTCCAACAGCTACTTTAAATAAGCTTGTTGGCATGACAATACCATCCTCTTACCATCATGACAATAAGTCAAACTACTGCCAGCAAGAACACCAGCATGTATACCGACATGCTAGCTAGTAGAGATTAGAAAGTTTTCTTCTTGCTATCAAAGGCTTTACACCGTCAAGCTGGTTTTTCCTTATGTCATCATGTCAATAGGCTAAATTCTCCTAAAATCAACTTTAACACATGAAGAATAACCACACTTTGTAATCTAACTTTAAGAACATTTTATCATCATTCAAAAATTAAATATCTTATAAAGTTGATTAAAGTATTTAATCATTAAGCAAATCAATCAATCTTATTCAATTAACTCAATATAATTAAATAATAGTAAGTTTAATCATCCACTTTTGTTTTTTTCTCATCAAAATCAATTAGTGAACTTTTGGTTCAACACGACTAACTTCTTAAGAAGTCGATACAAGATTACACTCAAATAAGGAAAGTCATCAACATTCTATTCAATGAATCTCCTAACGAATTTAAACCTTATCTTGACTCAACATTTACCCTCCTTTTGTAGCATACTCTATATGCATATAAATACTAGATAAAGACCATAGGTTTGGTAGTTCTTTATACATACTATTTTTCAAGGTTGTCAAACTCATGATTATACCTAAAAGCACTATGGGTAAGTAGAATCAAAACGTAGAATCAAAATATAGAAACGTAAGTTTTTTTAACCTATGTAAAATAGCTTAAAAAAACTGTAGATATGCTCATAATAATTATTTAAGACTTGAAATACATAATGAAAAAAAAGAAATGAAGTTCTTTTTTCATAAAAAAATTCTTGATAATATATAATTTAATACATAAGAAAAAAGGACAAACAAAATCAAAACTAAACTTTTTCCATTATTTAAAAAAACAATAAATTAAAGAAAACTAAACATTTCAACTCATTTTAAATTATTGATGGTATAAATTGAAACATATAGCTTTCCTTATAATCTTAGCTATTAGAGTTGAAACTTGGATGAAGGTTATGAATAAAAAATAAAGGACTAAGAGAGAGAGAAAGTGGGAACAAAATAAAATAGGATAAGGAAAATAATGTAATGCCCTAATAGTTAATAGCTTGTAAAAAACCTAGTTGTATTTTTTTCATTTAATAGCCTATTCAACTTAAATATGTAGAATTGGCAAAATTAGTCAAAAATGTAAATTTGTACCTAGTGTACATGTAAACTCAGTCAAAAATATAAGTTTCTACATGAAAATTATTTTGTATACAAGTTAACTCAAAAAAGACTCTATTAAAGGCTACCCTTTTGACCTAAGACTTTGAAGGCTTAAAGCCACCAGCGAGTTTAACCCACATAGCTAGGGGCCTCCCATACCCTGACTAGGCAATCCCTCCCATTAAGTATGCTAATTAGCTCAAGATGTACTCTTCAGTTGCCTACCAAACTCGAGTAACCGGTGAACTCTACAAGAAATCCCCAAGCATCAAACACCTATCGACGTCCTCCCTATGGTCAAACAATCGAGGAATCATCCATCCCCAAGTCAAGTTAAACCCCAAGCATTCGGAAAGTGTCTCCCCAAAGACCTAAGATTCTATCTTTCGCCATTATAGGAGAGCTTGCTTCCGACTCAGATAGCCTCCACATAGCCTACTCTCCAATACGGTCAACTCATTACTCTCATCACCTCTTTCTCTCTCTACACTAAATGCCAAATGATTGGCTAACAAACAATCTACATACTAGCCTCTAGGCTAAGACAGCTGTCTCCTGTCAATAGGACCAACCCATCCCCCAAGCTCTTACCAATCGGTAGAAGGGTAAAAGTTTTTTCTTATACTAACAGCGGTACATTCGCGGATTTTGTTCCAACTAGTACTCTTTTACTACGTATCCAAATAGGTAAACCCCCTTAACTTATAAATAGGAAGGGCAACCAGAGGTAAAGGATCTTTAGAACCTCTACTTACTCCTATATTCTCTAGAACTCAAATGCTCTCCTCACTAACTTTAATGTCAAAAAGCCCTTATTAGTAATGCCATAAAGGGCTTTTTATGGGTACACCACCACGTATAGCTACCAGACCATCAAGAGTTCACATCGAAGTTATACCCATGATATTCACTACCACCAGTTTCTTAAAATTGCAAACTCATATAATTGCAAACTCATATAATTGCAAACTCATATAATTGCATAGGTAGAATCGTAATTTTAACAACTATGCTCTTTTCCTCTTAAACACCTTCACCATCTTAATATCGAACTAACCATACCAAAACCATCTCTAGCGCCCATTCTTAGCTTTTGTGTATTCATTTTATGGGTAGCTTCAACTACATGCTCTAATTTTGAAATCTTACCATTAATAGGAAAGATAAACAAAACCGAATTTAAAGGCCAAACTAAAATCCTTTTCTTTAAGAAAGTTAAAATAAATAAATAAAAGTGTTATTTTGTTGTAATACAATACCTAAAAAAATTATTTTACATTTATTGAATTGTAATTGTATTCAACTTATTACTATGATTTCTAATTATATATATGTGTGTACTAAAATTTTGTACTATATACTAGTTTTATAAATAAAATTAGTTGTTACTAAACATTTGAAATTTTGATTATTGACTGCATCAATCTTTTATTTTATACCAATACTTATTAATATTAAATGAATATCATATTTTTCATAAGATTATATATTATGCAAATATACTATCTTAAATTACAAGATTTTGTTACAATCAATAAACCAAATCAAATCAAATCGAAATTTTATGAATTTTTTTAAAAAATGTTAACTTGAATCATAAGGTTTTATTTGAAGCTATAAAACATCAAACTATATATTTATGTTTTTTTATATGGTTTGAAGAGAATCGAACCAAATCAAATCATGCCCACTTGTAGACATAATTGCTGGAGAAAAAGGAAAACATTAATGTGATTTTTCGTTCTTCTTCTTCTTTTCTATTTTTTTTTTTTTTTTTGGAAATCCAATGCTACGTGTATATTAAGACCTTGCAAATTCAAGAGGCATAAGTGCTAGTCCTTATTCCAATTAATACAAATTATAGAATATAACGATCAATCCCAGCCAAAACATGACGCCAGAATATTTATAAATTAGTCCATAAACATTTTGACATGTACTGAAGGGATTATTGAAAAATTGCACATGAATTTTCAAATCGAAAACTTCATGTATATCAAGATAGGTGATTCCATCATATTTATAATTGAAAGAAGACTAGCAAAAATAGTCTTTTTCTTTTTTCTTTTTTTTTTAGGTGAGAGAGGGGGTGGTGGGTGATGGGAGAGGCAGAATTATGATAAAGGGAATGAATATTTGAAATAAGTTTAAGTATGAATCAATATTAATAAATGATTAATATTATATAAAGTAATTTAAATAAGTAATCTACAATAATCAATTTATAAAAGTATTTGAATAATTTTATGAAATATTGACCTATTATTTAAATATTTCAAAATATTAATAATTTATTTGAATCATTTTATAAAATATTAATATTTTAATTAAATTTTTTTAAATATTAATTTTTTATTTAAATTTAACTCTAAAGTCATCCATTCATTGATCGTAATTCCCAACTTCCTTTTTTATTTAATAAAGTAAGAGACTCATTGCAACAAACCAAACGCCACGGAGTAGAAAGTCCTGCAAAAAACTGAAATAGCAGCGAGCATCGTTCCTTGCAACCAACAGCATTAAGCTAACAATAGCAAAACTGCAAAATTGTGGTGGTCCCACTCCTCCACCACCAAAAGGTGGTATGCCTGAGTATAAAAAAGAAAGATAATGTAAGGATGTGATCAATCGGAAGCGGAAGCCTTATTTGGAGTAAGGCATCCTATTTAGTTCAATACAATATTTTAAAATATCCACACGAATGTCCGAATATAAATTTGGTGATAAATGTATTGGCATATTTTCAATACTTTACCTATTTCAATTTTAAGTCAATATCTAGAAAGGTAAAAAGAAAAAAGGAAATACACATTTGAAGTAACAAGTGTTAAATGGGAAATAAAGAATATGTGATGCACATGAGCTAGTTTGAAAAGCTATCATGAAACTTAAGTTGCATAATCATATGACAAAACCAAATTGATTTGATTACTATTTGAGGTTGAGTTTAACTTGGCTTAAAATTTTAAAACTTAATTATATTTAACTAAAGCTTTAACTTTTAATACTATTTAATCAGTTGGAGTTTAACTCGATGAAAATCATCTTATGGAAAAGAAATATATAATTATTATAATTCAATTTAGGATATTTACATCAATCATCCGTGATTTTTTTTTAAATTACACCTATGTTTCACAATTCCTCCCTTTTTCACCTCATGGGGTAGAGATTTATTTGCTTATATGTAAATATATATATATATATATATATTAGCAAAACTCATATCTACATGTGTGTGTAAATATTACAATAATACTAAAAAAAATGTACGCAAAATTATAGTATGTAATGTAACGGATTAGGCAATTAATGCAAGCGATAGGGAGGGAGAATAAGACTGGATCAAATAACCTTGCACTAGAAGTGGTGGGTAATCATTCAAATTTGTGCTCATGTAAATTCTATTAAATTAATTAAAGTGTCAATATATTTAGATGGGCTAACTATGTGAGGCATTAAAGTAGGGCCTTCCACAATAATATTAGGGATATATGTACATATTGCGGTGATGGACCTATTTGGCAATACGAAACGGGGAAAAGAAAGGGAAAAAAAAATTAACGAAAATAAAAGGTGAATAATGAATTTCTAGAAGCTTATAAGTTTAGAATATTTACATCATTACCCTATGCTTGATAAAGGAAAGTAGAAGTAAACGGGACTTTCTGTTATTTAGTAAACTAGCAGATAATGTATTTGCATCGTGTATGTAAAAAATATAAAAAATCTTGGAATAAAAAATATAAAAATATATTGATAATATATATTAGTAAAATTAAAATTGTAATAAATTTTTTAAATAAAAAATCCTTATAATTTTTTTTTTGTTGGAAAGTTCTCACAAATATTGGACAAATAAAAAATATAATGAATTTTTCAAATAATAGCAATATTCAACTATTCAAATAATGGACGAAAAAAAAAGAACAACAATGTAAAAGTAAGTTTGCAAAGGTTTGTAAGTGAGTTTTGACTCATGGGCTATCTATTTAACTTGTTTTTAAAACTAATTTAAATCAAGATTTTTTTATCCATTTTAAAAGCTGGCCAAATAAAATTAGCTCGTTTAACTTACGAGTTAAAATGAGTTGTTTTGAACTGACTTATTTAATACATTTACATTTTTTTACCCATAAATGTAGTCGTTTAACTCACTTTTTAAATAAGCTAGAACTAAATTTTTTTTATTTGTTTAAAAAATAGGTCAAATGAACCATTCTCATTTAACCCACAAGTCAAAATGGGTTAAACCGAACCTGATTGGCTTGTTGAACGTACTTGTATATTTTTAAAGTATATTAAAAAATGATAACTATATAGTTAAAGTGGTAGTTGAGAATTTTACAAAATAGGTTTCATTTTTTTTAGTTACTAATATTCGAATATATATTTAATGAAAAAAATTATAAAACACCAAATATTAGTTATAAATAGTTAAAAAAAATACTTTTTCTTTAATATAATAGATTAAGGAAAAATGGGGATGACTTTTAAGGAAAAAAAAAAAAGCTTTTCATGAATCCCACCAAGGTTTGTTTCCACTAAATTTTATTCCCTCCAAATAGGACAGAAATAAGACAAAAAATTGTTTAATTTCCCGTTGTGCCTCTTATTCTCCGTTTTTTTTTTTTTTTCACTTTCCTGTTATTTTCCGATAATAAATTGAAATAGCATATCAATATCAACCCACTTAACTTAAGTCTTAAGATCTACATGTGTCCAAAACGGAGCAGTCTTCATAAAACCACTGGGTAGACATCCCCATCGGCATCGCGTTGTCAAAAGGGGCACGTAAGAGAACCCAAACAACCTCCCCATTGTTTTTGCAACGTGATCAGATGTCGGTCACATGATTCCTTCCAGTACACACTATGCCAACAGCCAGTCCTTCTCGACACCTGGCCTACAACATTACTATAAGCCGCGTCACACCAAATCTCTCCACTCATTTCATAAAACCCTTTTTGAACACCGCACATATCTCAATGGATGGGCCCGCCAATTAAATCCGAGCCTATTTCCATCACGTTACCTAAGCCACCTTCTCTTATTACCAAAGAGCAGTAACCGTTTTCAATCCCTTAATCATTTCGGCAAGAGCTTTCTCCTCATTTCAATGCCACTAGCATCTCCTCAGGATACAGGGTTCGGTTGACTTTCCCATACAGCTTGGTTACAAATTTTAGTTGATATAAAATGAAACTCGATACAAATAATAAACAGGATAAACCCTTTTATACCTGTTTGGAAGTATGTTTAGATTTTATCTAAAGTCTTACTTACTAATTTTTCAATCAGTTTGAGCTCGTATTTTTTTTTAATATAAGTACTTGTTCAATTCTTAGAGTTTCAAAAAAAATTATATATTTACTATTAAAATTAATAAATATTACATAAATACAAATTAGATAAAAAAAACACTACTAAGATATCGTTGATGCGATATAATTATTTGTACTAATATCGTATTTTTAAAATATAATACTAATATAATATATATCGCATCTTAAAAATGCGGCATTATTATTTTTATACTTATATTATATATTGAAAATACAATATTAATATATTTTCACAACTACAGTATACAAATATTAAGTAAAGGTTGCATCTCGATGGTAGCTTAGTAATTTTTTTTATAAAATTTAAAATTATGTAATCTTTTTTTAAAGTCGATAAACATGTGTTACATCATAGTCTTACAACTGTTCTATTTATCTTAAACTTTTCTTTTCTATTACAATTTTTAATTTTTGTATAAACTTACAATCAAAGACATTTTTTAACACCACTAACTTTTCCATTAAGTTATGACATATAACATGTTCTAATTGGTCCACGTATTATATTAAATAAATAAATAAATAATAAAATATAATAAATGAAGTTTGCCTACGTAAAATCAGGTGAGTTGTAACCCACTATCTATCTCTAGCATTATGTAGCAGCCTACAACTATAGGGGTTCATGCCATTTTGACCATCTTTTCTTTAGTTTTTTTTTTTTATTTTTTCTTTTCCAATATTTTATTTTATTAAATTACCTAATTAATATATATAACTACATTATTTAATTAAAATATAAACTAAACTAATTAAGAGTGAGTGAGTAACTCTATTATACATAACACATAATAATATCCTGCTCGATCTAATAGGTTTGGGGTAGGTTCTAAGGTTCATAAGGTAAGTTTTAGTATAAATTTTGTGAAACCTGCTTGCACAAGATATAGTACGAGTATAAGGTCCTCCTATCATAAACCTACCTTAGAACTTGTACTTTAAGGTATAAAAGTACATTAACTAAAGTATTCTATAACTATATTGAATAATATTAATAAATAAATAATAAAAAAATATTATATCTTTCAACACATAAATGTTTTAGTAGAAAGAAAAAGAACTAAACCAAATCCCTTAACATTTTTCATTCTTTCCACTTGTTCTTTCCCATTTGCTAAGTAGTATGATTACATAAACTTAAAATAATGAAGGTAAGAAAATTTATCTTTTGTTAATTTCATAGATTTTGCTATAGACTCCATAGATTTTGTATATGAAGAATTTTTAATATCGTGTATTGATTTCTCTTTATATCACATAAATTTAAAATCTATAAAAAAAAATAGTAAAATTTACAAGCTCCACAAGATACCTTATATTCCATAGGTTTTACAAGGTATAAGTTCTAAGTTGGTTTCGAGGTACTGTAAGATAAGTTTTAAGTCTAAAATTTAAAAACCTATACTTTATAGAATAAGATACAAGTAGAGACCCGTACCCCACCCACCATATACCTACCCACCCTTACAAGTTATAATCTTCCACATGTCAAACACAAATGGGAGAAGTAACAATTTCAATAAGGGTCTTCATTTACAAACTTTTGTAAACAATGATGATTGTGTAATGGGGGAGACTTAACGATGAGGGTTTCTCAAGGTAGTCGAAGAGAAAAACAAAATAAAAGAAGTGGAACTTATTGAAACTAGCTGTAAAAGGGAAATAGTTCAATCGAGCACGTATGTAGATAATCAACACATGGTCAATTAAATAAGCAGTATAGACTGTAGGCTTAAGCTTAAGCCTAAGCCTTAAGCCATTTTTCTATTACAATAATTGGCTAATGTTGGCTTAAATTATGAAGTAGCTAGTTGGTTTTACATAATGTATTATAAATAGAACAGTAATAGCAAATCTCATTTGTTACAATAAAATGTGACGTGTCCCCATTTCACATGCATAAAAGATATTCCTATAATCCACCTAAGGAGAATTATAATCATCTCTCCATATATTGTAAACAAACAAAGTTTAAGAAATACTAAAAAACATTGCTCTCCCCATTATGTTGTCTAATACTTATATGTGAGCTATTGGTTGTGCTCGAATTCCTTTTTAGAATTGTGCTTCCCTATAGTAATCGGTATAAAAGCTAGTATCGGTATGCATGACATGACCAAAACCCATAATCAAACACAAAACAATATCATGAGTCTAAACAAATAGAGGAAGCTAGCAAAGCAGCCATGAATGAACATACTAAAGCCCTAACGAAGATGTTTTAAAAATATATATATATATATATATATATTTAAGCAGCAACAAGATTATTTCAATCAACAAATTAATGAACTTAAGATTTGAAAGTCAAATCTTAATTCTTTAGTAAGATCTAACTCAAGCAACAAGTTGAATCATTAGAGATTGCTAACCAAGGTAAGCATGATAATGTAGGTTATGTTAGAGAACAGTACTTGTCAACTAGCTGCAATACTTACCCAGAGTTCCCTATCTTCACGGGGGATGACCTTAAAGCTTAGATTTACAAATCTAAGTAATATTTTGAATTTAATTCAACTCCAGAAGATTGGAAAGTACAAATTGCTGCCTTACATTTTAAAGATAAGGCATTCCAATTCCCAATGGTATCATGCCTTTATATAAGCTAGAAATACTTCCAATGAACTTACTTGGGAGGAGCTCTTGTTTGCTATGTAAGAAAGGTTCCATGAAAGGGCTTGTGAAGATCTAATGGGAGACTTAAAGGAGCTATACCAAGAAGGCTTACTTCAAGATTATATGGATGAATTTGAACAATTGGTTCTTAGGTACAACTTACTAAACCTAATTTGATAAGTATATTAATTACTGGCCTAGACCTAAACATTTAATATCTTGTTACGATGTTTAAACCCTAAACACTACGTGATGCCTCCATGCTAGCAAAGTTGCAAGAATCCAACCTAATGTCCACAAAACAATACCTTAGATCCAATAAGCTTTCCAATACCTTTGCACCATCCTCTTTTCAAACACCACATGCCCTCACCAAACACGTTCTCTACCCTAAAAGTACCACCTCACCCATAATATCCTTTAAACACTCTATCCACCAAAATACCCAAACCCAAGCATCTAAACCCATTCCAACTTACCCTAACCATCTAAGGACCACCAAAAAATTTACGCTTAAGGAACTAAATGAGAAGAGACGTAAGAAAATATGTTTTTGGTGCAATGACCCTTATTCTCCTAGTCATAAGTGCAAGTGATAGGGATCACGAACCTATCTTGTGCTTTTAAGGTCGAGGACTCGCTCATATGGTTTGTTAAGCCGTTTAAGGGTAGTTAAACTCAAAAGAGCAATGTATTCTCCAGTTTAACTGATCAAGTTACTCCACTATCCACTTCATCTAAGAGACTACTAAGATGATCGACCTATCGCTAAGCTAACCCCTTCACAATACATTAGTCCAATGCTAAGTACCAAACTCACATACTGTCAACTTGCTACATTGCCGAGGCGAAGCTGACTCCAATCCCAAGTCAACCAACTGATGTTGACCTGATAATGGACTACCTCTTGAGCCAGCCTTTCCTCAATCTAAAACATCCGAGTTGCCGAGCTCAACTTGATCTTCTTATAAACTACTCTATTCGGTAAGTAATATCATTGGGATCACAAAATGGATAGTTGACATGCGCCCTATTTTTTAACATCTGTATTGTCCTTTTGTAATCGAACATTTTTTTTGTTTGATTACAACTCTACCATTATAAATTATTCATTTTCCTTTATTAGTAGGAATCTTTTGTAATTTATACTAACTTAAGACTTATCCTAATTGAGTCATATAAATACTTGTAAATTGCAACAGTTGCAACAGTTAATATACCATTGATGTTTTAGAAAAACTCTCATAAGCTAAGTGTTTACTACTTACTCTCGTTTAATCTTATCTGATCCATTGTGAGCTTTGATCAATAGCGAATGCCCTCCAGCTACACTTGTACATAATATCAAGTTCAACATGAGTTCGTATGAGATATTGGTGCGTCATATCCACCCCGATGCACAAGACCCCTGCTTAACTTTTGACTATCATTTAACCTTTAGACCATCTCGCGATTCAAACTTATCTCCTTAGTTCATGTGATATTGAATGTCATATGTTCATCCATGTTTATGCTTGTATCATCTTAGTATTAGAGCTTGGCTACATTGGAGCAAATTTCTGTTACTTTGTACTTTGAGAGATTTATTGCTAATTTCATGTGTTTTAGAAGTTTTTTTTTGTTGTCATGATTGTTTAAAGAGAGTTTAGTGTTAAAGAAATTTCGTGCTCTATTTTCCCATATTTCTTGTATGCAAAACAGAGTGTGAGTGTTTCTTTGTTTGTCATGTGTAGTTAATGTAGTAGTAGGAGTGTTAGGTATTGTTCTGTTGTTATTATTTGTGGAGAGAATTTTAAGTGGTATTTTTAGTTGTTAATCTCTTGAAATAGACTACGACGTCCGATTCTAGTGTTCAAAGAACTTTGGATAACCAAGAAAGTGGGGCTTAAAATGGCCAAGTCAACAAGGAAGCTTCACACCCTAGTCAGTAGGTAACCAACTAGATAGTCTCACCAACCTAGTGGCTAGGCCGATGACTATCATAAATGAAGGTAGACAGTATGATTAAGCTAATGCCCTAGTTCAACTGCCCTTATATGGAGGAGTAGATAGAGTTGCTAGATGCATGCTAACGCTCGATGAAATTGAAGAAGCAGAGTAAGGAAGAAGGAGATGAAGCGAAGGAGTATTATGAACTCGAGGAGAGGAATATTTGAGCTCCTAAAGTGGAAGGATTAAGGATGCATGTCCTAAGTTTTGCTAAAAGTGGTGATCAGAAGACTACTTAGACTTAGTAAACAAGATTGAGAAGTAGTTTAAATACCATAAAGTGCCTAATAATGCTAATATTAGATGTACTGTGTTAGATTTTACCAGCTCTGCCACTTTATAGTGGAAGAACTTACAAGCAACTGTAGAAGAGAAGGAGAACATGAAGTTAGGAGTTGGGATGAGATAAGGAGAGAAATGAGGAGGAGGTTTGTTCTAAGCTATTATTTGTAAGATGCCTTCAAGAGATTACAAGAGCTTAGACAAGGTGGATCTAGTGTTAATGCCTACGTAAAGAAATTCCAAATGTTGATGATTCGATGTGAAGTTATTAAGTCCAACGATCGAACTGTATCTCAATTCATTAATGGATTGAAGTACAAGCTTGGAGATATTCTGGAGACCATGGACATTAGATTACTTAATGAAACTATCCGAGCTACCTAAAGAATCTAGAGGCACCAATCAAGGAGATTTTGAGCTCCTACCAGTTACCCTACCGCTAACTGACTTGTTTCGAGTAGACTTGTATGAATAAAACCAAGTAAAGTTGTTGAAACCCGACTTGCTCAAGCTATCAAAGTAGAAGAAAAGGAGGTCCTAAGGAAGTTTGAGAAGGGCTAGAGCTTAAGAAGGAAGATAAGTGAGATCAAGTGTTTTAAATGTCAAGAATTTGAACACATGGTTACCTAATGTATGAACAAAAGAACCACGGTGATCAGAAGCAGGGTACCAACCATCAAGGTAGACAATACTAAAGAGGATGTGGAAGAGCCAAAAGAGACTAGGTAGGCCAAAATTTTTTAGGAGGAAGAAGTTATTTATAGTGAAAAGAGTAACTTTATGCCCACCCCCCTAGTGTTGAAGAGGATGATGAGTATAAGTCTTGTACCCGAGGACAAACAACAAGAGAATCTGTTCCACATTAAATATAAGGTGAATGAGTCATTGTATGCATTAATTGTTGATAGTGACGGTTATACCAATGCTGCCTCTACTTTCATGGTCTAATAATTGAAATTACCAACCAAGCCTTACCCCAAGCCTTATAAACTATACTAGCTCAATGACAAGGGAGCTCTGCAAGTAAATAAATAAGTGTTTGTGCTGATCAATATTGGAAACTATCAAGATGAAGTACTTTGTGATGTGTTGCCCATGAGTGCATCACATATTCTACTTAGATGACCATGGATGTTTAACCAAAGTGTAATATACAATGGAAGGAAGAATGCACATTCCCTAGAGCACGAAGGTAAGAAGTTGAAGTTGAGCCCTATGATTGCTAAACAAGTTAAAAGCAAATAGATTCAATTAAGCTAATTTATGGAGAAGGAGGCTTTGGCGATGGCCTGAGCCAAGCTGAAAAGAGAGATAGAGCTTGATGAGCCAACTTATCTACTTATCAGAAGGTCACTTGTGATGAGGGGATCTGAAGAACAGTTGCTACCTGCCAAGGTGAAAACCTTATTGGAAGAGTTTATCAACCTATTCCCAGGAGAATTTCCTAAAGGTTTACCTCCCCTCCGAGGTACTGAACATATAATTAACTTGCAATCAAGAGTTACACTACCAAACAAGCCTACCTATAAGGTGAACCCTGAACAAGCTACCGAGCTATAGAGGTAGGTGGGTGAGTTGTTGAAGAAAGGGTATGTGTAAGAGTCCCTAAGCCCATGTGCCGTGCCAACCCTATTAATACCAAAGAAAGATGGGATGTAAAAGATGTGTGTGGATAGTCGAGTAATCAATTGAATTAACATCAAGTACAAGTATCCTATACCAAGGCTTGATGATATGTTGGATGAGTTCAATAGAGCAAGAGAATTCTTTAAGATTGATCCTAAATCTGGATACCATCAAATCTAAATACAGGAAGGAGATGAGTGGAAGACTGTATTTAAGACCTACCACAAATTGTTAGAATAGCTTGAATGAATGGCTTATGATGCCATTCAAATGGTTAAATGCATCGAGCACATTCATGCAATTGATGAATCATGTGCCTCGAGAACTAATAGGGAAATTTGTGGTGGTATATTTTGATGACCTCCTAATCTATAGTCCTGATCTGGAGACTCACCAGGAGCATCTCTAAGCAGTCTTTTCAAAACTCTGAGTTGAGAAGCTCTATGCTAATCTAAGAAAATGTGACTTTTATCAACTTAAAGTAGTCTTTCTAAGGTTTGTTGTGAGTAGTAATGGCATTTGAGTTGATGATGAGAAGATAAGAGTGATTATTAAATGGCCTGAGCCAACTTGTTCGATTGATGTGTGAAGCTTCTACAACCTAGTGTCATTCTTTCATCAATTTATAGGGAATTTTAGTACAATTATGGCCCCTACTCACCAAGCAATCAAAGAAGAATGTTGAGTTCAAATAAGGAGAGAAGGAGTAAAGGAGTTTCAAAGAAGTAAAGGATAAGTTGACTATAGCCTCTATCTTAGCTCTGTCAAGCTATGACAAAGTATTTAAAATGGAGTGCAATGCATCCGAACTAGGCATAGGTATTATGCTGATGCAGGAAGGATAACTTATTGCTTGCTTCAGTAAAAAGCTTCAAGGAGCCATCCTCAATTATTTTATTTATGATAAGAAGTTTTACCCCTTGATCCGAGCATTGATTGTATGGCAATACTATTTGCTAAGTAAAGAATTTGTAAGCTATACCGATCATAAATCTTTGAGATATCTAAAGAGTTAGCCTAAGTTGTCTCAAATATAAACCAAATGGGTTGAGTTCATGGAAGGATTTTCATATGTTGTGAAGAATAATGTAGTGGCACATGCCCAATCAAGATGACATTCCCTCTTAATTAAGCTATAGACTAAGTTGCTTGGTTTTTCAATGATAAAGTATTTATATGCTAAGGATTCACATTTTGGTCTGATCGATGCCAAATGTGAAGAGAGTTGAACATTAGATAACTATCATAGGGAGGACGGGTATTTATTTAAGAAGAGAAGATTATGTATCATAACCCGTTCCATGAGAGAACTGTTAGTGTGCAAGGCACATGGAGGAAGATTGTTTGGATACTTTAGTAAGCACCAAACTTATGAGGTACTATCCTCAAGATTCTTTTGGCTAAAGATGATGAGGGATGTCTAAGCTATGTTGGAAATATTTACCATTGTTGATCCTAACCAAACCATGGTCCAAGTTGAGCATAGCCTTTATGTTAGGTTTATCAAGGATGTCTCAAGGGAAGGACTTCATCATGGTGTTCATGGACCGTTTTAGCAAAATGTTACACTTCATGCCCTATTTAAAGACTAATGATGCTTCGACTATCTCTTCTTTTTTTTTTTTTTTTTTGCAGGAGGTCATCAAACTTTATGGAGTGCCTAAGACCATTATTTTAGACAAAAACCCAAAGTTCATAAGCTACTTCTAAAAAACGTTACGAACATGAATGGGAACTAAACTATTATACAGCACGTCTTGTCATCCACAAACTAACAGATAGACTAAGGTTGTCAATAGGACAGTAGGAACTTTACTTTGGGTTGCTATTGGTTAGAATGTTGTTGATTGGGATTTATGCCTACCTAGAATTGAGTTCGCCTACAACAAGACCGCGCATAGTGTCACAAACATGTTACCATTTGAAGTTGCCTATGGGTTCAATCTTGAGCTCCCACTGGATCAGGTACCCCTTTCGAGCTTAGATAATGATCAACCAACTATAAAAAGAGTCAAGACCATCAGACCAATGCATCAAAAGGTTGTTAAACATCTAAGCTAAGCTACCACCAAGCTCGAAAGACTAGGCCAAGGATGGAAGAACAGAGAATTTCAATCAGGTGATTTAGTCTGGATCCACCTCAATAAGGATTGATTTCTAAGCCTAAGGAAGAGAAAGTTGTCTCTCAAGGCCGATGGACCATTTAAAGTGCTTGAGAAGATCAATCTTAATGCCTACAAGATTGAACTACTTGAAGAATACGGAGTCTCTAACTCCTTTAACATTATCAACCTCCTTCTGTATACTCCCCAAGATGAGCAATGTGGAGTTGAGCCAGATTTGATCCCAAATCTCAAATAGCCCATAGGGGATGACAAGGATCATGGACCTATCACATGCTCCTGAGCTCAAGGACTTACTCATATGGTTCGCCAAGCTATCTAAGGGGAGTTAAACTCAGAAGAGTAATGCATTCTCTAGTCCGTTCAGCCAAGTTACTTCATTCTCTACCTTATCCAAGAGAGTGCTAAGGTAATTGACGTATGTTCGAGCTAACACCTCCATAATATATCAATCTAAGGCTAAGCACTAAACCCGCATACTACTAACTTGCTACATTGCCAAGGTTAGGCTAATTCCTATGCTAAGTTGACCAGCTGATGCTAACTTGACAATAGACCACCTTCCGAACCAACCCTTCCTCAGTCTAAAACATTTGAGCTGCTAAGCTTAACCTGATTTACTCAAAACCTACCTTACTCTACAAGTAGCATCATTGGGATCACAAAATAGACAGCTGACACACGCCCTATTTTCTGACATTCATATTGCCTTTTTGTAACCAATTTTTCTTTTTGTAACCAAAAAGTTCGATTACAACTCTGCCCTTATAAATTATTCCTTTTCCTTTATTAGTACGAATCTTTTTGTAATTTACACTAACCTAGGACTTATCATAATTGGGTTATATAAATACTTCTAAATTGCAATAGTCACAACAGTTAATGTACCATTTATATTTCAAACATACTCTTGTGAGCTAAGTGTTTTCTCTTTACTCTTATCTAGTCTATTGTAACTGTGGATTAGTGGTGAGTGCCCTCAGGCTATACTTGTATGTAATGTCAAGTGTGACCTAAATTCATATAAGGCGTTGGTACGTCATATACACCTTTAGTACATGAGACCCCTACTCAACTTTCAACTATTATTTAAGCTTCGAATCATCTCCCGATTTAGACCCATCCCCTTGGTTCATGTAATACCAGACATCATATGTTTATTAACGTTGGTGCCTATATTAGCAAGGGAAATAAGCTGAATATACTATTGGTAGAGGAAGATACAGGGGACAAAGTATGAAATATTGAAAAAGAAGAGGACATGGAATCAAGAGACAAGTTGTTGAATTAACCCTTAATGCCCTGAGTGAAGCATGAATCAGGTGTTTGCATTATGCAATCAATAGGGTATTTCCAGAAAAGAAGATTAAGTATCTCAATTAATATGACAAGCTCTCTAAATTTTGTAGATTAAAGGTTGGTTAAGGGTTGAAATACAAATATATTGTTATAATTCTGTTGATGGTCACCTTTTGGCCTAAGGCTCTAGAGGCCTAAGCCCACTTAGGAACTCGATCAACATGATATCAAATCCCTCCCAGCATGAATGAAGATCAACTCAGCACATGTCCTAACTCTACTTGTTTGGCTCAAGTTAAACCTCGAACACTCTAGAGGTCCTTTCTTATAGCCCCCAAGTTTTACCTTCTAGCAGTTAAGAAAGAACTTAGCTACCACTTAAGGAAGCCCTCGGGGAACTTGCTACCAAATGTAGCCAGGCCTATCCTCTTCTCCTCGTCTCTTTCTATCTCCTCATTAAATATTGAATAACCACTTAACACATAACCTACAGACTAACTGTTGGGCTAGGTAGCTACCCTCTACCAATAAGACATGCCCATCCTCCATGACCCTACCAACCAATAGAATGGTGGAAGTCTTTTCTCATATTGACAATACCACCTCCTTGGATTTTACACCAACCAATCTCCTCTTATTACATGTCTGAGTAAGTTAGTCCGCTTAACCTATAAATAGGAGTGAAGCCACTAGGTAAGGGGATCTTTTCAAAACCTCTTAGTAACTCTCATATCCATTAGAACTCAAATACTCTCCCTGCTAATTTGAGTGTCAAAAGGCCTTCACTGACTATGCCAAAAAGGCTTTTTGTAGGTTTACCATCATACATAACTAACAGACCATTAAGAGTTCACCCAGAAGTCATACTCGTAATACCCAATATCACTAAATTCCCTTAAGGGTTACTCATCAAGAACTATGCATCTAAGATAGAGAACTTCACTTAAGTTATGTAAGGGTAAGCATTTATAGCTAAGGCTCATTTGTTGCCACTTGTAGGATGTGATTTAATTTTGAGAATACCTTAGTTACGTATGTTAGATACTATAAAATGGAACTTAAAGCAATTGACTTAGAATTTGTGTAGAATAATGCATGCTACTTGTTAATAAGGGAATAAGAGCAAGTATAGCACATCAAAGAGAAGGAGTCATGATACAAACACTGACGTAGATGGATACTAACCAATGGTATCACACGAACAAAGGGGTAGATTCAAACCATAAGATGGTTTGAAAATTAAATCATAGTTGTGGTTTTTAAGCTAGGTTCCCATGCACCAACTAAGGATGTCACGCACTAATGCCTTACACTAGCTTGAGCCATACTTGATATGATACACAAGCGAGACACAAGGCCACTCGCCACTAGTCCATGCGTAGTAATGGGCTAGATAAGAGTGATTTCGAACATGGGTTTCTCTAATCAAGAATACACATAAGCACAAGAAGGAAATTAAGGGAAAATGCTTTTCTAATATTCAAGGATGTTTCAACCATTATAATTGAGGGGTATTTATATGCACTAATTAGGGTAAATCTTAGGTTACTACAAATTACCAAAAAGATTCCTACTAGAAATGTAAAATACATAATACGTAAGGGAAAATCAGTAAACAAAACAAAAAGGAATATCTTAAGTAAGGACAATACGAATGTTAAAAGGTCAAACACATGCTAACCTCTTAATTTGTGGTCCAAGTAGGTATTAGATGTAGGGTAGAGCCAACTAGGTAGGCAGTAGGTTGGTAGTTAGGCTACTTAAGAACTTAGAAGGTGCTTGTTCAGATTGTTCAAACTTGGGAGCTCAACTTTAGTAGGTTAGCTTGGCATTAGACTAGTGTAGACTTGGATGTTCGATAACTCAGGATCATAAGAGCTTGAGTCTTGGCATTAGTGAGAGTTATTAGTTTCTATGGGAACTTCTTCCACTTGAGAGATTGTGATTTAGTCAAAAGAACTTAAGAAACGTATTAGGTTCACTTTAAGGAACTCCTCTTCCTCTAGGGTCAGGTCCTTCTAGGTAGCGAGTCCTTATGCTCAGGAATGTATAATTGGTCCTTGATTCCTATCATCCCCTCTAAGCTGTTTGAGATTTGGGATAAGATCTTGGTTAACTTCAAGTAGCTCATCCTTAAGGAAGTATAAGCTAAGGTTAGCAATGTTGAAGGAGTTAGAACTCCATATTCCTCCAGTAGTTCTCTATAAGCATTTGAGCTAATCTTCTCAATCACTTTAAACAGTCCATTTACTTGTAGAGACAACTTGCTTTACTTTAGATTAGGGAATAGATCCTTGCTAAGATGAATTTATACTAAATCGCTAGGTTAGAATTCTCTAACCCTTCGTCCTTAGCCTCTTCTCTTAAGCTTAGAAACAACTCAAGTTAAGTGGCCCATGACCTTTTGATCCATTGCTCAGATGGCTTTTAATCTCTCAAATGCCTGTTTATCCTCAAGTCGACTAGGTAAGGAGATCTAGTCAAGTGGAAGATTAAGGTTATATCCATATGCAACTTCAAAGTGTAACTTCTTGGTGACACTATAGGTTGTCCTATTGTATATAAACTTAATTATAGGCAACCATAGGTCCCAATTAACTTAGTTCCTTTCAACTGTAACTCCAAGAAAGGTACCCAAGGTTTAATTAACAACCTCAGTTTGACTATCCATCTATAGGTGGTAAGACGTGCTAAATAACAACTTGGTCCCTCGGTGTTTCTAAAGCATCTTCAAAAAATGGCTTAGGAATTTGGGATCTCAATCTGACACTATAGTCCTTGGCGCTCCATGCAGTTCCATTACTTCCTACAAAAAGAGAAAAGAGACAGCCGAAGCATCATTAGTTTGATTACACAACACAAAGTATGTCATCTTACTAAACTGATCTTTGACCACCATAATGGAGTCTTTTCTCTAGACGTCCTTGGTAACCCCAACACAAAGTTTATACTCAGCTTAGACCATGGTTTTGGGGATAGGCATTGGTAAATAAGGTCCTTATTTTGTTCAGTTCTTAATCTTTCTATAGGTAGTACACGTTTCTAGCACATATTATACATCCCTCATCATTCTTTGCTTAAAGAATCTTGAAGTAAGCACTCCATAGGTCTTGGCCTTTCCAAAGTGGCTAGATAATCTTCCTTCAAATGCCTCGTACACTAGTAATTCTCACATAGAACAGATTAGGATACACAATTTCCCCTTTTTGAATAAGTATCTGTCTTCCTTATGATAGTTATCAATAGCCTGTCCTTCCTCACATTGAGCATAAATTAGACCAAAGTGTGGATCATTAACATACAAATTCTTAATGATAGAGAATCCAAGAAGCCCTATTTAGAGCTCGATTAAGAGTGAATATTGACATGATAGGGTGTTAGCCACAACATTGTTTTTACCATTCTTATACTTAACAACATAAGAAAATCTCTCCATGAATTCAACCCATTTGGCCTATCTCTTAAGTAGTTTTGTTTGACTCTTTAGATACCTCAATGACTTACGATTAATATAGATCATAAGTTCCCTTGGCAATAATTAATGCTGCCAAATAGTTAGAGCTTAGAGAGTAGAATTCTTTATCATACATAAAGTAATTGAGAGTAGCTCCTCAAAGCTTTTCACTATAATAGGCTATAGGTTAGCCCTCCTACATCGATACATCACCTATACCTAATCTAAATGCATTGCACTCTACCTCAAATACTTTGTCAAAGCTTGAGAGAGATAAGACAAGTGCAGCAGTCAATTTCTTCTTCACCTCTTCAAAACTCTATTGTTCCTTCTTTCCCCATCTAAACTCATCATTCTTATTAGATAGCTAGGTAAGCGGTTCCATGATGGTACTAACATTCTTTATGAAGCGACAAATGATGCTAGTCTATGGAAGCTATGGATGTTAGTAGAATAGTTCAGTACTAGCTATTCAATAATTGCCCTTACCTTCTCCTCATCAACTTGAATACCTCCGGCACTTACAACAAAACCCAAGAAAGTTACTTTGGATTGGCAAAAGTCATACTTCTTTATGTTGGCATATAGCTTTTCAACTTAGAGCTTAGAGAAAATAGTTTAAAGATGCTCACAATTCATCTCTAAGTCAAGGTTGTAAACAAGAATATCATCAAAGAAAACAACAATAAACTTTCCTATCAACTCCTAGAGTACATAGTTTGTTAGTCTCATAAATGTGCTCGGCGCGTTTGACAATCCAAACAACATCATGGAGAGTCTTGAATGCGATTTTCCACTCATAGCCCTCCTATATTCTGATTTAGTTATATCCAGACTTAAAGTCAATCCTAGATAAGATTCTTACACCATGGAACTCATCAAGCATGTAATCAAGTCAAGGTATGGGATACCTGTACTTGATGGTGAACTAATTGATAGTTCGGTAATCACACACATTAGTCATGTGCCATCTTTCTCTAGCACTAATAAAGTAGGACAGCATAGGGGCTTAAAGATTCCCAAACATATCCTTTTTTAATAAGCTCATTAACCTGCTTTTGAAGCTCAATAGCTTTCTCAAGATTTAATCTATATGTTGGTTTGTTTGGTAGTGTGGTTCTTGGCTATAAATTAATTGCATGCTTAATTCTTTAGATCAAAGGCAAACCCTTAGGTAGTTTGTCAAGGAATAGGTTAGAAAATTCCTCCATCAGACCTTTCACCTCTATAGGTAGCTTAACATTTAGGGCTTTTAGCTTGAGCATCCTTTAAACCAATAAAAAGGTCGGCACTTCTAGCTTCATCTCCCTTAACAACTTAGCTCAAGTAATCACTAGGGCCTCCTTCTTCGGAGTTCAGCTAAGTTAAGCTAACATAACCTTGACTTGCTTGGAGGATATGGGACTTAATCATACCCTTCTTCCTTTATGATCAAAAGAATAGGTATTTTTCTTCCCATCATAGATTACATGTTAATTAAACATCTATGGTCTACTAAGAAGAATATGTAAAGTGATCATAGGCAACACATTACAAAGAACCTCATCTTGGTAGTTCCTAATACAAATTGGTACTTGCTTGGTCTCCTACGAGGCTCCCTTATCACTGAGCCAATATAGAATGTAAGGTTTAAGGTGAGGTATAGTTAGCAACTTTAATTATTAAACCATAAATGTGGATGCCTTGTTAGTGAAGTTGTCACCATCAACTATAAACTTACATAGCATCCCTTTAACCCTACACTCGATGTGAAACAAGTTCTTACGCTACTCATCATCAAGTGTTGGAATCACTCTCATTACACGCCTCAGTACCATGGTTGCAGGCAAGAAATTACCTTCTTTACTGTAAATAACTTCCTTCTCCTTGGATAAGTCGTCTCATTTAGATTCTTTCGTCTCTTGCACCTCTTCATCAATGCTATCGACTTAGATGGTCTACATTTCTCCTTTTACTATCATTGTTCTTCGATTTAGGCACTAAGCTGCCATGTGTTCAAATCCTTGGCACTTGAAATACTTGATCTCCCTTGTCTTTCTTCTTGAGCTTTGTCTTTTCTCAAATTTCCTCAGGGCTTCTTTTTCCTTAGCTCGAGTAACTGATACAAGTTGGACCTTATTAGCTTTACTTGGTTTCGTCCTTACATGCCTACTTGGAACAGGTCAGCTAGGGGAAACTCAACTAATAGGAGCTCAAAATCTACTCATTCGATGTTGTTATATCGTTTAGGCAACTTGAATAACTTCATCTAATGTGCTAATGTCCCTTGTCACCAAGATATCCCCAATCTCATAATTTAACCTACTAATAAATCTAAAGATAATTCAATCTTTGAGCTTTATAACTTCACAATGAATCATTAGTGTTCAAAATTCTTTTACATAGGCATCAACATTCGAACGTCCTTACCTCAACTCTTGAACATATCCTATAGATAGTAGCTCGATACAAATCTCCTCCTCATCACTCTCTTCATCTCATCCTAATCTCTAACTTTCCCCTTTCCTTCTCTACACTAAGTAGCTTGCAAATTTTTTCACCATAGGGCGACATATCTTATAAATTCTAGCACGACTAGTCTAACCTTGGCATTTTTAGGAACTTTATGACACTATAACTACTTCTCAATTTTATCTACCTAATTAAAGTAATCCTAAACATCACCATTATCAAAGAAGCTCAGGATTTGCCGTTTTAAGGCTTCTACTACTCTAGGAGCTCAGATATTTCATTCTTCTACTCATAATATTCTTCCTCCTCATTACCCAACTCCTCTTTTACCTCTTCTATCTCATCTATTGTAAGTCTTCTTCAAGCAAGTCTTTCTACTCCTCCAACTCGATGGGGTCGAGTTAGGAAATTAGCTTGGCTAAGTCAGCTATTACCGTGCTCGAGTAATTCATTTACTAGGCCTCTGTGTAAATTATCCCTAAGTTGCTGCCTATTGCCTTATAAGGCAATAAGTAAACTCTCTGCCAGGTCAGTATACCTATTTAAATTGTCATTAGCAAACAATGGGTATAACTTCCTTAGTGGCTATGGCTAACATGAGCACCGCTATCAATATCTCCAACAGTCCTATGAACGTTAGAATTCGACATTACTCAATACTCCAATAGACTACTTCGTTCAACCAACTATGACTAAACACTATTAACAACATCCAACACAATTACAAACCAATGAAATCCATACATTTTATTTTACAAGTGCAAAAACAGGGGATAACAGAGCATCTTTACATATAATGTAAAACACTTTTTTCAAAATTTGCTACTTACCACCACTATGAGAGTTTAGATCCCAATGAGATTTCACTTCACACTATGATAGAGCAGTATGCCCATAAGAACATGAAATGATAAAGTCTTACACTTGTGAATGTAGCCAAGCTTTAATACCAAGATGATACAAACACTAACGTGGATGGATAGACGACTAATAGTATCACATGAAAAGGGGGTAAGTCCAAACCGCAAGATGATTCAAAAATTAAATGATAGTTAAGATTTTTGAGTTGGGTTCCTATGCATCGACAAATGATGTTAAGCACTAATGCTTCACACAAGCTCGAGCCACACTTAATATGATGCACAAGTGAGACGTGAGGCCACTTGCTACTAGTTCATGCTTACTAATAGGCTAGATAAGAGTGCTTTTGAACGTGGGTCTCTTCGATCAAGGATACACATGAGTACAAGAAGGAAAATAAGGGAAAATGATTTTCTAATATTCAAGGATGATTCGACCATTACAATTAAGGGGTATTTATATGCCCTAATTAGGGTAAGTCCTAAGTTGCTACAAATTTACCAAAAAGATTCCTGTTAGAAATGGAAAATACATAATACAGAAAGGCAAATCAGTAAACAAAACAAAAAGGAATATCCTATGCAAGGATAGTGCGGATGTTAGAAGGTCAAACGCATGTCAGCCTCTCAATTTGTGGTCTAAGCAAATACTAGATGCAAAGTAAAGCTAATTAGGTCAACATCAAGTCAACAACTCAGTAGCTTCAGAACTTAGAAGACAGTTGTCTAGATTGTTAAAACTTGGGAGGTCAGCTCAACATTGGGCTTGTGTAGGCTTGGATGTTTGATAGCTTAGGATCATGAGAGCTTAAGTCTTAGCACTAATGGGAGTTATTAGATTCTATGGGAACTTCCTCGACCTAAGAGATTGTGATCTAGTTAGACGAGCTCGAGAAACAAATTAGATCGACTCAGAGGAACTCCTCTTCTTCTTAGGTTAAGTCTTTCTAGGTTGCTTAGCATATTAAGCAACGAATCCTCATGCTTAAGAACATGTGATTGGTCCTTGATTCCTACCAAGTTAGCTAAGTTGTTGAAGGGATCTAGAAAGGAAGTTCAATTATGATGTTGGGCTATGCAAGCTCACAATTTTAAAAGACACAACATAAAAAGAGTAGCAACTGTATCTAGCAATTATGGAGTTGCTTGATGAGTTTTACGAACTATTTGAGGGACCACATAGATTATCACCACAACGAGAATGTAACCATAGGATTTACTTGTAAGATGATTTAAAACTGGCCAACTTAAAACCATACAGGCATTCTACAATTCGAAAACCAGTATTAAAGGATCTGGCAAGAGAAATGCCTATGAATAGTGCCATAACCCATTTGCATCTATTATAGTTTCCATAAAGGAAGAAGACAATAGTCGGAGAATGTGTGTAGATTATTGGGAGTTGAATATACAAACCATTAAGGATCTTTTTGATGAATTACATCAGCTTACTTTAGTAAATTAGATTTGAGGTTCAAGTACCATCAAATCTGAATGCATCGCAAAGATGAGTATTAGACAACATTCAAGAATCAGGAGGGGCATTGCGAGTTTTTAGTCATGCTGTTTGACTTAACTAATGCTCTATCTACCTTCCAAGACTTAATGAATCACATATTCGAGCCTTATTTACAAAAGTTTTTTTTTTAGTTTTCTTTGATGGCATATTAGTTTATAGTGCTACAAAATGAATCATGAGAAACATCTTCAAGTGGTCTTTGAAGTTTTAAAGCAAGGGAAACTTTATTTTAAAAGGAATAAGTGCACTTTTACTACGGGTAGATTGAATATCTTAGGCATATAATTACAAGGAATGGAGTGTCTACCAACCCTAAAAAGGTCAAATCATTTGTTGATTGGCCTGTACCTTAGAATATTCAATAGTTAGGGGGATTCTTAGGATTAAGGGGATTCTATAAGAGGTTTATTAGTAGGTACAATAATATAACTAAGCCACTCACCCTTCTTTTGAAGAAAGATCAAATATATTAGACAACTGAAGCTAATACTGCCTTTAACAAATTAAAGGCAGCATTAATAAGTGACTTTATGATAAAGTTATCTAATTATATTAAGAATTTCCTAGTAGAGATGTATGCTAATGGTAAGGGATTTGTGATTAAGTGAACCATTAGAGTTTAAACTATCTTCTTGAACGGAGACTTGTTACATCCAACCAATACAAGTGGCTAACCAAATTGCTAGGCATGGATTACAAAATTCAATATAAAAGTGGTTTAACTAATGTTGTTATGGATGTACTATCTATGAGAGAATGTAGGCTTAGGCTTAGGCTTAGCTTAAGCCTAGGCTATTACACTCTTACAGCAATTAGTCAGTACTTACCCAAATTATGAAGTAGCTAGTTTGATTTACATAATATATTACAAATAGAATAGTAATATCAAATTTAGTTAGTCACAACAAAATGTGACGTATCACTATATCGCATGCACAAAGAATATTCTCTATATATTGTAAACTGAAAAATTTGGAGAAATGCAGAAAAACATTGGTCTCTCTACTATGTTGCCCAATACTTATACATAAGCTATTGGTTGTGCTCAAATTCCATTTTAGAACTGTGCTTCCCTATTTCAAATTGAAGAAGGGTAAAACATTAAGAAGTAGAAATGCATAAGACAATCACATATAAGAGGATTAGCATTTGGAGTAAAGTTCAAATAAGGGATTGAAATTTGAAGTCGTTAAAATAAAAGATCAACATTATGTTAAGTAATTCAAATAAAAGATTGAACTTAGTTACTTGAATGTTCAATCTTTTATTTGAACATAATATTAGACATTGATCCTTTTGAGTGTAATTTTCCTAAAAAAGCGTTTATTTCTCTTTTCTTTATCACCCATTCATAATTTTAACATAATTATGATAAAGACCTTACCTAACTAATGATTACAAGTCTAATATCCTAAAGAAGATAACTAAGAGTCTTGTCTCATATCTCTCTCTTTTTGTTGTTGTTGTTGTTTTTTATTTTAAAACTTTTCTATCTTAGTAATGTTATTTTGAAATGTAAATCTAGAAGACTTTGTAGTTTTGCTTTAGATAATTCGTCCACTTTAGTTATAAGATCTTATCTTGTTATCTCATATGATAACCAATTATATTACAAACTCCATGGACTTTACTTATGATGTACCCTTTGATATAATATATTGATCTTAATTAGAGATATTTGTATATTATAATATTCATATTAAAATGTGAAATTTATCCGTCTCGTAACATGATGCATTTTTTTTTAATAAAAAACGAAACCATACAACTTTGTTTCATATATTTATTATTAAATCCTAAAACCTAAGAGGCAACAACTTTACCACATACCATATCTCAATATAAATACTTTAAGGCTCATAACCAGCTATCAACCAAAATAGTAGGTAATTATTTGCCAAATACACATAAAGTGATCCTCGTAATCAAATAAATATAGGGTAACTCCCATGAAGTCTCAACATAATCTTTGAATACAACCTAACTTCACTACATATTCACTTGTAGTGCTTACTATGTTTATTGTTTGTTCTTCTCCTTGTTATATTGTTCTTGAGTCTTTAGTCATTTAAACAAATCTAATTCCAAAATTCAATTAATGTATTCTTAGTAACAATCATTGTAGAATGGTTATCTTTAAATCTTTGCAATTCTCATCTTTGTTCTTTCTTCAAATATGCTAATATGTCAATATATATACATACATATATATATATATATTATTGTCCATTATTTCCAGTTTTGTTCCTTCTAGAAAGTGTCTATTATTTCTTTCTAATATTTTTATGATTTTCTTTATGCTTGATCATATCAACTTTTATGTTAAGCATCCCTTGTCAAATTAGACATGTTATTTAAATATATCTTCTCTTGTGTACTAGATCTTAACTTGTAATTTTTGTAATGAGTTGTCTTGTATTCATTTTTCTTAAGTAGCTTCATTTCTTTTGTCTCTAAATAAACATTGCTTTTAAACATCTGTCTGTCTTCTACAAATATTAAGCTTTCATTGTCTCCTAAAGGTAATTGATTTTTGACATTTCTTTGCTTCTTTTTCTAGCTTTTGAATCTCCTTTTAATTTGCTGCATACTCAAAACTTCTAGTTTAATCTTTGTTATTGCTTGTCTTATGACATTTTTTTATCTTCTTAAACATCATTCTTCATGTTTTATCTATTTAGATTTTTCTTTTCTTCTTAGTGAAACCTCAGTTGCTTGAAATTGGTATAAGTTAGGATGTTTGATATGATTTAGAGCTTTTGAAAAATTTCGCTTGACTTGAACCAAACTTTAATATGAGGTTATAAAAGTTAGAAGAAAAGTCCTAATAAGGTTTATTTTCTAAAATAAAATATATTGAATATTTAATTTCAATAAAATATATTTTTATCAATATTGTTTGATATCTATCAAGAACTCAAAATTTAAGCTTTAAAGTATAACAAGCCTATAGAGATAAATTATTTAAATTATAAAAGTAATACTTTGGAGTTGAATAGTATATAGTGTAATTATATAATCAGACTATATATACTATACGTACCTGATATGTATATATATATTAATGGATAAAATATGTATTAAATCATAAAAAATATTAAACAAACCTAATAACACTCACAACTAGGCATGGCAAGGAATATGGGAATAACCAAGGTGAGCTATCAAATTAAGATTAAGCATAATATATTAATATTAGAACAAAATATACACGAAAGGGACACTTTAACATAACTTTTTGCTTTTCCATCCAACCCAACTACTTATAAATAGGGACTTGGACTAAATTTTCATTCATTTAGCAACATTAGGATAGAAGAAACACTCTAAAAAATTATGCATTTAGTGAATATAAAAATTAGGAAAAAATATTGGAACATACAAGGGATATACGGTTCCTATGGCTTTGCAAGACCTGACAATGAATGGCTTAGGGGTTAAATAATAGGTGGCGAAGGAAGGTGCTTTGACATATTTGGGTGACTAGAGGGTAGTTGAACCACTGTCTGTCGATGAGTCCAATTTCCTACCCAATTTTTATTTAATTATTAAAATATTAAATTAAGTAAAAAATTTATGAAAAATTGTTTTTTAGAGTTATTTTGCATGTACTTTAATGTGGTAGTTTTATTTTTAAAAAATAATGATGATTTATAGTATTTATTTAACAAAGCATTCTATTTTAGCAAATTTTAAACTAATTTTTGAAAATAATAAATGATGTTTTTTTAGATGGAAAATTTTGTACAACTCCTCATATTATTTACTAAATTGTAGTATCAAGAATTTTTGGAAATCTCCATGTTTACTGTTTGTTATAGTTTTGGCTATTGCTAGCAATTTTTCAAATTAAGAGGAATAATTAGTTTTGAGGTAATTTGTGATTAAAATCAACATGTAATGATTTTTGGTGAGTTTTAACGTTATTATATAGGTTTTATTCTAATCATAGAGATACATATAATTATTAACCCATTTTTAGTTAATTTTTGGCAAAATTGAGCTAAAATTAACATTTTTACAAATGTTCTATAATATGTTAATATAGTACTTTTCACATCCAAAACTTCATAATTATAATCTTCTGATTTTAACATATTTTTGTGGATTTAATTGAATACATACACTAATTAATGAGAATTTTCTTACTATTTATGTATATTTTGTTAAATATGACAAATAAGGTAATTCATATTATCGACATTATAACGAAGGAAGACTTAGCTAATATTAAATCTAATATGTCCTTTACAAGTCTTTACTTGGGTTGATTAAGAAGTGGGAATTATATAAGTAAATATAGTAATTTGACCAAATCAGAAGAAATATTAGCTAGAGGGTGTATATAGTAGCTTTTCTATATATTAGTTGAAGACTAAACTAGGGGATGAGACTAAGATTCTTAATTAGTTAAGATTGAGCATGTACATTAGATAGTGTTCATTTAGGAACTTTAGAATTAGTTTGATTCTGAGGATAGTTTAGAGATGAATCAAAGGAAGTCTTAAATGGATATCTTCTAAAGAATAATCTTAAGTCCTAAATCCTAAGTATTAGTAAGTTGTTAATAAGTTGGAATATACAGAAATACACAATCTATAGTTAACTTTGGTACCACTTATCATTATTAGGTGAAATAGCTGAAGAGGAGCTATAGGTTCAAGAATAATGTGGAAACAATCAATAGGTCTTGGTAAGTAGATGTGTGTGTAAAGAGTATTACTATATCTACTCACTAAGGAGTGAATACTCTTATTTGTGGCTATTGTGACTATTTGTGTGCCGATTGATCTTGCTATGTGATAAGTTTTGTGATGTCTTACTTTGTATATCTAACATTGGTTGAAATGTACTTTGATGATATGCTATTATATGAAATTATGCTAACTTGAATAAAAACTAGGTACTAACCCTACCTCCTAAGGTGTTCACTTAAGTGAACCTAATACCAAGATATTATAGATGAAAAAGGAAATGGAGTGAAGTAAACATTTAGCTTAAAAGGTAAATTGATAAGCTTACTTGCATTACTTAGTAATCATTTGAGATGTGGTTCATCTACTCATAACATGGTACGAAAAGGACCTACAGGTTAGATTTTCAAAACTTATAATTCTATTGGGATAATTTTTGAATTGAAAAGTTGGGTTTTCGTGCATATATTTCTACATTAACCAATGATGTTAACCACATTTTGTGGTTAATGCTAAGTTGAATTATTACTAGCTTCCTAGATATATTATCTAGATGCTTGGATTAAAGTTAATCAATCAAATGAATGTTTGGTAGGGCTAAAATGTCGGTATCGATGTATGTCACATGCATTAGCATTACACACATTGTTGCATTTCCCTTCAAATGGCTAGGTGATATAACTTAACGTGGTATTTGTTATGCCTATGCAATGTATTTGGTTATGTTGCTGCTTGTTTATCCACTTTCATTAAGCTTACAACAAGCTGAAGGTATAAAGTGTTTTACTCTCATGTTAAGAAGTAAGAACTAGGCACCAGTGAGGGATAGGCTTATTAATTGAAGTACAATAGGGACAAAGATGTTTTATTCTGTTAAATTAAGTTTACAACTTTTGATCTTTTAGGTCTATAAATGTGTATATATTTGTAACTCTACAATTTAAAGCTGAACTCTTTTAGAGCGCTGAATATATAAAGTAAGGTTTATTAATACAATCATGTATAGTTAGAGTAAGTGTACCTATGTAGTGTTATATCCTATGCTATATAAAGGTATGACATTTCTTCACCTTATAATTTTAGTTTTGCTTTCGCTTTGTGTCTCCTCATTTCTAGTATATGATTTCTTTTAGATTTTGAGCAATACATACTCTAAGCTTTCCCTTTTCTTTTTCTTTTTTTTTTTTGTTAAAATTAGGATTTTGGATTTCATGAAATATATCTTATTCTATAGACCCAATTTGATTAGAAACATTAAGCATATATATTTTATTATTATCAAAACACCTTGTATGAAAGCTCTAGCAATCTTTTTCTTTTTTATGATGACAAAACACTTACCTAAAAATAATTTGAATTGTTGTGAACATAGCTGATAATTCTTACTTCTGATATATTATTGCTTCTACATAAACAAATTCATTTTTTCGAGTTCTAATTTATTCAAATAATTTGTTATTTTTTTTTTAATTTTTATATTTTAATATATAATATTATTGTTCTTTAAAAACATATTTTAAAAATTATATATATAATATAATAATTTTCCTGATATAAATAAATAAATTATGTAATTTCAAAATAATTAATCTATCGTTTTCACATTCAATATTATTAATAATTATTGTTGTATATAAATCATCATTTAGAGAACACAATCATAAAAAAATGTCATGAAATAATATATCAGTTTGCAATAACTTAATCCAACCAAACATAAAATGTAGACCATCAAATAGCATGTATACTAAGTAAATAAATTGAGTTTTTTAAGAAATAAGGGAATCTTGATTTAAAAGAACTTGATTTAGGAATTTGTTTGGGACCATTGAGAAGTTTGTTGAAATTCAAGAGTTCTTCACCGATTTTTTTCGAGGAGTTATCCATTTTCTTTGTATCACCTTAGCTCAATTGTTCTCTTTATTTATTTTGTTTATTTGATTTGATTTTATTTGATTATAGTCATTTTAGTAACAAAATTATAAGTTACACAATTGACTTACTTACTTTATGCTCTTGATGTACACATTGCATATATATATATATATATTTACAAGTTTTTCATTTGTCAAATTGTTGTTGTTACTATTATTGTTATTGTTGTTGCTGTTATTTCTTCTATTATCTTACCATAAGTTCCAAAGAAAGAAAAAGAAAAGCAAGTTTCTTTTTACCTTCTTTATTGATATAAATTACCTTATCAATCAAAGTTTCTTACTTCGCAAGAGTGAGTGGAGTACTATTTAAGCTCCTTATTCTCCTAAATGAGCGAAGTACTGTTCAATCTCCTTGCTCCTTAAAAGAAAGTAGAGTACTACCTGAGCTCCTCATTCCCAAGAATGAGAAGAGCATTATTTGAGCTCCTTACTTCCCAAGAGTGAGCATAAGTCAT
Source organism: Lumnitzera racemosa (assembly GCA_024138005.1). Taxonomy (NCBI): domain Eukaryota; kingdom Viridiplantae; phylum Streptophyta; class Magnoliopsida; order Myrtales; family Combretaceae; genus Lumnitzera; species Lumnitzera racemosa. Next base: position 68,262,046 of record JAMXBC010000006.1, read on the forward strand.
GTACAAGTCCTCATTTTCTAAATAACCTACTAGTAAAATGATTCCTTGAAGGGTAGGTTATTACGTAATATGTATTCACCGTAAATGTATATGAATGCTATGTCATTGTTATTTGGGTATGTTATTATTATTATCTCTTACCTTTAGTTTTTAGGTAATGATAATTATTATTTTTAGCAATTTTTGGTAATGCTCACACCTTTAGATATTGATCGATACAAACACTTATATATTACCTATTTGATTAGTTAGTTATAATTGTTATTATTATTTATTTGTTCCCTTTATATTCTCATTGTGACTAACTAATAGTTTTTTTGCATATATAAATATGCATAGATGTATTGATATTACTATTATTTAGTTGGTTATTAATTTATTCATACATGTTCACATATGTAACTACTACTCTTATTTTAGTATCTATTGATAAACATTGTTGCCATTTTATATATTTAACCATTCACTTGTGTGTTAAATAGAAAAAGCCATTCACTTGATTCTACATGTATATATACTGGTCATTTAGTAATATTATCAGTTATTAATTTTATAATACTATCAATGTCACTAACATTAGTTATTATCATCATCATCATTGTTATTAGGAATATTTTTCTTTATTTTTTTAAAGACTGTATACAATCAACCTTATACCAATTGATTGGTCAATTATTAAAAAGGCCAGTTTCTAACAACTAACCCTTCCTAAAACTCGAATGAGAGGAACATTATTTTAAAACCATTTTTTTCTTTGCTAAGATCAAATACCCAACTTTTCTAAAGCATTTAAGATATATTTTTCCATATCAACTCGCTTTTAATAATAAAAAATATATCTTTCTTTTAAATTTCAAAACTTTTCTATAACCAACTTCATACCTTCATAAATTAAATCATCTTCCCACTATTCCTTAACAAAAGAGTTGCAAAACATAAACATCACTTCTTCAACTCCTATTGATTATAAAATTCCATTCTCTTAAAATCCAATAACAACCTTTAATTATTCACCAAAAAAAAAATAACCACATTTAATTCAAATAATACCTTTTTTCCAAAAAAATTAATCGTCAATTCTCCTTCAATAATTAAATAAGGAGCAAAATGAAATTACTTTGAAGATGAATATCAACAAAAACCAAAAACTACGATGTGCTCCACAAATTAAATTTAAAATTGTCAAACTCTCATAAAATTCAAACTCAAGCATCAATTAAAGAAAATTTTACAATTATTGCATTTGATTGCCTCTTGATCCACTCAAAAGATCTTTGCCCTAATTTATCTATATCTTCGCTACTTACCTAAATAACTCTTTAAGAAAAAACATAAAAGTTAGGGTCTGGTTGACAAAAGGATGGAAAAGAAAAAAGGTTAAACATACCTCTAGGTTTGACCTTTGCTTGAAATCTTATTCGATGATAGATGTTGATATTATGAGGTAAGGGCTAAGGTTAAATTGCCTACAAGCAATTATTCTCCAATTAACTACATTGGGCTTTTCCTAAATGATGGCCTAAGAGGCTTTGTTGTGAGCGTAGCTTACCTTACAAAGGAGCAACAAAGTGTAATTTAATTATATAATAAATTGGATTTATTTGAGACCCGATTTTCGACCTACTACCTGATACTTAGAGCAACGGACCATTTGACATAGGAAGTATAGCAAAGGCAAGTAATAAAGAAAAGCCATTAAGAGAAGTTCACAAAATAAGTTAAGTCAAATGGCCATACCCAAACTATTTGGTATCGATGTAAATTACGGTGTTTTGAATAATTTAGGGTCTTTAAATAATTTTGTTTGAATTGAGCCAAATTTTAATATAAGTTTATAAAAGTTAGACAGATGGTCTTAATAATATCAATTTCCCAAAATAAAGTGACTATAATATTTAATCTTAATAAAATGCATTTTTACCAAATACGATTAGTAATTATCGAAAACTCCAAATTAGAGTTTTGAGTTATTATTAAACTTTAGAAATAAATTATATACGTAATAAAATTTCTATGGGAAATAAAATAACATATGGAATATATACATATGTGTCGTGTGTAATTTATATATACATACTTGTAATTAATTAAATACTTGAAAATAGCACTTTAGGTCGAAATAAGCTAATTAAATTCATAAAAGTTAATAAAAAAAAATACAAAGGACATTAAGGCAATTGGAAATCATTCTAATAGGTGTGAGGCTTCAAATGGATAGGTGTTAGAGATAAGGAAGAGAATTTCATGCAAAATACAAGCTTATAATTTTGGAAGAGAGAGAAAAGAAAATTCATTCATCAATTAAACTCTAAAAAATAAAAAAATTCTCTTCGACAAGTCATACATGCAAATCAAAATATAGGAAAACTTAGAGTGGGTTAAAAAGATCAAAGAAGGAAATTTTGGAAAAATAGCAAAATCAATACACAAGTCGGGTGGTTTAGTTATTTGTTGAAGTAAGGAGTTGTTGGCATGAATCAACCCCACTACCACAAGGAGTGGCCCATGCCTAAACCAGTCGACAATGGTGGAGGAGTAACTGGTGATCGGAGCTCCATTTTCCAGTGAGGTCCATTTCTAGTCCAATTTTGTAAAATTTTGTAAAAACATAATGAGTACTCAAAAAATTATGAAAAAAATTATTCCTATATATTTTCGTATATAGAATCTAGAAAAAAAAAAGTCATTTTGTACAAATTTAGTGGTGGTAATATACATCCTTAAGAAATTGGAGAAATTAAACAATTTTTTATATTGAAATAAATAGAGCTAACGATGTAATTTCAACTTTGAAATTTTTCTATAAACTACCTTATATTAATATTGAATTGCAATGAAGAGATTTCTAGCAAAATTATTTTCGAAATTTTTATGTGATTTTTTATCTCGAAATTAGGTATTAAATTGTGTTTTAGTATAAAAATAATCTATTTTCTTAACAACCTCATTGGAATTCTAAGTAGAATTAGTTAATGAAGTGTTGGTACTATTTTGGGATGGTTAGGTTGAGTAATAAAATGAGGAGTTATAAAAAATTGTAGTTTGGTCTTTAAATGTAAGTAAATCAACTAAGTTTAAGACATTAGTTGAAGGTAGAGGGTAACTCAGATGTTCTAAGAATAAATTTTGCACTCTAATGATACTCAAAGAATAAGTCAAAGGTAAAATTTATGAGTTAAATGAAAAACAAGGGATTTAAAAGCTTGGTCAAATGTTGTTTCTCTTAAAGACCTTAGAGATAATAGAGTTAGATGATAGTTTAGTAAGGAACTCAAAGTAGAGAAACTTAGAAGCTATGACAGAGAATAATACTAATATTATGAATGACTCTTATGACGCTCAAATAGTAACTTAGAGGATTTTCGACTAAAGGAAATGCCTATAGAATCACTCAAAACTAAGCTTAAAGGGTATATATTGAAGAATCTTGATGATGTACCAACTTTGGAAACTGACTCAGAGGGTGAATCTATGGTGAATTTCAACACTCATATGTTTAGATATAGCTTAGAAGCTTTTGCAGTTGAATCCTATAATAGTATCTCAACTCAAGAAATAGTTTAGAAGGTAACAGAGGTAAAATAAACTTATATCACCATTATAAACTTCCCATACTTAAGGCATAAAGTAATAACTTAATGACTAACCAACTTAATTCTAATATGGATGAGTAAATTAGTAACATTTCATAATTTATATGCAAAAATAAAGTACTACATTGAGATAGATATGGAGGGATTACCAATGAGAACAAGTTAGCAAGCTTAGTTAACAAACAACTAAGTTCCAAGTGGATATTTGTGTATGTTCGAGTAGATTTATGCCTACTCCTAATTTTGTGTACTATATGATGTTTTGGCTTAGCTAAACTTGATTTCAAGTTAATGCGCTATTCTATGAACCATATGGAGCTACATGTTATAATTGTTGCTAATTGAAAAGTGACATGATATTAAACTTAATTGTTATGTTGGTGCTGACGAATGCATATGTGACATTTGCTAGTCTTGCGAAAAAATCTAGGGATTAACTCTATCTCATAGGGTAATCACCTAAGTGAACCCGATATTGAGATCCCAAAGCTAACAAAACTATGAAGTAAAGGTTATGTAACAAATGATGAATAAGTCTACTTGGATTTGTTAGGTTTTGCTTGACATGCAATCTAATGCATTCATGGTACAACATAATACAAAAAAAGACCTATGAGTCAAGTTTTCTTAAAATTGAGATATTGCTAGATCGGTTTCCATATGAATAACTGGGTTTATCAAGTGAAATACTTAACCTGTAAAAGCTAAGTCTTTTAGCATATAGAGACTGCATTATATCTACTAGGTTAGCTATATGTTAGATTATCCAACCACTTTATGTGGTTATTGCTACGTTGAAATGTTTGCTAGGTTTTTGGATATATTATCTAAACGCCCAGTTTGAGTCAACCAAACCAAATGAGTTGCTAGGTTAGGTTAGGATATCGGTATCGATACATGTCATGTGCATGAGTATGGTACACTCTTGTCACATATGCATTACTTGGCTAGAAAATTATAAGATAACGTAATTAAACTAACTACTTGAATGATGTGCCTGTTCTGCTATACTTGTTATACGTTTGTTCACTCTCACTTAGCTCGTAGTAACCAGGGGGATAAGCTTCCCTTATCCTCAAGTTATGGGTAAATAGATAGATGAAGGTCTCAAAGTAATAAGGAGACTTAAAAAACTCTAGCTGAAGATAGGTTCTTAAGAGAAGTTGTTAATTACAGGATATGGCTTGAGTACATGAAGATAGCTTTTCAGAAAATAGTAGAGCATTACACTTTTACCAAAGGTTTAGTATAGTTATAGTAGTTTAAAAACATATATTTGTAAAAAGAGTTACTATGTTGCATAAAAATGTATAACTGTAATACTTTGAGCATGGTTCACTAATATGGAAGCTTTTGCTATTACTGGTCATATTGAATGAAAAATTATTTGAAAGTAATTGTTTACATAACAAAAGAGTAGGTTAAATATATATTTTGTCTTAGTATTAACTCAAGGATGGCAATAATGAACCATCTTTAGGTATTAAGAATTTGAGAAAAATTTTTAACTAAACACCTAGTAGGTGGAACATTACAATTTATATCGTGAGAATTTGCTTATTTGCTACTAACAACAATTTATTTTGTTAGAGAATTTTATTTATAAACTCTAGCGCTTAAATCATTAAAATATATATGGTCCAAAATAAACTTACTTTTGCTTAAAATACACACTAGTTTAAATAATTTACATATGATTTTTGAATTTAACAATTTTTATAACACTTGTTAGGCATTGATGATATGAAAATATTAGATGAAAAAGAAGAAGATAATAAATTATTTCCATTTGTCCAATTTAGCACCATTTCTTTTTAATTTATATTAGTTTTTTCATAATATATATATTATTCTAGCGGTGAATTTAAATATTGGTATTTCTACACAATTTAACCAGCTTAATTTAATGTAATGATGTTGTACAAGGAATATATGATTTACTTTATTATATTTAATTAAACTTCACTTTGGTTTAGACTTTCATCGTATGGTAAATTGCTATATTTGATGGTTTCAATAATTTGTTTTTACAAACTTTGATTTTGTGACATCAATTATAATAATATTTACTTTTAAAATTTTCAAATTGAGGATTAGGTTCAATCAGTAGATGGTCCATACATGGTGAAACACATTTATTAACAAAGTCAAGTTACAAGTACTTTTCTAATACGACTTTCAAACATAAAGGCATTTAGGCCTATACAAAAATACAACTTATCAACACAAATATTGAACTTATTTTTTATCTTATATTTTTATTTATGTCTACACCTTATTACTTATCTTCTATCTATTATATTGAACCAATACTCCTCTTTTGGTTGCATAACCTCCAAAAATAAATTTTGTTCATGACATTCCTTATAAAATATTTCTCCCATCTTCTTTTCCCTTTCATAGTTAGTTAAGGATTTTCAAGTTTCCCACTCTCACTTGCAATTGTCCTAAAATAAAGCCTTCTCTTTATAAACAAACTAAAATAATACACCACTTTAATATACTCTATGCAATCAAATTATAATAATATACATTAATATAGTAATAATAATATAAAATGACTATTATATAGTAAAAGGACAGATCGGATTTTTACGAGAAATCATTCTGTGAATTAGGTAATTGAGGGAATGCAAGGAAAAATCTTATTAAAAACTTGTTCAAAGATGAGATTGAGAATGAAGGGAAGAAAATTCTTAATTTCTACTTGATTTAGGCTTTAGGGTTTCACTAGATACATAAATTAGGAGAATGTCTTCAACTTTCAAAATTTATAAATTTGACCTATTAGCATTAGATTTAGCTTGTGGATCCCTTTGAAAATTTCATTTTCTCTTCAATTCTAAATATTTGTGTTTGATATTCTAAAATGGTTATTACCATTTATAGTGCCCTTTTTTTTTTCTTCAGATAATGTTATATATTTTAATCTCTAGGGTATTTGTATTCATTTTCTGTGTTTTTTATCTTAATTTAGATGATACTTCTAAGTATGCTATTTTATATAAAATGTTGACCAGAGGTAAGTGGAAATATATGCTCATGTTTAATATGCAAGAGACAATGAGACATAAAAAATGATTCAAACATAGGGCCATCTATATTAACGCTCAACCATAACTCTATTGAGATACTTCTTGTATTAACTTTTTTATGAAAGAAAAGTATCGCTCAAATAACCAATTTACGACTACGTTTATACGAGAGCAATTTTAAATTATGTCATCACTTTATTGGAGGTTATTTGAAGACATGTTCTAATATCTATCGTCTAATATGATTGCTCCTCTTGTGATATTTGTTAATGGATTTAGATAAACTACATTAGCTATTTAAGCTGATAAGGAATTTTCTTCTTGTATGAACTATAGGTGTTTATGTATCTTAAATGCACTATTCTTAAATGTTCAACCTTCTAGGAAAGAAAGAATGCCTAGTCATCTAAAAAGTTTTGAAGTATGCTTCTATGTAACATGTTACTTCTAGAAAATATATTTTTTATGAAACATTTTATATAAACGACAAGATTTTCTAGAAACAAATATGAGACTAAAGTTGTGTAAAACTAATGAAAGCAAGATTGCAACCAATAGCTGAAATCAATTTTACAGTCTGCACTAAGAAAGTAATCTAAGGTAGAAATAGTATCCTTGAGTATACGGTGGAAATTAGACCCAATAAAATATTCATGGAAGGATTGCATTACTTTTTCTAGTGCAATTTATGCGACATTTTAGTAACTTGATACACAAATCTCAATAAATTATTTGGAATCCATCCTTTGAAACAACATCCAAAACTTATGAAACTAGCTTATAGAATAAAGTTATCAATTATACCAATGGTAGATTAAATGATTCCATACTCAACAACAATTATGATTCACAACATCTAAATAATAAAGTGTGAAAGAAAACTTATAGAGAGGAAAAGAAATAAAGTAGTAAACGTACATGGGAAGTAACTTGGGCGCTTTGAAAGCTCTGGGAGTACAAACAATATTACGTGCAACCAAATTATCCTCGTTTTTCATTAAAAAAAATCTACATTTCTAAAATCTAAGTATAATGAGTCCACTGCCTTCTCAACTTACAACTAGTTAAAAAAAAAATTAAATTAAATACATGTGAGAGTGTAGCATAAAGATTTGAATTTTTAATCACGTGAATGTGAGGAATGAAATAGTATGAGTCTTGTAATGTTACCTCTTAAGAAAATGAGCTATCATGGTATATATGAAGATGGCAATACTTATGGAAATTTCTAAAGTGATAAAAATAAGATAAGTAACTTTGTGCTTATGAGTTATATTTCCATTTCTATATTGACTTTGGTTCCACCTTTGGTCAAACCTAGTTTGACTAATAGATCCTTGACCTTCTCGTATGTTCTAGTCAATCTACTAGTTCAAGTTTGACAATATTGATTAAAACTTATAATCCTAGTGACAAAATTTTTTATTTGAGAGATTCTTGGATCTTGATTTGATCCTAACCATATCTTTTGATTGAAATGGAATGTTTATTGTGCAATAACAAGACTCTTTCCTTTCTTCTTCTTCTTTTTTTTTTTTCGTTTTTGTGTTACCTTAATTCTTTAAGTTGATTCAAAAAAGAAAAAAAAGTTATGATAGAAATTTGCACTGGTCATAAGTAAGAAGGCATGGGATTTTGTTTGATAGAACTAAGGAAGATAAATAATATTAAACAAAAAAAGTGTACCTTTTATTTTAATGTATTTCTATTCATTTTTCACACCATTCAAATTGTATTTTTTTAGTAGTTATCTTTCATATGTGTAATTTAATTTAATAATTTTTTTCATATTTCAAATTATTTCACCTCAATATATTTACCTATTGTACATATAATATGAATGCACATTTATTAGCTATACTATATATGATAGGTATTCACTTTTTATGAGATAGAGGTAATGGAAATACCTGTACTTTCAATTTTTAGTAATTTAGTGTCTAAGTTTTTATTTTTTGCAATTTAGTATTTTTTCTTCAATTTGATTTCAATTTAGTATCTTCATTAATGACAAAATTAGCTACTGTTACAATTTTTTATATTTTAGTGTCTATTTTAGTTACGATTGAATTTTAGCATCTATACTTTAGCTTTCATACATTTTAGTGTTTGTTAACTTGTAAATTGTTTAAAAAGTATTTTTTAATCTTTATTCTAAATATATTATTTTAAAGAGTAAAATAATTGTTTATATCTAATGATTTCAACTATACATAACTTTTACATGTAATATCTAGTTTTAGCAAATCTTATATTGATAGAATTTTGATGTATATAAGATTTATTATGTGTTTTAGAGACATGAATCGAGTAAAATTTTATAATGTTAATGGTTATAACTTATAAATCAAATGTGTTTGGTTTTACAGCATGGATTTATAGACTTACCAAATAATATATCTCTATATTATAATATTTTGTTACATAATAATGATTTTATAACTCTTAATCTCATAACTTATAAATGGAACATTATATGACTGCAACTATATAATAATTGGAAAGTTTATGTTATCAACTATCTACAAAATATCATTTTAACTCAAAATTATATAACTAAAAAGCATCCTTTTCTTAGGTATATTTATCTAAATCTTTTATATTTTTAATATTTTGAAATAATGAACCATCAGGATAAAAAGAGGAAATAGTTAAAGGAAAATTTTATAATCCCTTTAAGCTTTTCTTGTATTAATTTTTTACTTTTATAATTCTTATGTTTTCTTGTATCTCTCTTATATTCTTTTGTAATAGTCCATATATAGGTTGTAAGTGCTATTAGTGAATTTTGGGATGAGGAAAAATCCTACAAAAGAAAATAAAATGCTTGGTACCGGAGTCAGTATAGTAAGGCGACTCAATATAGTAAGTATGTGAATAATGTCAGAGAACTCTTATAAAGTTTCTTTCTGGTATTTACAGATGATTGTAGTGTTTAAAGCAGTTGTCGGAATAACCGTTAAGACACGTGAAAACTTTTTGACTTGATATCTCCCCTAATATGTAGGGATAGCAGATAGTTATGTAATATAATTTTGCTTATGATAGCTGTTTGCGCCATATACTTGAATTTAAACCAAGAACGCTTTTTATACTTGGCATAAATGCCGTATGTCATCTATCCAGTACGAATACCGAGAAAGTCGCTTACCCGGCATCTCGACTAATAAAAGAACAAGCATCAAATGAACGAAAACAGATTATCAACCATAAGTGTTTTCTAAATTTTGTGATTTTCCATGCAATTGACCTTAATTTTAAGAATTTATTTATTTTTATCTTAATTGACTATTATATTTTGTAAACATGTTCTTTATTTTATAGTATTACCGAAAATTTTGTAATATCTTCATTATTTGCAAATTTTTACCCATCTTAATGTAATTGTAAAATTAGAAGATTATAATGATTATAAATTCTTTAAAACTTTGTAATGATTATAATCTAAAAAATCATATTATTTTTTAGAAAGGTAGAAAAATTAAAAGAGTCAACAAGTTTGCTTTAGAAAAAAGGCAATTTTTAAATGTATGATTTTAAGTTAAACTAACAATTAAATTGAATTTTTCAATAGTTAAAGTTTCTAGTCATATAATACCTATTTATAAGTTATGGAATTAAAAAAATAAAAAATCAATATTGGAGTAGTGCAGCGACATAATAGAACATTATGTGATATGGATGTGTAGTCATAAAATTTGCATTTTAAGGCTTCAAGACTAAATGATATGTGGTTTGCATGTTATTATCAATTTAGATCTTCATGTATTAGATCTTATTTTTATATAAAAACATGTTTTATAAGTTTCTGAATAATATAAAGTTTACAAAAATAGAATATTGTATGCAAAAATCATGCATGGTAGAGAATGCTGGGGCAAAAATAATTATTTTAATTTTCAAGATAATTCGTTAATTGAGAAAAATTAGACATTAAAGTATATATATTAAAATATAATTTTTTGCCATAGTCATTAAAATATGATTAGAAACTAAAGTTTTAACACTAAAATGCAAATAAATGTAACGTATTGTTAATTTCTTGTTGACAAAAATACTAAATTAAAACCAAATTAAAAGTAGAAACACTAGATCACAAAAATAAGAGTTTAGATATTAAATTGCAGAAAACTGAAAAAACAAGTACTTTTTTCACATTTTACCTAATAGTGGTTTCTACCGTTCAAGTCAAGCATAATAAAATGTCTGGAAAATGAAATTGAAATATTTATTTAATTTATTCAGTTTATTTATTTGGTACATTAGAATGGATGGGAACAATTCGGACATGTATACGAATTTCCATGAAAGGTTTTTTTCGGTTTTAAGGAACATGAATTTAGCGACAGAAGAAGATAAGAAGGATTAATAAAAGAGTAAGAACTCTTCCCTGGTAAAGCAGCGTGGGTTTTGTAGATGAGAGAGAGAGAGCGGACTTTGTTTTGATTTTGCTTTGCTTTTCATGAGGCTACACAAAGGGTGGAGTGTTAACGCCGTTAAAATATTAAACGGCCACCATCTTCTCGTGTTTATAGGACCCACACAACCAAGTAAGAACAAATGCTGTTTCTAATTTTTTTTTTTTTATTAACTATTTTTTTTCCCTACTGTACCCTTCCATTCCATTTCCTTTCCTTTCCGTTCTTTTCCGTTCATTTCTTTTATTTTCTTCTCCCTTTCTTTGTCCAGAATTTCAATTCCAAATTTCTCTCTTTTGAGAAAAGAAAGAAACCAAAAATTTGTTTCTCCGAATATCTCTCTGGCGAGAATCGGAATCTCGCTGGAGACTCCATAGATTCCGGTCAGGACATAAGACGAATGAAGATGGTAATAATTAAATAATAATTGATTTGAAAATTTTCGTTTTCTTTATGATAAAGAAATCGGAAAACACACAACAAGAGGAGGGAATATGGAGTTTAGCAAAAACGTTAACGTGCAATGCAGGGAAAAAGGAATCGAAGAAGATTAGGTTTTGGAGGATCTTGCACGGCACAGATACAAAAACCCTCCCTTTCCTTATGCCGTAATCTATTCGATTTCTCCTTCTTAATCCATTCCTATGTTTAAATTCGATTACTCTTTCTCTCTCTCCTTCTCTCTCTACTCTCAAATTCTCTCACTTCTAACGGCAGGTGCGTTTTGTGGTTTCGATCGTTTAATTTTAAGCCGAAAGTTCTTGCCTTTTATGTAAAATCTGTCGAATTTTGAAGTTTACTGTTATATTGTAAGCTGAATTGGGGGTTTTGAGTATGGATTTCGGTTTAGAGGTTTGAAATTCAGCTTAAAGTTTATTGCTTGTACCTTCCTACTAGCGATCTCGTTGATTTTTCGGTGAATTTAGTTGGAAATTCGAGATATAGCTTTAAATGATTTTTTTCTTTGACTGTTTGAATTTTTTGGAGGGGCTTATGCTGTGATTTTTTACAATCGTTATGTCTACGTTTGAGATCTTTGGTTCATTTATTGTGTAAATGATTGTTTTAGGTTTAAAGTTGTCCCTTTGACTTTAATTATTGTTATCATTTGTATTTGAAGTTACAGAATTAGTGTGTGCTCTTTGAATTATGAAAAGCTTATGAAAGTCGGGCCATCAATATCTGGCGAAGGTGAAGTAACGAAGTACCTTGTCTAGAGTAGTAGAATTGGGATCCTCGTCATGCCATCACCGGTTATGGACCTGAAGGGATTTTCGTCCTCATCTCGTTTCTCTGAGGAAACGCTTTTCTCTGGCGAGGTATCGATTGCTCGTGGTTTTAGTCCATTGGGTTCCTATTCTATGTCAATAGCAATTTAGCTGTATATTTTTAGTTGGTTTTGTGTATTAACTATTCAGTATTTTGCTGCGACCTTGAATATTTTGTCTTTGTGGTTGTCAGTACATTGTTTTCCATTTCTTGTAGTTTGATCCTTAAGCTTGTGTTTGCAGAGGCAGGTCGGGTTTTGGAAGTCAGACACCTTGCCTGATCAAAATGGTCAGTGTTTAATATGCACAATTGGCACGGTTATTATGGTCCCTCGCAGCAAATGAAGTTGGTTTCTTTTGACAGCCTGGATGTTGCATTTTTTTTTTCTCAGTTCATCTGTATTCTCTTTTATGGTTTTCCACAGCACTAGTAAACTTAATATGATGCTGCTTATAAGTTGGTTTGAACTTGGTTTTGGAGTCAGAATATGATCTTCTCTGCTCTGATAAGCCCTCTACTTTGAAAGTTGTTCATGTTTATGTACTTTTCAACATGAGTCTCTTCCTTTAGAAGCTCCATATTTATTGATGTTACACCTTTTGCAAGAGATAATACATAAGCAACTCCACCATTAGGGAGCAAACAATACACTCTCCCATGCAGACAAATGGACCCATTTAAAGCTGATATATCATGTGATAAATCCTGTGCTCTAGCAGCTACTATCTGTAATTGAGGCATGAACTTGGAATAATAACCACTCGGTTGCTTTTGATTGGGGGATATTCGCCATGTTGAGTTGGTTGTATGACAGAAAGGAAACTGTGTTAGCTTTTAATTTTCCCTATTTTACATAAGTATCTTTTTGGGGATAGATCGATAAGGATTGTTCCCCACCTAGGATACAGGAAGGCAAGTTCAATGTCATAAAACTGATTCTTTCATACATGGATTTGTGTATCAAATGTGAACTTACCATAACAACTCAGTGATTATTAAATCTGATTCATCAGGGTTTTCTGATAACCTTCTGCACACTTCTCATTGCTGGTACTTGTTCACTGTTATTAACCTTTCCCAATTTATTGAGATGCACTTGGTTCTCTCAACTTTGAAACAAGTTAGCATGTTCCGGAATGTATAAGTAGAGAGATTTGCCTTCTTGTAGCGAATTGATCACCTATTCCATTCATTGGAAATATAGCTAGCTACACTCAACTTGATACCAATATTTAAAGAGTCGAAGCTAGTACATCAACAATTCTTAAAAAGGCTGACAATTGGTAACCAAAAGTAAGTACAACTTTGATCACAAAGGAAAGCAGCATATGTCAATCCACTCTAGAAAGAACAGTTATTGAAAAAGAGATTGACTGGTCTCGATCATACTAGTGCTGATTTTGTGTGAGTTGGTTTTCGATATACTTGCCAATACACAGCCAAATTGAGCCAAGGCCCCCGACACTTATTCTAATCCATTTTCAGAGAAACAATAGATGGACCATTGGATCATTCACGCTTTTCATGAAACTTTATTATTTTCACCTCTGCTCCTCAATTATCAAGTGTATTCTCTTGCATTAAGCTATTCTAGAGAAGGAAAATGTTCTTGTGTATGTTATGATCTTTGAAATGGTTTATTCAAGAATCACTCACCTATGAGTGTGCATCTCCAAGTAATTTCCCGTGGTTGGTTTTGCTGTCATGACTCTTCAAATTGTCGCCCATAAGGGGACTTAGCTTAGAACCTGTGTGTTTTGTCATGCTTTCGACTTAGTCCATCCTCTTCTCTGGACCAACACATTTAAACCAGTTAAAAGGAAATACCTTGATACATATAGCTGCCAATCCAACTCCCTTCTGTGTCAAGAATCTAAATAACTCTATGACTAGGCATGTACCAAGAACTATCATATTTAATTCCCTTAAGAGCTACCAGGACAACTCTGTGAATTGAGATTAAGAACATTATGATACAATAATAGTAACTTTTTCCATAAAATGTGGTTGATTGTAACTATGTGGTTTCCTCTATTTCCATAAATACTGTCTTGGTTGCATTGGTGATTGTAGAACTTCAGCCTTTAAGGGAGAAAGGGCTCATTTGATGCACAAACTACTCTTCAACCATTGCATGATTGGGGAAGGAGGACGAATATGTACTTAGCCTTGCCTTTACATTTTGCTTCGAGGTTGTTTGTGCACCTCAAAGTCATGAAGGAGCAACTTGATCATTGAGTCAAGGCATGCCCTCTTTGGCCTCTATGGAGAAAGTAAATGCAACTTTTTTCTTTTTTCTTTTTTTTTTCTTTCCATTTTTCCCTTTTTAGGTGCTCTCGTAAGAAGGAATTGATACAGAGTTTTAGGTACAGTTTTCGTTAACGGCTCTAGGTATCGCGTTTCCATAGCATCTGCTTCAAACTTTTTTTTTTAACTCTTTTGCTTCAAACTTGGATATGAACCCTTCCAATAATCCTATTGCAGCTCCCCACTCTTATTTCTGAAGCTTAATTTTGGTAATTATACAAAGCTTTCAATGGTAGCTTGTAGTCATTCTGAAATGCTAATACAATAAGTATTGACAAGTGATGGTAAAAGAAAGATAAATTTCAGACCTTTTTTCATATTTCATTGGCAAATAAGTATATGTTGTAGGAAGAATGTAACGTGCATTGTTTATAACCACATGCCATGTGTGATTCACGTGATGGAAGTGCATGGTACCATTGATATCTAGCAATGTTTGCATTCAGTCCCTTTTGATGCCGTAAATAGCATTAAGATTCACCTTATAAAGCTTGAGCTCATCGTTTACCCCTACCATATATACATCAATGTGTGTGCAATATGAAATGCATGTCCAATACTTTAGGATTTTTTTCTTTTGCTCTTAACTTTAGATGACCTCAACAAAACAAAAGAAGAGAAGGCATAAAGATTTATAAAATGGCACAACTTCCACGAAGTGTAGTCGATGAATGTGGAAGGATGTGCCTCCAGTTGTACTTAACTAATAAATATAACTTTTAGATTAATATACATCTTCTAAGTTATTTGGTGTTTGGATTTTGCAACATGATGTAAAAATATACATAGCACCCTCTGCCTAAATTAGATAAGAGTTTAGATGTTTTTTATGTTTTACTATGCCGATATATTGCATGATTTTGTCATTAGAAAATGCTTAAGCTGTGGCTGTATCATGGATAGGATATCCTAGAATCCATTTGCTTTTGCAATAAATGCTGTACTTGTTTGTAAATTTAGGCCCCTTTTAGTGTTGTGTTGAACTTCTAGTGAATGGCAAGTTGAACATTTCTGACCCTAAGTGCATCCCGAATTCATTTCCTGAGTTCCCATAATATCAGATTTATATATTGTTACTTAAATCTTTGCTTTTATCTGCTAAGACAGGTCATTATATAGGTAAATTATTTTCTCCTTCATAAGTATCCTTGTCCATGTTAAACTGAGAACTTTGATATTCTTTCTTGGGGCATTTAATATTTCTCTCATTGTAAAAGATACAGGGAGATACTTTCTTGATGTGCAATGTTGATTGGCTCAGCTTAATTTTATTGAGTTAAGAAAAGAAGTGGTATTATAGTAGATCATGCACCATTCGCATCAATGCTTTCTTTTGGGCACTTTCATAATCCTGATTGAAAAGCTATTAGCATGTTCAAGAAGCCAAATGCTTCCCTGCCTACATAATGATAAAAGAAATAGGAAATGATGTCAACTGGTACTTTTTTATGTCTTTAAGTCTATCTAGAGTAATTTCATATTTCTAGGCCGTGACTTGTGAGGTTCTGGTTTAAGAATAGATAATCCATATTCAGCATATTGTTATGATAACTATGTCTGAATCAGATTGTGATTCTTTGTTATAATTTTTTATATTTTCACGAAAAACATGGTCTGAAATTATTAACTTGTTCTGAGATCTGCTGCTTCATGTACTATTATTTCTGCTATATCATCTAATTTGTCCTTGTCATCACTAAGAAAAGATCTAATTTTGATGTCAGGAGCAACTGGTGAAAAGTTATTCAATGCATCTCCCTTGTCAAAACTTTTACCAGTGGATACTCTGCCTGTGAAATCCCTTGACCATACCGACCCTTTACCAACATTAGAGGAGAAAGCAAATCTTACTTGGGACATGCCAGCTGCAGTTCAGATGGATAGGGCTGTTCCTCAGTCCTTGGGAATGATGAGACCTATGGACCCAGAACCAGGGTCACAATCAAGTGTCGGTATCCAGGCAGTATCACCTTTTCTAAATGGTGACAAGATTAATTTGATGGGCAGTCGATATGAGAACAGTCTATTCTCAAGCTCACTATCTGACTTGTTTAGCAGAAAAAGTAATTACTTGGTTATTCTTTCAGCTAGTCTATTCTCAAGCTCACTCTCTGATTTAGTGGATGTATGCATTGGCTTTGCCTGAATTACTGATTTTCATACTGTGTATGCCCTTGGCACAGTGAAACTCACATCAAATGGCACATTTTATGGTCATTCTGTTGATACTGTGGGATCACATTTCGAAGAAGAGGAACCAATTGAATCACTCGAAGAACTTGAAGCTCAGACAATTGGAAACCTCCTCCCTAATGATGATGACCTGCTTTCTGGAGTAATAGATGGGCTGGACTTTGTAATGCATCCGGACAAAGGAGATGATGTGGAGGAGTTGGACCTTTTCAGTAGTGTTGGAGGGATGGATTTGGAAGATGATATTGTATCGGCTGGGCAGAAGAGATTAGAATATCCTGGAGGTGTTTATAATGGTTCAGTGGCTGGTGAGCATCCTTATGGCGAACACCCTTCTAGAACACTCTTTGTGAGAAACATTAACAGCAATGTCGAAGATTCTGAACTACGTGCTCTTTTTGAGGTTTGTTTCTCTTCCGTTTTTTTTTCTTTGTTTACCAATTACTTGTGTATACATAAGCAATTTCATTTGTATAATGTTCAGCAATATGGAGATATCCGCACTCTATATACCGCGTGCAAGCATCGTGGTTTTGTTATGATATCTTATTATGACATTAGAGCAGCTCGAACTGCTATGAAAGCACTTCAGAATAAACCATTGAGACGCCGGAAACTCGACATACATTATTCAATTCCCAAGGTGGGCTGCCAAACGACCTTTATGAATTTTGATGTGAATTTCTTGTTATTATCATGTGAGGCTTGCCATGGTTTCTGAAGCCTACGGTGTTGGTTGCTTTTTAAATGGTGATAGGTTTAGCTTATTTGCAAACATGTAGATCATGGCATCTCTGTTCCTTTGTGATGGTTTCTGAAGCCTACAGTGTTGGTTGCTTTTTAAATGGTGATAGGTTTAGCTTATTTGCAAACATGTAGATCATGGCATCTCTGTTCCTTTGTGATGGTTTCTGAAGCCTACAGTGTTGGTTGCTTTTTAAATGGTGATAGGTTTAGCTTATTTGCAAACATGTAGATCATGGCATCTCTGTTCCTTTGTGAAATACCATTTATCCTTTATGAATATTTATTCCTTTTATTTTTTTAGTGGTTATTATGAATGTGCATTCTAGTTCTTTGTTATTAATCTCTTATCTAGAATCTGTAGTGTCCCTGCTTTGTAAATGGCAATAGTTTTACCTTCTGCAAACATAGAGATATTATGGCATGACTCTGTTCCTTTGTGGAATGCCATTTGTCAGGATAATCCATCGGAAAAAGATGCTAATCAGGGAACACTAGTGGTATTTAACGTAGAACCTTCTGTCTCCAATGATGAACTTCGTCATATTTTTGGTGATTATGGAGAAATTAAGGAAGTGAGTTTCTGTGAGTTATAATTGTTTTACTAATAATTGATGCATGATCAGTTATATTGTTTGTCTTTGTGTATTGCAGATCCGTGAGACCCCACATAGAAGTAATCACAAGTTTGTTGAATTTTATGATGTTAGAGCTGCAGAAGCTGCTCTTAATGCATTGGACAAGAGTGATATTGCTGGGAAGCAGATCAAGGTTGAACCAAGTCGCCCAGGAGGTGCTAGACGGTAATGTTATAAAAATTAGCGGTTTTGTCCCATTTTCTTTTGTTTAATTTGATTGGGGCTCCCTTCATTTCTGTGAAAGGAAAATACTCCAATGCTTAGAGAATTGAAAGCCCAATCCTGAAATTTTCTTACCTAAAATGAATGGGATACCTTTTATCTTGTCTTTCAGCTAATTAATGACTTGATTATTTGTAGTGTTCACCATAGCTGATTTTGGTTTCATTTTTGCTAATAGCAGACCAAATTAATTTGCAAATGAATTGGTATTGAAGACAGGTCCTTAAATTACAACTGAGTACAGGTGAATTAAGGAACTTGATCACAAAACCATTAATCTAAAAGCAGCAGTATGTTCTCCCCATTGTACTACTCTTTACTGACTATTGAATTGATTTGATCACCTTTCAATTTTGTATTCATTTGACTCAGTTATTTTAATTCAATTGGAATATGGTCCCAGATCCATGGGTGAACTATGTCTAAAAGATTTCAATCTCTGATAATTCCGGCTTGTTCTTATTCATCTTTGCAATAGCTTTAGAAGCATAAGAGCAGATGCTTTTAAAATAACCTTAAGACTTCAAATCTGGGCTTCTAACCAGCTATAACCTAATCACAGTTGATTGCTACACCCGTACTTAGTTTATTCACTATGCAAACTTGGAAACTGGCCTTTTCCAATCAGTTTTGACTGGAGTGCTGCCCTTTTGTGTTCGCAGATTAGGGCAGCAGCCTTCTGTGGACTTGGAGCAAGATGAATCTGTTGTTTCTGTGCAGCAGAATGGCTCTGCAAACAGCTCAGCTGTGGCATTCTCTGGTATGTTGATAACATGAAATGACTTTATTATCATATAAGTTGCCTAGATCTTATTGGACATTAAAAAACAAAAAGTTGTCTTTCATGGCACTGATGATGAGACCATCTCCAACAGGGGCAATGGCATCTAGTGCCACAAATGATGGAAATATCCTGGCAATGCGCTCTGCACACCGGTCTCCTATTCTGGAAACTGCATTTCATCATGGGATTTCTTCCAGTGTTCCTGATGGGCTGCCTTCTTTGCTGAGAGTTGGATCAGCTGGCAATCATCCTGGTCTTACTGAGTCAAGTCATTCACAGGGACAGTTGAAGCTAGATATTCGATCAGTTCCCGGTTTTCATCCTCACTCACTTCCTGAATATCATGATGGCTTAGCTAATGCCTTTCCCTGCAATTCTCCTGGAACGATGGGTCTAAGCATCAATCAAAGAGCACCTGAAAGGATCGATAACCGGCAATTCTGCAGAATTGGCTCAAAAGGACACTCTTTGGAAGTTAATGAAGGTGGTTTGTGTTCAGTCTTTCACTTTTTTCATCTTTCCTTCTTCATCTGCACTATGTATATGCTGTTTGAATGGAAGCATCCTTGTAAATATAATAATTACAAGCAGATTCTTCCTTGGCATTAGTCATTTTGTCTAGGGTTATGGTGAAATGTTATTGAGCATGTCTCCTTTCAGTATTAACAAAATCACTCACCATCTAAAAAATTAGAAAAGTTATGCAATGCAAAAGAAATGGTAAGGTTTGTGAAACCTTTTAATTTTGCATGATTCATTTCCAGATTTAGTTTCTTTTCATTCCAGTGGAAATGATTAGATCACAAGAAGGTATCAAGTTTTGGCGCTGCACACATTTTCTTTGAACTTTTATTAATATTCAAGCCTAGTGCTCTTAGACACTCGATGTATGCATTGTCATTATATCAATGCAATTTACCTGATTTTTTTACCAGCCTTAAATTGACAAAATGCCTGCAGCTCACATGCTTTGCCTTCAAGAGAAGAAGCCAATTCATAATTAAGCTAGTCTCTGATGATTTTATTGTGATATCTAATCTCTTTACAGTCTTTGGATCTTCTGGCAATGGGAGCTCTCCTATTCCTGGACATCCTTTTTCTTGGGGGAATTCTTATCGCCCTCAACCTCCAAGCATGATGTGGTCAAACTCGCCATCTTTTGTGAATGGCCTTTGTACAGCTTCTCATGCACCAAGACTGCAAGGACTTCATGGGGCCCCATCTCAAATGTTGAACACAGTCTTGCCAATAAATAGTCACCATGTTGGGTCTGCACCTACGGTGAACCCATCAATTTGGGACAGGCAACAAGTTTTTGCCCGAGAATCACCTGATGCTTGTAGTTTTCATCCAGTTTCTCTGGGAAATATGCGGCTCCCTAACAGTTCTCTTCATTCTATGGAATTTATGCCTCATAATATCTTTCCTCCTGGTGGAAACTGTATAGACCTGTCAATGGCACAGAAAAATATTGGACAGCAGTCGCATCATCAAAGGAGCATGATGTTTCCTGGAAGAGGCCAAATGATGCCAGTTGTCTCTTCATTTGATTCTCCAAGTGAACGTGTTCGAAGTCGTAGAAATGAAGGAGCTTCCAGTCAAGCAGATAACAAAAAACAATATGAACTTGATATTGACCGCATAATGAGAGGGGAAGATAACCGGACAACACTCATGATCAAGAATATTCCAAACAAGTAAGTGGTTCAATACTTAGCTACTCATTAAATTTATATCATTTTTCTAAAATGATCCTAGTTCAGAATTGCTTTGGCATCATTTTATCCTTAGCAGTTGTCTTGTCTCAGTCGTGAGGTGCATAATTACAGGGAGCCGGTCCTTGAGTTGATGAATTGCAACTGGTGACATTCTCTTGATAAAGTGGTTTCTATAATAAAGAAGAATAATGCTAAGATTTACAATGGCTGGTCATTCCTGAGAATGTTGATTGATTGATTTAGATGGTGCTCCAAGTATTTTTTTCTAGACATTTTTATTTTTCAAGATGGCCTTTTGTTATCAACACAAACTCCATTATTGAAATAATTTTACTAATATGTAAAAAGATATGCCACACTATATCGTCGCTCTAGTGTCTCAAATCGAGTGGTATTTAAGCTCAAGAAAGGCAATGAATGAGTATTTAGCAGGTAGATTGCCACACTTTTGTTTTTATTTTAGCTACTTGTTCTGGAAAAAATTCTTTGAACCTAGCACAATTGGACATTAAAATCTAGTTAATATACTTGAATGACATGCTTTAGAAAATCTGGATTTACACTTTCATGGGAAATCATTGTTTCCATAAGATTGTTATTTACTGTAGTTTAATGAAAAATTGTCATCTTCCATATATTCTTTTTTTTTTTTTTTACTTGAATTGTCCATCCTCAGAGTTTCAATTTATTTGTTTATTGTGATGATGACAACAGATATACTTCAAAGATGCTTTTGGCAGCAATTGATGAACGCCATAGAGGGACATACGATTTCATTTATTTACCAATTGATTTTAAGGTTAGAGGCATAATCTTGGGGAGTATATCATGATGTTGTGCATAGACAATTGTCTTGAGAATGTTTTGTCTCAATTGTTGCAATATTTGCTGCAGAATAAATGCAATGTTGGGTATGCTTTCATCAACATGACTGATCCTAGTCAGATTATTCCATTCTATAAGGTCTGTCTTTCCCAACCTCAAATTGTTTGTTTGTTGGTTTTTTTTTTTTTTTCTTTTTATTTGGGTGGATAAATCCAACAGCAAACCATTGCAACGTGAAGCCTATAGATAAAATGTTTTGTGTTCATTGTAGGCATTTAATGGTAAGAAATGGGAAAAGTTCAATAGTGAAAAGGTAGCATCCCTTGCATATGCTCGTATACAAGGAAAAGCTGCTCTCATTGCACATTTCCAGAACTCCAGCTTGATGAATGAGGATAAACGTTGTCGCCCTATTCTCTTTAATACTGAAGGACCTAATGCTGGTGATCAGGTACTTAAAAAAGTTGGCTACTCTTCTCAGTATGCATGTTGAACCGTGAAAGAACACATTTATGTCATATTTTCAATATTCTTTAATTAGTAAATTCTCCATTGGTGCTCCTTATACTCGAATCAGTAGGCTTGGACAAGATTGAAAATTTTATGCAAAATTATTTACCCCAAAAAAGATTTTACGCAAAATGCTGATTTGGTGGTATTGATTGAAACATTGGATCCATTTTGTCCAAACTACTTTGCAGGTTCCCTTTCCTATGGGGGTGAATGTACGTACTAGACCTGGAAAAGCTCGAACAGCTTCTCTCGAGGAGAACAATCAGGGGAGCTATCCTGGTTCAACTAATGGGGAGGATTCTCACACTGGGGAAGCATCTGTAAGTTCTGTGAAGGACTCGGATTGAGGAGGCCACTCAAATTTTTTGGCCAACTAACTGTTTAGCTAAGCAACTAGATTTACTTCCACCCGTAACTCTTTAACTTTGTTTTGGGGTGGCAACTTGGGGAGGGGAATAGAACCTTAGATCTGAAAGCCATTTTGAATGTTTTGAGAAGGGAAGCCTCTTTATATATAGAGAAAAGGCAACTTAGTGAATGCTAGGTGCTGTTCCAGTTTTCTTCGGGATATTCACAATTGCTAGCCCTCATGGTAAAAAGAGAGTTCTGTTCTGCTCCAAAATTTTGTTTCTGTGAGAATTATGTAACTGCATCTAAGGAGATTCTTCAGGTCATGGGGAGGATGTATGATGCAATCATGGAAGGCTTTTCTGTGAATTTATTCCTTTTTGGTTGGTTTCTTGTTGTGGTTAGCTGCCTTGTATTTTTTAGGTTTGAGCCCTCTGTAATTGTTTGAAGGTGAATTTCACAGAGAGAGCACTTTGTGAAAAATTTTGAATTGATGAGCAATAATCATCTTGTATTGATATTTGGATATATCTGCTCTTCTTTCAGTACTTACAGTTACATTCCTGAAAGTGGATGGTTTTCCTTTGTGCCGGTGTTCTTGCTTCATCTGATTTCTGATGATGGATATGCAGGGGTCTTATTTAGCTATTCCAATGGTAGTGCTCTTCGCCTCTCATTTGGAAGCGGGATCTTTTAAAAGGAAGAATTCAGATAGCACTTGTTTTCTGTAAATGATGGTGAAAGGTGGGAGTGATGGTGATTGGTAACCTAGAGGTGGTGTTGTGGACCCAGTGGAAAGCCGATGGTAATGACGTGAAAATAATGTCTTCTTTTTCTGTTTGGAAGCTGGAGATAGCAGTGCTAAAACTGTTAATTATATATTCCGTGGAGAAGGAAATTTCAGGGGAGGGTGGATATATTTGCATATTCCCCTTTCAGTATATAGATTTCAAAATTGGTGCAAAAAATGGATTCCATTTCCTCTAGGAGAGCCATTAGAGTCGGCCCATGTTTTGTTGGTTGCATGATATATCTTCTTTCTTTTTACTTTTCTTTTCTTCTTTCATTTTTGTCTTTTGTGAAAAAAAAAAATCAGTAAAATAGCTAATGTGTCATGCACGTGGGTGGGAGATATCATTGTTTGGACACTATATCAGCTGCTCTAGACACCACGTCAGCAAACTTCAAGGCTCTTCTAATGTAATTTTATAAGAATATGGGTATTTTTTCGAAAAATATTATAAAAAATAATTCGTTTTTTTTTTTTAAAATATGATTATGGTATTGTAAAGGTGTATGTAGTGTATGTGTCTTTACTTATTTATGTTTATTATATTAAAGGTGTATCTATCGTACGTGCTTTTGGTTTAATTCTTTATAAATTGCATGTCTTTACTATATTATTTATATAAACCCTAATCTGTGTGATTAGACTATTTTTATCTATATTAATTTTTCAAAATTTCAAAACATAGAAAAAACTCGAGAAAACTTAATAGTTCTAAGTATCGAATTATTTCTTAATGGGAGTGTATGTTTGAAACGGATAATAATTTATAATTTATAGGCATGATTTTTTTTTAAAATCTAAACCGTAATCGATATTATGCAATTTTTTTTAGAAAAAAAATTGTTATTTAATTTATAGATTTTGTAATTATAAATATATTGTAAATTGTGTAAATTATTAATATTTCGTAAATTATTAATATTTTATGAAAATTTATTATATATTGTTTAAATTTAAGAATTTTTTGTATTGCAATATATAAATTATACAAATGTAGATATGAAAAATGTTGGAATATAGGTGAAAATTGTTGCGTGTGTGTGTATATATATATATATATATATATATGTATATTTTGGTGTTTTTTATTGTGTTGGATCGAATTAAAAAAGTTAAAAGTTAAGTAAATATGAAATGCAACTTAACGAGATAAATAAATACATTTTGTAAAATTGTTGCTTGATGTGTAGATAAAGTTTTTAACGTCATTTAAATATTTAGTTCATTGTAGTATTACTAGGGTGGAGATTACGTGGAAGTTATATGAATGGAAATATAGTAACGGGTAATTGGAGGCCAGAATATGATAGGGAGCTTGTTAAGAAGTTGAAAATTAAGTAGGATTCAAACTTCTCACATTTTAGTCGGAAAATTTGTGAATATGCTAGAGTTGACTTGAATGGTATTAAACTTATGTACAAACATCCCTTTTTCGATGATGGTAGAGTTGTTTATAAATTGATGGCCATTAGAAACAATTGGGATGTTGAAAATTTCATTGAGATAGTGGGATCTTTTAAGGAATAGAGTAATAAGGAAGTATACATAAGGCACATGGATTCCTCTAAGTATGAGCACGTGAATATTATAGAAAAGCAGCTTGATGAAGTATTGGGTCTCATTAATAAACATGAAGAGTTCTATGGTTTGTATGTAAAGAGAATGCATATGGACATAAATGTCAACGATGATGAGGATGGTGATGAGGATGATGGGGATAGTCTTGAAGATGACCACATTGAGGATTTGAGAGAGGCTTAAGTGAGATCATATGTTGTCGAGAGTAGTGTGTTGGTCTAGCCATTTTGTGGAGATGGCTCGAGTAGGCTCCATCGTCATACTGGTGAAGTATTGTCTAGTAGGTAGTTTCAGGATTTTCTACTAATAAATGAACTGGTGGACAAGCTTGTGAGAGATTTTACTCCATTTCACAATAACATTTGAGAGAGATGTTAATGAAATGTGTAGCAACATCAGCAGTTCTAATGAATTGAGTTCCTAGAATGCGTTTCAACACGAAGAAGGATCTCATAGATATGATGAAGTCATTTCACCTAAGGAATTATTGTGATATTCATGTTGACATTTCGAAACCGACTGTTTATACCGTTTGCTATAAGAAGAAAAAACAAGGTTATAAGTGGAGGCTACAGGCTTATTTGAAGAAAGTAGAGAATCTTTTCAAAATAACAATTCTAAAGGCTTATTTGAAGAAAGTAGAGAATCTTTTCAAAATAACAATTCTAAAGAGTCTGTATACTCGCATGAAGCTGATGATGAATCAAGATTATCCTCAGCTCGACAGTAACATAATGGCTACATTATTCATCAATAGTGTTTGGAACAACCTTGATATTAGGATACTTAGTTTTGCAGCTAACGTATAAACTATGTACAGGTACATAGTAAGCAATAAAAGGGTTTTTGAAATCAAGCGAAAGGCTAAAACTATTAAATGCAATGAAGTTGAGCAACCCGAGGACACAAGTAGATTGGGGCTGGAGTAATTTGGCAAAGCAAGGTCAATCTTAGTTTAAGCAGGTTTTCTGGACATTTGGGTCATGTGTAGAAGCTTTCAAATACTGTTGACCTATTGTATATGTTGATGATACATTCTTATACGGAAAGTATAGGCATAAATTGTTAGTAGCTTGTAGCATGGATGGAGACAATTCAATAGTTCCATTGGTATTTGCTCTTATTGACACAGAATTGGTAAAAACCTGGGGGTAGTTTCTACGAAAGCTTAAAGTGCATGTAGTTGGCTAAAAGGGAGAAATATGTCTTATATCTAACAGGGCATCCAGTATTGATTCCACATACAAGGAACCATTAGTAGGCTGGAAGTAACTGTTTGCAGTTTGGAGATATTGTTTGCGACATGTTGCTAGTAACTTGAACATGGTCTACAAAAACCAATTACATAAGAAACTTGTATGGTTTGCAAGTGTTCAGGTACAATAAAGGAAATTCAAATGTTTCATGGAGAAGCTGGCCTAGGCTAAGGAGGACACTCCCTCATGGTTTGACAATGTTGATTTGGATAAGTAGACTCTTGCATATAATGGATGTTACTGTTTTGGATACATGACATCAAATATTGTCGAGAATTATAATTCATTTTTGAAATCAATGCATGGATTATCAGTCACTGCATTAATGAAGAAGACATTTTATAACTATGTCGCCTATTGGGAGGAAAGGCATAAGGATGCCAAGGAGGCAATCGATTCTGGCAAGACTTACACTAATTATGCTCTAAAGATATATGAAACTTGTAGAAGGTGAGCAAGTGTATATAAAGTCATTTCATTTAGCTTCCAGAACGGTATTTTCAAGGTTTTAATTGGTAGTCGAATGACGAGGATAGGATTGAAGGGAGAAGGAAGGACATATATAGTTGATTTTAGGGGTCGCACTTGCACTTGTCAAAAGTGTCAAATATATAGAATCCCTTACTCCCATGCATATGCTGCTACAATGAGAATGGCAGTGGACAACAAATCGACAATAGGGCTATTGTATAAGTAAGCAAACTAGATAGATTGTTATTAAGCTCATTTTTACCCAATTGATGACGAGCTGAACTGGCTGCAAGTTAGCTTTTCTTATCTCCACCTGAACATTGACTTACTACAAAAGAAAGGTAAATCTAGGTGTAAGCAATATCACATGGACATAGACGTCCAAGAGCGATCAAACAAAACTAGGTACAGTGCATGTGAGCAGGAATGACATAATAAGAGAAGGTGTCTAGAGATTAATAGAGCTTGTACATATTCCTTTTTTTTAATCTAAGCATTACATTATAATACATGCATAAGTATAATGATTAACAAGTTTTTTTTTTTTTTGGTCTATTAAACATGTTTGTATGTGTTCGCAGGATAGACGGAGTTGAGACTGATTGATCTACGTGTACTTATGAGCCAGGCCGGTCACCATTCATAGGTTGTCTTGGAGGGCATGATGAGTAATGTCATTGTCATTTACAATCAAGTCTTTTATTAAAGATGTGTTATTTGCTAACTTCATTGAATGTTTATGTAGGAGGTGGCCTATGCACTATGAGTGCGGTGCAATAAGATGTCATTATATAAGGATGAACAGAATATTCCTATACATCCTAAGGTAGAGCCTTACATACAAGAGGCTAGGTTTTGGGGAGTTGCATAGCTCCCATTTGTCATGTTGGATTGGCATCTGATTACGGCACTTTTCGAGAGATAGGGGCCCGAGACATATACGTTCTACTTAGCCACTAGAGAAGCAACTATTACATTGCAAGATGTTGAGGTCTAGCTTAGACTTCCAGTTGAGGGGTTCGTAGTGGTGAGCCGGATAGAGATGGATGATGAGGAAAGCTGGGTTGTTGTAAACCCCACGAATTTAGCTTCCTAAGTGCACACATGTTGTAGAAATTTTAGGTAATCCTACTAGGCCCCCTTTAGGGTCCTGACAGTTGTCGTAGAGGGGAGACTGTTGGGTGTAAGGCCTGCTTAGATGAGGGGTACTTTATCTTTGACGTGGTTACGAGAGCACTTCCGAATACTTCCGCGTGGGGCAGACGATGAGATGGTCCGACAGTATGTGCATGCGTACATACTCAACTTGATGGAAGGATTCATACTTGCGGATAAACCCTCTAAACTTATTCAATCGATGTTCTTGCCATTATTAGAGGAATTTTCAGTAGTTGGGCAGTTTAGCTGGGGCAGTGCTTACTTGGCATGGTTGTACTAATAGCTATGCTCTACTTCATCATCCGACATGCATGAGCTTGGAGGGGCAGTGATTCTACTACAGGTTTGGACTTGGAATAGATTCCCATATGTCACCCCCCCTTATTCGATGTAGGTTTATTATTGACAGGGATAAGTTATTGGTGGCCAGATGGAGGGTAATACATAATACAACTCAGCATTCGATGCACATCATAGATGCGTATCGTACAGTGTTTGACATGTAGACGACGTAGCAAGTATGATATGATAAGTTATCCTCTTTACTGTCATTTTCTCATCCATAAGTGATAACCATTGTTGTTTCACTCATTGTTTTTTTTTCTTTTTCTTGTACCTGTTAGGTTGTTTGGGTGCTTTATATAGAGGAGTTGTTGCAATTGTTGCCTCACTTTTGTATTGTTGAGCAACATATTTAGACCACTCGAGTACCACTTATATATTTCTACATAATTGAGTAGTGCTTTTTAGACCATGTCGTTCGATAATTTGGTGGATACCAGTACGTCCCACAGGAGGTAGACACCTTAGAACAGCTCCACTAACTAAACCTCCAGGGTAGGATGGATGTTGATTGGATCAATACATACTCTTCCTACATTTAGGGTTGGGGATAGAGACATAGATTCCTAGTATGCAGTTAGGGCCTTTGAAGGGTCGACGAGAGTCATTGGCCGTAGTATAGACAGATCACCCGGTGTTACATTATACACTACAAATCTATTATCGGTTGACTGGTACATATATTTAAAATCATCCATTAATTTTTTTACATTCGTATATATTACTATCATATGTACTGAAAACTATTGTTTTACTTATTTCAGGTGGACTTGCTCAAGAGTATCAGATTTCACCTGACTATCCTATAGTGTTGGGTATCGTAGATGGGCACTTCATTTTGTTGAGCAGCACAATGACCTTATCCTCTACCCATAGCAAAAGGACGTATATGAGTCACCCCGTATAGACCATGGTGGGGAGTAGGGAGCACTTGCTGACAAGGATATACTAACTCCTTATGCATCACCTAGGGGTAGAGCTAGAGTTTGAGGAGACGGAACTTGAGTGGGATGTCATCGGGTAGATCTTGGTGACGATATCTCACTACATGTGCATCATTTCGTTGACTTAGAGCATATCAGTGGGGAATATAGCACATACTCTAGGTCAGGTGTTGCATCCACCTCGAGAATTGAATCCAACTCTAGGGTTGGATCAGCTCTTACATGACTCTTAAGTTTTAGCAACATCTTGATCTTGCAACTTCACTAGTGCCTCAAAAGTGACGTTTTACCCCCTTCCTTACAGTCATCCATGGGTAAGGGCATCACTTAGTTGCATTCGACCCATTCAACGGACCTTGTTCTTCCTAGGGAACTTGATCTCAACGATCTGCCATCTTAGCCTACTTCTTCATATGATAAATAAGGGCCTTCACTTCTTTCTTGTACCGTAAGGACCTTTACATGGCGTAGGGGTTAGTAGATATGTTTTGTCTATTGTTTTTGTTTCCTCCTTTTTTGGCCATTGTATTGATGTTATTATTGACTCATTATAAATTTTGTGTATATATTGATAATTTAAAATATAATTTACTTTTCATCAACTATTGCAGTTCAATGCATTGTTTATTTATCCTAGTATTACAATTTGCAATCTGATTCATATGGTCATTGGATGATAATCCCGTGTGCCTATTTCTTCTCCACTTGTTATCTTTGTTGAGACGTTCCACCAATTGTCATTTGTGCAATCGATTATTGTATCAAATTTTCCGTTTAGTTTGCAAGTTAAGGGTTGAAAGTACATTACTTTATTGTTTCGGATTGAGGGAAATTACTACATTTAATAATAATTATTTTTAATCACAAATTAAATGATGTGTGGAATTTAAACTGAAGGTGTATAGATGTGCTTTTAGTGTTAAAATTACTCATAATTGAAGGCGCATGCTTTGTATTGGCCTTCATGATATCATATTGGTATTTTTTTTTAAATGAGCTATTTTCTGTAATATTTTTCGAAAAAAAGACCGTATTCGTATAAAACCCTTTCTAATGAGATGAACAGAAAATAGATGCTCAAATGAAAAAAATGGTATACACTAAGATTCTTATAGTGCACTGAGCCTGGAAATTGGATCTGTTTCTTAGCACCATGAAGGAGCAAGTAGGAAAGATAGTGACATCATTGCCTTTCTTGAGAAAACTCAAAATCAGTTAGATCCATATTTTGGACAAGCACCATGGAATTTCATGAAACGATATGGCAAAATCAGTATTACATGTACAGTCTTCATCATTTTGTTGTGGCATTTTTAGGGTTCGAATTAACGTTATGTATGGTGATCAATTTTTTTTTTTTTTTTTCGCAAAGATTGTCCATTTACTTGCCCTAGGCCTGGATTGCTATTCACATTTCAAAGACATAGACTCAGCACCAATGAAGTTTGAGGGAAGGTAATTCCTTCTGCATGCATTAAATTGGAATAAGTAATGCGCATGGTACATTGTACTAATCTCTTAAAGAATTTTGATAATTTGCAAGAGGAATGTCCGAGCTTAGGATTTCTTAGAATTAGCGATTGCATGTTTTATATACTCTAATTTGGTGCAATTAAGTTTCACATCCATCAGATTTCTAAATTTAGATAAGATCATAATGGTTGTATAAATTATACTTTCACTAGGATGGATGTTTTATCACTGCTAAGAATATGTAAGGTTTTAAAATTGAGTAACTACCCCTTTAAATCATAAAATTTCCATAATTTCTTTATAAGATAAATACTTTGACTAATGGATATCAGAAACATAAAGTTCAAGATTAAGCCTATCAACTAAAGGCTTCTAAGTAATAACAAGATAAAGCCCTACAAAACTATCACAACTAAGGCTAAACAGTTGTGCGCGCCCACCCTACCCTAACCCCCCCCACCCAATTATAAATGATAACTCAAGTCATTACACTGCTCCAGCTAACAAACATCATCAACACTAGAAAAATAACAAACTTGTAAATGGGTAAGTAATAGAGAAATAGATAGGTGGATTACTAGTTTACTAATCTTAGTAACACCCTCTATTCAGGATGTAACACATAGGACAAATGGGATTGCATGGAAGATCATACAGCCTCACTAGTTTTATGTGTCACACCCTTAATTGAGGGTATTGCTAAAAATGGGTATACCAATAGCCTATCAACCTTTTTTGGGTAAGCGATTGTCATGACCCTAAAGGGGGACTAATAGGATTATCTCAAATTTTTATATCATGTGTGCACCTATGATTTGAAAATCATCTTGCAAGTCAGAGATTGTAAGATTCTAAATAATTAGTCACTAAAGTTTTTATTTATTTATTTACTTATTTTACGATCACATATATGTGACTATGGATATCCGATACGCCATAGTCTAACAGAACCACAGAGAATCGGTATCACTTACCAAATAATAAGATTGGGTAGTAAAGTTCTAAAATTCAAACTTACTAAAGTTACAAAATTTAAATGTAGTATACAATAATTCCAATGAACCATATAGTCTGTCTTCAAAGTTTAACTTCTATACATCTCAACATTGACACTCTACCCTCAGTTCTTAACCTATACCCGATCATCTAGCAACCTGCAAGAGAAAACTATTGGGACGTAAGCTACAAGAGTTTAGTAAGTTAATTTCCCTCAACTATGTAGCAATCAAGTCATATAATAGTTAGGATCAACCAAATGAATGCATGGCAAACAGTATGCTCAATAAATACATGCAGGTGACCAGGTACTGTATGTAACTCAGATTTAACACCTCCGAAGTTAGGGTTGGAGATTATAGTCAAATCCAGGTATCATATTAGAACTTATTTCATAATGAAACTTCGCGTTTCGTATTTAAAATGTAATGGTATATCCATTACTAGCTTTATTAAAACGAGTTCTACATATGATTGTGAGTAGGTTCACGCAGCCCTCACCCACCCCTAAACGAAGGCCTTTAGACTCAACCCATAGCTGAACGGTTGGCGCTTCTAACGCCTAGTCATCCCGTGAGCTAGGGTAAGGTCATATCGCACGTATGCACCATATGAAATCAATAACAATCCATAATTAACCCATGTATGGCCTCTCGCTACCTCCGTGTAATGTGATTGCTTGGAATTAATTATGCAGTGCATGGTTTATGCATGATCCAAGTTAACTTTTCTAGTTGAATAAAATTTAGTCTTATTTATTCACTGATTATTCTAAGCCACAAACAATCAATCTAGTGAATCTACTATGCAACAGACATTATATTATTGCAATTTAAGGTAAATTCACTATCAACAACAATTATCATATACAAGCATAACCCAACCTCATACACATTCATTTATAATTCATAATTTATATTCACTAACTACAAGCACATACAAGTATGGAACCATTAGGAAAAACTCGCTCGGCCATGGTTAACTCAGGAGTCGTAGTAGTCTAGTGGCAGCTCAAGGTTGATATCGAAATCACCTAAGAGTAATAAAAATTTTGTAAGGTAGGGAATTTAAAACTAACTAGTGTTAAAATTTGTAAGGTCTATTTCACTTAGTTACTTGAAATTATCGATTCAAGCTTTTTATCGAATCGCGTGTAACTTTTTGTTTTAGCTCAGATCGTTATGAACTTATAGTTCATTTTGATCGTTTTTTAGCATATTTTTTTTTTGTAATGGGATCCATTTTGGACGTTGTGACTCGTAATTTAAATTGTAATATAAAAATATCACAAAATTTATTATTTTAGTTTAAAAATTATAAAATACCAATTTTAGCTTTTTCTTAATATATTTATGATTTCATAATTATTTAAATCATATATTTGATATTTTTATTATTTTGAGTATATTTTCCTATTTTTGGGATTTTTACTTTATTATGATTATTATTATTATTATGACCTTTATTATTTTTATTATTTCTCATTTTCTTATTAATTATGTATTTCACGATTTATACATACATATATATATTTATATATATTTTTGGTATACTACATATATCTAATATATGTTATACACTATATGTATGTATATACTTATTTTATGAACATAAACGTACTTTTGTGTACGTATATATATTCATGTATTTATATTTATACATAATAATATACTTATATAATTTCCGAATACTTAAATATATATATTATTTACAAATACCTATTCTTATATTATATATATTCGATAGATATATTTACATAATATTTGCTATAAAATATGTATACTATATATTATACATATATGATGCTGTATACCATAAAGCATATAATCTATATTATATGTCTTATGTACATATATTATTACTTATGGAAATATACTACTACATATATATACTATACGAGTACATATATACATACACGAAAATAATTATACACGGGTACATATATATATATATATATAAAGTTCATGGTATAAATATATATATATATATCTACTATAGTTATTGAATAAAATACTTAATACTAATTATAAGTATTTCTAAAAAAATACATAATACATACTCTTTTCGTATAATATATCTATGTTTATACATGTACACATACTTAGCCTTATACATACATATATTATTCAATTTATGTATTTATGTAAATATACATGTATTATTAATATTGTATTAAAAAAAATACTATACAAATACGTCATTTATACATGTATATACTATATAACATACATCTAAAATAATTTACTTACCTTTTTTCTTCTAATTCTTCCTTCTTCTTTTTTTTTCTCCTTCTTCTTTTCTTTCTTTCTTTCTTTCTCTTCTCACGGTTATGCTTCTAGGATGTTTTCTCTCTCTCTCTCTCTCTCTCTCTGTTTTTTTTTTTTTTTTGTTTCTATAGTTTTGTTTTCTCTTTTTCTTTTTCTTTTTTCCTTTTATTCATGTGAGTTAGCTTAAAATTTAAGATAAGTAATTATCCAATTTTTATTTTCATTTTTCTTTTATTTTCCACTCAGCATTTGGCAATTTTTTTTTCTTCACGTGGGCGGCTAATTGCTTGTAGGATATTGCAATTGGGAAAAAGAAGAAAAGAGAGTAAAGAGAGAAAAGAGATAAATTGAAAATGAAAGAGAAGGAAAATAAAAATTAATAATAAATATATGTAATTTTTCGAAACATATAAATTATAACAAATCTCATCATATATTAATTTTTAAATTTTTGTGAAATTTTATCAATTTAATTGGTACTCGGTACAACTATAATTTTTACAAGTTATTATAGCGATTTCTTTATAATTTCATGCGAATAGGCTATTTAGTCGAAAATTGCATTCGACTATAATTTTATTACTATTGAGTAATATTTAATTATTTTATAGGTTTATAGTTATAATTTTAGGGTTTCGAATAAATTCGGGTTCAATTTTGGTTAATGGTGCTTAAAGCAATTTTAGGGTTTTAGTATATGATTTAGAGTTTTGATGAATTTCTAAGGTTTTTTACTCCTTATAATATATTTATATTTATGATTTATTAAATTTTTATCTTGTTCGGCTTTAATGACTCTTCGAGTCTCTATAGTATTAAGGTTCAATCCTACTCTTAAATAGCTAAATTTGCGGGGTTTATAACGACAATACGTAGCATGTAATTATTGCATACATACAAACACATGAATGTTACACAACAATATAAATAACGGGTTATTGCATATTTAGTGTGTTAATAACAATTGAGTTACCCTTGATTTAAGTGAAACAAACAACATAGCCTTGTTGCTTAAAGATTTGGAAGTAACTTAGATTTTGACAACACATACATGATACATAATACATATGTTGATAATAGATTTTCAGTCTCAAACCATTAGCCTAAGCCTCGCCTAGTAGAAGACCCACAGTAAGCAAGTTTGCTAGCCTCCATAGTGCTTGGGCCCAAAAAAAAAAAAAAAAAAGAGCACTGCAGTTAGGAAACTAGGCATAGCACTAGTAGTACAACCCCCTATGCACTTTAAAGACAAGATTATATGGCATCCCTAAAAACTTAAATAGGAAGAAACAAATATAGGGTTCAAGGACTACCTTTACACTTAGACCCCTAGAGGGAAGACCGATTGCCCATAGTCACCACACAGTAGACCTCAAGCTTCCCACTTGTCGAGCCTCCATTTATAAAGGTCCTAATACCTTGAATGGTGACGTTTTCTTAATCTCTCAAGTTGGTCCCATCTCCAATGACTAGAATATTCTTCCCACTTGTTTTGGATCTTATCATCACTTATAAATTGACTTAAGTATTGGAGTTCTTACATTAGAGCAACCTTCATTGCCCACTTAGTCATGTGTTCCTTATGTCGTACAATCTAGGCTTACTCAAGACTCTACTGGCAAAGATTTAAAAGCAACATTTGGTGTCATTTGCTCAAAGAATCCACCTCTAATAATGGCAATATTGTTAGAAAACAATTGGATATCTCCTTGAGTATCAATCCAAAGAGAACTACACATATGAAAGATTAAGCTAAGACTAAAGAAAAATAATGAAAATAGGCCCCTAAAAGGTTGCAATTGTAAGCTCTTAAACTTACCTAGCTAATGAATATAGTTATAGTGAAAGAAGGTTTCTATGCACCCACTGAGCAAAATAGAGCCTTACTGCTACCATTATCACTAGCACAAGACTGGTAAATGCAACTTGCACATAACTATAGTGGTGCCCTCGATAAGGAATTGTCATCCAGTATACCTTATAGAAAAGTTCACCTATAGGCAATATTAGCTGCCACATGAAGTGATGACACTATCTTCAACACTGACGTATATGGTTTGAACACCCTTCCAAGACATTGACCCTAAATTGTCTAGGACACTCACCAAAATTTTCACAACGATAAGAAAGCAAGAGCAATGCTTCACACTATTATGATCATGAGAGGACTTCTATGGCTAAGGGGCCCTATAATGACAAGAGGAGGTTAACAAAACATACTTTAGGCAATATAATAATATTGTTGTGAAACCACTAAAAAATTATTTATAAGCTTAAATTATAGTTGTTGATTGAATTTGAATTTTATAACGAAGTTAAGGAAATTAGTAGAAGTGGCATAGTGAGTTTGGATTTAAGAAAATAAAATAATATATTATTCGATATTTATTGAAATGTATAAAACGAGTTTCGATATTTAACTAGTTTTTAGAGTTGAATTATATGGATACTAAATACTAAAAAATAATATGAAATATTATTTAGGAGTGTGTATTTACAATAAATGAATATTAAGTATATAAATATATACCCATAATTATCTAAATATCTAATTATTTACTAAAATAAGCTAAATAGATTTAAAAAAAATGGAAAAAAAAAATGTAGTAGCATTAATATACAACATCTTTGGTATGGCAAGCTTAAGAAAGCATGGAGGAATCCAAACGTGACAATATGACACCCAATGCTAAGAATAAAGAACAAATTCAAACACTTGTCTTAAAAATTTTTTCCCACTGACCTAACACTCTTATTTAAGTAAACTTTACCCTTTAAAATTCATTTTCTCTAGTATCCATAAAAAATGTGAGAAGCTCTTGAGAGGATTGAAAGGTATTATAAGTAAATTATAGAAAATCATGGTATAAATTTGGGTTATTAGAATTCCATGGTCCCCATGCAACCTAGAAGTGGGACACCACCATAGATTGACAAGAAACACCTTGACTAGAGCTATCAACACACCCTTATCATCGGTGGGTAGCTGGCAAATGATCCATCTGTAAGTCCTTTAATTTGCTTTGAAACTCTTCAAATTTGGATTAGAGTTGACACGATTTCTTTAATCTTAAGATGAACTAAACAATGTTGTGCGATGACATTTGCTTGATCATGCATTTCGTATAACTAACATAATTGATAACCCTGCTTGCTATGTTGTATGCATACACTTTTGTCTCCATTCCACTTACCGAGTCATGATTGCTTACTCGTCTATAGACTTTTTTATAGGTAAGGAGAAGACACATAGCTTATATAGAAACCTAACCTTAAAGCTGACTGAGTTGGGAAGTGAAGAAATAATGAAGATGCAACTAGGCGCACCTTTTTTTCTAATGTTTTATTTGTTATTAAGAAAACTAATTACACTACTTTGAGTGACCCAATAGTTTCCGTAGTTGGTCTATATAATCAAATGGAATATAAAATTAATTGAGTTGTAGTTTTACATACACTTCCAAGTGTTACCCCAAGTGTTAACTTGGCTTATTATATACCCATTTGAATATATACTTATTATAGTATACACCTTGGTTATCTCTCATTAACCTTGCTAGTTCACTTAGCCTTATCAACCAATGGACATATGCCACAAGTGTTTTTGTTTCCTAGTAAGCTATTCTTTTTTCCACTTAGCATCCATGTTGGAAAAAAAAAAAAATCCACACAAGAGTAAAAGCTTGAAAAAGAATGAAAAAAGAAAAATTATTGAAAATAGGCAACAATAATAATAATAATAATGAAAGTTCAAACAAAAATTTCACTATCATGATTAGAAAAGAAAAATTGAAAATACTGTGTAAACCCTAAAAATTTTACATTTTGGACTTATAAGTTCAATTAGATTGAAGAAACTAATATTGAGAAATTTTAAATAAAAAAACATTAAAAACAAACTTGAAAAAACCCTAGAGATAAAGTTCAAAATACCTTAATCGCGTACAAAGACTCTAAACCCAATTACGTGTGGCCATAAATGAAAAATTCAAATGGAATAAAAACTCTAAACCCTAAACCCTAGAGTAATGCAATGAAAACCCTAAATTAAAACATTTAACTTAAATTACATAAATTTCATAAACTCGATAATGAACAATAGAAGATATCTATCAATGATAACGATCAATCACATTAATTTAATTAAGGTAATAAATTAATGTAATTACTAATTTACTGCAAATGATATATTTTCTTTAAAAGTAAAGCTAAGATCATAAGTGTACCTTCAAATCCCTCAAATCTTCATAAAACCCTAAAATAGGGGAAGCCCTAAAATGAATTGGAAACTCTAATTTAGTGTCAAAGCTCTAATTTAATTAATAGACTCTAGTTATATAGCTACATTATTGAGTAATTACTAATAATTCACTAAACTACTAGAATAGTCCCAATTTACCTTTTGAAATCATAATTGATTAGTGATAATTGATTCCAACCCTTAGAAATCCTAAATTAATTGGATAAAATGATACAATAGGCATGATTAACTTAATTAGATATGAAAAACTCAAAATTATGTCTAACTATAGTCATCTACACTAGTTATTAGAGTCGTAAGCTTAAATTGCATTCTAATCATCTATATGTATTAATGCATCATAATTAGCTAATGATAATCGCAATTAACTATACAGGATAAGATAATTAGTTGAGAAAACAAGGGACTACTCACTTTTAGTAAATAAACCATTGCTTCAATTGGCAAAAATCATAAAAAACAAATTGGTCCTTACATATGCTTGTACCATGTAACTAAGAATGGAAGGGATTTGTTCCCCACTACATCCACTCATAATCAATCCCTTTTTTGACCCCTCCATCTGTATTTTTACTCCATATTCTTTTATAGAATAAACCTTAGAAACACTCTCTAAACAAGCAATCCAAAACAAAATAGAAATAAGAACAAAGGAAACAAGAATAAGCTTCTCTGACATGGTTGTGCACCTGAATGCCCCAGGCTATAACTCTCCACCACCAACTCCAAACAACATAAAACCACTTGAATTTGAATCCTCTTTTATCCCCCTTTCTTGTTGACAAACATTCTTGACCAAAAGAGTTGTTTTGTGAAAAGAGACCCTTCGAATTTCCATTTAGGTAAACTTACACCTTTTTCAACTTTCTTTCTAGTTTGAGTTTATGAGCATGGTTGTTGAGCCTGATTTTTTCTTGGTTTTATTAATTTTTCTTACTTCAATCAATATTAAACCCTACTCATTTAATATTAACCCTTGATTAAGAATTAAAGAAAATCTAAGTTTTTAAACGTGTTTTGAAAATACTTGGAGTCGCTACCCAATTAGAGTTGGGAAAAGGTTTGAATTAAAATCAATTAGGTGGATTGATTTTAATCTAAACATTGGGTTGCATAAAAAACCAAAATTTTTTTAAAGGTCTTGAAAACCAAAGATTTTGGATTTGAGGGTTATCTTATTAAATCCTTAACAAATATCACTTTTAACTTTTCAAATTTAGATTTACTTTTCAATAAATCTTAAAAAATAAAACATCTAATCATATATAAATAATATCTAAAAAAGGATCATTGAATTATTATTTACAAAGATGGAAAAAGGAAAAATTTCTATATTTTAAGTAGCCTCATATTTGCGTAAGAGTGCCTACGTACCTACTATCCAAGATCAAACTTTCGTAGTTCGTTTATAAAAAAATTTAATTAGTGGGATTGATTTTAGTTTTGAAAAAAAATGTCGAGTTTATGTTTTAATTTAGTCTAGGTTTATTTAAGGAAAGTTCTAAAGGATCTTAATTTTAGTAATTTATTCCTTTCTGGAAGATTCTACAAGAAGTCCTAATTTTGAAAAAAGGGTTAATTCAATTTTTTATATATATATATTTTGAAGATAATTTTTTTAAGTGATGAAACTCAATTATTTATCAATTTGTTTATTCTCCTTTTTATTTTTATTCTTTATTCTTTATTATTTTCTAACCAAAACATAAATAAATAAATAACTGAATAATAAAATTTTTCTTTTTCTTTTTTTTCACTTTTTCTCTTTTTTTTTTCCTTTAATTTATAATTACATCCAGATATAATATTAAAAAAAAAAATGAAACACGAAACAAAATTATACTAAGAATGGGTTGTAAGGGTAAGGTCTTAGAGTCAGGTCCAAAGGCTAGATTAGATGGAGCTTGCAGGTTAGGTCTTCTCTTGGACTTAGGTCACATAGTGAAGAAGGAGCACAACGGCTGTAGGTTGGTAACTTGATGTGTTTTGGCTACCTAAATGATTGGGTAAGAGCATGTTTCTGGGTATCTTATTAGGTTTGGGGGAGAAGGGGTAGACTAAGCATCGCTGTGAATGGTGGCCATTTAAAGGTGGTAGAGGACAATACGGTAGTAGCTAGAGAGAGAGGGAGTTTATGCGGTGCTTTAGGGTGGTTATAGGAGTGTAGAGGGTCGTCGGCCTAATGTTGGAGTGGCTCTTGCATATGGTTATGATAGTAAATTTCACTTAGGTGGCAATGGTAGGTGGTTTCGATGGTGGAGTGGTTATTGGCTAGGGTTTCTAGAGAGAGAAAGCTTGAATTTGAGCTTATATGAGGTGTTTTGATGGTTACATAATGCTCAAACGAGTTCCCAAAGTCCCCTTTTATATTAATCGAGCTTTAGGTTTGCATGGAAAGTCCAAATTCGTCATTTAATTCCATATCAAAAAGTTAATGGGTTTATGCATTTTAATCTGACTTCGATATAATTTTGCTTGATTTCTACTGAAATAAGTGGTCAAAAGTAAGTTTGGAATGATCATTTTAGCTTAAAATATACTTTAGAAGCTCTAAATCACATTAAATGAGCTTGATTCACACAAAATTAAAAGGGAGGAAAATTCGAATATTTACATTTTCTTCAATTTTTTTGCTTCATTTTAATCCTTTAAATGATTGTATAAGTATGTAATCTTAAGTTTAATGCTTAGTATTCCAATTTTACTTTGCGATTTCACCATTAATTTGGTGAAATCATGAAGAAAAATGGACGAAAAGTGATCCTAAAGTGAGTTGTCCAAGCACGTATTGCATGAGAAATAGAAGGAAAGAGAGGGAAGGGGATGTCAACGTGGTGCCATGTCAGTTGAGAGACCTAACGAAGACGTGCCACATGTTGAACACATGTCAGAGGTTGACATGCCATTGTGCCACTTGTCAGGATACGTAGGGCGACATGTGTCAGTGTAATGCTGACATAGCTGACATGGTGCTACATCAACTCATGGTCGCAACCAAGTGGTGCCATGTGTTAGTGATAGACACGTGGCCCAGTGATGAGTTGACATGTGATATATAATACGTAAGGTTTTAGGAGAAAATAAAAGGCACTTTGTACTTATTGCAGGATTCGAACCTTAGACCTTTATGTTACATGCAATGGGACATTAGAGTGTGAAACCGTTAGATCGTTGGCCTGTACCATATTGAAATATGCGCTCAAATTGACATATCGACAATGTCAGTCTAGGCTATATTTAAGTTGAAGCCTAGGGCCATAATCCCTTTTGTTATTTTTATTATCTAAAACCTAAAAAAAAACTAAAACTATTAAAATTTTCTATTATATTTATCTAAAAATCTTTTTTTTTCTATTCCTTTTTTATTTAAAATTTCTATTTTTTTTATTTTCTCTAAATTTCTTATTTTTTTTTCTAATCTTTTCTATTTTTCTTTGTAAATTTTCTACTTTTTTTTTATTTTTCTAAATTTTGTATTTTTTTGTATCTTTTTGAAGTTTTTGAAATTTTTTTGTGCTTTTTCCTAAATTAGGACCTTTTACCTTATTCTAAAAATTTTTAAATTACAAGAGGGTAAAAATAATGTGTCTATACCTATTTCTTTTTGTAGTGAAGTTTTAGCAAAACTTTGCTACAAAGATAAAAGAGACATTATTTTTGCACTAGGGGTAGAATTTATCCTAAGAAGTGCTACAGCTAACTATCTGTCTTAGGCTTAGTCCATTGAGGATTTGGTGAAGGGTGAAAGGCAAAAGGTGAAAAAGAGAGGAAGCGCTCTAAGAGTTAGCCGAGACATAAAAGAAATTAAAAGAGGGTAGCGCTCCTATGGGCTGGTAAGAACCCTAAAAGAATTTAAAAAACCTAGTTGATTAAACCTTAAATAGAAGATTGAAACCTGATAGTGCCCACTAAGCTAACTAAACTAGGTAAATGGGCAAAGTGTTTCTTGAGCTGGTTAAGACCCTAAAGATGGAAGATTGAAACTTGGTAGTACCCTACTAAGCTAACTGACCTAGGTGAATAGGTGAAACACTCCTTGAGTTGGCTAAGACCTTAAATAAGAAATTAAAGCTTGATGGTGCCCTACTAAGCTAACTAACCTAAGTAGATAGGCAACTACTCCTTAAGTTAGCTAAGTCCCTAAACGATAAATTAATGCCTGGTCATGCCCTTATGAGCTGACTAACCTCAGCGAAATGCATAATGTGCTCCTTGAGCTAGCTAAAACCTTAAATTGAAAACCTGGTTGTACCCCTCTAAGCCATCTAAATTAGGTGGGAGTATCTTTGGTAGACTAGCAACCCTAAATTGGAATCAATTAGAGAAAAACTTAGAAGTGCTCCTCTAAGCTAACTATCCTAAGTAAATGGGCAAAGCACTTTTTGAGTTGGCTAAGACCTTAAATTGAAATCTGGTCATGCTCTTTTGAGCTAACTAACCTAAGAGAGAGAGTCTCTAGTATTAGCAACCTTAAAATTTGGAATTGATTTGAGAAAAAACTTGGAAGTGCTCCTTTAAGTTGACTATCTTCGGTAAATAGGCGAAGCACTCCTTGAGTTAGCTAAGACCCTAAATTGAAACTTGATCGTGCTCCTTTGAACTGACTAACCTAGGCAAGAGCGTCTCTTGAGGACTAGCAACCTTAAATTGAATGGATTTTAAAACATAGTTGTGCTCTTTTGAGCTTACTAACCTAGGCGAGAGCTTCTCTTGGGGACTAGCAACCTGAAATTTGAATTGATTTGAAAACCTAGTTGTGTTCCTTTGATAGCACTAACTTAGGCAAGAGCGTCTTTTGATAACTAGCAACCTTAAATTGGAATCGATTTGAAAACTTGGTCATGCTCTTTTGAGTTTACTAACCTAGGTAGGAGTATCTCTCAAGGATAAGCTACCTTAAATTGGAATTGATTTGAAAACCTAGTCATATTCCTTGGAGCTCACTAACTTAGGCGGGAACATCTCTTGGGGACTAGCAATCCTAAATTAGAATCGATTTGAAAACTTGATTGTGCTCCTTTGAGCTTACAAACTTCGGCGGGAACGTTTGTCGAGGACTAGTAACCTTAAATTGGAAACTGGTTGAGAAAATCCTGGAAGTTCTCCTCAGAGTTGACTATCCTAAGTGAATAGGCGAAACGCTTCTTGAGTTGGCTAA
This sequence comes from Lumnitzera racemosa, assembly GCA_024138005.1. Classification (NCBI taxonomy): domain Eukaryota; kingdom Viridiplantae; phylum Streptophyta; class Magnoliopsida; order Myrtales; family Combretaceae; genus Lumnitzera; species Lumnitzera racemosa. Next base: position 68,305,347 of record JAMXBC010000006.1, read on the forward strand.
GACCCTAAAGAATATGAGTTGGGACAATGCTTTTAAGAGTTAGCTTGTACCTTAAAAATGATGAAAGATGGGTCAACACTTTAAGAGCTGGCTTGAACTCTAAAGAAGATGAAAGACGAGCCAATACTCTAAGAGTTGGCTAAAATCCTAAAAATGAAAGATAAGATAATGCTCTAAGAGGTAGCTTAAACCTTAAAGAGGAAAGATGGGACATTGCTCTAAGAGCTAACTTGAACCCTAAGAAGGATGAAAGATGTGACAACGCTTTAAGAGCTAGATTGAACCCTAAAAAGGATGAAAGAGAGGACAACGCTCTAAGAGCTGGCTAGAACCTTTAATAGAATGAAAGGTGGGACAGCGGTCTAAAAGCTGGCTAGAACCTTAAAGGAATGGATCAAAGATGGTACATAACCCATTTGAACAAACTTCCTGACTTGAAAACATTTGCAGATAAAGAATTTGGTGAAAAAACATATATGACAAAAAAGCTATTAGGGATTAAGTCCCTTGATGACTTAGATTAATATGATTAGCTTAAAAGGTGTGGCTACATTGAAAAAGGAAACAAATGACATGAATGGAAAGTTTGGCCACCCAGGCCGATATGAACAAAAAACTTTTAAGAAGCCTTTACCTTTTCTCTCTCTTTTTTTCTTTTTTTTCTTTTTTAATTGTCTTTGTATTTTTTTTTTTTTGAAAGTTTGATAACAGTTATAAATTCTTATTAAGGAGAAAATGTTATAATCATCTCCTTCTTTGATGATTGTATAGGGTATCTCAATGCCCTTGACCTTAATGTTGGGCTCACTTGTGGGGGTTTGTGATTTTAAATAGTCCTTTCCTAAGGAAAAGGCAACTCATGATTAGTCTAATTGAAGGGCTTCCTTACAAACTCTCAGTCCAGATTACACTCTTCACTACAGTTTAAAAAAATATAGTCCATTTTGCAAGTGATATGCCTTGATCAATCTGTTAGGTTTTTTTCGGTTCAATATTATGAACTTAGGCTTTTTGTCAAAAGGTTTCAAAAAGGATTGATGAGAAGGGTGGTATTGTGGATGGGGAGGTCTTATGTGATTTAGCATGGGTGAGAAAGTTTTCTATTTGTGATTTTGAAGTGTGATTCAGAGTGGATATAGAGGTTTTGTGTTTTTAGGCTTAGAATGTGATTTAGGGCTTTATGTTTTTAGGGCTATTTGGGCTTTGATTCTCAGTTTTGTTGCCCCTGTTGGGATATATCTTTTGGGGATTTTGCCTTACAATTAGGCGCAATTTTTCGGTCTCTTTTTCCTTCATCTTCTTCTTTTTTTAATATTTTTTTTGTTGCCTTATTCTTTCATTTTTTTTTTACTTTACCCTTTTTCTTTAGGCCTCTATTGTTGACTCTATAACTTTGAGAGATTGAAGTTCTTAAATACTTAGGTTCTGAGCATATGGGCTTGGTTGAGGTATATGTAGGCTTGAGGTGTTTGCAAAGGAGTTGGCTTTTCTTTATTTCAAAGAAAAATAACTTATTAGAAATGAAAATTTCTTTTGAGTCAATGTTACTAAAGCATGTGCAAACCAATTTCATCCTTCTCTCCTAATCAATGACCCTAATCTCCAAATTGCCTTACTATGGGGTGGTTCTTGATAGGGTTTAAATTGGAAAAATTCTCTAAATTGGTCTAACGGGGTTAACAAGAGATAATCTCTTGATAGGCTAAGGATTGTGTTTGGGTCAACTGCCTTAATAGGTTGTGGTTTGTGTTTGGCTTGGCTACCTTAACTGGCCAAGTGGCTTTGTTTGGGTTGGATGCCTTAAGGGCTAAGTGGTTTGTGTTTAGGTGGCCCATAAGAATTTGTAACCATTAGCAAATTTATTATTATTATTTTTTGTTGTTTTTTTTTCTTTACTTTTTGTAAGAGAGATAGATAGGGCTTTATTTTACAAAAACTGAGAAGTCCAATTACAAAGGGGTGGTGATTTAATTTACAAGTTTATGGGATTTATTTACATTTTCCTAAGGGAGAGGGAATAAATGGTTTAGATGAGTTTTATTGAAGGATTATTTACAAAGAAGGGAATGCTAAAGAATAAAGAATGATAAACTAAAGAGAAAGTTTATTATTTTGAAAGATTAGAGTATAGAAAACAAAAGAAGAGAGCCTAATAATTATTCTTGATGAAACTTAAAATTTATTCAAAGTCTTTTAACTACATCTAAAATCTCTAATTTAACTTTCACAGTTGGGCTTTAATCTTGTCTAGCATCTCTAAAGCCTAATCCATTGTCCTTTTGCTTTTTTCCACCTGAGCTAAAAAGGCTTGGTTAAAGATCTTAGTACATTTAGCCCTTTGCTTTCAATAGGTAGCTCTAGCTTATAGCAGCTGCTCATAGATTCCTAGGGCATCTGGCAGCTTATTGACTTTTTGATTACTCTCTTGTTGATTACTTGCTATTATCTTTAGGCTTGGATATTTCATGGACAAGAATCATTTATCAATAGAACAATACAATATCTGTAGGAACATGCATATGCTAGAACCATTTGAGTTAGTACATTACTCCTTAAGTTGCAACCCTATTGTTTGATTTGATGCTTTACTTTTAAAAAAGATTGATTATATTTCTAATTCTTTCAAACATTAGTAAGGATGCAATTCTTAGGAATAGTGTATTCACTTAAGGTTTAAAGGAGGTATATGTAATTAAGGTAGGTTCTAAAGTCTTTAAGTTTTATGACCTCATGCATTTAAAAAAAAAAAATGATTTCATTGGTCACATTACAGCTTAAGTGGAATGCCCTAAGCAACCTTGAGTGGTGGTTACACCATCACACCTAGAGCCTACATAATGGGCTCTCTCCTAAGGTCCTAAGATGGCCTGGGTTTGATTGTATCTACTTTGTATCCTTGATATAATCATTCCCCCCATGTTCCTAGTGTAATGCATGTGAAAATGAATATGGCAGTTAAAACAACATACATTAACATGAAATAAGTAAGTAAATAAATAAATAACATGGGTATTTTGAAAGGCAAATTTAATTTCAGAAAGTATTTTAAGTGGTTAGCTCTCTTGATGTCCCTGGTAGAGTTGCCATCCTATCGAGTTTGATTTTTTTTCTAGTTTTATTAATTTTCTTTAATCCGATCAATATTAAACCTTATCCATTTACTATTAACCATCAACTAAGAATTAAGGAAAATTTAAGTTTTTAAACGTCTTTTGAAAATACTTGGAGTCATCACTTAACCGGAGTTGAGAAAAGGTTTAAATTAAAATCAATTGGGTTGATTGATTTTAATTGAGACATTGGATTGCGTAAAAAACCATTCTTTCTTTTAAAAAAGGTTTTTTGAAAACGAGAGATTTTGGATCCGGGGTTATCCTAGTAAACCCTTAACGGATACCACTTTTAACTTTCCAAACTTAAATTTACATTTCAATATACCTGTAAAAAATAAAACAACTAATCATATGTAAATAATATCTAAAAAAGGATCACTAAATTATTATTTACAAAGGTGGAAAAAAGAAAACTTTTCATATTTTAAGTCACCTTGTATTTACGTATGTGTGCTGACGTACCCACTAATCGAGATCAAAATTCTGTAGTTCGTTTACAAAAAAAATTAATTTGTAGGATTCATTTTAATTTTGAAAAAAAATATCAAGTTTACGTTTTAATTTAGTTTGGATTTATTTAAGAAAAATTCTAAAGGGTCATAATTTTGGTAATCTATTCCTTTTTGGAAAATTCTACAAGAAGTCTTAGTTTTTTAAAAAAGGGGTTAATTCAATTTTATTTATATATATATTTTTTGAAGATAATTTTTTAAACTCATTTATTTATCAATTTTTTTATTTTCCTTTTTTATTATTTTCTAAATGAAACAAAAATAAATAAATAACTGAATAATAAAGTTTTTCTCTCTTTTTTTTTTAGTATTTTTTTGTTTAATTTACAATTACATTTGGATATAACATATATAAAAAAAACGAAACATGAAACAGAATCAAACCAAGAATGGGGTGCATGGGACAGGTCTTGGAGTCGGCTCTAAAGGACAAATTAAATGGAACTTATAGGTCGGGTATTCTCTTGGACTTAGGTCGTACAGTGAAGAAGGAGCACAATGGCTGTGGGGTGGTGACTCGATCTGTTTTGGCCACCTAAATGACTAGGTAAGAGCATGTTTGTGGGTATCTTATTGGGTTTAGGGGGTATATATTGAGCACCATCATGAATGGGGGTCGTTTAAAGGTGGTGGATGACAATGCAGTGATAGCTAGAGGGAGAGGGAGTTCGTGCAGTCCTTTAGGGTAGTCGTTGGAGTGTAGAGGGCTTGGTGTTGGAATGGCTCTCACATACGGTTGTGATAGTAAATTTCACCTAGGTGGTGGTGGTAGGTGGTTTTGATGCTGGAGTGATCATGGGTTGGGGTTTCTAGAGAGAGAAAGCTCAAATTCGAGCTTGTACGAGGTGTTTTAATGGTTACTTGATGCTCAAATGAGTTACCCATGTCCCCATTTATACTAATCGAGCTTTAGGTTTGCATGGAAAGTCTAAATTCATCATTTAATTCCAAATCAAAAAGTTAATGGGTTGATGCATTTTAATTCGACTTTAATATGATTTTGCTTGAGTTTTGCTAAAATAAGTGGTCAAAAGTAATCTTAGAGTGATCGTTTTTGCTTAAAATATATTTTAGAGGCTCCAAATCGCATTAAATGAACTTGATTCACACAAAATCAAAAGGGAGGAAAATCCTGGTATGTACATTTTCTCTGATTTTCAATCTTCATTTTGATCCTTTAAATGATCATATAAGGACTTAATCTTGAGTTTTGATGCTTAGTATCTTGAGTTTACTTTGCGATTTCACCTTTAATTTGGTGAAATCGCAAAGAAAAATGATCTTAAAGTGAGTTATCCAAGCATGAGTTGCATGAGAAATCAAGGGAAAGAGCAGGAATGGTGGTGAAAGAGAAGGAAAGAGAGGGAAGGAGATGCTGACATGGTGCCACATTAGCCAAGAGACACAATGACAACATGCCACATGTCAAACACGTAGTAGCGGTTGACATGCTATCGTACCACATGTCAGGACACGTGGTGTAACATGTGTTAGCGTAATGTTGATGTGGCACCACAAGGTGCCCTCGTCATCTCGCGGTAGCAGACGAGTGGTACCATACATCAATGATAGACATGTGGCCCATTGACGAGTTGATACGTGGCAAGTAAGGTTTTAGGAAAAAATAAAAGGCACTTTGTGCCTGTTGCAGGATCCGAACCTAGACCTTTATGTTACATGCAATGGGAAGTTAGAGCATAGAATCATTGGGCTGTTGGCTTATACTTTATTCATATGTGCAGTCAAATTGCATGTATGGATAAGGTCAGCCTGGATTAGATTTAAATCTAAGCCTAAGCCTAAAATATATATATATTTTTTTATTATCTAAGACATTAAAAAATACTAAAACTATTAAAATTTTCTATTCTATTTATCTAAATTTTTTTATTTTCCTTTTTTTTTAAATTTTCTATTTTTTTTATATTTTCTCTAAATTTCCTATTTTTTCTAATATTTTCTATTTTATGTAAATTTTATATTTTTTTTGTATTTATCTATTTTTGTATCTTTTTCTAAATTTTTATTTTTTTTGTGCTTTTTCCTAAATTAGGATCCTTTACCCTATTCTAAAAATTTTTAATTTACAAAGGGACAAAAATGAGGCATCTACAATGGTTCCTAATCTTAAAAACTAAGGAAAAAATTATTAAAATGCCACTTTTATTAACCATATTTACATGCCCATACTTATGCATTTTTTTAGATTTTTAGTGTAGTAAACATATTACATGTAACTTTAGAAGTATATAAGTTGTATTAAGATAATAACATGAAGAAAAGTAGAAGAATCATCATTATATCTTCATTCCCATGTTAGGGCCAAAACATATGTATGTATATACCCACTATATTTTTTATTTTTCATATTTATTTTGGTAGGAACTGATTTTAGGCACATTCTTAGTGGTAGTTTGATGCATGTCTTGGTAAGTTTAGTACGTAATGTGTAGAAAGTTCTAAGAAATAATCCTAAGCCTACTCAAAAACTACTTGACCAACTGCTATAATAATTATTTGAGTTCTACATAAAAGGTCCTTAAAGTTGATCAAGTGTTCTAGGAAGCCCATGATAAGTATAGATAAGAGTTAAAGCCCATAGCCACTTAAAAACTTGAACAAGTCTTTAATTCATAAGAAATAGGTTTCAACCTAACTTAAAATGGTCTAACTAAATTAATGATCTTAGGATAATGAGATAAATGCCCAATTATAAATAAAATAAGCTCATTAACTTAAAATAGCCTTAGGCCTAAAAGAAAGTCCATATCCTTATAAGTTAAAACTTAAAATGATTAAGTATAATAAAAGGAGGCCCATAGTTAGAGATTTAAATAAAAATTAAATATTTTAAGCCCAATGATAATATAAGAACCCAATTAATAATGATAAATGACTTGAACAAGGCCTTACACACTTAAGACACTTAACTAAATTAGAAAATCAACTACGTTAAAAGGGAAACATACAAAATTCAAATCTAACCCCTATCCAAAATTATGGTCGTAGGTCCTAAGTCCTAAAATGGATCCCTTCATGCGAAAATATATTCAAAATTGCATGAAATCAACTATAAGAATGCAAAAAATAAACTTAAACTAAAGAAGTTAGAGCGAAAACAAGTTTTAACTGTACTCAAGGGTTAGGATAAGCTTAAGTAATTAGGTAGATTTTGAGGTTCTTAAAGAATTCCTCTTCCAATTACTTTTTAAGTAGCTCAATATCTAATTTAAAAAGCCCAAAGGTTGGGACAAGTAGGCAAGGAGGCTAGGAGAAAGAGTTTTGATGAATTGTTACTTACTTGTGTTTGATAATTGCTCGATATTCTATTGCTTACCCTTGGTCGTCTATTGAGTGATTGGTTGTTCTATATGCTAACATTCGTGTGATCTCCTTATTAAAATTGGTAAGTTTAAATATTTGGCTAAATTAACTCGATATACTTGTTGCAAATTTTTGATGCATTAGTTGTAGACTGGGATGTCTATAGCTTTACCAAGTTTTCTAAAAAAAATAAATTTTACAAAAATGAATTTTTTGAAATGCTTTATGATTTAAAGAAAGATTTATCAACTTAGTAAGTACTCATAACAGTCTCTTGTGACATTTTATTTATTAAGGCAAAGCTAGTAGACCATTTTCAGTTAATTGATAACAAGTCACTTGAGTTAAGACTCATATGATTTAGCTCGTATTGATAGTAAATAGCCCTGGATGGGATCCATTTAATTTATTAGTATGGTATTCTTAACTAAGGTAACAGTTAAGTTCCGCTTGTTAGGACAGTACCTACAGACAGCCTCATGCGAGTAAGGTAGTGTACATCGTGCGGTTAAGTATGGATGATAATTAATGTGTAGACGACATAAATCTACACCTTCTATGGTTTTAGAGCCCTATGGATGTATTGCTTGTATTTACTATATGTGCATTCAATTTGTATGTAGCTAAACTGCATGTTTGTTAATAATGCTCAATAACTTGCTTAAATGGTAGTGGTGAGAAACGACCTCATTGAGCTATGGTATGCTCACCCCCTAATGGTTCCTTTTTGTAGGTAACCAAAAGCTTGGAATGGGTTAAGATCAGAGTATTTCTTAATCAGCTGAATTAGACAGATAAGATTACTTTAGTAAACTATATTAGTTAAGCTAGATCTTTATAATATTTAGTAACTCTCTATAGTCTTGGTGGACTGTGGATTGTTGGGTTACCTTTGTAGCTCAAATAAATATGTAAATATAAATAAAATGAATAAACACCCTTAGAAACTTATTAGTTAAAGTATTGCAATCTCTAATTTGTAAGGTGGTCTTTATATCATGGATACACATGTGATATAAAGATTTTAAGAAAAAACTATCAGGCCCTCTTCTAAGGCATTATACATTTCACCCTTCATATGCATTCCATTTATATGGTTGGGGATTTAGGTAGTGAGGGAAAAAAGATCTCGACGTTAGAAGAAAGAAGTAGTCTTTTTTAATGTTGATTTACTATTGTAATAATGAAATTTTTGTTTTAACTTTCTGTTTATTTGCATATTTTTGGTAATATTTGTTTTACATTCTTTTTCGATTTTTTACTTTGATGAAGATTCTTTTCCCAATATGGATGCTGAGTGGAAAAAAGAATGGCGTACTAGGAAATAAAAACACATGTGGCATATGTCCATTGTTTGATAGGGTTGAGTGGACTAATGGGGTTAGTGAGAGATTATCAAGATGTATATTATGACAAGTATATATTTAATTGGGAGTATAATAGGCCAAGTTCATGGTTCAAGTGTAAAATTGAAAATAAAAGGGTAAAGTAGAGGTGTAATCTACAACAATTACCTTACAATTATATGAGTTTTATGAAAATGCAAGTATTTAACTAGAGGCTTATGAAATTAAGTTTGCTTTGTGTGAATAAGGTCTTAGGTAATGGCTAATAGGTCAGCTTCTATCTTAGATTGGTTCACACGACATGAATGCTATGTCTCTACCACTTGGGGTGTGATAATTCTAAGTTGGTATTAGAGTATGGTTCTTAAGAATCTACTATGAAGTGTGATTCTTAAGGATGTGCTTTGAAGAGTCATAAATAAAAAAAAAGTATATATATCATAGTAATACAATGAGAGTGAGTAGTAATAAGTTGCTGGTGAAATATCGTATTAGGATGTTATGATATAAACTAATTATATTATTGCATGATAACTATGAGCTTAAATCTATCCATAGAGTCACAATGAGGATTTGAGTACTTTAGTGATACATACTATAGTAGTAGTTGAGATAGATGAGATGATAGGATATGGCGTAGGAGGATAATCAGAGGTTAATTCAAAGATTCAATTAAGACCTATATTAAGGGAATAACCAGAGTATAATTTAGACAATCATCCTATAAAGAATGAAATAGTTACCCCTGAGATAATAGTTATAGATAATGTTAGGAAGTTAGATAGTGATAGAGTTTATGAAGTAGATGATATACCAATTTGTTAAGAACTAAGACTACAGGTAGGAATGACAATGTGGTTGGTGGCATATGAAGTAGATTTCTTTTGAATAGGTAGCTGCTACTAATAGTTCATAAGAAGAGTGGATTAGGATTAAGTTTTGATTCCTTCCTTATTGTATTGAATGCATCACTTGGTAGAATGTAGGGGATTATAACCTAGGAAGTTAAGAGAAGTCTAGAAGAACTTGATAAGGAGGATATCAAGGTAAACCTCGAAGATGATTTGAGAATGTAAGTAAAGTACAAAACATGATTGTAGTTGAATTATGGGATATAAATTTGGAATAACTTGAGGTAATGAATAGAGTAGAACCTAAGTTAGAAGATACTGTAGAACTATATTTAGAAGATTAAGTAGAAAATTATGAATGGAACATAGTAGATGAAAAACTATTGAAAATAATAATATTGACCTTTAAGTGATGATTATAGATGGTGATGGTGATGGTGAAAAAAAGAATGAGGATATAAGGAGCTAACTTTTACTAGTTTAAAAGAATGAAATGGACGATAAATTGGTAATATTTCTTTGTATTAATACTACTTCGATAATACCTTACATGTACTTAAAAGTATAATATTAATACTTACATTTAGTCTCTTTCGGTATTAGGACATGATCATTATTAAGATTAGCATGATTTGAAGTATAATGATACTTAGTTTATATGATGTCTTAAAACTTGAGTATGAATTCATGTTTTTACATTTGCACTCTCGTGAACTATGGTGTGTAACTAACATAAATATTGGATTGGTATAAATTAACAATTTGTCAAATTAAGATATGCATGTGTTGTCTATCGACAATATAATCATGTTATCTTGTGTATGATAATATGTATGCTTATGCAAGTGAACAAATTGTATATGGCATAATGTGTGTACAAGTATAAGAATAATGAATTGGTAACATTAGGGACTCCTACACTTCCCATCTCATTTGAATGTATGTGCCTCATTTATGAAACGTAATGCAGTGAATGATTAATAGATTATGTACCTTAAGGATATGCAATCATACTGCGTAATCTTGTAACTCGAATGGAAATATCAAATACTTGAATACAAAGTAAATAAATTAGATCTAAATATGTGGTATCAATTAAATGATAATATTATTGTGTGTATATAGATGTTCTATAGAAGTTTTGGGGAGCTAAACGAGTTATACTAAAATTTAATGGATATAAACCGAGAGTACCCATTATAAATTTAGTATTTTAAATTAAAATTGCACTCTTTGTGTCTCTTAAATGTAGCTGCTACAATTATAAATAGGATTCTATAGATGAAAATTTGTTAATGGTTTAGGAATCATAGAAGTCCTCTTATCTAATATTATAAGAGGAACATAAGAATCTTAATTAAGTACTTCGTATGGGAAGATTGGAACTTATATTTTCTCGTTCATCTTAAATGTTATTGACTTGAGTTGTAAAGTTAAACTGCGTAATAATGAATGGATGCCGAGTAATTATGATGTACATATAATTGTGTGATTTTATAAAAAAGGACCTGATTATAAGATACCTGTGAATAAAATAAGAATACTTGCTAATAAATTAGATTTATATAGGTATGTTGCTTAACTATAAAAGTTATCATGTATATAGACTTAATTTCGTGTATCTTTTCAGAGCTAATGCTTGATAAATTAGATTTGAAATGTAAGGGATCACAAAATATTCATATGCATGCAATGTTGTAACTTTGATTGTAAATTTTTCTATTTCAAGAGTACAATTCGTTGTGTTTATTGAACTATGTTCTATATAGGTATAATTATTGATTAGCTAATGTTATAAGGTTTATAAGTCTCTATATCTTGTATTATGAGAGATGTATAAATAAAATTGTGTATTACACTTAAAAGAAAGTAGGTGTTATTAGTAGGAACATGTGTAAGTTAGAATCATTATTTTATGAGCTAACTAAGAATCATCCATAGAACTAACTAGCACTTTATCTATATGGATAAACATGAATTCAATGGGAAATAATTTAAACCTAAATGTGAGATACCATTTCTATTACTCATGGAGCTAATTTAGTGAGAAGTTCTTTCTTTAACCTATTGGTAGTTATAATTCCATGTGAACCAAGTAAACCTCTATGACAGTATGTATTAGCATTAAGGAAAGATGTAATATGTGACTGATATTGGAAGTGACTTTAGAAAATAGTATCCACCATCGTATTGAATAACAAGAAAATTTTACATTACCTTAAGATATTCTATTAGGAATGCAAGTAAATAACGGTCTTGGATTACTACAAAGAATTAAAGCGAAAATACTATATAACCACTTCCTTAAAACAATGGATATATGGCTTAATAACATTAGTGAGGAACCAAAAGGACCTGTTGATGACCTTAATAAGTAAAATAAATAGAAATTTATAGACTAATCATATAGCTTACTTTACCTCTTACATAAGTACCTAGCTTGAAAAGTAATGAGACCCTTAGATAAGCTCCAAGCCCAACTAACAATGGCCACTAGGATAGGAAATTGATAAATGTAATCAGGTATATAATTGAGATACTAAGGAAAGGTACACTTCACTTGTGCATTAGTAATGGGCTCTCAAGAAGAGAATGGAAAATTTGTGACTATCGAGTTTCTCACTTGTTGAGTCTCTTGTTTTCATTAATCATGGGAGTATGTTGTACCATGTCAAGTTAAGTAATGGGTCTATGTCGGTATCATTATGAGTCTACTGATTAAGAGTTGTGTTAGTTCTATTGAGTTGAGTCAAGTTGAGTTAAGTCAAATTGTATCTCATTTGACTTTGACATGGAGAGAAATCTAGATTTGGCAAATTCATTCTTCTTGATGCTTATACTAAGCTATATGAGGAAACAAATTAGTAGCTATGATAATAACATAGGCACTGCAAGGTGAAGATTTGGATGGAAGGAAAGAAGATTGGATATGTCTAACATACAATGGACCAATACTATTGTGGATCTTAATTAAAACTTAAGAGTAGATAATACAGAAGATACAATTGGGGATATAATAGAAGATTGATTAGAGAAAACACTTGAACTATTGCGTTATTGAGTAGTGGCATGAGGAAGTACAGTGTCAGTAGGGAACATTGGTAATGAACTTAGCATATGATTAATAACAAATACGAAGTATATGAGATAGGGAAAAGGAATTAGAAGATAAATAGGAAGATAAATCAAAAGTTCAATTAGAAGATAGCTCAGAAGATTTAAAGTAAAGACAACTTGGAAAATGAAAGTTCATAAAGGAGCAGGTTACCTTCTAATTCCTTTAGGTCGTAGAGTAGTAACCTTTAAAAACAATATATATGTACATACATATGTCTGCTGACAATCTTACAAATATATAAAACCCTTTCCATGGAAAGATTTAGAATGTGATAATTTTGAGCACAAAACTATTTGTGAGAGGGATGGAGTGTGAGACCTCGCAAAAATTAGCTTTAAGCTTGAATTTGGATGGTTCGAATTCGGTATGTAAAATTAGGGCGATTACGAAAGTTGTCCAATTGAACCTAAATTTTACAATGAAGTTAGGAAAATTATCTATTATTCGTGAGTTCCAATTTAAGAAAATAAATTATATATTATCCGTTATTTGTCAAAAACATATGAAAGGAATTTTGATATTTAACGAGCTTTTAGAGATAAATTATATGGATATTATAATTTATAAAATAACATGAAATATTAGTTAGTAGTGTGTATTTACATTAAATGAATACTAAGTGTCTAAATATATACAAGTAATTATTTAAATATCTAATTATTTACTAAAATAAGCTAAGTAAATTAAGAAAAAAATTAAAAATGTGAAAAAAACAATATGTAAGTAGGATATATAACTTCTTTGGTATGGCAAGCTTAGAAAAGCATGTAGGAATCTAAAAGTCACAATATGAAACCTAATACTACGAATAAAGCACAGATCTTAACACTTGTCTTCAAGAAATTTTTCCCTACCAACCCACTATGCTTATTTAAATAAACTTCACCTTCTGAAATTTATTTTCACCCTTCTAGTATCCATAAAAAAATGAGAAGCTCTTAAGAATATATGTATTTTTAGGCACTTATAGAAAATCATAGTGTAAATTTGGGTTATTAGAATTCCACGATCCCACATAACCTAGAAGTGAAACACTACCATAGGTTGATAGGAAACATCTCAACTAGAGCTATTGACTCACCCTTATCACTGGTGGGTAGCTAGAAAATGGTCCACTAATAAGTCCTTTAATTTTCTTTGAATTTCTATAGATTATGTTAGAAAATTCTAGAAAAATGTTTTCTAAAGTATTTTAGTATGTAGATTCCAAGTAAAATATTACTTTGTTAAAATTTTGTGCCTACATATAAAACATTAAACCCGAGCAGATTTTGATCTTGTTTTCAAAACCCTTAAAGTTGTGTTGGAATTTAAGGATTCAAAAAACTCTATTTGCAGTGGATTTTTTTTTTCGAAATAAAAATTGAATCCCTAAATTGCCAGTGGATCTATGTAGTAAATTAAATTGATATGAGAGAGATTCTTTTATCTTATGCGAATCGAGGTTGTGTTAGTAATGTGGATCTGTATGTGATGCGATCTCACAAGCCCCTTCTACAATATCCATACTCGAATGAACACATCGAAAAATAGATTGTAGCGTGTTAGCACCAAAATGGATGCAAGAAACCATGCTAATTTCTCTCGTTTCACTCTCTATTTTTGGTTTGCAGAGTTTCTTTATGGGTCCAATATTAATGATATAACATCAATGTAACCCTAATAGAAAGTTGTCTATATTTATATATAGACCTATGAAAAATATCTTCTATAAGATATTATGAGATTAGTGAGATATTAAAGGATATTAATAATATTAAATACGTTATTTATTATTTTTCACCAAAAATAACAAACATAATTATTTACCATTCTTAAATCATTAAGTATAATAAATATTTCAATACCTCCTACTAAGTTTAATCAAAATAAACCCATAGCCTATTTTGTTCGTTATTTGTGTATGACCCTGTAGGTTTACTTAATATTGGTGGTAGGCTTAAAAACTCCTTTTAGGCCTACAAGATATAAGTTGCCTCTAGTAATATGTTATGTCTACCTAAATTAGGTGAAGATTGGCGATTAGACTTTACCTAATCCATAACTTATGTCATAATCATTTTATCACATGATATCTAGATTGAACATGAGGCATGGATAGTATCACCCTTATATTTTTCAACCTTATTATTTCTCGGCCTCCAAGTAGATTGATATCACAAATGACATTGATCATACTATCAATTTATTTAGGCACAGCGATGCATTTCTTAGTTTCACTTATAAGGGGCCTAGAGATGTCTATCTCATAATGAGACAAAGAAATCACATCCTAATTACTCATCTCTCTTTGCATGATTCATACTATGCCTAATTGCAACCTTTATAATTATCTAGTTAGAGATAATGTTTGATCGAGTCAAATCATAATGTTTGTTATGTTGGAATCCATGGTGATTTCAAGTCTAAAGATGCAATGACATTGTCATAATAAGAATCACTTATGACATAAATCCATATAGTGACATCATAACGGGTTGGTCTTGTACATAGTTCTCAAACATACTTCTGAGTTTAATTCATATCTCTATACAAATAAACATCACATGATTATCATCAACCTCATACTAGATTTAATTCATTATTGTTCCCACAATAATTAGTATCTAGAGATATTTATAATAACTATATGATTATTCAAGGATATTATTATAAAGTAAACATGTCAACAATATAATAATGAATGTCTCTTAATTTATAAAATATAATAATGACATTATCCAATAATTGGCCTAGGGCATAATCATTAACAAGTTGTTTCAAAATTAAAAATTTTCTGGATATTCATAATGTATATTAAGTTTCCATGTGAGGAGTCTTGCAAAAATAAAAAAATAAAAAAATTTTCTATATTGTTGTTACTTTTCTAACCCTTAATTAGTGCATATAATAGTAAATATTAAAGATAATTTGATATATTGTCTTAAAAATTAACTTAATTCTAGTTGTGAAAGCTTTGAAGTATAATATGAATATGGTTATAGAAGCTAAAATGAATTTTTATTGAGCCATGTTGTTGGATATCCAATAGGACTAAATGGAAGCTTAAATGTAAGTTTTCTTAAAATAGCATTTAGTTGTGCAATTTTTGTGGCACTAGACTAAATAAAAAATTTTGTTCTATATTTGGTTTATAACTTTGCTTGGTGAGTAGACAAAAAATGGATTGATGAACTAGACAAAAGGCTTAGATTTTGTCTTACTTACACTATGGTATAAAAATTAAATTCATAGGATATAAACAAAAATATTCTACATTCTCAAAAATACCCTTCCAAATTCATTGTACATGCATTTTTTTATTTAATATAAATAATTAATTTTTAAATAGCTATAAAATTTATGACTTTTATTTAATATTTTATTTAATTTATTTAATTATATGAATTCAATAATTTATTCAAATCATATTTTAAATATAATTAAAATATATATTAGACAATGTTGATGATATAAATGTCAAAATTCAATAACAAGTCTAGTACTTAGGCATACTAAATAAGGGATAGCATAAAATTTTTTATTTAGTACTATACAAACTAAACTAAACATGATATAATAAACTTATACTGTCCAGTCCTTCTTATATTTGTCCTATCTAATTCTCTTTGTATAGTTTAGTCATTTCAACCAAATGTTACTTAAGTGTGTAGTTGATAAACTATTAATTATATGTGGAATAAATGAAGTTGGGTTGAGATGTCATTTGTACAAGGGTAAGTTAGATGTATGAGTATTGGTTATAAGCTAATTAAGGTAATAAAGTGGATGTTTTATTGGAGTAAGTGAAGTTAAGTGCAAATAGGGGATAAATTAAAGGATAAATCATAAGCTTGTAAATGAGTGTTATATAAGAAATGTATTTAGAAGCTAAATCAAACACTGGTGTATGTGACTAATGGTTGGGTTGAATTCAAAAGATAGGTTAGAGGATGTCTTAAGGGATCTTGAATAAACTATATTTAGAAGATAATTCAGATGATGAATTAGAGTAGCTAGAGTTGGAGCAATAGCAAGTGACTTAAGAACTTAAATGTTTAAGGGTAGCAATACTCTAAACTTAGATTAATGAACATAAATATTGAATAATAATATATATTGTACTTGTACAAATACTAAATTGCCATTTATTTATAGGGACATGTAGCAAAGAGGCATATCCTAATTGTACCTACATGAGAAACAAGGAGTCTAGGTAAGTAGGGATCGATGCTTTATTATATTTTAGAGTACCGTATTAGGGTACTTGGATGCTTGAGAGTGTACTGGTTGTGCTTGTAATTAGTTGGAATGTGTACATGCAGTATATGTGGTTGTTGATGTTTTGTTATGGGAGTTGAACTCCATTTCTAATTATTGTTATGTAAACTGCTTGTTTGATTGATTGAGCTAGATGATCACTTTAATAAATGGATCATTGCACTTGACTTAAGATTTCAATCTTATTAGGAGACGATTAGGATTCCTTGACCAAATGTCTATCCCTTTGAAAGGGATAGCTGAAATTCTTCCTTCCTCACCCTTAGTCGAACTAGGTGATAGGAGAGGAGGTCATGATAAGGTTGAGGACGCTAGTTCGAATGTATTCATGGGAGAAGGGATGTCCTCATTGCACAAGCCTAGGTTTGGTTATAAGGGAATCATAGCCATGAAACTCCTCAAATCTAGATTAGATTGGGTGTAATTTTTTTAATCTTATGACGAATGAAAAAGCATCGTGTGATGGCATTTACTTGATCATGAATTGCATATAGCCAACTCAATTGACAACTATGCTTGCTTTGTTGTGTAAGCATACTTCTATCTTCATCCCACTTACTGAGAGGTAGTTGTTCATCCTTCTATAAACTCTTTTGCAAGTCATGAGAAGACACATAACCTATATAGAAACCTAACCTTGAAGCCGACTAGGCTGAGAAGTGAAGATTTAACAAAGATGGAACCATACTTACGTTCCTTTCTAAAAATTTATATGTTTTTAAGGAAACTAATTGGGCCATTGTGAGTGACCCAATAGTTTGCATAGTTGGTTTGTATAATCAAATGGAATATAAAGCTAATTAATTTGTAAGTTTTACATGTACTTCCAAGTTTCAAACCAAAGGATATGAATTGCAAACTTATTTTACAAGGCTTTTAAAAAAGAGTTAGTATATAATTGTATGAGTTATACAAAAATGTAGGTATTGAACTGGATGCTTTAAAGCTATGTAGTTAAGTTCGCCTTATGTGAATGAGGTTTACAATAGCGGTTGAGAGGTTAGCTTCTGTTTTAGTTTAGTTCACATGGAGGGACCATTGCCACTCTACTGCTTGGGGTATAACAATTGCAACATAACTTTGCAAAGTTCACACAAAGATCATTCTTACAGTCACATGTTGAATTCCCTAAAGTATTAGTTAGCATCTCTAAGTACGCTAAGTAGGAAACTTCCCCTAATAATGTGAATTTCAGAAGTGGTAAATCCTCAAGAAGGCCCTAGGCCTCAACCAACTACAAGGATGGAAGGCCCTTGATTACACTAAAATTAAAAGAAAAGAAACATAGCTCACTATATTCCTTTAGAGACCTAGGATGCTTACTAAGTCTCAGACCTTGACCTACTTTAAGCATGACAAAAATGTTGATGTCAACTCTTAATCTCTTATAAAGGAACAAGGGTTTAGCAAAGCCTCTTGCTTCCATATATTATTAGGTTAATGGGCCTCAAAAGCCTCATTGACCACATTTCTAAGCTCCTTTCTACCAAGAGCGAGTAGAGCTCAAAGGCCTCATTAGCTATCTCTATAGGTTCCTTATTGCCTAAGAGTCAGCAAAGCTTAAAGGCAAAGCTTCTAAACATATTTCAATATGCTTGGTCATGACCTTGTCATTCTCCCCTAGTGACCAAATTGCACTTGTTTAGATTGGCTTGACCTAACTGGTTGAGAATCCTAACTTGTCATCCATTTCAACCACCATAAATCTCTTCTTCTAACTCTTCACTATGAAGTCCATAACATTAAATAATCTCTTGTCCTTCTAGTACAACCAACAATAACATTCGTGATCGGATGACTTTAGTTGGTAAAACTATTTGATAGGTTGAGGAGTTATTGTTACAACCAAAGCATCACATATACCTCAAAAGCTATAAGCGCCCATCATACATTTGGCATAAGCTAATTTGGGATATGGCAGTAAGTCTTGACAGTGAATGTGTATGGATATCACGCACTAGGACACAAACGTAATCAGGGATTGAGCTCGAAATAGGGTTCAATATGACTCATGAACACTAATTGTTGCTTGGGTTTCAAATGAGAGGTTAGATACGACTCACTAACTTACTCAAATGAAGGGTTTGCTATAATCTTAAGGACAAGATTGATAAGAATGTAAGGAAGATTAAAGAGTTAATTGACACTCAATAATTTGGCAATGCAAGCTCTAAGAGCTCAAGAATGACTTTGCTTGAAGGAAGAAAGTTCCAAGTATGGGTATATTCTTCACTATCTGTTTCTCTATCTTTGTCGTATTTGCTAATTACAAATGTTGTTATTTACAACAAGTCCTAAAACCCTAGTGGCAAAAATGTAAATAAAGTACAAGGCCTTAAACCTTAAAGAATGGGCCTATAATTAAAAAAAAAATATTCAAAAGAATACAAAACTGTGTGTTTAATAGAAGAAGTTGGCATGCAATCATTTGAAATGTCTTGGAAAGAGCAGGATCTGAACTAGGCGAGGTTGATAGTTGGATATTTGGGTTCGAGGAGGAGTCCCTAAAGTCTTGTAGTACTTGACTAAGATACTTGAAAGGTTGGCCCACAGTTGTCGAATACTAGAATTAACTAGCATTAGTCTCTCTGTGCTGTGCTGAGTGGATTTTTGGCCTCGAGTGGTCGATTATATAGTCTCTCATCTTCTCAGTAGATGACAAACTTGATGTCGAATGGCTCCTTTTCTTCCCTTCGATCTTTTGGTATTAGTTTGGCCTCAGCTTTGAACAATTCTACCTCGGGTTAGCTTCCAACAGGTCGGTATCAACTTAGGACAGGTTGGCTTTGGCTTAGAGACAATTGTAAGCTGATTCCTATCATTACCATAAGGTTGAAAAGAAGTCATCCTCAATGATAAATAATGAGTATGGGTCAAGAGATAGATAAACTTCTCTTCCCTTTTCTCTTCACCATGGGTGCCGAGTTGCTTTAGAACTCCTCAACACTTATAGGGGTCAAGCAATAGCTCTTCCCATCCTTTTGAACTGTGCAAGTGTTAAGGAAGCCATCGTGGATCACCTTCTAGTCATACTCCCATGGTAGGCTAGGAAGTAAATTTGCGGCATTCATAGGGACTATGTTGAATTCAATCTTGTCCTCATACTGCCTAGCCATAAATGTTATTCAAGCTCTCTTATGTACATGGACCATACCCTTGTCATTAAACCACTTCAATCCATAAGGTTGGGGATGCGGGTAGGTTATCATGTTCATCTTCTCTACTAACTCAGTAAAAACAACATTGGTGTAGCTACCTCCATCAACAACTAAGGAACCTAAACATCAGAATATGAAATAATTTTTCCGTTTGTTTGGGATCTACCCTCAGGTCGGATCATCAGCTCGTCATGGCTAAGAGTTCATCTAGATTCTCAGCATAGACATCCTCTTCTATCAACTTGTTGCCCGAAGTCTTGTTGCTTTGACTCTTTATTTGAGCTTCGGGTCCTTTTCCCTTTAAGATCATGACCCTTTTATTTGGACATTGAGAAGCAACATGTCTGTAACCTAAGTACTTGAAGCATTTAACTTCTTAGGCCTTAGTGTTGGGTACTTTTCCTCCCTCTACCTTCTTTGTCTTAGCCTGATTAGGTCAGCCAGACTCACCTCTCTTCATCTTCTTCTCTGGCCTTCTCTTGACATACTTCTCAAGTTTAAGGATGATTGGTTGAGGTAAGTTAGTTAGCCTCTGATGCCTTCTTCGCCTTTATCTTTCTACTCCGAATGCCAGATTGATCAGCTCATCTAATGAGTTGAATGGTTGCAGTTCAACTATGTTGGCAATGTCTTCTTAAAGTCCACTAAAAAACCTAGCAATGGTACGGTCCGATGGCTCAACCATCTTACACCTGGTCATTAGAGTTTTGTCTTACAATAGACACATATTCTTTTGTTGTTTGCCTAATTTTACCCCTTTTATGTAATTTAAGGTTACTATTTTAGGTAAAACACATTTGTAGTTTCCCTTTTGGGTGTTGCCTTAATTGTTATACATAAAAGGGGGCCTTTTGTACAATGTTGGATCAATTGAATGAGAATATAATCTTTGTCATTTTTCTTCCTTATTATTTAGCTTAGCTAATTGAGTCTAAGATTCACTCTTACCTAACCCTTAAGCAAGGTTAGTGGTAAGTGATCAAAGATGTTAGTGTGTACCATATCAAATTAACTGTTAGGTTTATGTGAGGTATGTAGTGTGCCACATTTACATCCTTGCACATGAGTTTTCCTTGAACCTTTGACTCTTGTTTATCTTTCGAACCATCTTGAAATATAGACTTACTCGTATAATTTTTGAATCATATGTCCATCTATGAATCCACATCACCCCTTATCCTAACTCTCTTGGACTTTGAGAAGGTTTTTAAGATGGAATGCAATGCATCATAAGTTAGCATGGAAGCAATGATGATGCAGGAATCCTAGCCTACTACTTACTTCAATGAGAAGCTAAGAAGAGCTACGCTTAATTACTAGGTTTATAACAAGGAGTTATTGAAAGGAATCAAAATACGGGACCCTTGACTTGGGCTTGAGCATAAGGGCTTGAGAACTTTGTGAGGCACGTTGTCCTTCACCAATATGTAAGGGAGGACTTTAATCTACTTCCACTTATTGATCTACTAATATGGTTGAGCTGAACTCTTCCATGCTCAAGTCTTCTCTTTCAATGTTGACCTGAGGAGTACCCAACCAATAGCTTGGCTAATCTAATTCTAAGTTACCTAGAGCAAGTCCGAGTAAAATTTACCTGGAAAGAATCTTCTGCTCAACTCAGTATCTCAACTCAGCGATAGCCAGACTAACCATACAACTTTATCTATTCTACTAAAAGCACTGCCACTGACTATTAGCCACATGTCCGAATGAGCATACGATGGAATTTGCTACACCAATCATTTGTTTCCTTGATTTTTCATTTATACCCTTTATATTCCTTGTACATTACTTCTTTTGGACAATACCCTTTAAGTCTTTTCTATTTTTAGTAGGTTTCCTTAATATTTTGATTATAAATACCTGATAACTCTAATTTTAAACATATTTCATAGGGTGATTTTATAGTATTTTCCGCACATTTTTGGTTTTATTTAAAGAAATTGATACTTAATTGAGTAAAATGTTGATTTCAGGGTTTAAACGCGTTCTAGGCTCGAAAACGAAGAAAAGGAATCAAGTTTAACTCAATTCCGAGTTCAAATGAAGAAGTTATGAATTTTTGAAGTTGTGCAGAAAATTTGCCTAAGTGCAGAAAGTTACACGACCTGGGGACACGGTCATGTCCCAAGCCGTATTGGGTGACAAAAAAAAAATCTTTTTGATACGCTATAAAAAGACATATTAGGGTTTCAAAAAAAAAAGAGAGAGACATTACACAAACAAGAGACACAAGAGACAAGAGGAGATTGGAGAAGAACATTAATCAAGAAGCAAGAACGACATCGATTTCAAGAATAGAGAGATTGTTCATCAAATCAAAGAGGGGTTTTTATGCTTTATTTTACATTTTTTGTGAAACTCGTTTTTAGATTCGTTATGATAGCTTAGAATTAGAGTATTTAGGATTATGGAACCTAGGGTTTCATGTAACCCTCGGATTGAATTATAATTTCAATAAAGTTTCTACCTTTTCTTGATTCAATCATGTCGTTAATTATGGATTGATAATTCTAGAGTGTCAATATATGATATTATGCATGTTAATTGAGAAATTGCATGTGTAATTAGATCTAGGCATAATTGAAGAGAATTACAGGTATACTTAGAGATAAGATACATGTTTCTTTCGGAAAGTTGATTGTTTGCATGGGAATTCATTACACGCTAATGCAATTCTAAGTTATATTACTAAGTGAAGAGATTCTGGTAAATAATTTAGGATTAGGGTTAATATGCTTGAGAAAGATATTAGCTTTAATTGTGAATCCTTCCGGTCAAGAATAATAGAAATTGAGTTGGATATATTTTAAAAAGGTTACATGTTAAACACTAGGAGAAATAATTCCTAAATACATTATTGCATGCTTGAAGTTGTTCGTAATTTATTGCTTCCTAATTTGCGAATTAAGTCTCATAAGTAGTTTAGTTGTTAATTTCAGTATTTTTAATTCATTCAACTCATCATAATTTTCTGGTTAGATAATGAAGCTAAAGTTAATATTAGTACTCAAAATCTCTGAGGGATCGACTCGGACTCACATCCGCTATATTAAAACCGATAGGTGCACTTGCCTCATATCAATACCCTTATAACTTGTAACTGCAACATTAGAATCATCCTTTATCAGAATATACTCTAATTTTTTCCTTTGTGAGCATCCTTATGCTTGTTTAGCTTCACTTTCTCTTATCTTAACCCTTAAGTAAGGCTATGTGGTGAGTACCTTTATTGAGTTAGCTCATTCATCATATCCTAGGAGCTAATCATGGGTTTTTCTTATTTACATGTGTTCTATCTCCATTTTCAGACTTTTTATGAGCTCATACCCATTCTTCAATACGTTTGACCTTGTCCTTCCTTGGCCCATCCTATCACCTTAGTATTAGATTAGAGGTTCATTTAGGTAGGCTACTATTGTATCAAGTTCTTGCATTGTTACGTTGGTTGTTATTTGTGTTTGAAGCATATTGAGTAGTAAGGTAGCTGTTAGTACTCGAGTGAGTAGTAGAAGTAGTGGTTTTGCTTTATCATAGTAGTAGTTATGCAACGCTTTGCTTTACTTTGTTTTAAGTTCCAGAAAACAAAGTAAGGAGTAGCTATGTGTTTCTTTATGAAGATCAACCTAGTTAGTTGTTGTATTGAGTTGTAGTAAGAAGCATTGGTTTCCATTTAAAGAAAGTTGATCATATTTTGTGTCGTTAGTGTGCTGACTACTTGAAGATTTTGAGTGTGTTGCTGTTTGGGAGATACAAGTGTTGTTTGTTTATCGTAAGTATGAGGATGAGTAGGATGATTGATTCAAGAGTCAATGCTAGTATTGGGGATGATCTGATGGCTGACTTGACCAAAGTTGTTCATATATTAGCCTTTCGACTTGCTAAGGACATCCAAAATACTCCCTAAGCTATTCTCAAAGCTGCAGGAGTTCCCTACAGTGTCCGCCTTGCATAAGAACAACCTTTAGCTCAACAAATCGAGGATGAAGATTAGGAGGACATGTATGGAGAAGAGTTGACTTGGGTGAGATGGATAAAGAGGATGAAGAAGAGTTCATTGAAGCAAAAGAGTACGTTTGTGACCTCGAGCCATTAACTACGTAAAACTCTAAGTTCTAAGCTTTAGTAGAATTGAGGATGTGGATGACTATCTTAACTAGGAGGAGAAGGTGGAAAGATTTTTTTATTATTATCAATACAAAGACTATGATAAAGTTTGAATTGCTACCATAGAGTTCTTCAGATATGTTGTGATGTGGTGGAAGAACTTTCAAGCCATGCGCAAAAGAGATGGATATAGAGAAGTCATCACCTGGCCTAAGATGAAGAGAGTCCTTAAAGCTAGATTTGTGTTGGATACTTATCTATGAGATACTTTTGTTGGCTTTAAGAGCTGAAGCAAGGAATCCATATTGTTGATGAATATGTACAAGAATTCTAAATGCTCATGAATTGTTATGAGGTCAGCAAGCTATTATCTCGAATGCTTTCTAGGTTTCGAATTAGATTGAGAGGAGAAATTTGAGATGGGGTAGAGTTGCAACATTTTGTGACTTTGGATGAGCTTCTAAGAATATCTCAGTATGTGGAAAGATAGAGGAGGAATAGGCTGACTTGACCTCCAATGAGCCGACTTATTCATAGAAGCTGACTTGTCTACAATGGAAACCGACCCATACAGAGTATTGAGTATAGTAGGAAGACTAATGTTATGACCGGGCAGAAGGGTTACTTTACTGACTGAGAAATGCCTAAGAGAACATTTGAGAATGGACAAGGATCTTGAAGGTAGATAAGCTTGATCAAGTGATTTAAGTGTCATGGATTTGGGTACATGGTCGTCTAATGTCCGAATAGATGAACCATGATCATCAAAGGACACGTCTCTAAAATTGAAGTAGATAGCATTGATGAAGAACTCAAGGAGGAGGTTAAGCTAAAGGAGGATGTTATGGTAGGTAATGAGCTTGTTGAAGAGGAAGTGTATGTTGATGACATAGATAAGTCAACCTTAGTAATCTAACGAGCTCTAAGAGTTGAAACCTCTACTGAAGAGGAGCAAAAAGAGAACTTGGTTTACATTACCTGTAATGTGAATGAGAAAGCTTGTGCGCTCATAGTGGATAGTGGAAGTTATATGAACATCACATTTATTGATTTAGTTCGGAAGCTTTAAGTTGCCAAATTTATCACACCCTAGGCCCTATAAATTGCATTAGCTAAATAAGAAAGGAGCCCTACGTGTTACTTAGCAAGTGTTATTGCCAATCTCAATTAGGAACTATTTAGATGAGATTCTTTATGATGTGCTACCTATATGTACATCTCATGTGCTACTAGGACGACCTTGGGTATTCAATCGAAGGTCATCCATGATGGGTTCAGGAACATGTATGTCTTTGAGAAGGATGGGAGAAGAATCACCTTAAAACCCATGACCCCCAGCTAAGTGAGAAAACTATAGGCAAAATTAGCTTAAGGATCTAAGAAGGCCTTAATTCTCAATCGTTCAAAGCTTTGAGCAACTATTAAGTTTGATATGTTGACCTTCTTATTGGTCTAAAGATTGCTAAAGTTGAGGGAGTGAGTTGAGCTACCTAAGGAGATTTGAGAACTATTGGATGAATATGCTAACTTATTAATCGAGTAGTTGCCTGAAGGCCTCCCCCCTTTCTGAGGAATTGAACACTGTATTGACTTAATATCCGATGTTTCACTATCAAATAAGCTTACTTATCAGATGAATCTAGCACAAGCAGCTAAGCTCTAAAGATAAGTTAACAAACTATTAGAGAAGGGATATTTGAGGGAGAGTCTCAACCCTTGTGTTGTGCTTACATAACTTATGCCAAAGAAGGATGGTACTTAGTAAATATGAGTAGATAGTAAAGTTGTGAATAAAATCACAATCAAGAATAGGTACCCCATTCTAAGGTTAGATGAAATACTAGATGAATTGAGTGGTTACCACTAGATTTGTATGAGGTAAGGGGATGAGTGGAAAATTGCATTTAAAACCTGACATGGTTTGTATGAGTGGATGGTGATGCCTTCAGGTTATCAAACATACCAAGCACTTTCATGAGACTGATGAATCATGTTTTGAGAGATCTAATTAGAAGATGTGTTGTAGTCTACTTTGATGACATCCTTATCTATAGTACTGATTTGTTACATCATATTGATCATCTCTGAGTTGTTTTTAATATTCTCCTATTAGAGAAGTTGTTTGGAAATCTACAAAAGTGTTGTTTTTGCTGAGAAGAACTAATCTTCCTTGGATATGTCGTAAGTAGAGAAGGATTGAGAGTTGATGAGTAGGAAGTTTGAGCTATTGTTGAGTAGTCGACCCCATCTTCTCGTGCCAAGGTGAGAAGGTTCCATGGATTAGCTTCCTTTTATCGCCTAATTATTCAAGGTTTCAGTTTAATAGTTTTACCCTTTATCGAGCTGATAAAGGAGAACGTAGAATTCAAGTGGAAAGAGAAAGAGGAGAGGAGTTTTGCTACGGTGAAAGAGACATTGACTCCATTTAAGTCTTGGCTTTACCTGACTTTGAGAAATTATTTGAGCTTGAATGCGATACAATAAGTGTTGGCATTTGAGTTATGTTAATGCAAGAAGGCTAACTTGTTGCCTATTGTAGTGAGAAGCTCAAAGGGATAATTGAACTGCTCCATGTATGAAAAAGAACTCTTTGCATTAATTCAAGCTCTTCATGTATGGAAACAATATCTTCTGCCAAACGAATTTTTCATATACTCTGTAAGATACCTTTGGAGCCAATCGAAGATCTCTAAGCTTTAAGCCCGATGGGTGGAGTTCTTAGAAGGATTTAATTTTGCTATCAACTATAAGCAAGGCAAGGCCAACGTGGTCACTAATGCTTTGCTAAGGAGACATACACTTTTAACTAAGTTGCAAACTAGACTTTTAGGGTTTGTGAGCATTGAAGAACAGTATCCACATGACCTTCATTTTCGTCCCATATATGGATGCTGTAGAGAAGGGAGGACAATGGATGAATATCATGTAGAGGACAGATATATTTTCTAAGGTGGCAAGTTGTGTGTGTTGACCTATTCTATGAGAGAGCTACTAGTGAGAGAAGCTCATAGTAGAGGATTTTCTGGGCACTTTAGAGAGAAAAGGACATTTGAGCTATTGAATGCGAGGTTCTATTATCCTATGATGAGGCAAGATGTATACTATGTGGTCGACAATTGTACCACCTACAAGAAGGTAAAGACATGAGTTGAACATGAGAGAGCGATGCCTTTGCTTGTCTAACCAGACCATTGGTTGATCTGAGCATGGACTTTGTCCTCGGTTTACCTTAAACTGCCTAAGGTAAAGATTCAATAATAGTTGTCGTAGACAAGTTGGATAAGATGGCACACTTTGTGCCTTACACTAAGACTAACGATGCTTTGGTTATTGTTTCTTTGTTTTTGTAGGAAATTGTTCGCTTATATGAAGTATTGACGAGTATGGTGTTAGATTCCAACTTGAAATTCCTGAGCCATTTCTGGTGAACTCTTTGGCGTCGATTGAGAACCAAACTACTGTTTAGTACTTCTTGCCATCCTTAAATCAATGGTCAAACAAAGGTTGTCAATCATACCGTAAGATTGCTGCTATAAGATGCAGTAGGAAAGAAGTTAGTTGATTAGGATGTATGCTTACTTGTGGTAGAATTTGCTTACAATAGAATAGTACATACCACCACTAAACATGCACCACTTGAGGTCATCTACAGTTTTGATCCCGAACTACCTCTTGATCATACCTATTACCATCACCTAACCATGAAGACCTAGAAGCGAGGACGAGAGCTTAGTCCTTCCAACAAATTTGTGAGAGAGTTGCCAAATACATTGACTGAGCTACCAAAAAGTTGAAGGAGAAGGGAAAAGGAAGGAAGGCCAAGTAGTTTCAGCCCAACGATCAAGTATGGTTGCACTTAAGCAAGAAGAGATTCCCCAATAGGAGGAAGAATAAAAAACAATACACAACCTTCTTTACTTTGATATTACGTACAAAGTATAAATTAGGGTGACTTGTCACAATCCTTACTAAAGGGATTGATAAGAGCTTTTATAGAGAAATACTCAAATGGTTTTTCATTGAAAAGTCATATGTGTGATAAGTCCTCTTAAAACCTTATAAGCATGGACTATTTATGCATAATGACAATTACGCAAATAAAATAAAGTAATGGATGTCTTAGTGACTATCTCGTAAATACAAAATAAAATATAAGGGTAATATGGTAAATAAAACCTAAGTAAGAAGTCCTGAAGTTCTGTCGTCCTGGGTGAGTAGACTTAGCTAAGCAGACTTGAATTGGCTGAGCAAAGTAGAGTAGAGCATAGCGAAGCGATTAGAGTAGAGTAGGGCAAAGCAGAGTAGACTTGATAGGGTAGATGACATGGGAGTTCATGCTTGCGTGGTTGGTCTCCTAGGACCCATTCCTATAGTAGCATACCACCTGTTTGAACCTTTTTCTAAAATTGTACTATATTCCTTCTTTTTTGTTTGTCTTATTTACCCCTTTTTGCTTGTACTAGGTATCTTTATTTTATATTACCCTTTTTGTAATTTCATTCTTTCATTTATTGCCTTAGGGACTTACTATAAATAGTTTCTTGTCCACTGTAGCCAGAATCAATAAGCTTTTTGTTAATAAATATTCCCTTATCCTATTTCTTATGAGAAGGTCTCTCCAAGTTATAACTCTCATACTCATATCTAATCTTGCTAGTAGCTTCAGGTTAGTAGCCAGTGGACCTTAGTCCTTGCTTGTGCATCATATCAAGCTAAGTTTAAGTCATGTTGTGCTCATTGGTGAATCATATTTGACGAATAGCTTCATGAAGCTACTAAGAGTTTTACCTTATCTCCATTGCCATTTCTTTGTTTTCTTAAAGGACCCATCTCTAATACTTTGACAAGCCCTAGTGATAACTTAGCTCCTAGACACATCAAGTTTTCTAAAAGACAAATAAAGGGGATCGAGTTTATGGAAGGTTCTCTAATGTGGTGAAACATAGGGGAAGAATAATGTGGTTGTCAGCACCCTATCTAGGAGATATTTACTTTTAATTGAGCTACAAAACTCCTTACTTAGATTTTCTATTATCAAGGACTTATATGCCCAAGACCTACACTTTAGTTCAATCATTACTTAACGTGTTGAAGGACAAATAGTTGACGTATACTTCATTAAGGATAGTTTTTTTATATGAATCAAACTATCGAATCCTTGAGCTGAGCCTGAGATTAAGGACTGAAAAGCATGGTAAGACGAGTTATTTCTTCATTCACCACCTTGAAGGAATCGGAGCTACTACAATCTGTCTACCCAATGCCGTGGTTGAGCCAAACCCTCTTGTACTCATCAATTGTCTTTAGCTACCGACCCAAAATGTACTCGAACAATAGCTCGGCTCATTCGACCATCTACTCAACCGACCTGAATACAAGCTATTTTGAAGACGCCTGAGCTGAATTCACCTTTGAAGAGTCAATTGCTTAACTTGGCATAATCGATTTACCACTTCTACTCAATACCCTGGCTTGGTAGGCACCAACCTGATCATACAGTTTGTCTTTTCTTCTAGAAAGACACTTATCTATAGAGAGCCACATACCCAAGTAATCATATTATAGAATCCTCCATACAGGATGCTCGTTTTTTGTTATATTTTCAATTATACCCTTTATCATTCCTTGTACATTACTTATTTTAAGCATTGCCCTTTTTGTCTTTTCCATTTTAAGTAAGATGCCTTAACCTTTTGGGTATAAATGCCTATTGTACTTGTAGTTGCAAATCATATTACTCCTTTTTAATATTGAATATACACTTTTAATTTCATGAACATTGCTTATAGCTTATTTGCTTACTTTACTCTTATCTTAACCCTTAAGTAAGGCTAGGTGGCGAATACTCTCATTAGACAACTTATACGTAATATCGATTTGAGCCATGGCTCCTTAGAAGTTCCCTAGTATGTCATATCCTTGGAGTTGTTTAAGGGTCTATTTATTTACTTTTCATATCTTTCACGTAATTCCCATTTTGCTCTTTATGTTTTTTGTAAGCTTAGACCTACCCTGATACCGTCACCTTTTTCAGCCCTTGGTGTAGTGTATCGGTTATCTATTTCGAAGGGGAAAGCTGTGTATTGTAAATTGTTTTGTACGGGAATTGCTAGTGTCTAAGGTGCTTAGTGGAGGCTTATTCTATCATTTTATCATAAAGCACATATATGAGTTGTTGAAGTTTAGGTTCTTCTGGCAGAGGATGATGAGGGATGTGTATAATGTGCTTGAAAGATGTGTAATTTATAAAAAGGTCAAGAGTCGAGCTAAATACGGCGGGTATATGCCCTTACCTATTTCGACCAAGCCATAGTCTAAGTCAAATATGGATTTTGTTCCTTGATTGTCGAGGGAAGGACTCAATTATGGTTGTAGAGGATAGGTTTATGAAGATGGCACACTTTGTTCCATGCTAGAAGACTAATGACACCATTGATATCACTTGTTTGTTTTTGTAGGAGATCGTAAAGTTGCATGAAGTATTGTAGACTATTGTGTCTAATTGAGATGCTAAGTTTCTAAGCCACTTTTGGAAAACTTTGGGGTGACTATTTAGGATAAAGCTCATATCCAGTACATCTTGCCATTTGTAGATAGATGGTTAGACCAAGGTCATCAATTAAACACTTGGTTCTCTGGTTAAAGTCGTAGTAAGAAGGAATTTAACAAATTGTGACTTATGCCTGCACTATGGTTGAATTTACATACAATTGATCAGTACAAAGTGTGACCAGTTAGTCCTCGTTTAAAGTTGTCTATGGGTATAACCTCAACCTTCCTCTTCACTAAGTACCCTTACCTAACCAACACAAGGACCCTAAAGCTATAGATTGATCTCAGACCTTAAGGAGAATGCATCAGAAGGTGATTGAACACCTTACCTAAGCAGCTTTTAAGCTTAAACAGGATTGTTAAAGGAGAAAGGTTAAAGAGTTCAAGCCAGGTGACCTAGTTTAGATTCATTTGAATAAAGTGTTGTTCCTCAACTTATAGAGGAACAAGTTATCACCTAGGGTAGAAAGTCCTTTCTAAGTCATTGAAAATATCAATTAGATTGCATATTAGGTCGACTTGTTATAAGGTGTCGAGCTTGATATTTTTTGGTTTTATAAATTATTCTTCTTTAAATTGATCAATATTAAACCCTACCTGTTTAATATTGACCCTGGACTAAGGTTTAAAGAAAATCGGTTATTTCATTTTTGAAAACATTTTGGAGTTGCCACCAGATTGAAGTTAGGAAAAAGAGTTAAATTATAACCAATTGGGTGGATTAGTTATAATTTAGCTACTGGTCTTTTGATAAAGCCAATTTTATGAAATGGTTTTGAGAACTAAAAGATTGAGTCTGAGAGTTAAGCTTTTTAAACCCTTACAAGTACCATTAACTTTCCAAATTTAGATTTAATCTCTTAAAATCACCTTTCAAAACTATTCGCTAAAACGAAATTCAATTATTAGTTAATGAATTAGACTAGGATAATTTAAACTAAAATGGAAAAATAAGTGTTTTTTTACGTTGCTCCAAAGGTTCTTACATATTTGTTATTCAGGATTAGATGTATGTAGTTCTTTCGAAAAAAATTAAGTGAGATGGTTGATTTTGCTTTAAGAAAATAATCGGTTTTAAGTTTTTTATTTGATTTGGTTTCTTTAAGGAAAATTTCTAAAGAAAGTCCTAAATCGGGTTTTTATTTTTTGAGAAATTCTAAATGGGGCCTTAGTTTTGGAAAATGATTCATTATTCTCATTTATTTGAAAAATAAATTTCCTAAGTGATGAAAATGTTTTTCTACCCTTTTTATTTTTATTATCTTATTATTATTATTTTTATTTATTTATCAATTTATTCCATACTATTTACCTTTATTTATGTATTAACTATAAACTAAACTTTCCATTTTGTTCATGCTTTTTTTTTCTTTTCCTTTTTTCTTTCATTTTTTTTCTTTTTTGTTTTATGTTACAATTACATTAGAATTAAAAAAATAAATAAATAGAAAAAAAATTACAAAAGAAGAAACTAAAGAATACAATAATAACATAAAAATTGGACCAGGTTGAGGCCAGATGGATAGGTTGGATTAGGCTTCAATTGGGTTTAAGTCAGGTTGATAAGATCCGTAGCTTTAGTAGGTCGTGGGTTGAATCCTCAATGGCAGCTAGCATGGATGTTTGGGTTTGCTCTAACCACCAATTTGAGTAGGGAAAGGGATTTTTGTGAGTTTTAGATTAGAGTTAGGGGGAGGGGTAAGTTCATGCCTTACCTAAATGGTGGTGTTTGGGCGATGGTTAAAGCGGTGGCCGACGGTGGTTTTAGGTTCTTCGACATAGTGGTTGCTAAAGGGGCGAGAGAGGAGTGGTTCTAGGTTTTAAGGTATAGGGAGTTCAACTGTAGTGGTGGTTTTGAGTGGGGTAGGGTAGTAATGGGTTATTTGAGGTGGTTGTCGTAATTAGGGTTAGAGCTTCATAGCAGTGGCTCAAGGACGTGGCTAGGAGGCATGGTTATAGTTGGTTGTGGTTGGGTTTAGAAGCTAGTGGTTAGGGGAGTTTAGCTATGGTGGTAGGGCTATTTGAACTTGGTTGGAGAGAGAGACACGTTGGTGCGAAGAGAGAGAGAGAGTAATCGGAGAAGAGAGAGAGAGTGTTTAAGAGTAAGACTCATATTCGATTGAGGATGAAGAAGTCGAATTTATATAGATTGAAGCTCGAACCATGATGGAAAGTGATAAAAATGCCATTGAATGGGATTGAATGAGTGAAGATGACTTGGCTTGGATCTTGGGATTGAGCACAAATCGAAGTTAAAATTTAGTCAAAAGTATGTCCCTAATGTCTATTTTGCCTAAAAGATCAAAGGGAAACTTTGAATCAAATTAAAAAGCTTGAATCATGGAGAAGGAAAGAAAAGCCGGGTTTTTGTGTTTTATCCAAATTTCAAAGGCCGATTTGAATGTTAAAACAAGCGAATCTAGTTGAGTTTTTAGTATCAATTCGAAGTAGGCCATGTCTATTTTGCAACTTCATCATTAATCTGGTGAAATTGTAGCAATAAAGGCTTGAAATTAACATTGAAGTTAATTGCTAGGAGAGGAAAGCATGAGAAAATCTGGGGAAAATGCAGAAAAGGAGGAGAAAGAGAAAGGAAAGTGCTGAAGTGGTGCTACATTAGCCATGTCATCTAGTGGCAATGTGCTACATGTCCTGATGTGTCATGTAGCAACTAACATAGTAGGAGGTAGTTGATGTGTCAAGGATACATGTTGGTGCAAACCATGACTAAGAATTGACAAGGTCATTAGCTGGATAGGTTTAAGCTTGTGGAAAGCTCGAAAGGAGTAATGAGGAAAATGCACGAAAGAACAATGACGAATAAAAGCTAAGCAAAATCCATGAACGCTTTTAGAAGATATGACTTACCAATAGAACTTTCGAGGACTCATGGCACAATTCGATATGACGCACGACTTGGTCTGGTAAGGTCACTCACCACTTAACCTTATTTTAGGGAAAGGATAAGAGTGATGCCAAGCATAAAACATTAGGGTATTTACACCAAGAAGGAAAAATACTCAAATGTATTAATTATAATTTGTTTACCTACGGTTTACAAATATGAAGGGTATTTATATCCAAGGATTTAGGGCAACTTGCCTAAAAGGGGCAAGACAAAATGGGCGTTACCTTAAAATAGTAATGTACAACAATATAAAATGGTAAAAATAAATATTTACAAAAGCAATAATTAGTGGGGTAGATTCTATATGTGGTCCTGTACACGTGGAGATGTTGTATTGGTGAGGTTGTTAGAAAATGCGAACAAAGTAGTATGACCGGCTGGTTTATTTAAGTAGGGATGACTTATGTAGTATAGGGTCCCTCTCTTAGCATGGCAGTAAGGGTGATGACGAGTAAGTAAGTGGTTAGGCATGAGGGAGGATTGGATGTTGTCTCAACCATCCGTTTCTCAGAATTCTATTTGTGAAAGATTAGCAATCATTCGGCATGGCTTAAGGAGGGACTCAGCATCGATAGGAGTCAGTTGGAATAGAAGAATTCATCTTGTTAAGCCTTCCAGTCTTCGAGCTCGGTTGCAAGTTAAAGGGTTAATAGCTCGATTCCCATCATGTATCATGCCACGTTAGCTGCTGTCCAATCATCTAATGTTACGTATTGAGACATGTGACACAATGAACCCTTAACATGGGTAGCGTGTCATGTGTGTGCTGTAGAAAAAAAACAAAAGGCTTTTTTTTTTTTTTTTTGCCTTTAGTGAGGTTCAAACTTAGGACCTCCAATGCAAATCCAATGCCATGTTTAAGTGTTTTACCATTACATCATTGGCCTGTGCTTTGCTTATATGTGCAATCAAATTATACATATGGATAAAGTCAGCTTAGGCTAGATTTGAATCTAAACTTAGGCCCAACGGTCTTCCCTGTACTAAAGCCCTAAAAAAACTTAAATTATCTAAGATTTTATTATAATTTATTATTATTTTCTAAATTTCCTTAAAATCTTTTACTCTTTCTAATTTTTCCATCTTTTTTGCTACTTTTCCAATTTTTCTATTTTTATTTATTTATTTTTGGTATTTTCAAAATTGTATAATTTTTTTTCTAAATTTTCTATTTTTTGTGTTTTTCTAAATTAGGACTCTTTTACTTCATTCTAAAAAATTAAAGGGGAGGTAAAAATGTGGTGTCTACAGAAGGGTATGAAGTGGCTGATTCCTTTGATGTTATCAACATGAGCTTATATGTCCCTAAGGATGTCTAAGATGGACCGACTAAATTTGATCCTAAATCTCATTTGGCAAGGAGGAGATGATAAGAATCAAGCCCATTGACCAAATCCTTAGCTTATGGACTAGTCATGTTGGTTTGTCGAGCTTTCCCAAAGTAGTTCATTGAGGAAGAGGTCATGCTCCTAAAGAACACTGACCTGATTGAGTACTTATAATGACCCTAGGTAGGGTTTAGTAGTATTGTCTAAAATTTCCATATCACGTATGCACCCATGATAAGAAAATCACCTTGCAAGTCAGAGATTGCAAGACTGTAAATAGTTATTAGCTAGGGTATTTAATTTTAGTTCATTGACTCATTATATAATATAAATAATTATGGATATCCATTTTGTCCACAATTCCTCTGAACTGTAGAGAATTGGTATCCCTTACCAAAATAGCAAAATAAGATAGACAATTCTAGAAAATTCTAAACTTATTAAAGATATTAAATTTAATTGAAATATTAGTCGTTTTTTGGAGCATTCTGAAGTGACTACATAAGCTTATCATCATACTGATTCAATGGTAGCACTCTGCACTCAATTCCTATCCCTGTCCTAACTATCAATCAACTTGCAAGGAAAAGAACTATTGGGGTGTAAGCTTATGCTTAGTGAGATAATTACCCTCATCAATACCGCATGATAGAAATTTATTAGATGTCCAATTATATGAATGCATCAACAATTAGTATGCCGAACAAAGCATGCAGTGGCCTAAGAATTGCATACGACTCAAAATTATGCCCCCTGTAGTCGAGGTTTGGAGATAATTAACCAACCTAAACCAAAATCCAGGTTCTAGACCTTGGGTTTTAGTTCATTAGCACTATTGTGCTTAAGTCAAAAGAAAACTATGTATATATATACATATATATATATTTTCATTACCGAATAATAAATTATATTTTCAAAATCCCAAGTCTAGTGGCGTGGTGGCCTTTATAATCCACAAACACACACCTTAAGCAGAAGCCACAAGATGTAGCCCCTCGCCGACGGTTGGTGTATTTCGGCGCCTAGTAAGCCCATCAGCTTAGGATAGAGACTCAATAAAAATAATGACATAGCTAGTACCCAATCCTGTAGGAGGCTCGTCCTCCTGTGAGTCCCTTTCCATCTTCTGCATGAAGTAGCAGTCGGTGTTATCTGAATGCAATTATGGGGAATGCGTGATTCATCTTGTTTCTTAATCATATAGATAGTTAATCCAATTTTTCAAGGTGATCAAACAATTTCATTCCATTCAATCGCATGTATAAATTCATTACAACAATTCCTATTATTATATAATTAACAAATCATAGCATTCAATTCACAAATCCATATACGTACATTTCCCATATCCCATAAGCATCCAAATATATATATATAAGTTTACGTGCATCTGTTTTATAAGCAAAATCAAGTAAAGAGTCATTGAGAATTTACTCATTCAGCCATGCAAATCAATTAAAATAATTCGGGATAGGTTGTCGCCCAAAAGTCGGGTCCCCTAGACATTGCAAATACGATGCTATAAGGATTTAAAATAAAACCTAGAAAATTAAGCTAAAACCCTTTAATTTATACTTTTGACTTGGTTTAATAATTTTTCTCGGTTTTACTTAACAATTTAATTGCATATAACTTTTTCGTTTTGAATCCGATTCTTATGATCTTATAGTCAATATTCATCATTTTTTAGTATACTTTAATGTGGTGAGGTTATATTTTTGTGATGAGGCATGCAAAACTACCCATAAGTCAGAACAGTAGTAATCTTCATTATTTAGAGTGCTTTTGGGCTTTGTTTGGTTATTGGCCTTTGTTTGGTTAATGGGCTTTTTGGTAACTTGGAAAATTCTTTGGCTTAGGCTTAGGACTTTATTCCAACTTAAAATACTTCTTAAGGTTAGATTTCCAACTTTGGTTTACACTCTTAGTGCCAATAACAACTCCTTGGGCTTTTATGTGGGCTTAAGTTGTTAAATAGGCTTGTTTTTTTTTTTTTTTTTGTTCAAACTAAAGTTAGTGACTTTATTGGGCTTATGGAGTCTTAGGTGGACTTCTTGTAGAGTTCAAAACAACATTTCTTAATATTTTAAAGTGCTGGTCAGAATTTTAATAAAGGCCCAACGTAAAGTTCTAGGCTTGTTTTGAGAGTTTTAAGCTCGGTTTTAAGTTTTAGGCTTTGTATACTTATTATACTTGCTTTGGTTGATCTTTTCACTTTGTTCACTTAGTTCTATCATGTTTTTAGGTGGCTTTTACTTATATTCCAAATCTGGTCATGATGAATCCAAGGGGTTCTCACTTAGTTTTTCAACTTGTTTCATCATTTCCTTAAGTTTAAGGATTAGATCATGAACCTAAGTTACTTATATTCAAATCTTAACTTAAATTCCCTTCCATGGGATGATTACTTAGCTCATACTTTATATGGAAATAGTAGATCTCATACTTATCATGACTTCCATATCATAGTTCATATCTCACAAGGTTAGTTTCTTCATAAAAGCTTCATGTAATGGATTTTCCTTTACTTAAGGCTAGGTTTGAGTATCTTTAACTTAATAGAAATGGAAATAACATTTAAATGACTCACATACACTCTACGTACAGCATGATATCTCCTCATTCATGTACACATTTAATGATTTTCTTAACTTAAAATCTTCATTCTAAGTGTTAAACATATATCTTCATATAATACCAACTTAGCATACTCATATTTCAACTTTCGTGTAAAGGGGTTCATAAGCTTACTTTTTAAGGTGATCTAGCTATTTTATCATCTTATGAACATGCTAGTATCTTCTTGAAAACATGGTCTCTTAACATGTAATACTAAACCACTAACACAAAGAAACAACTTACTCGTCTTAAAAGCGTAAAAATGGTGGTTGTGCAACTAAGTACCCTCTGATGTTCCTTGTTTTTCCTCCTTCTTGCAAGCTTCTTTGGAAACTAGAGTTTGATCTTTGAAGAAGGGCTTTGAGGATATTTTAAAGTTTTTGAAAGTGGTTTTTGAAGTTGACAAATAGAGGGCACAAAATAAAGCTTGGTGTCATGAGTATGGAAGCAAAATAGTGGCGGCAATGTTGGGATTTTGTGGAGTTGGATTTCTTCTTTTGATTTGTGTTTAAAGTGAGAGAAAAGGAAGTGAAAATGATAGTAAAAGAGGGAGAGAGTAGCGGATTTTTGAATGGGAGAAGAAGTGTATGTAAGAAGCTTTAATTGATTGTCTTTTAGTATACACAAATGCCAACTTTTTGATAAGACTAGATGATATAAGCATTAAGGGGTGAATAGTAGATGTGTAAGACAATTGAGTGATTGAAAGCTGACAAGGCATGGCCTTTCTTTTCCTTCTTTTCCAACCAGCCAAGTAGGGAGCAAATAGAGTGTGGTGTTGTCTTGTTACTTAATTAAAAGTTGAACATATAAAATAATGTAATAACTTGTCCATATGTAGTATAAGTTGTGGTTGATAAGGGAAATGTCTTATCACAAGTTTTTGATAAGTTATCAATTGATAAATAATTCCAACTGTTAATTGAAAAGTTATTTAGGATGATTGGTTGGTTTACTTATTCATGTGCACAAGTCTTATGCATGAAGATAAGAAGATTGTCTTATATGAAATTCTTTTGGAGTTTGTTTCTTAAATTGATTTGTAAATTATGATTTAATTCTTATAAAATTATGAAAATTTATAGATTTGAATAAAATTATTTAAATTAAATTATCAATTAGTCGCTTAGGGTTATAAGTCCTTAATTGTTTTAGGGTTTAAGGTTTTGGGTTTTGAGTGACTTAGAGTCCGTAGTTCTCATAGTCGAGTTTTTATCGATAATAGAATTTTGAATTGGAAAATTAAATTTGTTTTTTAAATGAAAACTTGAATTCTTAGCTTAGTTTATCCTTAGGAACATTTTGGAAGTGTTCTTAGTTCAATCACAAGTTCGCTAAAAAGTAGGGTTTACAACTTATCCATATGTAATATTGCTTATAAGTGAAAATAAGGGCATTATTTTATATGAAATTCTTTTAGGGTTTGGTTCTCAAATTAATTTGTAAGTTGTGATTTGCCTCTTAAGAAATTTTATAGTTTTATAGAGTTGAATAAAATTTATTGAAATTATATTTTTAATTATTTATTTAAGGCTATAAGTCCTTGATTATCCCAAGGTTTGGGGTTTGAGTGACTTTAAGTATATTTTAGGGTTTTTCACCAACTCGGGAGTAATTGACTTACACTTAGGAGCTTAAGGTTCAATTGGCTTAATTATTTAAGAACATCGCTTTATTAGGAAACATATATATATATATATACACACACACACACACACACACGATAGATTAAGAAAAGAGAAGGAAATTGCTTAATAATATATATATATATACATATTGTGGGGTTACTTATTTACACAAGTAATATATATATACATATTGTGGGGTTACTTATGAACATAAGTAAAGAAATTTTTGTAAATTTATTAATTTATTCCTTTCACTGGCTTAGTGTTGTTGTTTATTATTACTTGAAATAGTCCTTAATTCATTCTTTATTAGTTTTATATAATTTCACAAAATCATTGATAATTTTATTGATTTATGGCTTTTCAAGTATTAAGATAATTTTATGAAGTTTTAAAAATTTTTATGATTTGATATTTACAGTTTCTATTAAGTTTAGGTTTACATTTTTAAAGGTACGCGTATGTAGGGATTGGGATTTTCTTGCATGATTAGGGTTTCCAAATCGTATAATATGGCCTTTCAAGTTCATTTTAAGTTCCAAGTTTAAAATTTTAGTCGATTTTCATTTTATGCGGTCTTGTCGACTTAAGGAAATATCTACAATACTTGAGTCTAACACCATGTTTAGAAGGTTAAATTTATAGAGTCTACAGTACTTAAGCTCAAAAGAGTGTTATACCATCTCTCAAATAGAAGAGGATAGCCAATTGGCTGACTTGAATAGCTCGGCAAACCATACCATTAACTCAATCAAGGTGTTTTGAAGTTGCCCATCCATGAAGCTGAGCTATTTGAAGATTACTGACATGGAGATCCTCTGTATAAAACTTGGTATTTAGTGCTAAAAAAGCAACCACCCATTTGTTGACACGTGTTCCAACATTGTCTGACCTTTGTACTATAGTAGGCGCATATTCTTTTGTACTTTCCTAATTTTATCCCTTTTTATGATTTAAGGTTACTATAGGTACGATACATTTATATTTTCCATTTTCGATATTGCCTTAATTTTTGCATATAAAAGGGCCCTTTTGTATATTGTTGAATGAGTCAAATGAAATT
This sequence comes from Lumnitzera racemosa, assembly GCA_024138005.1. Taxonomy (NCBI): domain Eukaryota; kingdom Viridiplantae; phylum Streptophyta; class Magnoliopsida; order Myrtales; family Combretaceae; genus Lumnitzera; species Lumnitzera racemosa. Next base: position 68,345,234 of record JAMXBC010000006.1, read on the forward strand.
ATACTCTATCATTCTTCTTCCTTGTTCTTATTTAACTTAGCCAACTAAGTGCAGGATTTACTCTTATCTAACTCTTGAGCAAGGTTAGTGGCCAATGAACCTAAGAGTTAGTTTATGTGTCGTACTAAACTAACTATTTGGTTTGTAAGAGGTGTATGTGGCATCATATCCATATACTTGCATATGATTTTTATCTTTTGGACTATCTTAAGGTTCAAAACCATCCCTATTTTACTATTAGATCATATGTTCACCTATAAATCTACTTCACCTCGAGTCAATTAGCTTAGACTCATCAATGTAGCTTGTCGGCTCAGTAAAGTTGAAACACTAAAACTTATTCATCACATATTGGCATATCACCAAATTAGAAGTACCCTAGTATTAGGATTGTAATGATTATTGCAAGATTCCTTGTTGATGCTACTCTAAGAAGAGTTATAGGGCAAGAAGTTTGTAAAACAAAGACCCTTAAAGGATGAATCATATAATTCAAAAACCTTTGTAAAAAGGAGTTACCACAACAATTAAGGTAAGAAGAAGAAATGAAAAATCAAGCAAAGGATTAATGTTGCACTAAAAATGCCAAGTAGCTCTTATAACGAAATGGTTAGCATCCATCAAACTTATAAATCTAAGGTAAACTACGTAACACATTAAAATAATAAATGAAGCTATAACTAGCTTTCATAAAAAAACAAGCTAGCACCCCAACCTGAATATGATGTGGTAATGAAAGGGCCTACACTATGAAGGTACCCTCAAAAGGGCAAATAGATCTCCTAAAATAGCTTAGTAGTTGATAATTCCTTGGCAAATAACGATGTCGATTCTTAATCACCATCAATGATGTTCTGATCTCCTTACACCGAGTAAGCTAGATCAAAAAGGTGCCACCTTCATGTCAACGTAATGCTTTACCTATCCATTGACCTCCATAGATAGTTGGTGGCATCACTTGTACCTTTGTATTAGGAAGGGACATGCAAGCAAGTAGAGGTGAAAGAAGCTCAATAACTAAAGGACCAAAGCTGTAACAACATAGCTCGCTCCTACTCGAGTCCTGGCCATAGTCTATAAAGACCCAAATACCCATGGAGTGTGACCAACAAGAGCAATGTTTGTGGGGAATCCAAGGAGGCTTCACCCTTGACCAATTCATCAACCTTTATAGGAGCAAACAGAAGGGTTGATTCTAAAAGACTTATGAAAAGGAAAATAAAACACTCTAAATTGGCCAACAAGTCAAATCCCTTATTTAAAGAAGTAGGGTTGGCATTAGGACCAACACTAGCACTAAATGATCCTTAACAATGCTAATAAATCTATTCTTGAGATTTATGGTTACAATGTGACCTCGGTGATTCCAACCACACATGTGGTACAACTGATAAGATAGGGTAACCCCAACCACATGTATGACTTGGGAAGTCTTTGATTAAGATCCTAACCCTTAGAAGCTTCATAGTATTAGCTATCATATTGTTGTGCTAGGTAACGCATCAAACTTAGTCACATTAATTAAAGTTAGTACTAGTAAACAATAGTGACGTCCCAAGGCCATGCCAAGGGTGACCTTGACATTGCGTACATACTCCTAGCTCAATTTTAGGCATGCCAACTTTAGGGAAGGATTAGTCCTAATGAAATAGTTCATTCCGGTTTGCCTTTAAGCCTACATTATAGTTTAAGGCAAACCATTCTATTTATTGGCTTGTTGTCAAAGAGAGTTTTGGGCGAAACAGTAGCAGTTCATTGATAGGGTAAAATGGGCTGAATAGTCAGTCAAGTAACCAATTTACTCTTTAGCTAATAGGTAAATAAAATCTAAATGAAGGGGCATACGATATACCTCCCTATAGAGCTTACCATATGCCTAACCTTGACTAGTAACTGTAGGATGTCAACATGAACAAAGCTCTTTGCTGGTGTCTTCTTACCTAAATATAAGCATGAAAAGTACACCATAAGCCATCTACACCTGGTTGTGTTAGCCTATGTGACACCTCCACAAATGGCCTACTCTCTTTCTTGGCTAATCAACAAAGAGACTAGGGGGTAAGTATTGATAGGAGATTTTTGGAACCAAGCCTAGCATACTGAAAGACCTTTGATAAGCAAGTTTTCCAACTTCCTCCATGCTTGGGCAAAAAACCAAGCACCATAATTAGGAACTCTTGGTTACATAACCTTATAGCACCATAAGATAAAAACTATACAACATTCCTAAAGTCTTAAATAGGAAAAGATAGGCACAAGGATCTAAGACCACCTCTATGTCTAAAACCCTTGTTGGAAAGTCCCATCTTCTAAAGGTACCATTCATATGATAGTCATTTATAAAAGTCCTAACTCCTTCCTAGACCTATGTAAGGACTAGTTTTAAACCAAGAATTGGCTTGGTGGACCCCTAAACCGGCCCTACCTAGTTGTATAGGGCCTAGGCGATTTGTCCCTTAAAAATTACCAAATTGTATAAAGCTCACCAATTCAACCTGTCAGCCAAAAAAAAAAAAAGATAAAGATAAAACAAACCAAGATATTACGCACTCCATTTACCATCATCCTTTGCCGATAAACTTCCCAACTCTTTTAATCCTACTTATTTTCTTTTATTTTTACTCCTAATTTCTTCAACCATGAATTGTGAATAGGCTTTCCTGTACCATTATAGATAACATTGTATAGACATCCCATTTTTGTTCCTCTATAGTTTTAAGATCTTTTTTTTTTTAAGGAAATGGGTCCTAATTTAGAAAAACATAAAAAAGTAGAAAATATAAAAATAAAAAAGAAGAAAATTTAGAAAAAATTAAAGAAAAAAGAAGGGTCTTAGGTCATTTTTAAAGTTTTTGAGTCACATGAAGAAGGCTATCTGATTTTTAAGGTCGAATAAAGTCATAGCAGACATGTACGATTTAATGGTTTTGAGCCTTATTCGAGGATATTAAGTTTGATGCTCGGACTATAGTCAAGGATCATCGTAAAAATGATGCTAATTTGAATTAATCAAGGATTGGATTTAAATTGGTTGATTTACAAGAAAATCAATATTAGATAAATTAAATGGTAAAAAAAAAAGGTACTTGGAAAACCTTTAGATTGGATTTGAAATGAAAATTATTCTTAACATGTGTGTGCCAAATTAAATTATGGGAGGGGCATTAATTGTTGCAATCATTTAATGGGGATAAATATTAATAGCTTGCACTAATTTACTATTGGTTAAACTATGTTTTAAAAAGGGATTTTAAAAATCAAATCTAATTTCATAAAGTTAGTAGCAAGACCTATAAGGGTTTAAAAAGTTAACTCTTGAACTTGATCTTCTAGTTTTGAAAACCAGTTCTAGAAATGAGTTTTTCCAAGTAGACTAGTGGTTAGGCTAGACTAGTCTACCTAATCAATTTAATCTAATGTACTCTTTTTCTTGACATCGGTCAGGTGATGACTTTAAGAATTTTCAAAATATGTCCAAAAACAAAGTTTTTCTTAACTTTTAGTTGAGGGTTTAATATTAATCGGGTTAAAGAAAATAATAAAATAAAAAAAAAATTAAGCTCGATACATTGTAATTTCAATTTCTGTTTGGAAACTGTACTTCAATTAAGGAAATAATATTTTGTAACGTACCATCACAAATGATGGTTAATAGTTACGTTATACTTTTGTTCTTCCCATATTGACAATGTATTCAGAGATTCGAATAAGAAATTCTCATCTATTGTAAATTGCAACTTCTTTTAATTTGCTTAACCTTACTTAATATTTTAATATTAAAGTAACATCATGTTCACTTGGTCAAAATTAATCATTTTGGAAATGAATAAAATTTGCAACTTATTTTGCCTAACTTTATATGGTATAAATTATTATAATCATTTTAAGGAAAAAGTAGAAAACAGGAGCAAGCGAAAATTATTTAAAATAATTTATCGAAATATGGGAATAAGATAAAAGAAAATTTAAAAAAAAAAAAACTTCGTAATGAATTAGCCCTTAAATTGTTGATTCAACTAAATTGGCTTTGGCCCATACCTTCAAGGGTCAGGCTCGATTCAAGTTAGCATTGGCTTGTGAACTGGAGGTTCACGGCCAGTTTAGTGCATTGCTTAGGTTTACTCCTTCCTATATGTAATGCTTTCTTAATCTCTCAAGCTAGTCCCTTCTCCAATAGCTAAAACATTCTTCCTGCTTGTTTTGAATCTTATTGTCACTTCTTCGGCACCCACTTAGTTGTGTGTTCCTTATGAAAGCTCATCTAACTGGATTGTAGGCTTATTAGTCCAATCTATAATCTGGGCTTACACAAAGACTCTACCGATGAAGATTTAAGAGCAACACATATTATATTCAATCTAATCCAACATTGCTATTGATGGGAGGCAAGTGTACTTATCATGTTATAGTATAGTAAAATGATTTTAAGTCCAAATGTCGATCCCTTAGTGATTAATTATGAATTACTCATGCTTCCCCTTATTTTCCTATTATCTAACCTAACAATCAAGCATACCTTAGTAAACTAAAAAATGTAAATTAAATTAACCTAACCTAACCTAATCTAATCTAAAATAACTAATAAAATATAAAATAAGGAAGATGAGTAAATTAATGGAAATGCACAAACTTTATTATTCAAATATTGAATTCCTCTTAAAATCTATGGCATATTCAATTGCATTCTTGTTATTAGACTGTTAGAATTCCTTAATTGAGTTAACCAAAAATGTTTCTAAATTTAACTTCTAATCTTAATTATACTCTACTTGAATTGCTTCTATAATAGAATATATCAAGACAACATTAAGTTCTATGAATTCTACTATTGGGTTACCATAATTTGGAGAAATCAAGTAGTTGATTGCTTGGTCCACTTGAATTTCGTTTAATTATGCAGTTCTACTCACAATAGGATCTCGTTATCTCTAAGTGAAATTAGACACTAAATCAATACTCTAGAATATAAATCCATAGAATGATAAAGCTTATGTAATTACATCACAATAAGAGAAATCATAGATTAAAATAAAATAAAGGAAATCTCTTCGTAGATTCTAGGATTCAATATTCAAATACTAAAAAGAATAAAATCAAAACATTGAAAAGAAATTGAAGGAAAAGATAACTGTAGGAGGTGTAAACCCTTAAAAGTTTCGATTTAGGTTTTGAAATAGATTCAACTATAGTAGACAATTTAGGAGTCGACAAGACTAATTAAAGTGAAAACCCTAAAAGACTTAATTAATCGCGTAAAGAATTTTTCAACCCTAAAGGTTTCTAAAAGCTAAAGATTCAATTCGAAAGTGATAAAAACCTTAAAAATGATTCCATTAAGGACATATGTACACCAATCCATCATGATATACCCTAAAACCCTAATTGGAAATATAATGCTTATCCTTTTGTCCAATTCACTAGTAAAGGGTTAGAGATCACCCTTATTCATACTTATATGCTATGAATCCTTAGGTAATCCATTAGAAGTTAAGATAATGAGTCATAGATTATATTCACATTTTAAGTAAGTGATTAAGATAGTTTTACTTAGAGTTAGGGTAATAGTTGAAGATTATGTTTAAGTAGTGAACCTTAACACTTAAATTGGTACTTTTTGCATTTGTTATTCAAAGTAGTTTATCAAATGAGATATATAGGCTATAAAGACCTAAAGTCAGATCTCATTAACAATGTTTACAAATCAATTCATCAAATATCTCATTTCCCCTCATTTCCTTCATTTTTCCTCTAATTTCCCTTAATTACCACATTATGTTCACAAAATTAAATATACTTAACAAATGTTGACTAAGGTAATGCATGTTGACCAAAGTCAAAGGGTTGACCAAGTCAACAAATGTTGACTAAAGTCAACATTTTGAAAAGTCTTAAGAGATAAGGAAAATATCTTAGTTCTTAATGATGATTTTCTTTTCTTTTCCTTTTGATTTTTCTTTTCTCCTCTTTGCAATTGTTGCCGTCCACAATTTTCCATCTTGGCCCCACCATTTGGTTGTCTTCCATAATTGAAACAAAACAAAAGAAACAAAAACAAAACTCCCCATTTCATGCCGTGAACTCCCCCTTCACTTTCACTTTCATTCCTTTCCCTTTTGTCTCCTTAAACTTCAACAAATTAAAGGTATGTTATTAAGTTGTTTTATGTTACTTTATGTTATTCATTAGTTAGTTAATTAAGTAGATTAGGTAAGTAGTTAGGTGTTTAGTGAAGTCTTGAAGAGAAGAAAACAAAGTTTCCATCTTTAAGTGTAGAAAATGAAGAATCATGAAGGAAATGGAAGAAATACATGTGTATGTACTCTTAGATGTATATACATAAAGAAATACCAAAGGAATACAAGTATATGAACCTTTGTACATAAGCATGTATCATGTACATAACCTAATTTAAGACCATATCTAACTATATATACATATACTATACTAAATACATACATAGAAATGCAAAAGGATGAAAATTGAGAGGATTTTCTTAAGGGAAAATTTGGCATACGAAATTTAGTATAAAAATACGTATTTAACCGTATAGGTATATAAGTAGAAATACATGTATAAATACGGTATAAGTATATGTACATAAGTATAAGTATAAGGTATATGTACATAAGTATAAGTATAAGGTATATATATAAGTATAAAGTAAGAAATAAATGTACATAAGACATGTACATGTGACATAAGCATGATATAATGCTTAAGTAATCAAATGATGAGGTAGATGATGACATAACCATATGAGGACATAAAGAAAAGATGACATAAACATATGATGGCATAAAGAAAAGATGATGTAAGCAATGACATAAACATAAGTTTAGAAAATGAGAAAAATAAGAAAATGTAGGTAATTAGATACTAAAATTAGTAAACCCTAATACACCTTGTAAACTAGATTATACCTAAATCAGTACATGAATTAGTAATGACAAAGTAGATCCCTAAATTATACGAATTTAAGGAATAAAGGTTATAAATATAAGTAATAGCAATACTTAAGTATTATAGCTAAAAATTTCTATAAAATGAGTTCATAATATAAAATAGGGGTCTTAACGTCCAAAACAAACATTACCGTATGAATATACGTCCGAAAACGATGAAAAATGACTATAAATTCATAAATATCAGAAAAAAAAAGTTATATACGATTAATAATAAAGTCTAACCGGGTAAAAGTTGATAATAGTCTAAGTAGATTAGGTAATTAAATGTTTAGAAGCATTAGTTAAATGAGTTACTTACTAGTCTTATCAAATCGTAATGATCAGGTGACTCTGAGGAGCGTGAGGACCTCCCAATCGACTACTACGATTAGGGCAAATCACTATGGCCGAGTGAGTATTTACCCAATGATTCCATGCTTGTTTTGTGATTGTAGATAGTGGACTTAAATATTATTGTTAATTGATGATTGTGTGGGGACTGGGAAAATGCCTGTGTATGTTGGTATGTCTTGAATTGTGAATTTATCTTAAATATTGATAATGCTATGGTTGTTGCATGGTAATATAGATAATGATTGTGTGCACAATTGGATGATCATAGCATAATTGGAACCTAATTACACTCGGCCTATAAAAAGACATTGAGACATGCATTAACATGCATAGCATGGATACTATTCCGGCAGTCACATCACACGGAGGTAAAGAGAGGCCATTCGGGGGTTGATATCATTTATTTATTTGGTTCTGTACGGTGCACTCGTACAAAATGACCTTACCCTGGCTCACGGGAACACTAGGCGTTGGAGGCGCCAACCGCCTGGCTAAGGGTCGAGTCTAGAGACTCCGTTTAGGGGTGAGTGTGGACTGCGGGGGCCCACTCACAATTATACTAGAACTTGTGTTTTTCTGTAAATAAAGAGTTATTTGATATAAGTACGGAACATGGAGTTCCGTAGTAAAGTAAGTTCTAGTGTAATACCCGGATCTGATTGGTGCCGTGTAAACTCCAACCCTGACTTCGGAGGGCGTTAAATCCGAGTTGCGTATATGAACTAGTTAAGCATGCGTATTATTTGGCATTCTGTTTGATCATTCATTCATATGCGTGACTATAATGTGTTTATAACTTGCTTGTTGTATGGCTGAGGGTTTTGCTTACTAAGCTTAGGCTTACACCCCTTTAGACTTTTGTTGCAGGATAGCTTATTCGTAGAGACAGGACAAGGGATGCCACAGGTTAGCCTGGGGACTTGGGCAAGAGCGAAGTGTCCTGTGTGATGAGAGGAAAATAGTTTATGTAGACTATTCCTCATGTACTTATGTTTAACTTATGTTTACCTTATTATTATGAACTTAGACACACTTAAATATTGTGTAATATAAGCTTTTGAGCTTAACTTTTATATCAATATGTTGTGTGATGATATCATGTGAATCTGGATGTACTTTGGAACTAGTAGTTGTAGAGCCTTGTATATTGTGTGAAGAGTTTTTGATTGAAAGGGTAACCAATCAGGGGTTCTTCATACAGTATACGGCGTCTGCCACGACTAGGCCGTCCTCAGTTCGTGACAGGAGGGGGTTAAGAGATAGCTCACTTAAGGTCTTGAAACCTTAGCCTCTTTTATGAATTGTCAAAGTATCTCTAGTTATGCTTACAAAGCCTTTATATAGTTATGAGTGGGGTATCTCTTAAGGTTTCAAATCTCTTCAAAATAAGGAAATTTTTAAGGAATAACATTTTCATGCCTGATGTAGCACAAGCCAATAACATGCATAACAACACAAATGCAAGCCCTTGATGAGGTCTTACTATAGCGTGAATGGGTCATTCGAAGCTATCAAAGAAAAAGGAAATAGGTCTTTAATGGAAAATGTAGTTAGCAAGTTAACGAAATCCATGTATAGCTCAATAGATGTAATACATCACTCAAGCTCAACACCACTTACAACTCACAATCTGTCCTAGTTGAAGGGTTGCTTGGAGCATGAGCTTGTTTAAGGGTTGATATGAGCTAGGATTTGGGTTCTCAACACAGAAAGGAGAGGAAACTCGGTAATTTACACCTAAGTGTTTAGGATTACATCTTAATACATGAAATTACTAAAAAAAGGTGAAAACTAGATACAAAGAATGCACAAAAAGAGAAAGGACATTTTTGTAATTCTTTTAAAAAGAGAATATCAACTATCAGGTCGTATAGTTACAGGTTGTAGGATACGTGTTTGTAAGAGAGAGGTTATATGATTTTGCACATAATAATTGCTAATTGTTTTGGATATGGTCGACAATAACAAGGCTCATAGATAGCTTGGTATCACTAGATTGGTAGGTCTAGACTTATAGTTGGGTGTAGTTTATAGAATTGGTTAGCATAGTAGGGTAGGGGTCCTCTAGCAACTCGGCCTGACCTTGCTCTTATATGAAGAGGAGGCCAAACTCATGATAATTTGGATGCATGGAAACATTAGCTTAGCATAACAAGTTGGCTTCTTTTGCAGTTAAGTAATGGGTAAGGATTTAATGGACTATGTTTGTTAGGCCCTTAGCATAAGAGAAGGTGAGAGGACTTGGAGGCTGATTCTTCTCATTCCTTCCGACTTGTTTAAGATTTGGGCTCAAATCCTTAGAGTTCTTTGCTAGGGCATCTTCCTTAGGTACATATGAACTTAAGTTAGCAATAATGAAGATATCAGAAACTCTGTACCCTTCTTAGAGCTCAAGCTTATAGGCATCGTTGTTAATCTTTTGTAGTACTCAAAAAAGCCCTTTAACTAGGGGTGAGAGTTTGCTCTTTCTCTTGTTCTGAAATCTTTCTTTGCTGAGATGTAGCATACATGATCTCTTGGTCGAAACAACTTCTTTTCCCTTTGCCCTTACCTTCCTTATGCTATCATTTTAGTAGCTTAGGTTAATTGATTAGAGAACTATTGGTAGATTTGTTGCAGGTTCTTAGCTTAGTCTTTAGCTTTTGGATCACCTTATTTAGCTTTAGGTTCAGGTGTTTGATTCAGTAGTAACTTTATGTTAGATCCATAAACAACTTCAAATGGGTCTTACTAGTCATGCTATGAATAGATAGATTGTAAGAAAATTCCATAATAGGTAAGCAATTATCCCAATCAGCTTGATTTCTTTCAATTATAGCTTGAATAAGAGAACCTAATGTTCTATTGATAACCTCTATCTGAGCATCAATTTATGGATGGCATGATGTGTTGAATACAACTTAGTCTTTAGTTAGTGCCACAGGGTTTTCCAAAAATGACTAGAAAACTTTAAGTCTCTATCAAACTCAATACTCCTTAGAACTCCATAAAGCTTCACCATCTCTTCCAAAAATAGAAAAGAAATAGTTGAAATATTGTTAGTATTGTTGCAAGGCACAAAATCTACCATCTTGTGAACTTATCTACTACAACCATCATACCATCCCTCCTTCATGCTATTATAGGTAAGCCAAGAACAAAGCCTACTTAAGTTAACCTATGGTTTATTTGGAACAGGAAAAGGCATAGCCTTTCCTTACACAGGTCGGCTCTTAGCCTATTTGTTAACCCATAACATTCTAAGCCAATAAATTCTAGACTTTAACATCTCATATGTTTTTCATCTCCAAAATGTCTTGACAATCATCCACTATGTGCTTCTTTAACAAGTATCTCTTGTATTGAACATATTGGTACACATAGTTATCCAGATCGAAATTGATATTTTTCCTCCATAAAGTAGTTAGCCAACATCTTTACTTTAATACAATGGATAAAGATCAGACCAAAATACAGGTATTGGGGAATATTGCTCCTTAATACTCACAAATCCCAATAATCTTGTTTGGAGCTTAGAAAGCATTACATGTTACTTAGATAGGGCATTCGTAACTACATTCTCTTTCCTTTTCTTATACTTGATCACAAATGAAAATCCCTTTAGAAACTCAACGCATTTAATTTGTTGCTTAGACAGCTTTGGTTAACTCTTCAAATATCTCGAGTTTTGGTGACTAAAGTATACAACAAACTCTTTAGGCAATAGGTAATGTTGCCATGTCTGTAAAGCTCAAACAAGCACATATAATTTCTTCTTATACATAGAATAGTTCAATGTTGATCCTTTTAGTTTCTCACTAAAATAGGCAATCGGTCGATAGTCTTGCATGAGAATTACTCTAATACCAATGTCAAATGCATCACATTCTAACTCATAAACCTTTCTAAAATCTAGTAAAGATAGAACTGGGGCTAAAGTCAATCTTTTCTTTAGCTTGCCAAAGTTCCCTTACCCCTTACTTTCCTAACATAATTCAATTTCCTTCTTAGTAAGCTTCATTAGGGGTATAACAATAAAACTAAAGTTCCAAATGAACCTATCATAGAAAGAAGCTAAGTTATGAAAACTTCATATGTCTGCATAAGAGGTTAAGGTAGGCCATTCCACAATAGCTCAGATCTTCTCCTTATCTACTCTCAAGCTTCCACCACTGACTATATACCTAAGAAATACTACCTCTTCTTGGTAGAAATAGCATTTCTTCAAATTCCCAAATAGTTTCTTAGCTTATAGTACTTTAAAAACAGTTTAAAGATGATTCACATGGCTTAATGGATCGGGACTATAAACTAGAATGTCATTGAAGTAGACCACAGTAAACTTCCCTTACTAATTCCTGAACACATGGTTCAACATCATCATGAATGTGCTCAGAGCATTAGATGACCCAAACGGCATTACTAGCCACTTATATAATCCGTGCCTTATCTTGAAGGCAATATTCTACTCATCTCCTTGTCTCATACGTATCTGATGATATCTAGACCTCAGGGCAATCTTGGAAAATATTCTTGAACCATGTAGTTTATCTAGCATATCATCCAGTTTGGGGATTGAATACTTGTACTTGATAGTGATTTTATAATAACTCTGCTATCTACACACAATCTCTAACTTTCGTCCTTCTTAAGAACCATTAGGTGAGCACAACACATGGACTCAAACTTTCCTTAACATAGCCTCTTTCAATTAGCTCGTTCACTTGGTCTTTGCAGTTTAGCAACTTGCTTGGGATTCATTTGATAAGCTAGTTGATTTAGTAAAGCAACTTCTAACTGCAAGCCAATTCCATGCTCTATTCCTTGCTTCAGTGGTAATCCTCTTGGTAGCTCTTCAACAAATAGATCAGCGAATTGCTTTAATAACTCCTAGACCTCTTTAAGTAGGGTGGTTTGTTGTCTTATTTCCGATAATCTTTATATCAATAAAAAGGTCAATTCTTTAGACTTTATGACTCCTTTCAATTCAAATGGGCTCATAACTAAGGTCTTCTTAGATCGTTGACTCAACTTTGTTTGCATACAACTGACTTGGCTTTGTGTCATGGGGATAAGGGTAATAGGTTCTTATACCCATCATGTATGACTTATCTATTGAATAACCAAGGTTGGCTAAGTAAAATGTGAGAAGTACACATTGGCAACACATTACACATGATCACATCCTCATAACTTCTAACAAAAATTGGTTATAAATACTTGTCTTGTGACATGCAATGATCCTTTCTCATTTAGTTAATGTAGCTTGTATGGTTTAAGATGTGGGAAGGTTAGCAATTGTAATTACTTAACTAATCTCATAGATGTAGCATTCATAAAACTACTATTATTAATGATCAATGCACATAATTAATCTTGTACATTAGATGTAGTATGAAACAAACTTTTACACTTGTAGACACCCCATTTTTTTCCTCCTTTTATTTTTAGAATTTTTAGGATAGGATAAAGGGTCTTAATTGAAAAAAAATAGAAAATTTTAAAAACGACAAAAAAATAAAAAGTTTACGAAAAATAAAAAAAATAGAAAATTTAATAAAAAATTGAAAATTGAAAAAAAAAAAAGATTTAGACAATAAGAAATAGAATAGGAATTTAAAAAAAAAAAGAAATAGTATTAGTATTTTGTTTTTGTTTGGGCCTTCATTAAACTTTGGGCTTAGAGTTAGATTTAAATCTAACCACGCCAACTTAATCCATATATGTAATTTGATTGTATATATGGATAAGGTAAAGGCTAATAGCTTGATGGAAAAACATATGCATGACTTAGAAGGGACCTGGCTTCAAATCTTTGGATAGGCGCTCAGTGCCTTTTGTTTTTTTTTTTTCCTCCGCATAGATACATGTTGGCCTCTTATTAGCAAATACGATTTTTTTTCTTTCCCTTTCTCAATGATTCTTGCCTTTTCTCATGTCCACACAACTTAGTCCCCTCTGTTCTAGCCTTCCTCGATCGAGTTTTCTACAAGAGTTTACCAAATTAGTGGTGGAATCTTGTCGATTACTTGGAATACTTTGCATTCATACCTATAGATGGTCTAGATTCAAACATTAATGGGGTAAAAATGAGCATTGAAAGTCAAAAGAAAATGGAATATCTGGATTTTCCTTCAAACTTAATTTAAGCATTTCATTAAAATTTGAAGCTACTGAAGGGTATTTTAAGAAAGAAAGAACACCTAGGGATTACATTAGAATGATTAGTTCAATAGAAATTAAGCAAAATCACATTAATTTGGATTAAAATGCGTCAACCCATTAACTCTTTGATTTGAAATTCAATGACAAATTTGAACTTTCCTTGTGAATATGGAGGTTGATTAGTATTAATTGAGGATTGTGGATTCATTTTGTTTAAGAATCAACAATTAAAAATCCACCATACAAGCTCTTTAACCCTTTTCTCTCTTTAAAACCCTAACTCGTGGCAACCTTCTCTCTTACTAAATTTTGAACCACCACAAGCACTTACGAACTACAAAATCACCATAAGAAGCTTCCTTGAACTCCAGGTGTTCAAACTACACTACCTTCGATGTCTATCGCAGTCTAACGAACACCTATCAAGCACCTAAGGTTTTGACCACCTCCTTCACCCATCAAACCTTAGCCTCTACTCCTCTATACTTTAGAACAACCACTTAACAGCACTTCTTAGTTACCCAAACCACTGTCTAACGTATCCCCTAACCAAGGTCGTTATTATATGACAACACCAACATCACAACCTCTTAAACCACCACCAAACACCTCGATGCTTTGCCCACCCCTACTAAATCTAATAAAACTTACATGAATCTCCCTTTTCCCATTCATTTCAGCCACTAAATCGCGTTAAAACACAACCTCCGTATACGCTGCTCTTTCCTCCGTTCATTTACTTTAGCTCTGACTTGACTTGAAATTTTTGATTGACCCGTCTGACCCTGCTACAAATTTGAATTGTGTTGGAAGCCAACTTATGTGTAGTATTCCAAGTTTGGCCTGTTTGTTAATTTGTATTTTTTTAGTTGTTTGTTTGTTTGTTTGTTTTATTTATTTATACTTATATTTGTAAAAAATAAAAAAAAAAACTGAAAAAAGGGAAAAGAAACAAAGAAAAAAAACCATAAAGAAAAAAAAAGGAAAAATAGAAAATAAGGTAGCTTAGATTTTATTTGATTTATTTATTTTCTCAGTTAAAACTTAAATAAATAAAATTAAATTAAAAAAATCAACATGATAAAGAACAAAAATTAGATAAGATGAAATAAAATAAAGAAGAATAAGAAGTTTTGTGACTTAGAAAAATTTATTTTCCAAAAAAACAAAAATAAACCCCAATTATGACTCTTTTAGAAAATTGCTAAATTAAAAAAGTTAAGAAACTTAAAACTAAATCTTTTCCAAATTAAACAACTAACATGCTAAAATTAAAAAAAAATGAACTACGTACGTTTGATCTTGGATAGCGTATATATAGACACCTCCATAGCGACTAAAAAAAGAAAAACCTTACAATTTTCCAATTTAGTTTAATTTATCCAATTTAATAGAATAGAATCCAATTTGTTAGTTGATGAGTGAAATTCATTTTTACAAAGGTAATTTTGAAAGGAAAATCTAACTTCAAAAAGTTAGTAGTAGTACCTGTAAGGGTTTAAAAGAGTAACCCCCAAACTTATTTCCTTGGTTTTTCATAAACCTTTTCTTTAAAATTGTTTTTTTATACAAACTAATGGCTACATTAAATCGGTTTACCTAATTGATTTAACTTAACCTTTTTTTTCTTGACTCCAATCGAGTAGTGACTTCAAAGAATTTTCAAAATATGTTTAAAAACTGAGTTTTCCTTAACTCCTAGTTGAGTGTTAGTATTAAACGGGGTTAGGGTTTAATATTGATCAGATTAAGGAAACTTAATAAAATTGGGAAGAAATCAAGCTCAACAATGCTACTCATTCTCTTTGTTAAGTTCTAAGCTCATAGCTTAATAGATGACCAATCCTTACATGTTGCCTTCTTCTAGATAAAATTTATCTCCCATAACTTCTACCTTACTCCCTCTACTTCTTTCGTAGCTTCACTAATTTCTTTGCCAGTTCTGTACACTTCAAAGTTTGGAACATCTCCTTCAACAACCATAGTTTATTGATTTGGACACTAGGTGGCCATATGTCCAAAGTCCTTACATTTAAAGCACTTTATCTCGCTTGTCTTTCTTCCTCAAGTTTTCCCCTTTTCAAGTTCATTCTTTGTCCCTCCTTTCTTCATCTTAATTCCTTCTAGATGCTACATCTATCCTTCTTTCTTACTCGATACCGGCCATTAGGATTCTTGCTACTCCCTTAAATACGTTAGACTAACTGAACAAGTTGGGAAATAAGAGCTTGGTAACATCTGTTACTTTTTTGTCTTTTAACAAAATGGTTTGACCTTAATGGCTTCTTCAAGAGTGTGAAAGAAATGCACCTTAATAAAGTCTCTAAGTTCATATCTTAGGCTAGTAACAAATCTTGAAACAGTTCGAGCTTCAAGCTCATCTACTTCACATCTAATTAGCAACATTTGGAATTCTTGTACATATTCATCAAAAGATTGGTTCCCTTATCTCAATTCCTGTAACTTCATAAAGGTATCCTAATAATATGAATTAGGAATGAATCTTCCTTACATGACTTTTCATTTCTTCCCAAGTTCTCATACCTCATCCACTATCTCATCTTCTCATCATATGCAACTTTTTCCACTACATATGGGCATATCTAGTGAATTCTAGGGTAGAAAGTCTAACCTTCTCCTCTTCAGCATGGTGATAACATTCGAATGCTTTCTCTGCTCGCTCTTCCCAATCTAAGCATTCATCAAAACTACCACATTTAGAGAAGCTCAAAATTTGTACTTTCACATTATCAATTCTTCAAGGAGCTCAGACAGCACATTCCTCTTCATAGTAATCCTTTTTAAACTCCTTGTCAAGTTCTCTAACATCATCAAGATCGATTCTTCAGTGAGCTAGCCACTTCTCTCTTCCTTAGGGATGTCTAATAGGATTCTCAACTCTATTAGGTTGGCTTGGGTAGCCACCACCTCGAGGTGCTTGTTTTAGCCTTTCATCGACCTTATAGAACTCATCATCATCACTCTCTTCTTCTTTTACTACATCCATTTTCCTATTTGTTCTTTACTTAACTCCAACTCGATCATTGTGAGCTAGGTAACTCTTCTACATGGAGCATCATCATTAGGTTAGCTATGCTAATATTTAGCTAGGATTTCCTATAGAGTTTCATCAACAATACGTTTATCGATTTAGTGAGCTATGTCAGCATAAGCTCAGTTTCTCTTTGCATCATGACTAACATGTTCTCCACAAGTTTGGTGAGATGGTCGATCGGCTCATCTATGGACCTAGGCGTTTATTCTACACAACGGCCTCTTTTAGGCACTTTGAAATCTCTGACCATCTCATTTATACTTAGGTTTGTCATTTTATCACTCAATGACTTCAATGAATGATCCTAACATCTAGTTCTTCGACAATCACAACCACTATACTATTGCAATGACCAACAAACAAACAACACTCTTAGTAGGACAACAATCTCTACTTGACAACCACCATTACTTCTATAACAGTAAAAATAGTACCCATAGTTCAACAGTTACTATTACGACTCTTCTCAATAATATTAAGACATAACACTACCAACACTATGACAATAAAACAAGTACACACAAAACCAACAATTTCTCTTTCAATTATCACTTTGTTTCAACAATTCCTTGCTTTATTTCAAGAGATGAAAATAGAGCATAACAGAAATAACAACAACTAACAACTTGAACCATGATTGAAACTAAAACTTTCAGCAATACACATAACACTATTTAAGACCTTGGCCTTACACAAAATCTTGAGCTCTAATACCAAGAATGATGTGGTCTAGTAAATAACATGCACAACAACACAAATTCAAGCCCTTGACAAGGTCTTATCGTAACTTGAATGGGTCCTTAGAAGCTATTGAAGAAAAAGGAAATGGATCTTTAATGGAAAATGGGGTAGCAAGTTAAGCTAATCTGTAAGTAACTCAATGGATGTGACACATTACTCAAGTTCAACATGGCCTACAATTCACTGAATGTGACTCATTTGTGAGACCCTACAAAATTAGTTGGTAAGCCTATGATTGGTTAGTACGCAATCGATAGGTAAAATGTAGGGCAACTGTAAAAGTTGTTCAATTAAGCTCGAATTTGAGATGTATTAGTAAAAGTGGCTCAAAGAATTTGGATTTAAGAAAATAAAATAATAAAAAAATTAAATAATATATCAATAAGTTAAATGCATATTACTCGTTATTTATTAAAAGTGCATAAAAAGTGTTTTAATAATTGATGAGTAATTAAAGATAAATTATAAGTGTACTAAAAATCATAAAATAAAACAAATAATATTTAGGCATGTTTATTGGTATTAAATATGATTTTATGTATAGGAAATCATATCAAAATATACTAAAATAATTATAAAAATTAGGTGAAGTTGTGTAGCAAAGTTAGATAGCTTGGTTGGGAGTGGTAATATCAGATAAGGAAAATAAGGGTAGTTGGCAGTGATAAGACACATAATATGGATAAAAAAAAATGATTAAAGACACTTGTACAATTGGGAAACACTACTGACAAACCACTCTTTATAAATTCAAATCCAACACTCCTTAATACATTTTAGACATTTTAGAATGTGAGAAAAATGCTAAGAGCTTTGAAAGAGTTAGAGGGAAATTAGGAAAAATCCTAGAAAAATAGTGGATTTAGAGGCTAGATTAAAGTTTAGGTACCAAATCAGGACTTAGGAAGAAACCATGACCATCATTAAGTAGCAACCCCCATGTCTGGTGGCATCGGCAAACCTGTGGTGGATGGTAGTGGTTCAGGCAACAGCTTCTAGTAAGTGTAATTTGCACTTCGATTTCTCAAAGATTATAAAAAAATAAAATATCAAATTTACTTTAAAAATTGTATTCTATCATATTTTTACTTGTAGTTTTTGGGAAAAAAATTTATTTTGTTAAGATTAAGTTTCAAAATATATAGTCTCGAAGAAAACTCCGAAACTCAAGCCAATTTCACTTTCATTTTTTAAAACCTTATTAATGTTGTTTTAGCTCCAAAATTTTTCTATAAATAGCTATTATATATATCAAATTACTATAAAGAATTTTTCATGAAAACCATTTTTCACATTTCTATTTGATTTTTAGACCCTAAAATCCTAGTTAAATAGCCATTTATTAGAGTATATTTAATGATTCTTGAAGAAATTAACCTAGATGTGGATTTAGTGAGTGCTCTAACATATTATAATGTTCAATGACATTGAAGGATGAAATTTGTTATGTTGGGCGTGTTGGATCTAAATATTATAGGCAAGGGTTGATATATATGTAATATAAGAAGAGTTTAAATAATGGAGTTGAGTGTAGTTGAGTGAAGCTTAGGTAGAGATCAGTTATATGTCATGCTTTGAATCGGTTGGTGAATAAAACTTATGGGAAAGTATGCTAAAACATAGTATATGTTTGGATGAGAGGGTAATTCAAAAGTTAGATCAGAAATAGGGTGCATAAAGTGAACTAGGAAGTTAATAAGAAACTAAATCTAAAACTCTATATACTTGAGACAAAGTTAGATGAACTTTAGAGAATGAATTAGTAAATGTCTTAGGACTTATGAGTAAAATGGAAATCAAAAACTGAATTAGAGGTTGAATTAGAAGTTGAATTAAAAACTAGCTACGAGCAAAACTAATCACAAGAGACTTAAAACCTAGATTGCTAAGGAAAGTGTAACCTTAAAATGCAAATAATAATCTGAGTTACAAAATAAAATATATACGTAGTAACTATATAAATACTAAAATTATATTTGTAATATAGTGATTAGCGATAAAGGCACAATATAAGTCGCACCTTAGTGAGTTAGTGAAGAAGTCCAGGTAAGTTTAGGATCAATATGTTAGTACATTTTAAAGTATTGTTTTATAGTACTTGGAGGCTTAAGATTCTACTTAGTTGTGCTTGTAAGTAGCTTGTTTATGCGCATGCTTGTGTGCGTCTCCGATGCTTGATTGCATTTTAGTGGTTGCTATTGTGGATTGCAATTGTCTGTATTTTATGGAATTGATTGATTACCCTAAACTGGAGTTAATTATATTATACTTGAAATCTTAAATTTTACATGCATAGAAACACATTAGTGGACTCTTAGGATTTGCTAATCAAATATTGACACCTTAGAAAATGATAACGTCATAGTATAATGGTTTCTTCTTCATCTTTAATCGAACTAGGTGATAGGAGAGGAGGTCGTGATAGGAATGAAGGCAATGGTTCCAAGGATAGTTGCAAGAGGAGGGATGTCTCCATTATATAAGCTTGGTTTTGGTCATGAGCTACTACATCTGTATTGAGGCTCCTCAATTCGAATTAAAGCCGATGTAATTTATTTAATCTCATGATAGACCGGACAACATCGTGCAATAGCATTTGATTGCTACATTGCATTTAAATAATGGTTTGATAACTCTATTTGTGCTCAATGAATAGTCTTATGTCTCCATCCCAACTTACTAACCGATTGGTTACTCACATCCCAATAGATCTTTATGCAAGTGATGACTTGTTTCCATAATCTAAGCTACCTTAGGGTTAGCTGTTGTTGGATTTTAGGGAGTGAAGATTTAAAACTGAAGAGCAATTCAATTTGTAGAGTTTTTATTGTTAATTTTATCTTTTAGTGTCAATTAAGAAAATGTTTAAATAACCTAAGTTACTAAGTCATGTAAGTAATATTTCTATTACTTAAGTCCTAATATATGTTCAAAGTAGGTTAGTCGTGGACGCGTTATATAAATCAAGTCTACAATGGCAATTATGAGGTTAGCTTCTATTTTAGAATGATTCATACAGTAGGACTGTTGTGATTTTGTCACTTTAAGGAGTAGCATCATCAGTATAGGTTAAAGGGGTATTAGACTCATAACCTTGGTTAAGGGTTGAAGTTAGGGTTGGGGTTCTCAACATAGAGAAGAGAGGAAACTCGTTAAATTTCATTATTCAGCAAGGAATATCTCTAAATACAACAACTATCATAACATGTTGTTTGTACTTAGGTACTTACAGTTATACCTTAATACACGAAATTACTAAAAAGGGTAAAAACTAAATAGATGGATGTACAAAAAGAGAAAGGAAATTCATGTAATTCTTCTAGAACAAGATTAGCTACTGTCATGTCATATGGTTATAGGTTGCGGGATACGTATCTTTAGGAAAGATATTATAAGACTTTTGCACATAACGATTACTAACTATTTTAGATAGGGTCAGCAATAACAAGGTTCATAGATAGCTTGACATTGCTACCTTAGCGAGTTTGGACTTGTAGTAGAGTGTACTCTATAGAACCGGTAGGTACAGTAGGCTAGGGGTCCTCTAGTAGCTTAGCTTGACCTTGCTTTCATATGAAGAGGAGGTCAAACTCACGATAGCTTGGATGCATAGCTCAATTAGTTTAGCATAATAGGTCGGCTTCTTCCAAAGTTAGGCAATGGGTAAGGAATCAATAGACCATGTTAGCTTAGTCTCTTAGCTCGGGAATAGGTGAGAGGACATGAGGTCGATTCCTATCAACGCCCTAAAATCTTGGCTATGATTCTTGGGCATGATCTTCTTTACTCCAAAAATCATGCATAAATGAAGTAAAAGTTTATGAGCAAGGTTCGTGGTTGTGATCTTGACCTGATCCTCTTTGATAATCAATTCTTCCTTATTTTCTCACTTTTTTAGGTGCGATTTCAATTCATAGGCAACATTCTTGGGTGTAATACTTTCTTATGCTTCAAAACTCATAAAAATCATCTTCAAATCATCTAAAACTTGATCAAATCATTCAAATTAATCTAAGAAAGCTTGAAATTAAAATATAAGCCAGCTAAGCACCAATATCATTAAAAATATCTAAGAAACATGTAAAAACACTATCAAAATAACTTATAAAAATATGTATAATAGAGCACTTATCATTTCCCCTAAATTTAAGCTTTTGTCCTGAAGCAAGACAAATAATATCCATTCAAAACTCTTAATGACAAAAATAAGTGAAAGCTCTAAATCATGAAATCAATATCAGTGTTGCATACAGTCTATTTAGAAATAAGAGCATGTACTCTTCTCTTAAATTTTCACCCTTTCATCATCAAATTCAAAGCTCTAAGAACTTTTTATTCCATAAAATTACCTAATCATATTTACATGCCCTTTACAACTACAAAATACATGTACTGGCTACTAAAAACCATATTAGATTCAAAAAGTAATTTATGTAAATTGGAGTTAAACCATATCATTTACATGAAGATTAAACTAAAAATAAGAATTAATATAACTTAATTAAGAAAGAATTATTCACATTTTATAAAATTAGTTGAAGAGTATATACTCTTCTCTTTCATTTCTATAAGTACAATAAGTTAAAATAAATGCATATTACATCAACCAATCCCTTGATTGTCTCCATAATATTTATATCTTCATTGGAGGAATTTTGTTTCTTCAATTCACTTAAAAAGCAGTTTCATCAATCAATAAGTCTTAGGTTAGACGACCTTAGGCTATTAGGCATTAAGACTTCCCTTGGAATCATCTACCACTCCTTTTATTCAAGTAAGCTCATTTTTTCTTTCTTTTTTTTTTCTTTTTTATTCCCTTATTTTTAGTTTATCCTTTATGCGAACTTTTCTCTTAACCCATGTAGTGAGCTTGCAGCCACCAATCCTGATCCCATCACCTAAGTTGAGGTGTTATTCCACATTAAGGAGAGACTTTACAGGCTTAATTACTCAAGTCAACAAGGCTCATAGTTAAACTTTTATTTCATATCAATCCATTTATTTATTTAGTTGTTTCTCCAACTACTTTGATATTTCAAAAACTTTTGAGAAATAGGTTTTAGTTCTTCATTTGTTAGAAATTAAAGGGCTTAAAAAGTTTCTATGGAGTGAGTATATACTAAAGTAAAATATGGATAACTAATTCCTAATTAGCAATATTTATTTGAATTCTAAGTCTAAATCTAAGCTTAAATAATAGGAAACTTTATACTTCACATAGATTTTATTGTTCAATTCCAACATTATGTAAAAGGTCATAATAATTAAGCAAATTCATGCAAAAACAGAAAATATTATCTTAAAAAGTTGCTTCTTTAATTAGATGAAAAATAATGGTGAACAGATGTGCAATACCAAACGAATTGATTTCATACTTCTTATTTTTTTTTTTCAAATAAAGAACTTAAGTGTGAGATAAATCAATTAGCTCAAATGTTTTTATAGAAAAAATTTTCTAGTGTCATAACACTCGTACCTCGTTCACTTGAAGGGAATTAGAATTCGATTTCTCCTTTATTTCTTATTATAGTGTTCACTTGGTTTTTTGTCTCCGAATTGCAATTCATTAAGAATCCCTATTACTTGAGGGATTCCTTTATTAAACCAAAGAATCAAGATTCTTCACAAAATTTAATATTTTCTTTTTCCAAAAAGTAACTTTATTCAATTAAAGAATCACAATTCCTCATAAAATTTCACATTTTTTTTTCCAAAAATAATCTCATATCAATTTAACTATTATTACTACCACCATTACCATGACCATTACCAACCACCACCACCACTACCATTGACCATTATTACTACCGCCTCCACCACTTCTACTGCCGCTACTATTACTAACCACCGACCACCACCACTTACCATCACTTCCACTATCACTGCCAACCAACACCACCACCACCACCATCATTGCCACCAATACAATTACCATCACACTGCTACCGCCATCATTACCCTATTGCTACCACCATCACCCTACTGTCACCACCACTACCATCATCGTTGTTGCCATTGCTACCACCACCACCCACTACTCTCACTATCACTACCCACTACTGTCATCACTACCATCACCACCACCTCTAACCATTGTTGTCGTCATTACTGTCATAACTACCCTTACCCCCTCTAGGTCGCTACCCTAACCATCGCTACCACCGTTAATCACCGCCACCGCCATCGCTACTGCCACTACCATCACTATCACTATTACTACCGCTATTGCTACTGCTATTACCATCATCACCATTGCCGTCGACCATGACCATCGCCTTCACCCCTACAATTGGTTTCCACCACCATCACTTATTACCTTAGAATTACTTAAGAAAGAAAATAAATTAAGGATAATTTAGTTATTAAAGTTCTATTACATATCTATTCTTAAGTTGTTTATTAATCCAACTAAACAAAGTAATAGTTATTATAACCTTATTACATTCCTTAAGAATTCCAATTATATTCCTCATTTATTTTATTTAGTAAAGTGAACGAGCTATTTATTTTTCTTGCATACTCATCGCATATATTGTCCTTAATGTACACATAGTCAACAAAAGCACAAAAATTAATGGGGAAAAGAAAAGAGAAAATGATAAAGGAAATTGAAACTTCCTTAATTTAAGTTCTGATACTAAGTTTTCTAAAATTGCCATAGTAAAAGATTCCATCCACATAATTTGAAGTCCTAAAGGCCTTGCAAAACAAAGTAAAGCAAAATAAAGAAAAAGGTAAAATGCATGAAGGAAAATTAGAAAATAAAACTCATAACTACTTCTCCTACAAATAAGAAAAGTTCATTAAAAATCCTCATAAAATTAGTAAGAATAATACTTTGCTAATATAAAATACATCAAAAATAAAGAGAAGCACAAAAATTAGCATATATAAAATAACTTGAAAGCACATCTTACTCTTATATTTATTTGCTCATCTCCCACATCTTCCATCTCTGCATCCATATCCTTTATATCAGCTTGCTCTCCCCATCTTCACTCCCCTATTCATCAACCTTCATGCCCCTATTCTCATTCTCTTTATATCAGCTTGCTCTCCTCATCTTCACTCCCCTATTCATCAGCCTTCATGTTCTTATTCTCATTCTCATCATCATTAGTGATGTCATTTTCCCATACTAATGGAAATTCAATTTCAAATTTATTAACTCCAATTTTACAAAATGACACAAATTGAGATTTATACCTAAACACTCCTTTTAGAGCTTGTTATAAATATGTTGATATTTATAATCAATTCTTTGACATCTCTCCTAAGCTCTTGAAATTGATATATTAGGTTATATCTTGTCGAAGACTTAGCTTGTTCTATCACTTCAAGTATCTTCTCTTTGATATCTTTAAGTAGAAGACTTATTTGATGAAAAGTTGCAATTGACATTAGTGTGACATTCCTTACCACCATTAACTGAGGACGATCAACAAAACGTTTTAACTTCTTGGTTAACTTAGAAAAAGAAAAAGGGAATAGAGGTAAATACATACCTAGTATGTGATGTAGATGCATAAAAAAACCATAATTGTAAGAAAGAAATAAAGTAAAATGTAGGAAGTTATGAACAAAATTTGATCAACCAAATTCACTTAGTACCTAAAGAGGATCACGCCCTAGTTTACAAGCGAAAGTGGGTGAAATCGAGTGAAAAATACCTAGGTGAAATCAACAAATCAAATTGAACTAATCAACATGATAATTATTAAGATCATGCCAATAAATCCATATTTTTTTATATCTTTTCATGATAAAAAAGTGGGTGAAATCAGATAAAAAATACTTAGGTGAAAACAATCTGTTTGTGCTAAGGACAAGAGGAAGAAAGATGATCATTAAAGGTTTGACCATGTACGTCACGTGTTGCTACATGGTTCGTTTATGTGGCAGCCTATGGTGGTGCCTTATGGCACCTCTAGATGGATGATACGGGTCACCTCTAGATGGGTGACACGGGTCACCTCCTTTTTTTTTTCTTTTCTTTCTTTTTTATTTCTTGCCTTTTTGCTTTTTCCTCCATTCGTTGATTCTTCTTCTTCTTCTTTTATTTGTTATTTAAAAAAAAAATCTTAATGATATCATTTAATTATCCAACTTTTAAAAAGTGCACTACTTCCTTAAAAAAAATGTGGAGTCTAATAAATATATAACCAAAATATTTTCAAAATTTTTCTAGTTTAATTGAATTAGGAACTCAATTTTTACTCATATTCGACTTTTTATTTGAAATTTCAAATGGCCATAAAATGTTCATTTTAACTATAATTGATTTAAGGTTTGAGGTCATGATCTCTTCAATAAGTGCACTTTCAAGATATTTTAAAAAGAGTAGCTTGAATTGGGCTAGAAAAAATTGATTTTCAATAAATGTTTATTTTTGTTCGAAGTTTTTAATTTGGTCAAATTACATATATTTATATTGACTCCATACGCAGTTTTGGACTATGGAAAAAGTATTTCTAACCTAAATAGACCTAAATGAACCATTGCATGATACTTTTATTATTTTTTATTTTTGGGTTTTCTCATTTTTTTAGTTTTTTTTTCATATTTTTCAATTTTTAGTGTCTTTTCTTGATTTTTTCAATTTTTTGTATTTTCCATATTTTGGGCCTTTTTTGATAAATAGGGGATTCTAAAGTAGAGACGCACTTGGAAAGGGAAAAAAATGAGGTGTTTATAGCTGTTCGTCTTTGTGGTGAAATTTGACGACAACTTTACAAAACAGACCAAAATGATACTCTATTTTTATCCATATGAGAGAAAGAGGATCTTGAAAAAAAAAAAAAAGTTCTTAATGGTAACGTAATACCTTGAGGATTTCAAACCCATATGCTTACCCTAAGATCCAAGCCCTTAAATTTAGGGCACCGGGCTATGTTATTCGTTTAAATTTAAACTTCACAATAAGGTTAGAAAAATTAGATGAAATAATTCAAGTAAAATGAATTTCTCAAAATAAGTTATGTAAAAATAAGTTGAAATACAACTAATATAGATTATAATAGAAAGTTTATTGAGTTTAATTTTAATTAGTTTAGAAATAGAAATTTCAGATTAGATGTACAATATTATATTCTACTATTTTTTAAGTATATTATATAACTTATACAAATTATAAATCTAGATAAAATCACATCTAAAGAGACACATAGAATTGGACCAAATCATAACTATTATCCGATTACTAGCCGTATTTCACTTCCTTTGGAAGAAAGGCTTAGGCTTTAATTTATAAAAGATGAAAATAATTTTAATAAGACTGAAAGGAGATTGAGTGAGCAATGAGGAGAGTATATTTATAAGTATAATATTATTTTGCTCTAGCCAATAGTTTCAATTCTTGCCGCCTCAGTATTGCACACCGCTTCCGTTAGCCCAAATAAGACCATGGAGCTTCACAGATTAATAGGGTCTTAAGCTTCGAAGGTCGGCAACGCGTAGGACGAACAGGTATGTATTTCTTAGACATATGTTATGGTTTAATTTCGTCAATAACAACAGTAGATATTTAACTACTTGTGTAGAAATTGCTGGACTAAACATCTAAATTCTACTACCTACCTTGGATTGTATTATTTATTAAGTTGAATAAAATCTAACTTTCGAAATCTCCCTAACCGTTGCATGCATATAATTTATAACTAGAGGAAATAAAGTTTGATCATTTATGAAACGTCTAGATCGAATAAAAAGTAGACATTAAATCAAATAAGACAATTTGAAGTTTAAAAATGTAACATTAGTAAGGCATGTGGAAACCTATTAATAGAAAATTATTTCTGACCTATAGTTGACTTCCATATTGTATTTTCCTTAGGTATAGTAGGTAGAGAAGGATCACATCTTGAAGTATAAGATTGTACTACTATCAAGCTTGGGTAAGTAGATATTTTTGTTTTTGTGTGAGTAGACATATGTTTACTTGATGTAGAGTCAGATGTGCTATGAATTGTGATAGCATATTGTATTGATTGGATACCCGATTTTGTTGAATGTGTGTTGACTAAGTAAAATGTTTTCTTTTGTATGTCTGACTCATTAATATGTAGTTCTATTTGAAAAACATGGAAACTGAACTGTTTTTTAAGGTATTTACTTAAGTGAATCCTATATGAAAGAAGGCAATATGAAGTTGAGAAACAAAGCTAGAATTGAGATAGTTGAATTGTTTACAATGTGGAACTTGAGATTCGTACCTAATATCGGGTTATTGTACTATATATTACATTCATAGCATGGCATGAAAGGACTTATAGGTTAAGTTTCTGAAAGCTTGAAAACTGTTGTGCTGGCTTTTGAGTATATAGATTGCATTACTCAACTTATTTTGGCCACATTGTGTAACTAACTACATATTGGATTTTCAAACTACACAAGGTGGTTTTTGTTGGGGCTCCTACTCCTAAGTGGCTCCTACTCCCAGGTAGCTCCTTATTGCCCTAGGTTCTTGGACGTAATATCCAGATGCTTAGGGTATGTCAACTAACAAGATGAAGAATAAAAAAAAGTATAGGATATCAATATCAATGCATGTCATGTGCATGAGCATGGCATGAATTTCCTGCATAAACAGTTTGTATTGATAACTTGGATTATGAAATTGAATATCTTATTGTCTTGATCTAGGTAAATATGTGTTGTGCTTGTTCTGTGTTTTGTTTTATCTACTCTCACTTAGTTCACAGAGAGTTGAGGGGATACTTATGTATCCTTAGGTTATGCACAAAATTGATAGGGTAACATCAGTTGGGGGAAAATGTTTTCTGAGAGCACTTAAGATGGAGCCAACTACCTTTGAAGAAGTCTTGCAATATTTTATTCGTATTTCTATAAAGGATCTATACATATGAAAAATAAAAAGAAATATGTATACTGTATTTTAGGTTTGGATAAGTTTGACGGATGTACTTTTTGTATAAACAGGTATAAAATTGAACTCCGTTGTAATACTGCTTTGTTATAAATAAAACTTTTGTTGAGCATAAACAGGTATTCTTATATAGTAGTACATCCTGTGCTATGCCGAGATGTAATAGGTAACTTTTAAGAGATGAAATGAGTTACCTATAGGATATGAACCTTTGATAGGCTATTAATCAAGGGAGGTAGAAAGAGCTCTTTAGATCTATCTCAATGAGACCCTTTGACGAGATATTCGTTCTTAAAAGGATAAAAAGAGTACCTTATGGTTTATCTTAGTAAGACTCTATGATGAGATATTCTTTTTTATAGCACTGAGGCTATTTATGGATAGGGCTCCTTGGGTCTATCTCAGTGGAACCCTATGGTGAGATATCCTATCCTAAGGAGACAATAGCACTAAGGTTATAAAAAAGATAGAAAAAGCTCTTTATAGTCTATCTTTAATGAGATCCTTTGCTAAGATATTCTTTCTTAAAGAAGGATGATAGCGTTGTGGCTATTTGGGGACAAGGCTCCTTTCAATCTATCTTAATGAGACCCTTTGATGAGATATCTATCCTATGAAAATGATGGCATTAAGGTTGTTCAAAGGGCAAAAAGAGCTCCTTACGGTCTATCTTAATGGGACCCTTTGATGAGATATCCTATCCAATGGAAATGACGGCATTAAGGCTGTCCAAAGAGCGAAAGGAGCTCCTTGTGATCTATTTTAACAAGACCTTTCGATTACATATTCTTTTCGAAAAGAGCGATATCACTAACGTTATCTGAAGCTAGGGCTCCTTGTGGTTTATTTAAATAAGACCCTTAGGCAAGATGTCCTTTCCTAGAAGAGCAATAGCATTGAGGCTATGATAAGGATCAATCTAGAAATGGCAACAGATCTTAAATGAACAAGAATAAGTATTCAAAAGAAAATGGATACGAAGAACATGAAGGTTTTGATGGTGAATGAGGATGGATATCATACACTAAGACACAAACACAATCAGAGGTTTGAACTCAAAATAGAGTTCAATACAACTCACGAATATTAAATGTCGCTTAAGATTCAAATAAGGGTTAGAGATAACTCACTAACCGGTTGAAATGAAGCGGTTCACCACAATCCTAAGAATAAGAATGATAAGAACACGGGGAGAGATTAAAGAGAGTAAATGACACTCAATAATTCAGAAAACACAAGCTCCCCTAGCTTAAGTACAACTTTGCTTAAAAGAGGAAAGTTTCACTCTTTATATCTTCTTCTATATATGTCTTTTTTTTTATCTTTGTTATAGTACAAATATTGCTATTTATAGTAAGTCCTAAACCTTAGTAGCAAAACTGTAAATAAAGTATAAAGCCTTAAACCCTAAAGTATAGTGCCTATAAATAAAATAGAGGAAAACATATATAAAAATACATAATTGTGCGTTTTATAGAAGTCGGCATACAGTTACTCGACATGTCTTGGGAGTAATGGTATCCAAATTGGACAAGGTCGGAAATTTGATGTACAGGTTTGAGAAAGAGTCCTTGAACTCTCACATAAGTTGGCCGAGACACTAGAGAGGTCAGCCCACATTTGCCAAGTTCTAAATTCAGTCAGTACGAGTCTCTTGGTGTCGTGTCGAGTGGTTCTTTGATCCCATATACTCCGCCTTGTAGTTTCTTGACACCTTGGCTGACGATAGAGTTGATGTCGAGTGTTTATTTTCCTTCCCTTCGTTTTTCTGGTTATAGCTCGGCTGTGACAAGCATTGAAAGGCCTCGGCTTAGATATGGTTGAAGGATGATTCCTATTAAGCTATCTATGGGTAAGCTTCGTATAGTCTATTTTAATGAGACCCTTTAATGAGATATCCTATCTAAAAGGGAATGCTGGTACTAAGGCTATCCAAGAGATGGAAAGTGCTCCTTGCGGTCTATCTCATTGAGATACTTTGATGAAATATTCTTTCCTAAAGGGTATTTGATGGGTTAAGGCTCTTGTAAGATATCTTACCTTAAGAGAATTTGACAGGTCATAACTCTTACAAGATATCTAACCCTAAAAGGAATTAGATAGATCAAGGATTCTATGAGATATTCTACCCTAAAAGGAATTTGATGGGTCAGTGATTTGAAACATTTTTGAAATAATGGATGGTGTTTAATGGGCTGGTGATTAGAAAGCAAGCGGATAGCGCTCCATTGAGCAAGCAATCTGGATACTTTTGAAAACAAGATAGCGCTCCATTAAGTAACCAATTTAGATATTTTGGAAATAGGACAATACTCCATCGAGTAAATAGTCCATAGGAATCTTTAAACAAGATAGTGCTCCATTGAATAAGTGATACATATACTTTTGATAATAGGTAGTATACTATCAAGCAAGTGACCTTAAATCTTGATAAACACTTTCTTGAATTGGTGTTTATTGAAGAGAGAAGATTTTTCTATCATGATCTAACTTGTATTGATAAGCTAATCACTATCTTTAATTGAGAAGTTATGTACTGAATTTTGATCAAACATAGAGGACTTGTTGGAATAGAAAAAATTGGCCACTAGGGCAAATATCTTAGAATGAAGAGGACATGACTAGAGAATACTAATAAAAACTTAGCCATCAAGGCCAAAAAAGTTCATGAATCAAGTTAGAGAAGACTCTTCAAAGGTGGATAGCTACTTGAATTAGGATTGTGAGGCAACTTAGAAGACTTGAGTTTAAAAGAAGTAGGAATGAAAGGTTATCTAAAGCCTAAATTTGTTTTGGAAATTTCTTTTCTTTTTTTTCCTTTTTTTTGAAAAAGTTTTTTTTTTCTTTTTTCGTAATTTTTTTTTTGTGAAAATTAAGGTCATAGCCCTCATTGTAAAACAATTTCTTTTTTAAATTGCTAATAAGTAAGAAGACCTTACAGGTTTTAGAGATTGTAGATAGACGATAGGCTTGGCCCATTACTTGATAGTCACTTATTCTCTTGCATGTGTTATCTAAAGCTTGGGCTTAGGCCAACGCCAAATTGACCTCTTGGATTACTGTTATTGTATCTTAATTTCCAAGAAGTTATGGCTTCTTTTGATGAGATTCTTCTTCTATGTTACTCTTATTAGGCTTCTAATGGTATGGGCCTTGATCTTTAATATGGGGCAAATGATATATTTGGATTGCAAGTTTTCAAATCTTCTTGTATGAGAATAGGTATCCCACTCATTGAGTCATCTAGTTTAAGAGGGCTTCCTTACTCTCTTGATTCGAATTTCACTCTTAACTCGGATTCCAAAAATTATGATCCATCTTATAGGTAAGATGCCTTAGTTAATTAGCTCAATCTTTTTTGGACTTATAATATAATATGGTCTTCTAGTTAGTGATATTAAAAGAGATTGATGAATGGGCTTATTTTGAAAAAATTGTTTTCTTACGTTTACAAGTCAAGAACCCTTAAGTAAAACCAAAAAGGGTTTGCCCTAGTTTTATGAGCAATTTTTTAGCCTAAGATGATCAAGTCCTTTAATCAAAATAGCCTCTTATTGGTGGTGTCTTGAGAGGGCCCATAGAATGAGATGGACCTTGAGTTTTAAGCTGTAAGTTTTGTCTTCTTGACGTAGTTAGGCTTTAGAAGG
This sequence comes from Lumnitzera racemosa, assembly GCA_024138005.1. NCBI lineage: Eukaryota > Viridiplantae > Streptophyta > Magnoliopsida > Myrtales > Combretaceae > Lumnitzera > Lumnitzera racemosa. The sequence continues at coordinate 68,377,004 of JAMXBC010000006.1, forward strand.
GGCCTTGAGATTTTGAGCTTCAATTTCACCTTCTAGTGCTTGTTTCAAACTAGTTTTTTTCTCAAAGAGTACAAATTGACGTCCCTCCTTTCTTTTATCTCTCTTTGTTTTTTTTTTTTAATTCCTTTTCTTTTTCTTCTTTTTCTTCTCACTTTTTTCTTTTCTTTTTGCCTTTTTCTTGACATTGTTCTCTTTGACTTTTTTTCTCACGTTTTTCCTTTCTCTTTATTTCTTTTCACTCCTTTTGGGCTTCTTTTGGGGGCTTTTGATGAATAGAGATGCCTACTTCCTTTCCTTTTTTAGATAGCTTATAGCACAAATGGTAATGATTACTCATAAATTGATGCAACTAAGGTAAGCACAAATTAGTTTATCTTTTTTCTCTAGATTGATGACCCTACCCTCTTGATTGCTTTAGCATGGGATGGTTTTTTATAGGGTTTAATTTTAAAATCACTTCTTTAAAGGGCCCAACGGGGTTGGTGGGTGATATATATTGTGTTTAGGATAGAGAAATGAATATCTATTGTCATTTTAACCCACGAATCAAGTTAAAAAAAAAAAAAAGACCTCTTTTAAGGAACGAATCTCAATTCCTCATATTGATCTTACTTAACTCTCAAGTGTGTTTGGTGAGTGTTTAAGACTTAGTTTGCCTCTTTTTATCCTAAACTCTTCAATTGGTGGGATGCCTTTACTTGTCAAATCTTCAATTTTTCCAAAAAGCGGCTCACATAGGATGCCCCTAACTTGACGGGCACGTGTGCCCTCATATTCATCTAGAAACTTATTTGTCCCTTTATTTTCCCTAAGATTAGTCAATTAAGCTAGTTCTCTGATGGTTTGTTGGTTTGGCCTATCCTCTTCATGCCCTAGTAGTAAAGGATCCTATCATTTATTCTTGGACCGATTGTTCACTAAATTTATGCTTCAAACTCCAATAGGTAATCCTTTTGAGTGATAATGGAGACAAGCTTCTGGTTTTGATTTTCTTAATGGATCAAGGATAGATTTTGTCTCTACTATTTTTTAGGATTGCTCTTAGTAGACATTTTTCAATAGGCTTTTCCTTTTTGCCCCATAGCATCAAATCTTATAGGTTCCTTAACATGTGATTTCATGGGTCGCAATATTTTAACCTTCGAATGTGATTCATTTTGTTAGCTTACTTAGAACCTTTAAAAATACTGGAGAAGGGAAAGCACTCTATGGGTTGGCTTACAACCTTTAAAAATGATTGGAAAACGGAAAGTGCCCTAAGAGTTGGCCTAAGATGAGGTAGCGCTCTACTAAGTTGCCTAGGACCCTAAAAGGTGATTAAAAAAGGGATAATGCCCCATAAGGTAGCTTAAAAGATGATAAGATGATAAAAGAAGGGAAAGTATGTTATGGGTTATCCTAAAAGACAATCAAAGAAGGGAAAATACCTTATGGGCTAGCCTAAAACCTTAAAAGATGATTGAAGAAGGAAAAGTACCCTACAGGCTAGCATAAAACCTTTAAAGATGATTAGAGAAGAGAAAGCACTTTGCGGGCTAGCTTAAAGCTTAAAAATGTTCATAAGAAAAAGGGATAATGCTTTAGGAGCTAGTTAAAACCCTAACAAAAGTGATAGCCATTTTGCAAATTATAAATTTTAAAGAAGGTGACAAACTTAATAGGAGATGTGACTGATATGATGAGGACTATAATCAAAGGTGTAAGGGAATGATCTCTATTGACAAATTGAAAGAAGATGATTACAACCTAAGTAAAGGATAAGTATTATTTTTTTCAATTTGTTTTATTGCAACACCTATAGAAAACTTATTTACAAAGAGACCTAAATTTGTTGGACTTTATTAAAGAGCGAGTAATCTTATAGAAGGTAATGAAGCAAAAAAGATAGACGACTTACATGACTGATAGTTTACAAGACAACCATAGGTAATGAGATGGGATTATTTATAGCTTAGGAAAAGTTTAAAGACTTTTTATTTATTTATTTATTTTGAGGCCACTGAACAATTTAGAACTAATGGAAAAGGTGAGGAAAAAAATTTACTTCTAAATAATGTGATGGATTGAATATAGTAGAAAACATTTTTTATTTACAATTGCATATTTATAGCTCTTTAACCCTAAAAGGGAAATATTATTTACAACCTAAGCACAAAATAAATATTCCCTTTTTGAGATTTTTATGAACTTTTTTTTGGTCAATTTTAATCTTCAAAGATTCATTCACAAGTCAAATGATTAATAGAATTAATTTGCTATCAAGGTGTTTGATGATGATGTGACCTAATCTTAAGTTTCTAACTACTGAAAAATTGAAGGGAGATAATTATTTACAACTTAAGGAAATGGTAAAGGCATTTTTTTTTTGTTTTTTCTCTATGATTTTTTTTTTGGCTTTTTCCCCTAATATTTATTTGATTTTTCAGTTTCCTTTCTGCTATCTAGGATAGGTTGGTTGAATTAATTATAAGACCTTTTTATTTTACATATAAAATATTTACAGGGAAATCTAATGGAGAAGAGATTTGATTACCATAGTGAAAAATACTATTTATATGCTTAGTAACTTGTAAGGTGACCTATGGGTGACAATGTGATCAAGTGTACAATGATAACATACAGGAAAGAATTATTTATAGCTTAGAAGAAGAATATCCCTTTTTTTATATTTTTTTCTTATACTTATTCTATTTTTAATTTTTTTTTAGACAAAGGAACAATTACCTAACTATGGAAAAGGTTAAATTTATTGCAAAGGTGACAAAAGGTTACAACTATGAATAGAGAGGAGCTTTAACTTTACAGTGTGATAGATTGAAATATAATGGAAAAGAGATTTTATTTAATGATTACAAATATTTATAGGGTAGGTTACAAATATTTGATGGGGAAACATTGTTTTATAATTTATTCACAAGCTTAATTTTTTTTATTTTTTTATTTTTTATAAGGGCTTTATCAAATGAGAGAGGGACATATTTTGTTCTAATCTTAATAGTTTTAGGAATTACTTTACAATCTCTAGATGTCTCCTAGATTAGTGACTATTTTACAATATGGTAGGAAAAATGATTTTAATATTTAGAAGGACCTAATTATTAGAAAAAAGAAGTCCTAAAAAAATTTTACTATAAAGGTGTTCAAGTTAGGATTATCTAAAGGGGTGAAAACTTAGGTTAGAATAATGTTTAATCCAATAAAAAACGAGAAGCACATAGAAGCATGCCAACAATTAAATAATAATGTAGTAATTATATTAAATTGTGACTCTATTAATATGCAAAAGAAGTATAAAATGGGCTGGACCTTTGATGGGCCTACTACTCTTTTTTTTTTTTGTAATTTCAAAATGAAAATGGCTTACAAAACAATCGAATATTAATAAAGTTATAGCTTCATTTGTTTATAAGAGGCCAAATTATTTTTCACTTGTTGGGTTATGATTATGAATGCAAGAGGAGGATTCTAAAGGTTCTCAAGTTTCAAAAGGCCTCACTTAGATTACTAAGCTATTTGAAACTTTAGTAGGGTAGGCCAACTTGACCCCGAGCGATGGTTACATTATATCACTTAAGACTTACAAATGACCTTCCCCCCTAAGTTCTTAGGACGATTCGAGTTCAACCCCATCTAAACACACATTTCATGAGTTCCCTATAAATCCCCCTTTAAGGCCCATTGAGCCTTTTCATATTTTAGATTTCCCTGCAACACTTGAATAAGAGTTAGTACAGATATTTAAAAGTAATGAAAGGAAGATAATAGAAAAGCTTAATTAAGAAATGATCAAGCCCTAAAAAGGAAAAACTCAATTATTATTTTATTTTGACAAAACCAAAGGCCAATTAATTAATTTATTGACTTCTTTTATGGCTAGCTCACAAACTAGTTGTAGACACCTCATTTTTGCCATTTTATTTTAGTATTTTTATTGAGCTAGGTTAAAGAAAAAGAAAAAGAAAAAGAAATGATGAAAAAAAAAATAAAAATGAAAAAAATGAAAATTAAATAAAAATAAGAAGAAGAAGAAGAAAAATAATAATCATAAAATAAATAAAAATAAAGTGTCAAGTCTTATTAAGTCAATTCAAGTTGAGTTGAGTTAAGTTGGCGTTGAATCGGATAATGGTGTGTATTCAATTTAATGAATTCTAAGTCATCAAAGGACTGGGCTTCATTGAAATATTTTTTATTTTAGTCTGATATAAAGTGAATTTTTATCTAATTTACATTAAGTTAAAATAAACTTAGGATTTATTAAATGGATTATTGGGCTAAATCAAGTTGGACTAAGTCGGTTTCGAAAGATAGAAAGCTCAAATCAAAATAAGGTTTCTAGAAATTAGGTTGAATCTTCAAAAATTTAAATCATATCTTCCGTATTTGAGATTTGTTATCATATCTTTTGTATTTAGGATTTGTTGAGATCAAATCTATATCTAAAAAGATATAAAAGATTTAGTTATGTAGCTTATAAATAGCATGTTGATAATAAAGTTTAAACACTTTTTTCACAATCACTCTCCCTTGATCGATCACTCATAATCATATTCATCAATCAATGATACACACACAAACACATATTCACCCACAATCGCACTTGATCATTGCACTCACTTCATAATATAATCCCTATTATACATCCCTTGACTACCAATTGCATAGTCACATATCAGCCTACACTCGTACCCTTACGCACTACCATCTTGCCCACTACATACACGGGCATGCCATACTCCACTCACATAATCATAGCTCTCATACACACTTCACTCACTTGACATTGCATTACATACTGCCACTCACTCCCTCACACACAATAGCATACATATTACCACTCACTCCCTTACACACGACAGTATACACACTAACCCTTGCATTCTCTCACATACTCCTTGCTTGACACATACAAAGAACATATACGAACACATGCCCTTTCACCCATTGCACAATCACTCACCCACTGCATGATCACTCATAAGTACTGTCCCTCGCTTACTCACTTGATCATCGCAAGCACACACTTATACGCCGGCTACCAATCCCACATGCATACGCTCACACTATTATACCTAGTCATTGCCTAACTTTACACATACTCAACTACACACTAACTTAGGTACATACTCACATGTCAGCCACCGATTACATTGCTGAGCATACAAACACGATCATTTGATCATGAACACGAACACGATCCACATTACACACCACATACGATTGTGATCCATTGCTGCACACAATCATGATCAAATTCCTTACCGAGCATGCAAATGTAGTCTAAATGATCACAACACGATCAATACGAACATGCCAATCACGCATGATTCGACTCATTTGGTAAAAAAAATAATTATTATTTATTTTTGTTTTATTAGTTAATTAATTTATTTTTACTAGCTTTTTTCTTTAGTGTAATTTTTTTTATATTCTTAATTGTCATATCGTTTATTATATTTTTCAGATAATTTGAATTTTTTTTTATAATTTAGTTACATTGCATTTTTTTTAATGAAAATTGCATTTTTTGAAAAATCAGGTATCTTTTTTCTAGGATCTATATCATTAAAATAGATTTTGCATATAGGATTTAGAAAAGATATTTTTCTAATATGTAGTGATTTTTTTTCTAAAAAAAAAATCTTAACCAAAGTTTTGAAAAAGATTTAGTTAGTTAGGTTTTTTTTTAAATATATTTGTGAAATTAGATTTTTTTAATGTTTTCTTAAATAATAAATGGTTAAATAAACAAAAATATAGCTTAATTTTCGAATCTAAAAGAAATCTATTCACTAAATATTTTTTTAAAAAAACTACGTTGGTTTAATCCCAACTAACATATACGTAGACATCTTTAGGACAATCACATAAAAAATATAAAAAAAAAATTCTTTTTCTTAATAAACTCGTAACAAAAAAATCATTTTAGTTATATTTTGCGTATCTATATATATATCTTAGTATTTTTAGAAAAAAAAATAAAAATCAAAACCCATTAATTTTTTTTAATTTCTTACATGGTAACTTAGTCTTAATAGTTTAGCTCTTAAACTTAGTTTCTTTTGGTTAATTTTAAATTTTTTTTTTTAAAAATCCGTAAACTAGTGGTTAAATTAGGGTTTTCTTACCTGAAAACCTTAATTTCATTTTTTCCAATTTAACTGATTAGTGACTCCAAGTTTTTTTTAATATTTTTTAAACATTTTTTTAAAAATGTTTTTCCCTAATTTAATGTTAAGTATTTAATATTGAATGGGTTAGGCTTATTATAAAACAAATTAAAGAAAACAAAATAGGGACATTAGTCCCTAATGGAGTCACCAAATCTCTAGAACTGAAAGTTCGATTTCTCTCTTTTCTTAGTTCGACTTATGTTGAACCTAGCCTGCTCAATATAAATCTCTCAACTAGACCAAGAAAAGGTTTTTCTCTAAAAAAAAAATCGTTTGAAAAGTAGAGTCACCACTCGATTGAGATGGGGAAAAAGTGAAATCAGGGCTTATGGGTAGATGGACTCTAATTTCAATTACTAGCCTATAGATTTTCTAAAAAAAAATCTAGAAAAATAGAAATTAGAAAACTTGAGTTTGGAGGCTAATTTATTAAAACTTAAGCAGTTTTTATAAAAAAGATCCATGAAATTGATTAATAGGCCTTAATTATGTTTTTCAAATAAATTGAGCTTTTTATTTTGTTAAAAAAAAGAAAAGAGATTTTTTTTAATTATTTTGGGTCACCCGAAGTGCTTACTTACCCGTAAAGAGGGATTAAGTGTATATAATTCTCAATTTAAGAAAATTTTAGCATGTAGGCCAATTTTATTTATTGAAAGCTCTTATCACTTTAAATTATTAATCTTTATTAATTTTGAAAACTACAATTTTAGTCCATTTTGAAAAAAATATACAAACCACCTAAATTTTGAACAGGCCAATTCACTCATATTTTTTTATTTATGAGAAACTTTTTATATGTGAGAAAACTAATTTTTGGAGATAAAAAACCTATTTTATTAAAAATAAAGATCATATTCATGACAATACCAATCATTCATTAATGAATACGATAATTATTAAGATCAAGCTAATCAACAAATTATTAAAGGTAACAAATCAAATTGAACTATCCAACAACGCTAATTATTCGAATTAAAATGCTATTGTTATACTTATTATTAAATCATGCTAATTATTAACATTCAAACTATACTAATTAATTCTTAGTCTATCAAATTAATAAACCATTATTCAAATTATTTAAGCTAAAATAGCAAATAAACATGTCCTTTATTAAAGCCTAATCGAGTTTCTTATTTTATTTTATTTTTTTATATTTTTCGTTTTTCTCCAAATCAACAAGCAACAAAGCAATGAAAGGGAGAAGAACTTACCTCATGCACGGATTGAGCCGAAGCCAGTTCAAGTGGGCTCGAGTCGGTTCTTAACATGGATCCAATGGTTCTTGACTCTTGACTCCTCAATCTTTAAAGCACTAAGTCAATTCCATAAAAAACAAGGCGTAATATACCAATTTGATGAAAAACAAAGCTTAATTATGCACATGAACCTTAGAACACTCATCTTGATTACAACTCAAATTAAAATGAATCAAGCTTTGTTAGATGAAATCAAGCATTGGGCTTCGTTCTAGGATGAATGAGAAATCTTGCCTTATTTTAGCATTCTTCAATTTACTCTACAGTAAGAGAAATTGAAGAAAGAGAGTAGGGGTCGTGAGTTTGTAGCTTAGAGAGAGAAAGCATGAATTTCTTGCAAATTAGAGCTTATCTATACTTTATGTGTGTTGGAATGAGAAGTTAAGACCCCTATTTATAGTCTTTAATCTCAAGTAGTGCCTAAGAAACTTCCATCTTTGAGAAAGATTGTACTTTTGATGAAAATAGCAGGTATTGGTGTATATCCCATTTTCATCCTTTTTTAGCCAAAGTCAAACATGTTATTGCATAAAATTATGGAAATTAAAAGTACATACAACTCATGGAAGATATCTTTACTTTTTTATGTCGACTTATATCATTAATTTGCAAGAAGAATCACTAATTTCACCAAAATAAACAAGAGTGTATGATATGGGTATTTATTAGTCATTAGCTTTTTCCTTTTCTATGCCTCCCATTTCCCTTTATAATAATTTCAAATCTGGACCTTCTCGAATAAGAGACATCCTAAGCTTTCAATTACATACTTTTTCGTGAGAAAAAAGTAGATGAAATTGGGTAAACAATACCCTTGTGGAAGTTGTCATTCATGGTTTGACTATGTGTGTTACTTGTCGCTATGTGATTAGTCCATGTGGTGGCCTTTAGTGGTGCCATGTGGCACCCCAAAATATGTGCCACACGATACCTTCTCATGAGCAATGCATGTCACCTCCTCTTATTTTATTTTTATTTTTCTTTTTTTGCTTTTCTCTTTTCTTTTTTTCATTTTCCTTTCTTCCCTTTCTTCATTTTCCTCCACCTACTGATTCTGATGTTGATTCTTCTTCTTCTTCTTTTGAGAAAAACATCCTAAATGAAACCCATTTAATTATCCAACTTTTAAAAAAAGCACTACTTCCTTAAAACAAATGTATAGTCGAATAAATATATGACCAAAATATTTTCAAAATTTTTATAATTTGACCAAATTAGGAACTCAATTTTACCTATATTCAACTCTTTATTTAAAATTTCAAATGGTCATAAAATGTTTGTTTTAACTCTGATTGAGGAATAGTTTGAGGTATGATCTCTTAGAAAAGTATACTTTCAAGATATTTTAAAAACAGCAGTTTGAATCACACTTAAAAAATTGGCTTTCAATAAATGTCTATTTTTTTTTTTGAAATTTCTATTTCGATAAAACTGTATACATTTATTTTGACTCGATAAGTAGTTTTAGGCTACAAAAAAATTATTTCTAATCTAAATCAATGTAAATGGACCACTGCATGATAGTTTTATGATTTTTTTTTTTCAATTTTTTGGATTTTTCTAGGTTTTCTCATTTTATTTCATAATTTTTAATTTTTTATGTCTTTTTCTTGATTTTTCAAATTTTTTGCATATTTTGATTTTTTTTTTAATTTTTCATATTTTGGGCCTTTTCAGAAAAACAAGAGATTCTAAACTAGAAATGGACTTAAAGAGGGCAAAAATGGAACGTTTACACATGAATTTTGAGTTAGTTTACTTTTATACACTACAAGCACATATGACAATCAATAATAACCACTTGGAACCCATTCAATAATTTTAAAACAATCAAATTGAAACAAACTTAAAGAATTAATTATAGAAACAAGTGATCAATACCAATTATACTAAAGAATTAGAAGTCTTAGGTTTGGTTTGGTACTTGATTACTCATTGAAGATACAATCCTAAACCTACAAGAGATCGTCCAAAAAATGAAAAAAAAAAAAACTCAATTTGCTAACTTTGAAAAGGATTAGCTATGTTGTCCTATAAAGAGAATTGGTTAACTAAGTTTTAGACTCAATTGGCCCAATCAAAAAGTTTGGTTAGCCTACTTTGATATTAGGTTGATCAAATTCTCTTACTACCCCAATTCAATGGGCCAAAAGGAAAATTTGGTCACCATGTTACTTACTAGGTCGGTTAAATAGTTTGGTCAATTATCATTTCTTAAAACTTCAAAAATCCAAGATCTTACTCCAAAATTAATCCAAGGCTTCTCCTAAGTAATTTCAACCTTCAAGAACTTCGATACTTAGCAGCCAATCTAATCAATTAACAACTTTAGTAAAAAATAATAAATATTTCCAAATCGAAAATTAACAAGAATTAATTACTTCTCAACCTAACTCTTACATTGATCATAAAATCAAGATTGCTCTTTGTTAGTGAGACCTTACTTCATAAATTAACTCCAAAATAGCTTAAACTTTTGAAAAAATCATAAACACAAAAGAATAATGAAAGGAAAAGGGAAAGGGAAAGGGAAAGGGAAAGGGAAAGGGAAAGGGAAGAACACCTTAAATGTGCACTAAAACTTGCAACAAACCTCAATTATCCTTCCATGATACTATAAGAAACATGCTCTTTCACCTATCCTTCAAAACTAAGACATCTATCGATATTCCCTTTATTGAGGATTACAATGACGTATGAGATTCATACTCTTATGGAGAATTTTATGATTGACTACCCTTTTGTGCACTATATTGCCATACTACGATAAGACAAATTTTGACGTAAGGCTCATCAATCTCTAAATTGGTATATGAGGAGCAATTAAACACTTAGCAATGAAGATTTACCTTACAAACTTTAGCATGTACAATTCCTAGAGAGAGAGAGAGATTAGCATAAGTTACAAGTGCAAGGGTTACGCTTTTGGCTAAACAGTGAAGAGAAGACTATTGATATTTGATTCTATAGAAAAGAATACACTTGCCATGTTTATTTGGAACATTTCTTGGGGGTAGAACTGTAGTTAGGTTTTTTTTTTTTTTTTTTTTTAGGGGGTGGGGGGGTGGTGTTGGTAGGTTGAGGGGGTGGCGTATGGTGGAGGAGGGTAGGGATGATGGTTGAGAATTACTATCTTACCTTCTAATTATTTTCTAGACAGTTTCAAAAAGTGTCTTCATGAAGCTAAAAATGACAACCATTTAACTTGATGCTATATTAGACTTAGAATTTAGGTAAGTAATTCCTTAAAGTAGACAAATTGGTGGCTTTTTGTGAATTGTCAAACCAATAAAGGGTTTCCATATAAAGTAGTCAGTACTTTTTTTTATTTTATTACTTAGACATTTTCTAAATTGTTTCTCTTATAAAAATTAATTTATTATTATGAGAATAACATAAAGAAACTTACCTAAAAGGACTTCTAATAAAGTAAAATGGTCTTAAAGTAAGTATAAATTATATCCCAATAGTCTTTAAAATATAAGATGATTATTATATATTGAAAATGTCTAATTGAAACCCCTAAGTTAAGCTTCAAAATCAAATAAACAAAAGAAGAATAAACTTAAGTCTTGAAGTTATTTTAGATCTAATCCATTGTTTTATTACTATTATTGTAAATAACATCCTCCATAAAGCTTGAAACATACGAAAAGTAAGTTAAAACACTCATACAATGCTTAAAACTAAGCTTTTCGTAACTCAAAAACCTACTTTGAGAAATTTTAGACTAGGAATTGAAAAACAGAAGGTGGGGAGAGAATTCAATTTAATTACAAATTTTCACAAGTTAACAACTTTTCATATAAAAGCTCGAGTAAAAGAAATAGTGAAAAAATAAAATAATAAGTAAAGTGCTATACTTGAAAGAGTAGGATAGAAAAGTCAAGCTCGAGATTTAAAGAATGGCTCAAGAGCCATAATTCCTCCAACCAACAATTTCATACCTTTTTTATTCAATAACTTAAACAATAGCTTAAGAGCCAATTGTAGCAAGTTTCATGCAAATATTTATGCTTTACTATATTTGTAGATAAAATTTCTCTCTTTGCACTACACCATCTTTTTTTTTTTACTTAATAGATTGTAAATAATGGACAAAAAGGATAAGATCAATAAAGTAGATGATAACAAAATATTAGGTTACAGCATAAGCTCATTATCCTCAAACTACCTCCGACCTTGCATTTATAAACCCTCGACAAGTTTAGCTATTATTGTTAGGTTATTTAATTATGTAGATTAATATTAATAAATTACTTAGGATATATCATTTGAATTATTAATAAATCAATTATGGAATTATTATGAAATTATAACACTTAACCAATATGAACATTATAATTAGGATTTATTGTGAATAGCCTACAATAGATAGGGCTACTCATTTTGTTGGTTAATGAGAGGTCCCCGCTCTCATCCAATAAATATATAAAAATTGCTCTCTCATTAAACAGTTTTAACTTAATTCTAATATCTTATTATGAAGGGAGTAGTCTTCTCCCATACTTTTTACAATTTTATATAGAAAAATACAGCTACAAGATAGATATCTCTCTAATTCAAGGTACATAATCGTACTCTTAATTTATGATGAACATGCCATAATCTTATATCTATATTAAATCTTGATTTAAATTTATGTATATATATGTTAAGATTTTCCAACTATTGGTATCAAAGCCATTATAGATAAAGGCTATAGCTGTGCTTTTGTATTTGTCAAAACTGAATTAGAATCTATAAACCCTAATTTTGTTGGTTTTTACTTTGACCAAATTAACAAGTTAAAGTTGAGATTTTATCCCATAAATGTTTGATGATAAATTTATTTGTATTTGTGTTTTTAAGGAATATGAAAACTCGCACTCTTTGAAAATTTTGTAAGTTGGATTCATATATTGATGTTTCATGAATAGAGGAAAAGGATAATGTATATCGGTATTCTTGTTTAGGTTCATCACAATGAAAACCTTTCTATTTATATATTATATTGTATGTTTTAAAAATAGATGAATTTTTTTTTAATCTTCGAATCATAAATTCTGGTAATCATTTAAATTAATGAATTTTAGCAATACTTATGTATCACAAATTTGTGAATCTTGAATTTTCTCATATTTGTGAATCCACTTTGAGATGAACAGTATATCGATTCATAAAGTACTTCATCCTTTTGATTTTTCCATCTTATGGAAATATAGATTTAGTTTTCAATTTACAAATTCATGATTCATAAGCTTTTTTTTTTTTTTTACCTTGATAATAGTGTTATTAGTATTTATGGTGAAGTTATGTCAACTCGTAATTGATACAATTTTATATTTCATCATGAGATGAATGTTTTTTTGTAAGTATCTTGCACTTCATCGATTTCTCGAATGTTTGAATAATCTCCTTATCATATGAATTAGTAATTTATCATGTTTTAGGATTTTAAATGTCCTTTGTGGATTACATGTTGATTAAATACCAAAAAGCATAAACTCCATTGATTTGATTCTAAAACATTGATAAATGATTAAAAGGATAGAGTCTTATCTGTGATTTGTTAAACTTAAGGGTTCGTTTCACAATGGATATTTATATTCGTATTTAAACATATATTACTCTGTTTGCAGTGTTTATAATTTGAAAAGGTGGTTTTTGACTTGTCAAATATAAAGTTTTAAGCTTTTTTTGAAAAATCAAGTTTTGCTTTATTTGTATGTTGTGTAGTCAAATTTAATCGGAAGAGACAATGAATTTGTCTCAAGGTATTTTCTTAAACAATGAAATTGAGTTAAATGCTACAAAAGATTTAAAATAATATATTCAACAGCTTCTATTTGACTAAGCCTTTTTCTCATGATTCTTGGTTTATGGCAACTTTGATGGAGGAAAAGAATAAATTAAAATAATGTTATTCAATATTTATTCCAAATCTTTGCACTATAAAATTGTATTTCCTTAATCATCACTTGAAGTCATTGTGAGAAGAAAAAATCCATATTTTATTTGTTGTAATGACAAAACGTAGCCATTTGAAAATTTGTAAATTTAATTAATAATATTTGAAGCGACAAAAGCAAGTAGAGGGAAATAAAATATAACAATATAAATTGATATTGGTAGCAAGATAATTTATGCAATATCCTAAGGAATTTATTAGTTTATATATTGTTAGCAATATGATTATTTACTTACTTATATGGCTTTTGTTTCCTTTCCTTTCTTTAATTTTATGACCATGTTAATTTAAAATATATATATCTATATATCAATAGAATTATTCCACTTATTAATTAGATATTTGTTTCTTTTTGGCTTTTATGAGTTGTCGAGCCTGAATTTTTCCGTTTCTTGCATTTTGATTTCATTTCCTATTTTTTGATTAATACTAAACCCTAACCTATTTAATGTCAACTCTTAATTGGAGAAAATGAGAAATTCTGGTTCTTTGGAGTCGCCACCCGATTGTAGTTGAAAAAAAATAATAATTAAAATCAATTGGATGGATTGATTGTAATTTAGCCACAAACTTTTGATTTTAATTTGATAAAAACTAGAAGATTCCAAATTCGGGAGCTACTTATTAAACCCTAATAGGTATCACTATAGATTTTCTGAAATTAGGCTTTATGTTTCATAATTTTCCTTTTTTAATGTTTTTAAGAAAAATAAAAATAAAAATGAAATAAAAAAAACTTAAGTTTTTATAGATTTTTTATTTCGCCTTGGAGATACCTATATACCTGCTACTCCCGTAGTTCTTTTCGAAAATTTTAATGTGTTGGTTTGTTTTAATTTTAAAAATTGACCGGGTTTACATGGTTGCCAATTTAATTTATTCAAAAAAAATTCTAAAAAGGGCCCTAATTCTTAAGTATTTTTATTTTATGATAATTTACTAAAACTTCCTAGTTTTGGAAAAAAAGGTTTATTATTAATTTTTTCTAAAAATAATTTTTCTAAATGAGAAATTCTAAAAAAAAAAACTAATGCTAAAAAGATTTCCTAAACTAACATATATTTTTTTCTTTTTACCTATTTTAAATGACTACTTAAACAAATCAAGACAAATAAAGAAATAAATATAAATATATATATATATATGAATTTAGATCTAATAGGAGTTGGGCGCAGGTCGAGAGTGTATTGTATTTGTGGCGTGCTGTGACTATGTTATGATAGAGGAGGATACTGTTATGAAGTGTCGCATCGAGTCTTGTAGTTGTTCGATAGAGCTGTAGCGGGAGGATTGCTATACACCTTGGATAGTGAATGGCATAGATAGTAACGTCATCATGTAGATTGTTGATTAGTACGTGTTGCAGTGGTGTGGTCAAGACCATCGAGTGTGTGTAGTAGACGTAAAGGTCATGTGTTGAAGATTGTATGTGTGATCATATGTGAGAAGATAAAGGTTGGTTGATGATTTTGTTGGCTATGTCGAAGGCTAAGAGTACGCATGGATGATGGTCGGATAAGGATAGGGTTTGCCTCATTGTTAATTGTTGATGGGAGTGAATGAAGTTGCTAAAGTGTATTGGATTTACAAGGGGAGTGATCGAAGCTACTAAAGTATGTAGGATTTGCAAAGGGAGTGATTGGTAAGAGAGGATTGTCAAAGCTACTACTCATGGGTTGCTATTTGAAAGAGAATTGGAAATTGGTAGCTTAGATCATGTGAAAGGGGATTGGTTGGTGTTAAAGGAGGATAGGGATGACGTTACTACAGTTACTATCCGTAGGTGAGTGGCGGGTGTAAGCTGCTATGGAGTTTGGGTCATTCATTGCTGACGTAGTTGAGGGTATGCTGGGATAGAGGATGGTTCTTGGTATGAGTGTAAGGATTGTTTGTTGATTGTATGTTGGCATGCATTAGGCTTAGCGTTACCATGTCCACAAGGGTGAGGATGGTTGCAGGCGTAAACTATGCATGAATGAAGAGGACGACAGTCTGAAGTAAGAGATGCGTATGTGTGTTTAATCTGGATGTGTATATGTAATTGGAACCCTTGTCCTGTGCCATATGATTCCTATTTATAAAATGCAAAATAAATCTTCTATAGATTCATGTTCTCTCTAATAATTATTTAAATATAATTCTATTACGTTCAAAAGATTTGACAAGATTCATAAGATTTGAATCCTATACACTCAACCAATTTTCACAATAGAAGAAAGAATAAAAAACACATGTGTGGCTAATGAGATTCGAACCCATGACTCCAAACAAAATCTAATGCCATGTACAAGTGCTTATCCATTAAGCGGTTAGCCTATGCCTTGTCATTTAATATAATTAAATTATACTTAAGCTATGTAACCCTCTAAAATAAAGCTACTTGAAATGAGCTAGACCAAATCCATTGACCTTAAAACATTTTATTTTCTAAAAATCTATTTTTCTAAAAAAAAATTATAATGTTTTCTTTTTCTAAGAATTTTCCATTTTTTTTTATCATTTTTCAATATTTTTTAAGACCCCTAAAAATAAAAAATTAAAAAATTAGAACTATGAGAGGGGGGGGTGTGAAAATGGGGTATCTACAACTGGTCTTTTTTTTTTGGTGAAATTTGAGTAAAACTTTACCACAAAGACAAAAAAGATATTATTTTTACCTTATGGGTGATGATATCTTAAGAAACGCTACGACTAGTTAATTATCTTAAGCCCAGTTCGCTAGGAAAAAGCTCAAAAAGAAAGGTAGTAAGGGTAACGCCCCTATGAGCTAGTAAGAACCCTAAAAGTACTAAAAGAATAGTAACACCTTATGAGTTGGCTATCTTAAATGAAAGATAAAATGCTTCTTGAGCTAGCTAAAACCCTAAAAGATACTAAAAAGAAGGTAGCACCCTGTGAGTTGGCTAACCTATGTAAATAGGCAAAGTACTCTATGAGTTGGCTAAAATCCTAAAAGATATTAAACGAAAGATAGTGCCTTATGAGTTGGCTAACCTATGTAAATGGGCAAAGCACTTCATAAGCTAGCTAAGACCTTAAATGAAAACTTAGTCATGCTCTTTTGAGCTAACTAACTTAGGTAAATGAGCATAACACTCTTTAAGCTAGCTAAGACCTAGATGAAAACCTAATCGTACTCCTTTAAGCTGACTAACCTATGTGAATGGGTAAAGTACTCCTTGAGTTGGCTAAGATCCTAAATAAAGACCTGGTGATGCTTTTCTAAGTTAACTAACCTAGGTGAATGGGTAAACCACTCCTTGAGCTGACTAAAACCTTAGAATATAAGAGTTAAATACCTTAGAGATTGATTACCATCTTGAGGGGAGACTAAATGTAAATGCAATGTCTTAAACGAAACTAACTTATTTTTATGATAAAAGCTCAGAAACACTTACCTGGCTTTATTGATAGCTCCCAAACGGTCAAATCTTTTCTTATGCACTCTGATTAGAACGAACGGTTCGACCTTCTCTTCTTCTTCTTTCTTTCTTTTTTTTTTTCCACTACTACTTCTTCTTCTTCTTTTTTATTTTTATTTTTCTAGTCTTGAAATGAAAGTACATGAAGTTCTGCTTAGAGATGAATTTAAGAAAGGCGACCATAATATATGAAGTATCTTTATCATTTGAGCAAAAATGTTACATCTTGAATTCTCGCCCCCAAACTTAACCAGTTTTCCTTGCAAACTTCCACCCTCAAGTAAGTACTACTCATCTATTGTTGGATATTTTGCCTTTTTTGAATATAGCCTTACCTTGAAAAATAGAAAACAAATCCCTCTTTTTGAGGAAAGTGAACCGTAATAGAGTAGTATGAGAATTTTTATCAATTATCATCGTTCCAGATGAGGTGTTCATTTTCTCTCGTGCTTAGAGTGTATGGGTTTATTTGGATACAACAAATAGTGAGAACTTTTAGTGGAATAGGAAAGGAGCTAGGAGTGTTACCTAATATCGACAACCACTAGGGATACTAACTTTGCTTATAGAAAATGAAAATAAGACCACAGTAATATTAAAATTGTTTGCATTTCATAATTTGAGTAAAAATTCCATTGATCTTTTAAGGGTAGTACAACTTTACTGCATTAGCATTTACTGGGTCACCCAAGTCTAGACTATCTATTTGAGATAAAATCAAAACCCCCCTAAGCAACACCTTCTTTACAATGTAAGAAACTCTATAATTCAAGCCAAATTTCCCTCTAAAGTCTTGTATACTAGGTAAAGTCTTCCATAATACCATGTTACCCTCTTCAAAACTTCAAGACCGTACTTTTTTGTTAAAAGCCCTAGCCATTCATTGTTGATAACACGTGTTGTGGCACAAAGCTATTAACCTCTTCTCGTCAATCAAATTCAACTATTCGATGCACTTCTTTATCCAATTAGCCTCATCTAAACAGGTTTCTAACAACAACTTGAGAGATGGGATTTTGACTTCTATTAGTAATATAGCTTCTGTTCCATATTCCAATGAGTAAGGGGTTGCCTTAGTTGATGTTCTGATAGAAGTTCAATAAGCCATGAGTGCAAATGGCAACATTTCATGCCAATCTCAATACAAAACCACCATCTTCTCAATGATTCTTTTGATATTCATGTTAGCTGCTTCTATAGCCCCGTTCATCTAAGGCTAATAAGGAGTGGAATTTCTGTTAATGATCTTAAATTGCCAGCACCACTTTATCATCAATTTGTTGTTAAGATTCATACCATTGTTGGTAATAATTATCTCTGGTGCACCATACCGAGCCAATATGTCTCTTTTGATAAACTTAACCACTACCCCTTTCGTTACACTGGAGTAGGATGAGGCTTCAACCCACTTACTGAAATAATTGATAGCCACTAGTACGAACTAGTGTTTATTAGATGTCTTTGGAGTGATCAGGCTAATGATGTTTATACCTCACATAAAAAATGGCTACGGTACAGATAGTATATGTAACTCTTAAGGTGGAGCATTCACTTAGTTGGCATAAACTTAGCATAAGTGGCATCCTCTAACATGTTTGATGTAATCTCTCTCTATGGTCAGCCAATAATATCTTGACCTCATGATGTTCTTAGTGAACGTGTAGCCATTCATATGGGGGTCGCATATTCCCTTATGCACTTCCTTCATTAGCACTTTTGCCTCCTTCATGTCTACATACCATAAAAGTGTACCATCAAATGATCGTCGGTACAAGTGGACTCACTTATCAAGTATTGAGTAGCTAACCTTCTGATTGTCTTTCTATCCTTTTTTTCAACCTCATTAAGGTATGTACCACATTATAAAAATGTTTTGATATCATAATACCAAGGCTTTTCATCACATGTACTTTCGATTGCCAAGTAAAAAGCGGGCTTTTCTTTAACTTTAATCTTAAGTGGCTGAATCTCTACTCTTTCTAATATCTTAATCATGGATGCCAAGATGGCCAAAGCATCAGTAAATTGGTTCTAAACTCTCGATACATATATAAATGTAATCTTTTCAAACTTGCTTATTTGTTCAGCTAAATGCTGGTGATAAGGTACCAATTCAAGGTCTTTTGTCGTATATTCACCCCAAGCTTAGCTTATGATTAACAAAGAATCTCTATATACCTCTAATTCCCATATCTCCTTAAACAACACCACTTTAAGTCCCATAATCTATGCCTCATATTCTGCAATATTATTAGTATATAGGAAAACAAGTATTGTAGCTAACGAGAATTGTGTACTATTAGGGGATATCAAAATTACCCTAATTCCACATCCTAATACATTAGTTGCTCCATCAAAGAACGTTTTCCAACCCAAGGGATTCTCAACTGCTTTGCAATTTGAATTGTTTTCAACCACTAGGATATTTTCATCAAGAAACTTAACTTACACTTCTTAAGGGGTATCCTCAGGGGGAGTCCTTGCTAATTGATCTACCAAGGCTTACCCCTTGGCTGAACTTTAGCTCACATATTTGATGTCAAATTCTAATAACAACATCTGCCACTTCAAAATTCTATTAATGAGGACCAGTTTTTCTACCAAATACTTCAATGGATCATGTTATGTAATCAACTTGATTTGGTAGTAAAATGTATGTTGTCTAAGCCGGTGCATTACCTAAACCAATGCACAACATGTTCTTTCAATTTTTGAATATTTTTACTATGCTTTTATGAACTTCTTGCTCAAATAATAAATGACCCACTCTTTCCCTTCTTCATCCTTTTGACTAAGCATAAACCTCATAGATTCGAGCAATATGGTCAGGTATAAGAACAATGGCTTCCCAGGTTTATGAGTTACCAGCACGAGAGGATTCATGAGGTATTCTTTAATTTTTGTGAAATCTTCTTTACTTTCCTCATCTCATTTGACCCTAGTATTCTTTTTCAATAGCTTGAATAGAGGGTGACATTTGTTTATTAGCTGAGATATAAATCGAGCTATATAATTCAAACAACCTAATTGTCCTCTTACTTCCTTGAGTGTGCATGGAGTCAGCATGTTGATTATGGCTTTAGCCTTATTGTGATAAACTTTGATGCCACTTTTCCTAATTATTAAGCCTAGCAATTTCCCTAACCTCACTCAAAAAGCACACTTCTCTAGATTCAACTTTAGCCGAAACTTCCTTAATCTATTGAACGGCTTTCTCAAATTTTCTATGTGATCTTCCCTTTCCCTAGATTTTGCAATCATATCATTAACATATACTTTTATTTCTTTATGCATCATGTCATAAAAGATTACAACCATCGCTCTCTGGTATGTTGCCTTAGCATTCTTAAGTTCGAAGGGCATCACCTTATAGTAAATCATGGCTTAAGTCATAATGAAAGTCATCTTGAGCTTATCTTCTTCGAACATCCGAATTTGATTGTATCTCGAAAAACCATCCATTAATGAGAATAGATGATTCCCAACTATATTATCTACCAAGATATCAATATGAGGCAATTGAAAATTATCTTTACGCGTAACTTAATTGAGATCTTGAAAGTCCACTCATACTCTAACCTTCCCATTCTTTTTCATTACTAGAACAACGTTAGCTACCTATCCCGAGTAATTAGATACCTCAACGAATCTAAATTCTAGTAGTTTCTTAACCTCTTCCTTGATTTTCAACAAAATGTCAAGTTAGAATCTTCTTAACTTTTGCCTTTTAGGCTTGGCATCCTCTTGTGCAGGCAGACAATGGGTTACAATTAACAGGTTTAAACCTGGCATATCCTTATATGACCAAGCGAATACATCTCAATATTCAACTAATAATGTAACCATTTCTATTCTTTGTTCCTCTTTTAAGCTCCCCCTAATCTTCAGATTCTTAGGGTTGTCTTCATTTCCTACATTGACTGTTTTAATCGGTTCATCAATATTAATTCTACTTAGTTCATGTTTTTGTCATTCTTCTTGTATATTATGGTAGTCATCAACATCACTCCTGACGACTAACCTAGTAGAGCTAGAAGTGATATCAATATTCTCATTATCTACTTGTATAAGGTATCCCTAATTTTCACTCGATTCATTAGATCTAGGCAAAGTATATAAAGAAAAGTGTATGTAAGTAAAAGAGAACTAAAATACAACAAAGGAATGAAACTAACTAATATTTTATTGAATGAATTGAGGTGAATCATAAATGAGGCAGGGAACTAACTAATATTTTATTGAATGAAAGGTTCAACAATACATTTGGAATGATAACTATTGAAAAGAAAAATTCAAGAAATACTAACTAAGGTTTACCCTTTACCTTAGGGAAGACCTATTGCCTTTCACCAGGATGGAGAACCAATTATTTAGATGGTTTTGAAACTTGTGGTATGAGTTTATTGATCTTTTGTTAGTAAATTCTAGGGCTTAAGTCTCTATTGGAATGAATGTCTTGGTTACTGGCAGGAAGGTCATTAGGGCACAGTACAATTTATCACATCTCTTACCCCTCGCTTGTTTCTTTTGAAATTATTCTACTAGAGTTAAGTTATACCTAAGGCCATAAGTACTAATCTGGCATTCCATAAACTTTACTCGCTCATTCTTTCTCCTGTTGGGATTGGTAATCATGCACACTTCTTCAAAAATCTATAAACCAAACTTTTCTTACCCTTGGCTTCTTATGTAAGGTATGGATGTTTCTTTGTAAATTTCATAGTCTTCATCTCCTAGAATAGTAATCACTTGGCCATTTGAGATAAACTTCACTTTTTGGTATAGGCTTGAAGGTATGGCCCCTGTTGCATGAATCTAAGGTCTTCCCAAGAGTAAGTTGAAAGACCTTGGGATGTCCATGACCTGGAATCAAATAGCGAAGTTTTGAAGGCTAAAACTTATAGGTAAGTCTATCTCCCCTATAATCTCTCTTGTGGACCTATCAAATGCCCTAATTGTTATGGAAGAAAGCCTAATTGTAGTCATATCAATGCCTAACAAATCTAGGGTGGAAAGTTGACAGACATCCAGCGATGATCCGTCATCAATAAGTACTCTAGCAATGATTATATCATTACTCCTTATCATAGTGAAGAGTGGTTTCATGTACTGATTCCCTTCTTCACGTAACTCTTCTACTAAAAAAGAAATTTAGTCTATGTCAAAGATAGAATTAGTGATTAGTCCCATCTTTTCAATTAGCACTTCACGAGGGACCTTAACCTCCCTTAAGGTATGAAATAAAGCTTTTCTATGTAGTTTGAATGTGATAAAAAAACTCATCAATAATATTTATGATGGGGTCTTACTGAGTTGTTCCATGATCTTGTACTCACTCAACTTAATCATCTTAGTAAAGGCTAATAACCCTTCTACATGTTTAGCCGTCTTATCATGCGCCTCTTTTAGAATGCCCTTCTTCTTGAGCTCTTCTCTTGAGTGATAAACCCTTCCAAATTGAGTGATTCTCCCTACTAAGGAACTTAACTTCTGCTGATTTACTACCTAGTAGTTAAACGAGGCCACTTTGTAATTTTTTGGTGCCATTGGTACTTGGAAAGTGTAACTCTTAGCTTTCGGGGCCTGCTTGCTTATGTAGAACTCAAAAACCTTAAGCTTCTTATTTGAATTGATCACGTTGATGGTAAAGTCATCAAAAATCATACCAATAATTAGCCCATGGTTAGGTAGGGGATTATCGTTAACATTCAGCGTTAGGGCTTCTACAAAGTCTAATTGTACTGACCCTTCATCTATTAGGTCTTGAATTCTATTCCTTAATCTCCAGCACAAATCGGTCGAGTGCCCCACTTGCCTACAATGATATTCGCCCTTTAAAATAAGGTTATAGATTCTCGGCTTGTATAGGTCGTTAGGAAGTTCATACTGAATCTGGTTATCTTTTCACAACTTCTAGAAGACTTGACTTAAGGAGATCAATATCTTGATAAACTGTCTAAGGGCCCTATTAGCTTAAGGTTGATTTATGAACTATTGTTGAGTCAAAGTTGGATTTGTCCTAAAAGAAACTTGAGCATTCAATCTAACACTTGAATTTGCTATGCTGACCGTGGGTTCTTTAGGCTTATCGATTGTTAGTCTAGGAATGGAAGATGAAACAAATAGCCTTCTATTTGATGGCTCTTGAAGCTTACCAGAAAAGATGGCACTTTCAATCCTACACCTTACTACTACCACTTTAGCGAAGCTAGACAAGGCTTACCCGATGAGATGAGAGAAATAGGGCCTTTCCAAAGTCTTAATGAAAGCTAATGTGAGCTCTTTCTCAGTTGTAGGAGTGGATACCCTCGCAGCTATGGACCTCTATCTTTGATCATACTCCTTGAATGATTTATTATTCTTCTTCCGCAGGGTGACCAAATCCATCATGGTCGAAGATACTTCCACTTTGAACTTATACTGTTCATAAAATGCCTTAGCGAGTTTCTCCTATGTATTTATTTGGTTTAGGTTGAGCCGGGTATACTAAGTTATAATTGCTCCTGTCAAACTATCCTAGAATGTCTGTACCATGAGTAGATCATATTGAATATATTTACCTATCTTCCTTACGTATAACTTGGTATGAAGCTTGGGGCATCTCGTCTTGTTATACTTTTCAAACTCTGGTACCTTAAACTTCTTAAGGTAGGCTCTAATATCATATGTAGAAAACTCAGTGATCCCAGCTTGTTCAAATCCATCATATCCTACAAGTGCCTTCATCTTCTCAACTATTTGCTGGTTTGGTTTCCTTTCTAACTACTTCAAATGATCTGCGTTAGGCCTTAAGTTAGGTAGTCTTATGTTAGCTAGGGCCACATATGTATTAGGCTCAAATGTAGGGTTGACTTTTGGATAAACCCTTTTGACTCAAATAGGTCTTTTAGATAGTTATCCTTTGCTTTGGGAGCCTCAATATTCTTCCCATAATGGGCCTTAGAACTCTCCTCATTAGTTAGTGCTGTGGCCCGAAGTAAAGTGATGCTGTCTACTAAGAAACTCATTTGTTTTACCATCTTTTCCATGTGCCTTTCTATGGAACAAAACTTCAACTCGGTAAGATCAGTGATCTCGGGGTCATTATCATCTCCTTGAGTGGTGGCCATTCTGGTTTGGGAGAGCATTTTGATTGAACTTCTCTGAAAGATTTAATGTTTAGGAGCTATCTTGAAATTTGAATTGGGAAAAACATGACAAATAGTTAGCACATATCACATTTTTCTAAGAAATTATTAAATATGCAAATTGATAACTCTTATTTTAAATACATTTCACATGATGATTTTATAGTATTTCCTTTACATCTTTGGTTTTCTTTAAAGAAATTGATACTTAATTAAGTAAAAATTTTGATTTCAAGGTTTGAACACGTTCTTGGATTGAAACGAAGAAAAGGAATTAAGTTACACTCAATTCGGAGTTCAAATGAATGAGTTATGAAGTTTTGAAGTTACACAGTTTGAGACACAACTGTGTCCCCAGGCTGTGTCCATCCAAGAAAATATGCTAAGGTCATAAAGTTATATGACTTGGGGACACGACTGTGTCCCAAGCCATGTCTAGTGACTAAAACAGAAACCTTACAATGCATTATAAAAAAACATACTAGGATTTCGTACAGAAAAATGAGACATTAAAAAGAGAAGAGGCTTAAGGAGAAAGAGAAGAAAAAGGCAAAAGCAACACCCAACTTCAAGATTGAAGAGATTTATCATCAACAAAAGGGGTTTTTCATGTTTTATTTATTGATTTTGTTGCAATTCGTTTTTAGTTCCATTATGATAGCTTAAGATTCTTATATTTAGGATTATGGAACTTAGGATTATGGAACCTAGGATTTCATGTGACTACTGGATTGATTGATAATTTTCAATAAAGTTTCTATCTTTTCTTGATTCAATTATGTTATTTAATTGTTAATTGATATTTCTAGAGTATCAATCTATGATATTAGGTATGATGATTGAGAAATCACAAATGTCATGAGATTTTGACATAATTGGAGAGAATTACATATATACTTAGAGATAAGATATATGTTTCTTCCGGAAAGTTGTTCTTTGTGTAGGAATTCATTATACATTAATGCGATTCTAAATTATATTACTAAGTGAAGAGATTTTGGTAAATAATTTAGGATTAGAGTTAATATGCTTGAGAAAGGCGTTAGCTTTAATTGTGAATCATTCCGGATAAGAATAACAGAAATTGAATTGGATATATTTTAACGGTTACATGCTAAACATTAGGGGAAATAATTCTTAAATACGTTATTTGCATTCTTGAAGTCGTTTTTAGTTTTATCGCTTTCTAAATTGCTTAATTAAGTCTCATAATTAGGTTAGTTTGTTAATTTTAGTATTTTTAATTTATTCAACTTATCACAATTTTTCGGTTAGATAATAGAGCTAAGGTTAATATTAATACTCGAAGTTTTTGAGGGATCGACTCGAACTCACATCCGCTATATTAAAACTGATGGTGCACTTGCCTAATATCACAAATGCAAGATGCATGGCATATGGATGAAATGAAAATTAAGACTGGCAAGAGACTCTTAATGTGGTAAAACCTAACTAATTTTTATTAATCCTCGCAATTATGAAGCTTTACATCAGTTATTTCATTCGAAAGAGAAATCCTAAAGAAAGAAAACTAAAAACTAAATTCTAATCTTCTTATGGCTAGTGAGCTCATCTTGAGTCTTCTTCCTCTTTCGAATTTTGGGAGTTTCTATTTCCTTGTCCTTAATCTTTCTCAACTATGCTTCTAATCCTTTTATCTTGTAATGATATTCCTTATAGCGGGTTTTTAGCTTCTATTCTCTTTCACTTGCTTTCTCAAGTTCAGCTTCAACTTAGACTTCTTCTTTCTCTTTTGTCTCCTCCATAGTTTTTAGCTTCTTAAGTTGGTGATAGAGAAGTCCTTTGGTTGTCTAACTTTTGTTTGGTATCCCTTTAGTGGTAAGGGTAGTCTTCCTTGTGCACCAAATAACTTGGATGCTTAGGAGTTTAGCTACCTTATTAACCACTAATCCATTAGGGTTATGAAAGTCAAGTGAGATAACTTTTAATGATGGCTTAGGAATCATGTCTTGAATGAGTCCATTGGCTGGAATGTATCCAGTATAGAGGTTGAAACCAACGAGGGTATCACCTTGAAATCTTCACATTCTTTAACTATTTCCTTGCTTGCAAATCACCTAGGCGTTTACAGTAGTTCCTTGGCTTTCATACCTTAAAAGTATTGAACCTAGTAGTAAGTAGATATGTCCTTAGGCAGTTCAATTTGCTCTTCAAAAGACTTGATGAGGTCATTTCCTACGTGAAATCGGCCCGATTGAAATCGAGTTGGTAGCTTCTCATGTGGCTGACGAACTAAAACATAAATAGAACCATATTAGTTTTTAGATCCCTACGTTTCTTCTTTTTGAGATAATTTAGCAATTAGATTTGTTCAACCAAGAGGATAGAGACGTATGACTTCCCTTTAAGAAATTGGGTTACAATTTCTACAACTTTAAAGTGGACTCAGCATCTATCATCAGGGAATAAGATGGTATTGAAAACCACTAAGACATAGGCATTGACTCAATGCTAGTGCCAGGCTTCTAAGTTTGCACAAAAAATGTCCTGTTTATCTTTATGCTTTAGCTCAGTAGAAAACCAGTCCATGACTTCCTCTATCTTAATGCTCTTCCCTTGAATTAAAACATGGTTTATCGTAGCTTTTCTAACTCCCAACAACTTACTGAAGATCTTTAGTGCGACAACGTCTAAATCTAGTACATAGATGTCATCTGAAATAGCAAGGACCCATAACAATTGGGAATACTTTTCAAGGGTTAGGCTCAACTGATGTAGGCCTAAACAAAAAGCAACAAATTTAGGCTCCTATAGATGTACTAAGGCTTGCATTATGCTAATATTCATAGGAATCTTCTATAGGGACAAGATGGTCCCAATCTTATTCTTAATAAATTCTCACTTATTTGGGCTAAAAAGTTGGAACCACATTTAAAGTAATTTTTTAAGCCAATTAGGTGAGTGGATATGGATTTCTTCAAAAGCTCCTTAACTTGATTTAGCAATACCTATCTAAAGAAAAATTAAAATTATAATCAAAGCCGATCCTAAACTTAATATGGAATTATTATAGGGAAATTTTACAAGGAGATATTACAACGAGACTATTCAGGAAAATATAAGGAAATGTAGCTTCACAACTACCCTTATCCGTCTAGGTCTACTATATTATGGGTTCCTACATTTTTTTTTTGAAAAAGGTTTTCATGTATGCAAAGAGTAGGTTTTAAAAGTCCTCAAGTTTTGCGACTATCGTGTTTTTAATCAACCTTGGAAGGTGATTGCCTTACAACCTTCGAAACTTACACAATGGCCCTTCTCCTAGGGTCTTAAGACAACTTAGTTTTGATCCTGTCTGCCATGCATTTATGATGCAAAAATAAAATAAAATAAAAACCCCATAAAATAACCCCATAGATGAGTTGCAACAATCATGTTAGTACAAAAATAAATAAATAAATAAAATAGAATAAAATAAAATAATCAACTCAAGTAATTTTGTTTTTTGAAAAATAATCCTAATTTTGATAAATTTTAGTGGCTAGCCCTTTTGACAAGGTGCCCATTGGAGTTGCTAAGCTGTCATGCCTTTCGGTTTCTTACATTTTGATTTCATTTCTCATTTTTCGATTGATATTAAATCCTAACCCATTTAATGTCAACCCTCCATTAGAGAAAATGAGAAATTTTGGTTCTTTTGGAGTCGCCACTTAATCGGAATAGGAAAAAAAAAAAAAGAAAACGAAATTCTAATCAATTGAGTAGATTGACTATAATTTAGCTACTGGCCTTTGATTTCGATTTAATAAAAACTAGAGAATTCTAAATTCAAGAGCTACCTATTAAACCTTAATGGGTATTACTATAGATTTTCTGAAATTAGGCTTTATTTTTTTAAATTTTCCTCTTTAAAAAATGTTTTTAAGAAAAATAAAAATAAAACCTAAGTTTTTACAGATTTTTTACATCTCTCCGAAAGTACTTATGTACTTGCTAATCGGGATCAAATGTCTATAATTCATTTCAAAAACTTTAATGTGTTAGTTTGTTTTAATTTTGAAAACTAACCGAGTTTACATGTATATCAATTCAATTTATTTAAATAAAATTCTAAAAAGGGCTTTAATTCTTAAGTATTTTTATTTTATAAGAATTTTCTAAAACGCCCTAATTTTGCAAAAAAGGTTTATTATTAATTTTTTTCTAAAAAATAAATTTTCTAAACGAGAAATTCTAAAAAAAAAAACTAATGTTGAAAAGATTTCCTGAGCTAACATATATTTTTTCTTTTTACTTATTTTAAACAACTACTTAAACAAATCAAGACACATAAAGAAATAAAGAAATAAATATATATATATATATATAATTGGACCTGATAGGAGTTGGGTACGAATCTAGAGTGTATTGTATCTATGGTGTATTGTGACCATGTTGCGATTGAGAAGGGTGTTGTTGTGAAGCGTTAAGTCTTGTAGTCATTTAGTTATGGTGTATTGTGACCATGTTGCGATTGAGAAGGGTGTTGTTGTGAAGCGTTAAGTCTTGTAGTCATTTAGTAGAGTTGTGGCAAGAGGATTGTTGTACACCGTGGATAGTGAATAGCATGGACAGTGATGTTAGCATATGGATTGTTGATTGGTAGGCGTTACAGTGGTATGGTCAGGACGGTAGAGTGTATGTAGTAGATGTAAAGGTCGTACGTTGAAGATTGTTTGTACAATCATATGTGAGAAGATAAAGGTTAGTTGATGATTCTGTTGGCTGTGGAGAAGGTTGAGGGTATACGTGGATGATGGTTAGATAAGGATGGGGTTTGCTGCGTTGTTAATTGTTGATGAGAGTGATTGAAGTTGTTGAAGTGTGTTAGATTTGCGAAGGGAGCGATTGAAGTTGCTGAAGCATGTAGGATTTGTAAGGGGAGTGATCAGCGAGAGAAGATTGTTAGAGTTACTACTTATGGGTTACTGTTCGAAAGAGACTTAGAAGATTGTTAGAGTGTATTGTTAAAGTTATCCCAAAATTGCTTTTGCAATTAATGCATTAAGGATATACTTGAGCAACTTGTGTTTAGGTTATTAGAAAGCCATAAAAAAGGTTGTGAGATATTTGTAAGGTGTTAAGAATTATATGTTGACCTATAAGAAGTTTACTCAACTTTAGGTCACTAGCTGTTTTGATTTTGATTTTGTATGTTGTCGTGACCACCAAAAATCTATTTCTGGCTTTATTTTAATAGTGTTAGAAGGAGCTATTTTGTTAAAAAGTGTTTGATAAACACTTATAGCTACTTTTACTATGAAAGAAGAGTATGCTACTTGCTATAAGGCAACTCGTCAAGCCATGTGGCTTTCTAACTTTCACATTGTTAAAAGTATATTTAGGCCACTTGTGATATATTGCGATAATACTTCTATTATGCATTTCTTTCAAAACACCAAAAGTTTTTTTTTTTTTTTACTCAAAGCATTTTGATATAAAATATCTATTTGTTAAAGAGAAAGTTTTAAAGTTTAAGACTCAAATTGAGCATCTCATTATTGAGAGCATGTTATTAAATCCACCAATTAATAGCTTATCTTGGAGTTTTTAAGAACTATATATCTTAGTATAGTTTGTTTAAGTCTTTTGATATCTTAGGTTAGTAGAAGTCTGAAATTGTATATTTATTGATTGCTATGAGATATGTGTTAGATAATATCATTTTTATTATTATATCTTTTATAGCATTATTGAAATGTTTGGAACATTCTTTGAGATGACACATTTTTATTATTGTGTTTCTCTTGTCCATTATTCTTTTGTGAAAAATATGAGCATACTAACATGTATGATATATATACCCCTATTGAATATTATATTTGCAATGTTAAGCTTTATATATTTTAAAAATATATTTTTTCATATTAAAAAGTGAAGACATAGTAAGAAACTCACGAAATAAGAAATAAATCAAGTTATTAAGAAAATAACAAACCAAGTTAACTTACAAAATAACGAACTAAACAAAGCTATCTTCTTCATTTGGAAATTGGAAAAATAAAGGAAAGCTAAGAAAAATGGCAGCATGAATCATTGAGTCATCATGCATATATAATTACTTCTTCATTCTGTTAAAATCAAAAAAGGAGGAACTAAACAAGATCAAGTAATCCATTAATGGAAACAAAATTAAGTTGTTCTTTCAGTTTTATTATTTGAAAATTGAAATAGTCACATGACAGCTGGAATTGAGATGGGTTAACCTAATCATATGATCGGCTGAATTGTTTTTTTTTTTTTTTTCCTTTACGGTTGGTAAGTCAACACGCCTTACAATTTGTTGGCCCATTTTAATCTGCGGGTTAAATAGGATAAGCTAAAAAACCTTGCATTTAAGTGGGTAAAATATTTTTAATCCAATTCACTTTTTTTTTTTTTATTTATTATGTGAGTTAGCTTGCATAACCTACTCCACATGCATAACTCTACTAAGCTCGATTAGTCTTACCAAGCTTGATTATTCTAATGAATCTTAATGAGCTTAGTACTCTAAAATTTAAGCTTGGCTTAATTTATTATTTAAGTAACTCGAGTTTCAACTTGACCTAATTGTTATTGAATAAATTTAAGTAAAATTCGAGTAGTTTGTGAACCTACTTAATTAATTTACACCCTTGGCTCCAATTCCAAATATTTGAAGAAACGAACCTATAGTAAAGGGTAAAAATAGGCTTATGTCTTTCTCATTCGATATTCGGTCATCCTCCCTTGTAACAAGAGAGTGGCAAAAACTTTCCTTTCATCCCTTTTTAAAAAATAGAAGTTGCAAAGAGAATAACTTATGTATTCAAAATGAACAGGGTAAATTATACAAATTACTCTTGAAAGCTTTCAAAATTGCATGGACATGTAGCTTTTTAAAAAGTTAGCATTTACCCCATCAGAGATCTAGTATGGTAGCTTATGTGGAAATTTCAACTTATGTAGCAACACATGAATGTTGACATGATATTTACTTAAATAATTTAATTAATTAATTTGTTCCAAATAAAAGAGAAACATATCAAAAAATAAAAGAAGACATAAAATAAAAAAAAAGTGAAATGGCTAATACTTGATATACTTAATGGTACGAAAAGCAGACCCACATTAGTTAGTCTTATACTTGAATACGTATGATTTTTTTTTTCTTTTTTTTTGCCAAAGAATATGTATGATTATGGTAGAGGGATGGTGCACATCGTAGGTTTATGTGATTTTATCCTGATTTTAGAAAAATATATGTAGTGCAATATTTGTTCGGAGACTAAAAAGAATGCATTGAAATGCCATGTAAAGTATTATGTGGATGCTCTGTTTTCACAACTAATCCTTGCTTACATCCTATTGTATACTATCTGACATTAAGTTTACATCACTAGTGGATCATTAGAAATTGAGTTCAAAATTAAACTAAGAATCAAACAAGTTATTATGAAATAAGAATCAAATGTGTTATGAAAAAGTATTGTATATAATGAAATTGCTGGAACCAAAGTAATATCTAAACTATCTTTAAACATGGTCTTCCTTTTTTTGTTTTATACATTCCTTTTATTATTTTCTTTTATTTTTTTTTCTATTTTTATAATTTTTTAAATTATTTAATTAAATATATTTATGTAATACCACATCAACATCCATTAAATATGTACATAAATTGCCACATTAGCTTTCTAGGAGGTGTTTTTTTTTTTTTTTTTCTAATTTTATACAATTTTCAAAGGATGATTTATAATTTTCCCAGATGAATAAACTATGGTAGCGGCATGGTTCATTTACACGTTTCTGTTCACTGCAGAGTTAACTATATAGAAATTTCATTTCATGCATGCACTGTCCTTACTTCACCAAACTCTTCATTCCGTAATAACAGGGCCCTCGTACTCTAAAGCGCGCGCTCTCTCTCTCTCTCTGTAAGGTACATTTCTCTTCTTTCATTTCTAGGGTTTATTTTTTCCCCAAAATTTTCGAGTTCATTTCGCGTTCACTCAGAATATCTTCTTGTACTCTTTAAATTATTGACCTATTGCTTTGTGAAGAACCAGATTTTATAATCGTATCTAATTGTTTGTTGAAGTTTGTATTAGAAATAGAAATTGTTCATATAGAAAATTGTTTTGATACCCTGTAAACTTTTATCGATTACTTTTTCATTGTAAAACCTTTGAACCATTAATTTTCCGCACATGCCTGATGACATTGCTAAACAGATCATCAGTCTGTCGTTGTAGCGTCTTGTGTTGTAATTTAGAAATCTGGGGTGTTTTGGGTTTGGTCGTTATCTTGCATGATTATTGGGTTAGGTCATTGCTGTTGTTGGACACGTGCAAAATTACTTGCTCCCGTCTGAGCTAGATGTATGATCAAAACATTGAGTCGAGCATGTAAGTATGGATGTTCATGGGGGATGTCAATGCTCAGACACGTATCCTATCTACAAAGTCTTTTTAGATAGTATCTGTAAAACTTTCTATGGATTTGATATGTTGGTAAAAGCTTTCCATGTTGGTTCGTTTTGCAATGGTGTCCTAGAGTTGCACAACTTATCATTAGAAGGACCATATATCCATTCTTTGGCTGTGATTGCTTGTCTACATGGGAAAACACGGTTTACCAACATGTATACTCGGTAATTCATTCTACGAAATCTTTTGTACATTCTGATTTCTGTCGGTTTTGTTGTTGTGTAAGTTGTGCCTTTTTTTTTTTTTTTTTTGCTTTGTTTTTTGCCATTGAGTCAACCATGGACCAATCAATGTTGCATAATGGCTTGGTTGATTATCTGACACACTACATTAGGAAGACCTGTGACAAGGTTTGAGGAGATGCAGCGGTTCTTTATGATGTAGGAAGGCTGGTAGAATATTTTATGACCTCTTAATTTTTCTTACCGTGGCATTTTCTTTATAACTTTCACCGTGAAGAGGAAAAAGTTCACATTTCGTCCCTGTTAGAGTCACTTATGCATCAGGCTACCAAACCAGGAAACACAAGCATAAAATTGTGCTTGAAGTAGCAGTTGGTGCAATGAAGATGTGGATAATTTGCATTCGCAGGTGTTAGTCAACATGAGAGACTCAGGTCTTGGAGTAAACAAAGGTGCTAAAGAGTGAAAATATTCAAACTCTGACAGCATTCTACTACAAGTACAGTGCGATACCGATATGGGAGAGGGGAAAAAAATGAGGAAGCTGGTCAAAACATTGGCAATGTTATGGTTTTGTTTTCATATGAAAGGTCTTACTGGTGGTTAAGCTAAATTGTAAACAGCATTAAAATTTTTCCTTTCTGATACGGTAACAAACTTAGGAAGTATATCCAACCAAATAAAGAAAGAAAACATTAGGAAGCATAAAAAAGGCGTGAAGTGTAAACATTTGAAGGTTCATTAGTATTCTAGAACCATTGCAAAAAAGACAACTATATTGAAAAAAGAAAAAGAAAAAGAAAGAATTTAATTGGTGAAAGCAATACCAGTGTTTAGGTTTTGTTTTTTGAAAGGAAAGTCTTATGGGTGGCTGACTCCAATTTGTAATTCACTTGCTTCTATTCTTTGCCCGAAACTATCATTTGTCTTCTGGTGCTAATTATAAATATGTTTGTATTTCCATAGAAACTGTGCTAGCATGAGGATGATATGTCAATTGAAGTTGGGAAGGTTTCTGTTGTCAGATTATTTAGTCTTGTATGTTGTTGAAAGAATGAAAACTACGCACATTCTTGTTTCACTTATCTGTGATTGACGCACTATTCAGTATTCAGTCAAAGGCAGTCCAGCTATTTCAAATGGTCCCAACTTTTCTTGTCAGATTATTTAGATCTTGTATATTGGTTAGAAAATGAAAAGTATGCACATTCTAATTCCAGCCATTTGTGATTGATATTTCCTGCAATGTGCAGTAAAAGTTACAATGCCTATTTAAACGTTTCGAACATGGGAGGGACTGCATTTGAGCAGTGGTGTTTTCTATATTCTGTTGGTAGATAAGTTTGATGTTTCTCTTAAAGTTATCTGGGTTAGAAGAAGATTTAGATAGGGCGCACGAGTAGCTGCATCAGTCTAATGTGACTAACCCATATATATTGAGAGAATTAGTTGATGATATTGCTTATAGAATTGCAGGGTCGTGTTAGGTTATGTTTTTGGAATTGCTTTTTAGTTCCTGGAAACCTAAGTTGCTTGTGCTTTACATGCTCTTTCTTTTTCCACAACTGGAGGTTTCTCTGGAATGGTTCAAGGGGAGCAGCATGGATATCAAGATGATCAGTATCAGTTGGAGTTGAGGGAAAAAGAAATGGTCATGCAAGCAAGTCACAAGGCCAATCACTACAGTCAAAATAATTCACCCCATCTGCATGCTTCATTCAGTTCCTATCCACTGCAGCAATCACATGGAGGCTTAACATCACCTCACCAATATCAGTATTCTATGATCTCACATGGGGGTGCAAGCCAGACCTATGCTGTCACTACGGAAAACATAATGCTTGAATGTGTTCCCTTGCATTCATCTTACCAGAATTGGTATTCTCTGGTCTCCCATGGAAATTCAGTCCAAGCTTATACTGTCCCTCGTGTAAGAATAATGCTCAGAAATGCTTCTTGAGTGGGGCAATTTCTCAAGATTCTCTTGCTGGAACTGCTGCTTCTCACCATTGATGATTGTTTTTGGATATGTATACCTGGTGAGCTTTCTTCTTTTCCCTCCACTCCTAATGCTATTGATCTAGCATGTCACTCATGATAGCTTCTAATGGTGCCTGGTGCTGTTTGGGTTATCTGTTGTATTGATAGTTGATGAAAATATTATTGGATGAACAGTTATTTCTGTGTTATTTTAAAATGTGATTGCAGTTACTTTTTGACTCTATGCAGGGTTTTGGCATTGGTAGCTTGAAGGATGAATGTTGGCAGTTTCATAAGTTGGATGTGTGAATAGGTGTTGGAAGAAAAATGTTGAAAGTGCAAGATCTAAAATTGTATTGATTTTGGTCGCTAAATCTCTATGCAGCTTAATTTTTCATCTGTTTCAGTGTAGAGCGACTTAATGAGCATCAAACACATTTACACTGACCATTTCTTATTGAAAATTAGCTGTAAAGATATTTGCCATTGAGAGATTCTTTGAATGATACCTTTATTTTTGTAGCCAAACAGAAATTATGTAGGTTATCGGTAGGAAGCAAACATTGCCATGAGCTTAGGGTTTATAAATTGCATCAGAAGTAATCTATAAGAACTCCTGTAAATGATAACTTGTAAGCTTAGCACAGAGGACGCTGCACAGTCAAGGATATTCCCAATCATCGTGATGGAAAACAAAGGGAGGACAGGTAATTGAAATAAATAAATCATTTTTGTGGATACTTATAATCGTCGAGATTGCAGATTTCTTACCCATAATTGGGGAAGCGGTGACTACTGCCAGCATGATGGCTGATTATCCAGTTTCTCCCTAGGGCAACTAAGGCTTATATGTATGAGCTTGGACTTGAGATACGAACCATTCTGTTTCGAGAGGTAGAAGTAAACTCTGTATTGGTCTTATCTGACAGTCACGCTGTTGTTTTAGCCATTTAGACCATTAGTTATTCCCAGAAAACCTCCCTAACCGCTGACTAGCCTTCCAGGTCGATCAATTAGTCTTCACTTGCATCAATTGGTTCTTTCTCTCACTGGATGCAGAGAGAGTGGCACTGCAAATAAATCAGCTCCGGATTCCTGAAAATGCTAATATATCAATATTGTCAATCATGAGAATCACATTACGCTTACATGGTGCTGGCCCTTGGGCACTGGGCGGGCGATTCAGTTCTTCTGTTTAATGGGAGGAACTACGTTTTGAGTTAAAGGCTCGGCTGGCTCTTCTTCATCGAGGAGGGCTTCTCTATCTGAAGCTCTCGCTTCCGTGATATTAGCCGTATTGCTGAACGCAGTTGTGAATCCCCA
Organism: Lumnitzera racemosa; assembly: GCA_024138005.1. Classification (NCBI taxonomy): domain Eukaryota; kingdom Viridiplantae; phylum Streptophyta; class Magnoliopsida; order Myrtales; family Combretaceae; genus Lumnitzera; species Lumnitzera racemosa. Next base: position 68,412,873 of record JAMXBC010000006.1, read on the forward strand.
GAAGCATGATGCACTTGTAGTAAGGGAGGGTTAAAAATATAAATTTATATAATTAGAGGATAAGTATTTATTCTCCTTGGGGGATGCGGCAAACTTTATTTATAAAGAAAAAAAAAGGGGGGATATTAGATAGAAGAGGGGATATAGACTTGACCTGTTCGAATACTTCAGCATGTTCGCTACCTGCATCAAATTGAGTAAAAAGTTGCTGCGACATGCATAAAATTATGTAGGGGAGTGCTACCGTATGTATAAAATTCAATAAGAAAAAATATAAATTTAATCCTCAACGTTTATGGCGTATTTTATTTGAATCCTAAACGCTATTTTTCAATTCAAGTCCTCCTTATTTGTAAACATTATTTGTAAACATTTACAAACGAGGACTTTTATTATTGGTGTTAACTTTTTTGTTATATAGTGACACATGTGCAATTCTATTGGTCCATGTAATTATATAAAATAAGTGATATTATAAATGAAATAAAAATACTAAAAAATTAAAAAAGTTAAAAAAGGAAAAATGCAAAAAAAAAAAGGAAAAAACTAAAAATATCCATTATATATATATATATATATATATATATATAGGGGTGAGCGAGTATAAGATAAGTAGAATATGAAGTCCACTCATATCCTACCTTGTGGCTATAGGTTCCGAAGTTTTGCTATTCATATTCTATTCTATGATACCTTGGAACTATCCTACACTATGTACTCTGTAAATTATATAGGCTATATAGTACCATATAGAATCTATAGATTTTTTTTTTATTTTCCTTATAAATTTTGATATAGATATTTTTTCTTTAAAACATAAAATAAACCTAATCTTTTTTCTTTAAAAGTAAATGTTCAATTTAGCCAATCTTTTAAATGATACGAATAATCTATTGAGATTTATTTTTTACCATTTTTTTTTTGGTTCTTTAATCATTATTATTATGGATGTATTTTTACGAAAGTATTATACAAAATATTCTTTATGTAAATAAAATATTCATTTTGTAATAACACATTGCGGAGATATTTAAGGGAATAAGTGCACTGTTTTAAAAAATGAAAGTAGTAAACATCACAGTTAACGTGAAATTTATAAAGTTTATTAAAATGTAAATAAAAGATTATATAATTCAATAATTATAGATGTGATAATAAGATATGATTAAATAATTAATTATGGGAAAATAAGACATAACTTGAAAAACGAAACAAAACATATATTCAAACTAAAATATTTTTTTCCTCAAAATACATGCATTAGTAAAATAATTTCTCTATACTTTGAGAATCAAATTTCGTTTTAATAATAATACCAATTCTTTTATTAAGCATAAAACAAAGAAACTTTTCCACTATAAAAAATAAGCAATGGACGTACATTGTAGCTTATAGGTGATGCTAGAAGTAGAAACTAATAACTTAGATTCCTTTTTCAAATTTTACTAAATGATGGATTTAGGAAAGAAGGAAGAAGTAGAAAGAAAATGATAATAGGGTTAAGACTAAAGATGGAAGAGAAAGGACTAATAAGTATTTAGTTTAGGGTTTTCGTTAAGTTAGGCTTTGCTTTATTTTAATGGATGGTATTCTTTATTAAATTTATTTTATTACTATTATAAGGTAGGGACCCTAATAGGACCTTGGCTATACCCTGTATACTTTAAAGTATAGGTTCTATAGTGAGTACAAGGTATCTTGATTTCTTACTTATACCCTAACTTGTGAGAATAGATTCCGTAAAATTATTATCTAGAATCTACTCTATGGTCTTAATTCTCTACTTAGAACTTACTCGACTAAACAAGGTTTAAGTGGATACTTTATATGACAGGATTACTTGCTCACTTATATATATATATATAAGATTTTAAATAAATTAATAAAAAATATAAAAATTTACCTAAGAAAAGGAAAAATTAAAGAAACTAATTTTCCTTACCCCTTACTTTTGGGTGTCCGAATTTTAGCTACGTGAGGATATTAGATTGCGACTTACTTTACTAAGTAGGTTGTTTTATCCTTAGGGTAACGATAGGTGGCCGCCTCCAATCTAAAGAGGGGGTTGATTAACAAAAATATAAAAAATGCAAAACCTAACCTCATAGGGTCATATGAACCAATTGGGTTTTGTTCACTACATACATACATACATACATACATACATACATACATACATACATATATATATATGTTGGGGTAGCCATGGGTAGCCATTCACTACCTAAGAGGGGTTAATAAGCCCACTTAGTAAAGTAAGCTATGACCTAAGGCCAACATATGGCTACTTCGACCATCTTAAGGCTAAGGGATAGTTGATAACTACTTATGGGAGTTCATGCATCCTTTTAGGTAGTCATTGGCTATTTCTTAATCTTAGAGTAGTTAGAAATAATTTTTTAAATTTCCTTTATTTTACGCCTTTTCCTTTCTTTTTGAATGATTCAAATTTTTTAATACATATATATTTATTGCACACAACATGGTTTTAAGATTTAAATAGAAAAAGTGGCAATTGTTTAGAACTAAATTTGTATTTTCCCCGTTTAAATAAGAGAGTATTATCATCTAGAAAACAAGAACCTAAATTCTTAATCTATGCATAAAAGAGGGTACATCTTCCCATAAGAGAATATAACCTATACTAGTAATGAAGAGGAATGTAGAATAAAATACAATATCATAGAGCACATTCTGATTAAGGGAACATAAGCCATACATATAATAAGATTAACCAATTAAGCTAGGATTAAGAAAAAGTCTTTAAAGTCGCTTTGGTCTTGCTAAAAGATCCTTTTGAATTTGTGTCCTAAAGAATGATGCTTATGAGTAGAAGAAAACATACTATACTTCCATTGCTTTCTTAGCAACCAAGTTAGCTACATTATTTTGCTCTCTATATGTGACTGAGCTTGCCTTAAATTTCTTGGATTCAGAGTATTGCCCATGATATGTGTGACATACTAAGTTCTAAGTTGCTAATTTAGGGCTTAAGATGATGTCTTTCATATTAAGCCAAACTTTATATGATGGCTACAAAAGTTAGTTAAAGTAACCTTATGTAGTTTAATTTGTAAAATGTATAATATAAATGAATCAATTTCATTATGAATATATACTAACAGTTCGGAACATTATTTACTTGACATTTGAAAATTGAGTTTTGATATATGATGAGTTATTAGAAATAGTTTGATTAACCTATAAAATCGGTTATTAGAAGTGAATTTGTGCTTTTGGAATATAGTATCAGGTCATGTGTTGTGTGTGTGTGTATATATATATATGTATAGTTTATATGTATAAATTAATTTATTTCACATAACATGGTTTTAAACATACTTGAAACTTATATTTACCTAGAAAAATGGAATGACCTAACGGAATCCCTTCTACCAAGGTATTATTTGCTTTGACATCAAATAAATAGCTTTATCCCTTGGTGCAGCTATTTCTTAAGAAGTCACCTATCTTGAGATTGCTCTAATATAATCGTGCTTAACTTTGAAGTTCCATTGAACTATAAGCTGGTATATCAAAAAGCACTTCGATTATTAGGGTTATATTACCTTCTATTTAAGGGAGGGATATCAAATTCTATTCTTATTACAAAATTGATGTTCTCAGTTTAAGACCACCGCTAGGAAAAGACTTCGTTTTTTCGATTAGCATACTACTCTGATTCCACTTTATAATGACTTGATTGAAACTCCTCCAACTAAGGTATTACTTGTTCTAATATCAAATGCCATATGGTTTTGTTTCTTGGTATAGCTGCTTCTCAAGAGGTCACCTATTTAAAGACTACTCTAGCTTAATCATGTGCAACTTTAGAGTTTCGATGAACTTCAAGCTACTGTATCAAAAGGCGCATCAATGATTAAAGTTTCATTCCCTTCTCTTTAAGGGGTATCACAACAAATAAGCTTAATATTATAGTTTTAGACTATGTGCTATTAATTGGTAGTCCATAAGTACTTTATGTCATAATCCATAGTTAAAGGGAAGGAAGGATATAGCTAACAAGCTCATTTCTCCCAAAAACAAACATTAAGCTTAGGAAAGTCAAAAAGGAAAATTCCTCTCAATCTTCTAGTGAACATTACTAACCTTCCTTTGTAATTTAAGGAAAATCAACAAATAGGAAAACATAAAAAATGAATGGTAGTAAGCTAGGAACAAAGAGAAGTAGGGATTAATAGAAATTTTAGAAAAGAAGAAAATTATTGTTTATAGATGACTAATTGGTGGTTTTAGGGGTATATGGTGATCTATTAGTGTAATTAGGGAGTGGAAGCCTTAGTGGATGTCATGTTTGGTTGATAGACACATTGTGGTTAAAGATTGGAGGAGCTCTAGCTAAAGGTGAGGCATGTTTTCTAGTCAATTTTGTCGAAAACATTAAGCTTAGATACATGAGATTAAGAGTAGGATGATGTAAGGTAGAGTAGCAAAATTTAATGTAGATCTAGATGGTGTTCTTAGACTTGAAAATTGATTATGTGTATGGGTAAATCAAGAGTTGAAAAAAGAGTTGATTAGAAAAGCTCATTACTTAGGATATACTATATACTTAGGTAGTATAAAGATGTATCAAGGCTTACTAGAACATTACTAGTGGAATAACATGAAGAAAGAGATTGCAGAGCATGTTTCCTAGTATCCCACTTGTTAGTTGGTCAAAGTTAAGCACTAGAAGCTAGGTGGCAAGCTTAGACCATTGCTAATACTAGAATAGAAGTAGGAGCATGTGACCATGGACTTTACCATACACCTCCTTAAGACTAAAGAACAACACAATGGGTATGGTTAATAGTAGATAGATTGATAAAGATGGCTCATTTCATACTAATTAATGTGAAGTACAAGCTAAAGAAACTAGCCAAGTTTTATATTAAGAACATAGTAAAATTTCATGGAGTTTCGGCTTTTATTACCTTTGATAGTGGCACTAGGTTTTTAAGTAGATTTTGGAAGAGTCTACAAAATACCTTAGGAACAAAATTATAGTTTAGTACAACTTCTTACTCTCAAACTAATTGATTGCTTGAAAGGAAGATTCGGATTCTAGAAGATATGCTGGAAGTTATGCTGGAAGTTATGCCTTAGATTTAGAGGTAATTAGGACGAGCGCCTATACCTAATAGAGTTTGTCTATAATAATAGTTATTTGGCAACTATTAAGATGATAGCTTATGAAGGTTTGTATGGAAGAAAGTATAGGTCACTTTTGTATTAGGATGTAGTGAGTGAAAGGCAAGTACTAGGACCAAAGCTAGTACAAGAAGTTGAGAATAAAGTGAAGACTATCAAACAGAGAATGTTAGTATACCAACAAAAGAGTTATGTGGATAAGAGATGAAGACCTTTAGAATTTTAGGTTGGTGATCCTTAGTTGGCAAGACTACATAATGTGTTTCACATCTATCTATGTTGAAGAAGTTTAAACTAGATGCAAAATAGGGGGTTGAGTTAGAGATACTAAATGTATAGCCTGACATGATACATATGGAAAGACTAGTTAAGATAATGGATAGGAAGGTGTAGAAGCTAAGAGGAAGAGAGATAAAGTATCTTAATGTATAATGGAATAACCAAGCAAAATGAGATTCCACTTGGGAGTTGGAAGAAGAAGCGAGGAAGAAGTACCCCAAGTTTTTCGATAAACTTGGTAAGTTTTTGAGGACAAAAGCTCTTTGAAGGAGGATAGGGGGTTATAAAACCTATGAAAAGTAAATATTAGTAAAGGAAAATAAAACCGAAAATAAGAAAATAAAGGTAGGGGAAAGTAATAAGTAATAAGATTTTTATAAGAAGGGTAAAGCAAGCTTTTTAAACCTTAAGTATAAAAGGGTTAGTTCTACCCTAGGTCTCTTTTTTCAATATTGTTTCTATAAAAGACTCTAGAGAACCTATAGGAGTAAGACATAGAAAATAATCTACAAGTTGAGATCCTTAGTTCATGACTGTTAGATTTGGTTCTACAATGATTGTAGAAGATGTTATGATATTGTAGAAGGAATCGGTGTTGGAGGAGAGAAGTTGGAAGTTAGGAAACGAGAAAAAACTCTAATTAGGTAAGAGAATTGTTAGAATTTCAATAAAAAGAAGATTTTTGTGTTGAATGGTGATTGTTGAAAGTGAGATTTTAGGAGATTCGATCAGGTCTTCGTTATAGTGTGAATTGCAGTTATTATTAGAATTAGTGTATAAGGTATGCTTATGATAGTTGGTGTTTTGTTGTTGTTTGATTTCATGTTTGTGAACATATTTGAGTATTCCATTGTGTTAATTTGATAAGAAGGATCAAAATTAGAAAGGATTTGGAGTAGTAGATGAGTTAGGGTTGAATCAAGATGGATTACAGGCATTAAAAGTAAAAAAAGGAGAGGAGAATATTGATCAAGGAGGATTATGGGTATGATCCTACCTGTGAACCACACAACAAGTTTTGAATTGAAGAAATTAAGGTTAGAGAGGATTACGGTCGAGATCACAAGCATAAACCTTAGGCATGATCTTATGATTTGAGTTTAAAGAAGGATCATGATCTAAGATCACATTCATGATTCCCAAGCATTATCTTGTACCTTCCCTTTCTCTTCCCATTTCTTGTTTCTCTCCTTCCCTAGCTTTAACTTAACCTATTCTAAACATGTTTATGAGTCTAAACTGATCTTAAAACCTTAAGATAAATTAAAATGTGAACTCAAGAATGTAATAAGATAAATAAGAAAACCTAGATAGGATAAAAAAACTTAGAAGTAGATTCTAAAAGTACTTATTCTTTCATTGTACTTCAAATGCTAATCTTGAAAGTACTTTTGATGTTGATACTGCAAATTATTCTCAAAACCCAAGTATATTGAACCTTTAGTTATTTGTGCTTATGTAGCATAGCTATTATTGAGTAGAGTTAATTAATATTTAGCTAAGTTTTGATTATCACTTATGTTTGGCTGGGTTTAGAGGGTTGTAGTACCAATGTCCTTAAGGTGGCACCTTTTTGGTCCTTGGCTAACGTCATCTTGAGGCGAGTCCCTTTCAGAAATGATTTAAGGTGGATAGGTTGGTCTCTAAGGGTTGTAACATTAGTGATGGGAATTAAGCTATTGAGCCATTGACCCATAATCGAGCTTCAGGACTAGAGGGATAGGAAAGACAAAACCTCCTGCTCCAGTTGACTTGTATCGAAGCCAAGTATTTCTTTGCCGACCTATTCTATATGCTAAGTCGAATGACTGCCTATTCATAGATAGTGTACCGAGAAGTAGAAGGTCGAGACAACAACCAATCCTCATTTTCACTCATGCATGGCCAATCACTTATTCGGTAACACCTTTGTCTAAACACCGAAAGAGAGACTTTAGAGTAATTAAGCCACCTCTTCTCTAACAAGTAAGCTGACTATCCTTTTTGTTTGCATCTTCCAACGGCATCACTAATGTGGCATCGTTACGTGTACAAAATCATGTGTAGAATCCGTTATACCAATAATTGTTTTCCTTAAATATTCATTTTTACCTTTTTATATCTTTTACATTACTTCCTTAAGAAGTACCCTTTTTGTCTTTTCTCTTTTTGGCAAGTTGCCTTAACTTATGGGTATAAATACCCTTATATTTGTAGCCATAGACAAATTTTATTATCATTAATACACTTGACAACTAGTCTCTTGTAAATATTACTCTATTTACACTCATTTCACTCTTATCTTAACCCTTTAAGTAAAGCTAAGTGGCAAATAACCTCACCGAATCATCTTGTTCGTCATATTGTATTATGCTGTAAGTCTTTGGAAGTTCCATTAGTGTGTCATATCTATTGAAGTTGTTTGTGAGTTTTTTACTTACTTTTCATTCGTATCTATTCTTTTGCACTTTTCCCATCACTTCTTTTTTAAGCTTTTGGTAAGCTTGGACTTATTTAACGATCGACCTTGTTTGTTTTTTTGGTTACAGTTTACATTATCTTCGTATCAGAGTGGAGGTCTCACTTCAATTGCAGCTTCTTTTGAAGTTTTGTCTATACTCTATTTTGCATATGTGAAACAGAGCAAGTTATTGTGTCCATTTAATTGTTGTGTTTGCTAGTTGTTGATTTTTTGGTTTGTGGAAGTGTTTGTTTAAGCTTTGAATCTGTAAAGAAAATGATTGACCCAAGTGTAAACATTAGTGCTAGAGATGATAACAGTTGAGTTGTCTATCATGGATGATAGTCTCAAGGAACCCTTAGGAGCACTGATGAGAAACTTAATGAGGTAGCTAACCTCTTGATAGATCTAACCCGAGTTGTTCATGCATTGGCTTATTGACTAACTGAGGTTGTATAAAATACCCTATAAGCTGCTCAACCTGTTAGAGGTTAAAACTCAGCTCGATAAGTTTAAGGTAAAGGAGTAGGCAGATGAGTAATACGAAGGATAGAACTAAGAGAACTGGATGAAGAGGACGAAGAAGAGTATTTTGAAGAAGAGCGAGCTAGAGTGCCTAGAGCATTTGACCATGTGAAGGTCTGGATTTTGAGCTTCAATGTATCTGGGAGTAATGATGAATATTTGGAATGGGAAGAGAGAGTGGAATGTGTTTTTGAATATTATCAGTATGAGGATTATGAGAAAGTGAGAACTATTGCTGTTGAGTTCTTCGAATATGTTGCCATGTGGTGGAAGAATTTCTAAGCTATGAGGAGGCGAGAGGGTTATTGAGAGATTAATACTTAGCCTAAGATGAAGAGAATACTTAAAAACAAGTTCGTATCGGAACCTTATTTATAGGACACTTTTATTCGGCTTTACGAGTTGAGACAAGGAGGTTGAATAGTTGACAAGTATGTGCAGAAATTCTAAATGCTCACGATTCAATGTGAAGTGAAGGAACCCCCAGCGTGAACAATCTCTAGGTTCATCATGGGATTGAGAAGTGACATTCGAGACATTGTAGAACTTTAACAATTCACAACAATGGATGAAGCCATTTGAATAGCTTAACGAGTATAGAGGCAAGAAGCCGAGTGCCGACTAGAATGCTGACTAGGGCGGGGAGGTCACCGAGCTTAATCAAGTACCAAGCCAATCCAAAATGTAGATGTCTAATTTGAGTAGAAAGGCTAACTTGATGGTGACATGGCAACTCAAACTTATGAGAAGGGGCAAGGATTGGGTAGGAAGATCAGCTAGATTGAGTGCATCAAATACTAAGGGTTCGGACATATGGCTGCTTAGTGCTTGAACAGAAGGACAATGGTCATCAAGGGAGATGTCCTAAAGCTAGAGGTCAAAAGTATTGATGAGGAACCTGAGGAGGAGGAGATCATTGCTGAGAAAGAGTTGATTTAAGAGGATATGTTTGCTAAGGACTTGGACTAGTTGATCATGGTAGTCCAACGCACAATGAACATAGAACCCTTACGCGAGGAGGAGTAGAGAGAGAATCTATTTCATACCACCTATAAGGTAAACAATCAGATGTATGCCCTCATTATGGATAGTAGTAGTTGCACCAATGTAGCATCAGCCGACCTTATTATAAAGTCGAAGTTGTCAACGATCACACATCTAAGGCCGTACAAGTTGCACTGACTAAGTGAGAAAGGAGCACTACATGTCACTTAGTAGATACTACTACCGATTACTATCGGAAATTACTTTGACCAGATTCTTTGTGATGTACTGCCCATAGACCCTTCTCACGTGTTGCTAGGTAAACCATGGCCGTTTGATAGGAGAGTTATCCATGATTGTTATAAGAATATGTAGATGTTCGAGAAAGATGGTCGAAAGATTACAATGAACCCAATGCCGCCGAGAGAAGTTAACAAACTATAGACAAAACTTACTTGCTGATCGAAGAAGGCTCTATTGATGATTAGAGCCAAGCTTTAAGAGGCCATTGATGTTAATGAGTCGACTATTGTATTGGTTAATGAAGGAATGGGATGAATTACCCTTGGAAATAAAAGAGTTGCTGGACGAGTATGTTGATCTATTCCCAGAACAGCTACTTGAAGGGTTACCTCTAACTTAAGGCATAGAACATTGCATTAACTTGTTATTCGACGCTTCACTGCCAAATAAACCAGCCTATCGGATGAGTCCTGAATAGGATTTTAAGCTCCAATGTCAAGTCAATGAGTTTCTAGAGAGAGGTTATGTTAGAGAAAGTCTTAACCCTTGTATTGTACCAGTGCTTTTAATACCGAAAAAGGATGGAACTTGGAAAATGTATGTAGATGGACAAGCTGTGAACAAGATCAAGATCAAATATAAGTATCCTATCCCTAGATTGGAGGAAATGCTAGATGGAATGTGTGGAGCAAAGATCTTCAACAAGATAGATCTAAAGTTTGGCTACCATCAGATTTGCATAAGGTTGAGAGATGAGTGGAAAATTGCATCTAAAACTCAATATGGACTTTATGAGTGGATAGTCATGTCGTTTAGCTTGTCGAATGCCCTGAGCACTTTCATGAGGCTAATGAACCATGTGCTGAGACATTTAATAGGAAAGTGTATCATGGTGTACTTTGACAACATCCTAATATATAGTGCCAACATGCTAAGTTACCGTGAGCATCTCCGAGCTGTGTTAAGTGTCCTTCGTGCTAAGAAATTATTCAACAACTTGAAGAAATGCTACTTTTGCCAGGAGGAAATGGTATTCTTAGGCTATGTAGTCAGTAGATGAGGCTTACAAGAAGATTTGAGCAATTGTTGAGTGGCCGACTCCCACTAATTGTATCAATGTGAAAAGTTTCCATGGACTGGCTTCATTTTATAGAAGATTCATTAGGAATTTTAACACTTGCTGCATTACTTATTGAATTGACAAAGAAGAACATTGACTTCCGATGGGGAGAAAAGGAGGAGAGGAATTTTACTGAAATAAAGGAAAGGTTAACCTCCACCCCTATACTAATTCTACCTGACTTCGAGAAAATATTTAAGCTAGAGTGTGATGCATTAGGCATTGGGATAGGCATTGTCCTAATGTAGGAAAGCTACCAATTGCCTACTATAGTAAAAAGCTTAGGAAGCCTCACTTAAATTACTTTGTGTATGACAAAGAACTCTTAGCACTGATTTGAGCACTATAAGTATAGCAACATTATCTTTTGTTGAGAGAATTTGTCATTTACACTGATCATGAGTCTCTAAGGTATCTTTGAAGCGGACGAAGTTGTCTAAGTGGCAAGCAAGATGGGTTAAATTTCTTGAGGGATTTAATTTTGTAATAAAATATAAACAAGGAAAGAGCAATGTAGTTATATACACTCATTCAAGAAGACATGTGCTCTTGAATAATTGTAGACTAGACTTTTTAGGTTTGCGAGTATTAAAGAGAAATATTTTGAGGATCCATACTTTGGACCCATAATTGAGTGATGCGTTGATGGAAGAACAATAGATGAGTATCATGTGGAAGATGGCTACTTATTCCAAGGTAGAAAATTATGTGTGCCGACTTATTCCCTAAGGGAGCTGTTGACCAGGGAGGTACACAATAGAGGACTGTTTGGACATTTTGGGGAGGAAAAGAACAAATTAATTTCTAAGTGGTCGATTCTTTTGGCCAAGAATAAGGTGAGATGTGCACCGAGTTATTAAAAGCTGTGTCGTGTGCAAAAGGGCTAAGTGCCATGTCGAGCCAAGCAAGGGAAAGCAGTACCTTTGCCTATTTAGATGAAACCTTGGACTAAGTTAAGCATGGAATTTGTTCTTGGATTACCATGAACTACTTGAGGTAAAGATTCTGTAATGGTTGTCGTTGATAAGTTTAGTCAGATGGTAAACTTTATGCCATACTTTAAAACTAATGATGCTTCAGCTATTGCTGCTCTTTTCTATCAAGAGATTATGTGGTTACATGGAGTGCCGAGAAGTGTAGTCTCTGATAGGGACTTAAAGTTTTTGAGTCATTTTTAAAGGACCTTGTGGTATTGGATAGGGACCAAATTATTATTCAATACTTCCTATCACCCCTAAACTGACAGTCAAACAGAGGTGGTTAATTACACTTTAGGATCATTTCTTTGAGTTGTAGTAGGCAAGAACTTGGATAATTGGGATGTTTGCTTGCTAGTGGTTGAATTTGCTTACAACTGGACAGTGCATGATACCACTAAGTAGACTCCCTTCGAAGTGGTCTATGGTTTTAATCTCGAGTTACCCTTTGATCATACCCATATACCTGTGCCCGTGCAAGAGGACCTTGATGTGAGAACTAGAGCGCAATTTCTTCAGCACATCTATGATAAAGTCACTCGGCACATCAACCAAGTTGCCAAACGTATGTGAGAGATGGCCAAGGGTAAGACAGCAAAATAATTTCAACCAGGAGACTTAGCGTGGCTATACTTAAGCAAAGAAAGGTTTCCAAGCAAGAAGAGGAACAAACTATCCCCAAAAGCTGAAGGACCTTTCAAAATCCTCTAGAAGATCAATGATAATGCTTATAGATTGGAGCTGCCTGAGGATTATGGGGTTTTTGACACCTTCAATGTTGCTAATCTCAGTTCGTATCACCTTAATGGAGAGTTGATCAAAGACCATTTGGATTTGATCCCAAATCCAAAACAACCTAAAAAGAATTATAGGAATTAAGCTACTGGACCATTGACCCATAGCCGAGCTTGAGGACTAGAGGAACTGGCAAGACGAATCCTCCTACTCCAGTCGACTTGTGTCAAAGCCGAGTATCTCCTTGCCGACTCATTCTTCATTTCGAGTTGAATGGCTACCTATTTCTCACAGATAGTATGCCAAGAAGTAGAAGGCTAAGACAATTGTTGATCCTCATTCTTACTCATGCATGGACAATCACTTACTCAACATCAACTTTGCTAAAATGCCGAGAGAGAGACTTCGGACTAACTAATCCACCCTACTCTGATAAGTAAGCTGACCATACTTTTTGTTTGCATCTTCCAACGGCATCACCAATACAACATCGCTACGTGTACAGAATCAAGTATAGAATCTGTTATACTAATGACTGTTTTCCTTAAATATTCATTTTTACCCTTTTGTATCTTGTACATTATTTTCTTAGGAAATTCCTTGTTTGTCTTTTCCCTTTTAGGCAAGTTATCCTAACTTATAGGTATAAATACCCTTTTATTTATAGCTACAAATAGATTTTATTATCATTAATACACTTGACCACTTGTCTCTCGTAAATATTACTCTGTTTACACTCGTTTCACTCCTATCCTAACCCTTAAGCAAGGCTAGTTAGTGAGTAACCTCACTAAACCATCTCATGCGTTATATTGAGTTATGCCGCGAGTTTTCAAAAGTTTCATTGGTGTGTCATATTCATTAGAGTTGTTTGTGGGTTTTTGCTTACTTCTCATTTGTATTTGTTCTTTCTCTCCTTCCCCATTACTTCCTTTTCGAGCTTTTAGTAACCTTGGACCCATTTAGCGATCGGCCTTGTCTGTTCTTAGCCACGATTCACACCAACTAATGTTTTAGAACCAAGTAGGTTAGCGATACTTAGGGACTGTAGGCAACACCCCATTGCCATTACATGAGGGCTGTAGTGCCATTGTCCTGACTTTGAACTATCTATGGGTTTGAGGTACTCTGAATTTGTGGTTAATCACAAGTAATCTTAAGTTGTGTTGTTTGGTAACTTAATTAAAGATAATAATTTTTTGTTTGATTTTACTTATTGGATTTGTATGTATCATAATGATTATTGGATGTCACACATGTATACTTGGTGGTTTCCATATTAGCCGTTAGCTCAATTCCCTTCTTTTTCAGATGTAAGCACTTTAGATGAGCATGTGAACTATGACGAGAATGAGGATGCGTACTATTACTATTAGGATGACAATATTAAAGAGTTTTATTATTATGATGATGAAATGTGATCTTTTAGAGTAATTGAGGAGGCTTATTTTGTTACATGATTTTAGTAGTTTGATTATGTTCATTTTAATTCTATTTAATGAAGAAATTTAACTGTGAATTTTGGTTACATTTGAGAATCACTATTAAAAGTGGTAATGGAGTTATTTCACTTAATATTGAAGATCTTTAGTTGCTTATTTATGCCTAATGTGTCAGTAAACTACTAAGGAGACATTATAGTGCTTTGAGCCTAGGGTGTTATTTTTTAAGGTGGTATTAGAGCATAGGTTTATAAATTAATAGAAACTTAGGCAATCAATTTATAGGTTGGTGAGCTATAATGAGCAAGGTACTTAAAAGGGGACTCTTAATAGCAATAGTTATTTAGTAGTTTCCTACTTCCCTTTCCGTATATTCACTTCACTATTTCTCTTATCAAACATAGTTTCTTATTCCTTTTCTTTTGTTTCTAGTTGCAGAATACCCGTAAGAAGAAGAATTGAGTTGAAACGAGTTGTAAGAATTAGTTAGGATGATGCTCCTTGAGAAGCTAATCTATAGGGGCATCAGCTGAAGTAGTAATAGGATGAAAATGTGCCTATAACTAGAAATAACATTAACAAATTGCTGAACACTATGGACAATGTGCTGGGAATGATTAATAATAAAAATAGATCCAAAGGCAACAGGAGTAGCTACAACAACAATAGTGTAGACACCTCATTTTGGCCCACCTTAAGTTTATGTTTATTTCAAAATTCTAGTTTTGGAAAAAGGTCAATAAATAAAAAATTTCAAAAATGGAAAAATAGAAAAAAAATTTAAAAATAGAAAACAAAAAGGAACAAATTTAAAAAAAAAACCCTAAAAAATCGAATAAGGACATAAAAAATCACAAAATCCAAAATAAACCTAAAAAAAAAATAAAAAATTGAATATAAATGTCATATGGTGGTCCATTTGAGTCAATTTAAGGAGAAAATAATTTTCTAAGATTTAAAATAGCTTATAGAGTTAAAATAAGTATATATGATTTAATTGAATTAGGAATTCCAAACAAAATGAACATTTATAGAAAACTAATTTTCTTATTTGGGTCTAGCTAACTCACTTTATAATATTTTGAAAGTACACATTTTTAGAAAACCATGGCCTTAAACCACACCTCAAGTGGAGTTAAAATGAGGATTTTGTGGCCATTTTTAGTTCTTAATAAACATAGAACACAAGTAAAAAAACATAATCATAATTTGGTCAAATTGAAACAATTTTGAAAATATTATGAACATATGTTTATTAGACTTCATTTTTTGCTTAAAGGGGGGAAGAGCAATTTTTAGAATTTAGGTAATTAATTAGGAGCTTTATAGAACATTTAAAAAAAAGGAGGGAAAGGGAATAGAAAAACCAAGAGAAGAAGAGAAAAATAAAAAAGAGAAAAGAAGGATGAAAAGGTGACAGGTGTCACTGTGAGAAGTTGACACATGTTTACCTAAGAAAGTGTTACGTAACACCCATTTTTAGGTGCCATGTGGCACCATCCTTTACTTGCCATGTGGCATTACGTAGACAATGACTTAGTGCCACATAACGCAACTTGCAATGCACTATGTAGCAACCATGGTCAACCTTTGGCCCATTTCTCTTTCTTTCTTCTTTCTTAAATGAGTACAAAGAATGTCTAAAAGCTTAGTCTTATATATGGTAACTTTGTAGTTGCATTTTTCTACTAGATTTGAATAGATTTTTGTGCGTTTAAAATCATGAAAAAATATGGAAATGAATGAGCAAAAACTATATTCTTATGAGCATTAAAAAAATTGAATTTTTATTAAAGAAAAATGCATAAAAAAATAATAATAAAGTTGGGTAACTTGTACATGTATAATATATGCACCCTTGTTTTATTTGATAAATTAAATCACTTTAGGCAAACCCATCACGAAACAAAGACATATAATAGGTAATAATACATTATAAAATAGTTTTTCATATTTAATTTCTAAAAAATCAATAAAAAATTTATCAAAATCGGATAAAAATAGAAAAAAAAATTGAAACTTGATATATTCATTGAAGATGCAATTAAGAGTTATTTTTTCATAAATAAGGATGTTTGTTGAGCCTCATTCTTAACTTTACACTATAAATATGATGTCATAGTATCCATTCTAACCCACACAAACCATTAATAAGTTTCCACATTTAAGAAATCTCTGCTTTCTCTCTCTTGAAGCATTACCACATGACCCACTCTCTTTCTCTTCAATTTCTTACTCTTAAGGGCAAATTAAAGCAAACAAAAATCATGGGAATGTTCCCTACTATTTAAGGATCAAAATCCATCATCTAATTTCATTTTATTATGTCCCTTATAAATTTAATTTTAGGAGAAATTACAAATAACCTTCCTAAACTTTGACTTTGATCTAGATTACCCCCCTAAACTTTCAAAGTGTGGTTTTTAGTCCCAAAACTTTCATAAATTGACAAATAACTCTCATAACCCTTTTCACCTTTGATTTTAGTATGTAAACACCCCTTAAACTTTGATTTTCGTGTGTAAATACTCCATAGTTTAAGGGGTGTTTATATATTAAAATCAAAGTTTAAGGGGTCATTCTTAACCTAGGGAGTTATTTACTAATTTATGAAAGTTTAGAGATCAAAAACCATACGTTGGAAGTTTGGAGGGATAATTTGCACTGAAGTTAAAATTTAGGGAGGTCATGTGCAATTTCCCCTTAGTTTAAATTTGAATCAAGAACACTCTATTCTAGGGTTTATATTTGAAATTCTTTGGTTTTTAGAGAAATCGAGGATCTTTTGCCTAAGATATCTAGAAATTGGTTGAGGGCTCTGGAAGATTGATGTGCAAGAGTGGGAAATTACCTCTAAGAACTGACTTGGAAACACTCAAACTAGCCACCTCTTTAATAGCGTGTGAGGTAAGCTCTTAATCCTTTACATATATATATATATTTTAATAAAATTTGCTTTGTAATTCATGAAATAAATAAAGGGGAAAATGTAAAAATCCCTCCCCTAAACGACTTATGAGTGGATTGACCCTCTAAACTTTTAAAGTTAAGTTTTTTGCTTTTTTGCATAAATTGTGTAATGTAGACATCTCATTTTTGATCCCTTTTTATTTGAAAATTTTTAGAATAGATTAAGGGGTCCTAATTTAGGAAAAAGTACAAAAACATAAAAAAATCAAAAGATACAAAAATATTTTTAGGAATTATAGATTTTTTAGAAAAATAAGAGACTTAAGCTAGACTAAAATCTAAGATTAGTAGTTGAGGTTTAATTTTAGGTTTAGTGCTTATTTTTATTTTATTATATTTATTTCAAAAGAAGGAAAAAGGAAAAGAGAGGAAATGGACTAGGTCTTACACCTAGTCCATAGCAAACCAAGGCCTAAGGCCTTAAACGTAGGCCAGAACCCATACGAGTAGGCATAGGCACTGAACACTTGAATTTTTTCTTTTTTTGTAGTGTACATGTACCATACGCTTGCTAGGGGTGAGTCCTATACGTACCACACATGGTAGTATCATCTCCTTCATCTAGTTTTCTTTCTTCATCCGATTTCTAGCCTTCTTTCCCTCTTCGTATGCTCGATTTTAGGTTATCTTTGACCTCCTTTGCTATATAATTTCACCAAATTAATGGTGAGATCAAGTAGAATACTTAGCCTGTTTTTGAATTAAGCCTAAAACCTATCTAAATTCAATTGACTACATAGCCAAAATTAAGCTTGAAAGTTGAAAAAAACTTAACTTTGGATCAAAGTTCATCAAAGCAATTTAATTCGATTTCTAAGGTTCTTAAACTTAATCTATGTTGCAGTAGCACAAATAAGGGGTTTTGAACATGAAATAAGGAGCCTTTAGATCCTTGAAAAAAAAAATCACTCAAGCTCTCTCTCTCTCTCTCTCTAGTTGCATCGCCTTTCTCTCTCTTCCCTCCTTTTTGGAACATGAAACCATCACGGTTGAACCTTTTAGGATCCTAGCTTCCTAAAGTAACCAATCTAAAACTTCGTCGTACTCTTTAGGCAAAACCCCACCACCTTAGGGTTGCACCACCGTTGTACCTTGCTCGAATCGCTACTTCCATCGCTACTTGAGAGCCAAACTAACCACACTATAATACTTACTAACCTCAGAAACCCTCAACTTAACACTTTACTTACGCTCAATTTTCCATTGCGCAACCCGAACACCACTACTAACCTATGGAAACTTTGTACTACCCTTAAAACCACCACTACTCATCGAAGCATTGAAAGTATTCCCCTTAAATCTAATATGAAACTTACAAATCCCGTTTCCCCACTTATTTTGGTGTCTAGATCAAATTGAACAAGCCCTTTAACCATGCTGCCACCATGACTCATTTTGTATGGAGCTCCAAGTTCAACCTATCACCCACTTTGATCTGATCTAACGTCTCGTGCTCCTATCTAAGTTTAACTTGCACAAGATTTAGTCTAGCCTGCTCTTTGTTTTGTGTTTTCAAATTTGTATTCTATTTATTTATTTCTTGTAATTGTAAAAAAAAAAAGTATATATAAAAAAGAAAAACCAAAACCACAAAAAAAGAGAAGAAAAAAAAAAGAAAAAAGGAAGGACGTAAGGAGTTTAGTTTTTTTTTTTTATTTTCTCAATTGGGACACAAAAGAAAATAAATAATATAAATAAAATAAAAGAAAATAAAAAGGGAAATAATAAAATAAAAAATGAAGAATAAAATAAAATAAACGAATAAATGGATTTTACTACTTAGAAAATTGTTTTTTACCAAACAAAATCAAATAAACCCTTTCAAAAATTAGGAAATTTTTTAGAACTTTCCAAAAATAAAACCCCAATTTAGGACTCTTTAGATTTTTTAAAATAAAATTGAAACGATAAAAGATGTAAACTTAAGTGTTTTCTTAAATTAAAATCACCCAACATGCTTGAAGTTTTATAAAAAAAAAAAAACTACATACGTTTGATTCCTATTAACGGGTACGTATGCATATCTAGGGCAACGTAAAAAATGAAAAAACTTAATTTTTATATTTTACTTTAAATTATTCAATTTAGGAATAAATTCTAATTTATTTTTTGATTAAATTTTTGTTTTAGAAGGTATTTTAAAAAATTAACCCTAAATTTAAAAAGTTGGTAGTACCCATAATGATTTAAAAAACTAGTCCTCGAACTTAATCTTTGGTTTTTAAAAAATCCTTTTTAAAATTAGTTTTTCTCACATGAACCAATGTAATACCTAAGGGTTTTAAGCTTATACGATAATCTAATGATACGAGCTTCTAAATTTAGTGCGTCGGGTTATGTTATCCATTTTAGTTCAAACTTTACAGTAAGGTTAGAATAGTTAAACAAAGTATCATAGTAAAATCAATTTTTTAAAATAAGTTATATAAAAAGATTAATTTAAGAAAAGCATCAATTTATCGATAAAGCTAATAATTATTGAAAATATGAAATTCAAGCTTTAAGATATATTGAGATATAAGAGATAAGTTAATTAACTTGCAAAAATAATAAATGAAGTTAAATTCTATGTAATATACATGTATTAACATAGAATATGTATTATGTGTATTAAATACATATATATATAATAATAAAATATTAAAATAAGGTAAATTAGTATAAAATAACGAAAAATTAATAAAAAAAATAAATGGATGAGTTATCAAATGATGTGATAGCCTAGGTATAAGAAATTAACACCTAGTATGTTGAATTAAGACAAAATTGACACATAAGTTAGGAAATTGACACATGGCGTAATGACTCATTAACCGAACCAACTCTAAAATTATAAATAGACCTTTGACATGAAATATTAGATCTTTTAGTGACCCAAATTTGGATAAGAAAAAATTAGAAAAAAAAAAGAAAATCAAAATAAAAACAGAGCATGGTTTTAGTTTAGGTTGATACAATAGGTTGTTAATGTCCTCTTGTGGTGGCCTTTTAGGGTTAACTACATGGTGGTAAGGCTAACTTTTTTGATAAGGTTGGATGGCTAGTTTAGGCGAACCAAATTTTTGGTTGAAAATTTCTAAATTTTATAAAAAATATCAAAAAGTCTTATTTAATTATGAAATTTCGTTTTTTGGGGTTATTTTATATGTAGATTAATTTACTAATTTTATTTTAGTTAAATAAGTATTCAAAATATAGGGTTCTTAAGAAAATGCTCTATTGGATGAAAATTAAATTAAATTTTAGAAATATTAAATAATGTCCTTTTGAGCTGAATTTTTGTACATAATATACTTAATATATGGATTTAATTTTAGTAATAATAATTTTTGAAAATAAGCATGTTTACTATATATTATAATTATTTTGGATGAAACTAGCAATTTTGTTGGATTAATTATTTTTTGATAAAATCAATGTATGAGCCCTATGTATTTTGATTTTTGGAAGTTTATAATGATGTTTGGAACTTTTTATTTTTATCTTGTGATTAAATTCACTTAATTGCTTAATTTTTACTAATTTTGAGCTAAAACACTATTTTTAGAAATATAGGTGATAAGCTAATTTAGCACAAATGATGGTCAATATCTAAAGTGTATATTTTTGTGAGTTTACAGTATTTTTCGTATAATTAATTGGGCTCGTATACTATTTATTATATATTTCCCTAGGATAAATCTATATATTAGCCTAATATATGATATAGTAATTAGTATTGCTAAGATACTTGTTAAATTTATAAAAGACTGATATTTTGAGTACATAATAGATGCTTATCGATTTGGGAAAAATGGAATTTTAGGATTTTTAATTTAAATTTAGAGTTCATTTGAGTTAATTACGAAGTTATAATAACGTATAGTCGAATCGATAATATAAAAGGGTATTTTTGGACTTTTGACGATATTGATTAGTATTTATTTATAAGATATTTTAATAGTACTCAAATTGATGATGGTGACAATATAAAGTTTATTAAAATCGGATAAGATATGATCGGAATAAGTTTGGAAACTCGATAATAAAAGCTTATAAGAATTTGGTATCAACCCATAATTGACTTAGGGTTTGTATGAATTTTCTCAAGTGTGATAGGTAAGGAAGGACCATACTGTGAAGCTTAGGAATTAACGCTGCTATCGAACCTAAGTAAGTGGATATTTCTGTTTCATGCAAGTAGACCTATGTCTACTTGACTTAAAGTTAATTGAGCTGTAAATTGTAATGATGTGTTGGATGGATTGGATACATGATTTTGTTGGATGGGTGTTGATTGAGTGAGATGTTTCCTTATGTATAATTGATTCATTGATGCATATTTCTGTTTGGAAACCTTGGAAATTGAGCTGCCCTTCAAGGTGTTCGCCTAATGAACCCTATGTGAAGGAATATAACATAAAGTTGAGAAATAAAGCAAAAGTTGAGATAGTTGAATTGTTTATGATGTGAAACTTAAGATTCGTGCTTGATACTAGGTTATTGTATTGTTTACTACAGTCATGGCATGACACGAAATGAACTATAGGTCGAGTTTTTGAAAGCTTGAACACTACTAAGTTGGCTTTTGAGTATATAGAACTACATTGCTCAACTTTTTCTAACCATGATGTGTGGTTTTAGTTAGACCGACTATGTGTTGGATTTTCAAACCACAGTAGATGGTTTTTGTTGGGGGTCACACTCTCAAGCAACTCCTTATTACCTTAAGTTCTTAAATGTTGTATTCAGATGCCTAGGTATGTTGACTAAGTGGATGAGAAATTGGAAAAATATAGGATATTATTAATGCATGTCATGTGCATAAGTATAGCATGAATTCCCTACATAAACGGTTTGTCTTAATAGCTTAGATTGTGAAACTGAATGTTTTGTAGTATTGATCCTTGTGAATGTGTATTATGCTTGTTCTGTAATTTGTTTTGTCCACTCTCACTTAGCTCATAAAAAGCTAAGGAGATACTTATGTATCCTTAGGTTATGAAAAGATTTGACTAGGCATTAACATTAGTTGGGGGAAACAAGTCTTTTGAGAGTATGTAAGATGGAGTTAGTTACTTTTGAAGAAGCCTTATTGTAGTTTTATCTTAGTTCCATGAGAGATCTGTATATATGAAATAAAAAAAATACTATGTTTTAGGTTTGGTTAAGTTTAACAAATGTATTCTTTTGTAATTTATTTATCTATTCATTAATATAGATTACTCGACATAAAATTAAAGAAAAACATTTTTCTTTAAAAAATGTTCAGGAAAATAGTTTTAAAAAATAAGTTTGGAGTCGCTAACCAGTGAAAACTGGTAGAAAGAGAAATTAAGGTTTTTTTGGTAAAAAAACCTTAATTTAGCAATTAGTCTATGAATTTTCTAAATAGTATTTTTTTTTAGAAAATTTAGTTAGAGAAAAGGGTTTGGAGGCTAACCTATTAAGACAAAAATTACCATATAAAAATTAAGAAAAAAAATTAATGGGCCTTTATTTTTGAAAATTTTCTAAAAATATGAAAACATGAAAAAATATAAAAATGCATAAAAATGAAAATTTTAATTATTTTTATTACGAAATTTCACTGAAAAAAAAAAGAAAACAAAATATTTACAAATTTTAAGGTTGTCCTAGAGGTATCTACATAACTACTAATCGAGATTAAATCGACTATAGTTCTCATTTTTAGAAAAGCTTAGTGGGTTAATAAATTTTATTTTTGAAAACGAGTCTAGTTTACGTTTTTTAACCAATTTATTTTTACTAAGAAAAATCCTTAAAAGACTTAATTTTTATTTTCAATTAAAAAAAAAACTTAAAGACTTAATTTTTAAAAAAGACTTCAAGTTAGTTCTTTTTTATTATTAGAAAAAACTTCTATGTGACAAAACTTAAAAAAAAAAATCCTAAGACACCTAAATGAGAAAAAAAAAAAGATGTAAGTTTTATGAAAATATATTAATATTCAATTATCATGGAAAACGTTTTGTTTTATGAAAAAAAAATGCAATTATTATGGAAAAGATATCTAAATCAAAGATAAGAAACTTAAACCATAAAAAAGATATTTGAATTATAGATAATATATCTTAATTAAGGAAAATATGTTGAAATCATGTGAAAGAAGTCTAAACCATAGAAAAGATATTTAACCATAGAAAAGATATTTAACTATAGAAAATATGCCAATTAAATTTTTTATTTTTTTGTTTTATGAAAAATTAACAAGTGACAAAATGATTTTTAAAAAAATATCCCTAAAATACCTACTTTATCAAAAAATATAAATTTAATGAAAAACATGCGAATTTATACAAAAGATGCAAATTTCTTATAGAGGTGCAATTTTTTAACAAAAATATTGAATTTTACGTGCAATTTTAACTAAAAGTATGTAAATTTTATGCTAAAACATGTAATTTATGTAAGAAATGTGAAACATGAATCAATAGGAATTGACATCAAATACCTGCAAAGACTTATATTAGTAATGATACTACATAAAATCTGAATCGTGTAAAAACTAATATGACACATAAAACTAACAAAGATAAAAATAGATAAATAAATCATATAATTAAAAAAACTAAAAAAATCACTAAAATAAAACCTACATAAAAATAAACTAAAGTTAGTATGGTTTATCAATAAAATAAATTATCTAAACCAAAATAAGAAAAAAAAATAAAACAAGAGGGAAAAAAAAAACAAATAAATATGACTATACTAGAAAAAGGAAAACGCACCTATACTCTACAGTGTAGGTTGGATCAAAGAGAAAAGTTACGTGGATTGCGTTGTTGTTTTGCTTTGTGTAGAATTGCTATTCGTTGAGCTACTGATCATGGGGCTGCTAATCATGTGGAGTTGTTGCTACGCATACATATGTTGTTTTGTTGTAGAGCTGTATGTGATCAGAAGTGTGTGCATGGAACTAAATCAGATTACATGAAGTGTACGTGATCGGGAGTGTAGACTATATATATGGAATTATGCGTGGGAGTGATCGTATATAGGCTATGCGTATGTAGGATTAGAGTATATACATGGAGTTATATGAAGTAGATCGTATGGGGGAGTAGGCGTACTGTTGTATGTGGGATTGGGAATCGTGCAAGTGGGATTTTGTTTCTATGATTGTGGGGGTGATAATGCTATGTGAGAGTGAGGGATCTGGATTGTTTGGTGCGAGGGTCAAAAGCGATTGTATATATGGAATGTAATTTTTTATGGTTGAAGTCCATTATTTATAAATGAGTAATTTTGAATCTTTTGGATCTTTTTAATGAGGATTCAACCTTGAAAAATCTAATATTCATAAGATAAGACAATACTTGATTTAGATTTGTTAGTTTTCCAGAATCATTCCATCAAGATTTAATTTAATCTACTCTCAGGTTTTGAAGACCCTACATTCTATTTAGGCTTTCTATCTTGAGCCCAGCTTAGTCTAGCTTATTTTAAATTGACTACAACCTTTTAATATAGCCTAAAATGCATAGGCTAACCCATTTAATGAATCTTGAGTCTATTTTAATTAGCCCCAATATAAATTGGATAAAAGATCTGCTTTATATTCCATTAGACTATTTTAAAATATATTTTTTCTAATGAAGCTCAATTATTTAAAAATTTAGAATTTATTAAATCGCACATACATCATCGACTATTGTTTAATTCTACCCTAAATCGACTAATTGACTCAACTTAACTCAAACACTTTTGACACTTTGTATTTTTTTTTCAATTTTTTAATTTATAATTTCTTTTAGTTTTTCCAATTTTTTATTTTTTTTGTAACTTAGCCTAAAAATAAATAGAGACTAAAGTTAAAATAAAGGATGACGAAAATGGAGTGTCTGCAGCTACTCCTCTTTGTAACGAAGTTTAATTATAACTTCACTACAAAGACAAAAAAGACATGCCCATTTTTGTTGAGTCCTAATTTGAATTAACATGGTAAAGGTTACTAACTTGAATGGTTAGTTGAGCAGTGTCTCATCTTGAATTGATGAGGTAAAAGGATATCGACTTGAAAGGTTGATGCAAAGAATAAAGGGCTCGTCTTGAAAGGATGGGGCAAAGAAATACGAGGCCCATCTTGAAAAGATGGGGTAACATGAATAAGGAGCTTGTCTTAAAAGGTCAAGGCAAAATGATAAAAGGGCCTGTCTTCAAAGGATAGGGTAATAGGATTGGGGAGCTTGTCTTGAAAGGGTAGGATAAAGGAAACAAGTGGCTTATTTTGAAAGGATAGAGCAAAGGACTAAGGAAGCCCATCATGAAATGACAGGGTAAAAAGATTAAGGAAACTCATCTTAAAAGGATAAGATAAAAAGATAGGGCCTGTCTTGAAAGGATAGGGCAAAAAGATTAAGGAGCCTGTCTTGAAAGGACAAGGTAGCAAGATAAGGGCTTGTCTTGAAAGGATAGGGAAAAAGTATTAGGGGCTTGTCTTGAAAGGATAGGGCAAAAGGGTAGGGGCTTATCTTAAAAGTATAAGGAAAAATGATTAAGGGGCCCATCTTGAAAGGATAGGGCAAAAAGATTAAAGAGCCTATCTTAAAAGGATATGGTAAAAATAAGTACTATGCAGGAAAATTGACATTCTCAAAAGAATAATTAACTTCTAAAAAAGATAGATCTTTCGAAGAAAACGACTTAACAAAAGGGTTTGGAGGCACTGCTAATTGTTTCTGATACATAAGATAACTAATGTTCCCTATGTAAGATGACAAAAGTTCCTCTAGTGAAACTTTATGAACTCTAAATACGAGATAACTAAAGTTCTCAAAATTCTTAGGATAATCTAAGCTCTTAGGATGATGATAAAGGCTCCTGAATAATCTTTTCATAAGATGCTTGAAGCTCTTGAATGCTCTCACATCAAAGTTCTTGAACTAAGGATGACTAAGACTCTTAAATTAGATAACCAGAGTTCTTAGGGAGGGATCACTAAGGTTCTTAAATCATCAGATAACAAAAGTTCCTAAGATAAGGATAACTAAGGCTCCTTTTAAGATAACCAAAGTTCCAAAAGGATGATTAAGGTTATTGAAATTTCTTCGAGGGATTACTAAAGTTCCTAACTTGAGGGTGACTAAAGTTCACATTATGAGTTCTCAAATTTTTCACTTTTTAACACTTAAGGGAAAGACTGGTGCTTTTTATTCATAAAACAAAAAAACCTATTCATCTTTTTCTTACTAATACCTAACAAAATTATACTGACTCTAAATGTTGTAGATAAGTGGTATGCTCATTCTTTTAGCCCATTGGCCATTCATTCTTTATCTTGAATTGCTTATCCACTACGATGAGTTAATAGGGAAAAAAATTCAATTGAATACCTTGTTCTTCTTACCATAGGGAATTCTTATTCAATCTTGGGGAGAAGTACTCCTCGTACCCCTAGGGAATGCTTGACTTTTGCTTTATAAGTTTTATACTATGAAATGTATCTCAATATTTGAATTGTTTAGTCTAAGAGGACCTCTTCACACTCTCAAATGGCTTGTTTTTACTCTCGACTATGATTCCAAAAATCATGGTTAGTTTTGAATTATAGGTATTTTCCTCAAGGTTGTAATGTAAGCTTTTGGTCATCGGCTTAAACAAAAGGGGACATTGATATGCTAGCCAATTAAAAAATAATAATAATATCTCAACTAAGTTTATAAGTCAAGAACCTTAGTAGGAAAATGCTACAATAGGCTTGCCCCAGTTTCATGAGCAATAATTGCTTAAGATAAGTTAACTTCTTTGGTTAAAAGAGTTTTGTTAAGGGTGATATAGAGGGTTAGACCATAGAATTAAAGTTTCATTCCTTTAGGCTCGGAATCTCTTGCTTAGGTTTATGCTTTGAAGGATATTAGAGGAAGACTTAGGTCCTTAATTTTGGAATTCATGGATTCAGCTTTTCTAAAGTATTTGGGCCCTTGGCCCTTTAAGAGCTTTTGAGATTTCCTTTGGAATGCGATCACCTTGCTTTTATTTTCTTCTTTTTTCCCTCTTTTCTTCTTTTTCTTTTTTTACTTTTTCTCTTTCCTTTTTTCCCTTTTTATTTTTCTAAGGTGATCACCTTCCATGTGTTTAAGTTTCCACTTGAGGAAATTAATAGGCCCTAAAACCATCAGCTCAAAGTGTATGTCTCATGAAGTAAGGTATGGCTTTAGGGGAATGTTTGAGAAAAATCAATGGCCTTGCAGTGTTTGAAAAATGTATGGATTTAAGTGAAGTGTATGGTTTGAAACTCTTCTTCATTATAAAGAAATCAAGTTATTTATGACAATTATTGCTTGTGAATCGACGCAATTGAAGCAACCGCAAGTTAGCTTATTCCTTTTCTCTAAAATCGATACCCTAAACCTCCTAATTGCCTTAACGTGGGGTGGTTCTTAACAGGATTAATTTTAAAAATCTCTAAAAGGCTCAAATGTGCTTACAAGGGGTAGTTGTGTTTAGGGTAATGAAATGAATCTCTATCGTCCTTTCAATCTATGTATCACATGCAAGATAAACCTCCTATAAGAAATGAGTTTTATCTTCACTTTCATGTCTATTTGCTCTCATAAGTATTTTAGGGTTAGTGTTTGGGATTAGGGCTTGCCTTTTATCATTCTAAACTCTTTGAATAATGAGATACTTTACATAAGTTAAAAAGACTTGGAGTATTTTATTTGCTTACCCTATTTGTCCCAGTCTCATTTGATAAGACTGTGTAGGTCCTGTGTAAGATATCAAGATGGAGGTGAATTGATATCTTTTGTGAAAACAAAAACTTTTTAGATTTCAAAAAAAAATTCCTCTTAATAGATTAAATGGTGTGATAAGAAGTTGAAAATTGATTGTTAAACTTAAGGTACAAAAATAAAAACACAAATAGTAAAGATTAGAAAGTGAATAAAGTAGGTAGAAAGAAGATTAGGCAATTGATTTATAGAGCTTCAACATCTTACCTATTGCTCTCTTCTAGCTCTACCGTTGGGGACCCGGTCCTCTTCACTGATGTCGTTCCACTACTCTAATCTTTTCACTAAACAAAGATCAATGAGAGATTATAAAAATATGAGGTCACTTCTGTATCCTATCTCGCTAGCTTCTTCCTAAACTATACATAGGACTCAAAAGACTCCCTAATTCTCTCATACTCAAAATACAATGTCAATAGCATTTACCAAGAAAGTAAGACAATACAATCAAAAAGCTCTTCACACCTTTTGTACAAATGCATTAACAATGAAATAATAAAAATGATTTTGCTTAGCTTCTGACTAAGTTTTTGACAATGTTCACGAGGGAGATTTTTGAATTTTTGTTCTTATCTTGACTCCCCCTTTCATTAATCTTGTGCAGCTTCAATTTATCTTGAACTAATCTTTCCCGTAACATTTAGAAAACAGCTAGTTCCTGATATTTCCAATAAAATTTGATTCAAACATAATTGGTTTTGTTGTTTGAGAACTATCCCATGAAAATAGGAACCAAATATTTAAAAATTTGAAAACTTGAATTAAGGTGATCCTGATTTGTTTCTTTGCTAAATTTAAGTCATTTGACAGTTACTACATGTGATGATTTGCTTCAATCCTCTTTTGATTACTTGGAAATAAAAAAAAAAAACTTGAAAAACACACTTCAAATATTAAGGATAAGCATAGAAAGATATGAACAAATCTTCATATAACCCACTCTTGAAGAGATAGTCCAGAACTACTTATCTATTATCTACCATGAACAAATCTGTTCCCTTCTTCAATATATCTATTTTAATTTTGTCATAGAATTCATGAAAAAAAAAACAGGTTGATTTTATCCACCATTCAACCTTATCTTCAGTAAAAATAAAATATGTTGGAGTTTCTAAATTATTTCCATCAAACTAAGCTACAACTTTATCTCGAGAAACTTACTAAAATTTATACTAAAATTTTGAATTTTCGATCATAACTTTGTGTAATAAATCCTTATAAAGAAAATTGAATTATTTTTTCCAAACTTGACATACAACTGTAAAGCTCAAAATCCTTTTTTGATTAATGTCCTTGATTTTTTTTTTTAAAACTTAATCAATCTTACCAAGACTATCAGAGAATTTTCTTCCTAAAAATTTATTTCTCAAGCTTTAATCATTTAATTTACAAATCTTATTCATGAGAAATCTTTTAAAAATAATCTAACTTAAAATCCTTAACCATCTTAGTGGAATGAAATTAAGTATATTTTCCTAATATACCTAATAAGGTGGAGCAAGGCCTTTTTGCAAATTTATCTAACTTAATTTGTTCAAGTTAGTTAGAAAATAACTTAGGAATAACAACTAATCTCAATACTGTACACAATTCGTATTGTTATGTTCTTTTGTTGATACACTTTTTGACATACATTTCGACTAGTACAATTCCAAACTTATTTTCCTTCTTAACAATTCTATTTCTTTAGGACGTCATGCATATTTAAAGAACTAGTTAATTCATATCTTTTCATTATCATCAAAATATGTTAAGGGAAAACTCAACATTTTCCCCCTTTTTGATGATAATAAAACAACACTCAATCAAAAACATATATTATTATAACAATAACATAAATAGAAAATGATTTTAAACTTTTTGACTTTAAAATGTTTTTGTGTATCTTACTACTCTCCCTTTTTGTTATCATCTTGAAGAAAGGATTAGAAGAAGTTTGCTCAGGGTTAATTTGAGTAGGTTTTGAGTCACTTTCTGACTCAGTTTTTGACATTATTCTAGCTTTTCTTCTTTTGAGATTGAGATCTACCCCTATCATTGGTACATAATCCTTCTTCGGTTTCTTCTTAGGTCTTACAGGTTGCTTTCCTTTTCCTTTGGGATCTTCTTTCACACTTTTTAACTCATTTTCTAAAAGGTCAAAATCATCAAATTAGCTCATCAAATTTGTGTCTCCCCCTCAATTCCATATTTAGTAAAATTGGTATTTCTCGTCCTATTTTGGGGATGGATATAATGAGCCATATCTTCTGTAAATCACAATTTGTTTTTGACAAAAATATCCATGTATTTAAAAACCTGTTCTCCTATTCTCTTGCTTTATATTGGCATTTTTTACACTTTAGGAATTTTAAATCCCTTAAATTCTAGTAATTTCATAAGCATAGATTCATAAGGCTTACTATCCTGATTTGTTTTCATATGTCTCAAAATTTGTCTAAGAATATCTAAATTCTTTTTCAGTTTGATGCTCAATAAGATTAGAGCATCTTCAATAGATACGGTTGTAGTATTACCCTTCTTATGCAGTATGTAGCTGACTACCAACTTGTGTATTAATCTCACAATTAGCTTAAAGTAAAATATAAAAGCATTCCTATCGTTGGTTACTTCAATCCCATCATTCAATAGAGCAAACAACTTCCTTTTAGATAAACCAACTAATTTTGCATCATCTTTCACATCCTTCAAACCAAAATATTTAATCAAATCTTTCCTAGTTATTTCTACTTTCTTGCCTTTAATTTTAGATTTTACCACATCCTTTTTGCTAAAATCTACATTCTTAAAAAATTCTACAACAATTTCACTATGCACCACTTCATTTATCTCATACAACTTCCTATACCCCAATAAATTTGCTATCTTATTAAGGTATAAACCATTCTTAGAAAAATATGAAAAATTGAAATAATTTGATCGAATACATTTACCTTTGATCTTTTTGACAAATTTCTGATTTTCATTAAACTCCTCAGACCTCTTCTTTTTCTGATCACGTAAAGGTCTCTTCTTGATTTTCTTAGAGGAAACTTCAAAATCAAAACTTTTCATAGCTTTTGTTACTGATTTTCTCCTTTGAGAAGCTCTTTTTTTCTTTCTTCTTCGGGGGTTTTTTCTTCAAGAGCCTCACTTTCTAAGCTATTCTTTTCTTCTACATTCTCCATGGTGTGATAAAAAACTTGATATTGATAGAGATTCGGTACAGGGTTTGGGTAAGGGTTAGGGTTTGGATTTGACTCGAGAAAAGCCTTGTTTGGGTTACTATGAGGCATTTTAGTGGAGTTAGAGGGTTCATTTACAAGATTCATAGTAACTGTTTGTGAGTTCTTCTTAGACTTACGAAAAGCTATTTGAAGTCGAGTAGAATTTTTGAGTTGCATGGCTTGATAGAGAGAGATGTGCAAGGATTTAAAGAACAAAGAAAAAAGCCGTGTATTAAAAAATTGTGAGGGGGCAAGCTAATCTAACTTCAAACCATGCTTATGGTTTTGTTAAGCATGAAAAAGAAACATGCTTTTGATGGACATGATTAAAAAAATATCATACACCAGATTGCATGTAGAGAGAATAGAGAAAAAAAAATCACTATAGGAGAGAGAAACGATATCTTTAAGACTTTATAAATTAATATTTTACATCTTAAAATTCAGTATATTAAAATAAATTTTACAACATAAATAAATATCTAACAAAAAGGATTACAAACCCCTATCTCATTCCTAATGTATTGAAAACGAATTTTTTCAAGGGGTTTAGTGAAAATATCTACTAATTGATTGTCAGTTGATATAGACTCTACTATGATATCTCCATTATTCACATGATCTCTTATGTAATGATTTGTTATCTTAATGTGTTTAAATCAAGAATGATGAACAATATTTTTTTGTTAAGTTTATAGCACTTATACTATCACATTTAATAGAAATATGTCTATAAGATAACCCATAATCCAACAATTGTTAGTTTAACTATAAAATTTGAGAACAGTAGTTACCAATAGAAACATACTCTGCTTCTACTAGAGAGAGGATGGCAGAATTTTGTTTTTTAGAAGATCAAGAAACTAATTTGTCCCCCCAAAACTGACATGTATTGGAAGTGCTCTTCCGATCAACTTTACAGCTTGCATAATTAGCATTTGATTATCCAATCAAATCAAAATTATAATTTTTAGGATACCAAATTCCTAATCTTGCAGTACTGTAGACATATTTAAAAATTTTCTTCATAGCAAATAGGTGTGTTTCTTTTGGATCACTTTGAAATCTTGTACATAAGTACACACTAAACAAAGTATCAGGATGAGAGGTAATAAGATATAACAAAGAGCTAATCAAACTACGATATAGCTTCTCATTTACTTTCTTACTGTTTCTTTCTAAGTCTAACCTGATTGATGTACTCATTGGGGTTGATGATCCTTTGGAATTTTCAAAACTGAATTTCTTCAAAATGTGTTTGGTGTATTTTTCTTAATGAACAAATACAACATGGTCAGTTTGCTTAGTTTGAAGTCCTAAGAAGAAATTTAGTTCTCCCATGAAAGACATATTAAATTCTACCTGCATAACCTTAGAAAATTCTTGACAAAAGCTTTCATTAGTAGAACCAAACACTATATCATCCACATATATTTGCACAATTAAAATGTCATAATCATAATATTTTAAGAACAAGGTTATATCTACTTTACCTCTTTGAAAACCATTCCTTAGTAGGAATTCACTTAACCTTTCATACTAAGTACATGGTGTGTGTTTCAAACTATATAAAGCCTTTTTGAGCTTATAGACATAATTAGACTCAAATGGATCATCAAATCCTATAGGTTGCTCAACATACAGTTCTTCTTTAATATACCCATTTAAGAATGCACTTTTTACATCCATTTGAAACAATTTGAAAAATTTAAAGCTAGAAAATGCAAGTGATAATCTGATTGCTTCTAACCTTGCTATAAATGCATATGTTTCATCAAAATCTATTCTTTCCTCTTAGGAATATCCTTTAGCTACTAATCTAGTTTTCTTTTCTCACAATTTTTCCATTTTCATCTAACTTATTCTTAAACACCCACTTAGTACTAATTGTGGATTTATTAGTAGGTCTAGGTACTAGGTTCTATACTTGATTTCTTTGGAATTAATTAAGTTCATCTTGCATAGCATTGCATTAATCCAATTATTATCACTTAAAGCTTCATCAATAGACTTAGTTTCAACTTTAGAAAGCAATGCAAAATGATTCATTATATTTTGATGACTAGATCTAGTTGTAACACCTTAGTGAACATTACGTATTACTTGTTTGGGAGGATGATGCGGTTTAAATCTCAAGATAGAAGAAGCAGTATGCAAACCTTTAGGACTTTTTGACTTACTTTCTAACAACCCTTCAGATTACGGTTCTGATTTAGTAGAATCAAATCTGGAATTAGTCCTTATTGAACCATCAAAATTCCCTTCTAGCTTACCAAGAGTAGAAAATTTTTCAAAACTTTCTAATAAAGGTTTTGACTTGGGTTCTAACACTCCTTCACCACTTCGTTGAATTTGACTTTCTTAGTGATCATGGGTACTTTATCATCAGAATCCTCTTTTCTCGTTTCCTCAATAAATCTAACATTGATGGATTCTTCAACTACTTTGGATACTTTATTGTAAGCTCAAAAGGCTTTAGAATTACGTGAATATCCCAGAAATATTGCTTCATCTATTCGTTCCTCAAAATTTCCTAACACTTTACTTGTTCTCTTCACAAAACACTTACAACCAAACACATGTAAGTGTGAAATAGTAGGTTTCCTACTTTTAAAAATTTCATATGGTGTCTTGTTTATCAAAGGTCTTATGTAGATATGATTAATAACGTAACATGCAATAGATGCAGCTTTAGCTGAAAAATACTCAACCAACTTAGTTTCATTCAATAGGTTCTTGTCATTTCTTGAATAGTTCTACTTTTAAGTTCCATTACCCTATTCTGTTGTGGTGTATATGGAGTAGAGAAATTGTGAGTTATGCCATTATCCTCACAAAAAGTTATGGACTCAATGTTATCAATTCTTTTCCATGATCCATCCTGAGACTGATTATTGATGCTCCTTTTTCATTTTGTACTAGTTTAGCAAACACTTTAAACTTTTTAAATGCATCACTTTTATGACAAAGAAATAGAATCTAGGAATACTTTGAAAAATCATCAACAACAACTAAACCATACTAATTTCTACCCAACCTTAATGTCCTGGTGAGACTAAACAAATCCATGTATAATAATTCTAAAGATCTTTTAGTGGAGATGACATTCTTGCTCTTATAAGAAACTAAACTCATCTTACTCTTCATACATGCAGCACATCAAATATCATTTTGAATTCTTAATTTTGGTAAACCTTTCACTAAATTCTTGCTAGATAATTTCTCCATTTGATGGAAATTCACATGTCCCAATTTCTAATACCATAGAAAAGTATTATCATGCACATACAAGAACCAACTTTCTGAATTAATTTCTGCAGGCTTGATTAGATAAATGTTTTTCTTCCTATATCCTTCAAAGAGCCTAAATCCATTTTTATCAAAACCAATGCATTTGTTATGTTAAAAAGTTGTCTTATATCCTTTGTCATAAAGTTGGCTTATACTTAACAAATTATATTTTAGTCTTTTTACTAGGGATACATTCTAGATTGTATGGGGACGAAAACTAACTATACCTACTGCAATTATCTTAGCTCTACCATTGTCTCCAAATTTAACATAGCCATCTTCTTTCCAATCTAAGTTTGTAAACAACGAAGCATAACCAGTCATGTGCCTTGAATAGTCGCTATTGAGATACCATATTCCTTTTATTGTGCCTTAGTGTTCTTGCATACATCATAAACAAATCAACTCTATTTACGAACCTAGCAAAGCTAGGGTCCTTTAAAATTCAAGCTTATATTTTGATTTTTCACTTGATAGTTGCTGAGCTTGGAATTTTTATAGAAACAATGTTTTTCAATATGTCTTAATTTGTTACAAAAGAAGCAAGCATAGGGTTTTTGAATTTTATACCGTTGCTTACCATATTTCTTGATCTTAGATTTTGTTATTTTCTAACATACTTTCTGATGGAGTTTTTAAAGTATCCATTTACTGGTGACCACTTTTTGTTTTTATCAAGGAGGTTCTAGTTGTCTTTTTGACCTACTCAACAACCTTTTCTTCTTTCTTGTTATCAATTGTTTCTTTATTACTTGCTTCTCTAAGTCTTACAAACACTATCTCTTGCTTAGAAGATGAAGATTCACCATTTTCAAATCCCAATTCAATTTTGATTGATCAATGCATTGATATGAAAAAAGCAACTGGAGTTTCTTATTGCTTTTATCGAATCTTTTTGAAAGTATTTTGTATTGAATTCGACAAAACATCAACTTGTTCTTTCAAGCCTTTTATTTCTTATTTTAGTGTCAAATTCTCATTTACTACTACTTCCTTAGCAATGTATAACCCTTCCACATCATTTTTTAAGATGTCATTCTCATCTACTAACAATTTATTCGTTTAAATAAGAGTACCTTTTTCTTCTTTTAATAACTTATTCTCATTATCAATTCTTAGTAAAAGCTTTCAATAACTTATTTATCTTAGTACATATATCTTCTATAATTTCATTATTAGATTCACTTTCAGATTCGAAGCTTACCTTTGAAACAGCCATTAAACATAAGTTTGATTCTTCGGTCTCATCTTTTGCACTTTTTGCATCAGTTTTTGACTCGTCTAAGTTAGTCCATCTGGCCATTAACAATTTGCATATCTTCTTGTATTTATCCATTTTCTTGATTAGTATTGGACATATATACTTGGTATGTTTTGGTTTCTTACATTCATAACACATGATCTCTTTCTTCTCTTCGACTTTCTTTTCTTCTTTCTCTTTGTAACCTTTTCTTACATCATTCTTGTTTTTGTTAGAAGAAAACCTTTTTGAATTATAAACTTTCTTACCTTTCTTTTTCGGTTGATAGTTTAGCTAGCATTGATACATCTTCTTTCTCATCTTCATAAGATTCGTTAGTTTTTGAATCTACTTCAACATCCCTGGCTTTGAAGGTTATGGACTTTCTCTTTGGATCTTCTAACATACTCTCTAACCTAAGGAATTCAACTTCATAAGCCATCAACTTGCTTCGAAATTTACTTAAGCTAAGTTTTGTCATATCTCATGCTTCCTCAATAGTTGTCTTCTTTACATTCCAAGCCTTAGGAAGCATCCTTAGCATTTTCCTAATAAGATCTGCATTACTCATTCTTTTTCTAAGAGATGATATCTCATTAGTGTAAAATGACTAAATGAATCTTTTATATCTTCATTAGGAAGGATACGGAATGTTTCATATTATTGCATCAAAGTATTGATCCTTATCTCCTTAGTGGTGTCCATTCCTTCATATGTTTAAACTAATGTATCATAGATCTCCTTAGTTGTAGCACAAGAAGAGATTATATAGAACTCAAAAGGTGCAATAGTAAAAAGAAGTAGATTCTTAGCCTTTGAGTTCAATTCAGCTTTTTTGATTTCATCTATCATAAGAGGTGTTTCTAACATTTCCATTTGAAATAATTCCTCATGCTCGATAGTCGGTTGCTTTGATCTACGTCTCTATCTTGAATTTCCAATAAAGAAAATTAGTACCATAAAAAAATGGAGTCTTGCTAAGTTGAATAGTCAATGAACCACTACTTTTTTCCCATTGATATTGACCCTGTATGATATTAGAGTGAGGCTTTAATACCAATTGTAAGTCCCGTATAAGATATTAAGAGGGGGGTGAATTGAAATCTTTTGCAAAACAAAAACTTTTTAGATTTAAAAACAAGATCCCTCTTAATAGCTTATATGGCATAATAAGAAGTTGAAAATTGATTGTTAAACTTAAGGTACGAAAATAAAAACACAAATAGTAAAGATCAAAGAGTAAATCAAGTAGGGAGAAAGGAGATTAGGTAATTGATTTATAGAACTTCAGCCTTTAGCCTACTACTCTCTTCCAGCTCTACTATTGGGGACTCGGTCGTCCTCACTAGTGTCATTCTACTAGTCTAATCTTTTCACTAAACAAAGATTAATGAGATACTGCAAGGATATCCAGTCATTTCTCTATCTTATCTCACTAGTTTCTTCCTAAGCTATACATAGGACTCAGAGGACTCCCTAATTCATTCACACTCAAATACAATGTCAATAATATTTACAAAGAAAGTGAGACAATATAATCAAATAGCTCTTTACAACTTTCACACAAATGCAATAATAATGAAATAATAAAAATGATTTCACTTAGTTTCTAACTAAATTTCTGACAGAGTTTCTAACAGTGTTCATAAGAGAAATTTTTGAATTTTAGTTCTTATCTTGATTCCCCCTTCTATTAATCTTGTGTAGCTTCAATTTATCTTGAACCAATCTTTCCTATAATAGCTAGAAAATGGCTAGTTCTTGATATTTCCAATAAAATTTGATTCAAACATAATTGGTTTTGTTGTTTGAGAAATATCCCATGAAAATATGAACCAAATATTTGAAAATTTGAAAACTTGAAAACTTGAATCAAGCTTATCTTGATTTATTTCTTTGCCAATTTGAGTCATTTGATACTGCATGTGATGATTTACTTCAATCCTTGATTACTTAGAAATTAAAAAAAAAAAAACTTGAAAAGTACACTTTAAATATTAAGGATAAGCACGAAAAGATATGAGCAAATCTTCATATAACCCACTCTTGAAGAGATAGTCCAACACTACTTGTCTGTTATCTACTGTGAAAAAATTTGTTCCCTTCTTCAATATCTCGATTTTAATTTTGTCATAGAATTCATGAAAATAAAAATAGGTTGATTTTATCCACCATTCAACCTTATCTTTAGCAAAAATAAAATATGTTAGAGTTTCCAAATTATTTCCAACAAACTAAGCTGTAACTTTATCTCGAGAAACTTGCTAAAATTTGTACTAAAATTTAAAATTTTCAATCATAACTTTGTCTAATAAATCCTTATAAAGAAGTTTGAATTTTTTTTTTCCGAACTTAACATACAACTGTAAAGCTCAAAATCCTTTTTTGGTTAATATCCTTAATTTATTTATAACTTGATTAATCTTACCAAGACTATTAGAGAATCTTCTTCTTAAACATGTATTCCTTAAACTTTAATCATCCAATTCACGAATTTGATTCTTAAGCAATCTTTTTAAAATAATCCAACTTAAAATCCCTATGGACTTAATCATCTTAGTGGAACGAAATTAAGTATATTTTCCTAATATAAACAATTAGATGGAGCTAGGCCTTCTTGCAAATTTGTCCATCTTAATTTGTTCAATTTAGTTAGAAAAAAACTTGGGAACAATGGCTGATGTCAATACTTTACACAATCCATATTATTTTGCTCTTTTGCTGATACACTTTCTAATACACATTCTGACCAACACAATTCCAAACTTATTTTCCTTCTTAACAATTCTTTTCTTTAGGACGTCTTACATACTCAAAAGACTAGTTAAGTTCATTCATATCTTTTTGTTTTCATCAAAATATATTAAGAGAAAACTCAACAGACTAGATATCCCTTGATGCCCCAATGGATTACATGCCTCTTTGCCTTTAAAAAATTGCCTCAAACATTTGCACTTCCAATCTAACTAATAGCAAAAGGCATTAAGAAGAATGTTCCAAACCATAAATTTCATTCCCAAAAATTGTTCAAATAACTTTAGAAGCAATAAATCATAGAAAAACAAATCTTCTAACAACCATTACTCAAAATAGTGCTCCTATTGTAAGCATTTGCTTTCTCTAATGGGCTTTCAATGTTCAGAGGCTTAGAAAGAAGTATTGCAGGTGCTTGAAGCCTCAGTTTTCATGGAGTCTAAATGGATTGATTCAGCATCAATTAAATCTTGGATCTTATTTTTAAACCTCCAATAGGAGTCTATAAAATGGCCTTTTTGGCCTATATGGTAATTGCATTAGGCTTTTGTATCAACATTCCATGGCCTATAGTTTGGCTTTAGGCATTTGCATTTTATCCTATTTGCTTGTCTCAGTTAGTGGAAAACATGAGAAAGGGGCATAGGAATTGGGGTAAACTCCCTCTTACGTAGTTTAGGAGATGACTTGCTTAGTGCTAGCTTATGATAAACATAGGGCATCAATGCTGTTATGGAAGGGCTCCTATCATGACTTCCAAAATTCACCATATTCATAATGCTTTCATCAAATGGCTCTATGAATGTCATCTTCTCTTTCGTCTAGTTTGGCTTCTCCAATCTACCTCCTTGCATAGCTTCTTTAATTCTTCCTCTAACCACCACAATATCTACAAAATTAGCTGCTGCATTACCTAACAAGTACCTATAATATGGGTCGTCCAAGGTATTGATGAACATGAAAGTCATGTCCTTTTCTAACATAAGAGGATTGACTCTGGTTGGTACACCCCTCCATCTTTGGGCATATTCCTTAAATGATTTACCAGGCTTCTTTTATGTGTTGTTCAGGTCCTACATGGAAGGGGCCACTTCAATGTCGAATTTGTATTAATTGTAAAAGGCCCATGCTAGCTTATCCCATGTGTCGATTTCATTAAGATCAAGCTAGGCATACCATGTCAAAGCTAGTCCCGTCAAACTGTCATGGAAGGTCTGTACCATCAACTTGTCATATTTAGCATACTTGGCCATTTTGCTAATATAGAGTCTTATGTGAATCTTTGGATAGCCAGTGCCATCATATTTCTTAAACACGAGCACTTTGAACATTTTTTGGAAAGCATTATCTTCATAGGATGGTAAGTTAACCACCCCCATTTGCTCTAGGCCATCTACAGTCTCTAGGGCCTTCATCTTTTTAGTCAATTTATGCACGAATTTATTTTATATCTCCTTTTGTTTCTCCTCAAATTCCTTCTTCTATGTTTCAAAATTTAAGCTTGGTTCAACATCTTCTAGTCCAAGGGGTGGGGTCATATTTGCATTTCGGTCTAGATTAGCTTAAGATGTCGAACAATCATTGAGAATCCCTATGACATGAGTGAGAGTTTGAATTTGCTCGGTTATCTTGATCATATTCTATTCTTGGGCTATAAGCTTTGGATTGGGGCTGCCATTGTTAGTCATTTTGGCTTCAGAATGAATGGCTCTAGACTTCAACAATGGGGTTAATTGCTTCGAAGCAAGAATTCAATGCCTATAAAATTCATACTTGTTAGTAGTTGTTTCTTTGAAAAATTTATAGTTTTTTAATTCCTTTTTTTTTGACAAACTTCAGTTGAGAACACTTATGTTACAAATCAAATCACCAGCTCCTCCTTAATTTATTGGAAAAACTAGAAAGTTAAAACGTTGATGAGGATGAGTGGCTATCTTATAAGATTAACGATTGAAAGTAATCACTTATTTACAACTAAAAACTCTTGAAAACCTTAATAGATGCTAAAGAGAACCTATGCTATCAGTGACTGGATCGCTAACATTACCTAAAGAATAGAAAAACCCAATTACAAAGATGACATGATGAGGATGACAAAGCTATAAAAGGACAATCGACAATTAAAGGGCAATCAATGATTAAAGGGTGATAATTGTACAAGAAGAGTGCCTAATGTTACAAAAAGAAGATTAAAAGACGCTCTAAGGATGATGACTATTTATTACTTAAGGTAATGAATGTTTACAAGTTTGAACATTGTTATTTATTTCTGTTTCTAATTTTCTATACATGTATGTTATTGTACAAAATTTTCAATATGAATAAGAAACACCCAATAAAAATAAATAATTAATATACAATAAAAGTCCGCACATGCAAGTACCGAGTTAGCAATTGGGTAATAGTGCAACAATTTATTATCAAGAAAATTTTTGAGTCGTGATCTAAACATAACCCTTTTATCAGATTTATTTGATTACAAACAGCCTAGATCCTGATGAATTGCATGAAAAATTACACAAGTAAAACTACGGTATACTAAGTTACAAGGAAATATACTTTACATGTAAAAGGATAAAAATATTATGCAGTTGTTATATTACAGAAAATAATGGAACATGTCGCACCAGCATTCATTCCTTGGCCTATAAAAGACTCAATGGGTTTTTTTTTTTTACCATACATTGCACGACCTTTTACCTATAACGAAAAAAAAAAAACAAAAAACAAAACAAACTATGATACACAAAACATACATCACAAGATAATATTCAAACATAATACAAAGGAAAAACTAAAATATTTATACATGTAAAAACGATATAGACAAATAAAAATACAGAGAAAAGTTAATGTCGTATGTCGTATGTGCATGCATTACAATAGGGATCGGCAATTAATATATTATAGGAATAGAAATATTATAAACCTGTGATCGAGATTCCTAACATTTATATATAAAGTGCATGAATTTCTAAAATAATATTATGGAATAATGAGGCATGTGGACACTTAATATATATACATGTAGTGATTTGTTTAATTTCTTTTTTTTTTTTTCAAAATAAAAGTCCAATTGGTAGCGGGTTGCAATAATAATTTCTAAGCTCCTATAATTTAAAAAAAAATTACTAATCCTTTTTTTTTAAAAAAATAAAAAACAATGCAATAGGGTGAAATCTATATGTCTTAGGCTCTGTTAAGTATTCCCGAAGGAAACATCTAGTGGGTTATATCAAAGTATGAGTAAGCTTGCCTATCGCCACCAGGTAGGGGTAAAGACCTTATGAGTAAGCTTGCCTATCGCCACCAGGTAGGGGTAAAGACCTTAATGACCTGGGGGGTTACATAATGGTGGCCTATCCTAGGTTCCTAAGATAGCCCAGGTCCAATTACATCTAAGTATATGTATGATAAGAAAAAAATCAAGGCTCCCAAAAACCCTGAAAGGCTTGGCCCATTAGGCTAACTTCTCTCTTTGGATGGCTACATCTTTAACACCCATTTAGTACAACTATACTACAATATATACATTAAATAAAATAAAAATAAGGAAAAAAAAAGAGCCCATTAATCAATTTTTAATTTTTACATAGCTAGCCCATCGGGTGTCCCTAGCAAACTCGCTAATTCTGTTGAGCCCTATTTCAATTTTACTTAATTTAATCTATATTAAGCTTAACCTACTTAATATAGATTACTTGACATAAAATTAAAGAAAAAAATTTTCTTTAAAAAATGTTTAGGAAAATAGTTTTAAAAAATAAGTTTAGAGTTACCAACTAGTGAAAATTGGTAGAAAGAGAAATTAGGATTTTTGGATAGAAAAACCTTAATTTAGTAACTAGTCAATGGATTTTCTAAAAAGTATTTTTTCAAAAAATTTAGCTAAAGAAATGGGTTTGGAGGCTAACCCATTAAGACAAAAATCACCATATAAAAAATAAGAAAAACAATTAATGAGCCTTTATTTTTGAAATTTTTCTAAAAATATGAAGACATGCACAAATATAAAAATGCATAAAAATAATTTTTTCTTATTATTTTTATTACAAAATTTCACTAAAAATGAAAAGAAAAAAAATATTTACAAATTTTATGGTTGTTTCAGAGGTACCTACGTACCTATTAATCGGGATCAAACCGATTGTAGTTCTTATTTTTAGAAAAGATTTAGTGAGTTGATAAATTTTATTTTTGAAAATAAGCTAGATTTATGTTTTTTTAACTAATTTATTTTTATTAAGAAAAATCCTTTTAAAAAAACCTAATTTTTATTCCCAATTGAAAAAAAAAACCTAAAGACTTAATTTTTTAAAAAACTCTAAGTTAATTCTTTTTTATTTTTGGAAAAAATTGCTATGTGAAAAACTTTAAAAAAAAAAATCCTAAAACAACTAAATAAGAGAAAAATAAATAAATAAATAAAATATGCAAATTTGGAAAAGAAGCCTAAACTATATAAAAGATATTTAAACCATGGAAAAGATGCCTAAACCATAAAAAAGATGTTTAAATTATAGATAAGAAGCTTAAATCATGAAAAAGATGTTCGAACGATAGATCATATATCTAAACTAGGAAAAAGATGTTGAAACTATAGAAAAAATGCTAATTAAATCTTTTATTTTTTTTTGGTTTTATGTAAAACTAATAAGTGACATTTTTTTTTTTAAAAATCCATAAAGTACCTACTTTATTTAAAAATTTTAATGAAAACCATGCAAATTTAAACAACAGATATAAATTTCCTTATAGAAGTGAAATTTTTAACAAAAATATTGAATTTTATGTGCAATTTTCACTAAAAGTATGCAACTTTTATACTAAAATATGCAATTTATGCAAGAGATGCAAAAGGTACAAATCAATGGGAGTCAACATTAATGACCTGCAAAGACTTAGATTAGTAATGAT
The DNA here is from genome assembly GCA_024138005.1 of Lumnitzera racemosa. Classification (NCBI taxonomy): domain Eukaryota; kingdom Viridiplantae; phylum Streptophyta; class Magnoliopsida; order Myrtales; family Combretaceae; genus Lumnitzera; species Lumnitzera racemosa. The sequence goes on from JAMXBC010000006.1 coordinate 68,455,886, forward strand.
TCTACATAAAATTTTAATCGTGTAAAAATTAATATGACACATAAAACTCATAAAGATAACAATAGATAAATAAATCATATAAGTAAAAAACTAAAACAATCACTAAAATAAAAACCTACATAAAAATAAACTAAAGTTAATGTGGGTTGTTAAGAAAATAAATTATCTAAACCAAAATAAGAAAAACAAATAAATATAACTATACTAGAAAAAGGAAAACCTACCTATACTTTACAATGTAGGTCAGATCAGGGAGAAAACTTATGCGGATTATGTTGTTGTTTTACTTTACGTAAAATTGCTGTACGTTGGTCTATTGATTATAAGGCTATTGATCACATGGGGTTGCTACTATGCATACATGTGTTGTCTTATTGTGGAGCTATACGTAATTAGAAGTGTGTGTGTGCGACTAAATCAGAATGTGTGGAGTGTGCATGATTGGGTGTGTGGACTATGTGCATGGAATTGTGTATGGGAATGATCATATGTAGGTTGTACATATGTAGGACTGGAGTGTGTGCATGGAGTTGTGTGAAGTAGATCATGTGGGGGCATAGACATGTTGCTGTATGTGGGATTGGGAATCATGTAAGTAGGATTCTGTTTGTTGTGATTATGGTGTAACAGTACTATGTGAGAGTGGGGAATTTAGGTTATATGGTGCAATAGTCATAAGTGATTATGTGTATGGAATGTGATTTTTTACAGTTGAAGTCCACTATTTATAAAAGAGTAATTTTGAATCTTTTAGATCTTTTTAATGAGGATTCAATTTTGACAAATCTAATATTCATAGGATACGATAATACCTGATTTAGATTTGTTAGTTTTCCCAAATCATTCCTTTAAGATTTAGTCTAATCCACTCTTAAGTTCTAAAGACCCTACATTCTATTTGGGCTTTTTATCTTGGACTCGACTTAGTCCAACTTGTTTTAAATTGACCATAGCCTTTTAATATAGCTCAAAATACACACGCTAACCTATTTAATGAATCTTAAGTCTATTTTAATTAGTCCCAATATAAGTTGGATAAAAGATCCCCTTTATATTCTACTAGACTATTTTAAAAAATATTTTTTCTAATGAAGTTCAATTATTTAAAGATTTAGAATTTATTAAATCGAACGTATATCTTCGACTATTGTTTAATCCGACCCTAAATTGACTGATTAACTTAACTTGACTTGAACACTTTTGATACTTTATATTTTTTTATTTTTTTTGTCAATTTTTCAATTTATAATTTCTTTTAGTTTTTCCATTTTTTATTTTTTATTTTTGTAAACTTAGCCTAAAAATAAACAGAGACTAAAATTAAAATAAAGGATAGCAAAAATGGAGTGTCTACATTTACTAAGTTCCTTGTTTATAAAAATTTTCAAATTAAGAAGTTTTTCAAAGTGATTATTTTCCTCACTTTACATCTTCAATTCATCTTTAGGGTTCTAGCTAGCTCATAGAGCACTATCCTAATCCACATCTTTTATAAGGTTCTAGCCAGCTCTTAAAAGTGCTGTCCCATCTTTAAATCTCTTTTAGGCTTCTAGCCAACTTTTAGAGCGTTGTCTCATCTTCAATTCGCTTTTTAAGGTCTTAGCCAGCTTATAAAGCATTGTCCCATGTCATAAATTTATCTTTTTTAGGGTTCTAGCTAACTTTTAGAGCCCTTCAATCCTCTTTTAGGGTTCTAGTAAGCTCTTAAAAGTGTTGTCCTAACTCATATTCTCATTTAGGGTCCTAGTCAACTTATAAAGCATTACCCCAATTCATTGCATCTCTTCCTAAGGTCTTATAGAGCTTGTAGGGTGCTTCCCTTCACCAATTTTCTCTTTAGGGTCTTAATGAGCTTGTAAAGTGCTTCTCTTCATTAATCTCTCCTCAGGGTCTTGATGAGCCCATAGGGCGCTTCCCTTCACCACTTTCTATTTAGGGTTTTAGCAAGCCCATAGAGTTCTTCCCCTTTAGCCTCTCCTTAAGATCTTAGCTAGCCCATTGGGCGCTTCCCATCACCTAAATTTGATAAGAATGATCCTGTTTATCTCGTATAAGATATCAAGAGGGGGGTGTGGTGTGAATTAATATCATTAAATTTTTGAAAACTTTTTTGTTAAAAATGAAGTTATCCCTTTTAACAACTTATAATGGTGAATAGTGATAATTTAATGATTCAATGCCTAATCAATAATAAACCAAATTAAAAGAGTGTAAGGAAAGAGAAAATCAAGTAGAGATTTTATAGAGCTTCAGCCTTCTGCATACTAATCTCTTTTAGCTCCACTACTGAGGACTCGGTCTACTTCACTAGTATTGTTCCACTTGATCTACTAAATCAAATCACAAAAGATTACAAACACTTATCATAATGACTTTACAATACTCTACTCTGCCTATTTGGCCTCTCTATAGTTTAAGCTAATACAGATCTACAGAGTACAAACTATCTTTTCACTACAATAAAGTATAGAGATTATAAGTGAGAACAAAAATACAAGTCTCAAATAATTTTTCACTTGAAAAAAATAACATTTATTGTAGAACTTTAATTCAGTGCATCTCTCTGAAGAAGTATCTAAAAAACTTTCTAAAGCTTTTCAAAGGTAAAAACGGATTAAGAATTTTTGTGCAACCATAATTTTTCTTTAGAGTTGTCTTTGACATTTTGAATCCTTCTTTATTTTATATTGAGTTTTTTCTAATGGTTAAAAATTTGAAGATTTTTTTCACTTCCATAATTATCTAACCATTAGAATGCAAAGGATAATCCCTAGATATTTTTGTGAGAATATCTTAGTATTTTGAATTTAAAAATCTATTCTTCTTAATTTGCTCAAATTAGATAAACTTAAAATCATAGCCACTAGATAGATATTTTAACGAAGAGATAATCCTTATCATTACTAGATAGAGTTTATTTTGAATTTCCACAAAATCTGACTCAACATTATCCTTATCCATGTTTATGTCTATCTTGATTTTCCAAAAATTAATATGGATCTTAATTCTATCTTGAGTGAAATGGGATTAAGTGTATTTTCCTAATATACACAATTTAGTAGACTAGGCCTTGATTAAATTGAATATGATCTTAAACTAATTTCAACGTCACACTTCTAAACTTACTTTCTAAACAAGCTTCTAAAGAATATCAACCTTTAGTTTTTAAAGTCTCTGAATAAACTTCTGAAGCGCTGTATCGATTCTTCTTATAAAAGCTTCTGTAATACTTTCTAAAGATTTTCCTAAATAGACTATTTTCAATCCATTCAAACATTCTAAATAAGCTTCTGAATGCAACTTAATTTTGCGAAATTAAACTTTTTGAAAATCCTTTTATAAGCCTATATTCTTAAAGATTCATTAGCTTTTAACCTTTTTTGTTATCATTAAAATGTATGAGAGATATCTAATACAACCCCTTGGACTGATTACTCATAGTCAAGTTAGAGGACTCTAAGGACTTACTCGAAGGATACTAGCTCAAAGCCATATCCAAGACGAAGATTCTTAATCTGAATTGATCCCTTGCTGAGCTGTATTCCTTTTGTAAGTATTGTAGTGCGTTTGTGTGTTAGTAAGTATGGTTTCATTATTACTCTATTATTACTTTTTTTTTTATTACAAAAACAGAGAAAGTTTACTTATGTTCTGTTCGAGTGATTATTAGTTATTAAAGTTGTTAAAAAAGTATTGTATCATGTCAAATTTGAGTGTTCAGGGTATTATTGGTGACCAAAGTAGTGGTGCTCAACTTGGTTATGGTTATAATGGTAGTAACACCTTAGGGTTAGTTGATGACAAACTTGACAGACTTGCAAACTTTGTTGAGAGTATAGTTATAGTGATACAAGTTAATAGGCAATAACCCTAAGGTGTACAACACCATAACCTTGGAGAAAATGCCCTTAAGAGACACTATGGCTAAGGTAATCAGGCCAATCACCTAATTAAACCATAGCGAGCTAAAAGAGTAGTAGACCGATGATGAGAATCAATCTACTAGACCACTAACTCATAACCAAGCTCGAAGACTAAAAGGATTAGCAAGATGAATCTTCCTATTCCAACTGACCCCTGCCGAGGCTAAGTACTTCCTTGCTGAGTTACCCTTTATGCTGAGCTGAATGACTACCCATCTCTCTATAGTACGCCAAATTAAAGAATGCTTACTTGCACCTGAGCCCTCCAATAACTTGGCATCTTCCTTGCCAAAAAACCGAGATAGAGACACTCCGGGCTAACTAAGCCACCCTTGCTTAGATAAGCAAGTTGTGAGTACTTTTTGTCTACATCTTCTAACAGCTTCACTAATGTCGTATCACTACGTATACAGTATCATGTGTAGAATTTGTTGCACCAATAATTGTTTTCCTTGTATATTCATATTTGCCATTTTATATCTTGTACATTACTTCCTTAGGAAACACCCTTTTTGTCTTTTCCCTTTTGGACAAGTTACCTAACTTATGGGTATAAATACTTTTGTACTTATAGCTATAAAGAGAATTTAGATTACCATTAATATACTTTTGTGTTTTCTTCCTTGTGTAAACACTTTGTTTACTCTTGGCATCACTCTTATTCTAAACCTTGAGTAAGGCTAGGTGGTGAGTAACCTCACCGGACCAATTCATAGGTCATATCAAATTGTGCCATGAGTGCTCAGAAGTTCCATTGGTGTGTCATATCCTTTGGAGCTATTTGTGGGCTTTGCTTACTTCTTCATTTGTAATTATCATTCCACATGTTCCCTACCGCCTCCATTTCGAGCTTTCTATAAGCTCGGACCCATCAAGCGATTGACCTTGTCTGCTCTTGGTCACGGTTTGCATCATCTTAGCATCAGAGCAAGGGCCTTGTTTAAGCTATAGTTAGTTTTTTGAAGTTTTGTTATACTCTATTCTACATGTGTGAAACAGAGCAAGTTATTGTGTTCATTTGAGTGTAATGTTGTTAATTGTTAATTTCTCAAAGTGTTTGTGTGAACTTTGAATCTATAGAGAAAATGATAGACCCGAGTATGAATGTTGACATGGAAGATGACAATAGTGGAGTTGTCTACCATGGACAACAATTTCAAAGAACCTTAAGAAGTGCTGACAAGAAACTTGATGAGGTGGTAAACCTCTTAGTAGATTTGATACGAGCTATTCATGCATTAACTTATTGACCTACTGAGGCTATGCAAAATACCTCACAGGGTACTCAACTTATTAGAGGATAAAACCTAGCTTAACTAGTTCGAGGTGGAGGAGTAGGTGGACGAGTAAGGTAAAGGATAAACTTGAGAGAGCTTGATGAAGAGGACAAGAAAGAGTATTTTGAAGAAGAATGCGTATGAATCTCTAAAGCATTTGACCATGTGAAACTTCGGATTTCAAGCTTCAATGGATTTGGGAATGCTAATGAATATTTAGAGTAGAAGGAGAAGGTAGAGTGTGTTTTCGATTATTATCATTACAAGGATTACAAGAAAGTGAGAATTGCTGCTATTGAGTTCTTCGGATATGCCGCCATGTAGTGGAAGAATTTTTAGGCCATAAGGAGATAAGAGGGCTACCGAGAGATTAATACTTAGTCTAAGATGAAGAGAATACTTAGAAATAGATTCATGATGAAAACTTATCTTCATGATACTTTCACTTGACTTTAGGAGCTGAGATAAAGAAGCTAGACTGTTGATGAGTATGTTAAAGAATTTTAGATGCTTATAATCTATTGTGAAGTAGAGAAACCACCAGCCTGAACAGTCTCAAGATTCATTACTAAGTTGAGAGGAGACATTCGAGACATTGTGAAGTTTTAATGATTTGACACAATGGATGAAGCTATTAGGATTGCCTAGTGAGTAGAAAGGCACAGGAGGAGCCAACTAACGGCTAGAATGCCAACTAGCCAACCTAGATAGGCAAGTCACTAAACTCAATCGAGTACCAAGTCAAATCGAAAGATTGATGTTTGAGTTGAATAGAAAGGCTGACCTGATGGTAAAGTGCCAACCCGAACTTATGAGAAGGGTAAGGGTCTAGTAGGAAGATGAGCCAGATCAAGTGCTAAGGGTTCAAATATATGGTTACTCAATGCTCGAACCACATGACAATGGTTATCAAGGGAGGCATCTCGAAGCTAGAAGTAAACAATATAGATGAGGAACCCAACAAGGAAGAGGTCCCTGCTTGGAAAGAACTGATTGAGGAGGACATGTTTGCTAAGGACTTAGATAAATTACTCATGGTTGTCTGATGCACTTTGAACATGGAACCCTTACAAAAGGAGGAGCAGAGAGAGAATTTATTTCATACTACCTATAATGTGAATGATCAGGTGTATGCCCTCATTGTGGATAGTGGAAGTTGCACTAATGTGGCATTAGCATATCTTATTTCAAAACTGAAGTTTCCAACTGTTGCACATCTAAGGTTGTATAAATTGCATTGGTTGAGCAAAAAAGGAGCATTATATGTTACTTGGCAAATAATATTGCCAATCACTATAGGGAATTACTTAGACCAGATTCTTTATGATGTATTACTCATGTATACCTCCTATGTGTTGCTAAGAAGACTATGGTTATTTGATAGAAGAGTTATCCATGACGGCTACAAGAACACGTATATGTTTGAGAAAGATGATTGGAAGATCACACTAAACTTGATGCTACTGAGAGAAATTAACAAGTTGTAGACAAAACTTGCTCGTGGATCAAAGAAGGCTCTGGTGATGAGTAGAGTTGAGTTTTGAGAAGCCATCAATATTGACAAGTTGACCTTCATGTTGGTTAGGTGCTTATTAGAAACACAAGAGTAGGGTGAACTACCCTAGGAAATCAAAGAGTTACTAGACGAGTACGCCGATCTGTTCATAGAATAGTTACCTAAGGGGTTGCCACAAACTCGAGGCATTGAGCACTACATTGACTTAGTACTTGATGCCGTACTGCTGAATAAGCCCCCTATTAGATGAATCCCGAATAGGGTGTTGAGCTCCAATGACAAGTCAATGAGTTACTAGAGAGAGCATATGTGAAGGAAAGCCTTATCCATTACGCTGTACTAACCATTCTAATGTCGAAGAAGGATGGAATTTGGTGGATGTGTATGGAGAGCCGCGTTGGGAACAAGATTAAGTATAGGTATCCTATCCCGAGGTTGGAACATATGCTGGATGAATTAAGTGGAGCGAAGATTTTCAACAAGATTGATCTTAAGTTTGGCTACCATCAAATTTGCATGAAGTCAGGAGATGAATGGAAGACTGCGTTTAAAACTCAGCATGAACTCTATGAGTGGATAGTCATGCCATTTGGCTTGTTGAATGCCCTAAGCACTTTCATGTGCCTAATGAACTATGTGTTAAGACATCTGATTAGGAAGTGTGTCATAGTTTATTTCAATGACATCTTTATATATAGTGCTGATATGCTAAGCCATTGTGAACATCTACGTACCATATTAAACATCCTTTGTGCCGAGAGATTATTTGGTAACCTAAAAAGTGTTGCTTTTATTAGGAGGAAGTAGTATTCTTAGGCTACATAGTCAGTGGAGGAGGCTTATGTTTGGATGACGAAAAAATTCGAACAATTGTAAAGTGGCCGAACCTTACTACTTATGACAACATGAGAAGTTTCCATGGATTTGCTTCATTCTATAGACGATTAATCAAGAATTTCAGCACCTTCACCATGCCACTTATTGAGCTCATGAAGAAGAACACCAACTTCCAATGGGGAGAAAGGGAGGAGAGGAGCTTTGTCAAGATAAAAGAAAAATTAACCTCCGCCTTAGTGTTAGTCCTACTTGACTTTGAGAAAATATTTCAGCTAGAATATGACACTTTTGGTATTGGAATAGGTACTATCTTAATGTACGAAGGCCGACCACTTACCTTCCATAGTGAAAAACTTAAAGGATTACAGTTGAATTACTCCCTATATGACAAGGAGCTCTTGGCATTGATCAAGGCATTACAAGTATGGCAACACTATTTATTGCCGAGAGAATTTATCATATATATTGACTATGAATTGCAAAGGTACCTTCGAAGTTAGACGAAGTTATCAAAGTGGTAGACAAAATGGGTTGAATTCCTTGAAAGGTTCAATTTTGTGATTAAATACAACTAGGGAAAGAGCAACATAGTTGCAGATGCTTTTTCTAGGAGACATGCACTTTTAATTGAACTATAGACTAGGCTATTTAGGTTTGCAAGTATCACAGAGCAGTATTTTGAGGATCTATGCTTTGGACCCAAAATCATGTAATGCGCTAATGGAAGGACAGTGGATGAGTATCATGTGGAGGATGGTTACTTATTCTAATGTGGAAAATTGTGCATGCAGACTTATTCGCTACTAGGACTATTGATTAAGGAAGCCTACGGTGGAGGACTCTCCGGACATTTTGGAGAAAGAAGGACTTGTGTACTATTGAATGGTCTCTTCTAGTAGCCGAGAATGAGGAGAGATGTATATGGAGTTGTTGAAAGTTGTACTATGTGTAAGAAGGCTAAGTGCCAAGCCAAGCAAGGGAAAGCAATGCCTTTACTTGTTTCAATGAAGCCATGGATTGAATTGAGCATGGACTTTATTCTCGGACTACCACGCACTACCCGAGGCAAAGATTCTATAATGGTTGTCGTGGATCAATTCAGCAAAATGGTACACTTCGTGCTATGCTAAAAAACTAACGATGCTTCGGTTATTACTTCTCTTTTCTTGTAGTAGATTGTGTGATTACACAATATTCCAAGAAGTGTAGTCTTCGACAGGGATCTAAAGTTCTTAAGCCACTTTTAGAGGACCTTATGGTATCAGATAGGGACCAAACTACTATTCGGTACTTCCTATCACCCCTAAATTAATGGCCAAACAGAGGTGGTTAATCGTACTTTGAGATCATTACTCTAAGTTGCAGTGGTAAAGAACTTGGTTGATTAGGATGCTTGCTTGCTAGTGGTTGAGTTCACCTACTTCTAGAGAGTGCATAAAACCACTAAGTAAACTCCCTTCAAAGTGGTATATGGTTTCAATCTTGAGTTGCCCCTCGATCATACCCCTATACCTATACCTACGAAAGAGGACCCTAACGTGAGGGCTAAAGTACAATCCCTTCAGCCCATTCATGATAAAGTCACTCGACATATTGACCAAGCAGCTAATAGAATACGAGAGAAGATAAAGAGTAGGATGACTAGATAATTCCAGCCAAGAGACTTGGTATGGCTACACCTCAGTAAGGAATAGTTCCCGAATAAGAGAAGGAATAAATTACTTACAAGAGTCGAAGGACCTTTCAAAATCCTCTAGAAGATCAATGATAATGCCTATAGATTGGAATTTCCTAAGGATTATGGGGTTTTTTACGTCTTCAACATTGCTGACCTTAGTCCGTATTACCCTAATGGAGAACTAAACGAAGACCATTCGAATTTCATCCCAAATCCAAAATAACCTGGAGGGAATGATGGGAATCAATCTATCAGACCATTGACTTACAACCGAGCCTAAGGACTAGAAAGACTGGTAAGATGAATCCTCCTGTTCTAGCCAACACTTGTCGAGGTTGAGTACTTCCTTATAGAGTCACTCTTCATGCCGAGTCGAATGACTACCCATCTTTTTATAGTGCATCGAATTGAAGAATACGCACTCATGGCTGAGCCTTCCAATGACTCGGCATCTTCCTTTTCGAGAAGTCAGGATAGAGAGACTCTGGGGTGATTAAGCTACCCTTGCTTCACTAATGTAGTATCACCATGTGTATAGTACATGTGTAAAATCCATTGTACTAATGATTATTTTACTTATATATTCATTTTTACCCTTTTGTATCTTATATATTACTTCCTTAGGAAACACCCTTTTTGTCTTTTCCTTTTTAGACAAGTTGCCCTAACTTATGGGTATAAATACCTTTATACTTGTAGCTATAAAGAGAATTCAGAGTACCATTAATATACTTTTTTTTTTTCTTCGTTGTGTAAATATTCTGTTTACTCTTAACATTACTCTTATCCTAACCTTTAAGCAAGGCTAGGTGGTGAGTAATCCTATTGGAGCAATTTATGCATCATATCGAATTGTGTCATAAGTCATGGGAAGTTTCATTGGTGTCTCATATCCTCTGGAGTTGTTCATGGGTTTTTCTTACTTCTTCATTCATAATTATCATTCTACATATTCCCCAACACTTCCATTTCAGGCTTTCTATAGCTCGAACCCATCTAATGATTGACCTTATTTGTTATTGGTCACGGTTTGCATCAACTGAGCTACTAGAAGAAGACTAGAGTTAGAGGAGATTGACGAAGATGATGAGGAGATAGATATTGAAGAGTTAAGGGAGGAAAAAGAAGAAATTGACTATTACCAAGCACAAGGATGAGGAAGCTAAGCTCCTTGAAGGCTAAGCAATGTCAAGGCTCAAATCCTACCCTTTAATGAGAGTAGAGATGCAGATGAATACTTGGAATAGGAAGAGAAGGTTGAGAAAGTGTTTGACTATTGTAGGAATATAGATGCTATCAAAGTCTGACTTGCTATACTGGAGTTTATTAGGTATGCTAAAATGTGGTGGAAAAATTTGACTACAGTTGGGGTAAGGGATGAAAGCCGAGGTGTGAATGATAATTATGAATGTTAAGGGTTAGATTTGTGCCTAAGACCTACTTACAAGATACATTTTCAAAGTTGTAGGAACTTCGCCAAGGAGGCCAATTTGTTGATGACTATGTAAGAGAGTTCTAGATGCTTACAATTCGAGCTGATGTGGAAGAAGTAGAGGCCCGCATAGTATTGAGGTTCATTTTTGGGCTTAAGTATGAGATTCGCAACATCATGGAAGTGTAAAGGTTTTATACCTTAGAAAAGGTGATTAAGATAGCATAAAGGGTCGAAAAACAAAGGAGAAGTGCTCCGAGTTGACCTAGGCTAACACTCTTCGAAGCCCCTATACCACATTGGCCTGTTCGAGTTGAGTTACAAAAGCCATACCAAGTCAAAGAAAGGAATGATAAACCTAATGATAGCTGAGTAGGTCAGTAATGTCAAGTAGGACAGTTAATCTGAACTAAGGATAGGATGATCTTAAGAACATATGAGAAAGGACATGCCTCCGGATGGAAGATTAGCGAGGTGAAGTGCCTTACATGCTTAGGTTTCGGATACATGGCCATTGAGTGTTTGAATCGACATGTCATAGTACTTTGAGGAGATGTAGTGGATAGCAACGATAAGAGGGAACTAGAGGAGGAGAAGGATGCTCGAGAAGTAGAAACCAATGAAGAAGAGGAAACATGTATCTATGTCAACTAGGGAGAAGTGATGACCCTAGTTTTGAGATAAGTATTGAGTTCTTTATTGAGCTTCGAGGAAGACTAGAGGGAAAATTTGTTCCATACTAAATGTCTTATAAAGGGACAATTGTGCACCATTATAATGGACAGAGGAAGCTGTACTAATGTAGTTGCAGAGTCCTTTGTACAGAGGTTGGGTTTACTAACCTTAAGGCATCCTCGACCTTATAAGCTGCATTGGCTTCATGATAAGGGTGCCTTGTATGTGATTGAACAAGTGATAGTATTGTTCAATGTTTGGAGTATATATAATGACAAAGTAGTGTATAATGTTGTCCCCATAGGAGCTTCACATTTGCTACTTTGACAACCTTTGTTGTTTGATTGACGTGTTACTAATGATAGGTATAAGAACACCTATGCCTTTTACTAAGGATGGAAGGCAGATTGAGTTACAACCCATGACTCCGTCCTAAGTAAATGAAACCCTTAACTAGCTTACTTAAGCGAATAAGAAGAAAGCCTTTATGATGAGCCAAAGAGAGCTCCAAGCTGCTGAAAAAGCTAAAGAGCTTATGTTCCTATTAACTAAAAGATTGTTGGAGAGAAGAGATTTAGAGGATATTCTTGATCAAATCCAAAGCCTGCTAAATGAGTTTTTTGATTTGTTTCTTGAAGAATTGCCTAGAGGATTACCTCCAGTTCGAGGCATTGAGCACTGTATTGATCTACAGTCAGGCACTACTCTGTCAAACCGACTTGTATACAGAATAAACCCTAAGCGGGCTGTTGAGCTGAAGAGACAAATGGATGAGCTCATAGAGTAAGGATATGTGAGAGAGAGAATGAGCCCTTGCACAGTTCAGCTCTGCTCATTCCGAAGAAAGATGGTTCATGGCGTTTGTACATCAAAAGTCGAGCAATTAACCAAATTATTGTCAAGTGTAGATATCTAATATCGAGGCTTGATGACATGTTAGATGATCATCGTGGTGCAAAAATATTCTTGAAGATTGATTTAGTGGCTACCACCAAATTCGCATGAAGTAGAAGATTTCCTTTAAGACTAGGCATATCTCTATGAATGGTTGGTGATGCCATTTGGACTTACTAATGCACTAAGCACATTCATGAGGTTAATGAATCATGTGATGCACCCTTTGATTGGAAGATGTGTAGTTGTGTACTTTGATGATATATTGGTATACAGTGTCAACCTAAGCAATCATGTTCAACATCTCCCAGTAGTATTTAACACTTGGCAAACTAAGAAGTTGTATGGGAATTTGAAAAAGTGTTCATTCTACCAGGATGAAGTGATTTTTCTTAGGTTTGTAGTATTAGGGGAAGGAATCCAATCAAATGAAGAAAAGATCTGAATTGTTATGGAATGGTTGACACCGAAGAGTGTTACTAAAGTCTGAAGTTTTCATGGCTTAGCTCCTTTTTATAGGCGATTCATTAAAAACTTCAGTACAATAGCTGCCCCTTTGATTAAGTTGACAAAGAAGATATGTTCCGCTGGAATGACTAAGTTGAATAAAGTTTTAGGGAGATCAAGGAAAAGCTCACCTCCGCCCCTGTCCTATAATTGCCAAACTTTGATAAGCCCTTTAAGTTAAAATGTAATGTATCGAGAGTTGGAATTGACGATGTCCTGATACAAGAATGACAACCCATTGCCTACCATAGTGAAAAGCTTAGTGGTGATACCTTGAATTATTCTGTGTACAAGAAGGAGTTTTATTCTCTTTTCTAAGTGCTCATTTTTTGGAAACACTAATTACTACCATGAAAGTTTGTTATTTACATTAACCATGAATCATTGAAGTATCTTGGGAGTCAGAACAAACTCTCAAAGAGAGAAGCCAAGTGTTTAGAGTTTATAGAAGGATTTTTTTATGTAATCTGGCATAAGAAGGGAAGCGCAAATGTGGTTGCTAATGCTCTATCACGATGGCAAACCTTGCTGACCACCTTATAGATAAAATTATTGGGATTTTTGCTTATCATCAAGTAGCATGCTAATGACCCTCACTTTGGTCCCGTAGTTGAATAGTGCTGAGAAGGAGTAATTGTTGGGGGATATTATCTTAAGGATGGCTATTTGTTTAAGGATCGAAGGTTGTATATACCAAACGATTCCACGCGTGAGTTGTTGGTTAGAAAAGCTCATAATGGAGGGTTATCTGGTCATTTTAGGTAGACTAAGATAGCCAACTTATTGAAGGAAAACTTTTACTAGCTTGGTTTGGCTAAGGATATCCATAAGGTAATTGGTAGTTATGAAGTGTGTAAGCGAGCTAAGGGGAAGAGGGAGCCTTAAGGAGAATGCATACCCTTACTGATGCCAACCTTATCTTAGGCTAACCTCAGCATGGGCTTTGTCCTAGGGTTGCCTCAAACATCTAGAGCAAAAGATTTTATATTTGTTGTAGGGGACCACTTCAGCAAAATGGCACACTTCATTCCATGCCATCAAACTAATGATGCTTTATACATTGCTGATGTATTTTTGTAGGAAGTTTTCCGACTACATGGAGTGCCGAGGACTATTGTTTTAGATCAGGATATGAAATTTTTTAGTTATTTTTAGAAGAATCTTTGGATAAGACTTAGAACTAAACTTGTGTTCAACTCTAGTAGCTACTCTCAGATTGATGGCTAGACTGAAGTGGTGAATAGGATGCTTAGAAGCTCACTCAGAGTTGTCGTGGGAAAGAACTTGAGGAACTGGAATTGAACTTGAGGGATTAGGATATGTGTTTACTAGTTGTGAAATTCACATACAACTTAACTATCTACAGTACTATTAAGAAGACCCCATTCGAGGCCATTCATGGCCTCAATCCTACTATCCCCTTGGATATGATCGACACCCTTGTAGCTAATGTCAATCTAGAGTTGATCGAGCTCAAGAATTTCAAAAACTATACTAGTTTGTAACTAGGAAGACCACTAAGTTCAATCAAAGATAGTAAGAGATTGGTAGTCGAGGTTACAAAACTATTTCTTTCTAGCTAAGAGACTTAGTATGGATTCATCTTAGCCGAAAGCGATTCTTACACTTGAGACTGAACAAGCTATCCCTTTGTTCTGATAGTCTCTTCAATGTCTTAAAGAAAGTTAACCACAACATCTATTGAATTGAGTTACTTGATGACTATGGTGTTTCCTCTACCTTCAATGTACCCAACCTGATTCCACACCAACTAGAAGAAGACCTTACGAATGTACAACAAGGATAACTAGAGACCACTCTAGATTTAAGGAAAAATCTTTTTGACCCTTAGGCAGATGATAGGAATCAGCTTTCTAAACCAATTACTTTTAACCAAGCTAGAGGACTTCAAGGACTCACTTGGAGGATATTAGCTCAAAGCCATCTTTGAAATAGAGATTACTATTCTGAATTGATCCCCTGCCGACCTGATTATCAAACCCCTACATACACCAGACCCACTCTTACCTAGCAGTTGTGTTATAATAAGACATTCGAAGAGGCAGCTCCAAGACTATTCGAGCTGAACTCTCGAGCTAATCACAAGCGCTCGACCCCAACTCAAGCTGACTACTTTGCAATAGGATTGACTGGGCTTCGACTTGATTTAGATTAGATTGGCCCTTGATTGTAGCTCCTCTTTTCTCTTTTTGCCACCTTATACCATATTTCTGACATCTAGCCACCAAATGATATGTGTCTTTTGGCATAACATTCCAAAAGGATTCGTTACTTTTCTAAATTGAATATTCTTTGTCTCTTTCACCCTTTTTAGTATTTATTATGTAATCTAATTGTAAGAATACCCTTTTGTCTTTTTATATATGTAAAGTAACCTTAGTAAATGGGTATATAAACCCCCACTTACTTATGCATAGATAATCATTGATCAATATTGGATTATTATTGAAGTTTCCTTGAGCAATCTTAGCATTCTCCCTAACCTTTAACTCTTATCTATTCCCTTTAGTAAGGAGTAGTGGCGACTGACCCTTTAGTTCAAACCGGTGAGTCATATCTAGTAGATTATAGGCCGAGTAGGATTGAATGGTGTATTATATCTATTTGGTAGCTTCTCAAACTTTGCTAGTTTTTCTTTTGTTCCTTTTGTGTTCACTTCTTTATAGTGCTTCTCCATGTGTCTGACCCTAGAGACACATCAATATCTCTTCAACATTCTTAGTGAGCCCATAGGAGCTTTTCTTCATCAATCTCTCTTAGTGAGCCCATAGGATGCTTCTCTTCACCAATTTGTTGTAGTGAGCCCATAGGGCACTTCTTTTCACCAATTTGACTTAGGAAGCCCGTAGGTGCTTCCTATTACCATTTTCTCTTAGGTGCCTTAGTAATCCCATAGGGCGATTCCTATTGCCAACCTCACTTCAGTGAACCCAATTTAACTTAATGTAATGTTTTTTGTCAAGCTTTTGTGGTCTTAAGCTACTACTTATCTTAGGTTTTTTCACTTTAATTAATACATCTATCTTGTTCTCCATAAATATAAAAAACAAAAAACAAAATATGCATAATTATATAGTAAGGGGCTTTTGATATTTGGGACTTAGCTTCCCTCTTAGGCAAAACCAAACTAGTCCTTTCACAGAAGAGATCTTCCATAACACTTGATTGCTAACCTAAAATTCTAAAGGTCTTTATCTCTAATTGACATAACTCTTTTAGTGACTTTAGGCTATTAACAATATCTGTTTGATAATTCTTACTTTATTATTTGCTTCTTATACCTACTTTAGTCCTAACACTTGCCTTTTGCCCATTACAACCTAATGCAAAAGTGACCTACACTTTTTTCCATCCAGAGCTTCATAAAATGCCATCTTAATAGTTGCATGATAACTATTGTTATAGCAAACTTTGCTAGGTATAAGTACTCACTCTAATTACCTTTAAAGTCTAAGGCATGGGCTCTCAACATATCTTCTAGAATCTGAATTGTCCTTTTAGATAATTGATCAATATAAGGGTGAAAAGTTGTACTAAATTAGAGTTTTGCTCCTAAGGTATTTTGCAAACTCTTCAAAAATCTACTTATGAACCTGGTATCCCCAGGTGATAGACAGTGGAACTCTATGCAAGCTTACTATGTTCTAAATATATAAGTTTTAGCTAGTCTCACGAGCTTATACTTCACATAAATTCATATGAAATGAGTATCTTTGTTAGCCTATCAACCACTACCCATTCCATATTGTTTTTTTTTTTTCTTTTTTTGGTTTTTAAGTCTTAAGGAGCTATGTGACGAAGTCTATGGTCACATGCTCCTACTTCCATTGTAGTACTGGCAACAGTTTAAGCTTGCTACTTAGCCTCTATTGCTCTAGCTTGCATCATCTTACTCTCAATCTCATGTATCTTTGCATCTTCCATTTGAGCTACTTTTAACCTATCCATTAAGGCAAGTTGAATGGGTGAGGTAAGCAAATGTGCTCTTACCTCCCATCTCATTACTTTTAATTCCAATCTCCTCATGTCCTCTAACAAAGGTCTCTATATTGTGATCAAAGTAGCTAGATTTCCCCACTTCTTCTTGCTTATTACATTTACTATATTCACCTTTCTAAGGTCATATTAGATATTCAAATCAAAATCGTTTATCAATTTTAACCACCTTCTTTGCCTCATGTTTAGTTCTTTTTAAGTGAAGAAGTACTTCAAACTCTTATGGTTAGTGAATATCTTGCACTTCTCATCATATTATTAGTGTCTCCACAACTTAAGTGCCAAAACAAACATTGCTAACACAAGGTCATGAGTTAGATAATTCTTCTCATATGTCTTTAGTTGATGTAAAGCATAAGCTATAGCTTTACTTTACTGTCTTACATAAGTACATAACCTAAGCCTTGATGTGAATCATCACTGTAAATTTCAAAATCTTCACCTGTTCTTAGCAACGCTAATACTAGTGTTGTCACAAGTCTTCTTTTAAGTTCCTGAAAATTATCTTCACAATCATAATCTTAGTCAAACTAACTCACTTCTTTGTTAATCTTATTAGTGGGCCTGCAAGTCTATAGAAACCTTCCACAAACTTCCTATAGTACTTAGCTAATCTTAAAAAACTTATGATCTTTGCTATTGTACTTGGTCTTAACTAATCAAGAACTACCCTTACCTTCTTTGAGTCTATAGACAAACCATCTCCATTAATGATATGTCCTAAAAATAAAACTTGCTTAAGCTAAAACTCACACTTAAAGAACTTAACATAGAGCTCTCAACCTTTGGCCTATTTAAAACTTGTCTTAAATGGTCTCCATGTTCTCCTTCACCTTTTGAATAAACAAAAAATGTCATCAATGAACATAACTACAAATCTATCTAGGAAGTCTTTAAACACCCAATTCATTACGTCTATGAAAGTGATTGGTGCATTTGTTAACCCAAATAGCATGACCAAAAATCATAAAGTCCATACCTTATCCTAAAGGTCATCTTAGGTATATCCTCTTCCTTGATCCTCGACTAGTAATATCTCGATCTTAGGTCTACCTTTGAGAAGACTTAAGCTCCTTGATACTTGTTCTTAATTATTACACTATTTAGGTCCTAGTAGTCAATATAGAGACACATATTGCCATCTTTATTCTTCATAAAAAGGATTGGTGCACCCTGTTGGGATGTATTGGGCCTGACAAATTTCTTGTCTTGCAACTCCTATAGTTGTTTCCTTAATTTAACTAACTACAATGGTGCCATTCTCTAAGCTGCTTTAGAAACAAGGTTTGTCTCTTGTACCAAGTCCATATAGAACTCTATTCCTTTAGTTAGAGGCAAACTAGGCAAATCCTCAAGAAATACATCTTCAAACTCATTCACCATTAGAACCCTCTGTAGTTCCTTAGTATAGATTTAACTTGTTGTCATAGTTGCTAACTTGCTATCACTTTATAGATCATAAGTAGGAAACCCTATAGGTTTCAATCTTTTAATTGGAAACTGAAAAGCTTTTCATCTTTAGGAGTAAAATAGACCAATTTTTTTGTGGCAATCTATGGTAGCATAATTCCTTGATAACCAATTTGCTCCTAAAATCACATCAAAATTAGGTATCTCCAAAACATACAAATCAACTAACATAACTCAACCTTGAATCTCTATCTTAATACCTTTGTACATATAACTCAACAGCTTCCCTACAGCTAATGGGAACTCATACAAAGAATCAACTAACAACTCAGTATTCACCTACAAGCAAACATAAAGGATTTAGCTATACATGAATGGGTGGTACCCATATCAAACAACACATTAGCTTTAGTAGGGTTTCCTAGAAGCATAACTATTATGGTGTCACTCTCTTAGTTGTCTTAATAGCTTTATTGCTACTGGAATGCAAAAACTTATGTAGGAGCTCTCTATGTTGATCCTACTGCTGTAACTCTACTACCTTAGCCCTTACTTTCAGGTGTAGTGCTTTACGGTGCTATTGGTTATTGTGTTGGGGCTATTGGATAACAGCGTTACACTTAAAGTTCCTATTGTCCCTCTATTTGTAGCTAAAATAGAAATTCTACAAAATCTTCACTTTTTCTTGGCATCTACTAGCATGGCCTACCTTACCACATTACTATAGGAAAAGCATGCTCTATTAGGCCATCTACATTCTATCAAATCATGATGACCCCTGCATGTAAGGCATCAAAGGCCTAAAGCTAATGCTTGTGGTGGCGAAGCCGACAATAAAGGAATAGGCTTAGTAGATGAGGGCTCACTGGTTAGGCTACAAGTACAGCTGGTTGAAGGAGAGGTCTCTTACCCTTATCCTAGATCATAAATCCCAAAGCAAGTCTCTTCCCCAGAATTACTCCATCTTAGAAGATTTGGTCTTAGCTTCTAGCATTTCTTTCCTACTCTTTCCATCTTCTTGGTTTTTGTTGACCATAGTTGCATAGGTCTCTAGCTTATAAGATTTTATCTCATGTCGTAAGGCAGCTTCTAAACCCTTGACAAATCTTTGCACTTTGGATCCTTCATCAATTCTTTGGGCTTTCGAGAAAACATATGCAGGTGGTTAAACTCAGCTTCATATTGCTCTACTATGCTATCCCCTTGCCTATAATCATAATATTAGCTCACTAACCTTTCCTTGAGACTAGTAAGGAAGTTCTTCCTACAGAATAGCTCCTTAAAAACTACTTAGGAAATAAGAGTAGTATGAAGTGCCCTTTCTCCTTCTTACCAATCAATCGTAATTTCCCTCAACATATAAGTGGCAAAAGATACCTCCTTACCTTCAACGATTTCAAAGCCCACAAAAACCTTCTCCATATTTGTTATCTACCTTTCAATTACCATAGACTCATTTGGTTTTGAAAAAAAAAATGCATTCACCAACCTTACTAGCTTCTCTAGAGTAATGACTCCATGGTTGACATGATTATTTCTAACTCTTGTACCTGTACCATGTCCATTTCCTCCATTATCCCCATCATTATTTTGAGCCATCAACTAGTGCTATTTGTCAAGTTGAAAATTCCGTTTTCCTTTTTTCTAATCAAACTTATGCTAAACTCAACTTGTTTTAATATAAGGCTCTCGATCAAATTAGGAAAGGTTTGAATTTTGAAAAATATTTTTACAAATGGAGTCACCATTTGATTAGGTCAGGAAAATAGTAAAATTAAAGCTTATGGGTGGATGGAATTTAATTTTAGCTATTGGTGTACGAGTTTTTCCTTAAAAAAGGGTTTTAGAAAAAGGAAACTAGGGAGTATGGGTTTAGAGATTAATTTATCAAAATATTTGCAGTTACCATAAAAGAAGTCCATAAAATAAAGAATCGAGCCTCTAATTTTTCATGGGCTTTTTCTAAATAAAAAAGGTTTTTTTTTTTATGTAGGAAAATTAGTTTTCCTTACACTTTTTGGGACTACTCGAAACGCCTATGTATCATCTAGTCATGATCAAGCTCACGTAGTTCCAAAAAATATTTTATGAGAATTTTAGTGAGTTGATTGGTTTTATTTACAAAATATTCCATTTTAATCAATTTATAAAAGAAACAATTTTCATCCAACCTTTTTTAAAAAAAAAACTTAGAATTCTAATTTTGAAAATAATCTAATTAGAATTTTTATTTATGAAAATCATTTCTCCAAGTGTAAGAAAACAATTTTATAAGGAAAGGACACCTTTAAACTTTGAAAATATTCCCTTAATAATAGCATTGAGTCTGATTTTTCGGTTTTCTTTTATTTGATTTTCAATTTTCCATTTTCTAATTAATACTAAACCTAAACTCATTTATTATTAATTCTTGACTTAAGAAATTAGAAAATTTTGTTTTTTTATTTAGAAAAAAAAATTAGAGTTGCCACCTGGCCAAAGTCGGGAAAAAAAACCAAAAAACCATAATTAATTGGGTGGATTGATTACGATTTAGTTATCGGTCTTTGATTTCAATTTGAATGAAGAATTAGAAGGTTCTAAGTTTAGTGACTAACTTATTAAACCTTAATGAATACCACTATCTATTTACCGAAATTAGGATATTTTTTCAATTTGTAATATTTTTAAGAAAAATAAAAACCAAAAGAAAAAGAACTTAAGTTTCTACAAATTTTTATGGTCACCCCGAAAGTGCCTATGTACTCGTTAACTAAGATCAAACGATCGTAGTTTTTTCTGAAAAATTTTAGTGTATTGGTTGATTTCAATTTTGAAAAAATGATCGAGTTTACTTTGTTTATTGATTCAGTTTATTTAAAAATCTTTAAAGGGCCTTAACTTGTAAGTGATTAAAAGAACTCTCTAAGATACTATAACCTTTTTGTAAAAATTCCTTTTTATTTCTAAGAAATAATTTTCTACATGATGATTTCTAAAAAACCTAATCCAAAGAAAAAAAAATCCTAAGATAATATATATATATATTCACACCTATATTTTTACTGTCAACAACTACTTATCTAAATAAATTAATAAACTATGTAATATACTTAAGATATATAAACTAGTATTAAAAGTCTCCTAACTAATATATATATATATATATATATATATATATCATTAAATAATTAATGACCTAAAACATAATAGTAACAATCAAACAATAATAAATAAACAAAATCTAGCAACCGAACCTGATTGATTGGAATTGGCTAAGCGTGCTATTGCTTGATTGCTATTGTTTATTGCTGAAACTTGGACGTGATCAGAGCGTGCGTGGGGCAGTGCTGTTGTTCGTTGATGGTCCATGCGTGATCTCCAACGTGTGTGTATAGAGGACAGAGTGCAGCGTGCTTCAAGTGAGGAGAATGTAGATGGAGCTCCGAAGGTGGCGTGGCTACGAAGTATATGTTCAATTGTCGTTGGGATAGTGCAGTTAAGGGACGGCGGTGGTGTAGGATCAGCATTCGTGAGATGGTGTGTGATATTTGGATGATGGTATGTGTGTTGTGACTACTGTGTGTGAAGTAGCGTGGTTATGGTTTGTATGGAATTAGGTGCTATGTGTATGCAGTTCGTACAGGGGATGTGCTGCGACTTGAACTGGCGTAGAGATGGAGCAGCAAGTAGCAGTGATGTAGTCTGGTCAAAGTTGAAGCGAGGATCATCGGTAGTGAATATGTGTGTGTTCAGTCGTTACTTGATCGGGGACTATATCCTTGTTAATTGTGTACGGGTGTTTGTGGATAGATAAGATAGCAGCTTTTCGCGGTGAAGTTGTTGCTTTCCAACTGCTATTGATCAATGGAAATAACTCGAGCTGCTATAGTTTGAGTTGCTAGTCGCATAGGATTCAAAGTGTGTGGCGGTGATCGGAGTAACACTGCTGCTTAGTTACTGGCCTTGAAGGGATCGTTCATACAGTAGTGCAACAATGTAGCAGGTGAAGATGGTGCATTTACTACGGTGGATCTATAGTGGAATGGGATGGTATAGTGGCTGTATGTGTTTTGATGTCATGTGACTATATGTATGAGTGAATCGTGGTTTTGATTGTGCTCGGTGGAGTTTGCGACAGTGTTGAATAGGGACAGCAATCGTTGTTGAAGAAAGGCACTACGGTATCGTGTTTCAGTCAAGTGTGGGAGTTGGCTGTTACGTGGAGTTTGTTTAATGGATCAATGTGGATGACTAATCATGAATGAACAAAGGATTTTCAATTCTTTGAAGTATGTCTTCTTTTTTACGTGGTGCGCTTTGTATCTATAAAGTCCGAAACGAATTATATCAAATCTTTTGTAATGACACAAATCCGATTTAATAAAAATCAAAACATTTATATTAATTTAAACCTAATTTAATAAAAATCAAACTAGATTGAAATCTTTTACAACGATTCAAATCCAATTTGATAAAAATCAAATTGGATTTGAATCTCATAAATCTTTATCATATTAAATTTGAAAAATTTGATAAGATTTAAAATTAAATTTGAATCCCGTACGCTCAACTGATTTTTGTAAAATGAAAGAAACCAAAAATAAAAAGCACATAATTACCTAATGAGATTTAAACTCGTGACCCTAAGCTATTCTAATATCAACACTCCAATACTTATCCGTTAAGCCATTGACCTATACTTTGATTTTTAATACATTTCAATTGTACTTAAAATACGCGACTCTCTAAAATAATTATTTGAGCTAAGCTAAAACTAAAACTATTTGTCCCTAAAATAATTTATCTTTTAAAAATCTAAAATTTTTTATAATTTTTTGCATTTCTCATTTTTTTGTATTTTCATCATTTTTTTATTTTTATTATTTTTGAGTTAAGACATTATTTCAAAAAACAAAAACAAAAACTAAAACTACTAAGGGCAAAAAATCGAATGTCTACAAATAGATAGTATGAATATACCATAAAAGTATTACCATCATATGTTATTAGTATATTAAACATTAATGGTCAGATAAATCACACATTATTGTAAAATTATATATATATATATATAAGCATAAACTATCAATCATGTTAATAATTAATACAATATTTTAGATCCTAACAAG
Organism: Lumnitzera racemosa; assembly: GCA_024138005.1. Lineage (NCBI taxonomy): Eukaryota > Viridiplantae > Streptophyta > Magnoliopsida > Myrtales > Combretaceae > Lumnitzera > Lumnitzera racemosa. The sequence goes on from JAMXBC010000006.1 coordinate 68,479,163, forward strand.
TTATCAATTCATTATACATAGACCATCAACATACATCTCATATTTAAATTTTATGTACATCGTCAATTTACCGTATTTATGGCTTTATTTATAAATTATATGAATACCAATTACTATTTACATGTATATTAGATTACATCCACATACTTTTACGTTTAATCAATATGAATCGATATTATTGGATGTATATAAATTATCGAATACATATTATTAACATATTACCAAATCCCTTAAAGTACTGAACATATTACAAGTTTACACAATATCATCTTATATTAACCATTAAATTATATCATTCATCTCATAATTTCAAGTAATTAAATAAAGCCACTTTATGCCATAACATATTAATACTATATATTTTGTAAGTTATGTTACATGTAACTGTTAATTATACATATTACATGAACCTAAAAATACAATTTATCATGTACAAGTTTCATTTGATTATTTATTTACACATTACATCATAATACTGTTGAATTTTACGAATCAAAAATCATGTTACATTAATAATCATAATGTCTATAATATTCCTACATCCCAAAGTATAATTTAGAATATATGACAAAGCCAAAAACCTAGATATGTCATATTTCACAATATGTTACAAATTATAAATTATTATCTAAATTACATAAACTTCATTTGATTTAATAAATAAATGTTGCAACATGGTACAATATCATAAAAGTCACATGTCGAGCTTGATTTTTTTTTCTAATTTTTTTATATATTATCCCTAAATTAATCAATATTAAACTCTACTAGTTTAATATTGATCCTCAACTAAGGCTTAAGGAAAACTAAAACTTTTTAAAAGAATTTTGTAAACTCTTGGAGTCATCATCCAATCGGTGTAGGGAAGTGTTTTAAGTCAAAACTAAATGGGTAGATTTGGTTTTAATCTAGAGATTAGTTCAACCGAGAAAACATATTTTAAAAAGGGTTTTAGAAAAACTAAAGATTAAGTTTAGGGGCTAGTTTTTTAAACCTTTATGAGGTACCACCAACTTTTCAAATTTAGGGTTAATTTTTGAAAATGCCTTCTAAAACAAAAATCTAATTAAAAAATAAATTAGACTTTACTACTAAATTGAATAATTTAAACTAAAATGGAAAAATTAAGTTTTTCGTTTTTTTCGTTGCCCCAAATGTGCCTACATACCCGCTAATTGGGATCAGACTTATAAAAATTTAGGTATATTGGTTGATTTTAATGTGAGAAAATACTCAGGTTTACGTTTTTTATTGGTTCAATTTTATTTCAAAAAATTTAAATAGTCATAAATGGGAGTTTTATTTTTAGAAAGTTTTAAAAAATTTCTTAATTTTTGAAAGGGTCCATTTAATTTTGTTCCATAAAAAAACAATTTTCCAAGTAATGAAATCTGTTCATTTGTTTATTTTATTTATTTTTTCATTTTTTTATTTTCTTATTTCCCTTTATTTTATTTTATTTCTATTATTTATTTTCTACATATTTTTGTTCTATGTTTCAATTGAGAAAATAAAATAAATAAAATAAAAAATGAAAACTAAACTCCTACGTCGCTCCTTTTTTTCTTTTTCTTTTTCTCTTTGTTTTGTTTCGGTTTTTCTTTTTTTATATGCTTTTTCTTCTTCTTTTTTTTTTCTTTTACAATTACATTGCAATTACAAGAATTAAATAAATAAATAAATAATACAAATTTGAAAACAAAAAAACAAGTAGGTCAGACCAAATCTTGTATGGGTCGAACTTAGGCAAGTATAGATACTCCATTTTTGTCCCTCTTTATTTTTTAATTTTTTTTAAAGATGGGATAAAGGGTCCTAAATTAAAAATATATAAAAAAATAAGAAATTTAGGAAAATACAAAAAAAAATGTGGAAAATTTAGAAATTTACAAAATAAATGGAAAGTAACAAAAACTAGAAAAAATAGGGAATTTAAAAAGTTTGGAAAATAATAAATTTCTTAGATGGTTTCATAGAATAGATTCTTTAGTTTAGATAAAATAAGAAAAGGGCCATTAGGCTTAGGCTTCGATTTGAATCTAACCTAGGTAGACTTAGTCTATATATGCAATTTAATTGCATATATGGATAAGGTACAACCAACGGCCTAATAAATAAGTACTTAAAATTAGCGTTGCATAAAGTTGGAGGTTTAGAGTTCAAATCTCACTAAGCATAAAGTGCCTTTTTCTTTTGAAAGGGACAAGCATATAATAATAATAATAATAATAATAATAATAATAATAATAATAATAATAATAAAACGTGCAATTAAGATAGGACTTAATCAATAGGTAGTTAATTTTTTAGTTTTTAACTTATTTTATGCTTATCATAATAATAATAATAATAATAATAATAATAATAATAATAATAATAATATTATTATTATTATTATTATTATTATTCAGTGTAAACTAGAGACTAGTCTGCAATTCATGAAATAGGGCACGAAGAGCATCAAGAGGAGGGGTACGTTGGGTGTACCCCTTTATTTTTGGACAACGTGCATTGCATTCACACATAGCCTACATCCCCCTTCTTCCTTGAATTTTTACCTAGATTTTCTAGTTCTTGCATATTTTTCCTCAATGTGGTATCACCATTTCAAAGGTTCTTTTAATGCGATTTTCTTACTATTCCATGCAATTTCTTTTTGAAATCATTTACTAGGCTTAGCTTAGTTTTGAATTCACCCTAAAACTAATCCAGATTCAATTGAAAAGGCATTTAAAATCGATGTCAAGAATTAGAAAAAGTTGGTTCTTCAAGTCAAAATTCATTAACACATTTAATTTGATTTTTGGACTTGCCCAACTTGTTTGATGTTGGTTCAGTATAAATAGAAGTCCCTTATTCATTCCAAAGCACACAAAAGATTAGAAGTCATCTCTCTCTCTCTCGATCTTTGACCACTCTCTCTCTATATCTCTCTAGGCTTCTTCGTCCAAAACCACCACCACAACTGCCTTCGTGGTAGTCCAAAACCCAATACCTAAACCCCAACCCTCTTGCAAGCCATTGCCATTGCTACTTGAATCTACAACCCATCACCAGCAGCCACCGTATGTGAAAACCACCCAAAAGCCACAACATTTGTTCTACCTCCCCATTCACCAATACAAAATTCATAAAAACTACTTTTCCCACTTCATTTGGTAGCTAAGTCGATCAGGAACGCACCTCACTGATTCTTGCAGTTAAAGATTAGAGCTAATTGAAGTCGATTTGGTATACTATTTATTTATTTATTTTATTTTTTACTCATATATTTGTAAATTGTAGAAAAACCAAAAAAAAAAAAATAGAAAGGAAAAAAAAAGGGAAAAGAAGAAAAAGAAAAAAAAAAGAGAAAGAAGAAGGGACATATTTTTTTTTTTATTCCAACTGAGACTTAGGACTGTAAAATGAAAATAACAAAAATAATAAAAAAATAGATTAATAAATCGAGTTTCATCACTTAGAAAATAGTTCTTTTTTTTTTCAATAAGGATAAAACAAAATTAACCTTTTTTCAAAATTAAGGCCTTTTTCTTTAGAATTTTCAAATAAAACTAATTTTAGGACCCTTTAGCATTTTTCAAAAATAAACTTAAATCAATTTAAAATATAAATTCGATTGGTTTTCAAAAGTTAAAATCAACTCACCCCCCTAATGTTTTCAAACAAAAGAATTATGAACATCTGATCCCGAATAAAGGATACATAGATACCTACAAGGTGATGGTAAAAAAACATGATAAAACCTATTTTTCCTTTTTTTAGTATAAATTACTTAAATTTTTCAATTCAATAATTGGGTTTTACTTTTTAGAGTAGTCTTTTGATAAGTGATTTTTAATATTAAGGTTAAAATTAAAAAGTTGATGGTACCCATAAGGGTTTAAAAATCCTAATCTTAGACCTGTTTTTTGGGTTCTTAAAAGCTTTTATAAAATTGATTTTATCGAAAGATTAGTAATTAAGTTATAATTAAGTTATTTAGTTGGTTATAACTTAACTCTTTTTCCCAATTCTGATCGAGTGATGACTCTAAAACATCTTTAAAGTTAAAGAATCGTTTTTTTTTAAACCTTAGTTAAGGGTTAGTATTAAGTGAGTGGGGTTTTATACTAATCGGTTTAAAGAAGACTTATTTATAAAAAACAAAAAAACCAAGCTCGACAGCAGGAGCATAAGTTGTCGCATTGGATCCGGAGTAGGTAATGGGTTACACTCGGAGCTTTATGTAGGTCATGAAGGCAGCACTGTTGAGGGGGTTGTTCAACTTAGTTTGGACTCCAAAACAAGTGAGGAAAGGGAGATTTGTGAGTTTCGTATTAGATTTGGGGGAATAGTTTCAATGCCTTAGTGAGTGGTGGTGGTTTTAAGGGTAGTGTAAAGTGGCCGTAGGTTGGTGGTGGTGTTCGAGTTACACAGTGGACAACTGAGCGTAAGTGGAGTGTTAAGTTAGGAGTTCTTCAGGTCACTAAGTATCATAGTGTGGTTGGTTTGGATAGAGTAGCGATGGAAGTAGTAGTTTGAGCATAGTGCGACAGTAGTGCAACCCTAAGGTAATAGGTTCCACCTAGAGAGCACGGTAGAATTTGGGATTGGTCACATTGGGAAGCTAGGATTGTAGGGGGTTTAGCTTAGTGGTTTCATGTTCCAAAAATGAGGGAAGAGAGAGACAGAGAGAGAGGAAACAATAGCTAAAGAGAAAGAGAAAGCTTGAGGGAATTTTTTTTTAATGTTTGGGATCCAAAGGCTCCTTATTTTGTGTTTAGAACCCCTTATTTGTGCTACTACAACATGGATTATGCTTAGGAATCTTGGAAATTGAATTAAATTGCGTTGATGAACTTTAACTCAAAGTCAAGTTTTTTTTTTCAATTTTCAAGATCAATTTTGGCCATGTAGTCAACTGAATTTAGATATAGGCTTAATTCAAAACTAGGCCACATATTCTATACGATTTCATCATTAATTTGGTAAAATCATATAGCAAAAGAGGTCAAAGATGACTTGAAATCGAGTACAAGAACAGGGAAAGAGGGCTACAAATCGGGTGAAGAAAGAAAATTGGATGAAGGAGACAACACCCACACATGTGGCACATATAGGATGCGCCCCTAGTGTATGTGTGGCTTAAAGAAAAAAAAAATTCAAGTATTTAGCACTTGCGCTTACTCGCGTAGGTTTTGACCCACGTTTAGGGCTTTAGGCCTTGGTTTACTACGGACCAAGTCTTGTACGTAGTCATATTCTTTTAAGCTCACTAACCTAGGTAAGAGCGTCTCTTAGGAACTAGTAACCTTAAATTGGAATCGATTTGAGAAAACCTAGTTATGCTCTTTTGAGCTTACTAACCTAGGCAGGAACATCTCTCGAAGACTAGTAACTCTAAATTGGAATTGATTTGACAAAACCTGGTCATGCTCTTCTGAGTTCACTAACTTAGGTAGGAGTATCTCTTGGTGACTAGCAACCTTAAATTAGAATTGATTTGGAGGAAACTTAGTTATGCTCCTTTGAGCTTACTAACGGAAGCGTCTTTAAGGAATTAACAACCCTAAATTGGAATTGGTTTAAGAAAATCCAGTTGTGCTCTTCTAAGCTTATTAACTTAGGCATGAGCATCTTTAAAGGACTAGCAACCTTAAATTGGAATTGATTTGAGAAAACTTAGTCGTGCTCTTTTGAGCTCACTAACCTAAGCGGGAGCATATCTTACGGACTAACAACCTCAAATTGGAATTGATTTAGAGGAAACCTAGTCGTACTCCTCTAAGCTCATTAATTTAGGTGGGAGCATCTCTAGAGGACTAGTATTTCTAAATTGGAATCGATTTGGAAATCCTAGATGTGTTCTTCTTAGCTCACTAACCTAGGCAAGAGCATCTCTAGGGGATTAGTAACCCTAAGTTGGAATTGATTAAGGGAAACAGCTTATGTAGCTAAACCTAAACACATCCAAAATCCCTCTAAGTGGGACATTACCAAAAATACTTCTTCAATCAAGTTAGCACCAATATTAGTAAGATAGTAAGTAGTGCCATCATTCTCCCTAAAGGTATGTTTGAACTCTGTTGCTTTAACCATCAAATTTCTTTCCTTGCATAACAAGACAACTTATGAAGATTCTTTGATTTTAAGTTCCAAATAGTCTTATCTACATCAAACTTATTACATTTAATTAAATTTAATAAACTAAGTTCCTTACTTACCTTAAGCAATATTGATTTATCTTATGCAATTTGATGAGTCTTCTTCTTTTTTACAATCGATCCCTATAGGAAATCTATAAAAAAAAATTTCCTGTTTATTTAGGATATGGCTAAGTAAAGCCATAGCTTACAAGTACTAGTTGGTTTTGCTTTCAAGAACTAATGATATGAGAGCCTTTCAGTAGTTTTCTCTTCCAAATAGCTTATTTACTTCTCAGCTCCTATAAAAGGAAGGACATATCTTTAGCTTTAATGTCATTGGAGTTACGAATGGAAAACCTAACTATTTCCAAAGCTTATTACAATGTCTAATACCAATTCCTTTACATATTAAGGATTTGCTAGCATTGGTTATATTCGCAAAGGAGATGGGCCTTTATTTGTCATAGTTAACTTTTAGGGCTGATGTTTCTCTAGAGGTAGCCATAACATTCATTATTATTAAAACATTCTCCATTATAATATCAAATCATCCATAAAGAATAGTTTTGATAGGGACATACGGTATCAAATAACCTTACTTAAAAATTCCCTATCAAGGAAGAATAGGTATGGGATATTAAGTCTCTTCATTTGATTCCTCGACTATATTAGAATCATTGAATAACATAGATAAATTTACAATGGATAGATAAGAGCCAATCAAATCTATTCATAAGCTTACGAAGTTTAGGACACTTAAGACATTTTTTATAAAGCTCCATTCAAATCGATGATGAACTTTCTCTATATCAAGGTTAATGATCATCTACCCCTTATTTCCTCTAGTCTATTTGAAAGTGTGTAAGATTTTTTGTAAAATATTGACATTATCTACAAGATTACAACCTATAACTGAGCTTACTTATCAATGGCTAATAATTTCATTTAGCTAGAGGCACAACTTCATAAGAACCTTGGTAGTAATTTTGTAGGTTGTAATACTTAAGTGAATTAATTGGAAATCTTTCAAAGTATTCACTCCTTTAACCTATGGAGCTAAAGGAATTAATGTACAATTTAATTTTTTAGGTATATTCCTAGTCTCAAAGACATGCCTCATTATCTTAATGACTAAATTTTTAATAATATCCTAGCATTTCGAAAAGAATAGAGCATAAAGCCATAAACTCTAAGGGTTTCTTTTTTCTATTTTTTTTTTCAGGCCAAAGCATTTCATAGTCTTCTTTATCTTGCTAGGTCTTAAGTCCAAGCTTAAATTTTTTTTTTTTCATGTTTAGAGTTAGTAAACTACCTACTATAGGCGATCTATGATGGGTAAGAATGAAGAGAGATTGTTTGAGCCAAAATCCTTTTAGAAATACTTAATAAGTAGTGTTCCCAAGTTTTCCCTTGACTTAGTTTTCCACCTAAATAAAAAGCCTTATAATTCTAAATTATTATCTTTTGGCAATTGTGTTAAGTTGAAAAAAAAATTGTATTCTTTTCAACCTCCATGAACCATTTAGTTATAACTTTAACTACCTAAAGCTTTTCTTGCTAATGGAGAATTGACTCTAACTCTCGCTTAAGGAAGATGTCTCCATTAATTAAAGTTTTACCAATTTCCTTTGGTTTTCTTAAACTTTCTTTTCGATTTTTTTTTTATCAAGTTGAGCAATGCCAAAAGCATCCTTATTCAATTGTTTAAGTTTGCTTTGAAAATATTCCAAATCCAAAAATAAGTTGAAACCAAGAATGATCCACTTTTACCTTATGAAAAGCTGAAAATTGGATATTCTAGACATATTTCTTGGAATTTTAATGGCTATTTTCCTTAAACCTCAAACATATGTCAGGGTTAGTATAAAAATGATCAAGCATTGATCTAAATGGTTTTAGATATGGAAAACTTTCAATTTGGAAAAATATACTTTCCATTCACCATTTCCCTAAGCTTTATTAAATTTAACTTTACTTCTACATAGCTAGGTAAATTCTATCCTAACAAAGCTTGGCCTATTGTATCATAGTCGTTTACACAACCTTATCATGCATTTGCTTTATGTTGACTAATAGTTTGTCGTCCTCACTTTCATTAATAACCATGACATCATCAAAGTCACCTATAATAAGTCATAACCCATTATTATTATTAGCCACCATGCTAAGACAGTCCCATAAAATCTTTCTTTCCCAAAATCTAAGTCTAACATACACAAAAGACAAACACAAATTGTTGCTAGGAAAAAAGTAGCTTCAGTTACTTGAGCTCCATTTCGCCCTTTCCTCCTTTTGGGCTAACACGCCATTAGCCTATGGATGAAACTTATATGCTTAGACTTAATTGCTTTTCTAGCCAATCCAATATATACATAACTCTTAGGGATATTGACTTTCCCTAAGGTTGGTACTTGAATCCCCAAGGTTAGAGCCTTCTTAAAGGCCCAAGAAGTTGAAGAACGGTTCTTAAAGCTTGAACGATGATTGAATATGGTTATAAGACGGAGCAACTGACTTACAAGGGACATTGTGGATCTTAAAGATGCTTAAAATAGAGAAGATTTGGATAAGATATGAGTATATCCACTTTCCTGATTTAGCACTACCATACTACTATAAATAGGGGGTAACACTACCATTCCTACCTCCCAAAACTATAGGTAAGATATCTAGACTCACTCAAAGTTTTGGTCTCTATTATTCTCAAATCCTTATTAACTTAAGAATTGGAGTGACTGTTTTAGACAAATACCTGTATAACCCCTTATGGAGTTCTCTTTTATAGGTTTCAAAACTAGATCCAATATGCTCTAGTGGTGAAATTTCGGAGACAACACCAACAAAAGTAATGGTGAGGTAACTTAACAGTTGTGAGAATTTCTTATGTATTTGCATGTAGTCTACCCATAGTAGCATTCTTTGAGTTAGAGAAGATAATAATTCTACTACTATAAAAAAAAAAAAAAACCTACGAAAATCACGTTTAGAAATCTTAAGGCTTCTTATAAGCTAACTGCTTGTGCCCAAATTAGATAGGTTTTTAGCAACATCAATAGGTTTAGTTTATGGAAAGAAATAAGTTTGGTTGAGGCTTACGTCTTAGGGAACCACACTACATGTATTCTATGATAAAATCATGGACAACTTTAAGTAGATTTCTATGTTTGTAATCACCATACTATTAATATCTAGCATATACTAGACTATCTTAAACCAAGGGTTACTCGCCATATCCTATACCATCATTATTTCCACATATAAGACTAAGTTATCATCATGATCACTACTATATCCCATATGGGGAAAATAGACATTGTGACATCGTCTCCTCAACTATTAACAAGATGAGTGAGTGGATTCTCATTTCTAAGGGGATTATTAAAAGTTAGACATTTTTCTCTAACATAGTGTGATAGGTCCATTCCATTTATCCAACATCTCTATAGCACCGAGCCTTTGATCCTAGTATTGATGTTTGATTTGTTTATATACCCTACTTGATCATCTCTATCCTCTATCCTAACCTTTTCATCATCACCTTGCCTATTAGATGTGCTCTTGATAATTTAGCTCTAATACTTAATTGGGGATACCCAAGCATGGTGGATCTTAGTACATAATATTATATCCTTTATTGACTGTGGATTCTATCATAGGCCTGTCCTTAGACTTGCCTTTTGTATACTTAAGTATTAACCAAAGCTTTGATCTAAGAGATAAGACATGCAAAAAGCATATTGGAGATGGCATTGGCTTAGGCACTCTAATGCTTATGTTAGTAAAAGGAAATATTTGTATTTGAAAGTCCATTTAGTATCCATACCTGAGGTTTTCGTCCTTATTTATAGATGATGAGATAGTTTATTACTTAGGAAAATTCTTGATAAGTTGTGTTTGAAGTAGATTGTCACAATTAGGAAAGTGTACCATGATAGATTAGGGAAGTCACATCTAGGTTGGCGAGCTTAATTAGATATGTACCTTATTTAGTAAGTAAATTTTGATGAGCTATGAAGGTATTTCGACATGCCGATCTTTAGTACACTCTTTGTATTGTTTTTGAAGCTATTCTAGGCTTAAATTATTGAGGTGGTGAGTCCCAGTTTGATGGCATTGCCTATGGGTTGAGCTTTACAGTCACTTTAGCTAACATGGTGTTCGTCATTCATCAGGGTTTGTTGATTGTTTGAGTTCAAATTGGATCTAGGGGCCTTATCCTAAAATTGCCTATCAACATCCCCCATCACCCTTATAATTTAGTATTTACTGTAAAGCTACATATACTAAAGTTTTGGCTAAGCTATAGTGTCTCAATTAGGCATGTTGAAGTTGTAGGGACTCTTTAATTGAGAATCTTCATTTCATTTCAAATTGATTGTATGATAACTTTCCTCTAATGTTTCTACTCATGTTTCTTAACAAAAGGAAAGAGATGTAATGAGAAAGTTGGTAATGAAGGTGTGAAGTTGGTAATTATTGGGACATATCAATAACATTAAGCACTTTAGCAAGTTTTCTTGTCTTCGAAAAAGTTGGTACACATAATTTTAACCAAAGTGCTCTTGGAATTCGGTAAGCACCGTATCTCCCTTCAATAAGTTTTGTGAATCTTAGAATTCCTCTATTGTTCCTTATTTGCTTAGCTACTTTCTAATCTCCTTCTTATGGGGGAATGAGTTCTTTGCTTTCTTTCTTTGTTGATTATTATCTGAGACATTTTCACTGTCAAGTACCTTAGTGTTTGCTCCATCATCATTTTGAGTCTTATTTTTTGACATCACATCATGCTTAATTGGTTGGTCATTTTTTCTAACCCTTTTATTTATTGAAAATATTATTTGCTAACCTTCTTGATTTTAAACAAATGCCTTTCAACCTTTGAAACATTGGTTTTTCTCAAAAGGCTAGTGGCTAAAAAATAAAAGTTAGATTATCCAATTTGATTTAGTTTTAATTTTTTTATTTATATCAGTGGTAACTCTAGAACCTTTTTGAAATTAATTCTTTTTTTAATTCTTTTATGGAGAAATTCTTATTAAGTGGGAACATCTCTAAAAGTAAGGAATTAAAAGGTAAATTTTTCAAAAGCTTAGGCTTGACAGGCTCCACTGTGAACTGTTTAGAATGGGATGCAAATAACTAAAGGCAAAAGTGGTAGTGGATTAATCAAGAGTAACTCCCACGACAAATCCTATTGAAGATTCACTCTTTAGCTATCATAGTACTTTAGAAATTCTATTATCTTTAAAATCTAGCATAAATCTTTGCCTTTAATTGACATATTTAAAGGCACAGGAGTTATGGGTGCATCATATGCAAAAAGTTCATTTAAAACGAATAATTCAAAGGTTAGTTAAGTGAATACCACATAAAGATGGTTAGGTTAAGGTTAGCATGGATGCATATGTTTTAAATGTCATCTACTTGGTTGGAATTGGAAGTATACTTAAGGATGAGTATGGTCATTAGATATTTGGTTTCTACAAAAAATTAAGACACATATGTACACTATCTTGAGAAATTTGAGGTATTTATTTAGATATTAGACATTGGATTCTTCTAGGGATCAAATATGCAAAATTTATACTAATTCACTTATGGTTATTAAACTCCTTAAATTGTTCTTCAATATATTGCTAGAAATGGAAATTCTTTAATATACTTAAAATAACATGCTTTTAAGCTAAAGGTCTTGTTACCTTAAGATGCTGAGCAACCCAGATTGAACCTAACCCTTGAAGAAGAAGAACTCCTCTTAGCGGACCTGATATATGTCCTTAGCTCTTCTAACCTGTTTACTATCTCTTAGAAGGAGGAAGTTTCCATAAAAGTTGACAACTTCCATCAATGTCAAGGTTTGAGCTCCCAAGAACCTAATCTATCAAATGACCGAACAGACAATAGTCTTACACCGAGCTGTCCTACCAAAGCTGAGGTCTTAGATTCCAACAATCCAAGTAAGCACCTATTATGTTAAGTTCTTAAGTTGTCGAAATGATGCCAACTTAGTTAGCTTAGCTTTGCTTAGCACCTAGCATTTGTTAAGACTACTAAAGTAAGAAGCGATAGGCATCCCATCCTTTAACAATCATACTGCCCTTATTAGAATGTTCCACTTCCTACTGTTACTATTTTACTCCTATGTTGTATTTGTTTTCTAATTTTAGAGTAGAATCTTTTTGTAATTTGGAGTAATTAAGGACTTACCCTAATTGGGGCATTTAAATACCCTATAAATGTAATGGCTGCATAATGAATTATCCTCATATTTAGACATTTTCCTTTTGAGCTAACTCTTTTGCTTACTCTCCTTTGCTCTTATATAGCCCATTGTAAATGTAGATTAGTGGTGAGTAACCTCCTGTTATACTTGTGCACCATATCAAATGTAGTTTGACCTCATGTGAGGCATGGGTATGTCATACCCATCATTGGTACATTATTTATCTTTGGACCATCATGCGGTTTGGATCTATCTTTGGATTGTATGATACCATTATTCGTATATCCATCTATGGCAGTGTTCGTATCACTTATTGCTTGTAGGGAAGGAATGCAGTAGGCTGATTAGTTTATAAAATTGCACACTTATCTTACTAAATTCATCATTAACTATATGTAATTTGTGATGAAAATGCAATGAAAGGCATTAGTTCAGTGTGGAAATCACATATAATTGATTAATGCAAATGATATCATGCTATTTACTAGTTATAACACATTTACTTCATAATTTATGGAGAAATACTTAGTACTTTTCCCTTGTATCACAAGTTTAAGGACTACTACCTCATCGTTCGGTCACCTAAGGAATAGAAGAGGAAAATTGGTGACAAGGCCTATCAATTGAAAGGTAACTTACTTACCATCTAAATGATAGGTGCATTTGTAACTCGATGTTGATGCCAAATGAAATAGTGAAGGGGACAAAATGTCCAAAAATGATTCTCATAGTATAGACTAGATGGTGATATCCATACTGTATGGGTGGTGGTGCCAAAACCCTTGAGCCTTAAATGTATGCTTTACTTATGGCGTACAACTAAGACATGGTATGTGTCTATTGATCAGATGGTAACCCTTATACTATCTAATTGGTAACTTATTTTCTATGAAAGTTGTGTTTTCTCTTCATTTTACAAAATAATATTTTTAAATTTTGGGTTTATGGTTTAGTACAACATTTTTCCTTCATATTTCTCTATAATTAGTGTAGTTTTTAGTGTAAATTGATATTTTCAATGTAATTTTCTTAGATAAAGACATTGGTAGCTTCGATTAGTAGTAATTCTAGTGGTTTCTTGGTTCAAATAAGCATTACATTGCATTTTCATGGAGATTTTGGGTGTTGTTTTATAGGTCTCTGCAATTCTATCTATTTAAGACCAATTTCGTATCCTTAACCTTTTACTCTTCATATTAAATGCAATTTCATGTTCATGTTCTTATGTACTTTGTTTAATGATATATTTTCCTTGAATATGTTATTATGTACTTGATTTGTATAAGGGGTTACGCTGAGATTTAGTGAGATGGTTGTTGCTAATGAAATAATTATATTGTATTATGTGCAAACTTGAAATTTTAATTGGTTGTATGAAGTAGTAAGGACAACTTGAATGGAGGGTGATAATTGTGTATTGTTTGCTACCTTGGCTTGCTTTGCATAGGCATTTCCCTTTGTTGACTAACAGGACCTACATATTTTATCCAAATTTGAAAGTCCCAAGTAAAACTTAAGATTCTTGATACTTATATTGTGAGATTTGCGGAATAGGAGAATACAATCCTAATAATCAACTTGAGCATTATGTGGTTAAGATTGAACCTCAATGCTGGCTAGATTGCCTAAACAGTGATAGGGCTTAGTCAATTAATAGTAAAGTGTAGACCAGCAACTAATGATATGATACTTGTACTACATGATAAGATCTACCAAACGAAAGGTAGTTGTGTGTCTTGTGAATATTGTTAAAATCTAAATTAGGGCTAACATAAATATATCAAAAGCATGACGAGAATTTAAGGGATTATTGAGACATGACCCCTCATTTAATTGTTAACAAAATCCGACCCCTAGCTTAGAAATCGCTAGGGTCTATGTTTAATTAAATTGTTAATTTTCTCTATTTTATTATGTGGCTTGCTTGACTTAAAGTAATACAACTAAAGTTTGGTACTTAGTCTTTCCTTCTAGATTTTATTTTCCACCATGCATAAAATATGACCTTAGTACTCATGTATACTCTAATTGATTGGTATGCTTATTGACACTTTTTTGGACTTCACAGGTTTTTAAATAGTATTTGCAAGCTTGATCATTTAATTGTGTATTGTTTTGACTATATAAAAGGGGCTATTTTCAAATAATGTATGACCTGTGAAAGTTTGTGCAGCCATAGCTTCATGAATTTTGGTTCACTTATCAAACCATGAAAAGCAATTGAAATGAAATGTCTCTTGTTGTAAATTTGGACCTAAGCCAATTTTTGGTCAACTTAGCTATTAGTTCCTTTGTTTTCATTTGAGAATAAGTAGATCCAAGGTAGCTAGTTTTTGTTACATAATGTTATGTATGTAAAGTGATATTCTTATGTGGTTGGCTTAGTATTAAAATAACTATTATGTTTTATTAAAAAAGAAAGTATCAACAACTTACTAAGAGCATCAATAACTGTAGTTGTTTGCACCATTTCCTTGAAGGATGTAGGTTTCTTGAGTAATATAGCCCGTTGCTTACAAGTTGCTTCTTAGATCATTGGTAAAAATTGTTTTTTTTTTTTTTAAGTTTTGATTGGTTGGATATATTTATTAAGATCTACAGAAAGTTTAGGGTTAATGTTAAATTCAATACCTAACCTTTACTTAAATTTGCAATTTACTACTTAAACTTTGAAATGCAAACTAATAAAACTATTCATGGTCAATCATAATACCTAATATTCATACATGTGCTTATATGGCATCTACATGCTTATATGGTATTTTCATGCCTACATGGCACTATTTATTATTATTATAATTATATATTAATAATTATTATTAAGTCTACACTAACGTGGTATCTATATGGTGCCTATATGGCACCTTAGTGTCTACATAGCATTTTCATGCCTTTATGGCACTATTTATTATTATTGTGATTATATATTAATTATTATTATTAATTTCACTTTGACGTGGTATCTACATGGTGCTTACATAGCACCCAAGCGGTATTATTGTTATATATTACAAATAAAATATATAACCTATCAAGGCACACATTAAGCCTCCTTTTCTCTTTATTAATACTTCACTCAATCAAAGCTCATTTTATATTTCATTATATAGTGGGATAAAGCCTATGTGATGAGCATCATGGGGCAATAATTATGAATGTATCATTCTTAGTCTTCATAAATAATTATAGCACCAGTTTGTTAACACTTTATTTCTCCTCCCTCATTGATGCAAATTTAGACATAGGACTTCAAATATAAAGTATTCCGTACCATTCACTACCCCAAAACCACCAATCACCACCATCTTACTAGAAAATACTTATAAAGTGGACCCTTTAGGCTGTTTTTAATACTTAAATTTCTAAGTAATATAAATAGAGGTTAGGGGATTCACTTTGCAAAGTAATTTCTTATGAGATGATGGTGATTAATAGTTATTGGTGGTTTTGGAGCAATAGATGGTGTGAAATATTTTCTATATGAGGTCTTACATTTTGATTTGCATAAGCAAAGGTAGGAGGATGGGAATAAAGAGTTGAAAAGTTGTTTTACACTTTTTTTTTTTTTAAGACTATGAGTGACACATTGTCTCACATTACTCATTAGATAGACTTTATCCCTCTATATATGAAATATAGAATGAGCATTGATTGAGTAAAGTATTGGTAGAGGGAAAAGGAGGCTAAATGTATGTCTTAATGGGCTACGTATTTTATTTATAATATATAATAATAATGTCACATGAGCGCTATGTAAATGACACATCAACTTAGAATTAATAAGAATAAATAATTAATATATAATTACAATAATAATAGATAGTACTATGTAGGCATAAAATATCACATAAATGCCATATAAGCATGCAAATATCATATTAGCTCATGCGTAGATATTAAGTAGTATGATTGATCATGAATAGTTTGATTAAGTGGTAAATGGAAAATTTCAAAGTTTAAATAATAAATTACAAATTGAAACAAGTTTTAGGTATTGAATTTGATATTAACTCGAAACTTTAAAAATATGTTAAGAAACTTTTGTGAGGAAATTTAGAGAAAAAGTGATGAATCTTCTGAGGAAGAGAATTTCTTAAGATATTGATATAATATTTATGGATACCAAGAGGGTTACTACATAATAAAAGTGCTCTACGTAGTCTTTGGATATAGCAACTACATAACAAAGCAATCCAATTGTAATGAAATAAATACATTACGAGGGATACAACGTGCTCATGGCTGGAATACATAGTAACGGAGCCTGGTCCTAAAGCAAATATAAAGTTTTCAGGAAGCTCACAAATCCTTTGAGCAGTAGGACATACGACAATGATCCAATTGATACAGCTTGAAACTACATTTTATGATGATGCCATGCTAGTTTTGCCCTCTCAACAACGGAGCAAAATTTCATCCACATTAGATACTTACTTCTTATCCAAATTAGAGGAATAAAACCGCATTAGCTCATCATGTTGTTGTTGCAGGGATGGGAAAATGTTTGAAGACGATGGCCTGGACAAGGACGAGGATGAAGACAAAGAAGGCATCGCCAGAGATTGATTATGATGTTAGAACAAATTTGACGTTAGCAAGGAAAAATCAATGTCGTTGCTGGAGAGAAGACGTGCATACTGCATAAGGTCTGGAAAGGCCTCGGGTGGAGACATCAATGCGGATGAGAATAGAGGAGGATTATTATTACAAATGGATGATGCGGCATCATTTTGTTGGTTATAATTGCTGGAATAATTTACACATTCAGGGACATTACCATTGCCTCGAACAAGTTCAGGAAAATTGAGCTTTGCCTTTGCGCCTTTGAACTTATATGCAGCTTTATCATAAGCAAGAGCTGCATCTTCGGCTGTGTCAAAAGTGCCAAGCCATACACGAGCAGCTTTCTGAGGATCACGTATTTCTGCTGCCCATTTACCCCATGGTCTTTGTCTTACTCCTCTGTAATGTTTTCTTCCTCCATTTTCTTCACATAGAGAATAACCAAAAAACCAGGAAAGATTAATTATCACTTCAGTTGGCACTGGGAAGAGCATTGTTTAGAAAATGCATATCTATAGAAATATTTAGCATTACCCAGGTGAATATTTGAAAATATTTTTGAAACTAACTAATATCGTCAAAGGAAATGGCCAAAAAGTTTAAGATTAAAATTACATTACCTTTTATAATGAACGCGAAGGAATACAACTACCGAAAGACGTAATGGAACATGAATAGCGAGAGAATTTATTCCTATGTTTGATTTTTTGTCTTTTCAGAGTACATGTTAATTGTTCACATTAACAAACCACTTTGAACTAATGCAGCAAAGCCTGGACATAAAAAGAAAAAAGAAAAAAGAAAAAAGAAAAAAAGAGATAGAGAAAAAAAAAAAAATTGAAATACCATCGAGAGACATTTTAAAAGCAACGATATCATCGTGATTTTACTACCTAGCATTTTGCTATAACTTGGCAGACAACTTAATTTCCCTCATTTTCCATCACTTAAAAGCAAGTTTAACGGACGTTTCCTGGCATGAATTTCACGGTCGAGCAACTCAATCCCAATTACTCTAGCGATACAAGTTGTTGGCATGGAGTTTCTTGGTTACCTTGAGTTTCTCTAACAAGGTACTCAGACTTATTATTTATTTATTTTGTGGATGAATCAGCATTATCATTGAAGAAAGAAGAATGTACATCCGATCGTCAACTTTATGTTTACTCTCCTAGGTTCTTAACCCATTACCATTTTGGTGAAGGTGATATAAAGTGATAAATTTTAATAGTTTATGCTACTTGTGCTTGCTATCGAGGTTCACAACCAATCCGACTGGGCTTAATCTATAATTTTAGATGTCGATGCTACTTATGTAGATTAGTGGATCGCTGATTAATCTATCCACGGATTGTTTTGAGTTCGGATAATTTGGAGAGAAGTTGTTCAAATTATATGAGATATGTCAAGGTTACGGATAAGCAAATTAATACGGTACAATTACTTTTTATTTTATCAATATATCTATAAAAATGTCAAGGACTAGCTATGGACCTACTTATGGGCTGGGGAATTATGATGTGTAAACTTCAGAATGTTGATAATGCTGGAATTGAAATATATCTTACATGAAATGTATTTGATTATTATTGAACCAGAATCATACAAGTTGGACATGCTTCATACATGCAGTCGTGATTGTTTTTGCTGAGTGTCGTATTGGTCACACAATTTTAGGACTCTTTCAAATATTTCAGGCAGTGACTATTTTGGAGACTTGAATGATAATGCTAGCATTATTTTGTTACCGGATATTGGATGTTAAGACTTAGTTTACGTTATAAGAGAAAAAGCTACTTATTTAATATATTTAGATGATTTGGTGTTATTAGAAGACAATCATGTTGAAGGTTAATGATAAATAGAGTATTAAAAGTTACTTAACACATTGTGGAGTGTTGACTCCGGCATTCCACTTTCCTGACATAAACCTAACATGTTTTAATGGTCTTGGAGTTACATATCTCGTACATGGATTATGGATAAAGATATCAAAGACAAAAATATAATAACCTCTAGGGTGCACTTAATCGAACTATATTCAATATTACTTTATGAGAAATTATGCTTTGAAAAGGTAGGGGGCTCGATCAATCGACTAGTTATCAGGATGTGTGTGGGAACTATAGGGGTCGGTTTTCCGCACCTTATCTGCAGTACTAGTTATAGGGCCATTTCTCTGCAGAAACAGATTCTATCTAATTAAGTACTCTCCAAGCCGATTCAATTTCATGCATAGGCGATTAGAGTTGCAGAAAACCACGTCCCGATCTTACCAGCACCAGAGGTGTACCAATCACTCAGAATCTGCTTATGGGAGAAATTGATTTTTCATGCTAGTTTGGATCTAATACTGTTCTCCCTTTTTCATTACTTGTCCTCATTCGTATTTAGTTACTAATTTTACATACATTTTTGCATGTCAACAAATTATGTAAGGTTACAATACTAATAGAGTACTTACTCATCCAAATCCCCAGAATATATGCGTCACTAGTTCAATTCGTGTAGAGTGTAACCGGAGATTCCGTTCAATATGTATTCGAAGCTCCTAACTAGGGAATGGCTTTAGGAGAAAAGCAGGAAAATTACAAAAGCGTGGCATAGGCATATATTTTCACGTTCTTTTGATTTATTGACTAAAATTTTGTATTTTACAAAGCAATCGCCAGTACTTTTAGTTAAAAATGGATACATTCCACATACATATCCCTAACCATTTCCTAAATCATTCATAACTTATTTAAAAATTCTAAATCAGATAAACTAGTACATTGCGTAACATCTTCATTTTAACATTGAAAAATGAAAGCATACCGTTTTTCTAAATTTAGGATTTCTAGTTTCGATATACGTCATTCGGAATTTTATAATTGGACTAACATGTGCTCAAGTACCATTTCTATCGAATTGGCCTTTGCTTGACGAAAAGTGATGCACAAATTTTGTATTTATTATGGTGCTTATATAACAAAACCAAGAACTGAACCAAATCGCTGAGGAAACTGGGGGTAGTGGGGGGAAGAAGGATTAAACCAAGTAGAACCACTCTAACTTAAACTCCTTAGTGCTGTTATTTGCATATCCTTTGTGTAATCCTATAAAAAAAAAAAAAGTCCACATAGGTCAAGGGATCAAGGGGTGATATTTTGAATCCTCATTAATGGAATCGAAATAATCTCTGGATTAATAAGAAGAATCTTTCAATTGGCAACATATTCATACCTAATAATTTTCTATAAAGTAGTGATGAAAGGTATAATTTGTACAAATCTTTCTTGTATGATTTCCAATGAGATCATAAAATAAGAAAATTGGATAAAAACTCTACTAGAATATTTAAAACAGAGTTTACTGTGAAGAATGAACTCCAAAAAGGGAGGCTAATTCAAACCAAATATGAATAGCTCCCACGTTTAACCCCATTGAAAGAGAAAAGTAGTAGCATGTTTTAATTTTCAAGTGCTGTCAACCTTATCTAACTTATTAGCCTATGGTATAAAGATACTAACTCACAATCTCTTAGTCTTTAGCATCTTTACTCTTCCTTAATATCATGCATATAAGCCTACACATCAAATTAGACACTTATTCTTGGTTCACACCCATAGAATGAGTTTACTCTCATCTCTTATCCCTATCTCAATTTCTCACATTCTTACAGTCTCGCTCTTACCTATTACTATTAGTCTTTCCCTAGTCTGAATACCAATAGACATATAACATTTTGTAAGTGTATGGTTTTCATCTTTTATTGTGCTTATTAGGTAAAATGGATGATCTAATTGGCAATAAGTTTGGTAGAAACTTGAGCATGTGTTTAATGATTTATTGTCCAAGATTCATTTGCTTTTTATATGTACACGTCCAGTTATAGTCTACTTGGTATGTTTTTTTACATGAAATCTTACATTGAATTGTATAAAGAAAAATTAATATCATAGATATGTATCATGAATAGTAAATATATAATTAAAATAATTAAATGTTTTCTAAAGTGTTTTATGCCATCTGAAACCAAGTCAAATTGCAGTTGAAGTATTTTGATTCCAAACCTTTAAATCATTAAAATTGGTTTAATTTATTAGATCTTTAAATCTAAACATTTCAAAATGCAGTTTGGTTGATTTAAGCTTTGAATCAAATCAAATCACTTAGAGAAGATGAAATACATAAATGAAGGGAATTAAGCTAAGAGACACTTACAACCAAGCCCGAGGACTAGAGGGGTTGGTACAACGAATCCTCATGTTCTAAGCAACCCCTGCTAAAGCTGAATATTTACTTATCGAGTCACCTCTAATGTCATGTTGTATGTCCTTTATTCTGTGGCATGCCAAGTTAACGATTACTCTCTATTATTGAGCCGTCCAATTACTCGATATCATCCTTATCGAGAAGTCGAGAGAGAGAATCAGGACTGATTAAGTCATTTCTACTCAGATAAGCCTATCTGTCCATACTTTTTGTCAGCATCTACTAACAACTATACCAATGCTGTATCGTCACGTGTACAGTATCACATATAGAATTTATAGCATCAATGATTGTTTTTCTTGTATATTCATTTTTTCCTTTTTGTAACATATACATTACTCCTTTTAAGAAATGTCCCTTTTCTCTTTTCTTTTTGGATAAGTTGCCTTAATTTGCGGATATAAATATTCTTGTATTTATAGTTGTAATATTCAATATACTTGAATACTTTCTTCATTATGTAAACACTATTTATTTATTCTCGACATCACTCTTATTATTTCTCTTAAGTAAGGTTAGATGACGAGTAATCTTACCGGATTAATTCATGTATCATATCAAATTATATAGTGAGTTTTTAAAAATTCCTTTAGTGCGTCATATCGTTTGAAATTATTCATAAGTTTTTTTGTTTACTATTACATTTGTCTTTATCATTCTTTTCGTACCTTTTCTTATTAATCTCTTTTTTTTTTAAGTTTTATACCAGTTTGGATCTATTCAATAATCAGTCTTATCTATTTTTTTTTTTTCACAATTTGCACTACATGAATCTAAGTCAATATTTATAATTTACCTAAAAGTGAAGATATCAATTGCAACCGCCAAGTTGTAGGAGGAACCTAATTTTCACTTATTGGAATTTGGCAGTGGCAAAGGAAAAAATATGATACAAAGAAAGAAGGTCAAACACGTATTCTTTCCCTTAACATCATGCAATCCGATGAAGAAACAAAGCGAGCTGTCTAAAATAAATGAACGCGTGGAAAATTGGGTACCCGGGGTATTCTTGTGGGCAATCCGACAAGTAGTCATCCCAAATAATGATACGAACGAAGAAGATTGTCCCACACGAAGTCACATTTACTTTTTAGTTTTACAGAGGATGTTCAAAGTAGAGTGATAAGAACGAAAGAGAGGAAGTGACTGGCGAGAGAATTCTTTACGGAAAGTAAGACATGATGCATTGAACAAAGTATAACTTTGACGTAGAATAATAATTATATTCATATCTTCGCATGAATCCTTATCTTATTTTTTCTCACCACCTATCCTTGTTGTCGTCCTATAGCTCTTATCTTATGTGCTCAAATCAAATCCCAAAAGCTTAACACGACAAAAAAAAAAAAGAAAAAAGAAAAAGAAAAAACAATCTAAAAGTACCTCTAGAACTTTCCGTTAACACACACTTTAATAATAATATTATAAGTTAATAAGCATTCGAGGACACGTAGCACGTTCACGGTTCACGATTAATAATCCGAAACAAAGTAGTATCTCCCACGTTACCAAGAAGTGGCACTCAACACATATAGCAGAATTATAGGGATTTTTTTTTTTTTTTTTGGCCAAGAAGTAGCGCTCAACGGGGTTTGTGTCCTTTTATTCATTTTTCTATTTTTGCTATATTGTACTCCTAAATCCTAGAGCAGGATGCTACTTTCTTTTTTTTTTTTAAAATTTTTTATTTGTTTTAAATAACCCCCTTTTGATGGAATAATTATCCAACTAATTAGCATTGTGTAGAAATATAAATTTAATAATGTTTTCATTATTAGAGCGTGATTTTATGATTTCTCGTCAGACAATTATGCTTAAAAATGTCAATTTTATTCCCTTGTCATCATTCAAATAATAAAGTGGCATAACTTGATCCGTACTTTCTAGGGAAATAGTGAGAACAAAATCAAACAATCTTGTAATACATCCACTAATGTTTACATGAACCTAGTGGTGCTTTATTTTAGCTAGCTACTAGCTAGGGTTAAGAAGTACCTGGATCTTGGATGGGTTGATGGGACGGTGGATCAATCTCCTCTTTGGCTAGTAAGGACGGTCCTCTTTGAGTAGATTGAGGCATACTCGATGACTTTTCATCGAAATTATCCATTACTTGAGCGAGTGCTGATACCGTAGCCAAAACGTCATGTTCTGACCAATTAGAAGAGGAATCATAAGGAGTGAAAGTTGTGGATGTTGCTACGGTGGTGTCTTCTTGATGAACATCTCTCTCCTCCTGCCCTGATGCAGGAAGGGGCCTCTTTCCATGCCTTCGATCCACCTTCTTGTGGTTTTGTATGATTAATTTACGAGCTGATGCGCTTGTGTGCACTTTGGTTGAGCAAAGGGTGGAAGATGTGACATAAACAGACGTTAAGAGAAAACAGTGGATTAGGGACTTATAAGAATATAATGGTATTCGGAAGAATGGAGATTTGTTTGTTGGTGCTTCCATTTTATCTTTATCCGACAGCCTTATTTGTGATTGTCACCATTTGATATGGATGAAATAAATATGTTCTTTACTCTACGATACAGAAGAACAATTCTTTTTTATATCAAATATTAAATGTGTTGTTAATACTATTACAATATAGTAATATTGTCATTGATCTCTCTTGGAGTTGCAACTTAGTTTAAGGATATAATATATATATATATATATATATATATTATATTATATTATATTAAGCAAGTTGTAAAGGGAAAAGCAAAATTTATGGAAATGATATGAATTTTTGTTGGTTAATGTCAAATTTGGTCTTTGCACATCACTCATTTTCATAATTAACTACTTAAGTTTAAAAATATCAATTTGATATATGAGCTTTATCCATTTTTGCAATTTATTACCTAGACTTTATCTATTTTTGAATTTGCTATCTAAAATTTAATTATTTTTATAATTAACTATCTAGTTCAGGTACTATAAATAATCTTAAAAAATTAATAGGCTATAAATTAGTAATTTTAAATTTTATATAATTAATTATAAAAATAATCAAAGTTTATGTTCTTAATGTGATATATGCTGTTTTTTATTCGATATAGTTATATATATATATATATATATTTTAGCACAAAACTATAAAATAGATGGATAGTAATTTAACACATGCAAATATGCATATATTTGTATATAGAGAAGGAGAGGAGAGGAGATACATATATTCAATAAGAAATTAACAGTAACTACAAATAGATTAAGAAGGTTATGGTAGTCTATATGTCATTTCATTAAACAATTAATATGTTATCAACATATTTATATAGAGATAGTCTGCATAATAATTGTATTATTATTTATCATAAATAGATGGGTAAATTGTACAAATACCTTCCAAAGGAACATTTAAAATTGTATGGACATCCACCATTTTCATAGTCAGCACTTAGCCTTTTTAAATAAGTGTTGGTTCTACTTATTTTATGAGTTGTTTTCGTATATGTTCACTTGATCTAATATGGATAGTAAAATACAGAAAATAAATGTTAATTCATAATCTTATGCTGGCTTGATATGTTCACCCAATTTTATTTCTTATTTTTCGAAACTTGGTTGGATCCCACTATATCATTGCTTGATCCGATATTAGAAAAGAAAAGCCAACCAGATTCCTCAAGCAATTATATACATACAAACCATGCTGAAGGTTGGATAACCAAATGGAAAATCATTTTCTTAAAAAAGAATGGGATCTAACACGAACACAAGAATCAAAATATCGCTTGAATGTCGAATCACATAAAAATGTATACTAATCATCCATGACGATTATAAATGCAATGAAGTCTAGTCGAAAATGGGGGTGTGTCTTTCAAAATTTTGAAATGGGGACTATATTTAAAAACTAATAAATATGCCTATCAAAGTTTCAATCTTTTGCTTGAATAAAGCATAGGTAGACATTATTTACCATTCTTATGTTTTTGTTTAAGATAGATGTCTAAATTTTAGCACCTCTACTTTGAGCTACTCATTTAGACATAAGCATAAAGATCACAGTATAAACTTAGAAAGTAGCTTGAAAGATTCGTCATTAATATCAATAAGGCCTTACTTATTCTATGCAAAATTAGAAGGCAACTTAAAAGATAGTTGTTGGAATAAAAAATTTGGCCCTTTAATATTAGTATTGGTAACCTAATTAATGGGCTCCAAAATAAAGTAGCGTTGTTGGTTTAAGGAGGGGGGTGGTGGTGGAGGTGGAAGAGTAGTTATGAAAGGTGCTCTAGTGTGGCTGTTTTGATGTTTAAGCAAGTTCTCTTGTGATGAGAGTAAAATTATAAAGTTATATGAAAAAAGGAGAATGGAAAAAAGGTTTCCTTACATGGGAGTCTTATTTTATATTTATAATAGGTGAGAAGAGTTGCACTTGAACTAGGCTATTGTCATTATGTTTATTGAAATAACCCTATCAACACTTGTCCCCTACTTTTTTTAGTGATAAGTTTGGTAAAGAAAGTATCTATAGAAATCGATTTCATAGGAGTTATGGAAAAGCCTATGATAAAGGGCTAAGGAGGTTAGGATGCCTAAAGAGGCAAAAGCCTAGAAAGGTAAAGATTAAGAGAAGCTGGAGCACTAAAAGGCATTGATGTGCCTAAAAAGGTAAGAGCTTGAAGAGGTTGAAGTGCTTAAATAGATGAAAGCTTGAAAAAGCCAATCAACCTTTAGTTCATTAGCGATATAGGACATTGGCCTTTTCTATTTGTCATTCATACAAGGTGTCGAATTAGAGTACTGTACCATTCATTATTTAGTGGCTTAGGGTTTCTATGTAGCTCATCATTTATTTGCTATACTTAGAGCAGTTAAGTTTTCGATAACTCATTGTCCTTTCATAGGACTTAGAGTATTTCACCTGTTACCAACTAGTAGCTTAGTGTTTTTATATAGCCCGTTATATATTCACTACACTTAGGGCATTGTGCTCGTTGTGAACAAATGGATTAGAGCTCCTAGGTAGCTCATTGTCTATTTATTAGACTTAGGCCATTTGTGCCTGCTAAAGAGAGTTAAGGCTTTGTGTTTTGTTATTCAAGCTTTTTGTTAGACTTAAAAGAATTTCGAATGTCCTATTCTCATCACCAGTTAAGTATAAGATTTAGAGATAGCACTTTATATGATTTGCTCATTACTCGTAATGTGTAAGGGCTTAAAGTTAATAAGGAGTAACTCATTATCAAATTATAATTGCATAGGCTTGAGAAAGAGAGCGATTCTGAAGATTCAATTTATTTTTGAGTTCTTATACTCATTTTCAAACGAGGTAGAAATAAATTTATCAAGAATTTGATAAATCGTATGAGTGTTGAGTGGTTAATACTTTTAATTTGATAGATAAACGTAACGTAATACCCGAACCATGAATTGAGTGTGAATACCAATAGATCAACACGAGGTATAACTTAAAATATGCATTTTAAAGGATAAATCACGAACGAATAATAAAGAGTAGCTGTGAAATTTTGCTAATATTCCATCGGTACGAATCGACGTGCGAACTACTGCTGGTGCATATACCAATGCCTTTGTCCACGAATGAAGCTTCATTATACATGGCCATGACATGGATTGTTCAAACTGAGTCCGTTCGACTTATCATGTGCTGGGGTCCGTCCAAGTAAGAGTTACTGCTGTTCGCTCAGACCCTCATGTGTTTCATCAATGTGAAGTAAGCCTAAGGCCCACTTATTTCCTTATGCACTCACATCAGGGGTCTTAAGCATTTTAACTCCATTATACCAAGCATTTTGGTTCGTTCATTGTAGGACCACTCTTAGAAACTCGAAATTGACATTTAGCAAACAGGCAAATAGTCAAATCTTTTTCATGTTGCAGGGCAGCTTATGCGACCTCCTTCCATGTCAGCTTATCACTTCCCTCCTCACGCCTAGGACTAGTAAAAGGCTCGGTCCCAACACGGCTACTTGATTTGCTTTGGGAGCATTTGGCTTGTTTTCATGAGGAACCTGTTGGTTCGGATACTAGAGAGCTACTCACTCTCTGTCTAGTCTGCTCAATTAGCTCGGATAGAGTTGCGGAACTCGAGTTTTGTGTGGAGCTCGGTTGGCGTGTGGAGTAGCTCGAGCTGTTATACATCTTCCGTTGCGCTAGGAAGTGCTGCTCGGTATCAAGTTGCTCGGCAAGTGGGTTACACCGTTGCTATGAAACTCATATTTCATATGTTCAGGACTTTCAAGTTCGAATCTTAGAAGAAGCGTTGAAGCATTGAGCTCGACCAAAGAAAACTGCATAGCCAACTCGTATATAGCTGCCATGGGCTACTCGGATATACATGTGATAGTGCTGCTATGCATGAAGAACTCGGCTCCATGATACAAATCCACTAAAGGAGCTCAAGAGTTCGGCATGATGGCCGAAATGTAGCTCGGTAAATTTTTTGGCTACAGCAGTTCGACATAATGTGCTTTAACTTCTGTAGCTTTGTCTTAACTCGATCAAAGGAAGCTCGGTGTCTAGGTGTTGATTAAAAGAAGAGAAGTTTAGCTGAAGTTTAATAGATCTGCCCAAAGACTCGGTTGACTTGCAGAAGCCTATGCTCCACGAATAGCTCGGAAAGTAAAGGACAAACTCCGGATCATGGAGCTCGGAGCTTGGCATCGGAAAAATAGTCTTAGCTTAGTTTGTTGCTGAGCTCGGTAGTGAAGAATGTGATCGGAGCTCGACTTGCAGTGATTGGAGCTTTTTATGATCGGAGTTCACACGAATAGTCCGGCACATGGGCTTGGTTGCTCACGTTCTGTGTCTCGCTGTGTGGATCATTACAACAGGTCAGCAAGTTGTGTTCGGCATTGCAGGAAGATCCTCCAGTGTCCACTGAGAGAAACCAAGAGAACATAATGTTTTTTGTCCGCATGAGCAAAGACATGGATATTTAAAGCGCAGCCCAACAATACTCTGCTTTGCCATGCGAAGCGGCTCGAGAAAGAGTAACTCTGATCGAGTTGTCGAGAAGTTACAGCCAGCAGTAGTACTAAGA
Source organism: Lumnitzera racemosa (assembly GCA_024138005.1). Taxonomy (NCBI): domain Eukaryota; kingdom Viridiplantae; phylum Streptophyta; class Magnoliopsida; order Myrtales; family Combretaceae; genus Lumnitzera; species Lumnitzera racemosa. The sequence continues at coordinate 68,507,341 of JAMXBC010000006.1, forward strand.
TATCAAACAAGTCGAGCATTCCCTGAGTTTACATTTTCTAAGCTCCGGTCATTTTTGCTTTGACCTGTAATAGCTTACAAGCTGCCAAAACGAGCAGGCTTCATAAAACAATAACCGCTCCAAGCTTCAGAGCTAACATAATCGAGGCCAATGGATTAAATAATCCATCCATACTAAACCTAGCCCAGACCTACTTAGGATGCCAGAGCCGAGCTATCCACGGTTATCGTCCCCCTTGCGTGCCGAGCTCTGGGTTATTCGCAACAATTCGTGCCAGAATACGGACCATAAAGCCGCAATCCCATGAAAGTATAACAGCAGTGGTGAAAAAGAATCGATTCACCTGAGTTGCGATATGAGCAACTATAGCATCATCTCAATGAAAACTAACAGTAAGGATTATTGTACACTTGAAACGGAGCAAAGACATGGACATTTAAAGTGCAGTAGCTCGGACTTCAAGCTAATCAGATCGGCCACAAGAGCTCGAACTTCATGTAATCTTCAATCGCTGTCCGTTTATTAGAACAGATCGGCATGGCCTTATTCAAGCTCGCATCGGTATCCATGTGATGGTAAGCTCTGGTGTTTGCTTAAATGCCCTCTCGACTTAATTGCTGCAGTGAAGAGCTCGGCATGGACTGGTCACGGCCAAAAAGAGCTCGACAATGACCTGAAAATTGCAGCCGCTAGTCGGTAATTGCGGAATTCAACTCGGTCGTTCGAAATCAGAGTCTCTCTATTTCAAATTCACCATCGGGGAGGGAACATACTTCCTCAGAAACATGTACACCTTGTTGCACCGTTAAAGAGTGGATACCAAAGTCCTATAAAAACTATACGGCTTCTAATTCAAGCACTGCTTGTGTTCCGTCGGGTTTCATTAGATGCAGAGAATGTTGTCAAGGATGTACTCGCACAAGCACACAAAGAAAACTACCAACAAGAAGTAGCACATGTCCATGTAATATAAATTTCGTTTCCATTCATGGCTGACTTCCACTCGCTGGAGGAGATGCTCATGCCATCCAATAATTAGCAATTTGTAATACTTGGATGATAAGGAAACTTCAGTCTTCATACATATGCAAACAATCAGAACTATTCAAAATTTCAGCAGTTTGCCATAGAGGATGAAGTTGCGGTTATGAACCAAGTGATGGTGGTTACAAACCACCAGAAGATGCCGTTGCAGTTACCCAAACATGAAAACCTACATGAGGGTGACAATTATGAACCGGGTAATGGATGAAGTCACGGTGGTTACTCCTCTTCGGAAAAGAAAATCGTCATAATCAGCATTACTCTAACTTTGCAAATAGGTGTAATATAGTTTTTATGCTTCGAAAAACAGGATAACTCCACCGACTCCATCCAACTTCCTTTTAAATTATAGGACACATCCAAACGACCAAAATCTAAACAAAGGAACTAGATACGAAGAAGAAATCCAGCCAAAGACTTATCTGGATATATAGGAAAATCATTCACGGGACGAAATTCTACTGGATTGCATAATTTGAAAAATTCATCTTAAACCCGTGATAACGATAGTTTCTTATTATAGGGTACCAAATTGTTGTTGGTGAATTCTTGTCTATATACATTAAAAGGGTATTATTCGGATGCTTAAGTCAGTTTTATTGTAATAAAAATGAAATTATAAGGTTATATTTAAAAAAAGGAATAAAAAAAGAATCATTTTATTTTAGAGTTTTATTTTTAGATACATCTCTACCATTGGGTTTAAGTTACTGGCCAATTAATACATGTTTTAGGTTGGTTTATTAAAAAAGCCCAATTAACAAATAGGATGTAAAAAGTTAGATTAGTTGGAGCATAAAATTAATATGTGTAAAGGAAGTAGTAAATAATTAATTATTATAAGCAGCATGATAGTAATAAAACACAATATTGGTTATAAGTATATAACATGATGAGCGATTTGAGCAGGTACATGTATTAAACTAGCTAATAGTAAAATAGGTAACGTGTACCCATGAAACATATTTTATCAATAATTTTGCAAGATATATGGCATTTTGAAGTGGGGGATTTACGTGGACAGTTTTCAGGAGTCCTCTATCTAACTTAAGTGTACTTAGTCAAAGAGGGGAAGGATTTAAAAAAAAAAAATTTATTGTTTTTCCTCTCAAAGTTCCTCCTCAATTCTCTGCCTCTCAATTCCTCAAATTTCAAGGAATTCAAGCATGTAGAACTTAAAAAAAAAAAAAAACACCAAGCAGTTGGATCAAAGAAGAATTTATGGGAAGATTGAAAAGATTTTCAAGAAAATAAGAGAAATTTGGGGGAAGTCAATGCGTTAGTGTGGTTCGTGGTGATAAGGTGGTGCTACTGTGAAGTGGCTTAACTAGGGTGCATGGTGGAGGCGACCGTCGGAACAATGAACGTTGGTGAGGCTCTTTTTCCATCAAATTTTTCGATTTCCGTTAAAAATAGTAAATCTTATTCAAAAATTATTTTCCTTTTTATTTTTTTATATTTTAATATGGTAAATTTGCATGTGTTCAATTCGAAGTGGATGTGGTGGGTTCTTAAGAAATGGGGCTGTTTTGGAACCAAATTAAACCTAAAGTTCAAAAGTTTTGATAAGGTAGTAAATTTGTATGTTAATAATTTGGGATTTAACACATATTTAGTATTTATTACAAATTCATTTCCTTAATTCAAGCATATTTCAAGGAATTCCAGTCTAAATCTAATTATTGGATTTTCTTGAATCTGGTTGAATTTAATGAATAATTTGTAATTTTAAACTTCTGCTGACATGTTGGAAATGTTGTTGATTTTATTTAGAACTTGCAATTTCAGACGCCACCAACAATCGAACATGATATGTTACAATTTAAGTGGGTTTGTGTATATAAAAAATCGATACGAGATACAAATTGGTCAAACTAGTCTAAACTTATTTAAATTTTATGTCCAAGTTTAGGTCAAACTCCTAAACCTAGATGCGAGACACATTATATATTATTCCACATTTTCATTTTCTTGGACAAATAATTTCTTTTTAAGTTAGAAATCTTGATTAAAGGAGCTACTTTTGGCAATATATTCTTCTTTATGCATCCTAGTTTAAATGGGGAAAAAAAAAGGTTATGAAGTCATGTATAAATTCTTTAACTATCTCACTTAAAAATCTAATAATCAATGTGATAAATTTAGAAATCAATATACGTAGCAATACTAATATATATTTATGCCATATTTTCACTTGATTTAACAATGTTATATAACTTAAATTTGGTGATGTTATATATTCTTTTTGTTTCATCGTAGTTCAAATGAGCAAAATGTTATGTAATCGCGCATGGATTATTTGATTGTTTCATTTGAAAACTCGATGAATAATGTGATAAATTTAGAAATCAATATTGGTAAAGATACCAATATCTATTTAATCTATAGTTCTATTTAATTTAGTGATGTTATATAAGTTAAAAATTTCAATTTCCTACATTTATAATACATTTAAGACTTTTGTAATTTTATATGAAGTATGAAGATACTATGTCATTTGTCTTTATAAAACTTAAATATTGTTATCGATTTTTTCCCTTTGTATTTGTAAATATTATATATATTTATTTATAAATAGCTCCAATCTAGATACAAGACATGTTTATTAAATGGATTGTATTGGATTATAATTTTATTTTTTAATAAGATTAATAAATGAGTTGTATTACGAGTTAAGATTTTCTATACATGAACCCGAAATGAGACACAATATGGTAACATGAATTTCCAACCCTAACTTTACTAATAGAAGCTGTTTTAAGTCTAAACAATGGTGGTTTTGGCATTAATATGTAGTTTTGATAGTTTAATAATTAGTTAGAGTCTAATTGTTAACAATCTTAGAATGTAAACAAGGTCTTATAAATTAATGTTGATAATATATATAAATAGATCAATTTAAAAGATATATGAAATGTTATTTTGAAGGATAACTAAGTTCCCTTAAAGGATCATTATAAGTATATGGTCTTTAGCATTATTTAAGAGTGTAATGAAGATTTTAGCAACTCCACTATTGATCGAACTTGATGTTATCTTATATTGAAATAGTATTTGATCATACATGGTGCATAACAAAATGCCAAATTTAGGTGGAAAGAAGTAATTTATAAATAGTTATAAGCAAATATAATAAAGTTAGAAGGTAAATTTCACAAAATTTATTGTGTATATTATATCTATACTAATTAATTCAAGTGCGATTTGATAGTTAGCATAAGTGGTTCAACTTTCAAGAACATTCACGTATTTGTTTGTAAGATCTTATGTATCCAATTGATACTTTTCTATGCTTGCTTTGGTTATCACACATGTGTCATGGTAAAAAATGTACAGTATAGACCATGAGCTTGTTGTTTGTTTAGTTTTATGATGTGTTGTGATTGAGGATTGAATATAATGTTTAGCTTTGAACTTGAATGTGAAGTGAAGATAAAACCTTACCTTACAATTGCTATCATATAGTCAGTCTACACTAGGCGAACTTGACTCAATCATTTTGAAACATTCAATTCGATACCTGTCCGATATTAACCTAAGGTGTAATCACTTGAAATAATTGTTAAAAACGAGTTTGTAGTTAAATCTTTTAAAAAGAATTGAGTTTTATATGAGATATGGGGTATAATACTTTAAAACTAACGAGTATTTACAAAATTGTTTTTATTAGATAACATGTCCAAAAACAATTGGTAAAACTCCACAAGTTTAAGGAACTTAGTATACATATTTGTAGCTAAAAACTATAAGGTCACCTAAGGGGCTAAAGGTGACCTTCGTAGTTTTTCTAAAAGTTAGTAAAATCAACAAACAAAATAAGAGTTTGATTAATTCTTCTTGATCTTCACTTCTTGATCTTGTCCTCTAGTCTTTTGAAATTGTGTAATGTGCTTATAAATCTACTTTGATCCTGCAAAACAAACTATAAGCGAGTGAGTGACAACTTGCTTAGCAAGTGAAATAGATACAAAAGTATGCGCTCAGTACATAACAACTAGGGTTTTCAATTAAATTAGTTAAATGCAATGCATATACAAAAATGGCATTCGTACGACGTTATCAGGTCTGTCATGAGATTAGAAAAATTTCACCTGTTTCAATCCAAGTTGAAAGTTTGACGTCTTACACATGATTTGAAACCAAATTAGGGATTATACATTAAAGAACACCCTTCACCTTAGACTACCTTCCAACCATGATCCCTAACCTTATTGTAACCTCCTTCTTTATCATTTAGTTCAACTAAAGATGAGAAGATGATTATTTCAACTATCCTCATTGAAGGGTTTGTATTTGGCTTGAGAATCCTAATTGTTCCCCTAGTAGCTTGCGATGCATGTCAGGTTAGAGATTAGGCTGAGTTAAAGCTAAATCGTTTTTGAAGTGGTCAACTAATTTCAAACAGCTTAATCAAGTAGTATCACAAAACAAAAAATACATAAAGTTCAACTCATACAATAGTAGAACAATATTTAAGCATAAGTGCTACACTTGTAGAATCAATTAAATTACAGCCACAAACAAAACATAATAAGGCTTCTAACAATTCCAAAATAGTACTTTGCAATACGGTGAAGTATTGATTCCACTTACTTAGACACATGATATTGGTCAATCTTAAGTGTTGGTCTCGTTTGCTTCGATCCATCTCTAAATATTTAATATAATTACTTTAGTTTTACTAAATATAAAGTAGAAGAGTTCATTTTAATATTTTAAGTATCGTGGTGACTTAACTTAAGTAAGTCTAGTAAGCTTTATATTAAGTATTAGCTTACTATTAAAGTCTTTGAATAAGGTTTTGAAAGTTTTTGTGATATTAAGTTTTGGTCTAATAACCTTCCGACAAAGTCTTTGACATAAGTTACCTTATACTAGGGATTCTCTAACTAAGTTTTTATTGTTATTTTAGCTAACCTTCTTATACTAACCAACCCTTTAAATAGGCCTTTGAAGTTGTTTCAACTAGGCTTCCTTCACCAACCAATCCTCTAAATAAGTCTCTAACGTTGTTATTATTCAACTTCTCTCACTAGCTAATCCTCTAAATAAGTTTCTAACTGTTGATACCTAATTCTTACCTAACCCAAGGCTTAGCATACGAGGAGACCCACTGAGAAACATACGGGTGAACAGCGTTTTCGTCCTCTGTACTATGACCTACTCTGTGAGCCTTACAATGTCTCACCTGAGCAAGTTAACTTGACCATTGAGCCCGTACATGTTGACAATTAGGCATTAACTTAGGTCTTAGCTCATCCTCAATTAAGCACTTACCAAACACCTTGATGTCGTAACTCCTCCTTTGTCTTTAGTGCTAGCTTCCTACTATAGTCATCTTACATCTATGGTATGGTTGGTACACTCGATAGCCATTGCGGATGTAAAACCTTTATCCTACAAATTTGGTTGCTAGGTTGATCATGGTCAACTGCCTTTAAAGCCACCCAGTCTCCACCGTTGTACACGTTGTCTAATGGTGACTATTATGAGTAAACTCACAAACTACCATGTATCTAAGTAATCCCCATAAAAGGTATTAGACACCATGAGATAGGGGGACTTCTCCACACTTTCGAATCATTTTCCATACATAATCTTAACACTTAGCATCCTATACACATACTAGATGAGCACTACCCTTTAGGTCCTTAGTGCTTGTCCCCTCCTTCCTTTAGTCCTCCTTGCTAACTTGAGCATCGAAGGGCCCCTATGCCTACACCCATAAGGGGCTTTTTTGTAGGAATCAAGGAGCAAGAGGCAAGATCTAGTCCCATTCCATCTAAGCTATACTTGAGCTTACTCATTCTTAGTTAATTCAACCACAGTTAATACCAACATTATTTCAATTAGGCTTTTTTCACCAAGCAACTTGCTAGACAAGCCTTTAGCCTTAAGATCAGGTGCTTCTTTTCCAGATCAACCCTTTGACAAGCTCTTTGATGAACCTTCTAACAAAGCCTAATCACACAAAATCATATACTTCCATTCTTTATTTATAATCCAAAACTCATTACAAAATCTCAAGTCAACCCCTCATCAATCCTATTGCACAATACCTTAGTCTTTTTTCTCACATACACTTCATGCTTAATAATTATACTCCAAAATAAACTTTTATAACATACCTCACCACTTCAGTTATATTATTTTACTCTAGGTCCTTAAGCTTAATAAAATTACACTGCAAATCTATTACAAAATGAGTTAGAATTGATTTCCTAAAAAATAATTAAACTATACTTTGAAACATAGCACTTTTCATGATTAAATGGCTGAAAAATTTGTAAAAACTATAGAAAATATTTTTGTATGAAATCTATTCATAAATCTTTTATATAATATAATGATATCTAAAAAACAAATTGAAGTCAAAGTTGCAATAGTAAGGTTATTTAAAACAACTTTGAAATCGATATGATTTAAGCGATTTCTTAAGGACGTTGTATAAACATATAAAACTTTTACAAGCTAATATTTTTCCCAAATTGTACATGCAAAAATATCCTAAAATAAATTTTATAGATTTTTTGGAGTTAATTTAGTATTTTTTAGAAAATTGGAGAAAATTGGGTAAAATTTTAAACTCATTAGAAGTTGGTTATTTGGCTGCTACTACCCACCACCACCATATCGATAGCCTTAGGTGCTACTTCCCTTATCATCCATTGGTAGTGGTTTGCATCTAGATTGCTTGTGTGGCTCTAGTCTATGTTTTTGCTTGATTTATACTTATTTCCTTTTTATTTTTCCTATAATTTTCTCCTAAGCTTTCCCCTTCTTTTCTAAATATTCCTAGAATCCTAACATTCCAAAGAACCTTGGCAAAGTTAAATTATACCTATTTCATAGGTAAATATTATAGTGCTTAGTGTAATTTAGTACTTTAATGTTAGTATTTATTCTAATACTTTATTACATTAATTATATTTTTTTTATAGGAAAAATGTGAGAAGTTGGAAAATATATACATGTTTATGAAATGTAAGGGAAGTTCTAAGGAAGAGGAGAGAAAATTGGGCTAAAAGCTTCACGGGAAAGCACTATAGCCATGTTCCAACATATACAACTCGTTGTCATTTTATAAATCCAAGATGTGTATCACTTATTAATAGAATGAGCTTTTGAAGTGAAGAAATTCTATTGAGAATTGAAGCATAAAATGATCCTGGCCATGGTCCTAGGCATGGTCATTTCATAAATTGTAAATTTTTTATTTTTGGAAGGATTTAAAGTCTAAGATCTCATGTTTCCATATATCTTTTGTTTGGAGTCAGATTTGGAGGGGAGAAATATTAAAGAGATGCAAAATATATTATTGAGATATTTTAGAGATACATTTCAAGATCCTTTTTTGTACTATAAGTAGCCTTATAAGCCTTGTAAGTAAAAATAGAAGAGGAAAGGAGGACAAACAACCAATAAACAATTTATAGAATAGACTCCTCCATTTCCTTTTCTTTGTTTCTTTATTTTTCTCAATGTTTTATTTAGTTTTAGTATTCAATTATTGTAAATTCTAGTTTTTATGTAATTAATTTTCTTTTATTACCAATCTATGATTTCTTGTTATTGTGATCTTATTGCATTGCTTTGAATTGCCTTTAATTCGATATTGATTAAGTTATTGTTTCAATCAATTATAGAATTTAGGATATCTTTTAAGAGATAGAGTAATGCAATTACAACTAATTGAATAGGCTAAGCAATTGGGTATTCGATTTCTCCAAATTATGGCAACCTAATAGAGGGATTCAAGAACCTAATAAGATCTGAAGATACTTTATTATAGAAACGATTCAAATAGAGTATCCTTAGGGTTAGAAATTAATTAAGAGAAGCAAGTCTAGTTAATTCACACTAGGAATCTCTAAGGTCTAATGAGTAAGAGTGAGATCAATAATTTGCATAGTTATTCTAGGGGGATCAATAATTAAATATTAAGTTCATGTACTTATAGTTAATTTTATCTTATATTTTACTTCGTTATTTGTTCTTTTTTTATTTTAATTAGAATAGTTTAGCTCAGTTATCTTTAATTAATTGAATTTTCTTCTTATGTTATTTTGTTAATTGTTCTTTATTTTATTTTAATAGTTGTCTTTAATTAATTGAATTTGTTTGTTAAGGTTAGATATTAAGAGAGGGGTAAGTACTAGTATTCACAATTATAAGTAGTCCTGAAGAGATTAACATTTGGACTTACATTGCTACATTATAAAACTAATAATTGTACATGCCTCCCATCAAACTTATAGAGAGCTCTTGATGATGTTTCCTTACTTAACTTAGTGATGTGTCGAATATATCATGGTATCCTAAAATGTTCAAGGGTAAGGTAAGCTAATATATACATTTTAAATTCTTTCCATCCTATAGTTTTAAAGGTTAATATGTCTCTTAAGTGAAGGTGATAAGAATCAAGCCATTAGATCCTTGACCTAAGTTCAAGCTAGAAGTCTTGAGAGCATGGAGAGATGCATCCTCTCATCTCAACCTATGCCTAAAGAATCCAAGCTGCCTTTAACTAACAACCTACTACAATTACCAAGCCAAACACCATCCTATTTATTAGTGATCAAAAGCTAATTTGAAAGCTATCCTATTGATAGCCTATCCAACTTACTCATCAATTTGGCCACACCTGTTTCGAGCACCTAAGGCTAAATTCGAGTTGATGTAACCCTAAAATAGTTGCAAATCAGATCGACACTCACTGGATTCAACCATACTCTTTTGTTAGCTTCTTCAAGAACCTCTCTAGTGACTGTTTGCCATGTGTCCCAATCCTTTGCATGAAAGAATATGTCAACAAAGCTTCTATTTCTATAATGTCTGTTATACTCTTATCTATTTCTTATATCTTACTTATCTTGGATAGTACCTTTTAAGTCTTTTCCATATCTAGTGTGTTGCCCTAGAATTTTGGGCATAAACACCCTCTTATATGTAGCCACAAGCATTATCTTCCATTGTTTTCAAATATACAAAATTTCTATTTATGCTAAGGTTTCAATAGCTTACTCTTTTACTCTTATCCTATTCCTTGAGTAAGGTTAGGTGGTGAGTAACCTTATTAAGCTACTCATTCATCATATTGTGCTAGTTCGTAAGATCATAAAGCTTCCTTAGTGTATTATATCTTCGATTCATGGTTCGCTTACTTCGTGCTTTTGTCATTCTATATTTCAAGCTTTTTGTAAGTTCAAACCCATCTTCAATAACGTTGCCCTTGTCTGCTTTTGGTACAGTGTATTATTTTGGTATTAGAGTGGAGGTTCATATTGGGTTAGTTACTATTGTGTTGTTATTACTAGATTGTATTGGACTACTATTGTGGTTATGTATGAAAGTAAGTGTTGTTGCTTATGTGATTACATGAGAACTAGCTATAATGTTTTAGTAAGTAGTAGAAGTAATATTACTTCTCTTTTGTAGTGGTTGTTCTGTGGTACTCTATTTCACTCTGTTTTGAGCCTCGAGAAATAGAGTAAGCACTAACTTGGTATTTTTGTTATTCATCAAAGTAGCTATCATACTAGTATTGTATAGTATAATATACTTGGACCTTGGTATTCATGTGAAGAAGTTGTGTGTGTATATGTGGGATTAATTGATTGAAGATAGTGTATACTATTTTTAGAAATAGTAGGAATTCAAGTACTATGTGTTTTGTTGTAGGAATAAGACTAAGTTGAGAAAAGATGACTGATTTGAGTCTAAATGCAAGAATTGGATATGTTAATAGTAGTGCTGTCTACCATGGTCAACAAACCCAAAAGGCTCTTAAAAGTTCCAATGAATAGTCCAATGAAGTGATTAACTTAATTGCTGAGCTGACTCGAGTTGTTCATGCGTTGGCCTTTCGACCTATTGAGGTCATTTACAATACTCCCTAAGTTGCTCCCAAAGTTAGTGACAATGTTGTGATTCTTAGTCTGCTCGAAGACAATTCCTAGCTTAATAAGATTGAGGTGGAACAATGGGAGGACAAGTTTGGAGGAGAATAGACTTAGGTGAAGCCAACAAAGAGAATGGAGAAGATAACTATGTAATAGAAGAGAGAGCTCGTATACCTTGAGCTACTAATCATGTGAAGCTTCAAATCCCAAGCTTCAATGGTTTTAGGAATGGTGATGAATGCTTAGACTAGGAAGAGAAGGTTGAGTAAGTCTTTGATTATTATCAGTATGAGGACTATGATAAGGTCAAAACTATTGCAATCAAGTTTTCAAGATATGTTGCGATGTAGTGGAGAAATTTTTAAGCCATGTGAATTTGAAATGGATATAGAGAGGTTAGTACTTAGCTCGAGATGAAAAGGGTTCTAAGAGCTAGATTTGTGTTGGATACCTTTCAATAGGATGCTTTTGTTTAGCTCCAAAACTAAAGCGAAGGAACTGTACTATTGATGAGTACGCATGAGAATTTCAAATGCTTATAATCTGATGTGAGGTTAGTGAACCTTTAGCTCGAACAATATCTAGATTCTTAATTGTATTGAGGTCAGAGATTTGAGATGTAGTAGAGTTGTAATAGTTTGTTACTCTAAATGAGTCTCTAAGAATTGCTTAATACATGGAAAGACAGAGGAGGAATGGGTCGTTCTGACCTCCAATGAGCCAACTTGTCCAGTCTAATCAACTTACTCAAGGAAGTCACTAAGCTCAATACAGTATTGAGCCGAGTAGACAAACAGACATTATGATAGAGTAGAAGAGCTGACCCATTGGCACTAAGGCACTAAAGAAGACATTTGAGATGAGATAAGGATTGGGGGAAAAGACTAGCCAAATCAAGTGCTTTAAGTGTCAAGGATTCGAGCATATGATTGCCTAATGTTCGAATAGATGAACCATGGTTATTTAGGGAAATGTTCTAAAAGTTGAGGTGGATAGTACAGATAAGGAACTTGAAGAAAGAGAAGAATCGAAGAGAAAAATTGAGAGTAATGAGGAACTTATCAAGGAGGAAGTATTTACTGAATATTTAGACAAGCTGACCTTAGTTGTTAAATGAACAATGAACTTAAACCATCTATTGAGAAGGAACAATGGGAAAACCTATTCCATATCACAAGCAAAGTAAATGAGAAGTGTGTACACTCATTGTGGATAGTGAGAGTTGCACCAATGTTGTATCTATTGACCTAGCTTGAAAACTTATGTTGCCGACCTTATTACACTTAAGACCATATAAACTTTATTGGTTAAATGAAAAAAGGAGCATTACATATCACTCAACAAGTTTTGCTATTGATCTTGATTAGGAGCTATTCAAATGAAATTCTTGGTGATGTGTTACCCATATGTACATCTCACGTGTTATTAGGCTAACTTTGGCTATTTGATCACAAAGTCATACATGATGGGTTTAAGAACACATGCGTTTGAGAAAGATGGGAGGAAGATCACATTAAACCTCATGACCCCTAATCAAGTAAGCAAATTAAAGGCCAAGCTAGCTCGATGATTCAAGAAGGCTATGGTATACAATTGTTCTTAGCTTCAAGAAGCTATTAGATTTGATGAGCTAACCTTTTTGTTAATAAGAAAATTGTTGGAATTAAAGAAGAAAGTCATGCAACCAAATGAGGCCCGATAGTTGTATGATAACTATGGTAGCTTATTTCCTGAATAGCTGCCTGAATGATAGGAATCAACTCCCCGAATTCACCATAAGCAATTGAGACAAAGGATTCTAAGGACTCACATGAATAATACTAGCTTAAAGCCTCATTCGAGATAAGGATTCATACTCTGACCTCCATATTTCACTCTACTGTCAACCCAAGTACCAAGCTTTCACGTATGCTAACATGGTTCTTGAAGCTATTGAGCAAACGTACCAACCTGTTAAGCATACATGTCGACTTGCGTAGCCATATCAATTATTGAGCTCTTTCTAAGACTTAGGTAGCGTCCGAGTAGACTAACATCAAACTTCATTCTAAGTTGAACTGTAAGATACTTGACTTGAAGGCGATCTAAAAATTCTTTATTGATTGAGCTTCAACTTGAACCAGATGAGGTTGACTCTGACCATAGACTCTTTTTCTTCACCTTTGAGCAAATTGTATCATACTTCAAACTGCCAACCACTTTGCGATAGGTGTCTTCAACACAACATTCCAAAAGGATTCTTTACTTTTCCAATATAGAATATTCCTCATCTCTTGTACCCTTTTTAGTATCATTCATGTATTCCAATTGTAAATTATGCTTTTTTTCTTTTCTATGTACGCTTATTACCCTAATGGGGTAATATATAAACCCCATTTATTTGTATGCAGACATCAACTATCACATTATCAGATAATTATAAGTTTCCTTTTATAAGCAATGCTAGTGTTCTCATTTATCCTTTTAACTTATCTATTCCCTTTAATAAGGAGTAGTGGTGAGTGACCCTATAGTTTGGATTGGTGAGTCATATCTGGAAGATTGTAGACTGAGTAGGATTGATTGGTGTATCATATCCAATTGGTAGCTACTCGGATTTTGCTAAACCTCCTTTTGTTTTGTTTTAGTTCCTTTTCATTAAGGTGTTTCTTCATGTGTTTTACCCTAGAGATACATCAGCTTTGCCTCCATTAGAGCATGGTTCCGAGAGGGAGTGTATGAAGTTGTAGTGAAGTTTTGGTTTGTGTTTGCTATTAATAGTTGCTATGTTCCTTCAGTAGTTATTTCAGTGTGATCTTGTGAAGTAAGTTTGGAGTTGTGAGTTATGGAGTAGAGGTTTGTGTATTGGTAATGTAGTCCCTATTATTACTCTGTTATACTTTTTTTTTAACTTAAAAATAGAGCAACTACATTTCTATTGTGTTTGAGTGAGTTTTTGTTTTTGTAACTGTTAAGAGTGTGCTACTCGAGTTTTGGTAGTAAATAGAAGTGTTTATCATGTATTATGTTGTCAATTTATTGGAAACGTATCATACCATGTTGGATTCGAGTGTTTAAGGTGTCATTGGTGACTTGAATAGTAGTGCTCAAGCCGGTTGTGGTCATAATGGTAGTAATACTTCTGAGTCAGTTGATGATAAGCTTAATAAACTTAGTAATCTTATTGAGAGTTTGGCTATTGCGATATAAGTTAATAGACAACAAACCCAGAGTGTGTCACATCATAACCTACCAAGAGTGCTCTAAAAGGATACTATGGCCGAGGTGACTAAGCTAATTGCGTAGTTTAACCCCATTAAGCTGGAGGAGTAGCAAACTGAGTTGATAGATGAATGTTGGAGTTGGAGGAGATAGAAGAGGATGATGAGGAAGTAGATATAGAGATTGATATAGAGGAAGAAGAAGAAGTTTGGTACTATCAAGCGTGAGAGCGAGGACATTGAGCTCCTTGAGGACTAGATAATGTTAAGGTCCAAATCCCAACCTTTAGTAGGAGTGTAAATACAAATGAATATTTGGAATGGGAAGAGACGGTGGAGAAAGTATTGAACTTTTATGGGTATACTAATGTTGTTAAAGTGTCTTGCTGCACTTAAATTTCCTAGGCATGCTATTATGTGGTTGAAGAATCTGAATGCTACTAAAGTAAGAGATGGAAGACAAAGTGTAAGAACAAGGGATGAGATGAAGAGATTATTGAAGAGTAGATTTATGCTCAAGACCTACCTATAGAACACATTTAAAATATTGTAGGAACTTTTCCAAGGAAGCCGATCTATTGATGACTATGTACAAGAATTCTAGATGTTGATGATCTAAGCTAACATGGATTAACTAGAGGCTTGCATGATGTTGAGGTTCATTTCTAGACTCAAATATAAGATTTGCAATATTGTAGAAGTACAAAGATTTTATACTTTGAAAGAGGCAATTAAGGTAGCATAGAAGGTTGAAAAATAGAGAAAAAATGCTTTGAGTTGACTTAGGTCAACATTTTCACTAGCCCTATTTTACGTTGACCTATTCATGCTAAGTTAAGGAAACTCTCCTAAATCGAAGAAATATATGACCAATCTAAGAAATATATGACCAATCTAATGAAAGTCGAGTAGGCTAGTCGAGTTGAACAAAGGGTAGGCCAACCCTAAGCACATATGAGAAGGGATAAACCTTTAGATGGAAGACCAGTGATGTGAAGTGCTGATAGGAATCAACTCCTTGGACTGATCACATATAGCTAAGCTAGAGGACTCTAGGGAGTCACCTAAAGAATGCTATCTAGAAGCCCTATCCAAGACAGGAATTCCTACCTTGACCTTTATGTTTCCCATTATTGCTGACCTGACTATCGAGTTATCAAGTGTACCAGACTTGTCAAACAGTTTTGCCATTATACAATATCTATACAGATAGCTTCTAAGGACTATCTAAGCTGAGCTCTCGAGCTGTCCACCAACATCTAACCCTAACCTAAGTTGAGTACTCTCTAGCAAATGTCTAATTGAGCTCTACCTTATCCAAATCAAGTTGGCCCCTAACTTCAAACTCCTTTTCTTCATTTCATTTGATTTGTACTTTAATTCGGAATAACTAGTTACCATGCGACACACGTCTTCTGGCATAACATCTTAGAAGGATTCTTTACTTTTCCTTATTAAATATTCTTTGTCTCTTTTACCCTTTTTAGTATATTTTATATATCCTATTTATAGAAAACCTTTTTGTTTTTTCATACATGTAAAGTAACCCTAGTGGGATAAGTATATAAACTCCCACTTAATGTATGTAGACAACAACTTTATTATTACAATTTATATAAGTTTCCCTTTGAGCAAACTTAGTATTCTCATTACCCTTAAACTCCTATCTATTCCATTTAACAAGGAGCAGTAGCGAGTGACCATTTAGTTTAGATCAGTGAGTCATATCCCATCAATTGTAAGCTAAGTAGGATCAATTAGTGTATCATATCTAGTTGGCAGCTACCTGGACTTTGCTAGCTTTTCTTTATTTTGTTTTGTTGTCTCATTGTTGTGGTGTTTCTTTGTATGTCTGACCTTAGATACGTATTAACTTTATTGGTATCAAAGCACGGTTTTGAGAGGGAGTGTATGGAGTTGCAATGAAGTTTTGGTTCACTTATTGTTAGTGGCTATTGTGTCTCTTCCATAGCTGCTGCAGTATGTTTATATGGAGTAATTCGAAGTTGTGATCTCTATAGTATAGGTTTGTGTATTGGTAAGTATAGTTCTTTGCTACCCTATTCTTACTCTATTTTTCACTACAGAAATAGAGCAAGTTTTTTTCTTTCTTATTTAAGTGATTATTGGGTGTTAAAGTTGGTAGTGTGTTAGTTGAAGTTTTGCATAGTAAGGTAGCATTGTTTTCCTATGTATTATGTTGTTAACCTATTCAAAAAATATTATATCATGTCAGAATCAAGTGTTTAAGGTATTATTGGAGACTAGAGTAGTAGTTCTCAGCCTGGTCATAGTAAAAATGGTAGTAACACTCTTAGGTCAGTTGTTGGCAAACTTAACAGACTCACTAATCTTGTTAAGAGTCTGGTTACCGCGATGTAAGTAAATAGGCAACAACCCCAAGGTATGCCACAGTGCAACTTACCAAAAAATGTTCTAAATAGAGGCTATGGCCAAGGTAGCCAAGCAAATTACCTTGTTAGACCCTAACGAACTAGAAGAGTTGCAGACCGAGCTACTAGAGGAAGGCTAGAGTTGGAAGAGATAGAAGTGGATGATGAGGAAGTAGATGTGGAAACTAATGAAGGGGAAGAAGTAGAGGTTGAGTACTATCAAGCACAAGAGTGAGGATGCCAAGCTCCTTAAGGACTTAACAATGTTAAGGTCTAAATTCTACCTTTTAGTAGAAGTAGAGATGCAAATGAATACTTGGAGTAGGAAGAGAAGGTTAAGAAGGTGTTTGATTGTTATGGATATGTAGATATTGTTTAAGTTCGACTTGATATACTAAAGGTTACTAGGTATGCCATTATGTAGTGGAAAAATTTGAATGATGCCAAAGCAAGGGATGGGAGATGAGATATGAGAACCTGATATGAGATGAAGAGGATATTGAGGGGTAGATTTATGCTTAAGACCTACTTACAGGATACATTTGCAATGTTGCAAGAACTTCCCCGAGGAGGCTAATCTATTGATGACTATATAAGAGAGTTCTAGATGCTTATGATATGAGTTGACGTGAAAAAACCAAAGGCTCACACAATATTGAGGTTCATTTCTAGACTTAAATATGAGAATCACAACATTATGGAAGTGTAGAGGTTTTATACATTGGAAGAGGCAATTATGATAGCATAGAGGTTCGAAAAACAAAGAAAAAGTGCTTTAAATCGACTTAGGCCAACATTCTCTTAAGCCCTTATTCCGTAACAAGTTGTTTAAACCAAGCCGAGGAGAGGAATGATAGACCTAACAATAGCCAAGTAGGTTAGCAGGGCTAAGCAGGCCAGTCGAGCTGAATTGAGGCCAGATCGACTATGAAGACATGTGAAAGAGGGCAAACATCTAGATAGAAGATAAGCGAGATGAAGTGCTTTAAATGTTTAGGCTTTGGACATATAGCTGTTGATTGTTCAAACCAATGTATCATGGTGCTTCGAGGAGATATAATGGATAGCATTGATGAGAGCGAATTCGAGGAAGAGAAGGATGTTGGAAAAGCTGAAGTTGAGGAGGAAGAGAAGACCTGTGTCTATGTCAACTAAGGAGAAGTGATGACTTTAGTACTTAGACGAGTACTAAGTTTCCTACCGAGCTCTAAAGAAGACTAGAGGGAAAATTTATTCCATACAAAGTGTACCATCAAAGTACAGTTGTACACCATCATAGTAAATGGAGGAAGTTGTACTAATGTAGTTGAATAGTCCTTTGTACAGAAGTTAGGTCTTCTGATGTCAAAGCATCTCCGACCTTACAAGCTATAGTGACTTCATGATAAAGGTGCTTTATATGTGGTTGAATAGGTAACTATGCCATTTAGTGTTGGGAATGTGTACGGAGATGAGTAGTGTACGATGTTGTCCCATAGGGGCTTCACATCTATTACTTGGATGTCCTTGGTTGTTCGACTGACGTGTTACTCACTATGGATACAAAAACACCTATGCCTTTGTTAAGGATGGGAAGAAGATTGTATTGCAACCCATGACTGCAGCCTAAGTAAATGAGACTCATAATTAGTTCACCCTAGCAAGTAAGAAGAAGGCCGTAGTTGTGAGTTGAAGTGAACTCCGAGCAACTAAGAAGCCCAAAGATCCTATGTTTCTATTGATTAAAAGATTGCTAGAGATAAGAGATTTGAATGATGTCATAGGTGAAATCTAAAGGCTGATAAATGAGTTTTCCAATCTATTACTTGAGGAATTGCCTAAAGGACTACCCCCAGTCTAAGCATAGATTATTGTATTGATCTATAGCTAAGTGTAACATTGTTGAGCTGATCTACCTATAGAATGAACCTTGAGTAGGTTGCTAAGCTAAAATGATAGGTAGATGAGCTCATAGAGCAAAGATATGTGAGGGAGAGCATGAGACTACTTCGGATTTGAGGGCAAATCTTTCTAACCCTTAGGTAGATAATAGGAATCAACTCTTCGAACCGATCACATGTAGCCTAATTAGAGGGCTCTAAGGACTTACTCGAAGAATACTAGCTTGAAGCCCCATCTAGAAAAAGGATTCCTACTTCGACCTCCTTGTTTCACTCTATTGTTGACTTGAGTATCGAGCTCTTATGTATGCTAGCATGGTTCCTAAAGCTATTGAGTACAAGTACAAACCTACTGAGTACACAGGTTGACCTGCTATGTAGCCATATCAATTGCTAAGCTCTTTCCAAGACCTAGGTAACATTCAAGTAGACTAACCTCAAAACTTTAGTCTAAACCAAATTGTGAGATACCTAACTTGAATGGGATCTAAACATTCTTGATTGATCGAGCTCTGTCCTAAACCAGATCAGGTTAGCTTTGACTGCAGATTCTTTTTCTTCACCTTTGTCTGAATTGTATCATATTCCAGACTGCCAACCACTATGCGATACGTATCTTCTGGCATAACATTTCAAAAGGATTCTTTACTTTTTCCATACAGAATATTCTTTGTCTCTTTCACCTTTTTCTGTATCATTCATGTATTCCAATTGTAAATTACCCTTTTTGTCTTTTCCATGTACACTTGTAACCCTTGTGGGGCTAGTGTATAAACCCCATTTATTTATAGTTAGACATCATTTATCACATTATCAAATTATTATAAGTTTCCTTTTGTGAGCAACCTTAGTGTTCTCTTTTATTCTTTTAACTCTTATCTATTTCCTTTGATAAGGAGTAGTCGTGAGTGACCCTATAATTTGGACTGGTGAGTCATATATGGTAGATTGTAGGTCGAGTAAGATCGATTGTTGTGTCATATCTAGTTGGTAGTTGCTGGGATTTTGCTAAACCCCCTTTTATTTTCTTCTAGTTCCTTCCCGTTGTGGTGCTCCTCCATATGTTCAACCCCAGTGATGTATCACTAAAGCACTATTACCTTTTCAAGGGATTAAATATTGTATTGACTTAATACCTAATGTCGCCCTTCCTAACAAGCCTACTTATCTAATGAATCCTGAACAAGCACCCAAACAACATAGACAAGTCAATAAGTTATTAGAAAAGGGTTATGTGAAGGGGAGCCTCGGTCATTGTATTATATTAGCTCTACTTGTACCGAAAAGGGATGGTACCGGTGTATGTGTATGGATAGTAGAGTTGTTAATAAGATAACAATTGGGTATAGGTATCTAATCCTAAGGTTGGATGATATGCTTGATGAACTGAATGGTGCTAGAATTTTCAGCAAGATTGACTTAAAGTCTAGCTACCATAAAATTTAAATGAGACCAGGAGACGAATATAAGACTATGTTTAAAACATGACATGCTCTTTATGAGTGGTTAGTAATGCCCTTTGGCTTTCCAACTCCTCAAGTACTTTCATGAGATTAATGAATCATGTATTATGGGATTTGATCCAAAAATTTGTTATGGTTTACTTTGATGACATCCTCATATACAGTATAGGCCTACTAAGCCATACTGACCATCTCCAAGCTGCATTTAATGTGATATAAGCTAAGAAACTATTCAAAAATTTGAAGAAGTGTTGTTTTTGTTAGGAGGAAGTGGTCTTCTTATGATATGTAGCTGGTAGAGGAGGTCTTTGAGTCGATGATAAGAAGATTTGAACTATTGTTGATTAGCCGACCCTAACCACTTATGCCTAAATAAGGAGCTTCCATGGATTGGCTTCCTTTTACTTCCATGTTTGTTAAGGTTTTAGTACTGTTGTTACACCATTCACCAAGTTAATGAAAAAGAATATAGAGTTTAAATGTGGGGAGAAGAAGGATAGAAGTTTTGTCGAGGTAAAGAAGAGATTGACCTCTGTGCTTGTATTGGCTCTACTTGAATTCGAGAAGATATTTGAGCTCGAATGTGATGCATCAAGTGTTGGCATTAGAGTTATGTTGATGTAGGAAGGCCGACCTGCTGCCTGTCATAGTAAGAAGCTAAGAGGCCCATAATTGAACTATTTTGTATATGATAAGGAACTTTTGGCCTTAATTTGAGCTCTTCATGTATGGTAAGATTACCTTTTGCCAAGAAAGTTTGTTTTATACATTGATCACAAGTTCTTGAGATACCTATGAAGTTAAGCCAAGCGTTCAAAGAGATAGGCTTAATGGATAGAATTTCTAGAGGGATTTAATTTTGTAATCAAGTATAAGTAAGGTAAGACCAAAGTCATTGTTGATGCCTTATCAAGAAGGCATACTTTTCTTACTAAGCTATAAACCTAGTTGTTAGGGTTTGCAAACATCAAAAAATAATATCCTTGAGACCGTTACTTTGGCCCAATATATGGATAATGCAAAGAAGGGAAAACAATAAATAAGTATCATATGGAAGATGGCTACCTATTTTGGAGTGATAAGCTCTGTCTGCCGACTTATTCTATTAGAGAACTGTTGGTGAAGGAAGCTCATAATGAAGGACTCTCTAGACATTTTGGAGAGAGGAGGATCTATGAGCTGTTGAATGCTCAGTTCTTTTGGCCTAAGATGAGGCAAGATGTACACCATATAGTTGAGAGATGTGCAACTTGTAAGAAGACAAAAAGTTGAGTTAAGTAAGGGAAAGCAATGCCTCTACTTTTCTTGACCAGAACATGAGTTGATTTGAGCATGGAATTTGTTTTCGAATTACCTCAAATTGTATGAGGCAAAGATTTAGCAATGGTCTCCATGGACAAATTCAGCAAGATGGCATACTTTGTGCCTTGTAATAAAACTAATGATGCTTCGGCTATTGCTTTTCTAGTTTTTGTAGGAGATTGTCCACTTACATAGAGTGCCTAGAAGTGTAGTGTCAGATTGGGACCTAAAGTTTGTAAGTCATTTCTAGAGAACTCTAGCATCAAATGGATTTAAGTTACTTTTGAGCACTTCTTGCTACCCCTAAACTAATGGCTAGATGGAGGTTGTTAACCACACCTTGGGTTTACTACTTCGAGCTATAGTATGAAAGAACTTGATGGGCTAGAATGTTTGTTTGCTCATGATAGAATATGCTTATAATAAAAAAGTACATGATACGATTGAACATATACCCTTTGAGGTCTTCTATAGCTTCAATCTTGAGGTACCTCTTAATCATACCCTAACACCATGTTTGAGTAGAAGATCCTAAAGCTAGAACTAAAGCTCAATCCTTTCAGTAAATCTACAAGAAAGTTGCTTAATAGGTTGACCAAACTACCAGGAAGTTAAAGGAAAGAGGGAAAGGAAGAAAGACAAAGCAGTTTCATCTTAGTGATCTAGTGTGGTTGCACTTAAGAAAAGAAAGATTTTCGAACAAGAGGAAGAATAAGGAATTTGCTTGAGCTGAGGGACCATCAAGATACTCTAAAAAATCAATGACAATGCCTATCTGTTAGAATTGGCTAAAGACTTTGGAGTTTTTGATATGTTTAATATTGTTAACCTAGACCCCTACCAATCTAAAGAAGAGCTGAATAAAGACTAGTCAAATTTGATCCTAAATCCCAATCAACCTAGAGGGTATGATAAGAATCAAGCCACTAGACCTATAACTCAAGCTTTAAGTTTGAGCTCAAGGACTTAAGAGCATGGCAAGACATATCCTTTCATCTTGACCTATGCCTAAAGAATTTGAGCTACTTCTAGCTACCAACCTATAGCAATTTTGAGCCAAACCCTATCTTATTTATCAATGATTGAATGTTGATCTCAAGATTGTCCTACTAACAGCTTAGCCAACTTACACATCAATTTGGCTACACGTGCTCCAAGCTCCCAAGACCAAATTCGAGCTAATGTAACCTTAAAATACTTGTAGATTAGCTCAACACTTACTACATCCAACTGTACCCTTTTGTCAACTTCTTCAAGAACCTCTTCCACGACTATTTGCCATGCATCCCAATCCTTTTGAAAGAATATGCCAATGAAGCTTTTTATTTTTGCAATTTCTATTACACCTCTATTTTTTTTTTGTATTTTACTTATTATGGATAGTAAACTTTTAGTCTGTCCCATATTTAGTGTGTTATCGTAGAATTTCGGGTATAGATACCCTCTTATATGTAGTTGTAAGCATTTTCTTCCATTGTTATCGAATATATGAAATTTTTACTTGCGTTAAGCTTTAAGTAGCTTACTCTTTTACTCTTATCTTATTCCATGAGCAAGATTAGGTGGTGAGTGACCTCATTAAGCTACTCGTATGTCATATCAAGATAGTTTGTGAGTTCATGGAGGTTCCATGGTGTGTTATATCCTTAGAATCATTCTTAGTTTTCTTACTTCATACATTTTTCATTCTATATTTCAAGCTTTCTATAAGCTTGGACCTATCCCTAATAACATTGCCCTCATTTACCCTTGGTGTGCAATATCAGGAATGTACCTTTTTAAGCTCCCTACAAAATGGCTTTTGATATGTACTATAAATTGTTGGTCCTCGTCATATACTTAATATCTTTTAGTCATAATATAAGTTATGAAGGTACAATAGATCCATTGCTGTTATATAGATCATTTCCATATTGATAAGTCAGTGAAATTCTACATCATTCTTACTTAGCCCTTATTTTTTGTACCATTTAACCTAGGTTCTAACTTACATTCTTTAGATTCCTAATTTTTTGTACTTTTGGAACCAGGTTCTAAGTATTTCATGTTCATGTTTCTAAGCAAGACAAT
Organism: Lumnitzera racemosa; assembly: GCA_024138005.1. Taxonomy (NCBI): domain Eukaryota; kingdom Viridiplantae; phylum Streptophyta; class Magnoliopsida; order Myrtales; family Combretaceae; genus Lumnitzera; species Lumnitzera racemosa. The sequence goes on from JAMXBC010000006.1 coordinate 68,530,595, forward strand.
TTCAACCTATCCTTTCACCTTCGAGCTAGTTAGAATTTCACCATTAAAGCGCCTTCTCACTTGATTTTTACTTCCTTATGCATATCCCATCTCCTATCTTTACTTCACTTCACAATTCCTTAACTTCTAAACTTGTTTATCTATTATTTTGATAGGTTGCTACTTCATTGTAAATTCTTAATAATGATCTATTTACTTTTAGCTTCACTATTTTAGTTAAATCCTTTCTCAAGTCTCTATTGCTTGCTTAGTTAAGGGTTTTGGCCACTCCATATAACTAGCACATTGATTGTAACTCAAAATGCATGATTTTTACAACTTTAAAACTTACGTTTGTGCATAAATTCTTGCAAAGTTTAGTTAATTTTCCATGAAATTAGAGTTTATGCACTAAATGGACCAACTTATGTAAAATTGTCAAAAATGCATGAAAGAGTGTTATTTTTAAATGAATTTATGCATTTTATATCATATGTGTTGGTTCACGAGGGTTACCATGGTTTTAGTAGCCCCTCCAATTCGACCAAGGAGGTCAATATGAAGGGCATTGTGAAACTTGGCCTACCGATTGATTGTTATCCTTGTTATCAACCAATTAGTATGCCTTGAAGCATTGAGGATGAGGCGAACTATTGACCGGCCAATTGCTGGAGAGATTGGCATCACAAATAGAATGTGTAGCTATGGATTCAACCATATCAATTGATTGGTAGAAGAAATTAGGGTTAGGGTTTTTCAACTAAAACCCTAATCCTCTTAAACACTACGTTTCATTAAAAATGGAGACAACATGGAGTTGTTACATGTCTATCAATCGATCGATAGCCCAATTCTATGAATACTGGCATTTGCTGCTAGAAATGCGAGTCACAATTAGGTTTGCAGCATTTTTTAGTTTAGAATTGTGAGCTCACCATTTGTTTTACTGTTCTATTGCTTTGTTTATGATATTTAGTGAAAGCCTTAAGGATATTGATGCACATTATTATTTGTTTAATGAGCATTTATTACTTTTTCTTCATCTAATCTTTAGTTCATTCATTACCATCTTATTCTCTTGTTTTACAATGGGGTTTGCTACATTATTTTTGTCATTTCTTGCTGCCATTGTTTGTAATTTTAGTGGTTAAGTTAATTTGAGTAGATTTGTGAATATATGGATGATGTAGATGGTGTAACCATAGGTATGTGAGCTCAAATGGGATTTTGTTGATTGATGTTGTATTTGGGTTCTTTGAGGTGCTTTTAATGAAATTTTGAATGGGTTTTGCTTATGATTATGAGACCGAGAGGAGGTTAGTCCTAAGAAGTGCCCTTAAGAGTATATGGGGTTACATGATTATGAGACTGAGAGGGGATTAGTTGTGTAATTTCCAAATTGAGCCATTAAGTATATGAAGTATTGGTAATGGGTTCTTATGCTTATGAAATCGAGAGGAGATTATATGTTCCCTATTGAATTCACAATACATTATGTGATCTTAGTGAATTAGGACAGGTTATAAGACCGAGAGGAGATTGAACCCATAATTCCTAGGACTAAATTACTTAACTTGTGATAGGAATTAAGTAATTTAGCTGATGGTGTAGGGAGATGAGATCGAGAGGATATTTTTTGCTACATAGTTGAGTGAGGTGCCTTAAGTAAAATGGAACTCATGTGAGTTCCATCAAAACCTAATTAAAAACCATTCCTAATATCTTAACAACATACCTTTACCATTACTTTAGAAACATGTCATAAGCCCATACCTTTAGAGCTATTGTTTGTTGTCAAATTTCATTCTTGTTTAGATGCATTTATTTTCAACTCACTACTTCTTATTCTATTAGCCTAGATTAATGTAGCACGTTAGAATCTTGTACGTAACCAAACCCTTTTTCTTAAGGAAATGACCTAATGAATACTTACCAGTTTTATTACTGTAGATGATCCAGTACATTGGTTAATTAAGAGATCGACACTGTTTTGAAAATTTTCATTCATAAAGTGTCATCAAATCAATTATTTTTTATTTAGTGTTCATATTGTCTCATTAGTTTTTGGAGCCATTGCTGAGGAAAAGGCAGTAGTGTTAATATTAGATTATTTGAGGACTCTGAGACTTAGCCCTAGTATAGCTTTAGTATAGCGTAGTGTAGTTGGTAGCTTAGTTTAAATTCTATTAAATTTAAGTAGTTTGGTTATTAAAGTTTTGATCTTTATCTATTTACTTGTCAATTTGAGTTGAATTAAGGATAAAGTTTGAAACTTTATTGTTGAATTTGTCTTTAGCCAATTTGTGTCAAGCTAGGAAGTATGTTATTTACATTTTTGCGTTGAAATTTGTAAGCTATAGTTTACTGGTTCGATTGGATTTGGAAGCAGTAGAATTAGGATTTGCAAAGAGGGGTAGGAGATTTAATTGATGAATTTGATCCCGAGATTGACTGAACATTTTATTGTAAGCTTGGACAAAGAAGGAGAGAGGAATTAGGATAAATGGAAAACAACCAAGAGCCATTAAATGGAGAAGCTGGAAATGGAAACAATAGAAATGGAAGTAATAGACATGGGGGAAATTTTAATGGAAATAGAAATAATCGAGCCTTATGGGAATATTGTGTACTGAATTTGAACAAAGTTACACCATCGATAACTTGGCCAGCTATTCAAGCAAAAATTTAGAGCTTAAACCTACTTCAAATCAAATGGTGCAATTTATTTAATTTGGTGGGCTATCATTTGAGGACACCCATGAACATCTTTAAATTTTTTTGCAATTATCCGACAATAAAACTAATGAGGTTTTAAGATGATGCAATTTACCTAAGATTATTTCCATTTTCATTATGAGACAAGGTTAGGAGTTGGTTGAATTCTTAACCACCTAAATCTATCATTACATAGATGAGTTAGTCCAAAAATCTTTTTCTTATTTTTTGCCACTAGGTAAAACAATGAGAATAAGAAATGCGATTTCTATGTTTACACAATTTGATGGGGGGTTATTATTTGAGAGTTGGTATAGGTTTAAGGAGTTGTTAATGAAGTGTCTCCACCATGATTCACCCATGTGGAATATAGTGAGTACTTTTTACAATGGTCATGGGAATCAAATAACAATGATGGTAGATGCCACAACTAGGGGGAGTATGATGAACAAAAGTGCTAAAGATGTATACAACATGTATGAGCAAATGGCATCACATCTTCATGGTTGGTATTTTGAGAGAACTCAAGTTAGAGGAGATAAGTCGACTTAAGGAATAAATTGCATCACTTACTACCCAACTTGCTTAGAGAGAGAGAGTTAAGTAGAATAGTAACCTCAGTATTCATAAGCAACCTTATGAGTATTATTGTGTATGTGGTGGAGAAGAGCATTTAGGCATAATCTTTCAAGTTGGAAACTCCTTCGCCCCATTGAGAGATAATTAGGAAGAACAAGTGAATGCATTAGGGAATTTCAATCAAGGACAAAGAAACTATAACCCTTACTCAAACACTTATAACCAAGGTTAGAGAGATCACCCGAATTTGTCATGGGTAGGTAACCTAAGATGAAGATTTAATAAAGGTTTTCAAGGACCTAGATATCAAGTTGGTCTAGGCTAGTTCTAAAGGAACAATAAAGAGAGTAATCATTAAGGAATTTTATTTGAATACATGATGTAAAAATGAGTGCATAAGAGGCTATTATTAAAGAGATGCACAATTGGGTGGTTCAATATTGTTTGAACAAACCCATAGAACAACTACCTAGCAACATTGAGCACAACCCAAAAGATAAAGCTAGGACATCCAATTGGAATGGTAAAGATGCTAATGTAGAGGAAAAAGAATATTATTTTAGTAGGAAGCAAGTGTTTAGAGGTAAGTACTTAAGTTCGAAGGATCTTGTTGAGGAGCAACTTGAGCTTGACAATGAATAGATGTTTACACCATTAGATGAAGAGTTAATAGCTAAGCTTGAAGGAGATCATGACGATGGAATGGATAAGGACTTTAAGAAGGAAGAAATTGAAGAAGAGGCCTCTAGTGATGATGATGTATATAATTTGAAGACAAAGAGAATGATGGAAATCATTGAAGAAGAGGATCCAAGCAAAGAAGAAATTGAAGAATATCTTAGTAAGTGTGAAGATGTGGGAAATAATCATGAGAAGTAGGAATTTGAGAAGGGAAGTGCTATGGGTTTAGTAGAGAAACCAAATATCGATAAGCATAAGATTGTGGACATGGTACTTAAGGAGAAAGGTATTAGTGCTTACCAATTTGAACACAAATTAGATGATCTAGGAAGATTTACTGACCATGTACCATACTAGATAAGTTTGTCGCAAGAGTACTTTTGGATTTTGGAGTATTAGATAATTACATGTCGGGGAAAACTATGTGGGAATTAGGATTAGAGAATTTCATGAAGGCTAATCCATATTACATCTAAACCATTGATAGAGGTTGGACTATACCTTTAGGAGAACTTCACTTCATACTTGTTAGTGTTGGACTATGTAATTTCCCAGTTGATTTTAGTGTGATGGACAAGAAAGTAGAGGATCAACCCATAATTTTTGGATGATCATTATTGGCTACCTTTGGAGCTATTTTGGCCATGAAAGAGAGGATAATTATCTTAGAGAGTAGAGAAAGGAAAGTAGTGCACTAAGCCAATGAATGAATTCAAGAAGGAAGAATGTAGGAAAGGTATTCGTGTGGGGAAGAGGAGGATTAATGAGAAACGAAAGTTGAGCATAAGTTGGGGAGTTGAGGGATTTGTTCCCCAAAGAAAGTATGAAGATCGACCATGATTAACATAAAAATGCTAGATTGATGGCTTAAAAACAACTGATTGGTAGGAGGTAACCTTACCTACCATTTTATATCTTTTTTATTTAGTTTATGTTTAAGCATTTTCATTTTCAAGTCTTTTTAGTTATGTATCTTTTAATGTTACACAAGCACACCATCAACAAATTCTGAAGGGATTTGAGAAATTTGGAGCATACTAAGAAACCAAGGGAGTTTCGTTATAACTTTCTCTTTTACTTCGCATTGTTTGTGTATTGAATTATGAGATATATGCATTTGAATTAAAGTTAGGGGTAGGAAAGTTAGATCTAAACATTGAAGTTATGTGATTCTGAATGATCTTCAATGATTTAATTGAATTTTTGAAATGTTTTCCCTTTTGTGCACTGATAAGATAGTTTCTTTATGAGAAGTTGGACTCATTTTCCTTTATGCTTTGTGCCTCAATCTTTGAGTATGTTATCATTTATAAAGTTTGCATGAAAGAAAGTAGAAAAAAGTTATTAGAGCTTTATTTTGAAAGAAGTCCCTTGTGAATAAATTGTGGACATTTATCAAAACTTTGTAATCAATTCTTAGCATCTTTGCTTTGTTTACTAATGCTCAATTTAGGCATGGTTTAGAGGTTTGAAGTTAAGGAAATATCTTGATTGGGCGTTAGATTTTTGTGTTTTTAGAAGTTGACCAATATATACACTATTCTTTTGAGGAATCAAGTGGTTTGTTAGTGTTGTGTGAACCAAAGTTGGTATTGGATTTTACTTAAAGATTCTCTTATCAATTCATGAAAAATGCACAAAAGAGAAGAAAAGGAAAGTTGAAAAGAAAAACGATGGGGATCAAGAAAAGTACTTATTTATCAAAAGTATGTCCCCATCTTAAAATGAAAATGTAGTTGAAAAGAAACGAAATTGAGCATGTTCTAATTTGGTTGGTTAATGGGAGTTTAGGGTTGACTTCATAGGTGACTTCAAATGGCAACATGTTCGTGATACTGTGTAGTCCTATTGTAGGTGAACTCAATTATTGGTAGGTATAGATCCCAATTGGCCATGTTTCGACCAACAACAACTCGGAGTAAAGTTCTTTCTATCCTATTGACAACTTCAATTTATCCTTCCATTTATAGGTAACAGGACATACTGTATAATAGCTTAGTTCCCATTTGTCTCCATAACTTTCTCTAGAAATGGCTCCTAAACTTTAGGTTTCTGTTTGAAACAATGATCCTAGGCACTCCATGAAGTTTGATGTTCTCTTGTAAGAAAAGAAAAGAGCCAGTTGAGGCATCATTAGTGTTAGAATAGGGCACAAAGTGTGCTATCTTACTCAAACAGTCCATGACTATTAGGATGGAGTGCTTCCCTCGGCTAGCAATTACTAACAAAAAGTCCATGCTTAGCTTAGACCATTACTTGGTTAGGATTGGCAATGGTAAATATTACCCTTACTTAACTTTACTCTTTGGCTTTTTGTAGGTAGCATACCTTTCTAATACAACTTGGACATCCTTCATCATCTTTGGCCAAAAGAATCTTGAAGATAGTACCTTATGGGTTTGGTTCTTTCCAAAATGTCTAGATAATCCTCCTCCATGTACCTTATGCACTAATAGCTCTCTCATAGAACAAGTCGGGATACATAATCTCTTCTTCCTAAATAAGTATCCATCCTCCCAATGATAGTCATCCAGCGCTTAGCCCTCTTCACATGAAGCATAGATTAGACAAAAATGTAGGTCCTTAGCATCAAAATTCTTTATCATTGAAAATCCCAATAGTTGGGTTTGTAATTTGGTTATAAGGGAATGTCATCTTGATAGGATGTTAGCTACTATATTGTTCTTTCCATTCTTATACTTCATGACATGTGAAAGTCTTTCCATAAACTCAACCCATTCAGCTTATCTTTATGATAGCTTGGGTTGGCTCTTTAGATATCTCAAAGATTCATGATTAGTGTAGATCACAAACTCTTTGGGTAGTAAGTAATGTTGTCATATAGTCAATGCTTGGATCAAGGAGTAAAACTCCTTATCATAAACAGAATAGCTGAGTGTAGCTCCTCTAAACTTTTCACTAAAGTAGGGAATGGGTCGACCTTCCTACGTTAGCATGGTACCTATGCCTAGTTTAGATGCATTACATTCCACTTCAAACACTTTGTTGAAGCTCGGTAGAGCTAAGATAAGGGTTATGATCAACCTCTCCTTTACTTCCTTAAAACTCCTTTTCTCCTTTGAAACTCCTTTGCTTCTTTTCTCCTTACTTGAACTCTACATTCTTTTTCAATAGTTTAGTGAATAGGGCCACAATTGTACTAAAATTCCTTATAAATCTATGATAGAATGATGCTAGGTTATGGAAGCTTCGCACATCGACTAAATAAGTCGATACAAACCTTTTAGTAATTGCTCTTATATTCTCATCATCAACTTGGATGCTACCACCACTCACAACAAACCTTAAGAAGATCACTTCATGTTAGCAAAAAACACATTTCTTTAGATTAACGTAAAGCATTTTAACTCAGAGTTTGAAAAAGATTACTCAGAGATGTTCTTCATGAGTCCCTAGTTCAAGACTATAAACTAGGATGTTACAAAATATACCAATATAAATCTCCCTATTAGTTCTCGGAGCACCTAGCTCATTAATCGCATGAACATGTTTGGTGCATTTGACAATTTGAAGGGCATCATGACCATTCACATAGTCTGTGATGGATCTTAAATGCAGTCTTCCACTCATCTCCTTCCTACATTTAGATCTAGTGGTATCTAGAATTGAGATCAATCTTGTAGAATACTCATGATCCATCAATTCATCCAACGTATCATCCAGCCTCGGTATAAGATACCTGTACTTGATCATGATGCGGTTGATTTCTTAACTATCTACGCACATCCTTTACGTCCCATCCTTCTTTGATACTAACAAGATTGGCACGGTACATGGGTTTAAGGACTTTCACACATACCCTTTCTTTAATACCTCATCTACTTGCCTTTAAGCTCGATAACATGTTTAAGGTTCAACCAATAGGCAAGCTTGTTTGGTAGTGTGTCTACTGGTTGCAAGTCAATTGCATGCTCAATACCTCAGAGGAGAGGCAACCTTTAAGTAGTTCTCTTAGGAATAGGATAGCAAACTCATCCAATAAGGTTTGTACCTCAACAGGTAGCAACTCCTCCTTGGATCCCCTCATCTCAAGTAACCTTCTAACTAATAGATATGTCAGCTCTATATGCTCCATCTCTCTCTTCAACTCAACTTGAGTCATCATCGAAGCCTTTTTCTTCAAAACTCTATTTAATTGAGTCTACATGCCTTTAACTTATTCAATAGTCATAGGGCTCAACTTCACCTTCTTGCCTTCGTACTCTAGGAAACATATGTTCTTTCTTCTATCATCTATCATACTTTGGTCAAACATCTATGATCATCCAAGCAGAATATGGGACACACTCATGGGCAACACATCATTAAGCATTTCATCTCGATAATTCCCAATGCCAATCGGTATTAACACTTATTTGTTCACTTGTAGGACTCCTTTTTCAATGAGCCAATATAGCTTATAAGGCTTGGGGTAGGGTTTGGTTTACATCTTCAACTATTGGACCATGAAAGAGATGTTGCATTGGTGTAATTGCCATTATCAATAATCATTACACACAATGACCCATTCACCTTACATCTAATGTAGAATAGATTATCTTGCTACTCATCTTTGGGTATGAGACTCACACTCATTATTCTTCTCAACACCAGGGTAGTAGGTATAAATTACCCTCTTCAATATAGATGATTTCCCCCTCCTTGGACTGTTCTTTCTATTTGGCCTCTTTCAACTCTTTAACTTCTTTGTCAATACTATTTACCTTAATAGTTAGTGCTTCGCCTCGGATTACCATAGTTCTTTTGTTCAGGTATTAAGCAAACATGTGCCTAAATCCTTAACACTTGAAGCACTTTATCTTACTTGTCTTCCTTTTTGAGCTTTAGCCTTTCTCAAACTTCCTTGGGATCTCCTTCTCCTCTACTCTAGTAGTTTCAATAGGTTAGGTCTCAACAACCTTACTTAGCTCCGATCACACAAGGCTACTCGAAATAGGTTGGCTTGGGGTAGGTCGACTGATAAGAGCTTGGAATCTCCTTAATTGATGCCTTTCGATTCTCCAGGCAGGTTAGATAGCTTCATTAAGTGATCTAATGACCATAATCTCTAGAATATCTCTAATCTTATACTTAAACCCACTAATGAACCAAGACATAGTTCAGTCTTCAGGCTTAACAACTTCACATCAGATCATCAACATCTGGAATTCCTTCATATAGGCATCAACACTTGATCCACCTTGTCTCAACTCTTATAACTTCTTAAAACATCCTACAAATAGTAGCCCAAAATAATTCTTCTCCTCATGACTCTCTTCATTTCATCCTTACTCTTAACTTTACATTCTCCTTCTCTTCTACGTATAGCTTGCATATTCCTCTACTATAGGGCAATATAGCCCGTAAACTCTAGCATAACAAGTCTAACCTTTGTACTCTCAAACACCTCATGGCATTCAAACTATTTCTCAATTTTATCTAGCTAGTTTAGGTAGTCCTCTACATTACCATTTCTAAAAAAATTTAGGATACTCATCCTCAACCCCTCTACTCTTGGAGCCCAAACATTCCTTTCTCTTGGCTTATAGTACTCCTTTGCTTCATTACCTTCTTCTTCATCTACTTCTTCAATTTCATTAAGTGCTAGCCTATGCCTAGCAACTCTTTCTACTCCTTTAGCTTGGGATGGTTAAACTAAGGCATTAAGTTATCCATTTAACCATTGCCTCTCTCGAGCTGTTCATTGGCTTGTTCTCTGCATAGACCTTCTTTGGCTTACTACCTATCTTCATTTATGACATTACTAAGTTAGCCACTAGGTTAGTGAGTCTATCTAATCGATCACCTACTAACTCAGGTGTAGAACCTCCCTATTAACAAAGGTCATTTTGAGCACCACTTTCTTAGTTCCCTAGAATTCCTTGAACATTAGAATCGAACATTGTTGTCTTTTACAAGAGATTAACAACTACGATCCTCTTCAAAGCTTCCTTCTACGAATTAGAAATAAAAATAACGCCAAAGAAACTAATAGCTAATAAAACCAATACACAATGAATCAAGCAAACACATAGACTCTGTTCTACAAACAAGAAACATGGGAAAAACAAAGCACAAAATCCCTTCACTCTAAACACTCTTCAAACACTCGCAGCAACAATAAACTAACTTTAAAAAACTTACAACAGTAGTAAACTACTTAAAGTACGAGGACTTACTTGGGCATAGCCAAACTTTGATACCAAGATGATATAGGTACAATCATAAATGAGCATACAACATTTGGTACCTCATGAACCAAAGGGGGATGGGTTTAAATCTTAAGATGGTCCAAGAAGAAATGAAAGTCAAATGATGAGTAGGAGTCCTCACGTATCGATGGTGGATATGATGCACTAATGCCTCACCTGAGCTCGGGTCACACTTGATATGATGTATAAGTGTGGCCAGAGGGTACTTACCATTAGTTTACACTTAATAGGCTAAATAAGAGTAGTCAAGAGTAAGCAAAGATAGTTAGCTCACACAAGAAGGAATATGTCTAAATTTCAATGTTATTAACTATTGTAGCTATCACCATTTATAAGTATTTATATGACCCATTAGGGTAAGTCCTAGGTTAGTGTAATTTACAAAAAGAATGCTACTAGAAAAGGAAAAAAAAAAGAAAAACAATTTACAAGGGGTTGTAATCAGATAAAAAGAGGGATATTTGGTTATAAAGGATAGTACGGATGTCAAACAAATAAAGTGCGTATTAGCTATGTAAACCCCTGAAAGTTTCGATCTAGTTTTTGAAATAGACTCAACTATAGTAGACAATTTAGGAGTCGGCAAGGCTAATTAAAGTGAAAACCCTAAAAGACTTAATTAATCGTGTAAAGAAATTTTCTACCCTAAATGTTTCTAAAAGCTAAAGATTCCTTTCGAAAGTGACAAAAACCTTAAAAATGATTCCATTAAGGACATATGTACACCAATCCATCATGATATACCCTAAAACCCTAATTGAAAATGTAATGCTTATATTTTGCAAAATCATTAGTAAAAGGTTAGAGATAACCCTCATTCTTACTTATATGATTCAAATTCTCAAGTAATCCATTAGGAACTAAGATAATGAGTCATAGATTATATTTATTCCTTAAATATATGATTAAGATAGTCTTACTTAGGGTTAGGATTATAGTTGAAGATTAGGTTACATATAGTGAATTTTAAGACTCAAATTAGCACTTTTTACACTTGTTATCCAAAGTAGTTTATCAAATGAGATATATGGACTCTAAAGACCTAGAGTAAGATCTCATCAACCACATTTACACATCAATGCATCATATACCTCAATTCTTCTCAATTCCTTCATTTCTCCCCTAATTTCCCTTAATTACTACATTATGTGCACAAAATTACACATACTTAAGGAATGTTGACTAAGATAATACATGTTGACCAAATTTCAAATGTTGACCAAGTCAACACATGTTGACTAAAGTCAACATTTTGAAAAGTCAACAAAGGTTAAGAGATAAGAAAAATATCTCTTATGTAATGATGTCTTCCTTTTCTTTTCTTTTTTATTTTTCTTTTTCTCTCTTTTTCTCTTGTTGCCGTCCACAAATGTCTTCCTTAACCCCACCACACGTTGTTTTACATTAAGAGAAACAAACAAAAGAAACAAAACGAAAAGTCCTCTTTCATGCCGTGAACTCCCCTCCCTTCTTTCCCTTTCATTTCTTCCCTTTTGTCTCCTCCATTTCAACATCATAAAAGGTATGTTTTTAAGTGCTTTATCTTACTTTTTATTAGTCATTAGTTAGTTAATTAGGTAGATTAGATAAGTAGTTATATGGTTAGTTTTGTCTTGAAGAAGAGGAAACAAAGTTTCCTTCTTTAAGTGTAGAAACTTGAAATTTGAAAGAGAAGAAAGAAAGACATGAGGATATGCTTCTATGTATGCATACATAAGGAAATACCAAGAGAGTCTAAGTAGAAGAACCTTTGTACATGAGTATGTAACATGTACATAACCTAATTTAAGATCAAATTTTACTAAACATATCTATACTACACTAAATATGTACATAAGAACACAAAAACATGGAATTAGTGAGCTTTTCTTAAGAAAAAACTTAGGCATACGATTTTTAGTATAAAATACGTATTCCACCGTATAGGTATACGGGTATGTATACATGTATAAATACAGTATAAACCTAAGTCTAGGTATAAGTATAAGTATGTATAAAGTATATGTACATAAGTATAAGAGAAAGAGATAATATGTACATAATACATATGCATATGACATAAGCATGATGAAAGGCTTCTGTAAGCATATGATGAGGTAAGTGATGACATAAGCACATGATGACATAAGCAATGACATAAGCAAGTGATGACATAAGCAATGACATAAGCAAGTGATGACATAAGCAATGACATAAGCAAGTGATGATGTAAGCGATGACATAAGCAAAAAATTAGAAAATAAGAAAACTAAGAGAAATGTAGGTGATTAGGTAACTAAATTAAGAAAACCTAAGACACTTTCTAAATTAGATTATACCTAATTTAGTACATGAATTAGTAATAGCAAATTAAGATTCTTTCATTAGAAGAATTTTAGGAATAAAAGATATAAACATAAGTAATAAAAGTACTTAGGTGGTCATAACTAAATAGTTCTGTAAATTTAGCTCATAACATAAAATAGAGGTCTTAATATCCAAAACAGATATTACCATGTGAAAATATGTTCAGAAACGATGAAAATCGATTATAAATTCATAAATATAAAAAATAAAACGGAAAAGTTACATACGATTGAAATTAAAGTCTTACCGGGTAAAATTTAATAGTAATTTAAGTAGAACTAGGTAATTAGCTATTTAGAATTAATAGTTAATTCAAACACTTAATAGCATTGTTATCACATAATGATCAGGTGACTCTGAGGTGAGCGAGGACCTCCCGATCGATTACTACGATTAGGGCGAACCGCTATGGCCGAGTGAGTATTTACCCTGTGATTCCATGCTTGATTGTGATTGTAGATAGTGGACTTAAATATTATTGTTATTTAACTGCTGTGTGGGGTTCGAGAAATGCTTATGTATGTAATTGATTGTTGAGTTATGAATTTACCTTAAATTCAGAGAATGCCTTGTTTGTTCATAGTAGTATAGAAAATGATTGTGTGTATTAATGGATGGTCACAGCATAATTTGAACTAACTTATACTCGGCTATAAAAAGAAACTGGAACATGCATTAACATGCATAGCATAGATACTATTCCGACCGTCACATCACACGGAGGTAAAGAGAGGCCATTCAGGGGTTGATATTATTGAGTTATTTGGTTATGTACGGTGCACTCGTACAAAATGACCTTACCCTGGCCGGCGGGAACACTAGGCGTTGGAGGCGCCAACCGCCTGGCTAAGGGTCGAGTCTAGAGACCTCTGTTTAGGGGTGAGTGTGGACTGTGGGGGCCCACTCACAATTATACTAGAACTTGTGTTTTTCTGAAAATAAAAGAGTTATTTGATATAAGTACGAAACATGAAGTTCCGTAGTAAAGTAAGTTCTAGTGTAATACCCGGATCTGATTGGTGCCGTGTAAACTCCAACCCTGACTTCGGAGGGCGTTAAATTCGAGTTGCGTATATGAACTAGTTAAGTATGCGTATTATCTGGCATTTTGTTTGATCATTCATTCATATGCGTGACTATAATATACTTATAACTTACTTGTTGTGTGGCTGAGGGTTTTGCTCACTAAGCTTAGGCTTACACCCCTTTAGACTTTTGTTGCAGGATAGCCTGTTCGTAGAGTCAGGACGAGGGATGCCACAGGTTAGCCTGGGGACTTGGGCAAGAGCGAGGTGTTCTGTGTGATGAGAGGAAAACAGTTTATGTAGACTATTCTTCATGTACTTATATTTAACTTATGTTTACCTTATCATTATGAACTTAGACATACTTAAATACTATGTAATGTAAGCTTTTGAGCTTAACTTTTATATAAATATGTTGTATGATGATATCATGTGAATCTGGATGTACTTTGGAACTAGTAGTCGTAGAGCCTTGTATATTGTGTGAAGAGTTTTTGATTGGAAGGGTAACCAATCAAGGGTTCTTCATACAGTATACGGCGTCTGCCACGACTAAGCCATTCTCATTTTGTGACAAGCTATCCTGTTTATGGTCCTAATGATTCTACTTACTGAGAAGAGCATGGTCTAAGTAGATCAAGTCGTGCTCGACAGCTTAGTAGTTCAGATGATTCGAACTGAGGAGGAGTTAACCTAAAGGATAGCCCTTCATTAGGTTAGATTTGGATGTCGGCTTGAGTCAGAGTCAACTTGGCTTTGGTAATGATTTGGGTTGGCAATATGTGTGTTCTATACTTGGCCTTGAACAAATGTATTGAAGAGGGGTCAGCTCGATAATAGGCCGGTCACCTTGATAGTCTCTTAGATGAAGTGGAGAGTAGAGTAGCTCAATAGGTTAGATTAGAGAATGCATTGCTCTTTTAAGTTTAACCAACCTTGGACGGCATAGCATACTATATGAGTGAGTCCTCAAACTCAGGAGCGCAGATTAGTCCGTGATCTCTATCACTTAGACTTTAAATTAGTAGGGAATTACCCTTTTCTAAGCTATCTTAAGTCGTTTGCTTCATTATATGCTAAGTGAAGCTCATCACCTTTATGTCTTATCAAAATTTAGCTCTCCCCTTTTAATGTTCTATGATTCTAAATGCCTTTAATTCATCTCAATCTAATATAACTAGTTTTTGGCTAAGGTAGGTTTTTCATATCTCACTTGTAATGTCTTAATTGATCTCCAAAATTCAAGAGGGTTAATAATCCCTTAGAATCAGGTCTCCCCTAGTGTAACTCCTTGTTATGCTTAACCTACAACATTCCTATCAACTAGTAGATGCTATAGTAATGTTCCTTATCACTAGATCATAAATTTTGCATTAGTTATCATCTATCCAAAATTGTGTTGGGTCTATCATTTTAGGAGCGATGGTAAAGTAGCTCTTAGTAAATCCTAAGGTATAAATAACTTAGAAATGGGTTTACATTCTTTATTTGTTTCTCCAAGTGTCTAATCATTTTGCTTACTATATATCTAACTTTCTTAAGCGATTGTTAACCCTACACTTTTAGTCAAGTATAACTTGCAAGTTAGTATACAATTCAGTCTCTATTAACTCTTATGACTAAGAATCTCCAACTCTACTAATATAGTGAAAGTTCTACAATAAATCTTCTGATTAGCTTTTTGATATCCACATAACACCTGTAATGAGTGTGTCATACTATACCACTAATACTAATGAGATACCACCTATATAGATCATACTTCTGTACTTAAGATTAGAGCTTATTATGGAATTTAAGTTATTGAACAACCCTTTCAATGGTTGCTTCTTATTGATAATCATCATATAATTTTTAACAATAGACTCCCCATTGATAATTCAATAACCACAAATCATTGATATCAAATATATTTTGTACACACATAATCATAGAGAAGTGTTTCCTATGATATCTTAGTCTTTGCTCATTAGAAAATGATAGTAAATCAACACATGAGTATCATATCACCTATATTCACACCTGTAATATAGCATTGCTACAATCTCAAGGTGTTATAACAACCCTTGATTAGAATGATAGTAACAAAAGTTCACCTATCAAATACTATGTTTTAAATACTACTTTCCTATGGTTGGCTGCTTAAGATGATTTTCGTAGATACAACTCAAAGTACATTTAACATCATTCAAAATCATATACATAAGAACCTATAATTTATCTTAGAGAAATTTATATTAGAAGTTAGCTTGACATTAAAAAAAAAAAATCAAATCAGAATTAAACTTTCATATAAACAAGAACTGCATGTAAATTTCCATACATATCAAAAGATCACATATTCACCTTCCAAATAACTTATTTCTAATTACTACTATAGTTAGCTATATATAAGATCATATTTATAACACTAAAGGAACCGAAACACATCATAGAGTACTAAGTGCATCAAAATAGGAAAAGTCTATTACATAAATCACAACCTATACATGTTGAAAATAACTCGAGTTCTCAATTCATGTCATTGTCAAAATTTACTCCTTCCCACTATCCTTTGATTTCTTACACTATTTAGATATTTAGAAATCATTATAACTTCTAATGGAAAGAACCTCCTATACTTGTTCATGTCTAATTACCATTCTTGAGTTGAAATTAGCTTAATTGCCACATGTTCTAAAGTCATAAAATATTTGTAACCTCATATACTTTACGATACGGATTCGTGGATGAACATACAGACCTAATATCATACGTAACTAAATGGGGTGGGTCTAAGCCACAAGATGGCTCAAAAGGTAAATGATAGTTGAAGGATGAGCTAGAGATCCCATGCACTGATGAAGGATATGATGCACCAACGCCTCATATGAGCTTGAGTCACACTTCATTTGACGCACAAGTATGGTTAGAGGTAACTTGCCACTACTCTACGATTGAATGGGCTAGATAAGAGTAACTTAAGAGTAAGTAAGAGGATACTTAACTCAAGAGAGGGTAGAAAGCTCAGTGTATTCTTCTCTATATTGATGATGTGACTATTATATTATGCGAGTATTTATAGTACCCTATTAGAGTAAGTCCTAAGTTACAAAAATTACAAAAAAATGGATCCTTATTTGCTAAACAAAAAGAGAATAATTTATAGGGAAAACATGAAAACATGAAATCATGTGCAATGAATGTCCTTTGTCAGAAAGGACAGTATAGATGTAAAAAAGAATAGCGCATGCTCATTTTACTCAATCTGCGATTCTGATAATATTGGGAGCTGAGTAGGGGTAGACCTTTGATCAGGCCGAATTGGTATCGACAGTTTGGTACCCTAACCACTAGGGCTAGACTAAGGTTGGCTCAAGGATGGCTCACATTTGGGTTGGTCTCGAATGGTTAACTCTTGACAGTTGTTAGCTTGGCATCAGCAATATGGAGATTGCTATATTTAAATTTGTCGCTCAGATAAGTGCATAGTGGAGGGTTTGGTTTGGCATGCTCACTGGTCACCTTAGCAATACCTTGGATAGTGTGGAGAGCAAAGTAGCTTAGTAAATCAGACTGGGGTAGCTCAGCAAATGACCTGAGAAAGCCCTCGGGCTTAAGAACGCATGATTGGTCTTTGATCCCTATCATCCCCTTCGAGTTGTTTGAGATTTAGGATCGAATTTGGTTTAGCTCTAGGTTGCTCGTCTTCGGGAGTGTAAGGTTGGAGGTCGGTGATGTTAAAAGAGTCTGAGACTCCATATCCTTTGAGTAATTCAATCCTATAGGAATTAAGGTTTATCTTTTCAAGCACTTTGAAAGGTCCATTGGCTTTGAGAGACAACTTGCTCTTCCTTAAGTTTGGGAATTGTTCCTTGCTAATGTATATCTAGACCAAATAGCCTAGTTGAAATTCTCTCTTTCTCCATCCTCGGCTTTGTTTCTCAAGCTTAATATTAGCTTGACCTAATTGCTCTATAACCTTCTAGTGCATAGCTTTGATCGCCTCAATCGTCTTAATGGTTGGTTGGTCATCATCAAACATTGGTTGGGGTGCTTGGTCCAATGAAAGCTCGAGGTTGAACCCATAGGCAACCTTGAATGGAGACATGCTTATTATACTATGGGCAGTCCTATTGTAGGCAAACTTAATGATTAGTGAGTACAAATCCTAGTCGGCTGTGTTTCATCCAATAGCAACTCATAACAAAGTTCCTATAGTACTATTGACAACTTCAGTTTATTCATCGGCTTATGGTAGATAGGACATGCTGTATAGCAGCTTGGTTCCATTTGCCTCTACAACATCCTCTATAAATGGCTCACAAACTTTGGGTCTCAGTCTAAAACAATGGTTCTAGGAATTCCATGTAACTTGATTACTTCCTGCAAGAAAAGAAAAAAGATAACCAAAGCATTGTTAGTTTCGAAATAGGATGCAAAATGTGCCATCTTGCTAAATCGATCTATAACCACCATGATGGACTCCTTCCCTTGGGACATCCTTAGCAATCTTAACATGAAGTTCATACTTAGCTCGGACCATGGTTTGATCAAGATCGGTAAGGGTTGGTACTGTCCTTACTCAGCTCGGCTCTTTGTCTTTAGGCAGGTTGTACAATTTTCTAGTATGGATTAGACATCTCTCTTTATCCTTGGCCTAAAGAATCTAGAGGATAATACCTCATAAGTTCAGCGTTAGCTAAAGTATCCTGTCAATCCTCCCCCATGTGCCTTATGCACTAACAGTTCTTTCTTAGAATAGGTCGGGATACATAGCCTTCTCTTCCTAAATAAGTATCCGTGTTCCTTATGATAGTCATCCAGTGTCTATCCTTCCTTACATTGAGCATGGATGGGACTAAAGTATGGATCCTTAACATACATATTCTTTATGGTTGAAAAACCAAGTATCCTTGTTTGTAGTCCGATTAGGAGGGTATGTCATCTTGATAGGGCATTAGCCACTACATTGTTTCTTCCATTCTTATATTTTATGACAAAAGAAAAACCCTCCATGAACTCGATCTACTTGGTTTGTCTTCGAGACAACTTTGGTTAGCTCTTCAGATATCTCAAGGATTCATTATAAGTATAGATCACAAATTCCTTGGGCAATAGATAGTGTTGTCATACTGTCAAGGCTTAGATTAAGGATTAGAACTCCTTAATGAAGACAGAATAGTTGAGAGTAGCTCCTCAAAGTTTCTCGCTGAAGTAAGTAATAGGTCAGCCTTCTTGCATCAAGACAATACTTATGCCTAGTTTGGATGCATTACACTTTACCTCAAACACCTTATCAAAGCTTGGCAGAGATAAGATGAGGGCTGTAGTTAGCCTCTCTTTCACTTCCTAAAAACTCCTCCTCTCTTTCTGTCCCCATCTAAATTCAATACTCTTCTTTGAAAGTTCGGTAAGCGGGGCTACTATCATATTGAAATTCTTTATGAATCAACGATGTAACGATGCAAAGCTATAGAAACTTCTCACATCTGTAGAACAGGTTGGTTTCGACCATTCTATGACCACTCTTTCCTTCCCATCATCAACTCAGATGCCAACTTCGCTCATAATGAAACCTAAGAAGATCACCTCAGAATGGAAAAAGTTGTACTTCTTCAAATTGGTGTAGAGTTGTTTAGCTCAGAGTTTTACAAACACTTGTTGTAGATGCTCTTGGTAAGTCTCTAGGTTGGGACTGTACACCAAAATGTAATCAATATAAACTATGCCAAACCTTCCCAATAATTCTTAGAGCGCATGATTCATAAGGTACATAAATGTGCTTGGCACATTGGACAGTCTAAATGACATTAAAAGCCATTCATATAAACCATGTTGTGTCTTGAATGCAGTCTTTCACTCATTACCTTTGCACATTCAAATCTAATGGTACCCAGCTTTAAGATCAATCTTGGAGAACACCCTTGCTTCGCTTAATTCATCTAGCATGTCATCAAGCCTGGGTATGTGATACCTATATATGTTGGTGATTTGATTGATCACTTAGCTATCCACCCACATCCTCTAAGACCTATCTTTCTTTGGCGCTAATAAGGCTAGCATAGCACTAGGGCTCAAGGACTTGCATAGATACCCCTTCTTTAATAGCTCATCTACTTACCTCTATAGTTAGGTGACACGCAACCTATTCAGGATTCAACCTGTAAGTAGGCTTGTTTAACAACATAGCTCCTCGCTATAGGTTGATCGAATGCTTGATGCCTCAGTTTAAGGGTAGAATGTTTAGTAGCTCCTCTAGATACAAATCGGCAAATTCCCTTAATAGGGTTTTTACTTTGGTTGGTAGCTCTTCCTCCCTAGGTCTCATCTCTAAAAGTCTTCTAACAAGTAGATAGGTCAGTCCCTTTAGCTCCATTTCTCTTTTCAGTTCGGTTCAGGTCAATACCAAAGCCTCTTTCTTTAGGGTTCGGCTAAGTTAGGAATACATGACCTTTACCTGTTCAGTAGTCATGGGACTCAATTTCAACCTTCTTCCTTCATGCTCCATAGAACATGTGTTCCTCTTTTCGTCGTATATAACTGCTCGATTAAACATCTAAGGTCATCTAATTAGAATGTGGGATGCGGTCATGGTCAGCACATCATAGAGCACTTCATCTTGATATTTGCTAATGTAGATCGGCATAGACATCTGCTTGTTTATTTGTAGGGCTCCTTTTTCATTGAGCTAATGAAGCTTGTAAGGTTTCGAGTGAGGCATGGTCAGCAATTGCAATTGCTAGACCATAAATGCAAAGGCTGCATTGGTGTAGCTCCCATTATCAACTATTAGTACACACATTGATTCATTCAGCTTGAATCTAATATGGAAGAGATTTTCTCTCTATTTATCTTGAGGCATAAGACTGATACTCACTGTCCTCCTCAACACTAAAGCTGTCAACATAAAGTTCCCTTCCTCATTATAGATGAATTCTTCCTCGAATAGCTGGGTCTGTCCATCCTCTTTCTACCCTTCTACTTCCTTATTAGTATTGTCGATCGCAACGGTTGATACCTTGGCTCATATCACTACTATTTGCCTATTTAGACGCTAAGCGGCCATATGTCTAAATCCTTAGCATTTAAAGCACTTGATTTTACTCGTCTTCCTCCCTAAACTCTAGCCTTTCTCAAACTTCCTCTAGGGTTCCTTCTCCTCATCTCAAGTGATTAGAACAGGTCGGGTCTCAACAACCTTACTTGGTTCCATTCGCACTGGTCTACTCAGAACAACTCTATTGTTACCTAGTCAGCTAATAGGGGGTTCGAATCATCCTATTTGATGCCTTTCTATCCTCTAGGTAACTCGGATAGTGTCATCAAGCGTTCTAACATCTAGGGTTTCCAAGACATCCCTAATCTCATACTTTAACCCATTGATGAATCGAGATACGGTTTGGTCTTCTAGCTTTACCACTTCACATCAAATTATTAACATTTGGAACTCTTTAACGTAAGCATCTACACTCGATCCTCCTTGTCTTAGTTCTTGCAATCTTTTGAAGGCATCTTGCAAATAATAGCTTAGCACAAACTTTCTTTGCATGACTCTTTTCATTTCATCCCAACTCCTAATCTCGCATTCTCCTTCCCTTCTTCTGGTAGCTTGCAAGTTCTTCCACCATAAGGCAACATAACTGGTGAACTCTAATACAGTAAGTCTAACTTTTGCATTATCGGGCATTTCGTAGCATTCAAACTTCTTTTTAATCTTATCTACCTAACCTAGATAGTCCTCGACATCACCACTTCTAGAAAAACTTGGAATATGCATCCTTAATCCTTTAACTCTAGGGGGTTGTGCATTTCTTTTCTCAGGCTCGTAGTATTCCTATACCTTATCATCTCTTTTGCTTCCTCTTTAATCTCTTCGAATGTTAGCCTTCATCTAGTGTCCCTACCAACTCCTTCAGTTCAGGGTGGTCGAGTTAGGGCATTAACTCGGCCAAACAAACCATTGCTTTGTTGTTGCTGCTTACATTCTTTAGTGGGGCTATTTCTAGCTTGTTGCTTGTCTTCTTATGTAACAATCACTAAACTAGCTACCAAATTGGTAAGCCTATCTAACTGGTCATCCACTAACATAGGTGTAAAGCTTCCTTCTTGCCCTTAGCTATATCAAGTACCGCTTTCTTGGTTTCCTAAAGTTCCTTGAACACTTAAGTATAACATTGATGTTTACTTCACTACGATAATCAAACAAACAATCAACAATTGTAAACCCCGCAATTTTAACTAGTTAAGAGTAGGATTCAGCCCTAATACTATAGATGACTTGAAAAGTCATTAAAGCTGAATAAGATAAAAATTTAATAAATCATAAATATAAAATATTATAATTAGTAAAAACCTTAGGAATTGATCAAAACCCTAAATTGCATACTAAAATACTAAAAATTGACTTACACATCATTAACCAAAATTGAACTCGAATTTGATCGAAACCCCAAAAATATAAATATAAACCTATAAAATAATTAAATATTACTCACTAGTGATAAAATTATAATCGATTGTAGTTTTCGACTAAAAAGCCTATTTACGTGAAATTATAATGAAATCGCTATAATAACTTGTAAAAATTATAGTTGTACCAGGTACTAATTAAATTGATAATATTTCACAAAAATTTAAAAATTAATTTATAATGAGATTTTTTATAATTTATATTTTTCAAAAAATTACATATATTTATTATTAATTTTTGTTTTCCTTCTCATTCTTTTTCAATTTATCTCTTTTCTCTTTTTTCTTTCTTTTCTCCATTTGCAACGTCTTGGAAATGAAGCAAATTAGCCGCCTACGTAAAGAAAAAATTTGCCACGTGTTGAGTGGAAAATAAAAGAAAAATGAGAAATAAAAATTGGACAATTGCTTAGCTTAAATTTTAAGCTAACTCACATGTATAAAAGGAAAAAAAAAAAGAAGAAAACAAAACCATAGAAACAAAATAGAAAAAAAAAAGAAAGAGAAAAATCCTGGAAGCAAACTGTGAGGAGAGAAAAAGAGAAAGAAAGAAGAAGAAGAAAGAAGGAAAAGAAGAAGAAAGAATTAGAAGAAAAAAAAGTAAGTAACTTATTTTAGATGTATGTTATATAATATATACATGTATAAATAAAGTATTTGTATAGTATTTTTATATATATAACATTACTAAATACATGTCTATGTGCATAAATATTTAGATTTAATTTAATATGTATGTATAAGGCTATGTATGTAAACATATATGTACATAGGTATATTATATGGAAGAGTTTGTATTATATATTTTTTTTAGAAATACATATAATTAGTATTAAGTATTTTATTAAATAACTATAGTAGATATATATATTTGTATCGTAACTATATATATGTATATACATGTATAATTATTTTTGTATATATATATGTATAGCCGTATAGTATATATGTAGTGGGGTATTTATATATATATATATATAATATAGAGTATATGCTTTATGGTATATGGCATAATATATGTATAATATATAGTATACATACTATATAACAAATACTATGTAAATATATATATATACTGAATATATAAAATAGGAATAGTTATTTGAAGATTATTTATATATATATAAATCTAAGTATTGGGAATTATATAAGTATATTATGTATAAATACAAATACATGAATATATATGTATATATGTACATAAGAGTATAGTTATTTTCATAAAATAAGTATACACATACATATAGCGTATAACATATATTACATACCGAAAATATATATAGATATATACATATATGTATAAATCGTGAAGTACATAAATAATAAGAAAATGAGAAATAATAAAAATAATAAAGGTCATAATAATAATAATAATAATAATAATAATAAGGCCAAAATCTCAAA
Organism: Lumnitzera racemosa; assembly: GCA_024138005.1. NCBI lineage: Eukaryota > Viridiplantae > Streptophyta > Magnoliopsida > Myrtales > Combretaceae > Lumnitzera > Lumnitzera racemosa. The sequence continues at coordinate 68,553,987 of JAMXBC010000006.1, forward strand.
AATAGGAAAATATGCTCAAAAGAATAAAAATATCGAATATATGATTTCAATAATTATTAAATCATAAACATGTTAAGAAAAAGCGAAAATTAATATTTTATAATTTTTAAACTTAAATAATAATTTTGGTGATATTTTTATATCACAATTTAAATTACGAGTCATAATGTTCAAAACGGATATCACTGTGTGAATGTACGTTCGAAAATGATAAAAAACGACTATAAGTTCGCAAATATTGGAATTAGAATGAAAAAGTTACAAAATATATAAAGGAAGTCTCATAACTTACAAATATAAGAAAATAGTTACTATTAATCTCACTGAGTATGGTAACCCTATATACATTATACTCGGGTTATATTAGGGGAAACTAGATAAACTACAATAGACTTTTAGTTGATTAAAGAGTTTGACTTCTCAGAGCACTTATAAGTTTTACCATTTTGATTTAAATGTTAGATATTGAGTCCTAGAAACCCCAAAGGCTTGGAGAATGAGTAATAATCCAGGTGATGGAGTTCTAATGAACTGCTACTTGCTTGTATGTATTACATGTATGTATTACATGTATGATGTTTTGCTACTTGCTGTTGCTTGTGTGTTTAAATGATTGTTTTGCTTGTATGCCATCATTTGTGTGATCACTTTTTTTTAAATTGATAAATATAAATCTCTGACCCAAATAACTGATTTTATTCATCGCATATCTATAACCTAGTAAATGTATGGATGGAGAGTGCTAACTTTGTAAAATGTTGAAAAGGGTATTTTTGGAAAAAGGTTTTCCTAATCTTAAACGTTTTTTTTTTTTTTATGATTTTGATAAGGGCCATAGTACCAGAAATAATATTTTATCGTTAAGACAAAGTTAGAATGAGTTCTCCACTTGATAGCGAGGAGACTCGCTTTATTGTGCCTGTAAGACCTTAGTTAATTTTAGCTGCGAGATGGACTCGCAAGTTTGTGCCCAAGGGGCCTTGGAGGGTAGATAGTCTTAGTTTGGAATCCCCATATTTAGATTGAAACTCTTTTTTCGGCTAGGGTAACAGTCGAGTGTCGCCTAAAGGGGTGAGGCCCCTAGTAGCCTCATGCAGATAAATTGAGGTGCCCCATGCGAGTAAGTACAAGGGATAATCGAATTGTAGATGATGTAATTCTACACCTTCCACAGTTCCGGACTCCTATGGATGTGTTGCTTGCATTCATCGCACCTGCATTCATTTTGTATATAGATAGCTTGCTTGCATGTGTGATAATAATGTATGATAACTTGCTTAAATGGTAGTGGTGAGGAACGAACTCACTGAGTTGTTATATGCTCAATCCCTCATAGTTTCTCTTGCAGGTTTACTTACAGTAAGATTGGGATAAGTCTCAAGTGCCGAGTATGAGATGAAGATATGTATTTTAGTATTAGGAATAGCTGAGTACCTTTTAGATGATACATAAACATTCTTTGTTGATAATTTAATTTTTCTTGTATTTCTTTTGTAATATTGGTATATCTTATCTTATTATTTGGTAGGGGATACCGATTCTCTTCGGTTCTGAGGAATTGTGGGATATCGGATACCCATAATTATTTATATTTGTATTTTACAGTAAATTATTTACTTAAAAATCAGTAACCTTGGTGATTAATCATTTAGAGTCTTGCAATCTCTGACTTGCAAAACGGTTTTCATATCATGGGTGTACACATGTTACGGAAATTTTAGGTACTCCTACTAGGCCCCCTTTAAGGTCATGACAACCACACTCTGTTTTACGTATCAAAAATAGGGGAAAAACAAAGTACAGGGTGCTTATCAGCTACTAAACCCTAATGTGAACAATAGAACCTCTATCTTACAAAAGTAGTGACAAACCACTAAAAGAACACAATAGTAGAATCCAACTTCGAACGTAGTCAAGCTTTGATACTAAGTTGATATGGATTTGTTGATAAATACATAGAGCCAATATCACGGGTAACCAAAGGGGATGGTTCTAAGCCGTGAGATGGCTCGAAAGGTAAATGATAGTCGGGGGCTGGGTAGGGGTTCTTTTATACTATCAATGGATATGATGCACTAATGCCTCAGACGAGTTTAGGTTACACTTGATATGACGCATAAGTATGGCTAGAGGTCACTCACTACTAGTTTATTCTTGAATGGGCTAGATATAAGTAGCTTAAGAGCAAGCAAGAGGACACTTAAGTCAAGAGAGGGTAGAAAGTTCAGTGTATTCTTCTCTATATTAATGATGTGCCTATTACATTATGCGAGCATTTATAATACCCTATTAGAGTAAGTCTTAAGTTACAAAAATTACAAAAAAATAGATCCTTATTTGCTAAACAAAAAGAGAATAATTTACAAAGAAAACATGAAATCATGCATAACGAATGTCCTCTATTAGAAAGGATAGTACAAATGTAAAAAAGGATAGTACACATATATTTTACTCAGTCTGCGATTCTGACAATATTAGGAGCCAAGTAGGGGTAGACCTCTAATCAAATCGGTTCAGAATTAGCAGTTCGGTACCTTAACTATTAGGGCTGGACTAGGGTTAGCTCAAGGACAGCTCACATTTGGGTCAACCTCAAATGGTTGGCTCTTGATAATTGTCAGCTTGATATTAGCATTGTGGAAGTATATAGTAGAGGGTTTGGTTTGGCACGCCTGTTAGTTACCTTGGCAATACCTTAGATAGTGTGGAGAGCAAAGTAGCTTAGAAGATCGAACTGAGGTAAGCACTACTCCTCTGTATTTAACTCACTTTAGATAGCTTGGCAAACCACTTGAGAAAACCCTCAGGCTCAGGAGTACATGATCGATCCTTGATCCTTATCACTTTATCATCATCATCAATATTTTCAATATTAAATTTAACCTTCACTTTGTTAATTCCTATAAGGCCTTTTGCTTGAACTTTAGGAATAATTTCCATCTATGTTTCTACTTCATCCTTTATTTTATACTTCTTAATCTGTAAATCCATTTCTTCACCTTTGTTCTCAACTTAAATTATTGTAGCATCTAGATCATAATTAAAGTCATCTTAAAAATCCTTATCTTGATTCTTTATCAACTACAGCTAAATTTCTTGTGCTATGGGGTTTTACCGATATGGTTCAATTGGGGTTTGGGTTCATTAGATTAGGGCAAAACTTCTATATTTACCCTCTTTATAAGTAAAAGTCTAAGAAACCAGCCAATGATACAAAGATGAAATGTTTAAGGATTTAGAGTACTCATATTGGCACTTAATTAAATCCTTTAGAATAATTCCAACACAATTCCTACAATCGTTGGAAATGTAATGCGTAAAGTCATTATAAGAAAAACTCCCTTACTTTGTAGGTATTGATTCTCAAAACTGTAACAATAGTGTAAGTTCCTTACTCATTCTCCAATTTCTTCCAATATCCTTCCATCTATAAGTTCATCCTTACATTATGTATCTATGAGCTAACCAAGGGTATTGAACATCCACTAGTTAGCCTATCTGGTAATAACTTCTATAATTTGATACCTTATAATTTGCAGGCAACTCCTTACCATCCACTATGATATAGTCTAGAGATACACCACTTATTTTAATGAATGGATAGGTTATTAGAAGGAAAGTTAGATTTGTATGTATAATATCGTCTCAAATTATTGTAAGGAAAAATCTCATACATATAAGATATATATGTACTTACAGGTCTAAATCTTTTACTACTTGCTTGGTTCCTTAACTCTTGGTGTTTATAGATTTTCTATTTATTTTAGTTATAACGCCTCAAAGCAAATTCTTAAGAGTCATGCTTTAAGCGGATTCTTAAGAATGATGCTTTGATACCAACTCAAAAACATCATCCCTAAAGTGGTGGAGTTGCAACAGTCCTACATGTAAACTATCTAAACATAAAAGTTGACCTTATAGCTACTATCATAGAGCTAATCCACACTAGGTGAATTTGACTCGACCACTTTGAAGGATCCGACCTAATATTTATTTGATATAAACCTATGGTGTCATCCTTTAAAATAACTATTAAAAACTAGTCTATAGTTAAGTCTTTCGAAAAGAATTGAGTTTTATATGTAATATTGGATACCATGCTTTAAAACTAACAAGTATTTACAAAATTATATTTATATGAAAAGATAACATATCTAAAGAGAATTGGTAAAGGTCCGTAGATTTATGAAACTTAGCATACCAATCAGTAATTGAAAACAAAAGAGTAACCCAATTTAAGGAGTTTGACATCTCATACATAATTCGAAACCAAATTGAGGATTGTGTAATGGAGAACACCCTTTTCCTAAGACTACCACTTAACCATAGTTCCCAACCTTTCCACAACTATCACATAGTTCGATTAAGGGTGGGAATAGAACCATTTCAATTATCTTCATCAAAGACTCTGTATTTAACTCAAAAATCCTAGTTGTTCTCTTAAAATGTTGCCATACATGTTAACTTAGAGATTAGACTAAGTTTAAGTTAGAATATTTTTAAGGTGATTAACCAATTTCAAATAGTCTAATGTAAGTAGTACATAAAATAAACATTCCATAAAGCTTAGCTTATACAGCAATAGAATAATATTCAAGCACAAGTCCTGTATACATATAGTCAACTAAACTACAACCACAAATAAAACACACTAAGGCCTCTAAGTATTATAAAATAATATTTTGCAATGCGGTAAAGTATTGATCCCACTTACCTATACATATGACACTCGTTAGTCTTACACGTTGGTCCTATTTGCTTTAGTTAATCCCTAATATTTAATATAATTACATTAATTTTACTAAATATAAAGTAGAAGAGCTCATTTTAATAGTTTAAGTATGGTTATGACTTAACTTAAGAAAATCTAGTAAGCTTTGTATTAAGTATTAGCTTACTATTAAAGTCTTTGAATAAGGTTTTGGAAGTTTGCATAATACCAAGTTTCGGTCTAAGAACCTTTTGATGAAGTCTCTAACATAAGTTTCTCTACATTAGTAATTCTTTGATCAAGCTTCTATTGTTATTTTTGCTAAGATTTTTACACTAACCAACCTTATGAACAAGTTTCAGAAGTTGTTTAAACTAAGCTTCATTCATCAACCAACCTTCTAAATGAGTCTTTAACATTGTTGCGATCGAGTTTCTCTCATCAGCCAACCCTTTGAGTAAGTTTCTAACATCATTTCAATTAGACATTTCTCATTAAACAACCTTTTAGACAAGCCTGTCGCCTTAAGATTAAGTCCCTCTTTTCCAAATCAACCTTCTAACGAACCATCCAATGAACCTTCTAACAAAGCCCAACTTACACATTTACATTAAATCAACCACTTCTACTCCTTATTTACAGTTTAAAACTCATTACCGAATCTCAAGTCAACCCCTCACCAATCTTATTGCACAACAACACCTTAGTCATTTTATCACATTTACTTCATGCTTAATAATTCTACTCTAAAATCATCATTTATGGCCCATTTTACCACTTCACCAATATCATTTCACCCCAAGTCCTTTAACTTAGTAAAATTACACTACAAATCAGTTGTAGAATGAATACAAATTGATTTCTTGAAAATAATTAAATTATACTTTGAAAAAATAGCACTTTTCCATGATTAAATGGCCCAAAAATTCATAAAATTATAGAAAACATTTTTGCATAAAATCTCTTCATAGCAATCTTTTGTATAACAAAGTGACAACCTAGAAAAATTTTGAACTCGAAACTACAACAGTAGGGTTATTTAAAACAACTCCAAAATCAATGTAGATTGAAGCAATTTCTTAAGGATAGTGTATATCTATGTAAAACTTTTACAAACTGATATTTTTCTCCAATTATACATACAAAAATACATTAGAATAATTTTTTTCTAGAATTTTTTAAGTCAATTTATTATTTTCCAAAAAATTGGAGAAAATTAGGTAAAATTTTATACTAATAGGAAGTTAGCCATCTAGCCATCACCAACGACCACCGCTACGTTGGCAAGCCTAAGCACCACTTCCCCTTCATCTATTGGTGCTGGTTCACACCTAGATTGCTCATATGGCCTTGTTCCATGATTTTGCTTGATTTATACTTATTTCCTTCTTATTTTTCCTAGAATATTCTTCCAAGCTTTCTCCTTCTTTCTTAAATTTTCCAAGAACCCTAACATTCTAAAGAACCTATAGAGAGCTTTTGGTGATGTTCCCTAGGTTTGCTTATAAGAAACGACCCATTTTCTCTCGTTTAAGCCCTTATATACCTATCTAACTCGCTCTTAAGGTATCATTTAGGTGATGTTTTCTAGCCAATAGCTATCCAAGACCTAAGCCATGCCATTTCCCGCTTGATCCCACTAACTTTGTTTTTTTCTTTTTTTTCTTCTTTTTTTTAAAGTGATCTTTTTCTATTTTTCTGAACTAATTTTGTATAATTTTGAGTATTTTAGGTAACTCGGGTATATATTTATATGTAATAACTATACCTAAAGTGGATGTATTACTTTTACTTGTTATTCTATGTTGTTCCATAATTTTAAAGTTCAAATGTTTTATCTCTAAGGTTTAGTTAATTTTCATTACTTAAATTGCACGTTTTTGGTATGTATAATAGAGTGTAACATAGTAAAATTGACTATTTTTAGTTATAGTTTTATTATTTTATTATATTTTTATATATTAGACCTATGAGGTACCCTTAACTTACTCTTAAAACTTACCCATGAAGTATTATCGTGATTGGGCCACCTTCATATACACCTTAAATTACCTGCTTAGAATTAACTTGTAAAACTACGAAGCTTACATAAAGCTCATTAGGTTGGATGGTTATTGGAATTTGCATTACGTTACTTGTACTTTTTCTGGGATTTTACATGTATAACATTTCATGTTCTAGTATGTAAGTAGAGTAATTATGTAATGTTATTTTACTTTTATTTTTATTTTATTTTTATGTACTCACTTAGCACTATAAGTAGCCAAGGAGTTGGTATTTTACTAACTATAGGAACAGGTGAAGAACCTTGAAGTATTGGCATGTGACTTTGGAAAAAGAGTTAAAGAGTGCTGTGCACATATGCTGAAGCTTTACATACTTAGTTATGGCTTTATGTATATATGTGCTTGATCTATTTTGTGGCTTAGATATGTAACCATTTAATATTTATGAAATTAAAGTGTTAGGTAAGTTCCTTAGATTAGGTGTTAAGAATCCTTGAAGTTGATCAAATAAGTTTAGCATAGTGGAACTAAACTATATAGTGAAGTTGTAAAGAATATTTTGCATTATATTATGTGTTAGATGTGTTATGTAGTAATGATGCATATAAATATGGTGTTTGTTACCGCTTAAGTAGGTATCAGTGTCCTTAAACTTTTTTTTAGTAGGTTTAGCACTATGGAGCTTAAATTCTATGGGGACAAATTGTTAAAATTCATTCTTTTGATGAAATTAGAAGGAAAGTTAAAAGGTTTAAAAAGAAGGGAAAAAAGTAAAACCCAGTATTTTAGGCAATCTATAAGGTTAGACAAGAAAGTTTGAAAGTTCAAAAAATTGGGTAACATGTTAAGCTAAGTGAACTAGAAAAGTTGGAAGCTTATACTGCAAACTTAGAAGGTTAACTTTTGAGAACAGATATGTAAGACCAAAACCTAGAAGGTTAGGAATCAAGTTTAGAAGTTAGAACTAAATGCATTGAAGGTTAAAATTCAAAGTAAGAGGATTTCATCTATAGTTCTAAACGTGAAGAATTTTGAAAGTACATAAACTATAAGTATGAAATATAGGGAGGTTTACTTTTAGTTGTCATTATCTTAAGGATGCATAACAACCTTCCTTTAAGTACCAATTTTTTGAAAAGTACAGGTTAGTCAAATATCTAAAAGGTAAGGCATTACATGAACCATTAAGTTTAGAAAAGAACATAGGAGGATATCAAGTTTGATGTTAGCTATATGTTGGAAAGGTAGTGAAACTAATTGATTACTATATAAACATAAAAGAACACCATTTTCTCTATCTGATTCTTTTTTATTTTTCCTTGCTAATTTATCCGGTGTTCATCATTGTTCTTCAATACTTTGCTTTGCTTCTTCGATAGATGGATGTCTTATATATTAAGATACAATGAGAATTGAGGTAGAAAATTCATTTTAACTAGTCATATTTTATATAGAATTTGATGGTTCCTATGTTGAATATCCACAAAATGGAATTGGTTTGCCCCAATAACTCTTTTCACTTAACTCCTATATGGATTCATGTTATAGAAGCATAATTTGTAATATAATCCATTTGTTAGTTGCATTTGAAAACCTAATGAAGCACCCTGGTTAGTTTAGCATGTTATTTAAATCATATACTCACTTAGGTCAATTTTGTTAGAAATCGAAATTAAGGTTCCAATTTAATTATTTTTTACATCTTTATTTTACATATATAGCGAGCATATTAAATTTTATATTTTCGTATGGAATACAATAATTTTTATTAGTAGTTTACATTATGATATCATATAAAATTCTATTTTTTTTTTCCTACGCAGCATATATATATATATATATTTATTATTAATTCTTATTTTCCTTTTCTATATTTAAATGCTGTCCTATATTCTAGAAGGTTCTAGAGTCTACCCTAAAAACCCTATCTTAAACTTACACAGCCGCAATTTTGCTCTCTCTCTGCCTTCACTCTCCTATTCACCCAATTAATTCCTTTCTCTCTCTTAGTCTTCTCTCTTTCGTCACTATCCTTGCCATCTATCTCTCTTACCTCTCTTGTCAAATCTCCCCTTCCACCATCCAAATCCCCTGATAAATTGGAAACCCCACTCCCTCCAAGAGAAAAATCCAATTTCGCTTGCCTTTGTCCCTCTCTCGGCTCTTGTGTCTGTCTCCATCCCAATCCACATATTCATCTTTGTCCCCAATTGCATTCTATCTCTTGCCCCTTCATTTGTTTTACTTTTTCAATTTAATTCTCATCCCATCCCCTCTGTTTCCAAAGTCAAAATCCAACATATAGGCTACCTTCATTTTTAATCTCAATCAGCCGAAGTCCCTTGCCCTCAGTTCATTCATTCACAAGCTCATCCAAATCCAATTTTTGGATCTCACTTTCGATTAAGTTTAGTTTTTTTTTTTTTTCCATTCCGACACATTCCGAGCTCTTTTTGGTAACTAACATTAGTCGATTATTTGGGTATTTATTTAAATTGAAATTAATTTCTATATTTTCATATGTGATAGGTTCTCATTTGATGTCACACCATAGTTGTTCGGTGATTCTTGTCTCGATTTGAATTCACAAATCTGTTTTCGATTCTGTATTTGATACCATACTTATAGTGTATATCTTTTTATTTATTATTTTCGTTAACAGTATCAAGTTAAGTATGGTTAATATTCGGTTACTACTAATAAATTATTTAATTATCATGTTATATAGAAAATTTTTACATGAATGTTACCATTATAGTATAGTATATTTTATCATATTTTGAATTATTGATTTTAGTTATATATGTATGTTGAGGCCAAGTTTCTATTTATGTATATAGTATGTTAACGATCGTGCTCTATATATGTTCCTTTTACCAATTAGTATGCTATGAATCTTTCTATTATTAGTATGATTTATTATTATTATTATTATCAATGTTCGTAATCTAATTATCTTATCACATTAGTATTATATATATATGTGGTGTATCATATATTATGTAGTATGTCCATTTTATCTGTTTATTAGTACTTTGTCATTCCTTATAAGTTTTCACAAGTTATACTATTTTCGGATAAGTACGTAGTATTTACTTACCATATCGATTTGATAATCTATATATTTTGGTACTTTAATTATATGTCCATTTTATACCTTCTCATATATATATATATATATATATATTACTTACTTTATGAGCTTCTATAAAATTGATCTTATATATATAGTTATGTCCCCTTTTTAGTTTACTCATATTATGTTATTGCTATTATTTCACTTAACGATTTCTTTCAGGACCTTAATTGAGTAGATCATTAGCTCTTAGATAACTCTAAGGTAAGACTTAGCTTTAGAATGCTTAAGAGTTAACTTGTTGCATGTTTTCTTTTAGATTTGTGGTGTTTAGTTTCCCTTATCAAGGTCTGAGTTTTGTTTGAGTTTACAGTCAAAGTACTATATTCGATTTTGGAGCGATTTTAGGTACGCGGTGTTTGTTGTTGCTTGTGCTTACTAGGTTAGAAATGATCTAACTGGACTAATTGATAATTGGCCCGCGGTGGCAGATCCCTAGAGAAGCAACTACTTATCATGTATAAGGATTCCCTAATGGACTTTCATATGGGACGACACAACTAGAATAATAGTTTTTGGACTTTGGTTTCTGGGTGTAAAGGACTTAAAGGAAAATATATAATTATATCCACTTGTTATTCTATGGGTTTAAATTGAGATTATTAAACTACTTTATGTATTACTGTACCATATTGCATTACTATATATGAATGATTCATCTTAGCATACATATATCTTCATACACCTATATTGGGCTATATTACTCTACCTTAGTGCATCATTATATGTGAATGATTCATCTTAGCATATATATATATATATATATCTTTATATACTTGTATTGGGCTTTGGCTCATTCTTTTCTCTTTCAGGTGCTAGATTTAAGGACCTTCTTATTTATGAGGAGACATTTGTTAACGACATCCTGGAGGAGAACGGAGTCGAGTTTTTATATTTCTATGATGACTAAATAGGGTGTTATCTATTTTACTAGTGGTTTATGTTTTGTTAAGGATTATGTTCTTTTAAGGGCATTGACTCCTTTTGATATTTGAGGATTTTAGTTATTTTTCTTATCTTATGTTTTGGTTGTAAGTTGAGACGCTTCCGAACTTTTGGATGTTATAGGTTTATATGAGTTTATGAGTGAATGTAGTTTCCTACTCCTTTGTGGATATTTATATATTGTGTAATATGATTCTTTATGTTTTGATTGTGGACTTAGAAAGCCTTACATATTCCAAACTAGTCGAGGATATGTGGCGAGTTGTAGCCCCATTTAGTGTCTCGAGGCATTAAACCTAAACTCATTATGTGTTGCATCTTAATAAACATTCTTCATATTGGGATGAAGTCGTTAACAATTAAGAAAGATGCATACATTATATCTATCAAGTTTCCATTATGATAAACATATTTTTACTATTTTCTTCAATTTGTTAAATGCTTTGATGAAAACTATCTTAAAAGTTATAAAATCATTTTCAAACTCTACTTTCTATTTTTAGGCTTGATATTGGACAAGTTCAATATAAAAACAAAAACTTTTAGTCTAACTACCATAAAATTTTTATGACCTTAAGTGCTATTTAACTAACTTAAGTAAAAATTTATGGCACAGTTGTCTTATACAATTAATACACCTTATGTCATGACTAACTTAAATAAAAATTGATTCATAAACCTAATTAATTTTAATTAGAAAAACCAAGTGATTTCCTTAATGTTAGGATTTGACTAAGGTATGCCTCATATAGGAGTATGTGTATAAGAAGCAAAAAGCTTGAAATTGTTTCTACATAATATAACTATATATTTTTTTTTAAATGTTAAAAATTAGAGTGTAACAGGAAATCAAAACTTAAAAAGTTAATATTATCATAGTTAAAGTTAAATTAGATAAATAAAGATGACAAATAGATAGAGAATGATAACAATTAATGATACTACATACAAAGCAATAGTAATGAATGACTTGGGGGGAAGGGGGGGTGATATGGAAGGGGAAGAGATGTAAGAAAATTCTAAAGAAGAAACTATAATAAGCAAATAATAAAGTATAAAATCGAATTAAAAATATTAGAAATACTATTTTTGAAGGAGTCGACAAAGTAGATGCAAGCATATGAAACCTAAATCAAAAACCATATACATTTACAAATGAGTCTAAATGGATTTAACCATTTATTATTCATGTTAAACTTTACTTACATAAACTTGTATATAATTATGTTGTATTGTCTCTAAATTGGTAAGTTTAGTATTAAATTGCTAGGTTTGGTGAAAAATATATATATAGCTAATTGTGAATAAATTTGTATTGTGTCATTTTGTTAAAAATACATTTCTTGTTGATAAAAATGTATTTTTTAAGAGTTGTTACATTTTGATACTATTGTGGAAAGGGAAATATATATATATATATATATATAAAACTCTTTTGAAGGTCCTTTACTGAAAGTGTTTGTACATCTGAAAATGACATACAAGCTAACTATAGAAAAAAAATGGCATTAAGCATATTCACAAATTTAAAGTTCAATTAGATCTTTTGAGTTTTAAGTAATTATAAAATAGATTCTTTACTATAATATCATAAAAATAGTATGCTCTAGTAGCTCTCTCACGCTCTCTCTCTCTCTCTCTTCCTTAATAAGCCTTAGATCTACCCCTCCTTTCTAAACATTTTGCCTCATTCACCATAATTGATCCAAAGAAGGGATGAGCCCATAGGGATCCTCATGCCTGACTTTTATGTCTAGATGAAAGCCTGCATCCAATGGTATTAAATAGGTAAGAAAATAAAAGTAAAGCCCATCAGCTTACTATCACCTCCTAATTAATTAATGCTAAATTCCTAATCCCACTACAGCTGCAAGTTGTAATAACCTATTACCTAATGAGGGCATGCGCATTGATTCATACAACATTTAAGTTTCCTTGGTTATTCATAACAATTTTTTTCCTCCAAATTTATCGTGCCATTGACTTTTTTCTTTTCCCCATTTTTATTGATCTTACAATTTAATATTCTAACAATGCTAAGGAAAGGGATTTTTGTTGAGACTTAAAAATTTAAGATTTTTTAGTTGTAGCAACTAAATTTAAAAATTGGTTGGTTTTTTCCAATTTTTATATTTAATTTTATGCAAATCCAATATTAAAATTATAAATTGCCACATTTATAACTTATTTTTAAAAAATTGTTGATCCACCAAATTTCTTGGCAAATATATGACTATATCTCTCTCTTTTTGTTTTATATATAGAGCAATCAATTACAAACGTTATAAAGCATTTGCAAGTTATTCAATCACATATTGAAGTGTAAAAACATGCTTTTCAAGTGTGAAAGTCAGAATGAAGCATTATAATTTTTTAACATTGAAATACCACATTTTATCGTGATCTTCATAGGATTGCAAACGTTACCATTATTCATATGCAACTAGGTTAGATTTTTATTATAAATAGCATATCGTGTCTTCCTTTAACTGCAACTTTTCTTTTCATTATATAATCAATCTTCGTGTTACTGTTATAAATATTGTTCTATTGCATCTTTTTTCCTCTTTTCTTTATCTTATCTGTTTTCCATTTTTTTTAATTTAGTTTTTTGTGAATGTTTTCTTGTATTATTTCACACACTAATTATTAAAAACTTTATAAATGATATATATTTTGCAATATATAATCAAATATTATCTAATTTATATATAATATCATATATATATAATTTATATTTTATATGATTTAATCTATATGATAAATTAGATATTATATATATATGTATTTATGTATGTATGTATTCATTTATTTATGTATATATAATTTGCAATACATGACACCAAGACCATAATATGTGTTACATGTTGTATTATTTATAACATAATGTGTATCAATGCATTGTACTACATATATTATAATTAAGGCACTTAGTAAGGAAAATCGTCTTTTGGTTTAATTTGTTGATCTAATTAAACATATATAGTATTTTTACTTGTAATTTCTCACGAATTGTCATTTTGATTTAAATAAAAAGAACTGTTATTGACAAAATTAATAAAAATTCCATCATAAATGAATTTTATGATAGAGAAAAGTGCCAAGTTAGACTTCGATGGTTTTTCCTTTTTTTTTTCATTCAATCGTTTAAGCTTAAGGTTTTACTTAATAAGAATGATGATGTTCCCTACTACCTATGAATCCTATGTTCGTCCCTAATCCAAAGATCTAACATCATTGATGTTAATATGGTGAATTCATCACAACTAATCTTAGGTAATGTTTACTTCTAATTCCCACCTTCATTGATCCATCAATATCACAATCTCGCCACTATAAGCCTACTGTTATAAATCACATTAGTATGAAGATTGTAGCAATTAATCATATAGTAGTTTATTAATTACTATTTCCTTTAAGTGTTTACTATTTCCCTTTAAGTGAGATTTTGTTATCTCTTTTATAGGATTTACTACACTAGCTAATTGAGTGGGTAATGTTAGCAAGTAGGCTCTTAACAGGCGGACAATAATATATTAATTAGTTGAAACTAGTTTTCTTAAGGGGCTTGACATCAAGGATATGACTAATCCACTTGCAAACATTACTCACCCTAAATAATCTAGCTAGCATCACTTGACTTAATCTGATTCACAAATTAAGTAATCATATGTTCACTATAATTATTAATAAGAATTATGTTGAGGAATGTTATGCACAATAGTGATTAAGGCTATAGTATTCTATAATATTAAGAATATGACTTCAAATATATTTTGAAAACATAACAAGGGAAAAATAGTTTAATGGAAAATAGAATTGTAATTTGTAGCAAAACATTAAAGTGTCCATATGCTTCATAGCTAGTAGTTGGATGGAAGCTCTAATTTTTTTAACAAGTGTGTCATAAGCTCCAAATGTGATGCCTACAAGTAGCCAATCAAAGGCCCAATCAAGTGGCTAATCACATTTACATGCTCGATGCCTATCATTTGCAGAAGCCTTCAAATTAGCTTACCATCTAGATACTGTAGTTAGTCTAGCTGAAAGGCATAAGCATATCTGTAGCATCTCCCCCCTTATCTATAGTAGTAGCTCTCCGATACTTTCCCCATCTCAAAAAGACTCCAAAGCCAAATATACTAAGTTCAAGCTACCTAGTCAACCGGTATATTATGCACATATTGTAGTATAAGCTAGTAAGCATAGGATCATTATTGTTAATAAACTTAAAAGCTATGTTGGTGAACCCTTTAACTCTAGATTAAGTGAGTAGACTAAAGGATACTTGATTCCTAACATTAGCTTAGGGTTTTTAAACATTTGTCCTTAAATATAGTAAGTCATCATCATTAAAACATATGGTCAATGGTTTGATACATTAAAGGTCACTAGTACCTCCTATTTCCTAACAACTCTAACCAATAAGCATTAACATTGACTCACTCTTAAATGGTTCATCAACTCCTTTAGCTAGTTGTTATGCTCTTTAACATAGAAACTATTCTCTCCTCTAATTTAAATATAGCAAGTCTCTTGATTGAAAAATTACCTACTTCCTTCCCTTACCGCTTGCTCCTTATACCTTTCTATATGCTTAATTAATTGTTCATGTTCCTTCTGATGAATCTTGTAAACCTCTTTGGCGTTGTTATTGTCACCCATATAGTCCCCTTAGAAGTAGGATATTAGAATGCTTTATAAGAGTAGTAAGGATGTAGCCGTACAATACTTCAAAAGGAGCTTACTTAGAGGACCTTGTATGGATCAATTGTGAGTAAGTTCCATTATTACTAGGTATAAATCCCAACCCTTGAGTTTTCTTCCTACTATAGTCTTGAGGAGCACTCTTAAAGTCCTGTTAACCACCATTTACCTATTCTTATGTAGATGACAAATTATGCTGAAAAGAAGTTTAGTTTTTAGTGATCTTTGTAAAGTCATTTTAGAAGAAACTAAGGAATTTCACATCTCTATCTAAAACATTGCTTTAGGGATACTATATGAAGCTAAATAATTTCCTATAAGAACTAGATAGAAATAAAAGCAACGAGAGAATTATAATAGAGGGGATTAACTTTTGGGGGTAAGGATCAATGGTTTAAAATGTTTAAATAAGGAATCAATATTTCAAAAACCGATTCAAATAAGGCATTCATAATAACTAATCTATAAAATTATTTGAATCATTTTGTGAAATTTTGATCTCTTATTTGAACTTTTTGGAATGTTAATCTCTTATTTGAATCACTTTATAAAATATTGATTCCTTATTTGAACTTATCCTTAAATATTGATTCCTTTTGTTATAATTCTCCCTAAAAACAACATCAACAATTTCATAACATTGTGTGAAGTAGGTCATTTTAGAACACCTACTAATTGCAACTATTATAGAGCCTCTTCTTTTTCTAATTCTAGCCAAGCTCAAGACAAAATGTATGTTTAGATCAATCTATTGATGTGACATTATAGGTAAAGGTGAGCATTATTAAAGAGCCTTCCTCTTACTCTTGGCTCTCTTACATTCACCATACCTTTCAAATGGCTTAGCTGCAATATGCTTCATATTAAGCTAATAACAACTCTCCTTTAAGATTCTCTGAGTGCATAAACCTTAAAATGATTGTCTAACCCCCTAACATGGGCCTTCATCACAAGAATTCCCTTCATAATTCTATATAAATACCCTTCACCTTATGCCTTAAAATTGCGAGGGCAAGACAATCCATCATGTGTCCTACATAAAAAGTCTACGTGAGATTTTCCTAAATTAGAATGTGAGTTTCTAACAAATTTAAGTATTTATGAAATCCCATTAAGTTTTAGAAAATCGATTCACACTTTTACTTACTTTGTATGTATATTTGTATGTATATATGTATGTATGTAAATTGAGTGTCAGTTATCAGAAAAGTCCACAAAGCTCTACAAAACTTATATTAGATAGGACCACCAAACAAGTCTTAACCCATTAGCTAAGGTCTAAAATCAGTACAAAAAATCCATATAAAAATATCTCAACGGTAAAATCTTCTAGAAGGGAAGTAAACATAGAGGTAGAAGGTTTACATTGTAGTTAGCTAGGTACAAATATCTAGGGGCAAAATAAATAGATGTCACTAGAAAAGTTCTCACTAGTCCTTAGCACATCAAAATCGTAATCACTAAGCGAATCGCATGCATAGTCTATGCAAAAGTAATCACATGAAAAGGATTGAAAATTAAGATAATAAGAACGTAGTACATTAGCAACCACAGCCGTACATGCCTATTGTCACATGAGCCTAATACTAATGCATCAAGCAATTTCATTTGATTATGATATAGTTTGGTGATAAAGCGAAGAAAAACAAGAACTGGTATGGGAGTATTCATGATCTCAAACATCCCAATAGGAAACAAGGGATCTAATCCTAGAAGGTAATAGGGGGCTGTAAGGTAGATCTAGGCTCTATGTCCAAAAAATCTTAGAAAGTAGTCTCGTGTAAAGGATATTGCCTTTTATACAAACAACATTGATCCAATGTCGAAGAACATGAGTGGCAACATCATTTCCTCCTATCAATTACCGATCGAGCCATCCATAATGGCATGAGCTTTAACTATTATATCCTCTTGAAACTACTTTCATAAACATAGCCTTGTCTGAAAGTGTTGATTTTTTGGATCAACGTAACCAAGCACATGTAGCAAACAAATCTGTTAGATGAGCTTACATTTTAGTTTAGTTTATCATTCTTAGGATTCTAACAAGAAGCATATAATGTCAATAGGCACCTATGTAGTATACCTCAAGTTGTAAAGTGAAGTAAGTATCAAGATCAACTCATCAGTTGATTAATTGATAATTAGAAGTCATTTTATTGTCTATTCAATGGTAATTACCTAGTTTTATTGCAATATCTTAATCCAAGTTCATTTAACCTTTGTAAAAGGGAGGAACATTATTGACAACATCTTGTTGACCCAAGAACTTTGGTATGATCTTGATTGTAAAGTTAGGAGGGGTAACATGATTATTAAGCTTGACATAGAAAAAGCATATCATAGGCTTGACTAGGTTTTCCTTTTTTCTATGCTTAATTGTTTGAGCTTCCATTGGAAATTCACTTATATGGTCAAAAGGATAATGTGTTATAGTTGGTTTATTGTACTTGTTAATGGTAAGAATTCAAGTTTTTTCACCTCCTTTAGAGGCTTACACCAAGGAGATCCCCTTTGCCCATCTCTCTTTATCTTAGCTTTTGAATACCTATCTCAAGATTTAAATAATCTTTTTTAAAGGTATTCTTCGCTTAGGTATAGATTTTCTTTTCCTAATTAGATTTCCCACCTCTGTTTGGTTGATGATTGTACTCTTTTCCTTAGTAGGTTTACTCCTTATATATCTAAGGTCTTAGATTTCCTCCATCAAGATGAAAGAATCATTGGGCAAAAAAATTAACAACCACAAGAGTTCTCTCTTCTTACCAAAAAAGATTTAAGTCTTGAAAGAAAAAAGATCATAAAATGCATTACTCATATGAATGTTTAATTTAAGGATGCCACTAGGTAGGTCATTATAAGGTTTTCGACCCGTCTGACCTACTAAAAACTCTATAGGGTTTTAGGTTGGGTTCTAAAAATGGTTCTTAAACTTTATAGGGTTTCTGATTGGGTTTTGAGATGTAGAAAAAACCCAACGGAAAACCTAAACCTAGTTAAAAATAATAATATGATATTAGTAATTTAGTATTAGTTGCAATTAATAAAACATAATAATTAATAAAAAATATCTTGTGTCTTTTATGCTTTGTCTTTCGAGAAAACCTTAATCTCATCTTTTTCTCTCTCTTACATTTTTTGTGATTCTCTTCTTTTGCCTTTACTCTCTCTCTCAACTAGTAGGACACATTTCTTAATCCCATTGTTGAGCTTGGATTTTCATCTCCTCATTCTTTAAAATTTAAGTTTCTCTAAATCGATCAATACTAAGTCCTTACCCATTTAGTATTGACACTGGATTAGGGGTTTAAAGAAAATTGGTTCTTTTTACATTTGAAAAAGTATTGGAGTTGCTACCCGACTTGAGTTGGGAAAAAAAGTTAAGTTATAATCAATTGGGTAGATTAATTATAACTTAGCTACCGATCTATCGATTAAAATCAGTTTTACAAAATGGTTTTTGAAACTAAAGAATCTAGATCTTAGAGTTAGAATTTTAAACCCTTACGAGTACCATTGACTATTTTAAATTAAAATTAAACTTAAAAATCACCTTTTAATTTTGAAAGATAAAACTCAATTCTTATTTACTTTCAATTGGATCATTTAAGGAATTTAAACTAAAAAGAAAAATTAGATTTTTTTTTTTTTTATTTTTATCATTGCCTTGTAGGTGCTTACGTACCCGCTATTCGGGATAATACGTATGTAGTTTTTTTTTTAATAAAAACTTTAGTAGGTTGAGTTGATTTTAGTTTTCAAAAATAGTTAGGTTTACGTATTACCCATTTTGATTTATCTAAGAAAATTTCTTAAAAGGCCTTAAATTGATTTTTATTTTTGGAAATTCTACATGATCCTAATTTGAAAAATAGTTGATTTATTTTTATTTTATTTTTGAAAAATCAATTTTGTAAGTGACAAAAAAGAAATAATAATCTTTATTCTTTCCATTTACTTATTTATTATTTTATTTTTTATTTTATTTATTATTTTACTTATTCTATCTATTTCTATTAAAATAAAAATAAATAAATAAATAAATAGACTACTTCCCTTTTTTTTCTCCCTTTGTTTTTTTTTTTGTTTTTCTTCTTTTTCTTTTTGTTTTTCTCTTTTTTTTATTACATTTACATTATAAACAAGTAAATAAATAAACAAATAAAATAAATAAAAAAAACAATTTGAAAACAAATAAGACTAAGAAGGGCTCTTGGACACGTGGGTTGGTTGGGGCGTTAGATCAGATCACAGATTGGGTCGTGGGTCAAATCTTTAGCTTAGCTCATGATTTGGCTTGGTCTAACCACTAAATTGAAGGGGAAATGGGTTTTTGTGTATTTTCTATTGGGATTAGGGGGGGTAGGTCGATTGCTGTAGAGTTTGGAGGTAGTTTAGAGGGTTGTCGGAGGGAGTGATCGACCTTAGAGGGAGTTGCTGTGCGTGGTTGGCTAATTGGGGTAGGGGTTTTAGAGTGTAAGGAGTTCGATTATAGGTTCAGTTTAGGCCAAGGGTGGCTAAAGGTAGTGGTTCGAAGAGAGTGAGCTTCGTTAGTTAAGTTTTGGGGGTAATTGTTTAGTTGAGCGGCTAAGGTGAACAGTGGAAGACGAAGGCAGTCAAGTTAAGGAGCTTCTAGATTAGGGGTCACAGTCATAGTGTTGGGTTATGGTGGAAGGATTGGAAAAGAGAGATTCGAAGAGAGAGAGTGTGTGACCTAGAGTGAGAAAGAGAATTGTGAGAGAGAAGGAGAGCTTGGGAGTTGATTTTGAAGCTTGTAGGCAGTTAGGTGTGCTTATTGATGGTCTTTAAGCCCCTATTTATACATGAATTTCACCTAGAAATTAAGGAAACTCGAAATTGAATTTGAATGCAAATGTATGAAAATTCAATTTTTTTTTTATTTTTGAAACCGAAATTGAATGTGCCTTTAATTGAATCTAGACTTGTTCTTAACACCAATTTGAAGCATGTCATGTCTAGTACGAGATTGATGTAAGAAACTATATGCTGATGTATGGAATTTGTGTAGAAATTGAAGTTAAAGTATAGGGAGTAGGCTATTTTTTAGAAGGAAAAAGGAGAAAAATCGGGGGGAAAACAAGGGAAAAGAAGAAAAGTGCTAATGTGGTGCTGACATAGCGCCATGTCAATCGTGCCAACCATTCCTGACTTACCATGTCGCGCCACGTCAGCAAGACCGCCCAACCTGACGTTGCTATGTGTTATGACATGTGGCGTAATCAAATCCTGACATGTGGCAATGCGTTAGTTAACAAAAAATAAAAAGAAAAAAATGCTTCCTTATCTTTGCTAAGATTTGAACCCAAAACCTTACATTCAAACCCTATGCCTAGTCTATATGCTTAACCATTAAACCATTGGCCTATACTTTGTCTATATGTACAATTTGATTGTACATATAGACTTGGCTAGCCTAGGCTAGATTTAAATCAAAACCTAGGTTTAATGACCCAATTTCTAAACCAAGTTAAAATATAAAAACCTACCTTAATAAAAAGTTATTATCTAGAATCTTTTATTTTTTCAATTTTCCTAATTTTTTGTAATTTTTCAATTTTATAAATTTTTTTTTCCAAATTTTCCCATTTTCTAAATTTCTCAAATTTTGTGTTTTTTATCAAAATTTCAAATTTTTTGTGCTTTTCTTATTTTGTTTTTTGAAAATTTTTGTATTTTTTCCTAAACTTCATATTTTTTGGGTTTTCTTATTTTCCTATTTCTTTGTACTTTTGTAGGATTCCTATTTTTTCTAAATTTCTTCATTTTTTGAGTTTTATTTAATTTTCTAATTTAGGATCCAGTAATCTAATTTGAAAAATAAAAGGAGGCAAAAATTAGGTGTCTACAGCCATCCATCTCCTTTTCATTAATCATGTATTAATTTAAAATAAAAAAAAAAGTTGGTTTAGACTTGAGTAATCATACACCATTTGTTTTATTATTTAAAACAATTCATACGCTATTTGTTTTAATTTTTAATGTACACTTGCAAATCAATTTGATTATTTTTTTTTTTAGTATTAATGGGTCGAGTCGGTTTTTTAATAGGTTTTACAAAACCTTATAGGAGTGGGTTATGGAAACATAGTAAAAACTCTATAGGGTACCTTATAGGATTTTGGGAAGCCTTATAAGATAACAGGTCAGCTTCGGGTTTTGCAAAACTTATTATGAACCCACCTTAGTGGCATCACTAATTCAATCTCTTCCCTTGATCTACTTGGGTTGCCCTCTTACTATTGGGTGGAGGGATAGATACATCTTTAATGATATTTTTGAAAATGTTTTCCAAATGATCAATAGCTAGATGAATCTATGGTTGTCAAGAGGGCGTAGGATCATTCTTATCAGAAGTGTCTTGTCATCTTTTCCTTTAAACTTTTTATAGGCTATTCAACTACCGAAATGGCTTTTAAAGAAGCTTGAAAGTGTGTTTGCTAGTTTCCTTTAGGGGGGTTCTTCAAACTTTAGAGATACTTATTAGGCTTCCTAGGATAAACTTTGCTATCTAGTAGAGGAGGGTAGGTTAGGATTCAACTCTCTTAGGGATGTTTCTAAGCCTTTTGAAGCCAAAATCTAGTAGAAGTTTAGAACCAAAAAAACCATCTTCTCTGACTTCATAAATTCTAAGTACTTAAAAGGAAAACATCCTACATAGTATACGTCCTCTTATAATGCTTCTCCTCTTTAGTAAAGGCATCTTAAGACTAGGGAAATTATTGAAAAGACACATTTTCTTTAGCCTTGGGAGGGGTGATGTTAGCTTCTAGTTCGATCAATGCATCCCTATAGTGATCTTCATTCCTTTATCCAGGTTATTTCCCTTCATTTGAAAGTAAAGAACCTTTGGGTTAGTATAAGATGGGAGATTAGTACTCTTTGTCATTTACTTCTTGTTGATGTTCTCAAAGAAACATCATCTCTTAATCTCAACTCGAAAGTAAATGACATAGTTATATGGAAAGCCTCTACTGATGGTTTTTTTTTTTTTCTAGTGCTTGGAATATCATTAGGTCAAGAGATAATTAGGTTATATCTTATAGGCTCATTTGGAACATATTTTTGCCTATTAAAATCCTTTTTTTCATGTAGAGAACTATTTGTCTATTCATTCCATCTAAAGACAAACAACACTCTTAGGGGAGGGCTTTGGCCTCTCAATGTCTCTACTATTATAAAGATAGTGAATTAGCTATTCATGTCCTTCTTTGCTATAGATATGCTAAGGATGTGTGGATTTGCATTGCATGCTATTTTGGTATCTATTGATGCTACGTTAAAATTTTGGAAAAGTAGAGCTGGAAATATTAATAATCATATTAGGACTTTTATTCTATCTATTATCATTTTGGCATTTATGGGAAGAACACAACAATAGAAAGCATAGAAATTAACACAAAACCAAAACCCTTAATGTTCTAGTTAGTCTCATCATGAATGATCTTATTAATATTGGGAGGGCTAATCTTCTTACTTCGTATCATACAAAAAACGATGAGGACATTTTCAAGATATTACCAAACCCCTTAAAATGAAAAAAGTTCGTCATGTTTCTTAGGTCAAACCAAAAGAAGTTGTTATTGAGTTAAATGCTGTAGTAGTCTGTCTCAAGGTAAAGGTAGGGGTAGAGGGGTTCTTAGGGATTCTAATGACAATTTTATTTAGACTTTTGGTTTCAAGGAGAACAACAAGTCTATTAAAGCTATTGAACTTAAATCTCTAATTAAAGACCTAGATTATGTAGATAGTTCAATTTCACCAAGGTTAATGTGGAAACAAGCTTACTTATTGTCTTAAGATGGCTAAAGACCAAAGTCACAAGATAGGACATCTAGAATGACATCTCTTAGGCTAAATCCCTTCTAAATGACATTCAAGGCTAGGTTAACCATGTTTTGAGAGAAAGGAACTTTGCAACTGACTAGTTAGCCAAATAAGCCCATGACACATAAAGAGACTTCTTCATTAGGGACTTGTCCTAACCAACAGTTGACTTCAAGAAAATTTTATTACAAGACTCAATGGGGCTAGCTTCCCTCAAGATTATCTCTTATTAGTTTATGGGAAGTTGAGTTATTTTGTTTTTATTTGTTTCTTATCAAACTAGTTTTTGTTTTAGGAGTCCTTTTCCTTTTATTTTTTTGTTCTTAGTTTTTCTACAAGTGGTTTATAATAAGGGGAGCAGTACTACTTTGTTTATTTCTATTATAGTAGGAATAGGTACTTATAATTTTGAGAGGTTAGGTCTATGCCCCTTCTTTCTTATACTTTCTATTTACAATAAATAAAATTTTTCGCTAGCATCCCCCCTAGTGTATAAGGTTTGCTATCTAAAAAAAAAAAACCCTTAAGTCTTTATGTTAATTATGGTCTATTTAGGTTATAAGTCTTAAGGGATTATTGACCTAATTAGTTTTAGATGTAATTAGGTCCACTTTAATTATTTGATTTAGCTACTTCAATAAGAAGTTGATAACTGTCATTTATTATTCAATTAACCTTTAGTCATCCATTAAGCTTAGAGCCTTATTACATTTAAGGCTTTAAGGTTTTATTTTAGCTAAAGATCATTGAGGTTATGGCATCTACAATCAAAATAAGCCTAACTAATTTTGGAGTAAGTTGAGCCCATTAATCTTAACCAATTGTGAGTATTAATGCTCTTTTTATGTTTAGGATTCATTTAGGGGTATGGGCTTACTTAAGGGGAAATGGACTTAGATTAACTTTAGAATTTGATTTCGATTAATCACAAAGGTTGTTAGTTTGATTTTTTTTATTATCTCATTAAACTAAACTTATCATTAATTAAGTCAATTTAATAGAAAAGAATCAAAATAATTAAATTATTCATAAATTGATGGGTTGAAGAGAACCGACAAAAGGTTTGGTAGACTAGTTAGGTTTCGGATTAGGTTAGCTTGACCAACTTAGAGTCTAACCAATCTAGGTCTAGATTATTGTTGTTGTTGTTGTTGTTGTTGTTTTTGTTTTTGTATTTTATTTTCACTTATCATCAACTATAGATATTCATTTCTATAATTGGGCCTTTAACCCAATTTAACACCATGGATCGACATCTTGGGCTAGTGACAAAGCTTGGGAAATCTGCCTATTTAAGGATGTTTAAAGGAGATTTGGCTTGGTAGGCTCCAAACAAGAATAGCTAGACTAGATTTTCTACTATCGATCTTTCTCGATTATCTTGCATACAAAAATTAGACTTAGAAATGGTCTTTCGAGGCCAATTTAGGCTTTATTTGGTTGTATTGGGCCTTAAGAAGGCTCAGTTGGTCTTTAGGCTTAATTATAAAAATAATGGTCTTTCTTTAGCTACTGTAAGCATTAAGGTTACTTGAGCCCATAGCTATTCCCATAGAAGCTAAAGGAGAGGATAAGCTTTAACAAAGGAACTCAATTGTAGCCATCCATCTTAAAGCCATCCAATAGATAAGATTAATATCCAAACTCCATAAATAGGAGGGTCCTCTTCTCTTTTGGTTCATTTAAAGCATTGGTAAGTTTGAGACAAACACTAGAGCTCTACTAAAATTACTTTAGAAAAGATTAAACAGGTAGTTTCATCAAGAACAATTCAAGAACACCAAGTTCAATCAACTATCACATGCGTGCATTGAGTTTGCCCATTCTTCCTCCTACATCTCTTCTTAACAACATCCCTCTAAGTGTCATCATCTCAAGACATCTCCTAGTTCAACCAGTACACCTGTTGCATGTGACCGACTAGTATAACAACCTTACCATACATTAACATCCCAAAATATTTAATTCTTAAACACCTTCTCGCTAAGGTCCATAAGCTTAAAAGACTTGAGCACCAATTTCAATCAACCGTTGATCTTAAACTTATATTCAAAGTGGTGTTCTGTGTGCTTAGAATTTGGTGATTTGATCATTGAAATATATTTAGTGACTAAAAATCTACATGAAAATGTATTTAACTAAAGTGTCAAAAAAAGGAAAAACACTCTTTTATTGAATTTAGGTAATCCAAATGTATCGGGGTTTTGATGAAGAACATCTCAAATATACTTCATTTTCCAAAATATTTTCTAGAAAGATAAAGAAATTAGTATAGAATCAACACAATGCCAATCTAAATCGATATAATAGAACACATTCAATCGAGAGGATCATTTAGCCAATTAATCGTATATGAATTGTCTCCTACTATGGTAGAATTGTAAGAAATACCCAAATTCAAACACAGTTAATCATCTATTCATCAGGATCACATCTTTGTGGTATCACATCAAAACATACATGAGATATATTAAATTTAACACATTTTAACCCCTAAACCAAATCAAGAATCATTTATATCATTTATGAACTGTAAAAGCATTTTAAATAATAAAATTAAAATAAGAAATAGTCCCTAATACTCTAGTAAGTGGCAATAAGCATTGGTTTAGGGGTCAAAATAACATATCATGCAATAATACAATCTTATGTTTAAATTATATTATATGAGATCTAAATCAAAACAATCAAACACTCAATAACAAATTGAAATAGCAATCAAGGCCCTAAAATCTTGCAAAAGCCACGGCTAGCATGAGATTACCAGCACCCACTACTTCAGTTAATGAAACATTCAATTTACTACATCTAATAACTTCTAATCAACATACTAGCATAATTTATTTGCATGAAAATACAAAATTACTTGAATGACCTCCTATACTACTGGTTGTACCTACCATAATCCACTAGATCCTTCGTTTCATTTCATTCCAACATAAAAAAAAAATCACCAAATTACTTATCTTTAATAATTAAGAACTTAAATAAACTTAAACTCTTATTTCAAGTAAGAATTTGTAACTTACTTTATATGAGATCAACCAAAACCCAAAAACCCAAGAATGGGAACACCTCCAAGATTTCTCTAATTTCCAAATGATCTATAATAAAAATGCCTAGCTATTTATATACTAAGATTAAATCATTGAACTAAACTAAAAAAATGGAATCAAACTTACCTTTCATGATAAGACTGCCCCAATTATTGAGCCTTATTTTGATATTTCTTAATTTAATCTATATTAAGCCATGCCCACTTACTGTAAATTACTTGATATTAAATTAAAGAAAATATTTTTCTCTAAAAGATGTTTAAAAGTATTTATGAAAAATCAATTGTAGTCACCAACTAGTAAAATTGATGAAAAGCAAGATTAGGGTTTTCTAAGTGGAAAAACCTTAATTATGTTTTTAGTCTATGAATTTTCCAAAAAATTTTTTTTATATAAAAAAAAATAAAAGAAGTTAAGTTTAGAGGCTAACCTTTTAAGATAAAGTTACCGTATAGAGATTTAAAAAAAAAAAAACTAATATGCCTTAATTTTTATGATTTTTATAAAAAATGCAAAAATGTGAAAAACTACATGAAAAATTATACAAGACCTCATTTAAAAAAAATTGATTAATTTTTTTTTTATTTCTTGAAAAATCTAACCAAGTGACAAAACATTTTGTTTGTTATGAAAATCCCTGAAATATGTAATCATTTAAAAAAATCCAATTGTAAATTTTGACAAAAGTTGTGGATTTTATAAAAAGACATGATTTTTCCTAAAAAAATGCAACTTTTATACGAAATATCCAATTTTTTCTAAATATGCTAAAAAATGCAATTTAACAAATATGTGAAAAAATAGAAAGAAAAAAAACCAACCAATTGAAGTTGACATAAAGACTTACAAAAGACTTCTGTTGGTAAGATTTTATGCAAAAATTCTAATAATGCAATTTACAGAAAAACTAGTATCACATATTAATAGCACGCATATATAAAAAATTCTCGAAAAAATATCAATGAAAAATAAACAACTAAAGAAAAACAATTACATCTAATACTAAAAGAACTTGTATAAAACATAAATCAAGTTTGTAAGGATGCATAATAATTCAATTATATAGAAAAATAACATAAAATAAAATAAAGAAAAAGAAAAAAAAAACTAAACTAAACTAAACCCACCTATTACTTACGAGTCGAATCAAAGGAGAAAGAAGCTCGGCACATGGGTTAGATCTAAGTTAGGTCATGGGCTTCACAGGTTGTCTAAATGGGTTGTGCCAAGAACTCCTTAGTAGTGATCAAATCAACTCTTAAAAATGACTTTCGATAAGTATTTCAAGCAGAAAATTCAATTTTATGAGATTGCCATTGGTAAAACTCCGTTTGGTGTGTGTACCTTAGGTTTTGGTGGTGGTTCAAAATTGGGTGGCAGCAGTGGACTTTGACATGATGATGGTTAGTTTTAAGTGATGCAAGGGTAGATCTAGGGGTTTTGGAATATGAGTAACATGTTGGTAATGCTAGTTTTGGATGGGAATGGCTTAAAGGTCACAACTAAGTACAAGGGTGGTTGTGTTTTGAAGCTTAGGTAATGGTGAATGTCTTGTGATGGTTGCTCATGGTTGCCATGGAGTATGTATGAGTAGGTGTTAGAGAGAGAGGGAGTAATGTCGAGTTAAATGATAGGTAGGTGAATGCGTGTGTGTGTGTGTGTGATTTTCAAATGCTAAGCTAGGTTCCTTTGATTTTATCCAAGCTATTCTTATAAGATTTTCAATTGAAATCTATTCAAAAAGCTTGAATCATCCATGGAGAAAACTTGAGGTTTTGTAGATTTTAGCAAATATTTGTTTGATGATTATTAATGTGAGTTATGGTTAGATTTGATCTTTTCAAAAATGATTTAGTAATGATTTTGCCGAATCTACTAAAAAAATCATCCCCTTCGACTACCATTCCTAGTGCTCTTCCATGTATTCATACCCATAACCTGTACAGTCCACACCTGTGTGCCCAACCAATTAAGCTAAGCTTAGTTCTTGAGCATATTGAGTACTCAAAATTATATTTGAACTTTCAAATCTAAGCCTAACTTAAATTGGACTTTCAAATCCAAACCCAATTTAATGTGACTCATTTAAAAAAAGGATCCAAACATACTTTAAGCAATTAAATGACAAAAATATATACATGTTAAAGAATTTTCGGTACAAGTTTAGTTTAATAAATTATAAGTTTTACTTTAATTTACCTAGTAATTATTTAATAAAAGTGCACTTTCATGAATCCAAACTTTCACTAGACCTTTTCAAAAAAATATATTCTTCTAAATAAGTCTAATTTCTCAAACATTCAGAATTTATTAAATCGCAAGTATACTATTCATTAATTGTTAATTCGACCCTAAATGACTTATTGACTTGATTGAAATACTTTTGATACTTTTTTATTTTTTTAATTTTTCAATTTTTATATTTTACAAATTTTCAAATTTTTTTCTCAATTTTTCAAAAAAAATTTCTATTTTTTATGAACCTAGCTAAAAACTAAAAAAAAAATAAAGGGTAACAAAAATGGAGTGTTTACAGTTGTCTCTATTTATGGTGATATTTGAGTGAAACTTTGCTACAAAAACAAAAGGCATGCCCGTTTTAACCAAGTTTTAGCAAATAGCAAGTAAAAAGTTAACTCTAAAGGTCAACTAAGAAAAAGTATTGACTTGAACTATCAAAGTGAAAGAAACCTAACCTAATTGATTAGATAAGTAAAGGTCTAGACTTACAAGGACAGATATTGTTAAGATGATAAATCTCTTAAGAATCTTTCAAAAAAAAAAAAAAACAGTCTTATCTTGAATAAGCAACTATCCTTAAGAGGATAGGCCTCTAAAGAATCTAGAAGACAAGCTTGGCTTCAATTGGTAAGTATCCTTAAGATGATAGATCTCTTAAGGATTTAAAAGATAATCCTGACTTGAACTAACAGGTATCTCTAAGAGTATAGATCTCTTAAGGATCTAAAAGACAATCTTCGCTTAAATTGATAGGTGTCCTTAAGAGGGTGGATCTCTTAAGAATCTATTCAACATGATTCAACTAAGGAATTAACCCTAAGAGGATAAATCTCTTTAGGTTTTTATATAACTTTCAATAAAATCTTTCGAGAACTTAAAAGCTTTTACATTTGTTTACTTGGAATTGATGATGAACTCACAGATAGGAGCTAATTTGCATACCTTATATCAATTTCCAATATTCACTTGTTCAAAAAGCAAGAGTTAGTCAAAACTTCCATTGCGAACTCTTTCCTTTCTTTGACTGTACCACTCACATATCTTGGCTCCATAGCTGTCATATTTAGTCTTCACTTTTATCCCTTGTATTTGGGTTAGCCTTGAAAACAATCTCTCTCTTAAATATAAGAAAAAATATAAGGATCGCCTAACTCACTATCATTCGATTGGTTAGGTTTTTTGGTAACAAGACAATTATGTGGAAATTAAGTGTTTGGGACAATGAAAAGTAAGACAGAACAACATATCGATGGTGTATATCTTTGTCAATCTATGACTATTTAAATGTTGATGATTATCATGGATATCAACTTTGCTTGCAAACAATAAAAGATTAACTATAAACAATTGAGAAGAATTGGAATCTTATTGATTTTAGCATTTCAAGGATAATATAATTTGACAGCATTTGAATTTATAAGGTCTCTCAAATTTGGATCATCCATTTCCATTAACACTCATACACCCTTTGATAATATCCTTTTCACAACATAAGGGCTTTTATGATTCCGAGCAAACTTCCCTCTAGGGTGTCTTACATTTGACAGTACTTTCTTCAGTATCAAGTCTCCTTTTTTGAAATGTCTTAATTGTACCTTCTTATTAAATGCTCAAATCATCCTCGGTGGGTAGCATTGCCTATGATATATCATTGCTAGTCGCTTTTCGTCAACTACATTAAAATGCTCCATTTGCTTTCTTACTGTTGAGCCATATTTTAATTTTTTTTTTTAAATTTAACTTATATTAAGTCTAACTCGCTTAATAGAGCGTGCTCGATATTAATTTAACAAAAAATATTTTTCTTAAATAAATGTTTGAAAAATATCTTTAGAAAACTAACTTGGAGTAGTCAACCAATGGAAATTGATAAAAAAAAAGGTAGAAATAGAATTCTTTGGTGGAAAAACCGTAATCAAGTTATTAATACATGAATTTTGGAAAAAAAAAATTTAGAATATTTAACTTCAAAATTGAGCTTAGAGGTTAACCTATTAAAACAAATTCACCATGTAATAACTCTAAAAAAACTAAGCATAGGCCTTAATTTTTATAATTTTTCAAAAAATACAAAAAGATGTAGAAATATGAAAAATGATATCTTAAGTTTTTTTTTTATTACAAAGTTTTCTAAAAAACAAAACAGATATACTTATGTACCCACTAGTCAAAGCTAAACCAACGTAGTTTTGTTTTATTTTTTTGTTTAATAAAACTTTAGTATATGAGTTTATTTTGTTTTTGCAAAGATACAAGGTATACTTTTGTCTCCAATTTATTTATTTTTAATGAAAAATCCTAAACAATCTTAATTTTAGTCTTAACATTAAAAAAAAATATGAATTAATTTTTTTATTAAAGAAAACTTTTTTCTACATGATAAAACACCTCTTTGACTTAAAAAAAAAAAACTAAAATATGCCTAATTATTTAACAAATGCTAGGAAAATATGCAATTTTGTGGAAAACATGCAATAAATGCAAATTTTTTAGAAAATATGTGATTTTTATGCAATCTATAAAAAACATGCAATCTTTTAGAAAATATGCAATTTTAAGGAAGATATGAAAATTTTTAGAAAACATGCAATTTTTATGGAGATATGTAATTTTACTCATAATTCGTAAACCGAATATTGCAAGGCACACTAAAACACACTAAAATAGTAACTAATTGCACAATACCTGCAAACGGTGTTAGTAACATGAACAAAATAGAAAAAAGAAATTCACTAATAAGAACCTAAGATTCTCATGTAAGAAATGATAATTACATTATCATTGCAATAGTTAATCATGAGAATAAATGATAAATTTCAAACTATAGCAATATTTTAAATAATTCAATCATTATGGTAAACTCGTAATAATATTACAAACATCACCCTTATTGACCATAAATCATGCCATTACGTAATGATTTGAGTAATTTTCATTTTCAAATAATTTAACAAAAAATATGCAAACATACCAATAAAAATAAAATAAAATAATAAGACAATCTACAAAACTTGGTCACATGCTAGACCTGCAGAAAAACCCACATGTTAGTAAATTAATTATTTTTTTTTTGAGGAAAAAAGAAAAGAAGAATAATAAAAAAGAAAAAAAAATAGAAACAAGGAAAGGGAACCACTTGAGCAATAGGAACGGGTCGGTTCTATTCACGGGCTATTGGAGCGGATCATGCAAGAAAGAAGGCAACAACTGCAGCAGCAATCTATTCGACTTCTCATGGCAACTTTTGATCAACCATTCGAATGAGAAATCACACCTTCATGACAAAGTCATTTGTAAAAGGAATTGTAACAATGACTTAGCTTATTGTAGTGATTTTGGAGACTTCGCAATGTGGCTACTGATGCGTGGTTTTCCACTTTTCGATCCGAGCTAATGGATTGGTCTTTTTTGAAAGTAGAAGTTCATTGGAGTCTAATGGTATCATTAACAAGCTTCAGTTTTGGCTGTTGAGGACAATAGCTTAGAGAGAAGGTTTGGTCATGGTAGATGTAGGTGTAGAGAGAGAAATTTTTTTTTTTTAAATTTGATTTATGGGTTTTTTTATCGAATCCAATTGTGTATTACTATTTTTTATGTCCATCTTTATATATAAAGACAGTCGGATTCAGATTATCTCTTCTAGATAAGATCAAATAGAATTAAACAGTTCTAGAGTGATAAACCTTAACTTCGTTTAACTTTATCTGATCCAATATGTAGGTTTTAATGCAAATCTTTTCAGATATAATAAATATAGTTTTGAATAACAAACTGATTTGCAATAAAATTTTACATAGATTTGTTGAAAATGAATCAAATTTGTTAAAACAAACCCAGTCGAGCTTTCTCTCTCTTTCCTATTATTTTTGGCGTTGGATTAAAAAGAATAAAGCGCATACTCACCTAAGGATGCTCGACCTTATGTCCTATTGTTATCTTTTAAGCGTGCCAACCAAGTAAGTTACAATTAGATTCTCAATAGATAAATGAACAAAAATTATATTAACCCATTATACCATGGGCTGAATTTATATTAAGGTTATCAAACTTAAAACTAAATTGATCCAAATTATTTTTAAAATGATCTACACACCCTCAAGCTAATTAAATAATAAAAAATTTTACACAAAAAGAATTTTTATTTTGATAAACTTTGAATCCTAATTTAATTTGCCTAGTTTATTTAAAAGCTTAATTTATATTTAATGAAAGCCCATTTGAAACTTCCACCAATTTTTATTGAATAAGAAATATTTTGCTAGACTTTTTTTTATTGAAAAGATTAATTTCGAGTAAAACTTGATTATTTTCAAGAACTCGGAATTTTTCAATCACTTGTATATCTTTGGTTATAAAATTACCTTTTTTTTTTTTTTACTTTAAATCATCCATTGATATGATTTGGACACTTTTAACACTTTGTATTTTTCAAATTTTCAATATTTTTGTGTGTTCCTCAATTCTCAATTTTTTGGTATTTTTTCCTATTTTTCATTTTTTTATATTTTTCTATAAACCTAACCGCAAAAAAAAAAAAAAAGCAAAAATAGAGTGTCTAAACTTATCCACTTTGCTTACTAACACCCTAAAAGATGGTATCTCTACTTCTATAAGGAGTACTGTTTCGATCTCATATACCGGTGAATAAGGAGTCTCCTATAGAGGTTCTAATCGAGGTTTTTTATATCATGAGAGCAAATGGTAGTATCTCATGCCAATGTTTATAGGTAATTTCCATCTTTTCGATGATTCTTTTAATATTTTTATCAGTGGCTTCAACTATATCATTCATTCGTGGTTTGTATAGAGTTGAGTTTTCTTGATTGATCTTAAACTAACTACATACCTATGCCATTAATTTGTTATTCAAGTTTGACCTATTGTCTATAATGGTAGACTCTAGTACATTGTACCTTACAATTATATCTTCCACTAGAATTCTGACAATTGCTCCTTTGCTCACATTAGCATATAATGCTTGATAAGTGTGAATCTAAACGTATTTATTAATGTGTTTCATAGTCCTTTTAGTCCATTCGATTAGAATATTAATGAATTTTGATACTAAGATGAGTACTTTGTTGATTTTAGGGCTTGAAGGTGTCATGTAGTAAAAAGGATGAAAATTGCCAAAGATTGAGAAGAATTTCACTTGATTTAATGATCTAGTTAATGATAATAAGCTTGGAAGAAAAATTTATTGAAGATTGGAAGTCTAGAGAAGAACATACTCATGCTCTCTGGTTAGCTATGACCCTCATATCAATGATTTTCATGAATTTTGTAGAAGAATATTACAAATAAAACATACTTAGAGTATATGCATAAGTATACGCCTGTGTTCCTAGGGCATGGTCATGCTATGATATTGAAAACTTCCATGTTTTGGTGATTTTGATATAATCTTATAAATAGGTAGTGAAATATTCATTTAGTGAGGAGAAGAAGAAATCCGTCTCAAAGGAAGAAGCAAGAATGAACAATGGCTGTTGTGATATGATTTTCATTTCTATGTTTTGTGATCAATTTTCTAGCATGACTATAGTATAAGTTGTAGAAATCTAGACTTGTAGATTTCTAGATTGACATGTGAAGTGCTTATTTTATTTATTCTAAGAAAATACCTTATTACTTATTAATTCAATTGTGTGTTTTATATTGAATAAGATTGTTATTTCTAGAGTCTCAATCTAATTATTTTATATTGTACATTGAGGTTACAAGACCTGATGTGTAGTTAGATGTACCATAAATGATGGGAATAATCTATAATGTTAGCAATAAGTCATAGAGTTCTTTCAGAATTTATTATAATAATTTTTACAAAGGAAATTCCAGCTCTTAATACCATCTTAATTCATTTTATTGCAGAAGCAATTTGGATAGAATATGGTCAAGGTTAGGAGTCAGTAGTGAAGTGATTCCTATTAGCTCATAATTTGAATTCCTCTTATTAATAAGAATAAGGAACAAATAAAAAATCTTTTGAATTATTACATGTTAGTTCCTTAGTA
This sequence comes from Lumnitzera racemosa, assembly GCA_024138005.1. Taxonomy (NCBI): domain Eukaryota; kingdom Viridiplantae; phylum Streptophyta; class Magnoliopsida; order Myrtales; family Combretaceae; genus Lumnitzera; species Lumnitzera racemosa. The sequence continues at coordinate 68,588,648 of JAMXBC010000006.1, forward strand.
CAACAAAGTCTAGATATCCATATAGTTAATTAAGGTTCTTGCTTTACAATTATTCTATTACTCAATAATTACACAATTTTATTTCTCTTGATTGTTAAATTTTAATTGTTCATTACATAATTAAAGTTCAATTATTCGTTTATAAGTTGAATAATAGAGCAAGTGTTAGCAGTGTGTACTGTTATTGACTAAGTGTGAGCAATGTCTCCAATCCTCGAGGGATTTACAACCTGAACTTGTCAGTCCATTATATTATAAGTTGATAAGTGCACTTACTAGTTAATCAAGTTATTGGTGCCATTGTCGAGGACAATAAACCAAGAAAGCTTGTGCTTTTATTATTCTACTATTTCTCTCTCAACTCTTTTGTTATTTCTTTTATGATTTCAATTACTTCTAATTTTTTTTTTATGTGTCTAAGAAAATTGGAGTAATAGCCTATGATGAGGAAGCATCAAAGACCCTGTTTGATTACATTAAATCTTCTATTAGTAAAGCGGACTCCAATATAGCAAAGCTGATAATAATTGCTAATAAATTTGTAATCTCATTGGTTATTATTTAAATGGTCTAGCAACAGTTGCAATTGGATGGATTACTAGAAGAAGACCCACATACTCATATTTCTAATTTCCTAGAGAGATGTATTACCTTCAAAGTTGTTATGATGCAATACAATTGATATTAGTCCCTTTTTTCGTGTGAGAGAGAGCAAAACAGTAGCTAACTTCTCTTTAGAAAGTGACTATCACTAACTAATGATTGTAAAACCTTCTACAAGGTTTGGGAGCATTTTAAGTAATTACTAAATAGATTTCCACATAACAGCTTTCTACTATGGGTTTAGATACATACTTTCTATAGTGATTTAATTTTTTTTTACTAAATAATCAATTGATGTAGCTATACGAGGATCATTAAATATGAACACACTTAGCAAAGCTCAATCTTTAATTGAGAAATTGGCTATGAATAGTTATCATTGGGAAAATACTAGAACTAATAAAAAAAAATTCAAGTGCAGGTGATTTGGATGTTACCATAGCCTTAGTAGATGTACTAAGCCATAGGTTGGAGACTCTCTTAATGCCTCCACAACATCTTATAATGATGAATCTTATAAACCCAAGAGGATATGGAGGACACCATTGTACCAAATATACTTATTTTTGCATAAATTAATGGGGATTTCAATATGTACCCTATAATGATCATGAAGAACGATGTGAGGACTAAATGAACTTTCAAGGGGATCATCCTTATGGGACTTAACCAAGAATATGAGTCACCCTTAAGGATTTTAGAGTTTCCCACATTGGGAAGAAAAGTCAAGGATGGAAGAAGTTTTTACCAAGTATATGGAAACTAATGAAGTCATATTGACTAGCATTGAAAAACACATTAAGTACCTTGCAAAAATCGCCACTAAAAGTAGACAAGAACCACCTTCCTAAGCATAAGTATAAGTTGTGACTCTTAAGGGTGGTAAAGAATTACAAGTGAGTAAACAAGTTGACAAAAGTAAGCAATAGAAGAATCAACGATAGAAGATCAAGAAAATAGAATTGAGGAAATTGCAAAAAATTGTAAGGGAGAAGGTAAACCCTCAAAAGGTGAAAGAATATAGATTGCTAATACATTATCCTCAATAAATCAAGAAGGAGCATTCAAATGAATAGTATGGTAAATTTCTAGACCTTTTCAAACAATTATATATTAACTTACCTTTTGTTGAAGCATTGTCATAGATGCCCAAGTATGCAAAATTTCTAAAGGTGCTACTATCCAATATAGAGAAGTTAAAGGAACTCTTTATAGTAACTCTAAGTGAAGAATGTTTAGTTTACTCCAAAATAAGCTTCTAAAAAAGTTGAAGGATCCATAGAGTGTTACTATCCCTTGTCTTATTGGTGATTTATCCATAAAGAAATCTTTAGCTAACTTTGGAGCTAACATAAAGTTAACACCATATAGATTGTTTAAGAAGCTAGGCCTAAGAGAACCAAAGCTAAATAGAATGAGTTTGCAATTAGCTAATCGATCTGTTACATACCCTAAGGGTATAATTGAAGATGTGTTGGCTAACGTAGATAAATTTATTTTTCCTATAGACTTTGTAATTCTAAATATAGACGAGGATATCAAAGTATCACTTATCGTAAGGAGACCCATTTTAGCTATAACTAGAGTCATTATTAATATCAGTGATGGTATGCTCATTTTCAGGGTAAGAGTAGAAGATATGATATTTAAAATAAGAGGCAATGAAAAAGTGTATTGAAAAAAAAAAATTCATGCTTTTTCCTTGATATTGCTAACACTTCGTTAACTAGTGTTTTATAAGAACTACTAACAAAGGATCTTTTTTATTGTTGTTTGAAACAAGGAGAATGAGAAGAGTTGGTAAGTGATCCCATTCTTGATGAAATAACAACACAATTGAAAGCTAACCCACTAGTCATTGAGCATATGAAATTTGAGAGGAAAAAGTAGGCAAAAGAGGCAAAGTGGAAGCCTTACATTGAAGAAATCCCTATCTTAGAACTGAAACAATTACCAGACTATCTAGGATATGCCTTTTTAGAAGAAGGAGCAAAATTGCCCATAATAGTCTCTTTTAGGTTAATTTTAGGGTACAAGGAGAAGCTTTTTAATGTGCTAAGAAAGTACAAAAAAGTGATGTCTTGGAAAATTTCAAACATCAAGGGAATTGATCCATCATTTTACACCTAGAAAATACTCATGGAAGGACACAAATTAGTAGTACAACCACAAAGGCAATTGAACCTAAACATGAAAGAAGCGATTAAAGCTGAAGTAATAAAACTTTTCGATGCAGGTATGGTTTATTCAATTTTTGATAGTTCATAGGTTAATCTCATGCAAGTTGTGCCTAAGAAAAGGGGGGGTGTGATGATGATCTTCAATAAGAGAAATGAGTTGATTCCAATGTGAGCAATCATAAGCCAAAGACTTTGCATAGACTATAGGAAACTCAATGATGCTATAAGAAAAGATCACTTCCTTAATACGTCTTTAGGGCCGTACACATGGAGGCTGTACTACAATGAATGAGAATAGAAAAGGAAAATAAAGGGGTTAGCAAATCTGTGAACTTCCAAGTTAGATATGATGCACTGATTAGATCTTACACAACCTACAATTCATTGGATATGATACACTAGTTCGAACTAAGGTCACTCACTATTGCTCTTTACTAAAGGGAATAGATAAGAGTTAGGAGAGATTGAGAACACTAAGGTTACTTTAGGAAGGGAATTTGTAATATTCAATATTGTAATGTGTTGTCTACGTACAAGGAAGTTAGATGTTTATATGACCTCAACTAAGGTTATACTAAATAAGGAAAAGACAAAAGAGGTAATGTAGAAAGATTCCTAAAACATTCTTAAAAAGGGTAAAAATGGTAAATAATACATTATAAGGTAAAGTAAGGAATCACTGTGGAATGTTATATTAGAAGACATGTGTCAATAAGTGATTGGTGATATGTACAGAAGCTCATCTTGTTGATGTATAGTTTAGGGGAAATCCTATAGTGGTAGAAGTAAGTTTAAGGGACATCTGAAGTTGGTCGGTTCGAAGGCTGCTTAGATTACAATAAGTGCTCAACAATAGTTATGGCTACTCAGTAGGTTAGCATGATTGCTTAGCAACTTAGTTGACTCGATGATAAAATCCTCTCCTCTTAGTAATTGTCAAGTTAGGATGCATCGAGTGAGTCTTAATAGACCTTTAGCTTGGCTATGTGTAACTGGCTTGAGGAGTTGATTCCTATCATCTACTTAAGGGTTAGAAAGAATTATCTTCAAATTTGAAGGGTTTTCTTGTACTTGCTCCATTATACCATCTGCTGGATCTTCTTTTAGTCAACGAAGAATCAAGTCAGATACATTAAAGGTGGAGGAAATACCATAGTTCTCAGATAATTCAATCTAGTAGGTGTCATAGTTGATCTTCTTCAAAACCTTGAATAGACTATCAACTCTTGGAGATAGCTTAGTAGCCACGACTTTTGATTTTGATTGAACTTGGTGATCTTCCTTGTGATAGTTTAGTGCGATTCTTGTAATTCTTAGCCTCAAGTGACTTTAGATCAACACTCTTTGACAACTGTGGAGGCCATAGATGACCTTAAAAGGAGTCTTCCTAATAGTACTATAAATAGTTCAACTGTATGAGAACTCTACAACTAGTAGACATAAATCCTAATCTTTTAAATTCCTTCCCATGATAGCTTAGAGTAAATTACCTAGTATTCTATTTACCACTTTAGCCTAGTTATTAGTCTAAGGGTGGCTACTAAAGTTAAACACAAGTTTAGTTCAAGTCTTCTCCGAAGGGCCTTCCAGAAATAACTAAGGAATTTCATATCTTGATCTAAGACAATGGTCTTCAACAATCCATACAATCGGGAAACTTCCTATAAAAACAAATCGGCAATATATAAAGCATAGTTAGATCAATGGCATGAGATGAAGTGTGCTATTTTGCTGAAAAGGTCAACTACAACAAAGATTGAATCTTTTCCTTTCGATGTTCAAGGCAACCCTAGGACAAAGTCTATATTTAGGTTGGCCTAAGGTGAGGTCAATGTACATAAGGGCATATAGTCTCCATGTAGTTATCTCTTCCCCTTAGCCCTTTTATACACTTCACAACTACCGACTACCTCATGGTCATCTTTAGCTAGACTAAGCTAGTAAAAGTTCTCTTTTAACAGGTCGGTTGTTTTGGTCTCTCTAAAATGATTAGATAATCTACTACTATGAGCTTCCTTAACCATCAACTTACATGTGGAACAGTTTAGTATGATAGCCTTTTTTCTTTGAACAAGTATTTGTCCTTCATGTGATATCCTCCTATAACAACTTGTTCTTTACACTATTTAAGAGTAAGACCAAAATGTGGGTTGTAAGCATACTGCTCGATGATAAGGGAGAATCCTAGTAATTTCAACTATAGGGTGGTTAGTAAGGTTTTCCAATGTGATAAGGCATTTACGACAACATTGGCACTTCCCTTCTTGTGATGAATTACATAAGAAAAGCCTTCCATAAATTCTGACCATTTTTCTTATCTTTTTGAAAACTATTTTTTACTTCTAAGATGTTTTAAGGACTCATGGTCTGTATAAATCACAAACTCTCATAGCAATAAATAGTGTTGCCAAATAGTAAGAGCTTAAAATAGAAAATACAACTCTCTCTCATATATAGAATGGTTTAGTACATCACTACTGAGCTTCTAATTCAAATGGCTTGTCAAAATCTAGCAGAGCCAAGATAGGGGTAGTAGTAAGCTTTTCCTTGATCTACATAAGGCTCTGCTCAGCTTGATCATTCCATTGGAATCCTTCAATGTTCTTTGTTAGTTCAGTTAATGGAGCTACAATTGTATTGAAGTTTTTAACGAATTTCCTATAGAAAGAAGAAAGGCCATGAAAACTTTGTACTTCGGTGACACTCTTCATTATCAGCCATTCTTAGATAGCTCAGACCTTTTCCTCATTAGCTTAAATTCCATCCTTAAATACTACATACCCAAGAAAGATAACTGCTCCTTCACAAAACATATAATTCTTTAGGTTCCCATACAACTTCTCATCAAATAGAATGTCAAAAATAGCTCGAAGATGTTAAACATAGTTGTTTAGGTCAACACTGTACACTAATATGTTATTAATATACACGACTACACATCTTTGATCAATGAATGCATCATATGATTCATATGTCGTATAAATATGCTTGGTGCATTTGTAAGTCCAAATAGCATAACTAACTACTCGTAGAGACCATGCCTAGTCTTGATAGCAATCTTCCATTAATCACCAATGCTCATGCGAATTTGATGGTAGCTACTATACAAGTCAATGTTCGAAAATATTTGAGCACTATGGAGCTCATCCAACATGTCATTGAGCCTTGGTATTGAATATCTATACTTGATAGTAATACGATTGATAGCTTAGCTGTTGATGCACATGTACTATAAACCATTCTTCTTTTAGGACAAGCAGAGTTGGTACAGTACAAAGACTTATGCTATCCCTCACATAACCTCACTTTATCAGCTCATCTACTTGCCTTTTAGGCTCAGCAGCCAACTTAAGATTCATTCTATAGGTAGGTTAGTTTGATAAGGCTACATGATATTAGGCAAGTTCACCTATCAGTTTTAATATAGCGGATATGAGTCCGAGTCGATCCCTCAGAGACTTCAAGTACTAATATTAACCTTAGCTTTATTATCTAACTGGAAAATTATGAAAGTTTGAATTAATTAAAAATACTAAAATTAACAAACTAACCTAATTATAAGACTTGATTAAGCAATTGAAAAAGAAATAGAAAAAGCAATAAAAGTAAGAACAACTTCAAGTATGCAATAACGTATTTAGGAATTATTTCCCCTAGTGTTTAACATGTGACTGCTTAAAATATATTCAATTCAATTTCTATTATTCTTGACCAAAAGGATTTATAATTAAAGTTAATACTTTTCTCAAGCATATTAACCCTAATCCTAAATTATTTACCGGAATCTCTTCACTTAGTAATATAATTTAGAATTGCATTAATGTATAATAAATTCCCATACAAATAATTAACTTTTCGGAAGAAACATGTATCTTATCTCTAAGTATACATGTGATTCTCTCCAATTATGTAAAGATCTAATTATACATGTAATTTCTCAATCAACATGCATAATATCATATATTGATATTCTAGAAATATTAATTGACAATTAAACGATATAATTGAATCAAGCAAAGATAGAAACTTTATTGAGAATTATAAATCAACCCAAGAGTTACATGAAACCCTAGGTTCCATAATCTTAAATACACGAATTCTAAGCTATCATAATGAAACTAAAAACGAGTTCCATAAAAAACATAAAATAAAACATGAAAAACCCCTTTGATTGATAAAAAATCTCTCCGATCTTGAAGTCAGTGTTGCTTCCGCCTTTTTCTTCTCCTTCTCCTTCTCCTCAAGTCTTTTCTCTTCTCTAATGTCTCATGTGTCTTGTGAAAACCTAATATGTCTTTTTATACTGTATTATAAGGTTTTTGTTTTTTTTACCAGACACGACTTGGGACATGACCGTGTCCCCAGGTCGTGTAACTTTCTGATACTAGCAAATTTCCCTACATGGACACAACCTGGGGACATGGTCATTTCTTAGACTATGTAACTTCAAAACTTCATAACTTCTTCATTTAAACTCCGAATTGAGTGAAACTTGATTCCTTTTCTTTGTTTTCAATTCAAGAACGTGTTCAAACCTTGAAATCAAAATTTTACTTGATTAAGTATCAATTTCTTTAAAGAAAAGAAAAAATGTAAGGGAAATACTATAAAATCACCTTATAAAATATGTTTAAAATCAGAGTTATCATTACACCAAACTACAAATCAATACAGTGTTCTATGCCTCGGACTAAAGGTAGTCCCTTAGGCAACTCTTCAAGGAATAAGTTAGAAAATTCATCATTCAATCTTTAGATATCATTAGGCACTTCTTCCAACATTCTCATCTCCAATAATCTTTTGATCAATAGAAACATAGGCTCATTGGCCTTCTCAGTAGCTTGAAGCTCTCATGTGCTCATTACCAAGGCCTTCTTTTTAGTGGCTCCAGTAAGTTGATTATGTGTTTCACTCACCTAGGTTGGTGTCATGAGTTGCAATACGATCTTCTTTCCTTCCTTAACAAAGGCATAGGTGTTCTTATATCTGTTGTAAGTAATACATCGATTAAACAACCATGGTCTTCTTAGCAACAAGTGTGAAGCTCCCACAGGGATGATATAATACAGCACTTCATCTCTATATACACTCCCAACACTAAAAGGTACAGATACTTATTCAATAACATATATAGCACGCTTATCGTATTGCTATTGTAGCTTATAAGGTCGATGATGCTTAGAAGTTATCAATCCTAACCTCTCATGAGGGATTGTGCAACCACATTAGTATAACTCCCCCCATCTACAACGATGGTACATAACTATCCCTTAATGGTATACTTGGTGTGGAACAAATTTTCCCTTTGATCTTCTTTGGAGCTCAATAGGGAGCTTAGCATTCATCTCAATACTAATGTCACCACCTCTCCTAGTCGGTATAGACATAGGTCTCCTCATCCTCCTTGACTTCAATTCTTCTAGCATTCTTCTCCTCCTTTGGCTCACTCTTGTCAGTGTTACCCATTACATCTACTCATAGTACCAAAGCACGTTGGTTTGGACACTTAGCAGCCATGTGTCCAAAACCTAAGCATTTAAATCATTTTACCTCACTCATCTTCTGTTTAGAGGTCTATCCTTTCTCATATGTCCTTAAGGTTGGCTTATCTTTAGCACAACTCTTTTGGCCTGCTTAGACTTCTTTAGGTTGGTCATGTTTTTCCTTAGTTTGGTTTAGCTTCTTCTATTCTACATCAGTAGGTCGGTGCGAAGTGGGATATATGGAAAAGCTTAACCCAAGTTTACTCTGGTCATTTCTCCTCTGCTTTTCAACCCTCTATACTATTTTAATGGCCTCCTCCAATGCATAAAACCTCTATAATTCTATAATGTTGCAAATCTCATATTTGAGTCCATAGATGAACTGTGATATAGTATAGGCTTCAAGCTCTTTTACGTCTACTTAGATCATCGACATTTGGAATTATTTCACATAGTCATCAACAAGTTAACATCCTTAGAGAAGCTCTAGTAACTTAGCAAATGTGTCTTACAGATAAGTCTCTGATACAAATCTTCTCCTCAACAATCTCTTCATCTCTTCTCATGTCCTCATACTTCATCTTCCATCTCTCGCTCTAGTTGCATTCAAATTCTTCCATCACATGGTAGTATACCTAGAGAATTCAAGTGTATTAAGTCCTACTTTAACAACATTAGTATACCCATAACAGTCTTTAGAATTCTTTCACATAGTCGTCAATAGATCAGCTTCCTTAGAGAAGCTCTTACAACTTAGCAAATGTTTCTTGTAGGTAAGTCTGAAGTAAGATCTTCCCCTTAACAATCTCTTTATCTCTTCCCATATCCTTACACTTCATCTTCTATCTCTTGCTCTAGCTGCATTCAAATTCTTCCATCACATGGTAATATACCTAGAGAATTCAAGTGCAATAAGTCACACTTTAAAGGCGTCGATATACTCATAATAGTCAAACACCTTCTCTACTTTCTCTTCCCACTCTAAATATTTATCTGTCTCTACATCTACTAAAAGGTGAGATTTAGACTTTGATATGGTCAAGTCCTTGAGGAATTTGGCATCATCATTTTTGTGCCTCATAATATTCTACTTTAACTTCTTCCTTTCCATACTCCTCTACTTCTACCTCCTTATCATCCTCCTTAATCTATTTTAACTCCAAGCTTTGTCTAATAGCTCAATGGAGTCAAACTAGTCGATTAGCTTAGCCTCTTTGGCCATATCGTCTCTTAAGAACATTCTCAGGTAGGTTACAATGAGACACACCCTGTGGTTACTGCCTGTTGACTTTATTAACCAAACTCTCGATAAGATTGGTGAGCCTATTAAGCTTGTCATGGACTGAACTAGGGGTATTACTATCATCTTGGCATCGGCTGATATGAGCACCACTGTTATGGTCACTAATAACATCGTAAACACTTAAATCTAACATATTGTAATTTTCTTCAATAAGTTAACAATACAATACGTAGACAAACACTTCTACCCATAACTTAGAGTCTTATTAATATACTCCAACAACATTAATACCCAATACACACTCAAATGCTACATAAATTAATTGTCTTTGTTTTCATAGTAAAAAATAGAGTAACAATAAAAACTATACTTACGACTCCATAAACCTCCATCGCACAGCTTACAACTTCAAAACTTACTTCAATTGAACACATTATAGAAACTACAGAAGGAATACAGCAACTACTGGCAGCAAACACGAATCAAAACTCCACTGTACCTCATACTCACTCTCAAAACTAGGCTTTGATACCAGTGAAACTTATGCGTCTCTGGGGTCGTATACATAGAGGATACACCACAACAAACTAGAATAGAAAAGGAAAATAAAGGGGTTGGCAAATTAGTGAGCTACCTAGCTAGATATGACACACCGACTAAATCTTAAATGGCTTATAATTCACCAAATATGAAATATTGGTCTGAACTAAGGTCACTTGCTACTACTACTTACTAAAGAAAATAGATAAGAGCTAGGAGAGATCAAGAACGCTAAGGTTGCTCCGGAACAAGGAAATTACAATAGTCAGTAATGTAATGTGTTGTCTGCATACAAGGAAGTGAAGTATTTATATGACCTCAACTAGGATTACACTAAATAAGGAAAAGACAAAAGGGATACTGTACAAAGATTCCTAAAACATTCTTAAAAAGGGTAAAAATGACAAATAATACATTGTATGATAAAGTAAGGAATCATTCTGGAATGTTGTACTAGAAGGCACGTATCAATATGTGATTGGTGCTATGTACATATGATGGTCTTGTTGATGTAGAGTTTAGGGGTAGTCCTACAATGGTAGAAGTAAGTTTAAGGGATGTCTAAAGTTAGTCGATTTAGACGCTGCTTGGACCATGGTAAGAGTTTGACAATAGTTATGGCTACTCAATAGGTTGGCATGATTGCTCGGTAACTTGATTGACTCAATGATAGAATCCTCTCCTCTTAGTAATTTTCAAGTTAGGATGTATTGAGTGAGTCCTGATTGTCCTTTAGTTCGACTACATATAATTAGTCTAAGGAGTTGATTCTTATCATTCCCTCTACCATTTATTAATCAAATGTTGGGATGTTTATGAAGGCATATGTATTGTAGCTTTTTAGATGATCTTTCAGTTATTTTCAAATTTTAGTTGCCCTAAAGGACCTAGAGAAAATGACATTTACTTGTCCCTATGTCACCTTTCCTTATGAAGGGATGTCATTTGGCCTCTATAATGCACCCACTACTTTTTTAGTAGCTCGTGATGGTAATTTTTCTAGATTTTATTGAAGATATAGTTGAATTGTTTATGAATGATTTTTCAATTTTCAAAAATTATTTTGACCTTAAATAACTTGCAAAGAGTGCTAAATAAATGTAAAGAAACTAATCTATGGTTAACTTGGGAGAAGTGTCATATAATGGTGCAAGAGGGTATGGTCCTAGGATACAAAGTCTCTTAGAGAGGTATTGAAATAAACAATGCAAAAATTGACACCATAGCAAAATTACCTCTACCCACCTCAATTGGAGTAATACTTAGTTTCTTAGGCCATGTAGGGTTTTGTAGGAGATTTATCAAACATTTCTCAACAATAGCTAAACCCTTAATCAGGTTATTGGAGAAAGATGCTCAATTCATTTTCTTAAAGGAATGCCAGGAGGCATTTAATATTCTAAAAGATAAGTTATCACAGTCCCCCATAATGGTGGCACCAGATTAGAATTTACCATTTGAATTAATGTGTGATGCAAGTGCTTATGCTATAGGTACAGTTTTAAGGCAAGGGAGAAAGAAATACTTTTAGTCAATATATTACAATAGCAAGACCTTTACAGAAGTTTAAGAAAATTACACCACTATAGAAAAAAGAGCTACTAGTAATGGTCTTTACATTTGACAAATCCAGGTCGTATCTGATCTTTTCTAAGGTTGTTGTTTATATTTACCATTATACTTTGTGTTATTTATTGAGCAAAAATTTTAGTGTAGGGAAATCTAAGATAAAAACGAAGCAAAAATTTTATTTATAGATCATCTATCTCACTTGGAGAATCTATCTGTAGAAAAATTAGAAGAAAGAGATCTTAACAATGAGTTCTTAGAGGAGCAACTCTATTAGGTAAGTCTTTGGGCAACTCTTTAGTTTGTAGATAAAGCGAATTATTTAGTTACTTACAATTTTCCTAAAGGATTATATTATCAACGAAGGAAGAAATTTCTCTATGATGTGAAACTTTATTTTTGGGAAGACCTGTATTTATTTAAGATTTATATAGACCAAATGAATAGGAGATGCATATCCTATTTAGAAGGTTGGAAAATATTGGGTTATTGTCACCAAAGACCAATTAGAGGACACCTTAGTGCTAACAAAATCCCATTTGAGGTCCTTAAGTCTAGATTCTATTAGCCAACACTATTTAGGAACATTTAGAAGCTTACTAAGATACGTAATATGTATCAAAAGGTAGGCAATATTTCTAAAAGAGATGAGATGCTTTAGAATGACATTTTAATCTATGAGATCTTTGATATACAGGGCATTAATTTTGTAGGTTCACTTTTGAATTCTAACATAAATAAATATATCTTAGTAGTAGTGGACTATGAGTTTAAAGGGGTAGAAGCTCAAGCTCTACCAACAAATGATGCTAGGGTGGTGAATTGATTTCTAAAAAGTCTATTTTCTAGATTTTGTTTACCTTGAGTAATTATAAGTGATCAAGGAACCCATTTTTTCAAAGTTCAAATTGAGAAAGCACTTAAGTGATATGGTGTTACTTGCAAAATTGCAATACCATAACACTCATAAACGAGTAAACAAGTAGAAGTTAGAAATAAGGATCTAAAAAGGATTTTGTAAAGGATAATTAAGCATAATAGATGAAATTAGTCAGAGAAGCTGGACAATAATCTTTAGGCATATTAAGCTGCATATAAGAAACCTATAATCACCACTCTATACCGACTTATTTATGGAGAAGCATGTCATTTATCTATGGAAATTAAGCATAAAGCTTATTGCTATAAAGCGTACTAACCTTGATCATAAGCGTATAGGTGAACACAAGAATCTTCAATGGAATGAGCTAAAAGAACAGTATGCAATGGCATATGAAAACCTAAGAATCTTCAAACAGCGAGTTAAGCAATATCATGATAGCTAAATTAAGCAAGGGAAGTAATTTCAAGTCAGGGATATGGTTCTCCTATACTAATCCTAGCTACGACTTTTCCTATGTCAGCTTCAATTAGGATGGTCTAGACCCTATAAAGTAACCCGAGTATTTCTCTATGGAATGGTAAAAATTTCACACATCGAGGAAGGGACAATTAAGGTAAAAAATCATCGACTCAAGTTATATTTAAGAGGAGACTTTGATCAAGAAGATCATGTCAAGTACGATATCCTTCCACTTCAAGAAAACGAGTAGTTTTATTTTAACTGATTAAGCAAACAACATTAAATTGCAGTGCATCTTAGGAGGTAATCTAAGCCATTTAATTTTCTTTTTATTCATCTTTTATTTGTCAATAAGATCTTGGTTCTTTCTAATAGATGGTTCAACATACTCTGTTTTGAGTAATCTCTTGAAATGTTTTAAGATTAAGAAGCATAAGAAGAAATTGCTCATGAGGTCAAGGATCACAACCATGATACGAGACGTGATCTATGAAGAAGAAGAAGTCTGAAATAAATTACAAGAAGATCATAGTCAAGGCACACAATCGTGTTCTTATTTATGTTCCTCTCATGGGAATTTTAGCAAAAAAATTACAAAAGCAATCTGCCCTAAGGATCATGCTTGTGACCTTATGCATGATTTTTCAAGGAATTAAGTACGCATTGTTCAAGACAAGACTACAACTGTGATCTTGCCCATGTTCATATTTAAGTTACAAATTATTGTTCATGCTTATGAAGAATAACCATATTCCAATTTGTGAACAATTCCACCTGAAAATTCCTTCATTTCATTGCTTAAAACTTCCCTAATTCAACTAACTTCTTCTATAAAATCACTTTCTCCTTTTATTATCTTACTTCTTTAATCTATTCCTAAGATTAAAAGAAATCTTGCTAATCTTGGCTATTACATACTATAGTAATTATTCAATTACTTCATTTATCAAGGTCAGGTTTCCCTTCTATAGAACAACATCACATAGGTACATCTTTATTATACATGCTCTCATTAGTATGTGAATTATTACCCTTCTCAATATACTCTTACTACAATAATGAAAACACTAATTGTAGGGAAACTATGTCAACAATCATGCCCCTTAAAACCATTGTTCATAACCCAAAGATAACCCCTTCTCAACCCATATTAGAAGAGGATCTGTTAGCCACCAAACCACCATAACTCAAACACATGCTTTAATTTAAAACAGCTAAACATAAAGTGAGATTTGAGATGCTAAGTAAGAAAAGCCTTTTGAGATTAAGCTCTTAGATTGGAAACTATCAAGGAAGCCAATATGGAATCTTTAATTAGAGCCATGGTTAAGAAAGGGAGTTAGGAAAAACTCTTGAGTATCTAAGAACTAGTCTACTAGGAACTAACTCTAGAGTTCCTTACTACATTATCAATGGAATACAACCAACTACTTAGTAGAGCCTAGAATTCACTATACTTCCATTAAAGAAACATTGAATTCATACTTTCCATAACCAAGTTTGATGTATTTATAGGGCCCTATGAGAAAGAATTTATCTAATCTCCCGACTTTTATACACTACCTTATGAATTCAATATAGGATTAACCTTGTAAACTATTAGTGAAAACAAACCAGAGAAAAGACCTATAACCCTAAATTCACAAGAGGATCCCACTTAAAAAATCCCACATACCAGATCCTCCATAGGAAATTACCCAAACTTTGATTTGTGAGCATTTTATTCCTTCTAACAATTGATCAGTAATGCAAACCCCATGTTTCATAAGATTAGAATGTAACATTTGAGGATTTTACACCTACTAACAATCGATCAGTAGGTCACTACTATAAAAGTTGCATTCTATAACTCTTGAAAAGGAGGCCACATTTCATTCTTTTTCCCACCTTTCTTCTTCTTAGCTTAAGGTTTCATAATGTAGGGTACTTTTAGGATAGATTTAGGTATTTTTGATAGATTACAACTTAAGAATGATAGAGAAACATCATTCAAATGCAGATTAAAGCTAAGGATTACTCTTGTTCATGGTGTTTTCTCTTTACCAAACTTTTTATGTTTTAGACATTGTTTATCTTTATATTCTTGTTGCGCTTAATGAGATTATGAATCTTTTATGGATTATTATGTGGTTTTTGTGTTATTTCTATGTATTGTGGATGGATTACTAATTTTAGTTATCAAGAAAGTGTTTCATGTATAGGAATGCTTATAGATTTGGATTTATGTCTTGAAACATTGATTCTATTCATTTATGTAACTAGCTAGTATGTATTAGGACTTGACACATTCTAATTTAACTTGGGTTTGTTGTATTAATCGATTAATGATTCATATGCAATGTAGATTAGAGGAATAGCACAACTATTGTGCCAATTGATGATTCATATGTTTGATTCATGATCGTATTCATCTTGAGAGTTGGAATCCTGTGTTTAGTGTAAATATGTTAGTTCATAGTTGTAATTACATAAACATTGAAACTTATTTGCTTAACTTAGATTAGAGTAGCAAGTCACGTCTAGTACTTAGCTCTAGTCCTTCTCCCTACGGATAGGAGCTTGACTCATTTTCTATACTACAAATATGACCTAGTGCACTTGTTAGTTAAATTCACTTAAAATATATGTTTTAAGAAAGTGTACAATTTTGGTTCAAATTTTCAAGTGTTAAAAAGCGAGTCAAATTTGTAAGCCAAAACTTAGTCAAGGGGTAAGCCTTAGTAAACCAGTTAGTAGAGCATCTACTTAAAGTTAATGGTAGTGGCTTTAAAGCCCAATTTCCAGATGAAGGCATAATGATGACAGATGAACAGAGTAATGAAAAACCTAAATGGAATTTGTTTTTCAATGAAGCTACCAATGTGTTTAGATGAGAAATAGGGGTAGTATTGGTGTCACTTGAAAGTAATCATTTCTCTATGGAAAGCAAGGTTAGTATGTCCATGTTTGAACAACATTACAGAATATGAGGTTTATATCTTAAGGCTTAAGATGGCTTTAAACATGAGAATCCAAAAGCTTGAAGTATATGAATATTCATCTCTTATAATTCTCCAAATATTAGGAGAATATAAGATTGGAGATAATAAGTTGATAATGTATCATGAGCACTTAAGAAAGCTGATAAAGCGATTTGAGAAGATTTCTTTTGCCTATACTGTAAGAACCCAAAATCAGTTTATTGATGCATTAGCAACTATAGCATCCATGGTATATTTCATAGATGGAATAGAAGTTTAGCCTTTAAGGATTGAAGTAAAGGAGAAACCAACCTTCTACTTGGCCATTGATGAAAGAGAAGAAAAGAAGCCCTAGTATTACAATATTCAAAAACTCTTACAAATGGGTATGTTTCCAGAAGGAGCTGATGGAAAAGATGAGAAAGCCTTCATGAGATTTGCAGCTCACTTTTTGGTAACCAGATCTACTTTGTACAAGAGGTCATTTGATACCATACTATTGAGGTATGTAAATGGAGATGAAGTAGAAAAGCTAGTGAAGGAGGTGTACAAAGGAGTTCATAGACCCCACATGAATAGGTATAAAGATTATGAGAATGGGTATTTGTGGATGATGATGGCATTGGATTGTATTAAAAATGTGAGGTATTGCCACTTGTACCAAATATGAGTAAATAGAATTAATTCTTCACCTTAGGAGTTGCATGTGCTATCAGCCTCATAGCCCTTTTCGATGTGGAAAATAGAGATGATTGGTATAATATCACCAATAACTTCAAATGGACATAAGTCTATTATGGTTGCAATTGATTAATTTAGAAGTGGGTAAAAGCAGCATCAATCAACTAGTAAGTGCACTTATCAAGTTATAATATAGTGGACTTACAAGTCCAAGTTGTTGCCAATCCCTAAAGATAGTATTAGGATAGGAATTCCCTTTGTAAAAGTTATTGTGATAAATTCCAAAAGAACTCTATAATTATCGCTAAGATTATATATAATTCTCATCTATTGTAGTAATTCCAATTACACATTAGGTCTTATAAGCCCAATGTACAATATTCGATAATGAAATTTAGACTCTAGAAATAATAATCTAATTCAATACAAAATATACAGTCAAATAAATAAGTAATAGAAAATTTTATTAGAATAAATAAAATAAGCACTTTACATGTCAATCCACAAATCTACAAATCTAGATATCTACAACTTATACATAAAACATAGAAATGAAAGTCCTGGCACAACAACCCTTGGTTCATTCTTGCTTCTTCCTTTAAGACTCCTTTCTTCTTCTTATCCTCTCTAAATGAGTATCTCACTCCCTATTTATAAGATTGTATCAAAATCACTCAAATATGGAAGTTTGCAATATCATGGCATGACTATGCCCTAAGGACACAAGCTTGTACTCCAGGTGTGTTTCATTTGCAATATTCTTCTATGAAATTTATGAAATTGCTCGATGAAGGGATCATGGTTAGGAACATGGGGATCACTAGGCTTCTAATCTTCAGTAAATTTTGTTTCAAAGCTTGCTATCTTTGACCAATTCCTTAAATGAAGTGAAATTCTTTTTAATCTTTAGCAATTTTCATCCTTTTTCTTCAATGACTCCTTTAAGTTGTAAAATCAACAATGTACTTGTTTGGATATCAAAATTCATTAAAATTCTCATTAAGTGGACAAAATGTTCTATAAAACACATCAATAAATATGTGTAAATTCACAATTATTAGATCTCCCTACACTTAAACATTTGATTGTCCTTAAGCAAATCAATCAATCAATCCTTGCCAAGGATTGATATAAAGAAAATTGGACGAGAAAGAAGTGTTTTAATCTCCAAGATTTGACCATTTACTTCTTGATTTCTACTTGTAAAAGCATTCCTTAGCTACACAGAGTAAGTAGTAATCCTTAAATAATGACCTCTCCTCCTCCATCAACATAATGTCACCACTTCCAAAGATAGACTATTGAACTATTACTAATTGGGATTTTGCTATTCAAACTCTATTAGGGAGATTAGAGAAGGATAGAGAATTAAGTTGCCTTAATTCTATCCTTAGCAATTTTAATTTTATGACAACATTAAACAACTTAGATCCTTAGACCAGTTTCTCCCATATCTTCTAAACAATACTTATAAAATTTGAGTGATCATTCTAGATGTTGAAGAACTTGAATAGGGCCCTGCTTTGTTTGATTCCTAAATCTAAGCAAGCAATAGCTAAAGAATGGTTTGATAACATAGGATATTTGAAAACCACATGAGACCTAAGAAACTTAGAGAGCCAGCAATGGTTAACAAGGATCCTGTCAAATTTCCTAAGAATTAGATTATTCTCTTGCCTGTTTGACCATGGGAAGAAATTGCTTGAGAATCTTAGGTTTACTAGCTTAGCTAAGTCAAGCAAAATGTTGAAGTCAATCATAGCTACATTGGTTCTCTCCCTCCCCCCCCTTACGCTCAACTATGCTTTTGGTGACGTTGAAGTCACCAAGAACAATCTAAGGCCAATGGGACATGGTTGTGCTATAGGTATATGACTGTTCCATAAGTTCCTCCTAGTGCTATCTATATTTGATCCATTAATAAAGGTGACCAAGAAGGTCTCATTTGATTGTAAATGGGTAATTCTATGGTAGAGAAATTATTGATGTCTTAACAGGAGAAGCACATTCCAAACTATTGGATCCCATCTAACCCAAAGCTTATAGTGAGTTAATGAATTTACTACAAAAGACCATGTTGGTCCTACTGTATACTTGATAGTCCTCATTTGAAGAGTTTACTCTTGTTTAAGCTAAACCAATAAGAGAGATACGAAAATCGACACAAGTTCTACTTACATCCGATGCTTTAATGGGGTTACTTATACCCTTGATATTCTACGTTGCTAGATTCATGGACAAAATAAAGGGTGGAGATTAATAAAAGGATCACTTTTTCTTAGAGATATTCTTCTTCTTCTTGCTATTGGGGCTAAAGTTTTTTCCATGCTTAGTAGAACTATTTAATCTACTATTTGCCTTAGAAATAAAAAAAAAAAATCCTAAATGGGGGTACAATTGTCCATAGGAGAAGAATTAGCTACCAATAAGTCTTCCCTATCCTTAGTCCCTTAGTCCTCTAGATCTTCATAATCCCTATTTGAGCCTTCTAAGTCCAATCCTTCCTCATTTAACATTAGGTCAAGAGTTTCAAACACATGGGTGCATATGGGTATGTGGGTTCCTACTACCAACGATAGGGTGTCATCCTTTTGAGCAACTCCTACTTTATGAGATTGAGAGCTAGAATCCTCCTACATTGGATGTTCTTTTTATGCATGTGCCTATAGAGAGCATGACTTATTTCTTTTGAGAGGAGATTGCACCTCCTCACTAACCTTAGGACAAGGGACCTCCATGAAGGAAGGTCTATCTAATTCCTTTGTCATGTGTTCATTACCCTTGTGTTTAACCAAAACCCACTCAAAGTTGCTTTTATCTAGAGGCCTAGGTTATAGTTCCATGTGCTGCTTAGTAGCAAGTTGATATGTATGCCTAAATACCTTACATGTCAAATAGACCAAGCTATTGGTAGGTCACAAATATAGTAGATTTGGACCCATTTTCATGTTCTATTTCTACTTGGTTTACAAAAGTTGTAAACCCCGCAAATTTAGCTATTTAAGAGTATAAGTAAATGCTAATACTAGAAATGACTTGAAGAGTCATTAAAATTAAGCAAGATAAAAATTTAATAAATCATAAATCTAAATGTATTATAAGAAGTAAAAACCTTAGAAATTGATCAAAACCCTACATTGCATACTAAAACCATAAAAATTGACTTACACACCATTAACCAAAATTGAACCCGAATTTGGTCGAAACCCTAATATTATAAATATAAACCTATAAAATAATTAAATATTACTCAATAGTGATAAAATTATAGTCGATTACAATTTTCGACTAAATAGCTTATTCGCATGAAATTATAATGAAATCGTACAATAACTTGTAAAAATTATAATTGTAACGGATACCAATTAAATTGATAAAATTTCATAAAAATTTGAAAATTAATTTAAAAGGAGAATCGTTATAATTTATATGATTCGAAAAATTACATATATTTGTTACTAATTTTCATTTTCCTTCTCTTCTATTCCCAATTTATCTCTTTTTTCTTCTTTTCATTTCCACTTCAAGGCTCACATCCTGCACAAAACATGGAAACAACAATTAGAAGAAAAGAAAAAGAATTTAGCAATCACGTGAGGAATAAAAGTTACATGTGTAATTATTTTTGTTTTATTCTTATTAATGCAAAATATAAGATTAGATCTTAGCTTAAATTCTAAGCTAACCTTATGTGAATAAAAGGAAAAAATCTGGAAAAAGAAAAAAACAATTCTACACCAAAACTTAGAGAGCAAACCGTGAGGGAGAGAAGGAAAAAGAAAGAAGGAAGAAAAAGAAGAAGAAAAGAAGAAGGAAAAGAAGAAGAAAAATAAAAACATAATTAATAGGTAAGTAATTTAATTTAGTAGTATAGATATATATTATATAGTAGACACATGTATAAATATAGTTTGTGTATGGTATTTTTTTATGGTATTTTTACATATAACCTTGCTATTATATATCTATGTACATGAATACTTAAATTTAATTATATGTGTATATATAAGGTGAGGTATGTATACATATATGTACATAGGTATATAGTATGTATTATGTATTTGTTTTTTTTAGAATATATATAATTAGTAATTAGTATTTTTCATTACATAACTATAGTATAAATATATATGTATGTACCGTAACTATATATATATGTATGTGTATACATGTATAATTATTTATATATATATATGTATAGTCGCATAGTATATACATATAGTGGGGTATTTTCATAAGTATGTATATAAGACATATGTATATATATATATATATATAAAATAAAATATATGCTTTGGAGTATACAACATAGTATATGTATAATATATAGTATACATATTTTATAATAAATATTATGTAAATATATAAACCAAATATATATAATATAAGAATGGGTATTTGTAATATATATATATATATATTTAGGTCTTCAGAAATTATATGGGTATATTATTAGGTATAAATACATATACATATATAATACGTATAACATATATATAAGTTGTATACCGAATATGTAATAGTATATATAACATAATTAGGTGTATACGTATACATATATATATAATATCGTAATTACATATTTTTCAATAAAATAAATTATAAAAATATATATATGTATAATCATAAAGTACATAAGAGAAATAATAAATAAGAAAATGAAAAATAGGAAAAATAATAAAGGAAATAATAATAATAATAATCATAATAAAGTAAAAATCTCAAAAATAGAAAAATACACTCAAAATAATAAAAATATCAAATATATAATTTAAATAATTATTAAATCATAAATATGTTAAGAAAAAATGAAAATCAATATTTTATAATTTTTAAACTTAAATAAAAATTTTTGTGACATTTTTATATCACAATTTACGCTACGAGTCACAACGTCAAAAACAGACCTCGTTACGAGAAAATACGCTTGAAAAGGATCAAAATGGACTATAAGTTCATAACGATCCGAGCTAAAACAAAAGAGTTCCAAAATACATAAAAAAAGTTTCATAATTTATAAATATGAGAAAATAGTTACTATTAACCCCATTGAGTATGATAAACCCTATACACATTATACTTGGGTTATACTGGGAGAAACTAGATAAACTGCAATAGACTTTTAATTAACTAAGGAGTCTGACTTACAGAATACTTATAAGTATTATTATATTTTCGGTGTTCAATAGCGAATTCTAGAAACCTCAAAGGTTTAGAGAATGAGAAATAATCCAGGTGAGGGAGTTCTAATGACCTGCTACTTGCTTGTACGTATTACTTGTATGATGTTTTACTGCTTGCTATTGCTTGTATGTTTGAATAACCGTTCTGCTTGTATGTTTGAATAACCGTTCTGCTTGTATGTCATTATCTATGTGATCACTTTTCTTAAGTTAATAAATATAAATATCTGATACAAATAACCAGTTCTATTCATCGCATGTCTATGACCCAGTAAATGTATGGATAGAGAGTGCTAGCCTTGCAAAATGTTGAAAAGGGTATTTTTGGAAAAAAGTTTTTCTTAATCTTAAACGTATTTTGTACGAATTTGATAAGGGCCCTAGTATCAAAAATAGTATTTTATCGTTAAGGCAAAGCTAGCATAGGTTCTCCACTTGATAGCGAGAAGACTCACTTTATTGTGCCTATAAGGCCTTGGTAAATTTTAGCTTACGAGATAGACTCGCAAATTTGGTTAATTTTGGCTTGCGAGATAGACTCGCAAATTTGGTTAATTTTGGCTTGCGAGATGGACTCGCAAGTTGTGCCTGAGGGGCCCTGGAGGGTAGATAGTCCTAGAATAGAATCCCCCTATTTGAATTGAAATCTTTTCTCGGCTAGGGTAATAGTCGAGTATAGCTTAGGAGGTGAGGCCCTTAGGTAGCCTCATGCGGGTAAGCTGAGATGCCCTATGCAGGTAAGTATAGGG
Organism: Lumnitzera racemosa; assembly: GCA_024138005.1. Taxonomy (NCBI): domain Eukaryota; kingdom Viridiplantae; phylum Streptophyta; class Magnoliopsida; order Myrtales; family Combretaceae; genus Lumnitzera; species Lumnitzera racemosa. Next base: position 68,611,181 of record JAMXBC010000006.1, read on the forward strand.
GATAATTGAAGTGTAAACGACGTAATTCTACACCTTCCATAGTTCCAGACTCCTATGGATGTGTTGCTTGCATTCATCGCACCTGCATTCATTTTGTATGTAGATAGCTTGCTTACATATGTGATATAATGTGTGATAACTTGCATGAATGGTGGTAGTGAAGAACGAACTTACTAAGCTGTTATATGCTCACTCCCTCATAGTTTCTTTTGCAGGTTTACTTACATTGGGATTGAAATAAGTCTCGAGTGCTGACTGTGAGATGAAGATATATATCTTAGTATTAGGAAATAGTTGAGTATTCTTCAGATGATACATAAACAACCTTTGTTGATAATTTAATTTTTCTTGTATTTCTTTTATAATATTGGTATATCCTATCTTATTATTTGGTAGGGGATACCGATTCTCTACAGTTTTGAGGAAGTATGGGATACCAGATACCCATAGTTATTTATATTTGTATTTTACAGTAAATTATTTACTTAAAAATCAGTAACCTTAGTGATTAATCATTTAGAGTCTTGCAATCTCTGACTTACAAGGCGATTTTCATATCATAGGTGCACACATGTTATGGAAATTTTAGGTAATCTTACTAGGCTCCCTATAAGGTCATGAAAAAAGTATCTTTAGCATCAATCTCCATTAGAATGCGAGCTTAGTTAGCTCTATTTCTTCTCAAAGTGAGGGTATTAACCTTAAGAAGGGTTCCAACTACACTTGCTATATGACTGAGGCCTTCTTCATAGAGGAATTCACATAACACATAAGAAAATAGAGTCTAGACTAGGATACGAGTAGGCTATGGTTTCTCTAGTGGCAAGCCTTTCCTCCACCTTTGTAGCACCAGTAGGCGTTGGGCAATATACTAGGTATTTTCCAAAATGACTATTAGGTCTCTCCTTTTTTCAAACCTGAAGTAATAGAAACCCTCTTCATTAGCCATCATGTTAAGAATACCATAGTCTCATAACAAAGGAGAACACCAAACTGTAGGGGATCTTCCATCCTATAAAGAATCTTCACAAAGTGTATTGCTAAAAACTTAGGCCTTCCTCCTATATGTTACGAGGAATTTTGACCCTAGAGATTACTTCTTTCTCCTCCTACAAAATGTAACGCAAGTTGAAGATAGAGTCCATTAGATAGGTGGTTACGTAAGCATTTATGTAAGAACAACATTGAAGTTATAATGATGAAGGTGTTACCCTATAAGGAGGAGGGATAACATCATAAGGGTCATAACAGTGGTTTTCCAACATCTTATTACCGTCAATCTTGTTGATAACGTTATTTAGTTCTTCAATAGTGGTATTTTCCATAGAGGAAATACGCTGTTTAGACTTTTGGCTAGGTGTCCTATGTTTAGAGGAAAAAAGAATCTTAGCCTAATTTGCCAAAAGCTATTGTTAGAGGCTCACAATGCTCAAAGTTGTTATTCTTTTGCATATGATTAGAGTTGACTTCAATAGCCTTAGGACATATCCCATTCTTTTCCACATCAGGCAACCTTTCTAAAACTACCTTAGCTAAAGAGCTCTCCCCTTTACCAGTCAAAGTAGCTCCAAAACCAAGTGGAGAGTCATCCTTTAACAGCCGATGGGTAGTGGTCTTAACATTATGCTTAGACACTCTACTAGCCGTAAGAGAAAAGAGGAGGACAAACTTAAGGGGGGGAGAAGAAGGAAGAAAGGATGATAGAAGAAGGGAAAGGTTGTCCTAAGAATAGATGATCCTTAAGGGGGGGAATAGAGAAGGGAACGAAAGAGAAAGGGACAGGATATTGGTTTTGGTGATTTGCATTAAGAGATTTTCCAATTTTTACTTCTTACTTTCTTTCATACAAACTTTATTCATGATAATATACTTGAAATTAGAAGCATAGAACATAAAAGGAAATAGATATAACTTCTTAGAAAAGAGTAATCTCTTAGGTGCATAGAAAGGATAACTTATCATCAATTCAATCAAATCGTTAAAGCTCATTTAGAATCACATAGCATCAATATTTATATCTAACTTTCCTACCCCTAACTTTAATTCAAATGTATATTTCATAATTCAATGTACATGCAATGGGAAGTAAGAGAGGAAGTTAGAAGAAGACTCCCCTAGCTTCTTGGTATGTTTTGAATCCTTGATTCTCTTCTTGGTCCTTATGAGGAATGGGGTTCCTTTGTCGTAGTTCCCTCCTTCCTTTGTTTTTGTACATTGCACCTATACAAAACTAAGAAAGCATAAATTAGAAATAGCTCTTGATTTGAAAACTTAAACATAAATAAGATAAAGCAAACACAAAGTTGAACTAAGGTTAGGTTGTATCTCACCAAGCACTTGTTTTATAGTCATAAGCCCGACTCTTCTAGCTTCTTAAGGTGGATCAAATCGTTGGGATTTCCTTCCGTCAACCTTATTGTTCCTCCTCCCCAACTGGAGCTTCCAATGATGTATTTGACTTTATAGCTTGTAGTTAGTCTCTTCTCCATCTTTTTAAAATATTTATAGCTAGTCCTCCATCTCTAACCATCAAGAATATTTTACTGTTCTTAATGTCAATGCTTGCTCCAATAGTAGCCATGAACGGATGCCTAAGGATAATTACAGTCCCTAAATCTTTATCCATATTAATTACTATAAAATCTACAAGGAACACTAACATATCTATTTTTTATCAACAAATTTTTTATCATTCAATTGGGTCTTTTAATAGAGTGGTCGTCTAATTGTATGGTGAGATTAAACTTTTTCATTTCCTTCCCTAACCTAATGCCTTCAACCACAGATAAAGAAATTATATTAACTCCAGTACCAGTGTCGGAAAATGCATTCTTGAAAAACTTATCACCTATACTACAAGTTAATACAAAATTCCCTAAATCATTTAGTTTTAGAGGAAGGGTATTTCTTATAGCTTCTGTACATGTTTGAGTTAACATGATTATCTCTCGCACATCCAACCTTCTCTTCTTTCTCAAAACTTCTTTTAAAAACTTCCAGTAGTGAGGTGTTTACTTCAATAGCTCAATGAATGGGATATTTATCGCTAACATCTTATACATCTCCAGGAATTGCTCAAATTTTTCATCTCCTTTTTCTTCTTCATCCTTCTTGGGATGATAATTAGAGTCCTTAAATCTTTATCCATATCAATTACCATAAAATTCACAAGGAACACTAACTTATCTATCCTTATCGACAAATTTCCGATCATTCCTTTGGGTTTTTTAATAGAGTGGTTATCTAATTGTATGGTAAGCTTAGACTCTTTCATTTCCTTCCCTAACCCTATGTCTTAAACTACAAATAAGGAAATTATATTAAATCTAATATGGCATCATATAATGCACTCTTGAAAAACTTGTCACTTATACTATAGGCTAATACAAACTTCCCTAGATCGTTTAAATTGGGAGGAAGGGTATTTCTTACAACTTCCATACATGTTTGAGCTAACGTGACCGTCTTTCACCCATCCAACCTTCTCTTCTTACTCAAAACTTCTTTTAAAAACTTCTAATAGTGAGGTATTTGCTTCAATAGCTCAATTAAAGGGATATTTACCTCCAGCTTCTTAAACGTCTCTAAGAATTGCTCAAATTGTTCATCTCCTTTCTCTTCTTCAACCTTCCTAAGAAAGGTATTGCCGGTACATAAGGCTTGATAATAGGCTCAACAATTGCAAGAGTGTGCCCTATTATACCACTTTCTCCTCTCTACTCAATGTTAAAGCTGAAGAATCCCTCACCTCAACCTTCTTTTTTAATCTTATATTAACTTTCTTTGCTTACTCAGTGGGTTTGGAGGTACTTACACCATCATCAATCTTCCTCTCTAGCCTCTCAAACCCTTCTAAGGTCAAATGGGAAAGCTTCTCAATTGCAGCTTCCTAGGTTTATTTCTCTTCTCTTCTAACTACCTTATTAGCAATTGAAGGATCACCATCAACCTCAGTGTCCTTAAGTACATTCATTGCTTTTTCTTCCCTTAGAGACTCAGTCTTAGTTCCAACTTCTCTTCTATTCCTAAAAGCAACCTAATCCTCTTCATCATTAATCCAGACTTGCTCAAGTGTCCATTATTCACAGCTCTTTACTATAGGTTCATCTTTGGAACTTCTTCTATAACTACTTATAGAATGTCCTTATCTATTTTAGATTAATCGTGGGCTCTAAACTTCTTACAATTGAAGGAGTTACTTCTTCTTTTACACATTGGTGACCTTCTTAAGCCTTACCTAACTTTCTATTTCCTTCCAAGCTAATCAAGTGCTCAGTCAATAGTACTAATTGAGTATCTAATTTATGGATAATGACTTCGTACTTTTCAAACCTTTCAATATACTTCTGCTCTTACCCCTTAAATAATACTTCGATTCTTTCCTATTTATCATAGCTTAGGTTTACTAAAGTTGCAAGTGGGCTTACAACATCTTGTTGTCTTATCAGCTCATCTTGTTGGTAGCACCAATCTCCATTATAATCATTTAAACTTGGTTCCTAGTTATTTCCTCGACATTCATCGCCTTCATGTAGTCCACCATAACTTGAACATACTACCAATTGAGATATATAAGGGTCATTACTTAAGCTTCTAGCTAAATCCTTAATCATTGAAAATGCCATTTCGATAGGCATGCTCATTAATGGCCTTTCAATGGCAAGTAATAACATCATCCTATCACGGTTTCCCAATCCATTAAAGAATACTCCTAATTGTTCCCAATTTAGGGAATCATGATAAGGACATCTACCCATTAAGTCTTTGTATCTCATCCATGTCTTACCCAATGATTCACCATTGCACTGAGTAAATGATTGTATTTCCCATCTTAACTCATCAGTACAACAACAAGGGAAAGACCTATCTATACTATCACCTACGCTACTCATCAGCTCAAAAGCTCAATCCCAATACGAAATTCTTAGTATCTACTCCTTTTAATTTTAACTAATCCTCTAAACTACAACTTGCAAACAAACCAATATATGTAGCACTATCCTAACTCGACATCAAATCGACTAGGGACAATTCCAACACAAGAACAATCAATCCCAATAAGAAAGTTTAAAACTTTATCAATTCAACAACTCAATAATAGCCTAAACTTACAAGATCACAATCAAAGATTCAAACTTTAATAATTAAACAACACAAATTAAGCAAGAACTACACTACACTATTCTACCAACTAAAATTAGCAATTAAAGCCTAGTCTCAGAGTTCTCGATCTATCTAATATTAGCTTAATTTGCTTCTCCTCGACAATAACTCCAAAAGATTGACTTTCTTTTTAACAATTGAAAAATTGAACCTAAAATATACACTTTCTTAAAACATGGATTTTAAGCGAGTTTAACTAACAAGTGCATTAGGTCGCATATGTAGTATAGAAAATGAGTCAAGGTTGTATTTGTAGAGAGGGATAGAGCTAAGTACTAAACATGATTTACTACTCTAATCTAGGTGAAGCAAATAAGTTTCAATGTTTATATAAGTAAAACTATGAACTAACATATATACACTAAACATAGGATTCCAACTCTCAAGATGAATATGATTATGAACTAAACACATGAATCATCAATTGGCACAATAGTTGTGCTATTCCTCTAACCTTCATTGCAAGTGAATCATTAATTGGTTAATGTAACAAACCTAAGTTGAATTAGAATGTGTTAAGTCCTTATCTATACTAGCTAGTTATACAAATGAATAGAATCAATGTTTCAAGACAGAAATCCCAATCTATAAGCATTTCTTCACATGAAACACTTGCTTGATAACTAAAATTACTAATCCATTTACAATACGTAGGAATAACACAACAACTACATCATAATCTACAAAAGATTAATAATCTTTGTAAGTGCAACAAGAATGTGGAGATAAACAACATCCAAAATATGAAAAGTTTGGTAAAGAGAGAAAATACCATGAACAAAAGTAATCCTTAGCTTTAATCCATGTTTGAATGACATTTCTCTAATATTCTTGAGTTGTAATCCATCAAAATACCTAACCTACCCTAGAAGTACACAATATTATGAAACCTTAAGCCAAGAAGAAGAAAGGAACAAAAAATAATTAAATGTAGCCTCCTTTTCACGAGCTGCAGAATGTAGCGTTTATAGCAGTGACCTGCTGATCAATCGGTACATGTAAAGTCCTCAAACGCTGCATTCTAATCTTACGAAACCTGAGGTTTGCATTATCATTTGATCAGTAAAAGGAACATCCATTGATTGGTAAGAAAGAATCCTTCTTAACCATTCTTGCTTGCTCTCATCGTCTCTTGGCATTCGATTGATGGTTAAGATAGTACAACCTAAACAATCTAGGGCATACTGATTCATTGGTGATATGGCTACCAACCGATCGATAGGTTAAATTCTTACATTACTTAGCCTATTGACCGAATGATGGGGCTACCAAGAGCATGGTAGCCTCATACACCTATGTGTATGAAATAAATTTTGTGAACTTTAGTCAAAACGTAATCTTTTTGATATATTTACATCAACTTTGTTTAAGTTAGTCCATTTTGTGCATAAACTCCATTCTTACATAAAATTTATCAATTTTTGCTAAATTTATGCACAAATGTTGGTTTTAAAGTTAGGAATAATTATGTAATTTAAATCACGATTAAAATCTTATATCAAATTTAAAGAGCATCATCTACTACTTACAAATACTCCCAGTCAATGCTGTTTTCTAACTAATACCTTAATGGGTCATGTTTCGTTAATAGCTCTACTAGATAGTAAAAAGGACATTGTTTAAGCCTGTGCATCAGCCTTACTAAGGCATAATAAGTACTTTCTACTTCTGAATACTTTTGCTCACCTTTTGTGAACTTTTTACTCAAATAGTATATATATAGGATGCTTTTTTCTTCCCATTTTGTCTCTTTATCCTAACATAGACCCCATTGACTTAAGGAAGATAGTCAAATACATGATTTCTCGTTGATCTGGTGTAGAAGTGACTAAACCATTTGGTTCATCAGGTATTCTTTAATCTTAGTGAATGCTTGCTCACATTCCTCATCCTATTCTACTACTAGATTCTTTGAGAGTTTGAAGAGAGAATTGCACTCACTAATGAGCTGTTCTATGAAGTGAGCAATGTAATTCAATCTACCTAGCAATGATGGATTGCCGACCTCAAGACTTCCCATCCAAGCTCACCTCAAAGGTTTATAAGGTCTTATAAGAAGAATCCAGTCTTCTTAGATTACCTAAGATGAGCTCCAATACTAAGAAGGCTTACTATTGAACTCTTTATGTGCCCCAACTCAGATGCACCTTACTTTGCTCTGTTACAAGCACATATGTTAAGCTCACAACCCCTCCGAGCATGGCCAACCTACTGAGTGCCGAAATCTTTGACTCTAATCTTAGAACTCCTCTACCGACCTATTACCACATTAGAATAGCTTATCCTCAGCATGCCACTACCCCAGAATATGGACGCAATAGTAGCGTACCACCTGTCTTAACCTTTTTTTGACATTATACTATATTCCTTTTCTTTATTTGTTATATTTACCTTTTTTAGCTTGTACTAGGTATCTGTATTTTGTATTACCCTTTTTTGTAATTTCATCCTATCCTTTTTGTTCTCCTTAGGTTCGATCCACAATTGATTTGAAGACTATATTATATTTTCATAGGTATGATAAGTAAGGAAGGACTACATCACAAAGCTTAAGATTTTGCGCTATTATTGAGTTTAGTTAAGTGGAATTAACCTATGCTTGGAGTAGATATATTATTACTCATAGCACTGCGTGCTGTTTGATGCTATATTGATTGAATATGAGTATATCTTAAGTGAACTAATATACTACTATAGTAGATGCTAATGTGGTGATTTTGAATGATAGTAACTATATCTTGGTTAAATTGTTATGTTGTTATATTGGGTGATGAATTGTGCTTCAAATGATTATGCCGACTAGGAAAGTTGAGTGATTACTAACTCAATCTTCTGGGTGTTCACCTAAGTGAACCCTAAGTAAGATATTAGAATTCCTCTAGAGAGAGTTTGAAAACTAGAATTGGATCACTAGGTTGAATAAAACTAAAAGACTGGTTGTGTTGAGTGATATACTTGAGTTGTTATTGCATATCATGGCATGGCATAGCATGGCGCGAAAAGAGACCTATGGGTCAAAATTTTTAGAATGAGGCTTCCAAGTGATCATAGAAAAAGCATGGTTTTATGAACTTAATTTTTGGAAGCATATAGATTACATTACTCGAACATTGTGACTATTTTGATAGTTAAATTTGGTAAACTACAGTATGTAGTCTAATTTATAGTATTGCCTCTTTGATTTGGTGAACTACAATGTGTAGTCTAATTTTGTAAAGCAAAGTTGCGGGTCCTACTCCTAGACAGCTCTTTGTTGCCCTTCTTAGTAATGGAAGACTATAGTGTGTAGTCCAATTTAGTGGGGGTCATTCTCCTAGGCAACCCCTTGTTGCCTATAGGTTCCTAAACATTGTATATAGATGCTAAACTATGTTGACCAATCAAAAGAAGATTGGAAGGGCATAAGATATTAGTACCAATGCATACTACGTGCATGAGCATATCATGCTACATTATTAGCAGTAAATGCTCGGTTAGGCGATGCATATGTGATGTTGAATCTGCAGGTAATGATTGAAATGTTTTGGTTGTGATATGCAATATTATTTATCATATTGTCTATATTATGTTGTTTGTTATCTACTCTCAATCCACTTCAGTAGCTGAGGGGATAAAATGTTTTATCCTTGGCTAATTGCATCATGAAGGGCCTAACACTAAGGGGGGATATATATATACTAAAAGTGTAAGTCAGAGTCAATGACTTTTCTGTAGAACTTGTACTAAGTCGAGAATCCGATTATTGTAAAGATGGCAAAGGAAAAAACTAGTTCATGTTTTGATGTAAATATTAGGTTATATACATAAGTTATAACAGAATATCCAACTAAACTCCAATTTAGCAACCCTTTATCATGTAAACAATGTTGTCTTTTAATGAATGACTAAGTTACGTTAAGTTTTCAATTGGTATTCTTGTATAATGGTGCATTTCGTGTTAAGCTAGGATGTAACATTGAATCGCTCAAAGAGTCAAGTAGAAGAGGTGAAGTTAGCTTAATTAAGTATTGAGTAGCTAACTTGTTGTGCTGAGTTAACTTGTCTCTAACAAACATCCCTATAGTTTTGAAGTAAACAAACATGGACTACATCCAAGCCAACCTGATGATAGTTGAAGCAAAACTAACATTGAAGAGCCTGGAGTCAAGAAAGACATTAGCTAAAGCTTAGGATAGAAGACAAGGAAGATTAAGTGCTTCAAATGCCTTAGTTTTGGGCACATAGCTAATCAATGCCCAAACTAATATGTGATGACCATTAAGGGCAAGAAGCCATAGTTTGAAGTGGAAAGTGCTAGTGAAAGGGAGGAGAAAGTAGATGTTTAGCACTTACTTGAGTACCAAGAACTTAAAGCCCTTACTCAACCTAAATTTAGAGAATATTGTATGGTTGTTAAGAGAGTTCTTAGTGCTAAGGATGCTAAGGAGAGTGAGTAAAGGGAGAACCTCTTTCATACTAATTGTCAAGTAAACGATAACTTGTGTGCTCTAATTATTATTAGAGGAAGCTATACTAATGTTGTAGCATAAGGTATAGTATGTACCTTAAAGTTGTCAACCTATCTTCACCTCTAACCTTACAAAATCTACTAGCTAAATGAGAAAGGTAAGCTCCAAGTCACCGAGTAAGTGAAGGTACTAATCTTTATACAAGATAAGTACAAGGATAAAGTGCTATATGACATCCTGCTAATGCGTGCTTCACACGTACTTCTTAGCCGACCTTAGGTATTTGATTTGAGGGTACTCCATGAAAAATACTAAAATACTTACATATTGTAAAAGGACAGTAAGAAGGTTACACTTGCTCTTTTGAACCCTAAGGAAGTTCAGGAATTGTAAGCTAAGATCTCTAAGTCCTTACAAAAAAAGTCCATAGCAATCTCTCGAGTTGCATTCTTTAGGACAGTCATGTCGAAAGACTATGTCTTCTTGTTTATAAGGAGACTACTTGAGCTAAAATAAGTAAGAACATTGTCAACCGATGTATAGGCCTTACTTCAAGAATATGTCGACGCGTCTGCTAATAAATTACCTAAGGGGTTACCCCCTCTTAGAGGCATTAAGCATTGTATTAATCTCTAGCCTGGAGCAACTCTACCGAATTGACCTACCTATAGACTCAATCTTGTATAAGGAATCAAGCTCAAGCACCAAGTCCATGAGCTTATTGATTAAGTGTATGTTAGAGAGAGAATGAGCCCTTATGTCTTATTAGCTATTCTAGCATCAAAGAAAGATAACTCTTAGTGGATGTTTAGTGACAATTAAGCTATCGAAAAAATCACTATCAAATACAAGTATTTAATACCTTGATTAGATGACATGTTAGATGAACTACGTGGAGCTTGAATCTTTCCAAAGGTTGATTTGAAGAGTGACTACCACCAAATCCGAAGGAGACTAAGAGACGAGTAGAAGACAACTTTTAAAATAAATGACGGTCTCTTTGAGTGGTTAGTGATGCCTTTTGGATTTACTAATGCACTAAGCGCTTTTATGCGACTCATGAATCATGTCTTGAGATCATTAATTGGTAAGTGTTGTAATTTATTTTGACAACATTTTAGTATATAGTATTGACATCTCATCTCATGTTGAGCACTTAAGGGCTGTATTTGTCATTCTCTGAGTTGAACATTTGTTTGACAACTTAAAGAAAGGTGTGTTCTATCAAAATGAAGTTATATTTCTCAAGTATTTTATGTCCATTGAAGGTATCTAAGTTGATGGTGAAAAGGTTAAAGCAACCCTTGATTGGCTGACGCTAACCTATGCAACAGATATGAGTAGCTTTCATGGTTTAGCTTTATTCCATTGAAGATTCATTCAGAACTTCAGCACTATAGTTACCCTATTAGTCGAGCTGACCAAGAAGAACTCCAAGTTTAAGTGGTTAGAGAAAGCTTAAAAGAGTTCTAAAGAGATCAAGTATAAGTTGAATTCTACCCCAGTGCTTATGTTGCTAGACTTTGAGTTAGAATGTGATGCCTCAAGAGTGGGCATTGATGTCGTTATCATATAAGAGCACTAACTTGTTACATCCTTTAATGAGAAACTTATTAGTGCTACACTAAACTATTCTACATACTGTAAGAAATTCTATGCTTTTATTTGAGCTCTTCAAAACTAGTATCATTACTTGCTACCTTAAGAAATTATCATCTATACGGATCATGAGTCCCTTAAGCACTTGTAAGGTTGTCAAAAGCTTTCCCAACGTCATGCTAAGTGAGTAAAGTTCTTAGAAACTTTCCACTGTGTGATTAAGTGCAAGAAAGGAAGTTCCATTACTGTAGCTAATGCCTTATCTCTTTAGCATTAGTTGTTACTACTTTACAAGCTTGAATACTTAGGTTTGGTACTCTTCCAGATTAGTATAAGCAAGATCTGTACTTTGAACTATTAAATGTAATTATGGATGAGTTATGGATGGGTTTTACTTGAACTAAGGTTTTTTTTTTTTATGAAGGAAGGGCAAGTATGTGTACCAAACAACTTAATCAAAGAACTACTAGTTTAGGAAGCTCATGTAGGAGGCCTAGCTGGACATTTTAGGGAAAAGAGGGTGTATAATCTATTGAAAGAGAACTTCTATTGGCTAAGGATTATGAAGGACATTCATAAAGTTTTAGAGAGGTATGAAGTATGTAAACATGCCAAAGGTCACAATGAACCAAATGGGGAGTATCGAGCCTGGTTTTTCACATCTTGGTTCTTTAAAAATTAAGTTTTCTCCAAACGATCGGTATTAAACTCTACCCATTTAATACCAATCCTTAACTAATGTTTAAAGAAAACCATTTTTTCAATATGAAAACAACTTTAGAGTCACCATCCAACCGAAATCGAGAAAAACGGTTAAGTTATAACCGTTTGGATGGATTGGTTATAACTTAGCCACTAGTTTGCAAAAAAAAAAAAAAAAAAGATTTTTGAAATAGCTTTTTGAAAACCAAAGATTTAGGTTTGGGGGTTAAAGATTTACACCCTTATGGGTACCATTAACTTTCCAAAATTAGAATTAAACTTAAAAATCACCTTTTAATTTTCAAAGACAAAACTTGATTTATTGGTTACTCTAATTTGATAAATAAAATAATCTAAACAAAAGAAAAAGGGAAATTAGATTTTTTTAAATTTTTATTGTCACTATAACGACCCAATAGTATCGTTATCGTGATAGGTCGCCGTGTACCATATAAAGGTCTATTATCAACCTCCTTTCTGATCATAGGCCTTTCATACGACACACAAGGCTCCTTCCACTCTACGTTACCACTAGGCCCATAGACAAGTAATATAGAGCAATTTAACTAAAATTACTTCTATGTTATAAATTAAATAATTGTGTGGGCTCGTGAGACCCACACCAAAACAATATTACAAACAAATGCAGTTCATAACGGAACTGCATAAAATCTAAGTTATGCATAAATACATAAAAGTATCTAAATATCTATAATCTATTACAAAATGTCCTCTTCGCTCTCTAATCGCTCCAACCCGTCTCTACCAGAGACTCACCACGGGCATGCCTCGGTCCGGATTGACAAAGAGGCTTTCCTGCACCAATAAAAAATCTATAGGAGAGTAAGCTTACGCTTAGTGAGATAAATGCCCTCATCAGTACCACATGACATAAATTGATTAGATGCACAATCATATGAATGCATGAACAAACAGTATGGCAAACAACGCATGCAGTGACCTAGGAACTGCATACAACTCAGAATTTCGCCCCCTAAAGTCAGGGTTTGGAGATAATTAACTGACCTAAACCAAAATCTAGGTTCTAGATCTTGGGTTTTATTTCATTTGCACTATCGTGCTCATTTCAAAACAAAACTCTACATATATATATATATATATACTTCCTTTACCAAAATCAAATCATATCTTTTAAAAATCCCAAGTCTAGCGGTGTAGTAGCCCCCGCAGTCCACAAACACACGCCCTAAGTAGAAGCCACAAGACTCGGCCCCTCATCGATGGTTGGCGTCTCCCAGCGCCTAGTAAGCCCATCAGCTTAAGATAGAGACTCAATATATATGATGGCATAGCTAGTGCCCAATCCTGCAGGAAACTCATATTCCTGTGAGTCCCTTTCCATTGTCTACGTGAAGCGGCAGTCGGTGTTACCCGTATGCAATATGGGGAATGCATGATTCATTTTGAGTTCTTAATCATATAAGTGATTAACTTGATTTTCAAGGTGATCAACCAATTTCATTCCATACAATTCACAAGTATATAATCATGTAAACAATTCCCATTATTATATATAATTAACAAGTCATCACACTCATCCATAAATTCATACACATGCATCTCCCATATCCCACAAGCATCTAAATTTATAAATATAAGATTAGGTGCATCTACTTTACAAGCACAATCAAGTAAAGAGTCATCGGGAATTTACTCACTCTGCCATGTGGTTCAATCAAAGTAGTCTGGAGGCAAGTCGTCTCCGAAAACAGTGTCCCCTAGTCATTGAAATAATTTTTATAAGGAATTGAAGCAAACTTAAGAAACTATGTAAATTTTCCTTAAGTTATAGTCTTAACTAGTTTTGGTAATTTTTCCCGGTTTTTACCTAAAGTTCAATCACGTGTAACTTTTTCGTTTTAAATCTGATTTTTATGATCTTATAGTCAATCTTCATCATTTTCAAGTGTACTTTAATGTGTTAAGGTTATATTTTTGAAATGAGGTATGCAATTCTGTCCATGGGTCAGAATAATAGCGTTCCTCATGTGTTGGAGTGTTTTTGGGCCTTGTTTGGTAAATGGGCTTTTGATAGCTTGAGGAATCCTTTGGGCTTGGTCTTTAGATTTTATTCTAATCATAAAATGCTCCTTGAGATTAGATTTACAACTTTGATTTATATTCCTAAGGCTAACAACCATTTCTTGGGCCCTTTAGTGAGCTTAAGTTGTCAAATGGGCTTATTTTTTGTTCAAACTAAGGTTAATGACTTTGGTGGGCTTATGGGGCCTTAGGTGGATTTCTTATGGGCTTCAAAAAAACCTTTCTTGGTACTTTAAGGTTCTGATCAGATTTTTATTGAAGGCCCATCCTAGAGTTTTAGGCTTGTTTTTGGAGTTTTAAGCTTGGTTTTGAGTTTTAGGCTTTATATGCTCACTACACTTGCTTTAGTTAATCTTTTCACTTTGTTCTTTCACTTTTATCATATTTTTAGGCCTCATTTTCCCATGTTCCAGATCTGTTCATGTTGCTCCTAAGGGGTCCTCACTTGGTTTTTCAACTTGTTTCATCATTTCCTTAAGTTTAGGGGGTAGATTATGCACTTAACTACTTGTGTACAAATCTTAACTTAAGTTTCCTTCCATGAAATGATCCTTTAACTCATGTTTCACATAAAGAAATAAAAGATCTTATACTTAATACAACTCCTATATCATGGCTCATGTCATACAAAGTTGGTTTCTTTATAAAATTTCATGTGATGGATTTTTCCTTAACTTAAATCTAGATTTGAGCATGTTTAACTAAATGGAAACAAAATCAACATTTAAATGGCCATGGAACCCTCACGTCCATCATGCATATCCTCCATTAAAGTTCTCATTTCAAGGTTTCCTTAGCTTAAAATCTTCCATTCAAAGCATTAAATAAATGTCTTCACAAAACACCAACTTTACATGCTCATATTTCAACTTCATGCAAGGGTTTTATAGTTTGTTTCTTAAACCGATTTTTGATGTTCTAACAACTTAAACCTTACTCACATCTTCAAGAAATCTAAGTCTCCTAACATAAATATTGATCCACACATCACAAGAAACACTTACTCGTCCTTAACGCAAAGTTTGGTGGTTGTGCACTAAGGTTCCTCTTAAGCCTTTAACTTTGCTTCCTCCTTTTTGCTTACCCTTTGAAACCCAAATCTTTTGGTCTTTTGGAAAGGGGTTTATGGAAGATTCTAATGGTCTTAAATGATCTTAAATGATGAAAGAAAATGGCATAAGAGCAAAAGAAAAAAATGCCGTGAGTTGAAGCTTCAAAATGGAAGAAAATTTGATTTTGTGGGGTAAGGTTGTTTCCCCTTTTTATGTTTGTTTCAAAAGAGAGAAAGATGAAGTGAAAGTGAGAGAAATGGGGAAGAGTATGGCCGGTTGGAAATGGAGAGAGAAGGAGTGATTAAATGCCTTGAAAGTGTTGCCTTGTAGCTTACATAAAGTCAACAATTTTAACTATTGATGATGTAAGCATTAATGGATTAATAGTGATGTGTAAGAAAAAGTGATTGATGGGTGAATGACCAATGCATGGCCCCCCTTTCTCCCCTTTTTAGATCTGCCATTTAAATTCTTTGCATACCATTGAGTGGTCTTGTCTCCTTTATTAAAGTTAAGCTTATTAATTCTTGTGAAAAATTGTCCATATTTTGTATAAGTAAAGTGGTGATAAGGAAATTGTCTTATCACTAGATTTTGATAAGTTATCAATTGATAATTGATTCCAACTCTTAATTGATAGGTTATCTAAGGTGATTGGTTGGTCTACTAATTTATGTGTAAAGCTTATACATGAAGATAAGGACATAACTTTATAGGAAATTGTTTTAGGATTTTTATCCTACATTGTTTTGTAATTTATGATTTGATTTTTATAAAATTGTGAAATTTTCTAAAGTTGAATGAAATTATTCAAGTTAAATTATCGATTAATTATGTAGGGTTAAAATTCCTTAATGGCTTTAAGGTTTACGATTTTAAGTAGCTTTAGAGCTCATAGTTCTTCAAGCTCGGGTTTTCTCAACAATTGGCTTTTGAATTGTAAAAATTTAATTCGTTTGTAAATATAAACTTAAGTTTTTAGTTTAGTTGATCTTCAGGAACGTTCGGAAAGTACTCTTAATCGAGTTTTAGGCCCACTAAAAGTAGGGTTTACAGTAGCCCTGTAGATGCCAATGTACTCATTATTCGAGATTAGACATACATAATTCTGTTTTTGTGAAACTTTAGTAGGTGGAATAAATTTTAATTTTGGAAAAACAACCAGATTTACGTCTTTAATTCAATTTAGTTTATTTAAGAAAAGTTCTAAAAGGGAGGTCCTAAATTGAAATTTTTATTTTTAGAAAATCTAAAAGGGGCCCTAATTTTATAAAAGGTTAATTTATTTTTACTTTTATTTTTGAAAATGTGATTTTTCTAAGTGTCAAAAATAATTTTTATTCTTTAACTTATGAACTTAAATATTTTAGTTTTATTTTATTTTTTATTATTTCAACTTATTTTTATTTTTATTAAACTAAAAATAAATAACTAAATAGATTACTTTTTCTTTTTTCTTTATTTTTTCTTTCTTCCTTTTTCCTTTTCCTTTTTTTCTTATATTATTACATTTACATTCATGATAAATAAATGAAAAAAAAAAGAAAAAACGCAACAATAACTACTTAATAATAAATAAAAAAAAAAGGAAACTAGACTTCGGACGTAGTGGGTATGTAGGTCGGACTTAAAGCGGGTCAAATGGGTCGGTTGTAGAACGAGTTGGGTCAGCTGAGATAGCTACTTGGAGGGGGTCACGAGCATGATAGATGGGCTTGAACTAATCAAGGGCGTGACTGGGGGGGTACATGGCAGTTGTCATCAACTGATCACGGGCATGATGCGAGGGTGGATGGTAGCTATCTTCAACTGCTCGCGGTTGTAATCAAGGGTCCGGTGGTTAGGGCTTGGCAATGGAGGGTGTTAATGACTACAACGGTGATTAAAATGGGTTAGGCTTGGTTGTTGGTGGCTAAAGGGATTTAGTTGTGGTAGTAGATTGAATCAATTGGGGGCTTGAATGAGAAAAAATGAAGAGAGAGAGAGAGAGTACAGTCAATGTAGAGAGAGCAAGAGTAGTTGAGGAAGAGAGAGAGAAAGCTTGTGAGTTTTCTACAACTTATGAGTTGTTTATTTTTGTTTATGTGAGCTCCTCCAACATCCTTTTATACTTGAATCAATTCCTGAAACATAGAAAGCTTGAATTCAAATTTAATGAAGAATGCTTAGAAAATCAGGTTTTTTTTTCCCGATTTTTGGAGCTCAAATTAAATGCTCCTTTGACTGCATTTTGACATGTTAATGGGTTCAATTCACAGTAGGCTATGTAGAGGATAAATTCACACCATTAATTGACGTGTTTCAATAAGGAAAGAGCATGAAATCAAAGGCCAAAGTGAGGGGGTTGGACTGTTCTTTAGAAGGAAAAAGGAGGAAAATCAAGGGGGGCAAACGAGGGAAAAGAGGAGAGAAAAAGAGCGAAAGTGTTGATGAAGTGTTGACATGGCACCATATCATCAGTACCAACCACTCCCGACCTACTACGTATCATCACGTGACATGAGGCAGCTAACATGGTGTGCTACATGAATGCTACGTGGCACTACGTCAGTAAGGCCGCCTAACTCGATGCTACTATATATCAGGATATGTAACTCAATCAGATCCTAACATGTAGTAGTGTGCTAGTTAAAAAAATACAAAAAAAAAAGAATAAAAGCCTCCATGTCTTTGCTAAGATTCGAACCTAAGACTTCACACTCAAACCTTATGCCCAATCCATATGCTTAATCGTTAGGCCGTTGACTTGTGCCTTATCCATATGTGTAATCAAATTGCACTTATGGACTCAGTTAACCTAGGCTAAATTTAAATCTAAGCTTAAGTTTAATATCCCAACTTCTAAACCTAATTAAAAAATAAAATTCTACCATAATAAAAAGTTATTTTCTAAAATATTTTATTTTTTCAATTTTTCTAATTTTTTGTAATTTTTCAATTTTCTAACTTTTTTCCAAATTTTCCTATTTTCTAAATTTCTCAATTTTCTTTTGTTTTTTGTCCAAGTTTCATATTTTTTTATCCTTTTCTGATTTTTTTGAAATTTTTTGTATTTTTCCCTAAACTTCATATTTTTAAGGTTTTCTTATTTTTCTATTTTTTGTACTTATCCTAATTTAAGGCCTATAGAGAAAAGAAAGAAAAATAATAAAAATAAAACGGGTAAAAATTAGGTGTCTACAGTTATCTTTCTTTATAGTAAAGTTTGAATAAAACTTTACGATAAAGACAAAGAGACTATTTTTTCCCTCAAGATGAACAACTATAACTATCATAAAATTGATTTGGATGAAGAAAAGAAACTTGGTTGTACCTCTCCAGGCTTACTAACCTAGGTTGGAATGTCTCTAAGGGATAAGCAATCTTATGTTAGAATTGATCTAAAACTAGGTCATACATCACTAAGCTCACTAACCTAGGCGAGAGCGTCTCTTGAGGACTAACAACCCTAAATTAGGATTGATCTAAAACCTAGTCGTTCCTCATAAGGCATACTAACTTAAGCGGGAGCATCTCTCGAGAACTAGTAACCATAAAATGGGAATGGTTTAAAACTTAGTCGTGCCTCATAAGGTGGACTAACCTAGGCGAGAACATCTCTCGTGGACTAACAATCTTAAACTAGGATCAATAAAAAATCTAGTCGTACCTCATAAGGCTCACTAACCTAAGCAAGAGCTTCTCTCAAGGACTAGCAATCTTAAATTGGGATTGATCTAAAACCTAATCATACTTCATAAGGCTCATTGACTTAGGAGGGAGCATCTCTTTAGGACTAGAAACCCTAAACTGGGATCGATCTAAACCCTGATCGTACCTCATAAGGTTCACTGACCTAGGAGGAAGCATCCCTCAAGGACTAGCAACCCTAATCTAGGATTGATCTAAAACCTAACCGTACCTCACAAGGCTTACTAACATAGGAGAGAGCACCTCTTAGGGACTAGCAACCTTAAAATAGGAACGATCTAAAACCTTATCATACCTCACAAGGTTCATTAACCTAGGAGGGAACGTTTCTCAATAACTAACAACCTTAAACTAGGATCGATCTAAAACCTGGTCTTACCCCATAAGGCTCACTAGCCTAGGCGGAAGCATCTCTCAAAGACTAGCAACCCTAATGTGGGATCAATCTAAAACTTGGTCGTGCTTCATTAAACTCACTAACCTAGGTGGGAACGTCTCTCAAGGACTAGCAATCCTAAATTGAGATCAATCTAAAACCTGGTTATGCTTCACAAGGCTCATTAACCTAGGCGGGAGTATCTCTCGAGGACTAGCAACCTTAAACTGGCATCAATCTAAAACTTGGCTATGGCATACTAGGTTTACTAACATAAACGAGAGCATCTCTTAGGAACTAGCAACCTTAATGTGGGATCAATCTAAAACCTGGCTATACCTCACAAGGCTCACTAACCTAGGAAGGAACATCTCTCGAAGACTAGCAACCCTCAACTGGAATTGATCTAAAACCTAATCATACCTCACAAAGCTCACTAACTTAGGTAGGAACGTCTCTCAAGGACTAGCAACCTTAATGTGGGATTAATCTAAAACCTGGCCGTACCTCACTAGGCTTACTAACCTAAGCAAGAGCATCTCTCAAGGACTAGTAACCCTAAAATTGGTGTTATGTCAAGAGATACAAATGAAGAGAAGTACCTTATGGGCTTACTAAGAGAAAACTTTGCAAAAGGAAGTGCGCTATGGACCTACTTGAGAAAAGTTTGGTGAACAAAGTAGAAGTGTCCTATAGGCTTACTTGAGAGAAACTCTGTAAAGGGAAGTGCCCTATGGATTGGAAGGATGAACCAAGTTAAGATCGTGTCTTTGAAGATTAGTTAAACACTAAATGCAAAAAGTGAATGCCTTATAGGCTAGACAAAAGAGATGATGATGAGAAGTACCATTTGGATTCACTAAGACAAACTTCGTAAACAAAGGGGCCTAATGGGCATACCTAAAGAAATCAAGCGTCCTATGAACTCGCTATAAGATCTTTGCAAAAAGAAGTACCCCATGGGCCTAACTTGGTGAACTAAATGGCCCCTATGAGAAACTTAGTAGATGCCTCATGGGCTTATTAAGAAAAAAAATCATGAATAGAGAGGCCCAATGTGCTTGCTTAAAGAAATCAAGCATCTTATGAGCTCACTACAAGATTTTTGAAAAAAAGAAGTACTTTATAAGCCTATTAAGAAAAACTTCTTGAACAGAAGGGCCTAATGGGCTTGCCTAAAGAAATTAAGCATCCTATGAGCTCATTACAAGATTTTTGCAAAAAAGAAGGGCTTCTTAAAAGAACTTGGTGGACTAAAGGGCCCTATGGTCATGCTAAAGGTAATTAAGGAACAAAGGCACCCTATGGGTTTACTAAAGACCTTGAAGAGAGTTGAATGGATGGCAAGTAGGATAGCCCATTTGAGAGTTATTTAGGATAAAAACTTGTCTGAAAATACTACTTGATTTTTTAGGAAATTATTTATAGAAAAACCCTTTTGGTGAAAACCATTTATGTTGAAAAAGAAGTTGGGTATAATTTTAGGAAGAATGAGAAAAAGTCTAGACTCGTAACTCTTCTTTTTTTCTTTTTTAGAATAGATTGAAAACTTAGCCACTTAAGCCAACATAAACTTGAAATACTTTCTCTCTCCTTTTCATTTTCTTCTTATTTTTATTATTTTTTTATTTTTATTACCTTTTTTCTTTTTTCTTTTTAGTTTGCTAACATTTAAATAACCCTTCCTTAATAATCACATGGGGCCTCTTATGTTCTCCCTAGCTTAGATGCCAAGTTGTTTAGTAGGGCCTTGTGATTTCAAACATCCTTAAAAGGTGACTCATAACTAGTTTAATCGAAGAAGACTTCCTTGCAAACTTTCGGCCCATATACTCTTAACTACAGTCCTAAAATTATAGTCTATTTTGCATGTGATACACCTTGATCAATCTATTAGGTTTTTTTTGGTTTAACATTATGAATTTAGGTTTTTGGTCCAAGGGTTTCAAAAAGAACTAACAAAGAAGCCTATTTTGAAATATTAGTTCCGGGCATACAAGTCGAGAACCTTAGGAACAATTAGAAATATACTTGCCCTAACTTCAAAAACATCTTTTATTAAAGATAAATTATCTTTGAAGATCAGAAAAGTTTTTACTTGTGTAAGGGTGGTAATATGGGTAGGAAGGCCAAGTGTGAGAGAGACTTCAAAGTGGATGTAGAGATTTTGGGTTTTAGAGGTTGGATTGTGATTTAGAGATTTACGTTTTTGGGGCTATTTAGGCTTTGACTTTTGATTTGATTGCCCCTACTAAGATATGATATGAATTTCACTTGGCTCTTGACTTACACTAAAGCCTAATTTTCCAACCTCCTTTCCTCATCTTTTCCTTTTTTCTATTTTATTATTACTTTACCCTACTGTTCTTTTGCTGTTCTTTCTTTTTCTTTTGGCCCTAAGTTTCCATTACCAATTTTTTACCTCTTAAGCAATTTAAGGTCCTAAATTCATTTATTTCTATTGTATGGACTCAGGTGAGGTAAGTAAAAGCTCAAGATGTTTAAAAAGGACGTGGATCATCCCTATTTCAAAAAACATAACTTATTAGAAATAAAATTTGATTTTGAATTTAACATTATTAAAGCAAGTACAAACCAATTTTAATCCCTCTCTCCTTATCAATGACCCTAAACTCTGAATTGCCCCATTGTAGGGTGGTTCTCGATAGGGTTTCAATTTTAAAAATTCTTCAAATAGGTCCAACAGGGTAAACAAGAGATGATTGTGTTTAGGATTCGAGAAATGAATGCCTAATTTCATTTTAATCTGCATATCACATTCAAAGTGGACCTCCTTTAAGGAATGAGTCCAAAGTATCCTCAACTTTATGTTGCTGAACTCTCAAAGTGTTTTAGGTTAGTGTATAGAAAATAGTTTACCTCTTTTCATTCTAAAACTTTTAAAAGTGAGTTACCAATTCCTTAAGGAAAACTTCTTTGCTCTAAAAATAGTGCAATCATTCCATTGAAAAAGGCAATTATATTATTCCAGCTATTACAAACTTTATTGAAAACAACTTTCATTTTTCTACCCCTGTCTTACTAAGCATCCAATTACTTAAAACAACCCATGAGTTTATCAGAAGGCATTGGTAAGCTTAAAAGAAATGGAGCTTTAGGCGACTTAGTTGGACTATCCCCATGACTTGAAGAAGGAACATCTTCTTATAGCTCTGGCTGAATGATTTTTGCATCAATCAAGTCTTGAATCTTGTTCTTCAATCTCCAGCATTTTTTAGTGGAGTGCCCCTCTGACCCATATGATAGTAGCATCTTGCTTCTGGGTCAAAGCTGCGTAGTTTGTAAGTAGGATTGAGGGCTTCACAAGTTATAACCTTTACTGCATTCAAATGATAAAAGAGCTGGGTCATTGATATCTTCGGTTGAGTGAATTATCTCCTCTAAGTCCCTTAGGTTTGTCTTTTCTCATTCCTCCTTGGCTTTTTCCTTACTAAGCCTCCTTCATCACTTGGGCTTACTGACATTTGATCAGTACTAAACATTAGGTATTGGAATCTTCTAAGCATGGGCCCTATTGCTATTTCTAGATCTGTAATGCTCTTTTGTATTATGGCTTCCTTTTCTTCCAGATTCAAGAGTTTCCTTTCCAATTTCGAATCTTGGGATATCTAGGGAGTGGTGATTATTGGGAACAAAATTTGCCATTATTGGGCCATTTGCTGCATCATCCTTTCCAAGGAGGCAAGTCTATCATCTGCCATGTGAACTTGGTTAGAAGAATTCTTTACCCGTTAGCAACTTTTCTTTTCTTTTTTCTTTCTTTTTTAAGAGAGAGAGAAAGGTAAAACTTTATTTTATAAAAACCAAATAAAAATGGTGGATTATTTTTTTTTTTTGGCTTTTTAATTGCATTTCCTTGAGTGAAAGATGTGAATGGTTAGATAAACTCTATTTTAAGACTATCTACAAAGAAGGAAAGAATGAAGAATGATAGGATAAAGAGAAAAAAAATTATTTTGGAAAGATTAGAGTATAGGGAACAAAACAAAAGGAAACCTAACAATTATTCATAACAAAATTTAAAATTTATTCAAAGCCCTTCAATTCTTATTCAACATTTCTGAAGCCCAATTCATGGTCCTCTCACTTTTTTCAACTTGAGCTAACAAAGCCTTTTAGAGGCCTTAGTACACCTAGCCTTCTGCTTCTAGTAGATAGCTTCAACTTATAGTAGCTACTCATGGATTCCTAGGACAACTTGTAATCTTTGATTATTCTCTTGTTAGTTACCCACTATTTTTAGTTCTACTTCTTTCATGGACAATAATCAATCATTAATGTAGAAGAGAACGCACATGGAAATATGCAGGCGTTGGGATTGTTTAGGTTAATACATTACCCCCTTAAGTTGCAACCCTATTGTTATTCTTAGGAACTTGATTACATTAAAAATCTTGAATGATCAATAGGGTTGCAACTTCTTAAGGGTAGTGTATTAACTCACGCTTAGGAGGGATTATATGCAATTAAGGTAGGTTTTGAAAAGGTCCTTAAGCCTTATGATCTCACTTGTTAAAAAACACTTTCATCGATCATATTAAGCTTAAGTGAGGTGGCCTAATCAACCTCAAGCGGTGATTACACCATAGCACCCGAAGCCTACATAATAGCCTCTCTCCTAGGGTCTTAAGATGGCCTGGGTTTGATTGCAACTACCATGTATCTTTGATGCAACAAATGATCCCTCATATCCCTATGCATGTAATATGCAAGACAGATAAACAAAAGTTGAGGGTGAACTCTAGGAAAGAAGTTTCAGGTTTGTCTTTTCTTTTTCTATTTTGTAACAATGCTGCCCTATTAGCCATTTGCCAAACCCTGAAGAATGTATGTAAGAAAGGTGGGTTTTAAAGGTCCTTAAACTCTATGACCTCACGCATTTCTTACAAAACAATTTCCTGGTCACATCAAAGTTTAAATGGAGTAACCTAATTGACCCTAAACGGTAGTAACCCCACTACGCCCCGAACTTATACAATGGCTCCCTTTCTTAAGGTCTTAAGACGGTCTAGGTTCGACCGTATCTATCATGCATTTATGGTACATAAAATAAATTCTCCTTTAAATTAAATAAATAAAAATAAACCTACAAGGAAAAAGTTAGTACAACAATGGTATAAATAAAGAACGAATAAGTAAATAAATTACACAAAGGTGGTTTTTAGGGATTAATTTTAATTTTGGAAAGTCGAATGGTTAACCTTCTTAACATTCCTAATGGAGTCGCCAAGCTGTCAAGTCTAATTTTTCATCTCCTAGTTCTTTAAAAATTAAGTTTTCTCTAAACCGATCATTACTAAACCCTACCCATTTAATACCACTCCTTGACTAGGGTTTAAAGAAAACCATTTTTTCAATTTGAAAACAGCTTTGGAGTCACCACCCGACCATAGTTGGGAAAAATAGTTAAGTTATAACCAATTGGGTTAATTGGTTATCACTTAACCACTAGTTTGTGAAAAAACTGATTTTTGAAACAGCTTTTTGAAAACAAGAGATTTGGGTTCAAGGGTTAAAGATTTACACCGTT
The DNA here is from genome assembly GCA_024138005.1 of Lumnitzera racemosa. Lineage (NCBI taxonomy): Eukaryota > Viridiplantae > Streptophyta > Magnoliopsida > Myrtales > Combretaceae > Lumnitzera > Lumnitzera racemosa. The sequence continues at coordinate 68,635,826 of JAMXBC010000006.1, forward strand.
ATGGGTACCATTAACTTTCCAAAATTAGAATTAAACTTAAGAATCACCTTTAATTTTTGAAAAGCAAAACTTGATTTATTAGTTACTCTAATTTAATAAATAAAATAATCTAAACTAAAGAAAAAGGGAAATTATTGTTATTTTTTCATTGTTGCCCTATAGGTGCTTACGTATCCGCTATTCGAGATCAAAAGTATATAGTTCTATTTTTGTAAAACTTTAGTGGGTGGAATAAATTTTAATTTTGGAAAAATAGCCTGATTTACGTCTTTAGTTCAATTTGGTTTATTTAAGGAAAGTCCTAAAAGGAAGGTCTTAAATTGAAATTTTTATTTTAAGAAAATCTAAAAGGGCCCTAATTTTATAAAGGGTTAATTTATTTTTACTTTTATTTTTGAAAACTTGATTTTTTTAAGTGTTAAAAACAATTTTTATTCTTTAACTTATGAACTTACTTATTTTAGTTTTATTTTATATTTTATTATTTCTACTTATTTTTATTTTTATTAAACTAAAAATATATAACTAAATAGATTACTTGTTCTTTTTTCCTTTTTTTATATTATTACATTCACATTCACAATAAATAAACGAAAGAAAAAACACATCAACAACAACTAAATAATAAATAAAAAAGGAAACTAGACTTTAGATGTAGTGGATACACAAGTCAAACCTAGAGCGGGTCAAATGGGTTAATCGCAGATCAGGTTGGCTCAGCTAAGGCAATCGCTTGGAAGGGGTCACATGTGTGATCGATGGGCTTCAACTGATCATAAGCATGAAGGGGGGTGGATGGCAGCTATCTTCAACTACTCGTGGCCATGATTAGGGGTGCAGTGGTTAGGGCTTAGCAATAGAGGGTGCTAGTGGGCATGGCAACAATCGAAATGAGTTGGGTTTGGTTATTGGTAGCTAAGGGGATCTAGTTGTAGTGGTAGTGTGAATCAATTGGGAGCTTGAGGGAGAAAAAACGAAGAGAAATAGAGTGTCGTGGGTGTAGAGAGAGAAAGAGTAGTCAATGAAGAGAGAGGGGGAGCTTGTGAGTTTTCTACAGCTTGTAAATTGTTTATATCTATTCGTATGAGCTCCTTCAACACCCTTTAATACTCGAATTGATCCCAGAAACATGGAAAGCTTGAATTCAGATTTAATGAAGAATTCCTAGAAAATTAGTTTTATTTTTTTCGATTTTTGGAGCTCAAATTGAATGCTCCTTTGACTACATTTGGACGTGTTAATGGGTTTGATTCACAATAGGCTATGTAAAGGATGAATTCACACCATTAATTGGTGTGTTTCAGTAAGGAAAAAGCTTGAGATAAAAGGCTAAAGTGAGGGGGTTGAGCTATTCTTGAGAAGGAAAAAGGAGGAAAATTGGAGGGGGGGCGGGGGCGGGGATGAGGGAAAAGAGGAGGGAAAAAGAAGAAAAGTATTGATGTAACACTAACACGTAGTAATGTGCTAGTTAACAAAAAAAAAAAAAAATAGCCTCCCTACCTTTTCTAAGATTTGAACCTAAGACCTCACACTCAAACCCTATGGCCAATCCATATGCTTAACCATTAGGTCGTTAGCCTATACTAAATTACACATATAGACCCCAATCGGTCTAAACTAGATTTAAATCTAAGCCTAGATTCAATGACCCAACTTTTAAACCAAATTAAAAAATAAAAATCTACCCTAATAAAAAGTTATTTTCTAAAATCTTTTATTTTTTTCCATTTTTCTAATTTTTTTTAATTTTTCAATTTTCTAACTTTTTTTCCAAATTTTCCTATTTTCTCAATTTCTAAAGTTTTTTTTTGTTTTTTTTTATCCAAATTTCATATTTTTTGTGCTTTCCTTATGTTTTTGAAAGTTTTTAATTTTTTTCCTAAATTCATATTTTTGGGGTTTTCTTATTTTTCTATTTCTTCTATTTTTCCTAATTTAAGGCCTATTGAGAAAAGAAAGAACAATAATAAAAATAAAAATAAAGGCGGTAAAAATTAGATGTCTACAAGGAGTATACACCCTTACTTATGCTTGATTTGCCTTAGATTGACCAAAGCATAGATTTCTTGCTTACAATACCTTAAATAACTCAAAAGCATGATTCCATCATGGTGGTGGATGATGCTTTAAATATTTCTAACTTCTTTTTGGAGGAGATCATATGACTTCATAGAGTCCCTAGATGTATTGTTTCAGAACAAGATACAAAGTTCATAAGCTTCTTTTAGCGGACCTTGTAGAAGAAGCTTAGTACAAGGTTAATGTCTAGTATTTCCTATCATCCCCTAAACGGACTATCAGATCAAAGTGGTGAATAAGACAGTTGGTAGTTTATTATAAACCACTATTGGGAAGAATCTGCATGATTAGGATTTATATCTACCCATCATCGAGTTTACTTACAATCACTCCACCTATAACTCAATAGAAAGATCAACCTTCAAAGTCATCGACTTACTTAACTCAAATTTACCATTGGATATGATTGCTGACCCAACCTATAGAAGAGAAAGTAAGTTCGGCCTACAGTGTGTTGAGAAATTCTAGAGATTGCATGAGAGGGTAGCTAAGCAATTAGCCAAAACGGTAGCTTAACAACAAGAACAAAGAAGCAAAGGAGGAAAGAGCATTTCCTACAACCCTAGAGACTTGTTTAGGTTCACCTCAATAAGGAGCAATTTCCAAGAAAGAAAACAAACAAGCTATTACCTAAGTTGGATGGGCCCTTCAAGGTTCTACGACAAATCAATGACAATGCCTATAAGCTAGAATTATTAGAAGGGTATGGAGTGTTTTTAACCTTCAACATCTCCAATCTAATGCCTTATGTACCAAAAGAGGAATCCAACTAAGATTTGAGAGCAAATCTTCAACACCTCCAAGGAACTAATAGATTGTTGACCTCAACACCTCTCACCTGAGCTCGTCTTATAGGTTTGGAAGGAATTGTAAGAAGAATCCAATCTTCTCAACTCACCCAAAATGAGCTCTAATATTAAGAAGGCCTATTATTGAACTCTTTATGTGCTCAAGTTGGATATACCCTACTTTACTTTACTACAAGCATAGATGCTAAGCTCACAACCACTCCTAGTATGGCCAACCTGCCAAGTGCTAAGGTCCTTGACTTTAACCTTGTAACTCTTCCCTTTCGATCTATTTCCACATTAGAATAGCTTATCCCTAGTACCTCATTACCTTAAAAGTGCAGACATAATAACAGTGCACCACCTGTCATAACCTTTTTCTAACATTGTACTATATTCCTTTTCTTTGTTTGTTGTATTTACCCTTTTTAGTTTATACTAGGTGTCTTTAGTTTATGATTTCAACCTATCCTTTTTGTTACCCTACAGACTTATTATAAATAGTCCATTAATCTCTATAGCCAAAATCAACAACTTCTAGTTAATGAATATTCCCTTACCCTATTCTTAGAAGAAACACTCTCCAAGTTACAACCCCTTCACTCTTATCTATCCTTGCTAGTAGCTTGAGGTTTGTGGTGAGTAGACCTTAGTCCTTTGCTTGTACATCACATCAAGTCGAGGCTAAGTCATGTTATGCTCATTGGTGAGTCATATCTAATGAATAGCTGCATGAAGCTACTCTGTTTGTCTTCCATTCATGTTTTCTTTAATATCTCAAAGGACCCATCTTCAACACTATGGGAAGTCCTAGTGATAACTTAGCTTCTAAGCAAATTGGGCAATCCTCTAACTTTTTTTAAGGTCTTTGGTGCTAAAATCTTCAAGATAACCATTACTTTATCTATGACTACATCAATCCCTTTTCCACTAACAACAAACCCCAACAATTTACCTAAACACATCCCAAAGGTATATTTCTCCATATTGAATTTCAATTGAAACTTCCCTAACCTTTCGAACAACCTTTGCAGAACTTCCACATGATCATCATCTTCCTTTAACTTAGCAATCATGTCATGGAATAATGCCATCGTAGCGCGCTGGTAAGTTGCCCCAATATTTTTTAATCCCAAAAGGCATTACTTTGTAATACAATATTCCCTAATTGGTAATGAAAGTAATCTTGATTTTATCTTCCTCTACCTTCTTAATTTGATTGTAACCTAAAAAAGCATGCAAAAAATTAGAAGAGATGATTCCTAACCATGTTATCTGCCAAGATGTTGATGTATGTTAAGGGTAAATTATCCTTACGCATGGCTTGATTCAAGTCACAAAACCTTACACAAGCTCCAACTTTCCTATTCTTCTTAAGTACCGATAGTGCATTAGCTACCCTATTTAGGTAATTAGTTACTTCTATAAATCCCACCTTTAACAACTTCTTTATTTCTTCCTTTATTTTGAGTAGTATATCAGGCTTAAATCGCCTAAGTTTCTACCTTTTAGGTTTAATATCTTCTCTTCTAGGTAACTTACAGACTACTATTGATGGTTCCAATCTTCGCATACCTTCATAAGACTAAGCGAATATGTCTAGGTATTTTGATAGTAACCATATCAGCTCTTATTTTTTATTATCTTTTAGATTACCCCCTACATTCACATTCCTTGGATTTTCCTCTTTTCCCAAGTTTACTACTAACATGAGTTCATCAACAACTATCTTGCCTAGTTCAAATCGATGCCATCTCTCTTGTATTTTATTTGGAGTCTCAATATCATCTCTAGCGTCTGACCCAGTAGGGCCTATAAACCTTATGGGATTTTAGACTTAAACACAGAGTCGATGAAGAGAGTTAATGAATAATCCCGAGAATCACTCAAGAAATAATGATAAAAATCCTTAATAAAACAAATAAACCTTAAATAATAAGTCATAAAGCCTAAATAATGAGTCCAAAAACCCTAAAGGAAGTACAACACTAAAACCCTACCTATACGCATATAACCCTAAACCCTTAATATGTAAGAATCCTTAAAATTTCTATAAAACCCTAGAAGATCTGCAAAAATTCTAATTGAATGAACAAATACCCTAATGTAACTAAGGAACCCTAATTATATAGCCACATCACTAGCTAGATATAATCAATTTTGCTAATCACATAAATCCTAAATATCTATCGTATACACAATCCAATAACTAGAAACGAACCTAAAAACTAGGAAACCCTAATAAATAAGATAATATGGGTTAACTAACTTGATTAAAGTAATAAGATAAGACAAAACCCTATACTAACCTTAATCAAGTTCAATTTGCTTAATCGTATCAAATCGTGATTAATTAACCTAATTACATCCTAACCTTATAACCAACTTCTATTACATCTTAATTAACAAAAGGATATGGATGATTAAGGTTAAGAGGCAAATGGATTAGTTGGCCCTTGTCCTTTAAGGGGACAAGACATTGCCAAAAAATGTTATCCTTACAAAGGTACATTTTGTCTCTTAAACACAAGTACAAATAAAATAAAATAAAATAAAATAAAATAGTCTTGTGCTCCTTAAACCCTACACCACCCCCAATCCCAATTTTCCTTTCTCTCTCTCTCTCTCCCATTGCACTAGCCACCTCCCCTCATTCCCTTTCCCATTTCTCTATTATTTTAACCTTCATTCACCTTTCTAAAACTCTCTCAAACTCCTTCAAAAGCAAACCCTCAACCCCCCTCATGGCTACCTATAACTACTATAATGCTACCCTCTCTTTCTCTCTAAACACCATATGCCACCACACATCGGCACCTACTATACTTTTCTCCCTCAATCCCCTACCTAAATGATACACAAACCACCTCTAATCCTCCCCTAAGCTCATAGCATCCAAAAATAAATTAAGCCACCTCTCTAATGCTTCAACAAGGTAAACTACACTAGCCTTCCTTACTGTTTTTGGTTTCACCTTATTTCTAACTTCTAAAACTCCTTCAAAAAAACTAATATAGAAGTGTAATGTAGGATAGAGTAGAAAATCATAGATAAGTGCAATTCATGACTTCTTAGATGGGCTTATTTTCTAGTATATGCAAACATGTAAGAATAAGTAAGAGTTGGTAGAATTAAGTGAGGAAACCACGAAGAACACCTATTTCTTTTCTATACGACTACTTGTAAGGGGGCACGAAGGGGAGGGTGTGGGTTCCTTTCCGAACTAATACTTATTTGTTGATAAAAGCTAATTTCCCATAATGAAAATTTAGTTAAGTTTAGTTACCAAACACTAAAATGAGAAGTTATATGAGAAATGGAAGAAAGCCCTACAAAAGCCATCTTAAATGCCACCACTAAACAAGAAACAAGTTCTAACTTTTTATTATAAGCTTAATCACATTATTGGTTAGTAATAAATTAAGATTAGTACTTGATTAACTAAGTTTAGTAGGCTAATGTTGAGTTAGAAGCCTAAATAGGCTCAGATGATAATTTAGACATAAAAAACATGATTAAAGGCCCAATAAAGATAAAAGACCAAATCTGTACGTTCCTTAAAAATAGAGTATTTAAAGACTTAATATGACTTAAGGCCTAAAAGAACATAAGGAGTTGGGCTTAGAGCCCTAAAATGAAAGTTAAGCCTAAACCCTATTAAAAAGACCCAAAACAAAGTCTATAAGCCCATAAAATAACACTGATTAGTAGCTTGGAAAGACTTAAAAGATGTAAATTAAAAACCAAATAAGCTTAGTAACACGATTAGAAAGGCCCCTTAAGCCCAACTTGAAGTAACTATAAAAAAAAAAAAAAGAGCCAAAAAGGCCCAATATGACTAATAAAAGTGACTCAAGGCCCAATAGAAAACCTTAGGAGCTAAATTTGAAAAGTTCACTTAAAACCTCAAATAAAGGCCCAAGAAATAAAAAAGAAGGACCGATACCCAAATCTTGATCCTAGGCCCAAAACCCTTAAGAGTTAATTACTAACCTTTAACTAACAAAATTAATTGGCCCAATCTGATAAGTTGTAGGTCTAAGTTAACCTAGTGACCTTACCATGTGAAAGGATGCTAAAAAATGATGAAAATCTACTATGAGATGACTAAAATCCAACTTAAAACAATAAATTTATGGTTAAAATACTAAAATAAGAAAAACAAGGAAATATGACTAGTTAAGTTAATAAATGCTATAGAATACAAGTCTTGCATGCCATGATTACAGTCTTCAGGTGATTCGAATCTAGAGATTTACTTGACTAACAACTATTGGGACTACTAAATATCATGGCTAAGTGACTGTACTGATCTCTGTTTTATCTTGTATTTTCTTATAGCGCAAAGCATTGTTAATTCTTATATATAATGAAAATTAATGTGCGTGGTGTTTAGGAATTCTTGCATGTGTTTGAATTTAGATGCAATCACTTGGTGAGACACCATAATATATTTGAACCAAGATTGGTTGTTGCATTAGTTGTTAGGAATCTAGAGTGTCTACTTTATATTTTGATTAATCACCTATAAACCAAGCTAATAATTATCCAATGTTTAAATCAAAAAGGACATGCATTGCATCCTACTATATTAAGAGTCAAGGCATCAGCACTACATAGTGGAGTGGGGGATCATTAATCAAGTGTATACCACATTAATAGCCAAGTGCACTTGGTTAAGTTATAGTATAGATTAAAATGGATGTTGAGTCATGTGTCAATCCCATAGGGAATCGTGTTGCGATAACATAATTACTAGCAATTTACCTAAAACTTCTAATTATCTAACCTTACAATGTAGAGATTGTCACAATTAATTAGGAAATATAAATAAGGATTGATAAAATAAAAACAAGTAAAATAACAAAACTAATTAAAACTAAAACTAATTAAAATAAACAAGCATGATTCAAGAGCACCTGATCCTTAGTAAATTGTTATTACTTACTTTCTAGTTTCGTGCAACTATTCAATCTTAACTATTCTTTAGCCCATAAGGATTTCTAATCCTATTCCTATGGAATTCGGATTCTAAATTGACCGGACTCATGTCTCAAGAATCTTCTTAATCATGAGACCCCTCTCTAACCAAATTGTTTCTAAATAGAGTGTCATAGGATCATATTATGAACTTGGATCCTACTATTAGGTTACCCTAATTTGGAAAGATTCAATACGTAATCTCTTAACATACTCAGTATCTTCTAATTATACTTATATGTTTAACTACAGGACTCATGTCTCTATAGTAAACTTATACATCAAATTACTAACCTAGGTAAATACTAATCGACAACAATAAGCTCACTGTAATTAAATCATCAAGGAACAATATCATAAATAGAAAGAAGAGTTGTTGTAAAAAGAACTAGATTTCAATAATTATTTACTAAGAATAAATAAAAGAGGAACAATATGATTACAAGAAAAGAAGAAGTTAATAGACCCCCCAACAATATTCTAGCCTACAATTCTACCAAAGGGGGCTCTTTTTGAAAACTTAAGCCTAAGGATCTATATATAGGGACTAGGGCTAGGTTATACAAAGAGAGCTTAACAAAATAGAAGATTCACTAAATATTGCATGTCCAAAAATAGAAGATTCATTAAACAAAGGATGTCTATACCTTAGGTACACGGTCAGGGAGTATAGGCGTGTTCTTGCTCTTTGCACGAAAACTTCAAATTTGATGAAATTATTCGACATCATGTATGGGGTACCATAGCTGTAGTCCTTTCTAAGCTTTGTTCCTTATTCAATTCTCGTTTGCTTCACTCTTTGATCAATGCTTGTGTCAAAATTAGCTTCAAAATGTGACAAAAACCTTTTAAATTCACCAAATGCCTCCTAAAGTCCCTGAAAATGAAAATTAAACTGATTAAGCTCAAAATATCTTAAAATTAATGAAATTAACATCTAAAATAGAACAAAATAACAATAGAAAATGTGTACAAAATTTATGCTATCAAATATCCTTAGACTTAAGCTTTTGCTTATCCTTAAGCAAAATAATGAAAAATCAAAGTAAACGTATCTTAAGGACAAGGTGATTATATGAAATCTAAAAAAAGTGTACCCTCAAATTTTAATAACTTAGTAAAATTTTTCCTAAATCCCCATTTTCCTTGTTTGTGTAATGTACTTAAAACACTTAGATAATAGAAATTAAAAAACTACTAAATTTCAGTGATCAATCTAGATGCTTTAGAGATAGCAACAATACATAAGTTGAAACTAAACTAAAGATTAAAATAAATATAAATCAATCAAGAAAAAGTTATAAAGATTTCCTCACTCTAATCTTAGAGGAGAGAGATCTTCCTTAATTATTTTTATCCTTAAAAATTAGACTAGATGCATATTACATCAATTTATCCTCTAATTATCTCTCTACTTCTTTCAATTTTCATTAGGAGGCTTTTTAATTCAAATCAATTTTTTTTATTGAAGCTTTATTAGCATTAGGAAAGTAATTTGCTCCTTTAGTAGACTGAAGTTGATCCTTACTAATTTAGGTCGTTTAATTAGTTTAATAGTTGTTAGTAGAAAGGTACCTCACTCTTTTAAGGGACCAAGGTTGATCCTTAATAACTTTAATTAATTTCACTTTTTTTAACTGGTAGTAAGAAAAGTCTTGCTTTTCTAAGGGTTCAAGATTGATCCATACCAATCCTTAGCAATTTATTTTCTTAATTCAATTAATTAATTAATACCTCTAATTACTTTGATTTTTCAAAAGACTTTTGAAAAACAAATCTCCTCTATTCATCTAATCATAGATTTTTAAAAAAGAGAAATAGATAACTATCCTCTAGAATAAAGCTTAGAAATCAAAATAACTAATTCTTAACTAATATATATCTATCCTAATCTAGAGTTTGAGTCTAAGCTTAAGTTATAGGGAACTTTGAATCCTCGAGATTTAATCACTTAAATTTAGTAAAGTATTCCAAATTCATAAAGATTAGGCAAATTCAAAAAAAAAAAAATTGCTTGCTTATATAAGGGGTGCAAATTTAAAAATTTTTTTAGAAAAATTGTCAAAAACTTAAGTGTCTATCTAAACAAATATTAGCACACATGATCTATCCTTCCCTCCACACTTAAGTTATACATTGTCTTCAATGTACATAATACAATGCAAATAAAGAATTTAAGTAAGAGGAAAAATAAAAATAACAAAGATAAAGGAACTGGGACTTCCTCGAGTTTTAGCATTGATCCTTAAAATTTGTGAAGTCTAGAGTCTGAACTTCATCGTCCAATTAAGTGCATGGTTCTCCTTTGTTATAAACAAAAACAAACTAACTAGAAAAAGAAAAGAAAAGGTTAAACTAAATAAAATGACAACTAATTTATACTCTTTTCTTCTTTAGCATCTTTCCCATAAAATTTTTTATTCACTCTCACAACTAAAGAAGACAAACCATGTCTTTGCTTAGAGGATGATGAAGTGGCTTCACCAACCTACTCAAGTGCAACTTTAGGTAGTATAGGGAGTTGCATAGCCTTGATTGCATCATAAGTGAGAGGAAAAGGGGGTTCCAATGTTCGCATGTATGGTGCATTGCGAAGGCTAGGATAATTAGTCACCAAGTGATGATGAAAGGTCTTATAAAATAAACTTAGATCACCCATCAACAACTTAGTTCTTAAGGAACAAAGCCATCTTAACAGCTAAATTGATGGGTCGTCTGTTAGTAATACTATACCAATATAATATGAATTCGCTTTGTCATTCCTAGCCAAAATATAATTCAAGAATCTAGAAGAGAAAATGACATAGGAAACCTTACATATAAATAATCCCTTTACACCATTAACTATTAGGTTTCCCTTTATTGACAATAACCAATCTTTACAATCATGGTAACACTTAGGCAAGAATGAGATATCCAGAAGGTATGACAAAATTTCTCTAAGAATAGATTCGTAGAAATTGAAATAACTTTAAAAGATAATTTCTTTTCAAGGTTTTATTAGAGTTTTGCAAAGCGAATCCTTTTAGTGATTACTGATTTAGGTTAACCAATCTAATAAGATAAGAATTGTTTTTCTAAGAAAGGATTACAATGAATTAGATCTAATAATGGATCTATTCCTTAAGATCTTTGATAGGAGCACTGAGAATTGTTGTTTCTACAATTTGACAAATAGTAAACCCTAAAATTTAAGGTATGCAATCACTTGATTGTTGATTTTTTTATTATCAATTTTTAGTGGTGGGAACACATCTAAGTGTTTCTTTTACCATAAATAGACTGATAAAGGGATCAAAACAAGTGAAGATTTAGGTTTGCAAGGAAACTTAGAGTTAAATTAAGAGGAGTTATGGAATTCTGAATTGAAAAGGGCTACAAAATTATCAAACAAGAGGATCATGGGTGAAGATCATAAGCATGATCCTACCTATGTACCTTTCAGTAAGGTTTATATTGAAGAAATTGAGATTAGAGAAGATCACGGTCAAGATCACTAACATTAACCTTGGGCGTAACGTTGCTACCTTCCTTCCTTCAATTGTTTCTTATTTCATCCTTCCCTAAATGTATCATAACCTTTTCTACATACCTTAAAGAGTCTAAAACTATAGTTAGACCCTAAGTTAAGCCATTAGCAATACTTAACAATCAGGAATGACCCAATAAGATAAGTTGAGGATTATATTTTACGTAACCTAAGAGTAGATTCTAAAATAAGTTTAATATTTGTGCTTTAGTTGTAGAGTTTGAAAAGGATTCTAAGTTAGTGGTTAACCAAGAGACGTAGGATTCAGGTACATGTAACCCTTGGTTGCTTCTTATGTTTATGCATATAGTTAAAATACATTAGACTAATAATTATCTAGATTTTAAATTATCCTTATTTCTTATGTGTGGCTAGATTCAGGGGGTCATAGTACTAGTGTCCCTAAAATGACCCTTTGTTGATCTGAGTGTAATGTTTTCTCGAATAAGGTCCCCCTTGGAAATGATTCGAGGTAGGTAAGTTGGTTTTCGAGGTTTGTAGTACCAATGTCTTGATACGAGTTAAGTTATGTAGTGTATAATTGAAATCAAGCAACTAGGCCTTTGACTTAAGCCTAAGCTCAAGGCCTTGAAGGAATGACAAAGCGAATTCTGTTACGCCAACTAACGCAAAAAGAGGCCAAGCTAATCTTAGCTACTAATCAACTCTACATGCCATGACAAACAACTTCCTTTATGTTAATTATAGTGTGCCACTTTAAGTCATACCCTACTGATAGCTTAGCCAACTCTATTGTCTGTTGTGCCATACCTATGCCAAACACTTGCTCTGCAATACATATACTGAGTACCCTTAAGCGTGTTTGAGCTAACATCACCTTGGAAGAATCTTCAGGTTTACTCAACATCTCAGCTTGGCAATAAGTAAAATGACCATATGATTTTGTCTATTTCTATTAGAAGCATCACTACTGTCTACCAGCCACATATCCAAAACAACCACGTGGTGGAATCTACTACACCAATCATTATTTTTTTCTTGATTTTTTTCATTTATACCCTTTTACATTCATTGTATTATGCTTCTCCTAAGAAATACACTTTTTATCTTTTCTTACTTTTAGTAAGTCGCCCTAAAATATCCGCTAAAAATACCCTTGTATAGTGTAGCTACAACAATACCTGATATTGAAGATATTACATTGTCCCTTTTGTGAGCATCCTTCGCTTGCTTAGTCTCACTTTTATTCTAATCCTTAGGCAATGCTAGATGGCAACTACCCTCACTGAGTTAGCTCATGCATCATATCAAGCTTATTCGTAAGTCCTTGGTAGTTCCTTAGTACATCACATTCTTAGAGCTAATCATTGGTTTTGCTTGTTTACTTTCTATTTTGTATATTTCCATCCTCTTATTCAATATTTTGGAAAACTTAGACCCATCCCTAATACAACCAACCTTATCTACTTCTTGGTACAACAGATCATCTTGGTACCGAAGTAGAGGTTCATTTAGGTAAGTTGTATTTGAGCTTTTCTATAGTTGTGCCGCAAGTAGTACTAATTGTAGTAGTGTATTGTAGATGTGTAAGAGTTAGTTGTAAGTGTTTTGACTAAATAGGAGGCTTGCTAGTTTGCTATTGTGTGTATACCCTATTGTACTCTATTTTGAGCTATGGAAACAGACTAAGTAATGGTTACGTGTTTTTTGTGAAGTAGTGAGTTAAGTGTTTAGAGACCATTAGTGTGTGTTTCCTTGAAAAGCACTAGTGTTGTCAATTATTGTAAACACAAGGTTGAGTAAAGGATGACTAATTTGAGTATAAATACTGATATTAGAGATAATAATAGTGGTTTCATCCACCATGGCCAACATCCCCAAATTACTCATAGAAGTTATGATGAGTAGTTTGATAGGATGACTCACTTGATGGCCTATTTAACTCGATCTATTTATGCCTTAGAATCTCGACCTAACCAAGCTAACTACGATATTACACAGGCTGCTCTTGTAAGTGGTGTTACTATCTATAATGCTCAACTTACCTAAGGATAAGTCCTAGCTAAGTAAGCCTTAGGTGGTGGAGCAAGAGGAAATGTGCAAAGAAGGATAGATTTAGGAATGGAAGAGGAGAATGAGGCATAGTATGTTGGGATAGAAGAAAGAGCTTATATACCCCGAGCTGTCAACCAACTAGAACTTTTCATCCCTAGCTTCAATGGTTTTACGATTGCTAATGACTACTTAGATATGGAGGAAAAGGAAAAACAAGTTTTTGACTACCATCAATATAGGGACTACAAGAAAGTGAGAATCACTACTATGGAATTCTCAAGATATGCTGTGTTGTGGTAGAGGAATTTCTAGAACATGAGGAGATAAGAGGGATACAATGAAGTCCTTAGAAACGAATTCGTATTAAATAGTTATCTGCAAGATACTTTTACTTGACTCCAAGAGTTTAGGCAAGGGGGCTAAACTATTAATGAGTATGTTCAAGAGTTTTAGATGGTCATGATCCAATATGAGGTTGCTGAGCCTTTAGCCCAAATAGTGTTTAGGTTTCTTATTGGGTTGATGAACAACATACAGGATGTAATGGAGCTACAACATTTTACCACTCTAGACGAGGCCGTTAAAATTGCTTAGTAAGTGGAAAGGCAAAGGAGGAATAGGCCGAGCTGACTACCAATGAAACGACTAATCTAATTAAGCTGACCTATTCAAGTGAGTTACTAAGCTCAATATAGTACCGAGTTAAATAGGAGGACAAACGTTAGAGCTGAATAGGGGAGTTGACCAAGTGATAATAAAGTGCTACCTAGAACTTTTGAGAAAGGGCAAGGCTTTAGATGAAAGATAAGCCAAGTCAAGTGTTTTAAGTGTTAAGGATTTAGGCACATAGCTACTTAATGCCCAAACAGATGAACAATGATTATTAAAGGAGATGCTTCGAAGTTTGAAGTAGATAGTATAGATAAGGAACCTCAAGAAAAAGGGAGGAATAAAGGAAGAAATTGAGCTAATGATGAGTTAGTTGAAGAAAATGTGTTTATGGAGGACTTGGACAAGCTAACCTTAGTCATCAAATGTGCCATGAGCATTGAATTGTCAGTTGAGGAAGAGCAACATAAGAACTTGTTTCACATCACCGATAAGGTGAATGAGCAAGTATGTGCACTCATAATAAATAGTGGTAGTCGCACTAATGTAGCATTTACCCTACTAATTAAGAAGCTCAAGCTATCAACCATCTCACATTTAAGGCCATATAAGCTATATTGGCTAAATGAGAAAGGAGCATTACATGTAACTTAGTAAATACTATTGTCGATCTCAATTGGGAATCATTCTAATGAAATTCTTTGTGATGTGACACCTGTACATCTCATGCATTGCTAGGCCAACCTTAGCTTTTTGATTGGAGGGTTACTCATGATGGGTTTTAGAATACGTATATGTTCGAGAAAGATGGAAAGAAGATCACTTCAAATGCCATGACTCCTAGCAAAGTGAGCAAGTTACAAGCTAAATTAGCTTGAGGATCAAAGAAGGCATTCATTCTAAGCAAAGCTAAGCTTTGAGAAGCCATCAAGTCCAATATGCCTATTGATGAAGGCATATTTTTCATGTTTTAATATGCAAATTAGATATAATTATTATTGATTTTATAGAAAACATTAAGAAATAGTACTTAATTATTTTCATTTGGACATTTTAGGAATTGGAGGATTCAAAGTGGAAATATGGACAATTAAGAGGAGTTTTGTGTAAACAAAGAAGCCTGAAATAAGCTATGGCACGATTAGAACTCAACACAGCCAGCCTACACTTATATCAACGGCCTTTAGAGTCTATGCTGTCGGCCTTGAAGCTTACACCGCCAACCTATCAGCCAGCCTTCATGAAAAAGAATCCTTACGCAAGCCAACCTTAATTTTTCTTATACATAGCTTTATGTTTCACCATTTGAGAGACTTATTTTTAGGAGACACACACTTTCCTTAGACTTAGAGAGTCATAGAACAGTCATTAGAAAGTTTTTAAAGAATTCTTCTACAAAATCATTTGGATCATTGAGAAGATTTTGCTTTGGAGACCAAGTTTTGGAGTTGCAATTAAAGTTTATCTTTTCCAATTACAGAATTGGTGACATCCATTTTAATTATATTTATGCAATTTTATTAATTATTCATGCTTTCAATTATGAATTTCCTTGCAATTTCAATTAATAGTTGCGCTTTTGTTTCAAATTCTATAGTTAGGTAAATTTATTTGTAGGAATTGATGAAACCCTAGGTAGCTAAGATGATAATTGTGTTTATGTTATAAGATTAATAGATATAAGGATGATTTGTGATTGTAATTTCTATGATTTCAATTGTAGTTGTTTAATTGATTGTAACATTTAAAAACCCTAGTGATATGGGAGTTGATATAAGGTTTGTTAGAAATTCTTGGTTAATTTGATTAATTAATGCGGGAGCAGTGTTAATTGAATTAATTAGAAATTATCTAGAGATTAATAAGATGTTTGGCGATTAATTATTCACTAAGACATTAGAAATAATTGATTTAGGACATTAGACAATCATAGTATCAGGAGATATATGATTGTAATTTAAAGTCTACTGTTAATTAGAGATATGGGAGCTGACTGATTAATTAAGGGTTTAAATCCTTAAGTTTTACGGCATAATAATTTCACTTGAATAACCATATAGCTAATAATCTATATAACATGATAACAATTTGATTTGCATAATCTAGGGTAGAGTCTATTTTTCTTACACTTCTCAATTAATTACTTAGTTTTAGAAATTTTATAGTTATTTTCTTTTCAATAGTTTTAGTATAATTATTAAATTAGTTATTTATTTTTTATTACCTAAATATCGATAAGAACTATCATAGATTTAGTAATATTATAGTCCTTAAGGGATCGATAACCTTACTTACTTTGTATTACATGATTCCGACCTAATATACTTGTTGGAATATTTGCAATTTATTATATATATATATATATATATATATATTAAGCGAATCACCAACCATCCTATTGATAAGAAGACTACTAGAGTTGAAGGAGCAAGAGGAGATTCGAAAGCTATTGGGTGAATATGTCAACCTGTTTCTTGAGCAATTGCTTAAGGGATTACCTCCTTTTCGAATGAATCTTGAGCAAGCAATCGAGCTCTAGAGATAAGTTAACGAGTTATTCAAAAAGGGATATGTAAGGGAAAGCCTTAACCCTATACCATGCTTACATTACTAGTGCCAAAGAAGGTTGTTACTTAGCGAATGTGTGTGGATAGTAAAGTTGTGAACAAGATTACAATTAAGTACAAGTACCCCATTCTAAGGCTAGATGATATGTTAGACAAACTAAGTGGTCCTAGATTATTTAGCAAGATCCACCACAATCATATGAGGCAAGGTGTTGAATGGAAAACTACCAGAAAAACTTGACATGAATTGTATGAATGAATGGTAGTGCCTTTTAGGCTATCAAATACCTTAAGCACCTTTATGCAATTGATAAACCATGTTTTGAGAGAACTAATCAGAAGATGTGTCGTGGTCTACTTCAACGACATACTTATATATAGTACCAATTTGGCAAGTCATATTAACCATCTCTAAGCTGTTTTTGATATTCTCTTAACAGAAAATTATTTAGAAATCTAAAGAAGTGACATTTTTGTTAAAAAGAGGTAATCTTCCTAGGGTATGTAGTTAGTGGAGGAGGATTGAGAGTTGATGAAGAGAATATTCAATCCATTGTTGAGTGGCCAACCCCTTCTTCTTGTGCCAAGCTAAGGAGTTTCCATGAGTTGGCTTCTTTCGATAGCCATTTTATTTAAGGCTTTAGTTTAATAGTTGCACTCCTTATCGAGCTAATAAAGAAGACATAGAGTTTCAGTGGAGAGGGAAAGAAGACAGGAGATCCTAGTCTTGGCTCTACCTGATTTTGAAAAAGTGTTTAAGTTAGAATACAATGTATCAGGTGTCGACATTAGAGCTATGCTAATGCAAGAAGTCTATCTTATTGCCTAGCATAATGAGAAGCTCAAAGGGGTATAAATGAGCTATTTAGTATATGACAAAGAACTCCTGGCATTGATTCGAGCTCTTCGCATATAATAACATTATTTTTTACCAAAAGAATTTGTCATATACACTAATCATGAATCCTTGAGATATATGCGGAGTCAATCAAAGCCCTCAAAAAGATAAGCCTGATAAATAGAGTTTCTAGAAGGATTCAATTTTGTGATAAAGTGCTGTAAACACTCCATTTTTGCTCCCCTTTAATTCTAAGAGAAATCATAATTTAGGAAAAAGAAATATAAATAAAATAATAATATTTAGAAAACATAAATGAAAAATAAAATAAAAAGCAAAAGAAGTAGAAATATATATTTTTTAAGAACAATAGATTGTTAGCATGTATACACAACTTAATTTAATTTTAGTATTAGTGTATTTTATTTAGTTTATAGAAAACAATAAATAAAAAATATATAAAAAATTAAAACAAAGGGGGGCAATGGGTTTGGTTTAAACCAGGTCCTAAGCCTAGTCTACAATGCCGAAATAGGGCCTAAGGCCCTAATCTTTAGCCGACAAGGGGTAAGCACGCAATTATACACCCAATTCTTTTTCCTAATGCACAGGTGAATTGCACATACATGTGGGGACACGTGTCACGTACCCTACAAGTGACCCCCCTATCTTCTGTCCCTTCTCCTCCCTATCTTCCCTAATTCCCAGTTCCCTTTCCTTCTTCATGAGCTCAGTTTTTGGTGATTTTTTACCTCTTTTACTACATGATTTCACCAAATTAATGGTGAAATCGTATAGTATGCATGGCCTCCTTTTGAATTAAACCTAAAATCGACCCAGATTCATCTAATTATGTGGCCAAAATCAAGCTTGAAAATTTGAAAAAATCTTTTTCGGGTCAAAAGTTCATCTTTGAATTAATTCGTTTTCCGAACTTTCCAAGCTTAATCAGTGATAGAATGGCATAAAAGAGAGTTTCTAGACAGGAAGTGAGTAGACCTCGAAAACGAAATCACTCATGCTCACAAACTCTATCTCTCTCTCTACATTATCGTTGTTCTATCTCTCCCTTATTACAGCTTTCTCTCTCTCTCTCTCTCTCTCTCTTCAATTACTCTCAAGCCATGTTACCCCCATAGTTGTTCCCCTATACCCTAACACCTTAACACAACTAGAACCAACCACCACTGTAACCTCCTAGTCGTACTACCAAGCTACCACCATTAAATTGCTATGCTACTACACGTTTCATACATCAACCACCACTCTTTGACTGAAACTAAGGACACAACTAAAATCATGGCTCCCTAAAACGACTAACCCAAGCATCCAACCTTGCTCAGTTATCCACCGCGTGTTCCAAACATCACCACCACCACCAACCATCTTTAATAACCACTAAAACTACTTCGATTTGTCTCAGCATCCTTCTTACCTACCAACCGCTCCCCTCCTCAACCCTCCTAAATCTAATATGAAACTCATAAAAAGCTCCTTGCCCACTCATTTTGGTGTCAAGAAGAGCTAGAACTTCACCTTGTTGTTGTTGTCAATGAAGATCGCCGCTGACCTAACCCAATTAAAATCTAACCCATCTACCCATTAAAGATCTAACCCACTCTTTGGTTTGATTCCTTTTTGGTTTGGTTCCCATGTTGTATTCTTTTTGGTTTTATTTCATTGTTTTTTCTTTCTTTTTTTCTTATTTTTTTATTTTTTATTTTTCTCTTATAATTGTATTATAATGAAAAAAAAAAAGAGAAAAAAAAAGAAGATGAAAAAAGAGAAGAAGAAAATAAAGGAGAAGAAGAAAAAAAAGGGAAAGTCTCAATCATCCGTTAGGCTTCGACCAAAATAATAAATAAAATAATAACAATAATAAAACGATGAAAAAAAGGTAGTTTTTCACTTAGAAAATTTTTTCTTTCCTAATAATAAAAATAAATTAATCCTCCCAAAGTTAAGACCCCATAGATTTTTTTCGAATAAGACCCTTTTATGATCATTTCTAAAATGAAACCAAACTGGCTAAATAATGTCAACCGAAGTGTTTTTCTCAAATTAAAATTAATCAACCTACTAGCACTTTTGAAAAAAAAACTACGTACATCTAATCTCTAATAGTGAGAATGTAAGCATCTTTAGGGCGGCATAAAAATGAAAAAAAAATAATCTTTCCACTTTAGTCACTCAATTTAGTAGAGACAAAGATTTTCATTTTTTTAGTGTCAACTTTTCAATGGTGATTTCAAAGAAGTTAAATCTCAATTTGAAAAGTTGATGATATCCATAAAAGTTTAAAAAACCTAACCCCCAAACTCAATCTTCTAGTTTTCAAAACCGTTTAATAAAATTGGTTTTATCAAAAAACCAATAGTTAAGTTACAACTAATCTATCCAATTATTTATAATTTAACTCTTTTTCTCTACTCTAGTCAGGTGGTAACTTCAAAACGTTTTAAAAATAAAAAAAATTAAAAAATTGGTTTTTTTTAAATCTTAGTTGAGGATCAGTATTAAATAGGTAGAGTTTAATATTATTCGGTTTAAAGAAGACTTATTTATAAAATCAGGAAAATATTAGGCTCGCCAAAATAATGTCTCTACTAAGGACGTTAAGAGGGTTAGCCATCTAACTTTCCAAATTTAGAATGAATTCTTTGAAATCACCTTACTGAGTGTAATTTATTTATTTGTTTATTTATTTATTTACTCATTATTATTTTCTATATTTGTATATAGTTGTACTAACTTTCATGCAAGGTTAAAGTTATTTAAGTTTTGTTTTTTAATTAGGGAGGGTAAGGGGACTATAATGCAAGCTTTGGGTGCTATGGTATAGCTACCACTCATAGTTGATTAGGCCACCCTCACTTAAGCTTCATATGACCAATAAAAGTGTTTTTAACAAGTGAAGTCATATAAGCTTAGGGACCTTTCGAACCTACCTTTTATGCATTCACGACATCCAAAACCAACAATTAATCAAGCAAAAGGAAAAAAAAAGTAACAGGTAAAGTTTCTTTAATTTCCCTTGTAAATCCTATTATAAATATAGAGTTGATGTAAATAGGTTTTCATTTTCATTTTGTATTTTACTGTAAATAGCAGTTTTTTTTTTCAACCTTATAACAAACATTTTCTTTGTAATTTAGACCGAGAAATGGCTTGCTCATCCAACTCCATCCACTCTAGAGAAAGGTTCGTTGATAAGCCTAACAACCCCATGCTCGTTCTAGACCAGCAGCTTTAACACTTCAACCTAAGGGAACAGGAGATCATCACCAATAAGATCAAGCTCATTCCATCACTTCCTAGGGTAAAGATTAAGATCAAATTGATTAGGGCCTTAACCAACTTCTAGGAACCCGAGCAAGTAACTTTTTGAGTTTAGCCTCACCAAATTAGTTCAACACTTGAAGAGTATAGTCAATTTCTTCAAGCCCCTTCCTTAGAGGATGTATACACTTTAAATTTGGAAATCGACCCACTAAATGCATTTTCAAGATTCCTAAGGCTTAGAAAGGTTGAAGTAAATAAGGCCCCAAAGATTTGTAAAGGAAACTGCATCAAATTGAAAGACATGAAAACCTGGTTTACCATTAAGCCTAGTTCCAACAAACAAGCCATCTTCTATGGTAATCCTAAAGATTAAGGATAGAACATAATGAAGGCTCTCATCCTAGCAACATTCAAGACTCTCATATTACATAATGGAAAGTTCCTCTTTCATTTTAGGGCTGCTAAGTTAGTAGGCCAATTTCTTAAAGGCAAGCCATATGTTTCAACCCTCCTTGCAAAACAAATTAGAAGCCTAAACATTTTGGAAGAGAAAGACAATGGTACACTAAAGACTAGCATGGCATTAATGGCACACTAAAGAATAGCATGACATTACTAACGATCTGGCTTGCAAGCCAAATAAAGTGTTTCAAGTTTGACTTGATTCAAAGAGAATTTTCCTACAAGATTGATTTCTTTGTCGACAAGGTCCATCTCCTAAAAGAGAAGCCCACCCACTTACTACCGAGTGGAAGTCTTACAAAATTTCTAAGTTGCTAATATCTTATGGATATCCAGGTGGAGTAACTTTAAAAGGGTAATCCTAGTCTATAAAAATTACCAAGCAATCCCCCTAATCGGGATGAAGTGGTGCACAGGTTATTACCCTAACAACATGATCAGGCAATTCTAGGGAATTCAAGACATAGTCTATAAGCCTCTATTGGATATCATAACCCTAGATTACAAGGACCTTCAGACTCCAATGCTATGAAAGATATCCAAACTCCAAGCGATCAAGCAACTATAGGAAACGAAGATATCAACCCTAACATTGATTTATGAGAATGGCTAGGAGAAGTCGATAATTATAGGGTCATTAAAGAATATATGTATGATAAGCTCCATAAGGCTAGGGAGATCCAATATTGAGCACCAAAAGTCATATAACCCGCACTAACTAAACCAAATTTTGAAATCAAGACCTACATAGACTAAGTACAAGCCTGTATAGAAGTTATTTACGAATAACGCAACATGTAGGAAGATCTCTTTCGAGAATCAAGACAGCGTTCCCGAGCCTTAGGACATCAATTGAAAATGACCTAGGGAAGGCTCAAAGAACTTAAAGAAGCAGATGAGTTTAGCTAAAGAAAGAGAAAGGAAGCACCAGCAGGATCTAACAAGCAGTAGAAAGGAACACCAGCCAAGTGGCAAAAAAATGTTTAGAAATAGGAGAACGTTTTGAAACAATGTATTATTTCTTTTTTAAATAATGTAAAAGGGAACTCCAAAAGTTGCAAAATAATGAATGAAATTACTAACTTTCTATTTAATTGTTGGTTCTATTTTTCTACATTCGTATGTTGTAGATCTTTACATTTTAGTACATTTATTTATTTATTTTTCATTCATCTTGTCTCTTTAAAATATATGTATGCTAACTTATTAAGAAGTGGTCTTAAACTAGGTTGTAAAGATAGCTCCCAAACATCAAACCTTCTAGACAAGTCTTATCCAAACTCGCTCTCAAACAAAAATGGCTAGCTAAGGGAACAACAACTTTAACACCAACAACGGCAATGTCAACCTCAAAGTTATTAATCCTACCAAGTTAAGGTTTCGCTCCTTAGAAAGAATAATAGGGAAAATTCCAAACCAATTGAGCTTCCTTGCTAATAGCATTGCTTTACTCAAATCTATAACACCATCAAATGAGGAAAGCTCCGAAGCCCGATATAGAAAAAAAGGCCAAAGCCCCATCCCTTAAAGCAGAAGAAGCCTATCCCAAAGTCAACCTAACCTTTGAATCTTTTGAGATAAAGGGGGTCTATCCAAAGGTCAACTCAACTTTTGAGTTGAGCACTTATTCATTCTCAATCAACCCAAAGATGTAAGCCAACTAAGGCTAATTGAAAGAATTAAAAAGGCAGTTGACTCAATAAATTACTAAAAAGATGAAAATGCTCGAAGGTTATGATGGTTTCGAGTAAGTTGGTGTTATAGACTTCTTAGCTTAAGAATATAGAAGCTACCTTGAAAAATTCAAGGTACCTAACTTTAAGAAGTACAATAGGACCGGCTACCTTAAACTATACGCTAGATTGTACGTACAAAAGATGGGAAAGTACATATAATATGACTAGCTCATGATGCAAACTTTTCAAGACAGCTTAACGGGCCTTACTTTAACCTTATAAGCCTAATTAAATCTAAATTAGGTGAACACATGGGAGAACCTAGCTAAGGCATTCTACGAACAATACAAATTCAACGTTAAAGTGGCACCAACCATGATGGACTTGGTTACCCTGCAAAAGAGGTTAAATGAATTGTTTAAGGAATATGCCTAAAGGTGGAGATCTTTAGCCACAAGGGTATCCATTCCCATGACCAAGAAAGAGCTAATTCAACTTTCATCAATACTCTCAAGAGACCCTATTTTTCTCACTTAATCAAACAAGCCTCCTATAGTTTTACAGAGGTAATAGTAGTAGGGTACTGGATTGAAAGTGTCATCTCCTTCGGCAAGTTGCAAGAACCATCAAATAGAAGACCACCATCTACTAGACCTACCACTAATAAGCCCTATGAAGCTATTGTTGGCATGGTTAATTCAAACACCAAGCTTAATGCTTAGGTCTCTTTTTGAACAAATCCTCTACTAATTCAGTAACAATTTAGGAACTAGCCTCAATCCAACAGGGCCCTTAGACAATTTACTAGGATATCGGTTGATCTCAACCAAGGCCTTGAAAAATTAAGGAAGGATAATCTAATCCATTTCTTCCCAATGAAAGGTATAGGATAAGAGTTTTCAATCCTAAAGTGAAGTGTCAATACCATTAGGGCAGGTAAACCATTCAAGTGACTCATGCTAGAGATTAAAAAATAAAATTCAAAATTTGATTGATGAAGGTTTAATCCAACTTGACTTCATAAAAGCCCCGATTCCAAACATCAACAACAACCTCTTGCCCAACCATAGGCCCATCATCAACATGATATTTGATGGCTCAAATCCTGCCATCAACATGATCGGTTCTAACTAAGAACCCAAGCTCTATAGATTCTACAAGTAGGAAGAAAAGAAAGCTTCAAAGACTAAAAGGTACACCTTCCATGTACCCTTAGCCCTTGAAAACTACAAAACTACGCCTCTTAACTACTAGGTAATTAACTAGGGGCAATCAAGTTCACTCATAGGAGGGATTACCTACTCTGGTATAGCTTATGACCCGAAAGAAGACCTTAAAAGGAAGAATGTATTGGAAGAATCAAGCAACAAACCAGCTAAATATGAGGAAGGATTGATTACCTTTACTAAGATGATTAAGTCTAGTGAATACAAAATAATGGACTAGCGCACTAATACTCCAACAAAAATATCTCTTATGAATTTGTTGATGTCTTCTAAACCACATAAGGAAGCTATATTCTGAACTTTAAGGAAGGTCAAAGTCCTTCACGAAATATCACCTGAAAAGATGAGATTGGTTATCCACTCTATCTTTACTATGGATCAAATTTCTTTCTCTACTAAAGAATTAGGTAAGGAAGATAATCAACATACTAAGCCACTCTTCATAATAGTATAGGTAAACAATATAATCATAGCTAGAGTCGTTAACGACAATAGATCATCACTAAATGCATACCTTCTCACTACCCCAAACCTATTGGGTATCAATGCAAAAACAATTAAGCCAAGTTCAACAATAGTTAAGGCTTTTGATAGATCCAAGAGAGAAATTATTGGGGAGATCAACTAACTAGTTGACATTGGCCTATAGACTTTCAACATCCGATTATAGGTCCTAAACATCCCAACGACTTTTAACCTCTTATTGGGAAGACCTTGGAATCATTCAGTAAGGACCATACCTTCAAGTTTACATTAAAAGGCTAATTTAATCTCGAATGGCCAAGTCATAACATTTCTAAGAAACAATCATACCCTACATTAGTGTTGAAGAGTAGGAGGATTTTGGGCTCTAGATGTTCGAAGAAGTGTGTACGATTACCGATTAGAGGAAGGATGAAAGGCCAAAATTCAAAGAAAGGCAAGTCGGTACCTATAGGCTTAACTATATTCCAACTCCGATGGAGAAGTTGTGAAACATGTAAGTAAGGGGCAAGAGAGGTGATAGATTGTATCATGCCCCCAATGACTTTTCCACTACTAATTGAGACATTCATTCAAGCTATTGTTCAGATCCCAAAATTTGCCAAAGAGGATACCCCCAGCAAGAATGAAATAGCAAGCCCATCCCATGAGGTCTAACACCTGAATAATTGGTTCTCTATCCCTATAAAAAAGATAAGTCTTCTTTTAAGGTAAAGGATGAATCACAGTTTAGTATTTCATTGAGTTTTATATTAGTTACCTTTGCTCTACTATACTTAAGAGAATCTCTCTTAATTTAATAAAAATTTGTTCCCATTCTCTTCGCTCCTTCTTTTCTTACACCCTTTTCTTTACATACTTTTTAGCCTAGATCCAATGCTCTAAACAAAAGACAAGGATACTTCCTATAGATAGGAGATGAAAATATAGATATCACTTTCGGCCCTATTGGGTTAATTGTCGAGAGTGATGTTAATGACTGTAATGACAAACAAGAAAGCTGGCAAAGACATGAAATAGGTAAAATTTCCATTGATGAGCCAACCGAGACAATCAATGTTAGGACTAAAGATAACCCTAAGAATATGAAGATTAGAGGAAATTTGAAAGAAGAACAAAAGAAAAAAATGACCACACTACTATCCGCATATGAAGATGTGTTTGCATGATCTTATGAAGATATACCCAGAATAGATCTATCAATTGTAGTCCACCGCTTACCCATATAAGAAGACTAAACCTAAGAAGTAGAAGCTAAGGAGATTCCAATTAGATATCTTGTTGAAAATTAAAGAAGAAGTCAAAAAATTACTGGAGGTTGATTTCATTGAAGTTCTGATTATCATGAATGGATAGCCAACATTGTTCTAGTGATGAAAAAGAATAGAAAAATTAAGGTGTGCATAGATTTCTAAGGCCTTAATCAAACAACCCCTAAAGATAATTTCCCTTTACCCCACATTGACATCTCGGTGGATAATACAGCCAAAACCATCTCTTCTCCTTTAAGGATGGATTCTTCGGATATAATCAAATCTAAATGTCTAAGGAAGATAAAGCTAAGATAATGTTCATTACAACGTCGGGCACATTCTACTACAAAGTAATGCATTTTGGACTAAAAAATGCCAAAGCAACTTACTAAAGACCAATAGTCGCAATCTTTCATGACATGATGCACAAAAAAGTTGAAGTATATGTAGATGATATGATTGCAAAGTCTAAAGAGGGAGAAAACCATGTGGATAACCTAAGGAAAATGTTTCGTAGGTTAAGGAAATTCCAATTGTAGCTAAACCTAAAGTGTGCCTTTAGAGTAACTTCAGAGCAATTATTAGGTTTCATAATCAGCCAAAGGGGCATTGAAGTGGATCTTAATAAAGTCAAAGCAATAGTCAACTTACCTCCTCCACGTACACTTAAATAAATCAAAGGCTTATTGAGCTACTTAAACTACGTAGCTCAGTTCATATCTCAACTTATACATAAATGCTGCCCCTTATTTAAGTTGTTGAAAAAGAACACCAAGATAAATTGGGACAAAGAATGTGAGCAAGCCTTCACAACAATCAAAGCATACCTCATGAACCCTCCAGTTCTAGTAACTCTTAAACCTAGGAAGCCATTGTTTCTATACCTTACAATATTACCAGAATTCATAGGGTATATGCTTAGTTAGAAAGATGAAGAAGGAAAAGATTAGGCCATAAAATACTTAAGTGAGAAGTTTATAAAAGGAGGACAAAAGTATTAAGAAATTGAAAGAACATGTTGTGCTTTGGTCTAGATAATACATTGGCTTAGACAATATACGCTCTATTACTAGATTGAATTGCTAACTCAACATGATCCCCTAAAGTACTTGGCAAATAAGCTAACCTAATTAGTAGAATCTCGAAGTGCCAAATGATTCTATCACTCATTATTGGCTAAGCTCGAGGGGAATTCAAAATGAAGGATCCTAAACTAGTACCCTAATAGTGGAACTTGACTAAATTAATAGAGAGATTCAAAAAAATCACTTTCAATCACGTATTATGGACTCAAAATCAATTTGCTAATGCATTAGCCACATTAGCATCCATGATCCAAATATCTGGTGGAGTCAAAATTCAACCACTCACAATTGAAGTTGAAGAAAAGCGCACCTTTGTTTGGTAATTAAAGGTATACATGATGACAAGCCTTCATATTGTAAAGTAAATTTGCTCCTAATTATGGGGCCCTTATATTGTGAAGTAAGTATTACTAAGCGGGGCTTTAATTTGGTCTCAAATGGATGGTCCAAAATTAAGAGACCTTATAAATGGTAATACTATAAAGTTGTATTACCTATAAAAGTTAATGGAAGTTTTTACTCAAAATATGAAAATGTCAACTATCTCGAATGTTATTATGGTCTAATTTTCATCTTCTACAAGCAAAATTGGTATCCTTGGCAATTGTTGGCATTGGAATCATGTCCATCACTTTTCCTACTCCATTAAAATGTCCAATTCCCTTACTCCATTTAAATGAACCCATACACTAAAAACATGAGAGAAGGTGAAGAGTGAGATATAGAACATCAGTAATTAACAAAACTCTTTAAAATACTTTATTAAAGGTTGATCCCCTTTAATGGGGAGTTTTATAGTCTATTTTTCAGGGAAAGGAAAAATCCAAATGCGTAATCACCTCATAGCAGATACTTACCAGTTAGTGATAAGGGTTTCAGTTCATCAAATTCTAGAAGACAATCAATTGATGGACAAAAACATTAGATGGCATTCTGTATTGGGTTAATTTCTAAGACTTCTCTAAAGGGCAAGAAAAACCCCAAAGGCTCCACATCAAGATTAGTTGGGTTGACAATGGGGAATTAGGGTTAAGTCCATTCTGAATGATGAATTAGTTAGTTTTGATAGGCCTTTTTCAAAGAAAGGTTTGATGATTTAGATGTTATTAACAAAACCAGGTAAGTAATTCTCCACAATGTTAGCATATTTAATTTTTGAACATTGCATTTGTATTTAGACTTTACCCCCTTAAATGGTAACCATTATTTAAGATACTTTCCTCCTAAACAATCTTTCAGGTTCTTTAGGCTTATTAATCAGCTCAAGGAACGCTTACCCTTCTTATTCTCTTCAAGGTCTTAGCCAACTCAAGGAGTACTTTGCCCATTCACCTAGGTTGGTCAACTTAGAGGAGCATAACCGGGTTCTTCTTTAAGGTTATTAGGCAGCTCAAGGAGTTCTTACCCATCTCATTCTCTTTAGGGTTCTTAGCCAACTCAAAGAGTGCTTACCCATCTCATTCTCTTTAGGGTCTTAACCAACTAAAGGAGCGCTTTGCCTATTTACCTAGGTTAGTCAACTTAAAGGAGCATGACTAGGTTCTTATTTAGGGTTTAGCCAGCTGAAGGAGTGCTTAACCCATTCACTTAGGTTAGTAAGCTCAGCAGAGCACGACTGGGTTCTCAAATCAATTTCAATTTAAGGTTACTAGTTCCTAAGAGACGCTCCTACTTAGGTTAGTGAGCTTGAAGAGCATGACCAGGTTTTCCAAATAAATTCCAAATTAGGGTAGCTAATCCTTTAGAGATACTCCTACTTAGGTTAGTAAGCTTAGAAGAGCATGATCGGGTTCTTAAATTGATTTTAATTTAAAGTTAGTAATCCCTGAGAGATGCTCCCGCTTAAGTTAATGAATTTAGAAGAGCATGACTAGGTTTTCCAAATCGATTCCAGTTTAGGATTACAAATCAATTGCAATTTAGGATTGTTAATCCCTTAGAGACGCTCCCACCTAGGTTAAACCATAAACAGGCTTCAATTTCTCATTTAAGGCCTTAGCTAGTTCAAGAAGCACTTTGATAGGAATCAACCCACGGCAATCCTCAGGTTAAGGCTAACCAATCAGAAGCTAATGCAAACATACCAGAAGTTGAAGCTGACTTGTCCTAACCCGAGACTGGCTTACTCTTACCGAGGCCAGACTGATAACTAAAGGATGAAAGGAGGAAAAGGAACCATTCGGCATCAAGTTTGTCATCTGCTGAGATGGTAAGAAACTAAATAACCGAGGCCTCAAAGCCAAAGAACAACTTTGTTACCAGCGAAACTAATGCAAATACATGAACACACAATGGAAGGGGGGTATTCGACTTTCAAGTAGGATGAGGAACAAGAAGTGGAAGGGGGTTTTTACTACAAATGTGTATGGATATCACATACGAAGGCACAAACACAATCAAAGGTTGAGCTTCAAATACAGTCCAATACAACTTACAAACACTAAATGTCACTTGGGTTTCAAATGAGAGATTACATGTAACTTACTAACTTGCTCAAATGAAAGGTTCACCACAATCTTAAAGTCAAGATTGATCAGAACACAAGAAAGATTAGAGATTTAATCAGCACTTAGTAATCTGAAAGAAGGGAACACCCACCAGTAAAAGTGGTTCCAACAAGCTTGATAATGATGAATGAGGCCAAGAAGAGATGTGAGATTGTTGAGCCTTAAGACTGTACTATTGTTAGGTTCTTGAGTGGACTCTCAGATGACATTGTCGATGTGGTCAAACTACAGCCGTTCAACTCATTGGATGAGTAAATCAATTTAGCATTAAGGGTGGAGAAACAAAGGAGATGACTACATTAAAGGCCAACTAACCGACCTCAACAAGGAAATCTTGAGCCTAAGAGGTATGTTAAGAGAAAAGGACTAGAAAAGAGGATGGAGAAAGGAGAGTCTAACCAACCTAACCAGGCTAATGCTAAGAAAGTAGAGAATGAGAGAGTGTCCAACACCAAAACCAGAGAAGTTTAGTGCTCAAATGTTTAGGTTATGGGCATATTGCCTCCCAATGCCGAAATAAGAGGGTAATAACTGTAAAAGGAAAAGGATCAGACACTTAAGTAGAGAGCTATGGCGATAAGAGCTCTAAGAGTAAGGAAGCAAGCTCTTCCCATCTTTCTAAACCATGTAGGTATTAAGGAAGCCGTCATGGATCACTTTCCAATTGTACTCTTAAGGTCAACCAAGAAGCAAATTTGCTACATTCATAGGTACCACGTCGAAGTAAATCTCATCCTCGTATTATCCAACCTTGAATGCTTTCTAAGCTCTCTTATGTACATGGATTATTCCCTCATCATTAAATCACTTCAGTTCATATGGTCAAAGATGTGGGTAGGTCCACAATCTCATCTTCTCCACTAACTAAGTAAAAACAATGTTGGTGCAACTACCAGGGAACAAGCCTCCCTATTTACCAAACATCAAATTTGAAATAAGTTCTCCCTTTGACTTGAGTCTTTCTTTGATACCAGCAAAGCTGATGCAAATCCACAAACATGCAACAGGAACAAACCACGAATGGGTATTCGACATTCGAGTTATATATAGAACAGGAAGTGGAAGGGGATTTTAACTGCAAATGTATATGGATATCATGCACTAAGACACAAACACAATCAAGGGTTGAGCTAAAAATAAGGTCTGATATGACTCACGAACACTAAATGTTGATCAAGTTTCAAATAAGAGATTAGGTGTGACTCACTAACTTGCTCAAATGAAAGGTTCTCCATAATCTTAAGGTCAAGATTGAGAAGAGCACAAGAAAGATTAGAGAGTTAATCGGTACTCAATAATCTGGAAGAGGCAAGCTCTAGGAGCTCAAGAATATCCTTATCTAAAATGAATGTTCAAGTGTAATCATTGTTTATGTATTCCTTTTTATCGTCTTCTTGGCTAATTACAAAAGTTGTTTTTATAATAAATTCTAAAACCCTAATAGAAAAAGTGTAAATAATATATAAGCCCCTTAAACCCTAAAGAATGGCTTACAATTGAAATAAGGAAAATATTTACAAAGTATATAAAACTGTACATTTAACAAAATGGTCGACCTGCAGTCATCCATGCTGTTTGTAAGATTAGACCCGAGCAGGGGCCGATTAGCAATCAGGTGTCCAAGCTGGGGTAAGATGTTTGGAAGTCTTATTTTGCTTGGCAGAGCTCCCAATGAGGTCGGCCTACAATTGTTGCACTTATGGATTGCTTAACGTTAGCTTTCCTGTACTATGTCAAGCTGTTCTTTAGCTTCGAGGCCTAGATCGTTTAATCTCTTGCCATCATGGTAGACAACAAACCTAAAGTCGAATAGTTCATTCTCCACCTTTCTTCCTTTAATTATCAATTCGGCCTTGGCAAGAGTAGGTCGGTCTCAAGTTAGGACCGGTCGGCTTCAACTTCTAGCAAGTCTACATTGGCTTCTAACTAGTCGACCTCGGCCTGAGGATTGTTGTGGATTAATTCCTATCATCACCATAGGATTTAAAGGAAGTCGTACTCTACTTTAGATTGTAATCATGTGATTGCATGCTGAACAAGCTCCTCTTTCCCTTTCTCTTTACTATAGGTGTCAGGTTGTCCTAGATCTCTTCAATGCTCATAAGGGTTAGCAATAGCTCTTCCTATCCATCCAAACAATGTAAGTGTTGAGGAAGCCGTCATGGATAACTTTCTGGTTATACTCCCTAGGTCGGCCAAGAAGCAAATTTGATACATTCATAGGTACTATGTTGAAGTCAATCTCATCCTCGTATTGTCTAACCTTGAATGCTACTCAAGCTCTCTTATGTTCATGGACTATTCCCTTATCATTAAACCACTTCAATCCATATGGTCAGAGATGTGGGTAGGTCGGTAATCTCATCTTCTCCACCAGCTTAGTAGAAACAATATTGGTGCAACTACCTCCATCAACTACTAGGGAATAGCTCTTCCTATCCACCAAATATCATATCTAAAATAAGTTCTCCCTTTGATCTGAGGCTTCCTTCGTATCAACTCATCTACTCGTTAAGGCTAAGGGTTCTCCCAACATAAGATAGACGTTATTACTTCCTCACTCTCAGAGTTTTTATCATTATGGCTCTCTACTTGAGCATTCGATCCTTCTACTTTCAAAATCATTACCCTCTTGAGTCTTCTTAACCCCCATAGGCGTTAAAGAGATCTAGAATAGCTCGACACCTATGGTAAAGAGAAAGGGATAGAGGAGCCTATTCAGTATCTAAGTCCGCACTCATAATCTAAAGTCGAGGATGATTTCTTTACAGTAATGATAGGAATCAATCTATGACAATCCTCAGGCCAAGGCTAACCAAATTAGAAGCCAAAGTAGACCTACCAAAAGTTGAAGCCGACCTATCCTAACTTGAGACTAACCTGCTCTTGTTAAGGCCAAATCGGTAACCGAAAGACAAAAGGAGGAAAAGGAACCATTCGACATTAGGTTTGTCATTTGTCGAGACGGTAGAGACTAAATGGCTAAAGCCTCAAGGCTAAAGAACAACTTGGCACAGCACGAAAAAGCTAGTACCAAGCAATCCATAAGTACAGCAATTATAGGCTAACCTCAATAGGAGCTTTACTAAGCATGATAAGACTTCTAAACATCCGACCCTAGCTTGAACACCTGACTACCAATCGGCCCCTACTTGGGTTTAATCCTACAAACAACTCAGATTATTACATGTCGACCACTCTGTTAAATGCACAGTTTTGTATGCTTTGTAAATATTTTCCTTATTTCAATTGTAGACCATTCTTTAGGGTTTAAGGGCCTTGTATATTATTTACACTTTTGCCACTAGCGTTTTAGAATTTACTATAAAAAGAAACTTTTATAATTAGCCAAGAAGACGATAGAAAAGAATACATAGAGAGTGATTACACTTGAACGTTCCTTTTAGGTAAGGATATTCTTAAGCTCTTGGAGCTTGCCTCTTCCGAATTATTAAGTGCTGATTAACTCCCTAATCTTTCTTGTGTTCTTATTAATTTTCACCTTAAGATTGTAGTGAACCTTTCATTTGAGCAAGTTAGTGAGTCACATCTAATCTCCCATTTGAAACCTGAGTGACATTTAGTGTTGATGAGTCTTATCAGACCCTATTTCAAGCCCAACCCTTGATTGTATTTGTGTCTTAGTATGTGATATCCATACATATTCATAGTCAAAACCCCCTTCCACTTCCTATTCCTCATCCCACTCAAACATCAAATACCCATTCGTAGTTCATGCCTGTTGTGTGTTTGTAGATTCGCATTACGCTTCGTCCATTCACCTAGGTTAGTCAACTCATAGGGGGTACGATCAGGTTTTCAAAATTCTGTTAAGGCTCTTGCTGACCTACAACAATGCTACCCTCTTTTAGTTTTTCGACTAGCTCTTAGAGTACCTCCTCTTTCTTTACCTTTCACTATTCACTAAATCCCCAATAGACCAAGCCTAGGAAAACTAACTAGTCTTAGTGCTTCTTAAGGTAAATCCATCTCCAGGGTAAAAATGGTGTCACTTTTGTCTTTGTGGTAAAATTTTATTCAAACTTCACCACAAAGAGGAGCAACTGTAGACATCCTATTTCTGTTCCCCTTTAATTCTAAAAGGAGTCTTAATTTAGGAAAATAAAATATAAATATAAATAAAATAATAAGATTTAGAAAATACAAAAAATAATTTATAAAAAATAAAATAAAATGCAAAAGAAATGGAAATAAATTTTTTTTTTAGGAATAATATATTGTTAGTGTATATACGCAACTTAGTATTTAATTTTAGTATTAGTTTATTTTATTTAGTTTATAGAAAAAAATAAATAAAATATATAAAAAATATAGAAAGTGGAGGTGGGGGGAGGGGTAGGGAATGGGCTTGGTTCGTACTAAGTTCGCAATGCTTAAACAAGGCCCAAGGCCCTAATCTTCAGCCAATATGGGGTAGGCGTACAACTACATGCCCAATTCTTTTTTTTTTTTTTTACAATGTGTGCATCATGTGTCACGTACCCTATACATGACCTACCTATCTTCTCCCCCTTCTCCTCCTTTTCTTCCCCGATTCCCAATTCCCTTTCCTTCTTCATGAGCTCATTTTCAAGTCATTTTTTACCTCTTTTACTACATGATTTCACCAAATTAATGGTGAAATCATTGGTGAAATCATGTAGTATGTATGGCTAGCTTTTGATTTAAACTAAAACCTATCCAAATTCATCCAATTGTGTAGCCAAAATCAAGCTTGAAAATATGAAAAAATCTTTTTTAGGTCATAAGCTCATCTCTGAATTAATTCATTTTCCAAACTTTCTAAGCTTAATCAATGATAAAATGGTATAAAAGAGAGCTTCTAGACACAAAGTAAGCAAACCCTGAAAACGAAATCACTCAAGCTCACAAACTCTCTCACTCTCTACATTACTGTCACTCCTTCTATCCCTTCCTACACCCACGACTATTCCCCTAAACCTTAGCACCCCAACATAACCAAAACCAACCACCACCATGACCTCCTAGTCACGCTACCAAGCTACCACCATTAAAGCAAACACCACCACACATCCCACACATCAACTACTACTCTTTGATTGAAACCAAGGCTACGACTAAATTCTTGCCCCCCTAAAACAACTAACCTAAGCATCTAACCAAGCTCAGTTATCCATAGCGCAATTCGAACATCACCACCACTACTACCCATCTTTGATAACCACTAAGACTACTTCGATTCATCTCAGCATCCTTCCTCCCCCCTCCCTCCAATCTAATATGAAACTCATAAAAAAAACCCCCATCCCATCCGTTTCGATGTCTAAAATAGATAAAATTGCACCTTACCATTGTTGTTGTCGATGACCATTGTTAACCTAACCCAATAGACTTCGACCTATCCACCTGTTGAATATTCAACCCCCCTGTTGAATATTCGACCCACACTCTAGTCCGATTTTCTTTTAGTTTGATTCCCTTATTGTATTCTTTTAGGTTTTGTATTGTTGTTGTTTTTTATTTTTTTATTTTTTTATTTTGCTCTTATAATTGTATTATAACGAAAAAGAAGAAAGAAGAAAAAAGAGAAAGTCTCTATCATTCTTTAGGCTTCAATTAAAACAATAAATAAAATAAAATAAAATAATTATAATAAAATAATAAAAAAATGGTTTGTCACTTAGAAAAGTTTTTCTTTCTAAATAATAAAAATAAATGAATCCTCCCAACGTTAAGACCCCTTAGATTTTTTTCAAAATAAAATAGTTAAAATTTAAGATCCATTTAGGATCTTTTCTAAAATGAAACCAAACTAACTAAATAATGTAAACCCGAGTGTTTTTCTTAAATTAAAATCAATCAACCTGCTAATATTTTTGAAAAAGTACTACATACATTTAATCTCGAATAGTAGATATGTAGAAACGTAGGCACCTCTGAGATAACATTAGAAAAATATATATATTAATTTTTCCACTTTAGTCACTTAATTTAGTAGAGACAAAGATATTAATTTATTTAGTGTCCATTTTTTAATGGTGATTTCAAAGAAGTTAAATCTCAATTTGGAAAGTTAATGATATCCATAAAGATTTAAAAAACTTAACCCCCAAACTTAATTTTCTAATTTTCAAAACTATTTAGTAAAACTAATAAAAGACCAATAACTAAATTATAACTAATCCACCCAACTGGTTATCATTTAACTCTTTTTTCCCGATTTCGATCAGGTGGCGACTTTAAAACATTTCAAAAATAAAAGAACTAGTCTTCTTTAAACCTTAGTTGATAATCAATATTAAATGGCTAAGGTTTAACAAGGATTAGTTTAAAGAAGACTTATTAATAAAACTAAGAAAATATCAGGCTCAACAAGTACAAGCAAAGCAAGAACAATGTGGCTACTAATACCCTATTAAGAAGACATTTTTTCTTATTGAACTGCAAATTAGACTTCTAGGTTTTGTGAGCATAAAAGCACAATGTCAACATGACTCTCATTTTAGCCCAATATGTAAGCATTGTGGGGAAGGGAGAACAATTTACCAATATCATATAGAGGATGGCTACTTGTTCCGAGGTAGCAAATTATATGTGCCAACCTGTTCCTTAAAGAAATTACTAATGAGAGAAGCTCATTTTGGTGGGCTCTTTGGACATTTTAGAGAAAAGGGGATGTATGAGCTATTGAATGCAAGATTCTTCTTACCCAAAATGAGACACAATGTGCATCGTGTGATTAAAGGTTACATGACCTACAAGAAGGCAAAGAGTGAAGTTAAACAAAGAAAAGCAATACCTCTACCTGTCCCAATTAGACCATGGATTGATCTAAGCGTAGACATTTTCCTTGGATCACCCTGAATTGCTTAAGGCAAAAATTTTGTGATGGTCATCATAGATAGATTCAATAAAATGGCATACTTTGTGCCCTATACCAAGAATAATGATGCTTTAACTATTATTTCTTTGTTTTTGTAGGAAATAGTTCACTTGTATGGAGTGCTGAAGAGTGTGGTGCTAAATAAAGACTCAAAGTTCTTAAGCCATTTCTAAAGAACTCTTTAGCATTAAATGGGAACTAACCTACTATTTAGTACTTCTTGCCACCCTTAGACCTATAGTTGAAGGTCATGAAACGTGCCCTAAGATTACTACTTCAAGCTTCAATAGAAAAGAACTTAGCTGATTAGGATGTTTACCTACTTATGGTAGAGTTTACTTACAACAGGACAGTATACACCACCACTAGACGTACCCAATTTGAAGTTATCTACAATTTCTATGAGCCCCTAAAATCGTTTTTAGGGCTACCGTACATGGATTTAGGGCCTTTGAAAAAA
Organism: Lumnitzera racemosa; assembly: GCA_024138005.1. NCBI lineage: Eukaryota > Viridiplantae > Streptophyta > Magnoliopsida > Myrtales > Combretaceae > Lumnitzera > Lumnitzera racemosa. The sequence continues at coordinate 68,672,531 of JAMXBC010000006.1, forward strand.
CTTGTTTAGTTGAGCTTGAACTTTATGATTAAGTTAGAAAAGTTAGTTAAAGTGACCCAATGAAGCTAGATTTTAAAAATAATATACTGAAAACTCAATTTTAGCCTTAAAAGTATAATTACTCAATATAATGCAATTACTCAATAAAACCAGTTGAAACCCCTAAAACCAAGCCTAAAATGCAATGAAGACCCAAAAAGAAGTTATTTAAGCTATAAAAAGAGTATAACAAAAAGTACTATATGAATATTTGTGTATTTTTATAAATATACCCAGTATGCCTAATAAATATACTCATAAATTAACCTAAAACTATATAATTATATATAATAAGTGATAAATTTGTAAAATTAAATATGAAATATATCTTAAAAATAAAAGACATACTAGAAATATGATTATATGTATATAATTACTCATTACGTGTAATATATATATATATATATACGATATAGTATATTAATAAAAAAATAAATATTAATATATTAAATATAAATTATCAAAATACATCAAATTGGCCTTCAAACTCATCTAAAATTTGTAGAACAATTAAGAAAAATTATGGAATTCACCATAGCATCCTAAAGACAGTTGGAAGCGATGATTCAAAAGAAAATTCTCTAAAAATTTGCCTCCTCATGCTACTACTTTTAAGAAAAAAAATACTTAAAATATTTTACTTAATAACTAAGAAAATTTTGTTGCCTAACCCAGTATAAATAGGAGTCTTAAAAAGTGATTTATACACTTTAGGAACATAGAATACTTTAGGAAAAATCAAAGGAAATTTATAGAAATTAGGGAAAAAAATAAGAAAAAACAAGGGAGCCATTAACCTACGCTAGTTCCTAACCCAAATGGAAATTTGCTATTGAATCCCGTATGTCAGGACTCTAAAGGGGGCTTAGTAGGATTACCTAAAATTTTCATAACATGTGTGCACTCATAATGTGAAAACCTCCTTGCAAGTCAGAAATTGCAAGACTCTAAATGATAAATTACTAAGATTACTGATTTTCAAGTAATTAATTTATTGTAACATAACATAACATAATATAACATATAAATATAAATAACTATAGATATCTGATATCTCACAATTCCTCAGAACCGTAGAGAATCAGTATCCACTACCAAATAATAAGACAAGATATACCAACATTAGAGAACTACAAGAAAAATTAAATTATATTAAATTCTAACATATACATATTTTCTACAAAAAATATTTATGTATCACCTATAAAGATCTCAGCTAATTCTAATACTAATATACATATCTTCATCTCACACTCAGCACTCGAGATTTATTCTAATCCCATCGTAAGTAAACTTACAAGAGAAACTATGGGAGAATGAGCACAAAATAGCTTAGTAAGTTCATCCCTCACCACTACCGTTCAAGCAAGTTATCACACATTATTATCATACATGCAAGCAAGCTATCTACATACAAAATGAATATAGGCATGATGAATGCAAGCAATACATCCATAGGAGTTCAGAACTATAGAAGGTATAGAATTACATCATCTACACTTCGATTATCCCATGTACTTACCCGTATAGGGCACCTCAGCTTATCTGCATCAGGCTGCCTGGGGGCACCAACCCTCTAGGCAACACTCAACTATTACCCTAATCGAGAAAATAGTTCCAATCTAAATAGGTAGATCCTAAACTAAGATTGTTTACCATTCAAGGTCTCTTGGGCACAAACATGCGAGTCCTCTCACAAGCAAAATTATCCAAGGCCTTACAGGTACAATAAAGTAAGTCCTCTCGCTATCAATTGAAGATCCTATGTTAGCTTTGCCTTAATATTAAAATATTATTTATGGCTCTATGAGCCCTTATAGAGATCATATGAAAATATGTTTAAGAGTAGAAAAGCTTTTTCCAAAAACACTTTTCTCAAAATTTTTTGCAAAACTAGCACCCTCCATTCATACCATTACCGAATCATAGACATGCGATGAATATAATTGGTTATTTTGGCCTGATACTTATATTTATCAATTTACAAAAGTGATCACACAAATGATAACAAACGAACAAAGCAGTCATTCAAACATACAAGCAACAGTAAGCAGCAAAACCTTATACAAGTAACATGCACAAGCAAGTAACAAGTCATTAGAACTCCTTCACTTAGATTAATGCTTGTTCTCCAAGCTTTAGGGTTTCCAAAACTCAATATTAAACACCTAAAAAAATAGTAAAACTTATAATTATTCTTGAGAAGTCAAACTCCTTAGTTAACTCAAAGTCTATTATAATTTGTCTAGTTTTCCCAATATAACCTAAATATAATGTATATAGGGTTTACCATACTTAATGGGGTTAATAATAACTTTTTTTTTGTATTTGTAAGTTATGAGACTTAATTTATGTATCTAGTAACTTTTCATTCGAATTCCGATATTTACAAACTTATAGTCATTTTTCATTGTTTTTAGATGCACGTTCATACGGTGATGTCCGTTTTAGACTTTAAGACTTGTGTTTTACGATATGGACTAAACTTATTAAAATTTTAACTCATTGAAGTTTAATTATTCTCATTACTTATGTTTATATCCTATTCTAGTATTTAGTGATTTAATTAGCCATTAGATTCTTACACTTAGGGAATTTTACATTACTAATTCACATACTTAATTAAGTTTAATTCAATTTAGGAAGTGTATTAGGGTTTAAAGGATATTCGACTCCTAAGTACATGTATACATATACATGTTATATTCTTATGTAATCTTATAATTTATTATTTTACAAGCTTATGCTTATGTCATCGCTTAGATCATTAATTACTTGTATCATCGCTTATGTCATCATTTTCTTATGTCATGACTTATCTCATCTTTTCATTGCATCATTGCTTACATCATCATTTGATTGCATGAGCCCTTACCTCATGCTTAAGTCATACTTAAGTATCTTATGTACACTTTACATATGTTAACTATATACTTATACCTTTACTATACTTATATGTATACTAGTATACTTATATATATACTTGGACGTATACCGTATTTATACTTGTACATATACCCATATATACATACGGTCACATATGTATTTTTATACATATTTTCATATGCCTAAAATTCCTCTTAAGAAAGCTTCTCAAATTTCATCTTTTTGTATTTTAAAGGTATATTTAGCATGGTATATGTTTGTATAGTTGGTATATGTTTGTATAGTTGGTATATGCCTTATTTTGGGTTATGTACAAAGGTCTTTATACATGTATTTATCTAGTATACACTTATATACACATACTTTGATACATGTACGCATGCTCTTCTTCCATTTACTAAGGCTATCCTACATTTCTAAACATAAAAATTGAATCTTTAAGCCTAAATCAACATATATTACACAACACATAAACTTCTTAAACTAACCTACCTATTCATCTGACTATTAGATAATATGGAGTAATACATGATAACATACCTTTGTTTTCTTCTTGATATATGGTTGCAAAGTTGAAAAATTAGGAAAAGGGAAAGGGAAAGGGAGGTCACGGTTATGGAAAAAGAAGAAAGGGACTTGATTTTTGTGTTGTTTGTGTGTTGAAATTGAAAACAAGTAGGTTCCTAAGGGAAAAAGAAGTGGATAGCAAAAGAGGAAGAGAAAAGGAAGAAAAGTCTAAAAGAAAGGAAAAGAAAATAAATCATTAGAACGGAAGAGATATTTCAAAAATGAAAGTGACATTTTGTTGATTTTTCTATATGTTGACTTAGTCAACCTTTTGACTTTAGTCAACATTTGTTGACTTGGTCAACTTTCCAAAAATAAATGTCATTTAGTGTACATAATGAAATAATTAAGGAAAATTAGGAGAAAAATTAAGGAAAATTAGGAGAAAAATTAAGGAAATGAAAGGAAATGAGATATTTGGTAAATTGATTAATAAAAATAGATGATGAGATCTTACTCTAGGCATTTATATCCTATATACATCATTTGATAAGTTACTTAGTATAACTAGTATGAAAAGTATCAAATAGGGTATTAAGGTTTACTACATATAACCTAAGCATCAACTAAACCCCTAATTCCATGTAATACTATCCTAATTATATACTTAGAAGATGAATGTGATCTATGATCTAATATCTTAATTTCTAAAGGATTACTTTAGTATTATAAATATTTATGAATGATTGAAGGTTATCTTTAATCTTTTACTAATGATTTAGTATAATACTAAGGTTATATTATCAATTAGGGTTTTAGAGTAAAAGATCTTACTTTCTAAAGGATTACTTTAGTATTATAAATATTTGTGAATGATTAAAGGTTAAATTTAATCTTTTACTAATGATTTAATATAATAATAAGGTTATATTATCAATTGGGGTTTTAAAGTAAATTATGGTGAATTAGTGCTTTTATATCCTTAAAGTTATAGTTTTAGAGTTTTTATTACTTCAAGGCATAATCTCTAGTGTCTTTACACATTTAGGGTTTAATATATTCATACGTGATTAAGTCTTTGATTATTATTTTAGGATTTTGATGAGGTTCAAAGTCAAATTTTGCAGTTGCATATACTTGAAGTTTTAGGGTCTTCATATGCAATTAGAGGTTAAATTAATAACTTATGGTTTTTCATATTTACTGTAGGTTTTGAATTGTGATTTTAATCAATTTTAAACCTCACTTGCTCTATTGATTTTAAGAAATTATCTACAGTTTACAAATTTAATTCTATACTTGAAAGGCTAGATTTGTAAACCCTACTTTTAGTGGGCGTAAGATTTGAGTACGATTACTTTCTGAACATTGCCAAAGATTAACTAGACCAAAAACTTAAGTTTATATTTAGAAACGAATTAAATTTTTCTAATCCAAAAAAACCAATTATCGATAAAACCCGAGCTTAAAGAACTGCAAGCTCTAAAGTCACTTAAAACCCTAAACCTTAAAATAATTAGGGAATTTTAACCCTAAGTAATTAATCGGTAATTTAATTTGAATAATTTCATTCAACTTTAGAAAATTTCACAATTTTATAAAAATCAAATCATAACTTACAAAATAATGCGAGATGAAAACCCTAAAACAATTTCCTATAAGGCCATGCCATTCATGTATAAGCTTTACACATAAATAAGTAGACCAACCAATCACCTTAGATAACTTATCAATTGAGAGTTAGAATCATTTATCAATTGATAACTTATCAAAATCTAGTGATAAGACAATTTCCTTATCACCCCTTCACTTATACTACATATGGACAATTTTTCATAAGATTAACTTTAATAAATGAGACAAAATCACTCCATGGCCCATAAAGACTTTAAATGGCAGATTTGGACAAGGGAGGAAGGGGGCATGCTCTTGTCTTTCAACCATCAATCACTTTCTCTTACACATCATTATTCACCCCTTAATGCTTACATCATCAATAGTTGCAATTGTTGACTTTTGTGTAAGCTACAAGATAATCAATTAAAGATTCTTATACACACTTCTTTCCTCATTCAAAATCTATCACTCTCTCCCTCTTTCACTCCCATTTTCACTTCCTTTCCTCTCACTTTAAACACAAATCAAAAGAAGAAATCAAACTCCACAAATTCCCAACATTGCCACCACCATTTTTGCTTCCATACTTACAGTAATTTCTCTTCTTATTCTTGTATCATTTTCTTTCACCATCTAAGATCTTTTAGAACCATTAGAACCTGCCACAAACCCCATTCCTAAGGATCAAACAACTCAGGTTTCCAAAAGGTGGCAAAAAGGAAGAAGCAAAGTTAAGAGCTTAAGTGGAACCTTAGTGCACAACTACCATACTTTGCTTTAAGGACGAGTAAGTGTTTTTTGTGATATGTGGGTTAGTATTTATGTTAAGAGACTTTGATTTCTTGAAGATATAAGTAAGGTTTAAGTTGTTATAACACTAAACACCATTTTAAGAAACAAGTTCATGAAACCCTTACTTGAAGTTGAAACATAAGTATATAAAGTTAGTGATTTGTAAAGATACTTGTGCAACACTTTGAATGGAAGATTTTAAGTTGAGAAAATCTTGAAACAAGAACTTGAATGGAAGATGAACATACTGGATGTGAGGGTTCAAAGGTCATTTGAATGTTGATCTTATTTCCATTAAGTTAAACATGTTCAAATCTAGACTTAAGTTAAGGAAAAATCCATCACATGAAGTTTTATGAAAAAACCAACTTTGTATGACATGAGCTATGATATGGAGGTTATATTAAGTATAAGATCTTTTATTTTTTTATGTGAAGCATGAGTTAAAGGATCATCTTATGGAAGAAAAATTAAGTTAAGATTTGGATATAAGTAGTTTATGTGCATAATCTACCACCTAAACTTAAGGAAATGATGAAACAAGTTGAAAAATCAAGTAAGAAACCCTTGGAATCATCATGACCAGATCTGGAACGTGGGAAAAAGAAGCTTAAAAATATGATAACAATGAATGAACAAAGTGAAAAAATCAACCAAAGCAAGTATAGTAAGCATACAAAACATAAAACTCAAAACCGAGCCTAAAACTCTCAAAACAAGCCTAGAACTCTAAGTTAGGCCTTCAATGAAATTCTAGCCAGCACCTTAATACATCAAGAAAGGTTGTTTTGAAGCCCATAAGAAATCACTTTAGTTAGAACCAAAAACAAGCCCATTTGATAACTTAAGCCCACTAAAGGGCCCATGAAGTGATTGTTAGCCTTAGGAATATAAATCAAAGTTGTAAATTTGATCTCAAGGAGTATTTTAAGCTTAGGATAAAATCATAAGACCAAGCCTAAAGGATTTCTCAAGTTATCAAAAAGCCTATTTACCATACAAGGCCCAAAAACACTCTAATACATGAGGAACGCTACTATTTTGACCCATGGATAGTATTGTATGCCTCATTCCAAAAATATAACCTCACCATGTTAAAGTACACTCGAAAATGATGAAGATTGACTATAAGATCATAAAAATTGGATTTAAAACAAAAAAGTTATATGCGATTGAACTTTAGGTAAAATCGAGAAAATTTTCGAAAACTAGTCAAAAGTATAACTTAAGGAAGATTTACTTAGTTTCCTAAGTTTATTTCAATCCCTTATAAATATTATTTCAATGACCAGGGGATACCGTGTACAGAGATGACTTGCCTCTGAATTACTTTGATTGACCCACATGGTAGAGTGAGTAAATTCCCAATGACTCTTTACTTGATTATGCTTATAGAATAGATGCACCTAAACTTATATATATAAATTTAGATACTTGTAGGATATGGGAGATGCATGTGTATGGATTTATGGATGAATGTGATGAATTGTTAATTATATATATAATAATGGGAATTGTTTGTATTAATATATACATGTAAATTGTACGGAATGAAATTGTTTGATCATCCTAAAAATCGAGTTAATCACTTATACGATGAAGAAATCCAAAATGAATCATGCATTCCCCATATTGCATACGGATAATACCGACTACCGCTTCACGCAAAAAATGGGAAGGGACTCACAGGAATACGAGTTTCCTGCAGGATTGGGCACTAGCTATGCCATCATATATATTGAGTCTCTATCCTAAGCTGATGGGCTTACTAGGCACTGAGAAACGCCAACTGTCGGTGAGGGGCCAAGTCTTGTGGCTTCTGCTTTGGGCGTGTGTTTATGAATGGCGGAGGTCACCACACCGCTAGAATTGGGATTTTAAAAGATATGATTTGATTTTGGTAAAGGAAGTATGCATATATATATATATATATTTACATATATATATATATATATAGAGAGAGAGAGAGAGAGAGAGAGTTTTGTTTTGGAATGAGCACGATAGTGCAAATGAATAAAACCCAAGGTCTAGAACCTAGATTTCGGTTTGGGATGGTTAATTATCTCCAAACCCCGACTTCAAGGGGCATAATTCTAAGTCGTATGCAGTTCCTAGGCCACTGCATGCGTTGTTTAGCATATTGATTGTTCATGCATGCATATGATTGTACATTTAATAAATTTTTGCCATGCGGTATTGATGAGGGTAATTATCTCACTAAGCGTAAGCTTATACCCCAACAGTTCTTTTCCTTGCAAGTTGATCGATAGTTGGGAATGGGATAGGAATCGAGTGTAGAGTGCTACCATTGAATCAGTATGATGAAAAGCTTATGTAGTTAATTCGAAATGCTTTGAAAAACGACTAATGTCTCAATTAAGTTTAGTATCTTTAGTAAGTTTAGAATTTTTTAGAAATATCTATCTTATTTCACTATTTTGGTAGGGGATACCGATTCTCTGCGGTTCTAAAAAACTGTAGAAAAATGGATATCCATAATTATTTATATTATATAATGAGTCAATGAACTAAAATTGAATACTCTAGCAAATAACTATTTAGAGTCTTGCAATCTCTGACTTGCAAGGCGATTTTCTTATCATGGGTGTATACATGATATGGAAATTTTAGGCAATACTACTAGGCCACTCCTAGGGTCGCTACAAGATTTGTAAGGTTTACACCATCGGACCCTGACAAAGGCCCCACCACATAGCACCATAGATAAACCTCCATTAGCCATGGAACATCAAAGTACCAACAAATACAGGTCCTAAGTTTTTACCCTATTTTTTCATATTTTCAAAAATATATATATTAAATTAATTAGTAAAAATATGAAAAATTTTATTACTAGGTTTTTTAGATATACTTTCATGCAATAATTTTAGTTTTGTAAAATTATGAATATTTTATATATTTGCTTAACAAATGTACCATTCGTCCAAATTTTCAAATTTAAAAAAAATATACCAAATGATGTTTCCTTTTACTCAAAATTTTTCTATAAAATACATATTACATTTAGTTTATTGCTATGTAGCCCAATTTTGATGTTGTATATATTTAGTATTTATTGCATTTTTAGGCACCAAAAATGGCTAAAAATAAGGCAATTTGTGAAATAAATTGATTTTAGGGGAAATAATTGATAAAATTAGAATTCAATTAATATTGGATGTTTGTAATGATGTCAAGATAGGTTGAAATTGATATGGTGTAAAAATCATATTATTTACATAATAAACCGTGATTTAAGGAAAAAAATATAATTTTACAAATATAGGCGATAAACCCAACTACATGAAACTAGTTGTTGATTCAATTTTATATGTTTTTTTTTTAATTAATAGGAATTTTCATAGAATTATTTGATATACTTGCAATTTATTATGAATTTTCCTAAGTAAATGGCCTAAATTAGTGATCGAGATATATAATTAGTAATAATTAGTTAAAATATTTTAATTATTTGATTAAATCATGCTTAAACATACCCTAACCAGTTAGGATCATCCATTATTTTCATTATATTTCATACTATTATATGCATTGGGTCATGATATGTATAGGCTAAAGATAGATAGTATATGATGTATCATATTTTAACTTAAAATTATGTAAAATGTATGTTATTTATATACTACAAAATTGATGTGATATACCTTATTATATGGCTTTACCTATATACTAGGATTAGCAATACCCTTTAGGAATTATCTTTTGAATAAAACTCGTAATACGTATCATTGAGTTTAGACAAACCTAACAATACCGACCTTATTAAAATCAAACAACTTTAGATAATGTAATATAGCCTATATAGCAAGATATAATATTTAAAATATATAAGTGTATATATATGTATGTATGTATATATATATACATAACTCTATTAAATAAATGATATCTCAACTAAGTTATATAACAATATAAGGAACTAGATAAAACCCTAACATTTTCATAAATCTTACAAAAACTAAATATAAGCTTTGGTATATATAGGACTTCCAAGTGACCAAAGCATTGACAATCCAGACTTGTTAGAGTGAGCTTCAGTACAAGTACATGGGATTTAGGGAGACTAAAGTATATGCTCGCTTGTACTTGTAAGTAGTTATTTCCATGCTTAGTTATTGAGATGCTGATTGGTAACTAAGCTACATGATTTGCTATATTGATTGACCTTGTTTGGTATGTTATATATTGGTTGATCACCCTTAACCAAACTAATTGAAACTCAAACTAAAACTATAAATAAATATGCATCGTATCCCACTATAGGATAGTTAGGTTTCTCCAGCTAAATTTCGCTACCTTTAATGATGTGGCCTTTCTCCACCCTTTGTTAAACTAAGCGAGAGGATAGAAGATCATAGCAAGGTTGAGGGCATTGGGTTGGAAGGTAGTCATGAGTAGAGTAAGAGCCTCCATTGCATAAGCCTAGAATTAGCCATAGGAGGTCCGTGTGGCCTTTATGATTAGCATTGTGGCCATCATACCACAACTCCTTAACCCAGGTTAAAGTGAGTGAAATTTCTCTAACCTCACGATAGATTAAATAAAGTCATGTGGATGGTACATTGCTTGTTCATACATTATACGTAATAATTGCTTAGTAACTTAGTTGACCTATTCAACTTGTATATGCTTTTTGCCTTCTACCTCTTATTGAGCTATGGTTTGCTTACCCTCCTATAGATTTTCTTGTAGGATCCAAGTAATCATGCTGCATAACAATCATCTCCATGTATACAAAAACAATGTGTTTAGGCTTCAGTGAGGCTGTAAACCCTAGTACTTAATAGGCATGTGAATCAATTAATAGTACTTTTCAAACATTCCCAAAGATCAACTAAACTAAGAATTTAAGTTTACATTTAAAAATGAACTTAGTTTTTTAATTCAAAAGTTCACTATCGTTAAAAACTCAAATATGAGAACAACAAACCTAAAGTCACCTAAAACCCTAAACCCTAAAATAATTAAGAACTTGAACCCTAAGCAACTAATTGAGAATTTAATTTGAATAATTTCATTCAACTCTAGAAAATTTCATAATTTCATGAGAAATAAACAATATCTTACAACTTAATTTAAGAACCAAACTTTAAAAGAATTATGTATAAGACAATCCCCTTATTTTCAATGCAAAAGCTATGTATACATGGATAAGTGAGCCAACCAATCACATTAAATAACTTATCAATTGAGAGTTAGAATCAATTATCAATTGATAAGCTATCAAAATCTAGTAATAAGATACTTTCCATATATCATCATAACCTATACTACATAAGGACAATTATCACATTATTTTATCAATTTAATTTTCAAACAAGTGACAAGACAATACACTACCCTAAAAAGAGACCCTATTAGCCAGTTGTAAGAGAGTTAAGGGGAGGCACTAGGGGGAAGGGAGGGGAGGGGAAGGCATGCTTTGTCATTTACCCATCAATCAAATTATCTTACACATCTGCTATTTACCCCTTAATGCTTACATCATCTGTTCATGTCAAATAGTGGCTTTTGTATATAACAAAAGACAATCGATTGAAGGTTGTTGGCCACACTTCAACTCCAATCAAAACTAGCACTCCTACTCCTCTTTTCACTCATCTTTCATTTCCTTTTCTCGCCTTAAACATAAAACAAAAGAGGAAACCTAACCCCACAAAATCCACACATTGCTACTACCTTTTTGCTTTCATAACTCACGGCAGAACATTGTTTTGTTGCCTTCTTTTGCCAACTTCAAAAGCCATTTCTAGAAAGTTAAGAATATCCTCAAAACCCATCTCAGCCATCAATACCTTAGTCATTAAAAGAACTTGCAAGAAGAGGAAGGACAAATAAGAAGCTAAGAGGAGTCTTAGTTGCATAACCACCACTTTTGCCCTTTGAGGATAAGTAAGTTTATTTTCTTGTTAAAGTGCTTTAGTATGCCAAGTTAGGAGACCACATTTTCATGAAGATATTAGCATGAACATAAGGTCATAAAATGCCTAAACTACTTTTAAAAAATAAGCTTATGAATCTCTTACATGAAGATGGAATATGAGCATGCTAAGTTGGTATTTTGTAGGATACATGTCTAGCACTTAAAATAGAAGTTTGTAAGTTAAGAAAATCATGAAATATGTGTATGGGAATGGGAATAACATGTTGGAAGTGAGGAGTTTGTATAGTATGTAGATGTTATTTTTACTTCATGTGGTCACATATGCTCAAATCTAGTTTTAGGTAATGGAAAATCCATTGCATAAAGCTTTTATGAAGAAACCAACTTTTTGAGATGTGAACTATGGCATAGAGTTTATGATAAGAATGAGATTTATCATTTTTATGTAAGCTAAATAATCACCTCATGGAAGAGAAGTTGAGTTGAAGTTGGAGTATGAGTAGCATAGGTTCATGATCTAATACCTAAACTTAAGGAAAAGATAAAACAAGTTGAAAAACCAAGTTTGTGACCCTTGAACCAAACCATCCAAATCTAGAAATACAAGAAAAGTTACCTAAAAATATGATAGAACCAAGTAAACAAAGTGAAAAGACCAACCAAAGCAACTAAAACAAGTATATAAAGCCTAAAACTCTTAAAACAAGCTTAGAACTCCAAGTTAGGCCTTTACCAAATTTCTGACCAGCACCTTAATCTATCAATAAGAGTTGTTTGAGACCCATAAGAAGCCCACATAATAGCCCCAACAAAGTGACTATCCTTAGTTTAGACCAAAATTAAGCCCATTTGACCACTCATGCCAACATAAAAGTCCAAGAAGATGTTATAGCACCAAGGCCATAGGACAAGGATAATAATCTGACCTTAAAGAGTATTTTATGTTTAGAATAAATCCTAAGCCTAAGCCCAAAAGATTTGCTAAGATAACAAAAAAGCTCAACAACCAAACTAATCCCAAAAGAGCACTAACCCCTGAGGACCGCTACTGTTCTAATCAATAGATAGATTTTTGTGCCTCATCTCTAAAATCTAACCACACCATGTTAAAGTACACTTAAAAATGATGAAAATTGACTATAAGATCATAACAAATTAGATTGAAAATGAGAAAGTTATATGTGATTGACGTTTTAAGTAAAACCGAGAAAAATACAAAACTAAGTTAAAAAGTGTAACTTAAAGATTTTTAGGTTAACCTTCCAACTTTATCTCAAACTCTTAACTTTATTATATTTATGATGTTCAAGGAACTCGACTGTTACAAAGGACTTACCCCTAGATTACTAAGACTGACGCACCATGGTCAGGTGAGTGATTCTTAATGATTTCGTACTTGATTTTACTTGTAGTGTAGTTACACTTAAATTTATAAAATGAACTTGAATGTTTATGAGATATGGGAAATGCATGTATAATGTATTATGATTAAATGCCATGATTTGCTAATGAGATAATAATGGGATTTTTTGTGATAATAGTATGCATGGATTGTATGGAATGATATTTCTTTATCATAATGAAAATTGAACTAATTAAGTGTCTGACTAAGAAAATCAATGAGTCATGCATTTCTCATATTTGCATTATAACTATACCCACTGTCACCTCACGCAGAAGATGGGAAGGGGCTCATAGGAATAGGGTCTCTTGTTGGGATTAGGCAAATGTGTCATTTATATTATTGAGTCTCTATCGTGAGCTTTCGAGGCTTACTATTCGCCAAGGGATGCTAACTGTTAGCAAAGGGCCATGTCTTGTGGCTTCCGCTTAAGGCATATGATATGAATTACGGAGGCCACCACATCACTAGACTTGGGAATTTTGGCTTAAAATTTTGAATTTTTGTAAAGGAAAGTATATTTTCCATATGAGTGGTAAAGTTGTATATATTATATATTTGTTTAAGTTGATTTGAGCACGATGGTGCAATTAGTATCAAAACCCAGGTGCTAGGACCCAGTTAATGGTTTGTGTCAATTAATTATCTCCAACCCTGACTACAGGAGGCGTAATTCTGAGTTGCATGCAGCTCTTAAGTCGTTGCGTGTATTATTTGACATTTTAAGTGTTCATGCATTCATATGTTATAATTTAAATGATATTGTTTGTATGGCATGGTAGAAACATTTACTTACTAAGCATAAGTTTACACCTCGATATATTTCTCTTAGTACCGAACCATATTTTTGTTCATCTAGGCTATGAAATGCCTGAGGTGAGTCTCACATTGAGACAAGGTATAGGTTTAGGATGAGAAGAGAGAATTTTTGTGTAAATAGTGAATTGTAATTGTAATTGTAATTACTTATTTAGTTAGGTTTTCTGAACTTAGTTTGTTTGATAGTTTTGAATACGTTATAATATTCTTTTGTTGTGGAATTCAACAAATCCACACCTTAACTTTAGTACTTTTGTAATTAATTGTTAATTTTAGTCATTCCACTTGATATTGCTTATCTATGGGCTTAATGGTGACATGGAGTGGAAGAAGCCTTACATGTCGTCTAAAAGGCCTATGATCAACGAAGGAGTTAATCATAAATTTTATGTGGTATATGATAATCTACCACAACAATGATACTGTTAGGTCGTCATAAAGGTAGAGTCAACGAGGACTATATTTTTAGAACTTTTTGTTTTATGTAGAATCAACTAGATCATCTACATAATCTAGTTGAGTTCTTACTTTTAAGTCGTATCACATACTTATATTCTTTTATGAATACTCTATACTTTGCCTTATTATAAATATAAGTTTATTATGAATATAAATGCTAGTATATCTATGGAACTATGAATGCTTCAGAGTGGATTGTCGTACAAGCCTTATGTATCTAAAGGCTATGCTAGCAACTAAGCGGACAGTTTTCAGCATAAAATTGATATACACAGCATTCAAGGTATGACAATTCTTAGTTGGCATCAGAGCATGGTTCATAGAACTACCTCTGAAGCATCTAAGTAAAATCTAATAAACCTTATAAGATAAGTGAGTATGGGTAGTGAATGGATAGTAAAAGCTTCAGATGTAGGATATCTGTGTAAATATGATTATTGATACTTAAGAATACGAAAACTATAACATAAATTTATCAATGTACCGATTGTTACTTTACTTAATAGAGCCATAGAACTCTACTTTGGAATGCCTTGGTTGATTTCAGATGGAATGGGGAAGAAACTCCTATAGATTATAAGATTAGGATGTAGCACTTACTCTTAGACATGGCTAACTGGAATATGCTTATAACTATAGACGATATTATTGATAACTATTTTAGGGGATTATCCTATATTTTGCAGGATCACTTGCACCTTATAATCTTGGTGTTAGGACATAATTATAACCGATATACTGTAATAGCGGCCTTTGAGGATCAACACATGTAGAGACTAGGGATAATATCTATGATGATACCTATCTTATATTTCCTAGCTAAAACTGAACCAGGTTAACCTTATCCTATAGGTAATAACAATGCCCCTCTAGGAGTATTTCATATCCCCAAATATCTAGAGGGAATTGTCGACCGATTTCCTTAACTTTCTATCCCTTACTTAAGGAGTATGATGTATAACCTAAACCATTTAACCCTAATGAAGACATAGTTCAGGTAGTTCCCCAAGGCAAATCGACTAATGAACCTGTAAACAATCCTATAAACAATGAACTTATAGAGCTTGAGGAAGAAGACCTCAAAGAGGACTTGCCAAATGATTCGAATAAGTTACCAACTCAAGATGTAGCTAATGAGGCAGAAGTAGGTCATAATAGTGTACAAGAAGTTATAGTAATACCTGATACCCCATAGATCATACAGATAAGTTCAAGTAATGAGACTAATGGTGAGACGGATGATGAGACAAACAATAGGTCTAATGCTGTAAGAAGAGATGTAGACTAGATTCCTTCAGAAGACTTGTTGACTTCAGTTAGTTCTAATAGTATCAGTAATTAGTGGATTGGTAATACAAGCTAGATAACAGTAGGAAAGATATTAGACAATAGAATTTTTGGTATATCAAGCAAATTTTGATGTACCCCACTTCTTTTTTATGTAGCCTAATGTTTTTCTATACTTCTGCTTTTATTGTGTTTTCAATTTCTAGATTGGTTATATAGAGTTTATGTATGTAATCTTTTGTATAAAGAGTTGTAAATATCGAGTTTATACAAATCTTTTGTATGTAATCTTGTAAATACTAAGTTGTATCTTTACTTTATCATACATATATAGAATGTATATCAAGTATTATGTTATTGATGGATCTGTAGTAGTTAGTATCTTTTCATACTATGAATTATGAATGGATCTCAACTAAGTATGTTAATTATATAATATGTGCTAAGCAATATTTAGTAATTGTGAATAACTCTATACCATCCTTAATTAATGGACTTACGGAAAATTTATGGATTGTAAGGTTAATCAAGCATAATAACCTAAACATAAAATCATAACTGAAGCTAGAAATGATAATAACGATAAAACTCAACCTACCATAAGCTAAACACCACTACTAGCTAATCCTTCTCAAGAACAACTAACTAGAAATGGATAACCACTACCACCACCTCCTAACCAAACACAAGCCCCTACAACCCCTACACTTAGCATAATAGAGCTTATGCTCACAAATATGCACATGATGATCCAATAACAAGGTACTTTGTTACAACATTTTTTCACTGGGGGTAATCTAATAGATAAAAGGCCTCAAGAAATGGACACTAGGAGAAACGGGCCTTTAGATGCAAACAATATACTTGACTTCATTAAGACTAATTGGTATTTTGATGGAGATATTAGTAAGCCTAAGGAAGTACATGATTGGCTAGCTTAGATAGAGCACAATCTTACCGCTCTTCAAATATCAGACCATTGGAAAGTATCATATGAGACTTATATGTTAAGGTCACAAGCTCACGTTTGGTGGGATAATTAGAGGACCAATTACTTAGGAAGTGTTTAAGGATGAGTTTAGACAAGATTTCTTTTCAAAAAGTGTTTAATAAAAGATGCATGAAGATTTATCTTCCTTAAAGAAAAAGAACATGAGTGTAACCTAATATAAGACTGAGTTTAACAGATTATTTCAGTACACACCATCCTCAAATAGGGATAATACACATTTAAAGAAAACTTTGTTTATCTGAGGATTTGATCCTGTAATGTAATGTAGACTTCAAGATTATGATTTGCCTACATATAATGGATTAATAGAGAAGGCTCAAAGGTTAGCAAACAATCCCCTAAAAATGCTACCATAGCTAAATAGAAAAGTAGGCAGTAGAACCTAATCCAGATTTCCTTTTAAAAGACCCTATCTAGGTGCCAGTAGTTTGAGTCAATGAAAAAGACTAACTATTGTGGTAAGTAATCTTGCTCAACCAGTGTTGACAAGGAATGTTATGATAGGAATGGTAATGCAAAGTGTTAGAAGTGTGGTGCTGGTCATTATTTGAGACATTATGAGCAACTCAAAGGAAAATGCTACATTGATGGCGAAACGGGTCATATAGTTAGAAATTATCCCAAGCTAAAGAATATTAGGTATGGACAATGTGGACAAAAGGGACATTTGAATCCCTATTTCCCATAGTTTGGCTAAGGTTTTGGGAAAAGAGAGAATGCCACCCAGCAGGTAGGATTCAAGAATGCAGGTGGATTTGGCACTACTACTACTCCTACAAGGGTATTTCCTATTGAGAGTGAGGATGACGTGGAGAAATTTGATGACTTACTAGATGATTATTATGGAGAGGATGAGATAGAAGAATTTATGAATTTGGAGGATGAAATAGATGAAGGATTAGTGATAGGTATGTAATTTGTCCTACACTTTAATTTTTTATTTATGATGTGATCAATTTGAAATGGTTTGTGCTTTATGAGATGCATACTTTTAAAATCATGAATTGATTAAGTGTGTAGTGATACTCTTCGCATTAATTTTAAATGTTGGGATAGTTAAATATTTAAGGGAAAATACAAATAAATGGACAACTTACCTTTGCCCTATTCGATATAGGAGCATCACATTCCTTTTCTAGTCAGGATATTATAATAGGAATGGAATTAATGTAATCGAAGTGGATACCACCTACCGCATTTGAACTCTTACTACAGAAAAAGTGTCAACTCAAAAGATTGTAGGTAATTATTGAATTAAGATACAAGAGACAGAATTCCCAATTCATTTAATAGTATTACCTCTACAATGCTACAGTATTATTGTGGGAATTGATTGGTTATTGAAACAGAAGGCAAAGTTAAAATGTCAATGTAAGAGTATTAGTTTGAATGAAGGAAGCTTGGTGTTCTAAGTGAAAGGTAGCAAGGGTAGAACAATTAGGTTAGCAGTTTTTGAATCCGATGAGGATGTTAGGGAAATTACAAGAAACTAGTAGTTTTATTATATTTTTGCAATGGAAGGGAAGAAAGAAACTCTAAAAATATCCGATAGACCTATTGTGTGCAAGTTTCCAAACGTATTTCCTGAGGATCTCCCTATATTAGCTTCATATAGGGAGTTAGATTTCACGATTGAACTAGTGCTCGAAACAAAACCTATTTCTAAGGCACCATATTAGATGGCACCTACTAAGCTCCAGGAACTAAAAAAGCAACTACAAGAACTCTTAGATAAGGGTTTTATTAGATGAAGAGTATCCCTATAGGGAGCCCCTATGTTGTTTGTGAAATAGAAAGATGGTATATTGAGATTATGTATCAGTTGTAGGGAAATTAACAAAGTCACCATCAAGAATAAATACCCATTACCTCAGATAGACGATTTATTTGATTAGTTACAAGGAGAGATTATATTTTCACAAATTGATCTTAGGTCAAGGTATCATCAACTAAGGGTGAAACTTAAAGACGTACCTAAAACTGCTTTTCATATACAATATGGGCATTATGCATTCAAAGTTATGCCATTTGGATTAACTAATGCCCTAACAGTAATTATGAATTTGATGAATAGAATAAATCAGCCATATTTGGATAAATTTGTAATTGTTTTCATTGATAATATACTGATATATTCTAAGAATATGGAAGAACATGCTAAGCATTTACAGCTAGCCTTACAAAAGTTAAAGGAGAATAAGCTGCGTGGAAAATTATCTAAATGTGAATTCTAGTTGGACAAGATCTCATTCTTAGGTCATGTTGTGTCTAGAGAAGGAATCTCCACAGATTCGAAGAAGATCAAATTTATAATTGAATGGATGCAACCAATGACTATTACAAAAATTCAAAGTTTCCTCAGATCAACTAGCTATTATAGACATTATAAAAGACTTTTCAAAGATAGCTAAGCCCTTAACCCGCTTGACTCAGAAGAATGTGAAGTTTAAATGGGAAGAAGAATGTAAAGTTTCTAGGAACTTAAGAATCGATTAATTACGACCCCAATATTGACATTGCCAAACCTAAATAAGTTGTATAGTGTATACAATGATGCTTCTCATAACGAGTTAGGATGTATTCTAATGTAAGATGGAAAAGTTATAGCATATGCATCACAACAATTGAGGCCACATGAAAATAATTATCTTACTCATGATCTTGAGTTGGCTACAATATTCTTTGCACTAAAAATTTAGAGACATTACTTGTATGGACAACATTGTGAGAAATATACTGATCATAAAAGTCTAAAATACTTTTTCACTTAAAAAGAGTTGAATTTGCAGCAAAAGAGATGGTTAGAATTAATTAAAGATTATGATCTAACCATCAACTATCACCCTGGAAAAGCTAATGCAGTAGCTCATGCACTCAACCGCTAAAATTATGGATAAGTTATTTCTTCTCTCACTATATAACAAGAACTTATCTAAGATTTGAAAGATTGAAAATAGGGTACAAGTGGCATGATCCTGATATGTATTTGATGAATTTGATCATCTAACTAACTTTGCTTGATAAAATCAAGGAGTTATAGGATAAAGATGAAGATTTGATGCTAATCAAGTTTAGATTAATGCATAAGGAAGAATTACCTAACTTCAAGATAATTGAGGCAAGAGTGTTAAGATTTAAAGGATGAATTTTTGTACCCCAAATTCCTAACCTAAAAAGAGAAATAATGGATGAAACACATACTTCTAAGTATACACTATATTTAAGTGGAAACAAAATATATCAAGACTTAAAGTCTACTTTTTAGTGGCATAAGATGAAGAGAGATATAACACAATTTGTAACAGAATGTACAACGTGCTAGCAAGTTAAAGCTGAGCACTAAAGACTAGAAGGCACACTACAACCTTTAGAAGTACTATAATAGAAGTAAGACCACATTATAATGGATTTTGTTGTCAACCTCCTTAGAATACAAGCTAGACTTAATTCAATATGGGTGATTATCGATAAATTAACCAAATGTGTGCTCATTTTCTACCATATCATACAAGGTACTCATTGGAGAAAATAGCTAACTTATATGTATAGGAGATTGTTAAACTACATGAAGCACCAATCAGTGTAGTTTCTAATAAAGACACTCAATTCATGTCTTAGGAAAGTTTACATCAAGCCTTAGGTACTAAATTAAAGTTCGATACTACATATCATCCACAAGCGGATGGGCAATCTAAAAGAACTATTCAAACTCTAGAGGACATGTTGAGAGCATGTACATTGGAATTTAGTAGAGAGTAGGATAGACACTTATTTTTAATGGAATTCGCCTATAATAACAATTATCAAGCTACCATACAAATGGCCCAGTATGAAGCTTTGTACAGACGAAAGTGTCGATCTCCTTTGTATTGGGAAAATGAAGAGTATGAAGTACTAAGACTTCATCTAATATCTCAAATGAATGAGAAAGTACAAATAATTGGGTAAAAGTTTATGAAAGCCCAAGATATATACAAAAGTTGAGCAGATATGAAGAGGAGACTATTAGAATTCGAAATTGGAGATCATGTACATATAAGGATAAGTCCATTTAAAGGATTTAAGCGATTTAGATCTAAAGGGAAATTGAGCCCAAGATAAAAGGACCTTTTGAGATACTAGAGAAGGTAGGCAATGTATCATATCAACTTGCACTACCCCCAAGCCTATCCAGATATCATGATGTATTCTATGTCTCGATGTTGAGGAGATTTGTAAAGAACCTTAATGGAATAATAAAATTGAAACTCGTAGAATTCCAAGAAAATTTGAATTTTAAAGACAAACCTATTGAAATACTAGATAATCAAGTTTAGAAGTTAAGAAACAAAGAACTGTAATATGTTAAAGTATAGTGGGATAGCAGTTTAGAAGTAGAAGCAACTTAGGAACTGAGAGCTATAATGGAAGAGAAGTATCCATGGCTTGTTGGAATCACAAGTCAGTAATCTTTTATTGTAAACATAAATTATACTGCAAGTATTTGACTCTATGATTCCAGCTACGAGAAAGTTTTTAGGATAAAACTTTTTCTTAGCTGGGGTAGAAAAGTGAGGCCTTAAAATCACTTTTAAAGCAACCATATCTGGATTTAGGGCCTTCGAACTTATTCGATTAAGCATGAACTTTACGACTAGGTTAAAAAAGTTAGTCGAAGTGACTTAGTAAAGTTATATTTTAAAAATAATATCGTAAAAACCCAATTTTAGCCTTAAAAGTACAATTATTTAATATAACGTAAAACTCGTTAAAACTCCTAAAACTGAGATGAAAACACAACGAGGACTTACAAATAAGTTATTTAGGCTATAAAAATGAATATTATAGTATAATATACTAATGAACATATGTGTATTTTTATGAATATATCTAGTATATATAATAAATATAATCATAAATTAATTCAAAACTATATAATTATATATAATAAGTGATAAATTCTCAAAATTAAACAGGAAATATATCTTAAAAATAAAAGATATGCTAGAAACATGATTATATGCATGTAATTACTCATTATGTGTAATATATATATATAGGATATATACTCGTATATTAACAAAAATCATTAAAAATTAATATATTAAATATAAATTATCAAAATACATCAAAATGGCCCTCAAACTCATCTAAAATTTAGAGAACAACCTGGACAAATTATGAAATTCACCATAGCATCCTAACAACAGCTAAAAGTGATGATTCAAAGGCAAATTCTCCAAAAATTTGCCTCCTCATGCTATTACTTTTAAGAGAAAAAATACTTAAAATATTTTACTTAACAACTAAGAAAATTTTGCTACCCAACCCACTATAAATAAGAGCCTTGGAAAATCATTTATACACTTTAGGAACATAGGATACTCAAGGAGAAATCAAAGGAAATTTATAGAAATTAAGAAAAAAAAATAAAGAATAAATAGGGAAGCTACTAACTTATGCTAGTACCCAACCCAAATGAAAGTCTACTGCTGAACCCCATTAGACCCTAACAAAACCCCCACTGCCTAATACCACTGACAACCCCCCATTAGCCTCCAGTTACAAGAGCACCAACGAACACAAGTCTTAATTTCTGTCTTGTTTTTTCCTATTTTCAAAAAAAAATATTAAATTAATTAAGAAAAATATGAAAAAAAATTTAGATAAGCTTTCATATTGTAATTTTATTTTTGGAAAATTATAAATATTTTATATACTCACTCAACAAATGGACTATTTATCCAAATTTTCAATTTTAAAATAAATATAATAAATGATATTGTATTGAGCTCAAAATTTTCTTGTAGAATACATATTACATCTAGTTTATTCCTATGTAACCCAATTTTGATTTTCTATATGTCTAGTATATATTGCATTTTTAGACCCTAAAAATGGCTAAAAATAGGGCAATTTGTGAAATAAATTGATTTTAGGAGAAATAATTTATGAAATTAGGATCCAATTAATTTTGGATATTTGTAATGATGTTAAGATAGGTTGAAAATAATTTGGTATAAAAATCATATTATTTGCCTAACAAACCATGATTTAAGGAAAAAATGTAATTTTGCGAGTATAAGCATTAAATCTTATTGCATGAAAATACTTATTGATTGAATTCTCTATTTTTTTTAAGTTCATAGGAATTTTTGAAGAATTATTTGATAATCTGTAAATTTACCTAGGTAAATGGCCTAAATCTGTTATCATAGTATATAATTAATAATACTTGGTTAAAATATGTTAATTATTTAATTAAATCATGCTTGAACATACCCTGACCAGTTATGATTATCCATTATTTTTATTATATTTCATGCCATTATATCCGTTAGGTCATGATATGTATATGCTAGGGATAGATAGTATATGATATATCACATTTTAACTTAAAATTATATAAAATGTATGTTATTTATATACTACAAAATTGATGTGATATACCTTATTATATGGCTTTACCTGTATACTAGGATTAGAAATACCTTTCAAGTATTATCTTTTAAATAAAACCAATAGCACATATAATTGAGTTTAGACGAACCCAACAATACTGACCTTATTAAAATTGAGTGACTTTAGATAATGTAATAAAGCCTATATAGCAAGATATACTACTCAAAGTATATATGTATATATATATATATATATATTGTGTGTGTATATATGTACACATGCACACATACAACTTTATGAAATAAATGATATCTCAACTAAGTTGTATTATAATACAAAGAACAAGATAAAACCCTAATGTTTTCGTAAATCTTACAAAAATTGAATATGAATTTTAATATATATATATATATATATAGGACTTCTACGTAAGTGAAGTACTAACATTCCAAACTTATTAAAGTGAGCTTCAATACAAGTAAGAGAGATTTATAGAGACTAAAGTATACTCTCACTTGTAGTTATAAGTAGTTGTTTGTGCTTATGCTTGGTTATTGAGATGTTGATTAGTAGCTGAGCTACATGATTTGTTGTGTTAGCTAACCTTGTGTGGTGTGTTATAAATTGGCTAAACATCCTTAATCGAACTAATTAAAACTCAAACTAAAACTATTAATGGACATGCATCCTAGGAGATGGTTAGGTTCCTCCAGCTAAATTCTAATGCCTTTGACGAGGTTGTAGTGATTTGGCCTTTCCCCACCCTTCGTTGAACTAAGTGGCAGGAGAGAAGGTTATGATGAGGTTAAAGGCATTAGGTTCGAAGGTATTTATCGGCATAGTAAGTGGCTTCATTGCATAAGCCTAGAATTAGCCGTAGGAGTGCCTTATACCCTTTATGATTGGTATTATGGCAATCATATCGCAACTCCTTGACCTAGGTTAAAGCGAGTGAAATTTATCTAACCTTAGACAGATCGGATAACATTATGCAGATGATGCATTAGTTATGTCATCTGAGTAATCATGCTGCGTGATAATCACCTCCAGGTGTGTAAAAAGAATGTATTTAGGCTTAAGTGAAGCAAAGCCGATGAGGACTATGTTTTTGAAACTTTTTGTTTTTAATGGGATCAACTAAATCATTTAGGTAATCTAATTAGGTTCTTATTTTTGAGTCATTTCACATACTTATATACTTTTATGAATACTTTGTACTTGGCCTTATTGTAAATATAAGTTTATTATGAAAAAAAAATGGTAGTATATTTATGGAACTATAAATACTTAAAAGCGATTTATTGTATGAGCCTTATGTAAATTAGGTTTATATTAGCAACTAAGCGAACAGTTTCTAGCATAAAACTGATCTAAACGGTAGACTATTACAACTTAATAGCCTTTGGGGCATAGCAGTTTCAACCCCAAACTTCCTCTAGACCACAACCCGATTATTGACAACCAATAAAGAAAACCCCTACGCAAGGACCAGAGCTCAATCCCTACAACAAATCTACTATCAAGTTACTCAACACATTGACCGAGCTGCTAAGAAGTTAAGAGAGAAAGGAAAAAGACTAAGCAATTTCAACCCAATGATTGAGTATGGCTATACTTGAGCAAGGAGAGATTTCTTAAAGAAAGGAAGAACAAGTTGTTTACCCCAGTTGAAGGACCATTTAGGATAGTCTAGAAGATAAACAATAATGCCTACCAGTTAGAGCTATTAAAAGACTTTGGAGTATTCATCTATTTAACATAGTCGACCTTAGCTCTTACCAACCTAAAGAAAAACTAAATGAGGACTAGTCAAATTTAATCCCAAATCCCAATAAGGCTCGTAGTGATGATAGGAATCAAGCAATTAGGCCTCTAACTTAAGTCCAAGCTTGAGGCCTTGAAGAACTGACAAAGTAGATTCTTTCGTTCTAGCCAACGCTAGAAGAGGCCAAGCTAATCCTAGCTGCCAATCAACTCTATATGTCAAGCCAAATTACTTCCTTTCTATCAATTATAGTATGTCAATTTTAGTCATACCTTATTGACAACTCAGCCAACTCTACCATCTACTCTACCATACTTATGCCAAACACTTTCTCAGCAATAATTGTGCCAAGTACCCCTAGGCGCATCCAAGTTAACATCACCTCAAAAGGATCTTCAAGTGGTTCGGCATCTCGGCTAGGCAACAACTAAACTAACCATACAATTTTGTCTATTTTTGCTAAAAGCACCGGTACTGTGTACTAGCCATGTATCTAAAATGACCACATAATGGAATCCGCTACACCAATCATTTGTTTTCTTGATTTTTTTCATTTATGCCATTTTACATTACTTGTATTTTGCTTCTTTTAGGAAATATCCTTTTTTTCTTTTCTTACTTTTGTCAAATCACCCTAAAGTATTAAGTATAAATACCCTTAGACAATGTAGTTGCAATAGCACTTAATATCAAAGATATTACATTGTCCCTTTTGTAAGCATCATTTTCTTGTTTAGTCTCACTCTTATCCTAACCCCTAAGCAAGGTTAGGTAGGGAGTACCCTCACTGACTTAACTCGTGCATCATATCAAGCTTATTCGTAAGTCCCTGGTAGTTCCTTAGTGCATCACATACTTAAAGCTGATCATGGGTTTTGCTTCTTTACATACTATTTTACGCATTTCCGTCTCCTTTTTTTTTTAAGGTTTTAGCAAGCTTAGACCCATCCCTAAGATGGCTAATCTTGTCTACTTCTTAGTATGGCTTATCAGTGTCTAGAGGTCATAGTACCAATATCCCAATACCTATTTAGACGATGGTTGTAGTACTAATGTCTAGAGTTAGGAACTGTGAAGCAGAGTTATGAGTTACTCTAGGTTCAGGGTTAGTTGCAAATGATTTCGAACTATGCTACTTATTGAATAATAAAGGACAAATAAATAAATTGTTCCATATTCTTGTTACTTAAATGCATTTGAAATTATGTATATCATGCATGGCATGTGCATGTGATTGGGGGTTTCACATGCTAAGCTTTAGTTAAGTCCATATTATTTTTTAAGTATAGGTATTTAAGTGGAAATGATTGGAATTATGGAATTAGAAGGCTTTTACCCAGACCAGGGGGATAGGAAGCGATGATTAGGGTTACAATTATGAGGTTAACTTTTGAGTTAGGATAGAAAGGATTATTATTTATTCTAAGTATTTATTGTTCAAGGATTCAAGGAATTACCTAGATGTTATTTTTATTTAAATTGGAGAATTAAATTTCATGAGTTTATACTGAGACTTTTAAAGGAATTTTAGAGTTTTTAATGAGATGTTTATGCCCCATGTGTCATTACATGCTAGGGACACATGGTAGTAAGTAACATCCTAAGCTTGAGGTGTTACTAAACAAGTTCTTTCTATATTCATTTTCCTTCACAGTCTTACATTAAAGGCTCTCCTCAATACTACGCTCAAGAACTAACGTTGCTCGATAGACACTACTATATCCTCATCTTCTTGGTACTTCTCAAGAGTCTCCTCTAAATGGGGATAAAGCCAATACGGGTTCTTAAACTTTTATATTTTTTTTTCATTTTAATATATAAACTTTAAACTTGTTCATTTTAGTATCCCAACGTTTTAAATGAAACAAATTGGTATCTTTATTATAATAGATGCTATTATAAAATGGTAAAATAATAATATAAGTATATTAACTTTCATTTTATTTCCATTTTAGTGCTTAAACTTTATTTTTATCATTATGGTACTTCCACTTTTTAAAGTGAAACAAATAAGGATTCCTTATAATAATCTTTATAACACATTATAAAAAATAAATTAAAAAAATAATAATAAGAATATACTCGAGTCTTGAAATTTTATTTCATGTGGTTTTTATAGACAATATCCAACTTTTACGAGCTTTTGTATCATCAAATAAAATATGATATGTATTATCATTATCAACAATAACAACAATAATAATAGAAAAAAAAATGGAAATGCATATAAAAGATTATGTCAATTAATTTAGACTAAGAATTTAGATATTAAGTCAGATAACTGTGAAACTTGAAGGGATGAATACAAGATCAATTTCATAGGTACATACCCATTTTTAATTCATTTTCATTTTTTTTTCTATTACTATTATCGTGGTTGTTGTTATTATTATCTTTTTAATAATAATAATATTAATAATAACAAATGACATAATGTTTTTAACGATGTAAAAATTTGTACTGGTTGGATATTGATTGTAAAAGCCATATGTGAAAATAAAATTTCAAAAACCATATCTATTCTGTTTTTTTAAATATATTAATGATAATTTTTTTTTATTTTCTATAATATTTTTACAATGGTTATTATAAAGAGTACTAATTTGTTTCACCTTAAAAAGTTGAAGTACCAAATAAGAAAATAAATTTTGCACACTAAAATAGAAATAAAATGAAAGTTGATGTTTGTATATTATTATCTTACCATTTTATAATAACGGCTATTATAATGGAGGTGTTAATTTATCTCATTTGAAAAATTAAAATATTAAAACGAATAAGTTTAAACTTTAGGTACTAAAATAAAAATATATATATATATAAATTTAAGTATTTCTAGTGGTTTTATGCCCATCTAAAATCATATTCTTTTCTTCAAGTTCTTCATTAACATTGTTTACCTCAAGATAGGGCTCTTCCCCTATCAAGATCATTACAATTCAAACATTGAAAAGCAATATGTTGAAAATATTTAATTTGGCTTGTCTTCCGACCTGTGCTCTGTCCGGCCTCCCTCCTTTGCTCAAAGTCGGTAGAAACAGCCTTTCGATGCTGGTCATAGGATTAGTCGGTAACAAGATCTTCTTTGTAACTTGAAATTTCTATAGAAACTTTTGTATATTCTTTTCATTTATAAATACTAAATTTTCTTATAACTTCGACTCAATCGTAAGAATGGAACTTTGATAAGTTGCATACTTCTACATCTGCGTGCTATGTTTTCCATCATTATGCATATTGCATTTTCTTGTTTTTGTCAACCTTTTAAAAAAAGTAAAATATATATATATATAAAAGGCAAAGACTATATAACAAAAAATTTAAAACTTACGTAGGTATTACAGGATTATTCTTTAGTCCTTTCATAGTCTTTAAGGCTTCATAAACTTGTAAATACTCTTGTTAGTTTCTTTTTGAGTTATCACTCTCATAAAATAAATTCTACTCCCATCATTTCATTATCAACCTGAAACCTTGTCTTAAAAAAAAAAAAATGAAATCTTTAATTTTCTGCGTAAGCTTGTAAATAATAATTAATAAGTTCTCCTCCACTATTTGTCATCCTTTATCTCTTAGCTACTGCAGAATCCTGAGTTAGATTTTTCTACATTTTAAAGTATTGCTCCATATACTGTAAATTTTCCTCTTGTTAGTTTTTAACTATAGAATAATCCTTATAACTTAAAGTCATAGGAGCCCCTGTCTCTTTCTAATACTTCGGTTTTCAAAATGACATTTCAAAAAAAAAAAAAAAAAAACACACACACACACGTAGAGAGAGAGAATTAATCACTAAATAGTCACCATACTTCTCGTAATAGTGTAGACAATCTTTTCCTTTGGTTACCATGTAAATAGCCATCTTCCTTATCACTTTTTCTGAGGTTATGTTTGGGCACTATGCTGTAAATAGGCTCCCTTCCCTTCATAGTTTTTTCCTTTGACTTTCAATTTTCGGAAAGACTTTACATAGCTGCCACATTTGTAGTTTAACCTTCATTCTCTTATCTCAAAATAGTTTTTAAGTTGTAAATCCTATAGTTGTCTCTCTTATTGTAATTTAATGTCCTCTAGTTCGAAACTTCAAAAAACAAAAAAAACAAAAAAACTAAAATGAAAAATATAAGTTAGATTCACTTACCTTGTACATAACAATGTAAATGTTGTTTGCAAAATATTTAATCATGTACTCCTCTTGCAAGTAATGTTATTTCCTAAATAGTTATCCTATATCTTTAACATAAACTGTAAATAATAATTTAGATAGTTACCTTCACCTTAGAGATCATCATTTTAGAATAAAATCTGTCTTAATGATTATTGCCTTGTAAATAAGCCTCCAAGTTAGAAATTTTTGCAGAGATAGTCTTTATAGATTCTCAAACTTGTAACAATTCTATACCCCTTCCTACCAGTTGTAAATCACATGGTTGTTTTCCTTATTATTCCTGCAAATTAATTTTAGTCCTCTTGTGAATAGTTTTAACTTGTCTCCTTCTTTCTCCTAAATCTCCATTATAAAATAATCGTTCTCCAACCTTTAAAATATCTAGGTACCATGCAAGGTTTCTTTTGTGAGATAGTCATCTCTTTTCTCCCCCACATTGTACAAATAAATATATATATATATATGTATAATATGTATATTAATATTTTCCCTTTAGATAATAGCCTTCCAAAATAATCATCTTCTTCATCCCTTTTTCTTAAGTAATCATCACAGTGTTGTTTTTGTCATTCCCTTTCTATTTCTCAAATTGAAATT
This sequence comes from Lumnitzera racemosa, assembly GCA_024138005.1. Classification (NCBI taxonomy): domain Eukaryota; kingdom Viridiplantae; phylum Streptophyta; class Magnoliopsida; order Myrtales; family Combretaceae; genus Lumnitzera; species Lumnitzera racemosa. The sequence continues at coordinate 68,702,167 of JAMXBC010000006.1, forward strand.
TTTCAAAAACAAAAAAAAAAAAAAGGCAATTGAGGAAAGAAAAGAATTACTCGTAGGAGGAGATTCTTATTAGGTTCTTTGGAGGCAATTTGGCTAACAATAATAACAAGAACAGCATGCCAACAACATGAACGCTTCCTCTAATTGAAAAATGGCTACCCTATAGCAAAAGGTACAAAAGGTACAAACACAGGTTGATCAAGTCAAAGTCCTCATTGATGGTATCGCTCTCCTTTGTACAACCCAACCCTCACAAAAGGAACATTCAAGGGCCACATATTGTAAGGTAGTTGAAATATCATCCTCTGAACATGGAGAAATCCATTCCAACCTCAATCTCGCTTTTGAGCTCAATACTAATATTCACCCCTTCACCAACATGGGTGCAAATCCTAAAACATTAAGAAAGAATTATAGAAGGAGTTTGAGAAGAAATTTTCATAATAAAATCGAAAAGATAAAGGTTTTTTCGAGGGCCTCATGATCAAGTAGGAATCACTAATCTAGCTACATTTGAAGTAAGAGATTCTCAAAAAAGTTCAAGGGGGCACAGTCTGAAAAATACAAAGGAATGAACGTCCTAAATTATGACTTACAATAGAGTGAACTATTTATAGTCAATCCACTATGTTAAGGATAAAATGGGAAAAACAAAACTAGTATAACCCAAAATAGCTTATTATATACCTAGAATACTATCCAAAACAAGGCAAAACAATAAAGGAAAATGATACGAGGTAAGTGCACCTATCAGTTTTATTGTAGTGCATATGAGTCTAAGTCGATCCCTCATAGACCTCGAATATGAATATGAATACTAATACTAACCTTAGCTTTATTATCTAACTAGAAAATTGTAATGGGCTGAATGAATTAAAAATACTAAAATTAATAAACTCATCTAATTATGAGACTTGACTAAGCAATTTAGAAATCGATAAAATTAAGAACTACTTCAAGAAGGTAGATAACATATTTAGAAATTATTTCCCCTAGTGTTTAACATGTGACCACTAAAAAAATATCCAATTCTATCTCTGTTATTCTTAACTAAAGGGATTCACAATTGAAGTTAACACCTCTATTAAGCATATTAACCATAATCCTACATTATTTACCGAAATCTCTTTTCTTAATAATATAATTTAGAATCACATTAATATATAATAAATTCCTATACAAAAATAATAACATTCCGAAAGAATCATGTATCTTATCTCTAAATATACGTGTAATTCTCTCCAATTATATCAAGATCTCATTACTCATATAATTTCTCAATCGTCACGCATAATATCATAGATTGATACCCTTAAAATATTAATTAATAATTAAAACACATAATTGAATCAAGAAAGATAAAAATTTTATTGAAAATTATCAATAAATCTAATAGTCACATAAAACCTTAGGTTCCACAATCCTAAATATAAGAATCTTAAGCTATCATGATGAAATTAAAAAAAAAAATTGCAGCAAAATCAAGAAATAAAATATGAAAAACCTCTTTTATCGATGACAAATCACTTAAATCTTGATGTTGAGTGTTACTTCCACCTTTTTCTCCTTCTTCTCTCCATATATCTTTTTTGAATATCAAAAGTTATGTGTAAAACTCTCACAAGTTTTTATATAATATATTATGAAGTTTCTTATCTTCACCACCAGACACAGCTTGGGACACAATTGTGTTCTTAAGTTGTGTAACTTAATGACCTTAGCACAAAAAAAATAAGCCTAGTTAGACACAACCTAGGGATACAGTTATATCCCAGATTGTATAACTTTTTGACCAAAAATTGCCACTTTCTCTTATTATTTATGTAATTTCAAAACTTCATAACTCATTCATTTAAACTCCAAATTGAGTGAAACTTAATTACTTTTCTTCACTTTCAATATAAGAACATGTTCAAACCTTGAAAACAAAATTTTACTCAATTAAGTATCAATTTCTTTAAAAACAATAAAAGATATAAGGGAAATGTTATAAAATCACCATATGAAATGTATTTACAATAATCTGGAATCTAGTCAATGTCACTATTAAGGGACATGTGTCAATGTAAGATAGACAATTGTTCTATCAGAAGAAGACAAAAAGTACTTCAAACAAGCTGATTGATTAGGTCGATTAGGTGAGCAAGTTGGTTGTTTGGTAACTCACTCTCAAGTAGTTATGAGGTGAAGGTGCTAGAGTAAAATAGGATGGATAGCAAGTTAACATTAAATAGTGGCTACTTGAAAGGTCTCTAATTAGGTCAACTTAAGCTTTTCATACCCCCATACAGATTGCTCATGAGGTTATCCTAAGTTAGACCCTTAAAGTCTTCCTCAACCTATAAGACTATAAGGAGACTATCTCAACTTAACAAATGGTACAGCTCATAGGTTAACACTAAGGTAACTTCATCCTCAAATGGCTAATTGGATAGAATTCTTTAGGTAAGGTTTTGAAGTTGTAAGCTCAAACTAGAGGCCAAGTTTGTAAAGGGGTAAGCATGGAGAATAAGTGAATCTAGGCTCAAATCCCCTATGACTGTAACTCTTTGCTGATCTTGCTCTAAGGTTTATGTTAATCTAAATAGAATTAATTTGCAACCATGAGTTGAGAACTATACATAGCATAATGGATGGGGTTCACCTTAGCTTAAGGTGAGCCATAGGTTTGAATCTTCACCAAAGATAAGGATTTTATTTCTAAGCCAAAATTATTAATGCATGTATGATAACCTTAACTAGATAAATAAATGATAATTCAAGCTCGATTTTAGTATGTCTCAATGGCTATAGTAAGGCATAGCAAATGCTAGAACCTAGGCTATGTAACAACTGGTTATATTTCACACCCACTAAATTAGTATTTTATAGTAATGTCATAGCTTAAAGCCAAGGCATATGAACATTCCTCCTTGTACTCATATCACAGCATTGGCATGCAAGGCTTGAAATATACTATTAACCACAAAGCTACATTAACAATCTCCTATAACTCTCAACAAAAAGTGTCATCATATCATTTAAAAGGAATAAGAAATAGCTTAAACTAAGCAATTGATCAAGTCCTTACACCATTAGAAGGTAATTGATTCCTAAACATAAAAAGAGGCAAAAATAGTTTATCATAAAGATAGCTCCAACATAAATATCATAACCTAACTTATCAAGGATCATTAACAATTACAGCACCAATCCCTGAAAAATGAAAGAAACAGAAAAAGGTCCCACAAGAGGTAAGCATAAAGTCTCTTACATAATCGCACAACTACACACACATTTCATGTTACACAATTCACTTAATTACTTATGACAAATGAAATAACAAACAACTATTATTTTATTTAAGTGTAACAAATAACATAATCTTAACATTAGAGTTGGAGTAGCTTGACTCCTCTACATATATAAATGTAGAGACCTACATGAATACATACTTAACATGGTATAGGTACTCCGGTTACCCTAAAGCTAAAACCTCAATTAGTTTTGTTTTGGTTTTTTCATTGATATAAGCCATGTATAACTTGTCTATTGCAACTTTCTGTAGTACTCAATCAATCAAGCATGCTTTCCTGAACTAGCAAAGGTAAGAAGCCTAAATTGTAGACTATCTTCTGGTAATGGGATTTCCTAATAAAGATAGGTTCTTCAACTTACATGTGAAATGCACAAACATCCTAAACAAGGATCGTACACACTCCATCATTAGAATGAAACCCTAAAAACTATCAACTATGTGCTTATTCAGCCTACTATAGCTATGCAAAGAAGTATAACATTAAGATGCAACAAAGGAAAACAACACAAAAGGGAGAATAAAAGAAAATGAAGTACAATCAAGATGCATCAAAACATGCATATATGAGATCAATAGCAAATTCTTAGTAATGGGATGTTCCCAACGATGATAGGTTCTTTAACTTGCATGTGAAATGCATGAACATACCAGATGAGGATCATACACACTCAGTCTTTAGAACAATTCCCTAATAACTATCAGTTACATGCTTACTTAGCTTACCATAGTTATGCAAAGAAGCACAACATCAAAATATAACAAAGGAGAACAACAAATAAGGAAAAATAAAAGGAAACAAAGTACAATGAAAACACATAAGAACACAAAGAAGCTATTACAACTATAATCTTTAGATTAGTCATAAGCATAAGAAAGCTTAGTAAAGCAAGAGAAAAAGGAAGAAGGAATTAGACTAGTGAACCCTTGACTCGAGCCTAAGCCCGAAGGTTGGAAAGTCTAGCCAGGCAAATTCTCTCCTTATGACTTACCACTAAAGAGTTCAAGTTGTTGCAATTTACTGACCTAATGCCCTAGCTAAGCCAAACCCTCTCATACTCATTGATTGTCTCCTACTGCTAACTTGAGTCACATCTAATAACAACTCAATAGATTCAACCACCCACCAAGCTTACTTAAATCCAAGCTATATTGAATGTATTTGAGGTGAATCCACATTGAAAGAATTATCTACTCATCTCGACACAATCTCCTATACCCTTACTCAGCGCTCTGGCTTAACAGATACTAAACTAATCATATAGAATTGTCTTTTCTATCATAAAGTCATCCATCTACAAGGAGTTACATGTCCATCCAACCATGTGACAAAATCCACTGTATAAGATACTCATTTTTGTTGTATTTTCAATTTAACCATTATTATTCCTTGTACATGGCTTCTTTCAGACACTATCCTTTTGAGTCTTTTCCATTATGGGTAAGATGCCCTAATGATTTAGGTATAAATATCCCATTGTAATGTAGCCGTAATCATCATCTTACATCTGATATTGAATATTCTTCCTTTCGTGAACTTGCTTACAGCTTGTTTACTTACTTCGCTCTTATCCTAACCCTTAAACAAGGTTAGATGGTAAGTACCCTTACCAAACTATTTCATGCATCATATCGAGTTATGCCATAAGTCTTCAAAAGTTCTCTTATACATCATATCCTTGGAGCTATTCATGGGTTTTCTTATTTTACTTTCCCTATTTTAGCACATTTCTCACTTCGTCTTTCAAACTTTCTGTAAGTTGGACCGACCCCATGACCGTCCTTGTTAGTCCTTGGCTCCGATTCTCATCAAATTCTGCATAAAGTCTTAAGCCTACCCATCAAAGCCTACAACGTCCTTGATTATGATAATAGAGGCTAAGACAATAAGGCTATAATGCCCTTCCTCTTCATGACAAGGAAGCCTTACACCTCAACTAAACTACGACATCCATAGGTGCATGCCAATGACCGACCTTCAATCTCCTATCTCCCTCACTTTTACCCTCCTAGCATTAGTCCTCTATAACCCTAGTCCTAACATTAGAAAGGGAAAAGAGTGTCATCCCCAAGACAAGTGAAGTAGGGGATCAACTTACTTACCTACCTTAACTCCTAACATGCCCATCACAAGAAAGTAGATCATAAGCAATGGAGAAATGAGCAAGGAAGGATAGCTACAAGTAATTGCCTAAGTCCCCCTCATGAGCTTAGAAGATTAGACCAATAAAGGATGTAAGGAAAGTCCATGCCCCTCCATGTGAGATAATAAAATATAGTCTCCTACAACTTCTAAACTCTATAGAGGAGGCAAAAGCGATAAGTGATGGTGTTGTCCTTAAAGGGAAAAGTAATACTTTTAGGGTACTTCATTAGAAATTCATAAGGAAGCCTCCAATAGCCATCCAGCAAAGTGAATGACGTACCAGAATAATACATAAAGAAGGATAGCCAACACAGGAATATAAGAAGGAAACACAAAAGAACAATTCCAAAAGATGCATGGAAACCAAAACAAGGAACCCTATTTAGAATAGTAAAGCCCTTTGAAAGAAATCAATGACATTCATGATGTTATGCTAGAAAATCCTATGGAATTATGAGACATCCTCTTGTTAATAGATTCTCTAAACATATGCAAAATTCTTAACCATACAAATTCTTTAAACCAAAAGAGTGAATAATCTAGATCCTTCAAAAGACAACTCAATGCAGTGCTTAGAACCTAATCTATAAGCAATACATCCTAATAATCCAATTGGATTCATGGCTTTGCAAATCTTCCATGATATTTTGTGATTGTCAATATGGAATTTCAAAAAGGCAAAATGACAAGAGCAACTTCTAAGGAACCTAACATTAAGGAGTTCAAGACATTGAATAACTCTAAAAGGAGACAAAAGAGTACTTTACCTCATATCGACTAGGCCTAAGGGGTAAGAGCAAGGCTTGACTGTAGATCTCAACACTCAATATTTCCCATCAACATGCTTGATAACTTCTTATTTAGATATATTTTATTTAGTAATTTTTCATCATTTTCCCTTGATGTTTGATTTTTTTTTAAATGATACTTAATTAAGTAAATTTTTATTTTCTAGGTTTTAAAACGATTTATGCAAGAAAATAATAAAATAGAAAGAAGTTTCACTTAATTTAAGGCTAAAATGAGCAAGTTATGAAAATTTGAAGATCAACACAATCGAATTACATGAATATGTCATTTTTAAGTAAATTAGGAGCTTATTTTCAAGTATCACAACTAGTGACACAACCATGTCCTCAATCATGTTGTTCCTGGTTAAAAATAAAAAATAAAAAAAAGATGCGAAGAAATGATGTGAGTTACACAACCAAAGGACACAATTGTGTCCCCAGTTATGTTGTTTGCACCGGACATATTTTATTCACTTTCTATATAAAGTTTCGTGATGGTCTTCTTAGACAGAACTTTTGGCATGACTTTTGAGAGTTTAAAATGCCAAGAACACTTGAGAGAGCAAGGCAAAAGGAAGACTTTAGGATTAAACTTTTCATAGATTTCATGATTCTTTCTTTTAATTCCTTCTATTCTTTGATTTTAGATTGTTATTTTACGATGTGTAAAGAATAGATCTTTGGTATCTAAGTGTTGCAAAACCTAAATCTATTCACGTGACATGATTTTTTATTAAATTTAATTTAATATTGAGTTTTTTATTGATTCAATTCTATATGCTTTATGATCTAGATTATTATTTCCACAAGTAGTAATGTAGAATTTAATATCTTAGATGAGAATCGAGAGATTTCTTATAAGATTAGATCTAGGAATAGTTGATGACAATTAATGCAAGATTAGAGATAATTTGTAAAATCTTTCTAGAATTTTGAAGCATAGAGAATTCATTCTGCAATGATGCAATCTTCAGTCGTGTTATTAAAAAGATATTATAATAGGTGATTTTAGGGTTAAGTTTAATGGACTTGCGAAAGTGATTAATTTTAGAGAATTCTTCTAGTCAGGAAAGATTAAAGAATAAATTAGATTATCTTTGAGGGAAATCACATGTTAAATCTAAGGAAAGCAAAAATCTAGATACGGTTTGTGATCTTGAAATAGTTAATACTTTTATTGATTTCTTGTTAAGTTCTTGAATAATTCTTAATAGTTGTTCATTTAGTAATTACTACAATTAGTTAAATTCTTGAACTCGAATTTATAGGTTAGATAATAGGGATCTAGTGAGTATTAGTAGTTGCAGTCCCTAAGAGATCGATACCTAAACTTAATTTACTCACTACAAATTTGATAAATGCACTTGCCTAACATCAATGCTAGTACCTATCAATTAGGGCTAAGAGCAAGAGTGAGGCTTGACTGTAAACCTAAACACTCGACATGTCTACCAAAACAATAGCACTCCCTTTTCAATTATAGGAAGAAGAGCTAGGTTCAACCTCACACACCTGACTATTTAGGCCAAAATGTCTTTTCCCTAAACACTAAGCATTTGTGCCGACCCTATTTAAGTCTTAGAATTAGCTTAGCCTACATCCAAGGCCTAACAAAAGAAGATCCAAGTTAAATTCATCTCACTCAACAACGTTATACACCAACTAAATATTGATTGACCTTCCTCTCCCTACTAACTAATTGAAAAGAATAGTAGGCTAAGTGTTATATGTGAAATTAAGCCCTTTGGGCCTCTATACACTCATAAGCATCCTCCTCCTTCAACACCTAAGTATGATTCTTACCAAAATAGAAGACCCCCATAAGAAGTTACAATACGTCATCAGCCTATAGGAATGATGAGGCACCATCTCACAAGACCTCAATAATTGTCTCGTCAAAAGACATTCATTCCCCTAGGAAGGATGTGCCATCGATCTACTAACCGCCTTCTTAAGGATAGAAGTACAAGCTAGTGTCATCATTACCATCCCCATAGCATGATTCCAAGAGCCTAATCCTTCCATTATAACCTTTTGGGGAGCACTATGGATAGGAGGACCTAGATCTAGCACCAAAGGATCAAAATCTAACTCCTAGAATAGGATGGATATCCTTGATTGCATACAATAATCATTGGTGTACATTCTCTTTATTTCTATACCTCTTTAGAGTATTGATATTGAAGGCTTCCCTTTCTCAAGGTCCTCTCTAGTGACTCAAACATTATAGTACATAGACCGAAGCCACCTCAAACATACTCTTAACTTACAGATTTTGTTTTGGAAGTCTTATCTCCAGTCAACTAGATGGAAAAATTCAAAAGAATTTTCAACCGTAAGCATCTTATCTACTTATATTTTTGTATGATTAGTGTCTACTTGATATATGATGTTTGAAAAATTATTCAAACCTAATAATGCTTTGGGCAAAAAAAATAAAATAAAATAAAAAGAAACCCGATGATGCACAATACTCTTTAGAGAGTGAGAGTTATGAAGTGAAAATACATAGTACTCTTTAGTATAAGAAATATTAAGTTATCCATTTAAAAAAGAAGATCTCTTTTTTTTTTTTTTTAACGCTAATCAGCCCTAGTCATAATATTCGAAGAACTTTTTTCCCGTAATAATTGTCCAATGGTTCAAGGCAAGACGAATATTAATGTTTTCCATTACAATTCCTATCTTTCGGTGGCAATAGTAACAGTTCAAGACATGACCGATAACAAAGTTCTCTATCATAATTCTTAGTTGGCAATGGTAATAATAATTGAAAACAGTTGACTTTGCTTATAACTTGGATGGTCTTTTTAGATTGTCAATTTTTTTTTTTTAATTTCTTTTTCGGTATCTTATCGATTCCTATTTTATGTACAATTTGTATTTATTTGGATTATGATATTTAGACAATTATTCAAACCTAATATTGTGATAATTTTTCATTTTTCTAACCTAATATCATAATTACATTAAAAATGTATAATGAGAGTTGGGAAGTGAAAAAACGCAATGTTATTACGGAAAAAGAAGAGGTTAAGAGATGCAATTAATTTATGCAAAAAAAAAAATTCATTTTTTCTCAAGTTACTACTAATAATTTTCCAAAAAGCAATGTTAGAAAATCCAAACGTGGTCTTTGATCTGGATATATGAAAGAATTAAAAATTAAAAGAGTATGATGAGATTCAACTGCAGTTCAATAAGATTATACTAGAGTTAGGCTAATTGGTTATCGAACTAGGTTGAACCGTAGAGATTAACCCAAGCTTAACAATACTACTGAAAAGAATCTTTCTCCTTCAATAATCGTGTCATGTTTCATGCAAGAGGGATATTAAACAATCAACCATAGGATAATTTTTTTTTTATTTAGATAGAAGATTGAAAAAAATTGATTGAATAAACTTTGTTTATAACTTTGATGGTCTCTTTGTTTTTTTTTTATAATTATATCTTATCTATTTTCTTTTTTTTTTTTATGATTTGTACCTATTAGAAGTATGATATGCAAAAAGTCATTCAAACCTAATCTTGTGATGAATCATCATTTCCCAAATATATTGTCATGATTACAGTGAAGAGGGGTGATTCGAGAAAGATTGTTGGGAAGCCAAAATAGACAATATTTTTTAGTTCGGAAATATAAGAATCATTTAATAAAGAAAACTTTATTCGCTTTTTCCTATAATGATTGTCACAAGGTGCGGACTTCACAATTGCTACTTAACATTAGGTGATAATATTTTGAAAAAAAAAAAAAAGGACAAAAAGGTATATTATCATAATTATAGTGAAAAGAGGCGATTGGGGAAAGATTGTTGGGAAGTGAAAATAGATAGTATTTTTCAGTTAGGAAATATAAGAATCATTTAGTAAAGAAAACTTTATTTGCTTTCTCCTAAATAAAACAAAAAGATATATTATCATAATTATAGCGAAAAGGGATAATTGGGGAAAGATTGTTGTGAAGTGAAATTAGGCAATATTTTTCAGTGAGGATTAATAAAGAAAACTTTATTTTCTTTTTCCTACAATGACTGTCTCAAGGTACGGACTTTACAATTCATACTTAAAATTAAGTGATAATATTTTGAAAAAATAAAATAAAAGTTAGGAAATAACTTTATTTTCTTTTTTCCTACAATTTACGGATATCACAATTCCTACTTGAAATTAGGGATAATTTTAAGTTAGGAAATATAAGAATTATTTAATAAAGAAAACTTTGTTTTGTTTTTCCTACAATTTACAGACTTCAAATTCCTACTTAAAATTAGGGATAATATTTGGACACATGGATAAAAGCCATGCGCTCTACCGGCTGAGCTAAAACGGCTTGGCTGTAAAATTTGCAAGGCTTCTGTAAACTTCAAGAGATTTCTTTTCGTGTCTTCATGATGGATGTATGAGCCCTGGGTTGATCATTTTCCTTCGCCAATGGAAATTATACTCAAAAGAGTTTGATAGATTAATATATAGAGTTAACCAGCGATTGGTGATCGGACCATTTGTTAAGATAACTAAGGAGATATATCTGAAGGTTAACAATGGGAGCCTCGTTAGATTCATATTATCATGCACTTATAATGGTTGAGGGCAATCAGCCAGGTAGATCCAAATATTTCATTTCAATCACCAATAATCATTACAGGAACATGAACCTTTGCTAAAATGGTGGAACCTGTTCCTATCTCGGATGATAATCTCCCTATCAAACATATAAGAAACATGCTTCATGAAAGCGTGACAATCATGGCAAATTCGAAGATTCTTCATGACCCTTATAGGTCTTTTATCTTGAAAAGAAAGAAGTCCAAATGCAACAGCCAGCTTCTCGCTATGATAACCAAGGCTGCTTTCCTTCTCCTCTTCTTCGATGTCATGTAGCACATTGGATGTAAGAGGCACATAGCCCCTAGGTCTCAGCTTATCAATTACGGAGTCCAGAAACTCTCGAATTCCTTCTGAATCCTGATTACAATTGTCCCCTGAAATAAACTCATGTATCTCCCGGTTTATGCTAATCAAACTACACCCGGGTGTTTTGCTAATTCTTTTATCCTTCATTGATACCCTAGTTTGCGCCTTATCCGACCATCTACCGACTTCCCCATATGCATTAGATAGAAGTACATGATCTCCATCATGATGAGGATCCAATTTTTGAATCCTCTCCCTCACTTTCTCTGCTAATTTAACATCTTTATGGGTTACGCATGCCCCAAGTAGGGTTCTCCAAACAACAGAATTAGGCTGCATTGGCATTTTCTCAGCAAATTCATATGCTTGGTGAAGCTTCCCCGCCCGTCCCAAAATGTCAACAATGCAACCATAGTGCTCCTGCAATGGTTCCATATCATACGCCGTCTTAATACTTTCAAAAATTCTCCACCCATCCTCCACAAGCCCACCATGACTACAAGCAACCAAAACAGCCGAGAAAGTAATATAATCCGGCTGCAGTCCAGATTTCTTCATTTCATCAAACATCCTCAGAGCTTCTCTAGCTCGGCCATGGACTGCTAATGCATTGATGAGCGCTGTCCAGGTCATCACATTTCTCTCGGACATTTCATTAAAGACTCTCATCGACTCCTCAATTGAACCGCATCTAGAGAACATGTCTATCAGAGCAGTACCTAATGGAACGGTCAAAACAAACCCGCGATGCCGGATATAACTGTCAACCCACCTACCCAATTCCAATGACCCTAAACCCAGAATTGCAGAAATGACGCTAAGCATAGTAACTTCATCAGGTTCCACTTCCCCCAGAACCTGCATTAGCTGAAATAAAGACAGTGCTTCATAATCAAAGCCATTATTAACAAAAGAAGAGATCATCGAACCCCACGTCACGATATCTTTCTCACGCATTTCATCAAACATCTTCAAAGCCAACTCAACAGATCCAATACACCCATAAGCATTAATCAACGCGTTTCGTATATAAATATCAGAACCAAGCCCTAGCTTAATAATCAGCGAATGAAGGCCATGACCCATTATTTGTAGTCGAGAAAAGGCTTTAAGTACGAAAGGGAAAGTGAAGTTATCTGGTGGCACGTGAGCTACACGCATTCTGAAGAAGAAAAAGAGCGCATCACCAGGAGAGTGATGCGCGTGAGCACGAATGATGGTGTTGTAGAAGAATGTGTCAGGGGAAGTAATGCGGAGGAAGAGAGAGCGGGCGAAGGTTAAGGTCTCGGGAGCTCCAGCGGTGCATGATAAGAGGAGGTGGCGGAGAGAAGCGGCGTCGTATAAACCGCCAGTCTTGATGATGCGAACATGGAGCTTGTACACACTATTCATGTCATCCCTGTATTGACGACGGAGTCCAGTCACGGTCAAGGGATGTACATAGCCTCGAACATAGATCGTGTTTTCCTTTTAGAAGGACCAGCTGTATGTTTATGGTGTGTGCGGCGAGCCAACGGGTGGATGATGAATACCCCGGGGAATCAATACATGCAGTAGGTTGAAATATAATCAAACTTTAACCGTGTTACTAGACTTGTGTAACTCAAGTAAGAAGAATTCTTTGGATCGGAAGAAAATAGAATCAATTTGCTGACAATTCCATACCTTTTGTTTGGTTAGCAGAGTCCTTCGAACAATTGGGTCCTGAATTAGAAATCCTTATAGACAATTTAATCGTACAAATAACCAAATTAAACCGTGAAATCTAAGCAGCATACTCTTTTCAATATGATTAGCTTTCAGTAATCAAGAAAAGTCAGGTTTATTACGAGATTTTATGAAAATCCTTTATTTCACTAGATTTCCAAAATTGGCTTATTATCGGAAAAAAAAATTTAATAAATAATAAACAGTCGATTTATCGAAAACTCTTAAATATAATATATGAGGAAAATTGTTTATTGTTTTAAAAATTAGCATAAAAACTATTATATCGAACCAGTTTTTTATGGATCATGTATTTATGCTCATAATTTAACTAAAGTAAAAATATTGGGTGATTCTACGTATAAAATCTCCTAAAGATATTTTTCTACAATTTCATACTTACTTTTTACAGTATCGATATGATCTTATATTCTACCATATTTACATTGCTTTAAACCTAAATTATTATACTAATTGCGAGTTCAATAATTCAAATTTAAAGAAATTTAAATCAATAATAAAATAAAAAGTTGAATCGATCCCGTTAAAATAGAAAATAGGATCATAAAGACTCCTTACATAAAATATTCCATGCTAGAGATTCTATTACCTGCCATTATAACACCATTAAATTACATTGACATAGCATATTATTTGAAAGATAGCATTGATATAGCATTGACCTGACTTTTTAAATTTTTTTTTCCTTTTTCGATGATAGACATGGCTATTTAATTATAAACAAAAAATACCAAAAAATAGTAATATAAATTATAACAAATTACTCAATCCCCGAATTTAGATTGAAAAATAAAAAAAATAAGAGAAAAGTGATAGAAAATAAACAAAATTATAAATGAAAAAAAAAAGAAAGCAATTTTAAAAATTCAACCTCCTAAGGTAGGTGAACACCATTGTTTTTTTTTTCTAAATTTTATTTATTTTTTACTTTTTTGTCTTATTTCTTAAGTTCTTTTATATATTTTTTTTTTTACTTTCAACTGTTTTTCTTTTATCTTTATATTTTTTCTATTTATTTATTTTTTTCTCTTTATACTTTTTGTATTTATTTACAATTTTATTTATTTTTCTTTTTTATTTTTAATTAGCTAGCCACATCAACATAAGTAGTGTTATAATTTTAAGGTAATGAAATCTCTTATTTAAATCACTTGGTATAATGTTGATCCTTTATCTAAACTTACTCCACACTAATCCTTTATTACATAATTTTCTAGTATATATATGCACGAGTGAAACTAAGTTACAAATATATAAAAAATTAATACAATAATTAAGGGTAGGTAGATTCGCCATAGGATTTGTATCTTGTAAAAATGTACCTAGTATAAGATACCTTTTTGGAACTTGTTAATTTTTCCTATGTTCTCATATATTTAAAGTTTATTTGATATTAAAAAAGTAATATATATGTAATAACCTATTATACATGTAACAAAACTAATGAAACCTATAGTATGACCTAAAAACGGTTCTTTTTTATATATTTGTTATTTCTACTTTATGTGATATTAAACAAAATATGTTGAACATATAGCAATGGAATGAAAATTTTCATTTATATAAGTCAAAAGATCACTTATAAATTGGAGATCAATTTGTCTATTATTTAATATTATTTTTGAAGCACTTATGTATTCAAATATCAAAAAGCTAATGAATGATTTTTATATAACTTAGAAGATAAAGCACATGAAATTAAAAAATATAAAGCTATTTTTCATTCGTTAATATGTATTATATTATTCGATAAGTTTTATAGGATGGGTATATGGTATTTAGAACTTATATTCTATATATCTTAGAATACAAGTTCTAAAGTTAGTATAGAATATGACAACAGCATACCCATATCGTTCCTTGTCGGAGTGAGCTTTGGAAAACTACTACCTATGACCTATTTTGCTATCCTTAATACCAATTCAGAACGTACCTAATCGAGTAGGGTATAAGGTAGGTATTCTGTATAATAAGGTTACTTACTTTCCATTAACAATGGACAACTTTAGCTTCAATGTAGTTTATTTCGATACATTAAGGATAGATGTAATAAAATAAAATAAAATAAAATTGTAAATGGAGAGTCATTTTAACACATGCTTAGAATAGTATTAAGAAATTGCTATTAGAATATGAAAGGATTGTCATTTATTTATTTACCTTTTATTTTTGGGCGAAAGGATTGTTAATGTTTATATTACATTTTCTTACAAACAAATAATTATTATCTAGCCAAATACATTGATTTTTCCATTAAAATTTGAATATTACCAAGGTTTAATGTTCTCTAGGCAACTATCTGCAATTTAATAGTTTGTAATTTTACTCTTATTCAAATTTGAGCCAATATTATTAAAAATAAACTAATAGAAGTGTCTTTAAATCCCTAGCAAATTAATTAGTCCTCGTTAGTAAATGTAGAAGGTTGATTAAATGCGAAAGAAGTATGTAGAGGCAATTGATCGAGTGTGAAAGAACGAAGTAGAAACAAAATCATTATAACGTATATAATCAATATTAAGTTAGAACGTATGATCAAATTTAGCTTTTTATGCAAGTCCATTAGGGGATTTAGAAAGTACATATATACTCAAATATATCATTAGCTTAATGAAAGAAAATATCAAAATTAACACGTATTGTTATCGCTTAAACTTCCATTATATTGTTGATATTATTACGCATTAGAGCGGTGGAGTCGTAATAGTTTCACCATATAAACTAATCTATGATAGCAACTGACCTCATAGTCATTATTGTAGGTTTAATTTACACAATACGTCCACAACTCTTTGCTTTGAAGTAAACAGCTCATTCAAGATTATTGATAAAATTTATATATTAAACCAGAAACTTAAAGTCATGTTTACATAAATATACCTATATTGTCTTATGATCCTAGGAAATATCTACATGCCATAGTAGTCTGATAGGTAAATATTACATGACCAATACATAAACCTAAGAGTTAATAAGAAAAACTCTAAAAACTTGATTGATTAGCCAGATTAATCCTTACTTCCCTAAGACACTTCAAAAAGAAACTAACCTTAGGATAGTTAAGGCGCGACATCTTAATCAATAATTGTAAGAAAATTTATAAAGGTATGATCAACTAACAGCTTAATAAGTCAAGATGGAAACATAAGAATGTATAAAATACACAAGTTAGGTATTTAAACAATTAATTGAATGTAATATAACAAACAAATGCCATCACACAATCTAGTTCGGTCCGTTGTGAAATTAGAGAAATTTCACTTGCTCTAGTTTGGGTTAGGGATTTCAACGTTTATGCAATAGCTCACAGCCAAACCTAAATTTGTATAATAAAGGCACCGCTCCCCCCATAACTATCCTTTGAACTATTACCCTCACCCTTACCTTGATCTCTTTTCCTATCATTTAGTTCAACTAAGAATAAAGAAGAGGCTATTATACTATTCAGCATTATCTCTTTCAAAAGTTTCGGTATTTAATTAGAGAATCTTAGCTGTCCCTTAAATGGTTGCAATGCGTGTCTAGTCAAGGTATTAAATCAAATATGGTTAAATTCGATTTATAGCAAGCTACCTTAACATGACATCAATATTTAGCAAGTAAGTAGAGACATACGAGAATATACACATATGGCTCCTTATAAGCATAATCACTTATAATCTTAAGCCTTTAAGTATTTTAAAATAGTACTTCAAAATACAATGATGCATTAAACCTAACTTACCTAAAATTCTCAATTTACTCACTTAACTTGTTACAGGTCTACTCGTCTCTACTTGTCCTATAATAAAATGCTCTTTTAATATTTATACCCATATAGCATATGGGCTTTAAATTATGATTTCACTTAGTTATCTAAGTACATATATATATATTACTTATTCTTGATCTATTCTTGACTAGTTTTAGAATTCGTTTTCGATTTAGGTTCTAATTTAGTTTTTTATTACGGGTTTTATACACTAACTCTACAAACTCGTTCTAAACCATTGTGTGAAATTAATGACATTATAAATAGATATCCTAAATCTCGTATTTAGCTCTAAATCAATATTTTAGTCTATATAGTGCACCATATTCCTAATTTAATTACCAAATTTGTTATTAATATAAGAAAAATTTAATTTTTTCATATAATTACCTGGATTTAAGTTTCATATCAGATTTATTATTATTATTATTATTATTATTATTATTATTATTATTATTATTATTATTATTATTATTATTATTATTATTATTATTATTAATTTTGATCTAATATTTTCTACTTATTACATTTCCAATTTCACATATCATTAATTTACATATAATTACTGCATAACACTCATAAAATTTATATCCAATACTTCAAATACCACAAATATCATCTTATATCAGTAAATTACATCCCAAAAACTCCTAATTACGTGCTAAATTAGTATTTATACATTTAATAACTAAAGTAAGCCCAAAAATCACTCTTTATATATAATTTAAAGGCCTAAAAATTAACTAAAAAATTAGAAAATTAATTTATAAAAAATATTTTCAAAGTACTATTTTAAATACTTTAAATAGCTCATAGAAAAATTTTGAGTTTAAAGCTACACTATAAGGCTATTTAATTCTAAATAAAAAATAAGTTTGGGTTTTGGGATTTTTTTAGCACTATATATCAATGGACCTAATTTTATCAATCTAACTTTTCTTTTTCCCAAATCTACATACATAAATATCTTAGAATATCAAATTTCATGATTTTAAAAACAGATTTAGTATTTTTAATAAATTTAACAAAATTAGACTCATCTGTCTTATTAGCTTTCAACCACCAGTAGTGGCTCTAAGTGTATCATCGAGGAGGGGCAATAGTGCTAGGGTATGTTGGTGACAGCCATCCTTTCCCAAGTGATTATTAGTTGTAGGTTGCCCTATATTTCTCTAATTGTAAACTAATTTTGCTATTTTTTTCTAAAATTACCTAATCCTATTTCTCTAGTTTCTCTCCATTTTTTTTTTTTGGCTTCTTAACTAACCAAAATGAGGAATGAAGGTGATGTTCAAAATTTATAGTGGAGTCTAGGATTTCTCTTTAATTTTTCTATTGCCAAATATCCTTTATCTATTCCCTTTTTTGCTTTTTATTTGTCCTATTTTGATTGGTTAAATGTGTTATTATTAATGGCACCATGCCATGACTTGATTCTAGATAATTCCACATTTTTTTTATAATTTTCTTGGTTTTTCTTTAATTATTTAGTATTATTTTAACATATTTTAGCTATTTTATGTAATTTCTTATATTTTTACCCATACGTATATACATATATAGTATAAGTAAATACTCCTAAATATTATTTATTTTATTTTATAATTTTTTCTATGCATAGAATTTATCTTTATTGATCTATTAGCTATCAAAACTCATTTTATACATTTTCAATAAATAATAGGTAATATATTTATAATTCAATATTATAATATTTAATTATTTTATTACTTATTTTTTAAATTCAAACTCACGTGATCACTTTTACTAATATTTCTAATTTTTTCGTAAAATTTAGGCTCAATTAGACAATTTACTTAATCGCTCTAAATTTTATGTATTGATCCCGAACTTATGGTTATAAGGTTTACATTTTCATCTCTCTTCGCAAAAGTTTTGTCCTCAAAACTTCTATACATCTACATTTTATTAAGTTAACCATAAATGAGAGTCAACATGCTTTTACTAACTTAGAAGTTAGAAAAGCCACGAGAATTGCTTCATCACTACAGCTTTCGGCTCCAAAGTAATCTCCAAATCTAAACCTTCGTTCTATTGTACTTTTACATATTCCATATCTCAATTCCTTAACTTTTAAACCTAATTATTTAGTATCCTTATAGGTTGCTTCACAACTTAGAAATTCCTCTTCAATTCTACTGGCTTTATTTCCACAATTGCACTCGGATTCTTAACAAACTTTCTTAACATTGAAACATGGAATCCATCATGGTAGCCTAATAAACATGGTGGTAAGACTATTCTATAGGATACATTACCAACCTTCTCTAATACATCAAATAGACTAATATATCATAAGCTCAACTTTCCTATCGAGCCAAACTGTCTATGTCCTCTGAATGGACTTATCTTGGCATAAACATGATCTCCAACTTCAAACTCCAGTGGCCTTCTCTTCAAATCTACTCAATTCTTATAATGGTCCTAGGCTTCCTTCATTTGTTGTCATATACTCTTAACCTTCTCATTTGTTTAATTGATCATGTAAGGTCCAATCATTGCATAATCCTCATCATCTTGATATAGTGGTAATCTACATTTACTTCCATATAACACTTTTTAAGGTACCATCTGTATAGTTGTATGGTAACTATTGTTGTAAGTAAACTCTATAAATGGAAAATACTTATCCCAATCACCACTAAAGTCTAAAACACAAGCACGTAACATACCTTATAGGGTTTAAATTTTTTGCTTTGATTACCCATCTGTCTATAGTTGATAAGTTATACCAAATTGTAACTTTATAACCAAAGTTATGTGTAAACTTTCCCAAAATTTAAAGCATCTGCCACCAGATTGACTTTACCAAGATGATAATTTATATTCAAATCATAATCCTTGATTAACTCTAACTTCACCTTTGTCTTAAGTCCAACTCCTTCCAAGTAAAGAAATACTTTAGACTTTTGTAATCAATGTATATTTCACACTGTTATCCATATAGATAATGTCTCTAAATTTTAAAGCAAACACTACATCTGCTAATTCCAAATCATAGGTTAGATAATTCCTTCCATAGGGCCTTAACTGTCTTAATGCATATGCAACAACTTTTCTATCTTGCATTAATACACAACCTAATCAATTTTGAGAAGTATCACTATACACGCTATAAGCTTTATCCGAATCAGGTAATGTTAATACTAGTGATGTAACTAATCGTTTCTTTAACTCTTGAAAACTTAACTCACATTCTTTACCCCATTCAAATTTTACATCTTTCTAGGTCAATTAAGTCAATAGTCTAGCAATTTTTGAAAAATCCTTTACAAATCGTCAATAGTATCCAAACATACCTAGAATACTTCTCAATTTCAAAATAGTGTTTGATTACTTCCATTCCATTATTGCTTTCACCATTTCAAGGTCTACAAAAATTCCTTCACCAAATACAATGTGACCTAGAAAAAAATTTTATCCAACCAAAAATCACATTTACTTAACTTAGCATACAACTTAATTTCCCTTAACTTCTATAGTGCCAACCGTAAATGCTTTACATGTTCCTCCTTGGTTTTCAAAAAGATCAAAATATCATCAATAAATACTACAATAAATTTATCCAAATATGGTTCATATATGCAATTCATCAAGTCCATAAAAACAATTGGGGCATTCATCAAACCGAAAAGCATCACCAAAAATTCATAATGATCATATCATGTTCTAAATGTAGTTTTTAGCACATCCTTTGGCTTAGCTTATAATTAATGATATCCTAATTTCAAGTCATTTCTAGAAAGCATAGTTGCATCCTGTAGCTAATCAAACAAATCATCAATGCGGGGTAGCAAATACCTATTCTTAATGGTAACCTTATTTATTTCCCGATAATCTATACACAATCTCATGGTACCATCTTTGTTCTTTACAAACAATATCGATACTCCCCATGGTGAAACACTTGGATGAATAAATCATTTATCTAATAGCTCTTAAAGTTCCATGGGTGACATCCGATAGAAATAGGTTCAATTCTAGGGACTAACTCAATAGTGAAGTCTAACTCTTGATGCAATCCGCAAAATCTTTGTCTTCCTCATTTCCCATATCCTCTATAGGAACGATACGAACAAGTGCGGTTATGTTATCAGAACCTCCAATCCTCTTAGTTCCTTGTCCAAACTATAGACAATACCTAGAGAAATGCCCATTTTTGCCACATTTTTTACACTTCATGTGTTTTAGTCTAAGGCATGCTTACAGCATATGGTTCTAATCTCCACATATAAAACACTTTCCTCCAAGCTGAGCACAATTTATCAACAAAAGATTTGCGCCATACTTCTAACATTTAATAGTACCATCCTTACCATGAAAACTCAAATCGAGCATTGATTATACTAAGCTGTTAGTTAAAGTTGCTGGTTTCTTTCTTTTAAATGACGAATTAGGATATGATCCTTTAAATGACAAACTGGGTTGATAACCCTTGTTAATTTTTTGACTTCATAATGCTTGCCTCCTTATGTGATTATTCTCCAATTGTCTTACCTTATCCACCACTTCACTACAAGTTTAGAAATTATATCTTTTAGCTTACAATACATTATAGGGTTAAACCTAGTAAGAAACAAATCTTTCTTTAATTCAACATTATCTCAACATGAATCAAGTACATATTGTAACTACCTATTAAACTTAATTTCATACCGAGTCACACTCATATCTCCCTTCTTTAATTTAAATAAATCTCTCACCATCTTGTTTTGGACAATATGAGGGAAGTATTCTTTCTTAAATTCTTTTTTAAACCTATACCAAGTAATATTATCCCCCAATTATCTTACTTCTAAGTCCCACCAAACTTAAGTAGCTAACTTTAACATAAAGGTACCATATGCTAATTTTTGAGATTTCGAGATTCTAAAAGCCTTGAAACTTCATTCAATCTGGGCCAGCCAATCATCAGCTAAAGTTGGCTTACCCATTTCTCCCCTAAAGTAACAATTTTCTTTTATAAACTCAAGAAGCTTATTTACCTCTTATGATTTCTTCGTTCTCTATTCAGCCCCTTGTGGCCCTTTATTACCCATATTACCTCCAGTGATAAGATGCTAAATTAGCATTCCTTACTACCTCATCATTGATTGCATATCGGCAAGTATTTACCTAATGTGTATAGCCTCCTAAGATAGTGAGAGTATATCCTGTCTATGTTATCCCCTTAGGGCTGATGGTACTCACAGTGGAAGGTTTGATTTTCGTCGGTCCTTTTGTTATGACTCTCATCTCCATCTTTAACCATACTTTCTTAGTACTTATAACTTGTAAAACCTACAAACATATTTATTTATCAGTTATCCAATCCTTATGTCTTTAAATATTTTAGAAACTACCAAATTCCTACAATTTGTGCTCATATAACATAATAATAATAATAATAATAATAATAATAACAATATCATTTTAGTCAATATGCATATTAGATATAACTTTCACTATTAGCTTGATTCTTGCTTTATATCATCATAGTTGATTATAACTTCAAGAACAAAAGGTACAAATCGATAGACCTTTGAGTACATATATAGAATTTGTAAACTTGATTACATCACCGATTACATTAACTAGTATAAACTCGATGTTTACAATTGTACAACACAAAAAATTACATTATACTTGATTACATCAACTATTTACAATATCTAGACATAACCCAGGAGCTACAAAATACATCAAAAAGGTTAGAAGGTACATCAAATTAGTCAAAAATGCTACTAGATCACACCTAAGGATCTAGTAAACAAGTCAGCCAGTTGTAACTAATCCTTGTTAGAAGAACTATCTGTAGCAGCTACCTGATCGAAAGGAACCCGCTCCATGTGTTCACTCACTATGTTATCTTCTTCATCACTTATAGATTCAAAACTTATTAATATTACTTCTAAGCTGTCAAGAATCACAATCACCTCATAATCCTCAAGCTCAACTACATAACCATTGCCTATTCCCTCATGCTTTACTTCTTCATTTTGTATAGGTCTTGCCACTACCTATCCTCTTGGCTCATTTCCTATCCTAACTATCCTAGTATCAACTATAACTTGCATGACTAAAGCATAAATATCTACACTAGATTCATTCTCACTTTCCATCTCTTGTTCCTCCTCTTCGGGTTCTTCTTCCTTTGAATCCTCTTCCTCTAAATTCTCTTCCTTTAGATTCTCTACAATATTAGCCTCATTCTTTTTATTTCTACTTTGCATTTCTAAATGAGCTACTTCTTATAGTTCTATGGGTAGTGGATTTTCTTGTAATGGTCTCTACATCATAGGCTCTGGATTAGGTTCATTTGGTTCCAAAGGTATCTATATGCCTTCTTCAATTGGTTCAGGAAAATAAGGAAACCTATCAATAATCCCTAGTAAATAATGTCTAAGAATGTGTAGTACACTAACAAGAATATGTGTGATGCTATTTGGGTAAGGTCTCCCCTTTTCTAGTCTAGCTAGAAAGTATCTCACGAGCATCATCAAGGATATAATTCCTTCTCTCTCCAACCACTTCTGCTCAAAGGCTAGTATGGTAATATATCTATTATATTGGGGTCCTAAACTTATTGCCATCTATGCCCACTGATCTTGCCAACTGTAACACATTCTATCATAAAATTTATTAATGATCTCATCGACAATCTTACATATATTCCAATAAGTCATTTCCAATAATAAACGTTGCATCTTAACCCTATAATTAATGGGGGACTCCTCTCCATTCAACCAAAACATACCTAACTAACTATCAACTCTCCCCTAAAATCCTGTAATTAAACTTACAATCAATTAACATTCACTCACTAAATATTATACTTACTTCTACTTTAGTGTGCTCAATATAATCTTTTACCACCAACTTAATATCACCCACTCTCACAATATTCCTATAATATCTATTTCTTTTAATTATGATACTTCAAAGTAAGTTTATTAGAACTACGCTTTGATACCAACCAAGAATGTTATGCCTCAAAGCAATAGATTCGTAACAATCCTACTATATAAACCAAACTATTATAGTAACTGACCTCACAATCACTATTGTAGGTACAATTTACATATGGTGTCTACGACTCCCTACTTTGAAGTAAACAACTCATTCAAGATTACTAATAAAATTTACATATAAAACCCAAAACTTAAAGTCATATTTACATAAATATACGTATATTGTCTTATGATCTGAAGAAATATTTACTACTATAGTAGTTTGATAGGTAAATATTACATGACCAATTCATAAACCTAAGAGTCAATAAGAAAAACTCTAAGTACTTGATTAATTAGCCAATTTGGTCTTCACTCCCCAAAGGCACTTAAAAAAGAAACTAACCTTAGGATAGTTATAGCATGGAATCTTAGTCAATACTTCAACAAAATCTATAAGGATACGAGTAACCAATAGCTTAGTAAGTCAGCATGGAAACTTAAGAATGCATAACATACAAAGACAAAGTATTCAAACAATTAATTAAATACAATGCAACAAACAAATGCCATTACATAACCTGGTTTAGTTTGTTGTGAAATCAAAGAAATTTCAAATACTCTAATCTAAGTTGAGGATTTTCAACATTTATGCAATAGCTTACAATAAATCCTAAGTTTGTGCAACGGAGGTATCGAGCTCTATTTTGATTACCTTAATTCAACATATATCAAACCCAGTTTGCTTAATGCAAATTACTTAACATTAAACTAAGGAAAAGAAAATTAAAAAAAAAAATGAAGTCGCCAACCAACTCAACCAGTAAAAAAATAAAATTAGGGTTTTTTTCCACCACTAGTTTATGAATAATCTAAAAAATTAATTTTTAGAAAGTTAAACTAGAAAATTAGGTTTAGGACTAATTTATTAAGACTTAATTATCATGTGAAAATTAAAAAAAAAACTGATGGGCTTTATTTTTGTAATTTTTCTTAAAAAATTAAAAATATACCTAAATTCACAAAATGCAAATAAAAATTTTTTTATTTTTTTTCTTACTAATTTTTTTAAGAAAAAGGGGAAAAAAGTTTATTTATTTTTAGATAGTTGCCTCAAAGGTGCTTACGTATCTATTACTCGGGATCAAATTGGCTGTAGTTCTTTTTATAAAATTTTTAATGAGTAGGTTATTTTTATATTGAAAACTAGGCCAGGTTTATATTTTTTATCAATTTATTGTTTTAAGAAAAAAAAAACGTAAGAAATCTAATTTTCTCGAATAAAAAAAAAAACTAACTAACTAAACCTTTCTTTTTAACTTAATTTATATTTTTTTCTATTTCTCAAAACCCTTATATTTTAACAATATTTTTTATTATTAAAAAAACATGATTTTAAAAAAATTAATTCAACGAAAAAAATTACAACAAAATAAATAATAACAAAAAAAAACTACACTTAAACAAAAGAAATAAATTAATAAAGGAAAAAAATAACTAAAAATATTAATAAAAATTAATGAAATAATATAAAATAAAAAAATTGCCGAAAATTTAATTGGATTGGATCGTATCAGTGTTGGGTGACCATGTAGACGATGGTTGGGCGAGGGTGGGTGTACACTGGGTAAGCGTAGGCATACATTGGGTGATACTAGGCATAGATCTGGGTGAACACAAGTAAGCGTAGGTGTACTAGGCGTACGCAGGCAAGCGCAAGCGATACTAGGGCGTGCATGAGCGACATTAGGCGTACGTAGATGTTGTGGGCAAGAGCGTAGGCGACACTAGGCAACGGACTGGGCGATACTAAACGTTACTGTAGGCGACAATGGCCAGTGATGGGCAATAGACTGGGTGATACTGGGCAATGCTGTGAGCAATGTGGGCGGTGATGGGCGATGGACTAGTGACTTGCGATAGTGCTATGGCAGCAACAGTAGTAGGTTGAGTGATGGCATGTGGTGGTGTTTTGGTATTATGTGTAGCGTTATGGTATTGTGGGTAGCGGCTTAGGTAATAGCATATAGTGGTTGTGTAGTGGTACGTGGTAAATATGTGGTAGCATGTAGTGGTTATGTGGTGTGCGATTAAGAAAACCCCCTTTAAATACCCTATCGATACGCCATTTATAAGCTCAAAATCAAATCTTTCATATCGAAGATATAAAAGATTCGATTGCAATTCTTTCAAGATTTGCCCTAACTTATAGAAACCCTAATTATTTTGAGCTTTCTATTTTAGGCCCAATCAAATCCTAATTAAATATAGCCTGATAACTCAATAAATCCTAATTTGAACCCCTAAATTAGATGAATTTTTATTTTATATTGGTCTAACCTAAAATTAATTAATTAAGCTCATTTCGTCACCAAATCTAACAGCCTAACTTAATTCAACTTAACACAACTTAACTTATGACTCAACTTGCTATGACCTAACTTGATCTTCTTTTTTATTTTTTTTTCATTTTTTATTTTAATTTTCGTTATTTATTTTAATTATTTATTTATTAATCTGGCTCAATTAAAAAAATAGCAAAAATGAAGTGTCTACAGCTATCTTTCTTTGTAGTGAAGTTCTATTAAAACTTTACTACAAAGACAAACGAGATACCCATTTTTACCAAACCCAACTTGAATAATCTAAAGATGATAGATCTCTTTAAAATTTCTCTTTGTTTTGATAGATAATCCAAAGATGATAGATCTCTTCAAGATTTCTTTTTGTGACCTAAAGAAGATAGACCTCTTTGAGATTCTTGCTTCATTTTAATTGTTGGATGACCCGAAGAAGATAGATCTCTTCGAAATTTGTTTTGAATTTAATGACTAATCTAAAGAGGATAAATCTCTTCAAGATTCATTTTGATTAATTTGAAGAGGATAAATCTCTTCAAGATTCGTTCTGATTAATCCGAAGGGGATAAATCCCTTTAAGATTCATTTTGGTTAATCCAAAGAGAATAGATCTTTTTGAGATTTATTTTGACTTTAATCGAAAGAGGATAGATCTCTTCGAGATTGGTTTTAGCTAATCTGAAGAGGATAAAGCTTTTAAGATTGGTTTTGGCTTATTCGAAGAGGATAGATCTCTTCAAGATTGGTTTTGACTTATCTGAAGAGGATAGATCTCTTCAAGATTGGTTTTAGTTGATCTAAAGAGAATAGATCTCTTCGAGATTCGACTTAGTTGATCCAAAGAGGATAGATCTCTTCGAGATTGGTTTTAGTTAATACGAAGAGGATAGATCTCTTCAAGATTGGTTTTTTGCTAACCTATCCGAAGATGATAGATCTCTTTGAGATTGGTTTTAGCTAACCCGAAGAGGATTGGTTTTAGCTAACCTAAAGAGGATAGATCTCTTCAAGATTCAACTTGGTTTTAAAAGCTAACTTAATTCTTCTAATCTCTCTTTCCAAGGAATTTTAAGATTATTTTTCCTAGGACTAAAGAATTTCTTAGATAGCAACTGATTGACATGCTTACATCGACTTCCAATATTCACTCATTCAATTAGCAAAATTTCACCAAAGGACTGTAATTGATTCTTCTTTCTTTTTTCCTCTTTTCTTCTTTTTCTTTTTCTTTTTTTCCTCTTTTTTCGAAATCTCCCAAACTTTTGAGTCCTATAACTGGACCATGCTCATGCTTTGAATTTTCTTTGTTCGACACAAAATTTTAGTTTCCACTCTTCATAACTTGTAAACGATAAATCTCTTTTCAAAAGAAACAAGATTAAATTATTAAGAACATTCGATTTCATTTATTTAGTGATTCAATTCCTTGGTAAAGGTCTAGTGTTTAAGTGTATGAAGCTAGAAAAACATGGTTCTCAAGGGTTTATTAGTGAAGTGTTTGTTGGTCAATGACCGTCTAAATTCAAAAACATTCATGGATATCAACCTTACTTGTAAACAATAAAAGATTAACCACAAACTTATTCAAGAAAAATTGAAATCTTTATTGAACTCAATTTTCATGGATAATACAACTTAATTGCATCTAAATTAATCGATCCCATTAATTCTGAGCCATCCATCTCTATCAACACTAATGCACTTCCTGATAATACCCTTTTCACCACATAAGAGTCTTTATAATTCAGAGTAAACTTACCCTTAGGGTCTTTTGCGTTTGGCAATATTTTCTTCAACACCAAGTCTCCCTCTTTAAAGTATCTTAAGCATACTTTCTTGTTAAAAGCTCGAATCATCCACTGTTGGTAACACTGACCATGACATATCACTGCAAGTCTTCGCTCATCTAAGAGATTCAAATGCTTCATTCGCTTCTTCACCCACTCTACTTCATCGAGCTAAGTTTCTACTAATTCTCAAAATGAAGGTATTTCTACTTCTACCGGTAGTATTGCTTCAATTTCATACACCAATGAATACGGTATTGCACTAGTAAATATTCTAATTGAGGTTTTGTAGGCCATGAGAGCAAAGGGAAGCATCTCATGTCAGTCTTTATAAGTGATCACCATCTTCTCAACAATCCTTTTGATGTTCTTATTAGTAGCTTCAACTACCCCATTCGTCTGAAGTCAATATGGAGTTAAGTTTCTATGATTAATATTAAATTGCTTGCATACTTCATCCATCAACTTGTTATTCAAATTTGTCCTATTATCTATAATAATAGACTTGGGTACACCGTATCTTGCAATAATATATCTTTTCAGGAATTTAACCACTACTCCTTTGGTTACCATGGTATATGACACTGCTTCTACCCACTTAGTAAAATAATTGATCATGACTAAAATGAATCTGTGTCCGTTTGAAGCTATTAGCGAAATTAGACCAATCATGTTAGCTCCCCCCATCAAGAAAGGCCAAGGAACTTATAACACATGCAATTCTTGGGGAAGAATGTTAATTTTGTTAGCATACACCTAATACGATGATAGTGCCTCACGTACTTAATACAATTCGATTCCATCGTCATCAAAAAATACCCCATTCTCATGATATTCCTGGTTAACCTATACCCATTCATATGAGGACCACAAACTCCTTCGTACACTTCTTTCATTTATTTCTCAGCTTTTTCTTCATCCACATACCTTAGTAGTGTTACATCTGGTGATCTCTAGTACAATGTGGCTCCACTTAATAGAAAATAAGTAACCAATCTTCTTAAAATTTTTCTATCTTTTCTATCAGCATCTTCAGGAAACTCTCCCATTTGAAGTAACTTCTTGATATCATGATACCATTGTTCTTTTGTTCCTTTCTCTTCAACTACAAGGCCAAAAGCGGGTTTTTCTTCCATCTCAATCTTCAAGGGTTGAATTTCTATCCCATCCATGACTTTCACCATTGATGCTAGTGTAGCCAATGTGTCGACAAACTAATTTTAGAATCTTGGAATGTAAGTCAATGAAATCTTCAAGAATTTTTCAATTAACTTTCCTAAATGTTCATGATAAGGTATCAACTTTTCATCCATCATCTTATATTCTCCTAAGATCTGGAGAATCATAAGGGAAGAATCTCGGTATCCTTCTAGCTCTTGTATTCCCATATCTAACGCCATTTTGAGCCCTAATATGTAGGCCTCATATTCTACTATGTTGCTGGTATATGGAAATGTTAATCTTGCCACTACAGGGAAATGGTTACCCTCAAGTGATACCAGTATTACTCCTATCCCACTTCTAAACACATTGGTTGCTCCATCAAAATACATTTTCCACCTCAATTTTTCAACACTCAATTCATTTTCCATCATCACATTTTCATCAGGAAATTGTATTTCTAAACCTTCGTTTTCATCTTCTAATGGGTATTTTGCCAATTGGTCAGCCACTACCTACCCTTTGACTAAACTCTAACTTACATACTTGATATCAAATTCAGAGAGTATCATCTGCCACTTTGATATTCTCCCAATCAACGCTGGCTTTTCTACTAAATACCTCAACAGGTTATTTTTCATCAACAACTCCAATGAGTAATAAAGATTGTACTGCCAGAGCCTATGCATTACCCATACTAAGGTACAATACGTTCTTTCTATATCTAAGTATTTTTGCTTACCTTTTGTGAATCTCTTGCTCAAATTGTATACAGGATGCCCTTTTCTTCCTATTTCATCTTTCTGCTCAGCATACATCCCATTGATTTAGGAAGAATCGTTAAGTAGAGGATCAAGGATCGTCTTGGTGTAGGAGTAACCAGTTGAAGAGGATTCATGAGATACTATTTGATTTCAACAAATGCTCACTCACACTCTTCATCCTATTCGATGATTGCATTTTTTCTCAAAAGTTTAAATAATGACTTGCATCTATTAGTTATCTACAATACAAATCGAGCGATGTAATCTGGCCTTCTCAACAGTTCCTGAACTTCTTTTATAGTCTTCGGTGCAAGCATATTCACAATTGCCTTAACTTTATTTGGGTCCACTTCGATTCCTTTTCTACTGACTACAAAACTCAATAATTTACCCAAAGTTACTCCAAAGGTGCACTTTTCAAGGTTCAACTTCAGTTGAAACTTCCTTAATCGTTCAAATAGTTTACGTAAAACATCTACATGAATTGCATCCCCCTTTGATTTGGCAACCATATCATCCACATAAATCACAATTTCCTGATGCATCATGTCAGGAAACAAGGTAACCATAGCACGCTGATAAGTTACCTTAGCATTTTTCAATCTGAAAGGCATCACACAATAACAAAACATTCCCCAAATGGTAACAAAAGTTGTTTTGATTTTATTTTCTTCTGTCATTTTAATTTGATTATACCCCGAGAAACTATCCATAAACAAGAAAACATGATTTCTGGCCATGTTTTCCACTAATACGTCAATATGTGGTAAAGGAAAGTTATCTTTTGGTGTTGCCTGGTTTAAATCTTAGAAATCTACG
Organism: Lumnitzera racemosa; assembly: GCA_024138005.1. Classification (NCBI taxonomy): domain Eukaryota; kingdom Viridiplantae; phylum Streptophyta; class Magnoliopsida; order Myrtales; family Combretaceae; genus Lumnitzera; species Lumnitzera racemosa. The sequence goes on from JAMXBC010000006.1 coordinate 68,732,639, forward strand.
TAAACCCTAATTTTCCCATTATTCTTCAACACTAGCACTACATTAGCCAGCCCTTCGAGGTAATTTGATACTTTTATGAACCCGACTTCTTTACTTCTTCTTTTATTTTCAGGAGTATGTCCAACCTAAATCGTCTAAGCTTTTGTCTTTTTGGTTTCATTTCCTCTCCAGTTGGCAATTTATGAACCACAATAGACAAATCTAAACCAGGCATATCTTCATAAAATAAAGCTAATATGTCTAAGTATTCTGATAACAATCATAATAACTCCTATTTCTGATTATCCATTAGATAACCTCAAATTTTCAAGTTTCATGGACTTTCCTCTATCCCCAAATCAATCTCATCCATCGGTTCATCAGTAATCACTTTACCTTATTCATGTCCACACCAACTCTTCTAAATTTCATTTTGGGTCTCAATATCATCTTCGACGTCTGACCCAGCTGGGGCGAAGGTAATATTGGTACTTTCATCACTTATATACACAAGATATCCATTGCATTCATTATTTTTATCGGATTTAAAGAGTAAAGGAAAAAAGAAAAGGACAACAAATAAATAATACATAAGAATTGATAAAAAGAAAGGAATGAAATTTATTGAATGAATGAATTAAAATTTTCTCAAAGAAAAGGCTTAACTAATCGGGCTAATTATCGAAATCGAATGTTCCTAATTAATTTAATTTTGCGTTTCTAAAGAGACCTATTAACGAAAACGGAAAACCAATTGCACAATGAAACTGGTACACCAATATCTTCCTTCTCATCTGGCTGCATTGCTAAGTTAAGGCCTTACATAGACTGGCTATTTCAGGTTCTTGAATAGCAACCGATACTAGGAATGTCTAGTGGATGTCCAGAAATTCTATGTGGGCATAGTACAGCTGATCTCCTTTCTTTCTTCTAGTTTTATGCTTCATTTCTTAAATCTCCTCCTTAATGGGCTCATACCCAAGCCCAAACATTCCAATCTGCTGCTTAGGCTATTCTGAATGACCCCATATCCCTTGTCTTGCCTCTTCAATCATACTAACTTCATCAAAAATCCACAACCCTAGCTCTTCCAATTCTTTATCCCTAACATAAGGAATAGTCGTTTCTTTGTAAATCTCAGTCTTGCTCCCTGAGAATAGTAACTAATTGCTCATTAGCTATGAATTTCACTTTCTGATGTAGACTGGACAAAATTGCCCCTACTGAATGAATCCACGGTCTTCCTAGCAGAAGGTTAAAAGTTCGCAGTATATCCAGAACTTGAAAAGGAATAGTGAACATTTGTGGACCAATCTCGACTTACAACAATTTCTTTAATTATCTTTCTTTTTTATCCATCAAAAGCTCTTACTAAAATCGAGCTAAGCTTTATCTCAATTGCATCGACTCCAAGTAAATTTGGTGTCTCCAAGGGGCACACGTTCAATGAAGACCCATTATCTATTAGAACTGGAGCAACCACTTTCCTTGCACATTTAACCACTATGAAGAGAGGCTTCTTATGCTAGTCTCCTTCATTACGTAGCTCATCTGGCGAGAATGAAATCTGATCCATTGCAAATATCAAGTTCATTACCAATCCTAACTTTTCAGTGGAAATCCCTTCAAGTACTTTAATATCTTTCAGAATTTTAATTAATGCCTCTCGGTAAGTATCTGATGACAACAGCAAGCCAATTAGAGAGATCTCAGTGGATACTTTGGCTAGTTAGTCTATTATCTTATATTCACTAGCCTTCACTATTTTCTTGACAATATTCTGATCTTTATCATTCGTATCTTCAAAGATCTTTCGAGAAGCCTCTTCTATAGCAATCTTCCTTTTGGCTTCCTTATTCTGATCATAAACTTATCCCAAGTATGTAAGCCTACCGACCATAGGTGATGAGGCCCTAGCTGTCTAATTCACCGCCTGGTAATCCAAAGGTGTTGCTTTGTAATTCTCTAAGGCTATTAGGACATTGAAAGCAATCTTCTTAGGCTTTCCCAATTCCTCAACCCTCCTAGCCTTCCTATCATACTCAAAAACCAACTGCTTGGGCCCACTCCAATCATTCTGATCATCTTAACTGCCTTCTTGGCTTCTATAATAAGTCTATCTTCTTCCTTAAATTTAAGGCCCCATCCAGTAAGTAGCGCATTAGCATATACAATAGGTGAACTGGCATAATCCACCAAATACTCGAACTTCCCTGACGATTCTCCTAGGTTGTTAACCGTCGGATAAGCTCCTTCTAAGTACTTCTCTTTTACAGTTTTGGGATCGTCATAGCCATGATATTAGCTTTCTTTATCTTCCTATCCTTCAGCAATTGATATATTGCCAGTCTAGTCTAGGTTCTATCCCTAAGATTCATGTTCTATAAGTATCCAGCTTGCCTCAAATTCCAAGCTATCTCTTCAATGGTGATGGGGAAACTGTCTAGATCGATCTTCAGTTTAGAAACTTCATGATCATATTGATTGAATTTCCATGATTCGGTAAAGGGTTATTACCCACGTTGGGAGTAGGAGTCTGAATGAAATCCAATTAAACCAATTTGGTGTCTCTAAGATCTTGGATCTTATGTTTTAGTCTCCAACACTGATCTATAGAGTATCCCACTTGCCCCAGATGATAATCACATCGAAGCTTCAAGTTACAATCCCTTCGTCTGTCCTTCCTTGGGTATTTCAAATGTCAGAAAGTTCTCTTTCCTTAGTTGTGCAAGAACTTGACTTAAAGGAATGGGAATATAGGTAAACTGTCTTCTTTGTAAGCAGTTGTTTTGATTTTGATTTGGTGAGAAATTAGATCCTCCCGTAATGGCTACTAAGGCTGTAAGTCTGATAAGGTTGCCGGTATTAACAACACTTATAGTAGTTTCTTTGGCTTTATTGGAAAATCTTAAGGGAGATGTCTTCCTCAGCTACTTCAAGATTAGGAAACCTTCCAATAGCAATAGCTTCTTCAATTTGGTATCTTAAGGCCATAATATTCGCAAAGTTGGAGGTAGGGTGCCCAACTAGATGTTGGTAATATGGGCTTTCAAGAGTATTAATGAAAGTGAAGGTCAGGTCCTTTTCTGTCAAGGGTAAAGTCACCCTAGCTGCCATGCCCCTTCATCTCTAAGCATATTCTTTAAAGTTTTCATTAGCCTTCTTTTGTAGATTATTCAAATCCTATATGGACGAGGCCACTTTAACGTTGAACTTATACTGGTTATAGAAAGCCCCTGCTAACTTATTCCAAGTATCAATCTCATTCAAATCCAATTGGGCATACTAGTTAAGGTGGGCCCAGTCGAGCTATCCTCAAAAGTCTAGATCATCACTTTGTCATAGCTATCCTCAAAAGTCTAGATCATCACTTTGTCATACTTCGTGTATTTTCCCATTTTCCTGATGTACAACCTAGTATAGAGCTTTGAGCAACCAGTCCCATCATATTTCTCAAATTTTGATACTTCAAATCTTTTCGAGAAGTCATTTGTCGGCAAGTTGATCATTCCCATCTGTTCAAACCCGTTAATCATTTCTAGGGTTTTCATCTTCTCAGTCAACTTCTACATAAACTTTTTTTCCATCTCCCGGTGTTTCTCCTCAATTTCTTTTCTCCATACTTCAGCATTAGGGACCGATTCTTCATATTTCATTTCAAGGGGAAGGGTCGTTTTTACATTCCAATTTGGGTTGACTTGAGATCCTTATCTGTCGTTAAGAATCCCAATAGCCAGAGTAAGACCCTAAATCTGTTCAGCCATCTTGTTCATATTTTCTTCCAAGGTTGCGACTCATAGGTTAGGTTTAACTTAACTGATGTTTCCAGTGGCTTAAGTTGACATTCTAGCCTTAAAACAAGTGAATATCGGGCATCTAACTGAATTTGTTTGCTTAGATGCTATTTTCGAAATCCTGCGCAAAAACCCAAGTTTTAGACTTTTTAGTGAATTAAAGATTTTTTGTTTTGTTTTTGTTTTTCTCTTTTTTCCGACTTTTTTTGTTCTACTATTTGCCTCTTTTATGTTTTTTTTTTTTAATTTTCTCTTTTTTAAAATAAAAAGTCAACTAAATAAATAAATGAATAATTATAATCATGAGTAAGAGACCATACAATTAATGAAAATTTTATTTACTAAAGCTGTAAATTTATTAATCATAAGATCCAACTTATACAATGGACTAAAAGAAAAGAGAAGAAAAACTCCTAACTAGTTTTCTGAAAAACTTAAATCCTATATCTACAAGAGCTAGTAGATCTAGCTAAGATAGGCTTCATGAACTTCCCTCATAAGTGTAGGCTTCATCAACTTCCCTCATAAGTCTTCATACTGTAACGTTCCTTTCTCAAATGTTGCTCCTTAAGAATTGATTTACCTCTAAGAGTCTCTCGTTTTCCAACTTTAACTCTTCAATGATTCTCTTACTTTCTTGGAATTGGGCTTCAACTCTAGCCCATATGATATCTTTGTAGACTTGCTCATTAGGTGAAAGACGTGCTGGTTCCATCTCGTATCTGAATACATTTGGAGCTTCATACCGTATCTTTCTAGTCTTCTCCAACTGATCATAAATGAACTGCTTAGTGGCTCGAAATTCTCCAACTTTGCCCCTCAAAGTTCCCACATTGACTATCTTTTTTACTTCTCTCTACTCCTACAACTTTACAAGTTCTACCAGTGGTCAAATCAGAGTTGCCATAGGTACACAAAGATCTTGAAATTTATCGTGACGACATCCAAGGAGTCTTTATAGGCTATCTCTTGAAGTAAACCCAGCTGTCTAGTAACACAAGCTAGGAAGTATCCTATACATATAATAATACCGATGAGGGGGACTCCTACATAGTCGGTGCACCCTAAGACGGCTTAAGTGCAGTAACTCCATCTTGCTATCCACATAAAGTCTACTGGATGCATTTTGTTGATAACCGACACCCATCCACTAAATTGAGCTTCATCCGATACCTTAAGGTAGCCAGAAAACTTGTTAATTAGATTCATACTTTCAGTCAAGGACTCTCTAAGAAGATTCCCTCCATAACCCTATGTGTGATTGAGAAACCATACAGCAAGGATTGTAGGGTTAGCCGTGAAATAACCGTACCCCTCCTTCTTCAAGTGGATGATTGTCCTAAACTATTCTGCCAGTAACGCTGGTATATAAGATTTATTGGCTAGGAATTGAGTCACTAGCTCGGCAACTTTATAATGGACTTGACCATATTTGAAGGGAAATAGCACTATTCTAAACACTACTAGGATAAATGCATTGACCCTCTTTTTAGCCCATGATTCATATCCTCCATAGAAGATCTGACGATATCTCTAATAGGCATTTGGGCTTAAAAACCACTCCACTAATCTTAGGATACTAAGACATTTCTAGCCCTCTAAAAATAAGAATGGCACTAAGGCTAACTTTTTGACCCCTAATAAAGTCATGAAAGCTTTCTCAGGTTGGACTTTGAGATCACGGATAATTATGCCTACCTCAAGGGGTGGGGCACTGAGTAGCTGTGAGTACAATTCTATAGTGGGTATCAATACCTATAGGCTAAAGTTAAAAGCTACAAATTCTGAATCCCAATAATTGATAAGGGCCTGAATTAGAGGCCAATGGAGCTAAACCTGCATAAGGGATATGACTGACCCAATCTTCTTATGAATGTAGCATTACTTGGCAGGAGGAAGCTAGTTCAACCAATCACTTAAGACGGCTTCAAGGAAGGAGTACTTATCTAACTAAACTTCATAGATAGGTTTTAGTTTAATACTATCTTGACTCTCCATATCTATGTTACAAAAAGATATAAACGGAATAAAATGCAACAATTAGTTACAACAAGACCGCTAAATTTAGAATAAAGTTGGATATGATTTCAATAATTTCATAACTTTTTCAAAATTTTCTTAGAAATTGCGTAGCCTTTCACTAACTAAGGAGAAATAAAAAAATAATATACATATAACATAAGAAAATAAAATATTCACAAAGAAACGAGCATAATCTAACATATAAAAAATGTAATATGTTACATACAAATGCAATGCAGTAAGGTTAGTAATTAAAATATTATAGGAAATATGGTGAACTCGTAATTAAGGAGCACCCTTATATATAAGTAGGTTCGAAATAGGATTTAAAAAAAAAAATGAAGCTCGCAAATGCTTATATATAAGGGTTATTAATTGTTGTTTTTTTAAATTAATTTCCTTTTTTTAAAAAAGAAAAAAAGAAAGTCGAACCGACCATAGATTCATCGAGCTTTTCCTATAATTTAAAAATAACTCCTCCTTTTTTCTAAAAAGGATGATGCAAGAGGGTAGGATCTACTGGTCTTAAGCTTTATAGCTTCAAGGCTTTCTGAATAGAAGCTTAGTGGGTTATAATGAAGCTTGAGTGAGCTCGCCTACCACCGCCAAGCGAGGATAAAGACCTTAGCGACTTGAAGGTTATACAATAGCGGCTTGTCCTAGGTTTTTAAGGTAGCCTAGGTCCAACCACATCCAAGCATACAAATGGTTTCTTGAAAAATAAACACCCCCTCCCCCCCTTTTGAAGGCCTATTGGGCTAAGCTTTTTCTTATTAAAGCCTGCATCACTAAAAGACAATCAGTACAACTATAATACAAAATAAAAACAAAATAATAATTCAAAAGCCCATTAATGATTTTCTTTTACTTTCAAATAGCTAACTTACCAAGCCTCCCAAGTAAAGTTGCTAATTCTAACAAACTCTAATTCAATTTTCTTAATTTGACCTATATCAAGCCCATGCCGCTTAATACAAATTACTCAATATTAAACTAAGAAAAAGAATTTTTTTTAGAAAAAAAAGATTGAGTTTCCAACCAACCCAACTAGTAAAAAAATAAAATTAGAGTTTTCGGGTGGGAAAACCCTAGTTTAACCATTAGTCTGCAAATATTCTAAAAAATTAATTTTTAGAAAATTAAACCAAAAAACCAAATACAAAAGCTAACCTATTAAGACTAAATCACCATTTGAAAAAAAAAAACTAATGGGCTTTATTTTTGTAATTTTTCTAAAAATATTTAAAATATACCTAAATTCACACAATGTAACTAAAAATGATTTTTATTATTTTTTCTTACAAATTTATTTTATAAGAAAAAGGGAACTTTTTTTTTTATTTTTAAACGGTTACCCCAAACATGCATACATACCCACTACTAAGGATCAAACTGGTCATAGTTCTTTTTATAAAATTTTTAGTGGGTAGATTATTTTTATATTAAAAACCGAGCTAGGTTTACATTTTTTATTAATTTATTATTTTAAGAAAAAAAATTAAGAAATCTAATTTTCTCAAATAAAAAGACTTAAATATTTAAACCTTTTATAAAAAAACTCAATTTAGATTTTTATTTATTTTTAAAAATCCCATATGTTAAAAATATTTTTTATTATTTAAAAACATGATTTAAAAAAAAACTTAATTCAACTAAAAAATATTACAACAAAATAAATAATAACAAAAAAACCTATACTTAAACAAAAGAAATAAATTAATAAAGGAAAAAAACTAAAAATATTAATAAAAATTAATAAAATAATATAAAATAAAATAAATTATTTAATATTTACTTTAGTCAGATCACGTTGGTGTTAGGCAACCATGTAGGTGATGTTAGGCGATGGCTAGGCGAGAGTAGGAGTACACTAGGCGAGCGTAGGCTTGTGCTAGGCAACACTGGTTGTGGATCTAGGCGAATGCAGGTGAGTGCGGGCATATTAGGCGTACGTAGGTGAGTGTGGGCATGCTGGGTGTACGCAAGTGAGCATAATCAACACTGGGGCATGCACCGGCAATACAAGGCATATGCGGGTGAGTGACTAAGCAAGCGCAGGGGACACTAGGGCGTACATGAGCGATACTAAGCATTGCTGTAGGCGACACTAGGTGGTGATGGGTAACACTATAGGCAGCGCGAGCGATGATAGGCAATGGACTAGTAGCTCGCAATACTACTGTAACGACAACGGCAATAGGCTAGGTGATGGCACGTAGTATTGTGTTAGTGTTATAGTATTGTGGGTAGCAACTTAGGTGGTGACATACAGTAGCTTGGGTAGTGGTGCATAGTGGTTATGTAGTAACGCATAGTAGTTGTATGGTAGCTGTATAGTAGCACATGGTAGTTGTGTGGCGTATGATTAGAAAACCCCCCCCTGAATCCCCCGTTGATGTACCATTTATAAGCTCAAAATTGAATCTCTCGTATCAAAGATATAGAAGGTTCGATTGTGATTCTTCCAAGATTTGCCTTAGCTTCTAGAAACCCTAGTTATTTTGAGTTTTCTATTTGAAGCCCGATTCAATCTTAATTAAATATAGCCCGATAACTCAATAAACCCCGATTTGAAACCTTAAATTAGATAAATTTTTATTATATATCGGTCTAGCCCAAAATTAATTAATTAAGCCCATCTCATCACCTGATCCAATAACCCAACTTAATTCAACTTGATATGACTTGTCTCATGACTCAACTTGCTATGACCTGACTTCATCTTCTTCTTCTTCTTCTTCTTTTTTCATTTTTCATTTTTTCTTTTTATTTTCGTTTTTATTTTATTTTTCTATTTATTCATTAACTTGGCTCAATTTAAAAAAATAGCAAAATTGAGTTGTTGATAGGAGGCACTACTCCCTCCATGACTGTCCTTTGAACTATTGCTCTCATCATTTTCATGAGCTCTTTTTAACTGAAAATGAAGAAGAAACCATTATACTATTCAACACTATTCCTTTCGAAGATGTCGGTATTTTGTTGGAGAATCTTAATTGTCCCTTTAAAGGTTATAATGCATGTCTAGTTATGGTATTAGGTCAAATATGGTTAAATTCGATTTACATTGATGAAACAGTCTTACACTACTCAGTTCACAAGAAACTACCATAACACAACATCAGTTCACAAGAAACTACCATAACACAACATCAACAATCAGCAAGTAATTAGAGACATACAAGCACATACACGTACGGCTACTTATAAGCATAAGTATAATCACATACAATCCTAAGCCTCCAAGTAATTTAAAATAGTACACCAAAATATAACAATGTATTGAACCTAACTTACTTGAAATTCTTGATTTACTCACTCAACTTTTTGCAGGTCCAGTCATCGTCGCTTGTTCTATATTATAAGTACTCTTTTAGTATTTATACCCTTATGACATATAAGCTTTAAATTATAATTTTACTTGATTATCCAAGTATATATATATATATATATATATATTACTTATGACCAATCTATTCTAAGCTCATTTAATATTCGTTTTCGATTTTGGCTCTAATTTAGTTTTTGATTATGGGTTTTATACGCGAACTCTTGGAACTCGTTCCAAACCATCATGTGAAATTAATGACATTACACTTAGGTATCTTAAATTTCGTATTGACCCCTTAACCAATATTCTAGTATATACAACATATCATATTTCTCATTTAATTACCAAATTTGTTCCCGATGTGAAAAATATTTACATTTCTCGTATAACTACCTTAATTTAAGTTTCATATCAAATTTATTATTATTATTATTATTATTATTATTATTATTATTATTATTATTATTATTATTATTATTATTATTATTATTATTATTATTATTATTATGATCAATTCTAACACAATATTTTCTACTTATTACATTTCTAATTTCACATATTATTAATTTACACATAATTACTACATAAGACTCATCGTACTTATATCCAATACCTCAAATACCACAAATATCATACTACGTCAGTAAATTACATCCTAAAACTCCTAATTACATGGTAAATTAGTATTTATATATTTAATCACTAAATTAAGCCCAAAAATAACTCCTTATATATAATTTAAAGGCATAAAAATTAACTAAAAATTTCAAAAATTAATTTCTAAAACATCTCTTTATAGCATTATTTTAAATGATCTAAATAGCCTATACAAAAATTTTAAGCTCAAAACTATACTGAGGCTATTTGATTCTAAATCAAAAACAAACTTGAGTGTTAGGATTTTTTAAACACTATATATTTAGGGACATAATTTTAGCAATCTAACATTTTTCCTTAAATTTACATACATAAATATCTTAAAATATCAAATTTCACAATTTTCCAAACATATGTAGTATTTTTAATAAATTTAACAAAATCATTTTGGAAATTAGACTCACTTATTCAATCAGCTCCTAACCACTAGCGATTACTCTAAGTGTGTCGGTAGAGAGGGGCAATAATACTAAGGTATGATGGTGGCGGATATCTTTCTCCAGGTGGTTGTTGGTCGTGAGTTGCCCTATATTGCCTTAATTGCATATTAATTCTGCTATTTTTTTTCTATAATTACTTAATCCTATTTCTCTAGTCTCTCTCTAATTTTTGTAGCTTCCTAACTAACTAAAATAAGGAATGGAGATGGTGTTCTAAATTTATAGTAGAGTTTAGGGCTTCTCTTTAATTTTTCAATTGCCAAATGTCACTTATCTCCTTTGTTTTTGCTTTCTAATTATCCTATTTTGATTGGTTAATCATGTTATTATTAATCCTAGCATGCTAAACCTAACTCTAGACAATTCTGCATTTTTTATATAATTTTCTTGATTTTCTTTAATTATTTTAGTATATTTTAGGTATTTTAAGTAATTTCAAGCATTTTTACCTACGTGTAAACACATATATTGTATAAGTAAATACTCCTAAATATTATTTATATTATTTTATGATTTTTAGTATGCATATAATAAATATTTATTAATTCATTGGTTATCAAAATTCATTTTATGCGTTTCCCATAAATAACGAATAATATGCTTATAATTCAATATAATAATATTTAATTATTTTACTACTTATTTTCTTAAATTCAAAATCACGAGATCACTTTTATTAATAATACTAACTTCATTATAAAATTTGGGCTCGGTTGAACAACTTACCTAATCGCTCTAAATTTTACATATCGATGTTGAACTTCCAGTTGCAAGGCTTACAACTATTATCAAAACAATACATCGCTCCCCATAAGAAATATTTATATGGTCAAAATGCAATTCTTAGAATTATAATAGAGAACTGAGAAAGGGGTAAGGCTTGATAATCAAATTTATTAGCTAATATTAAGTAACACAACTAATTTTTTATCACACCAGCAAGGACATTATCTCATGAAAGATGGAATGTTCAGTCAAAAGTAAACCAAGTTGATTACTACAAGAAATGGTAAACATGATCATGTTGTTGAATACTAAAATCATGCAACAAACTAAGCTACCAAATGACTTCACAAGTAGTAAAAGAAAAGGTATAATAGTCATCCTCTATGTTATTATAAACTACCTTTGGGATCTCTAAAAAAAAAAAAAAGAAAAACGTAAGTCCTTCTAAAACTAACAAATCTAGTTGAGGAATGAAAAGAATCAATACAACGACTTTAATCGCAATGAATGCTTTAAGAAAGGGTTTGGAATTTCCAAAAAAGAACAACCCTTAACCAAGTGACCCCTTAATATATTTTAGCACCTGAAAAGTAACATCTAAATGAATCTTTATTGAAAGGAACATGAATTAGTTGAGATAATAAACATAACAAAATAAACCAAAGTTAGGTTACATTATAATAAGAAAAAATAATTTTCCAACAAACTGTTGACATTATTTAAGATAAGCAAGTGATTGATCATCAGTAATTCAAAGCTTATGGCAAGGAAGAATAAGTAGGAAACTCATTTAGCCAAAGTATCAAACAAACTCATATAGTTCCATAGCATATTTTCTCTAAGGTAGTATGATACGTTTAGAGAATGAGGTAGTTTCAAAACTGAAAAAGAACTTCAAATCCCCTATATGTTTAAGACAAAACTAAGAAGCAAGAGAACACTCAGTATCATTTAGAAGAGACATGCTCTTGCTACTAATAGAAATATCATGAAAGGTAATCAATTTATCACCAAACAATTTGAAAATAAAAAAATATTAGATTTTAACTAAATAAAACCATAATAAACCAAAACATTAGTGAGCTTTTAGCAACATTTGTTTGAGATTATAAAGGCAATTGGATTGACTTCTAATAAGATTAGAAGAAGAGGAAGAAGAAGCAAGTTGAGACAATGTAGAATCATAGCTAAGAGAATTATCCATATAAACATTTATTTAGTTAATTCACCATTCAAAAATGCATTATTAATATGAAGCTAATAGTTAACCAATTAGCATAGCAACTAGAGTAAAAAATAAATGAATTATAAAATGTTTATATAATAAGACTAAATGTTTATATAATAAGACTAAATGTTTCATGGTAAAGAAATCCCTCACCTTATATATAACCATTCTTTTTTCTAATTCGGTTATGTATCACATAATAGTGCCATCAAAACTATATTTAATACAGCAAACCCATTCATATTATAGGTTAATTAACTAGATAACAAAAGAATAATCTCCCATTTATGATTCTATTCTAAAGCATCTAATTCCTCAAGCATAATACCATTGTGGACAAGAGAAAACTTGCTTATAAAAAGTAAGTTCAAATATCATAGAAATGATTTATGTATATGATTTGAAAGAGGAAGAAAGATGATCATATGCAGTAGACTTTTATGAAAAGATGAACCAAACTTTAAGTCCAAACGAAGGAGAGAAGAAATGAATACAGAATGATGAAAGGGTTATGAACTTGAGTATTGTATCAAGTTTGAGGAGAACCATCAAGAATGGAATCGAGAGAAGAAATGAGAACAATAGTAAGAAGATTAATCAATGAGGAAATTAAGACAATTACAAACATTAGAGGAATGAGAATGAACAAAGTAAGCAATAGGATCCTGAGATGGGGTAGTTAAAGGAGTATCCAAGTAAGAATGAGTTATAAGTAAAGATTGTGTTTCTAGATAATGGAGTTTATATCCTTTTATGTCATTTGGATAACAAATAGATGCATATTTTCAAGCTAGAGTTCAACTTCTTATAACCTTAAACCAAAGTAGATGTAAAATATAGACATCAACCTTAATACCTTTAATTACTATATATGGGAGCATTAAAGGAGAAATTGGCCTATTTGGATTTTCAAAATTGGTCTTGGCCCACCGGATAGTTTGTTAATCAATGTGACTACTTTTGTATTTTATTAAATTAGATTTACTTTTAATTAAATTGAATTAATCAAACGAACTCAATTTAATTAAAGTATGGTATAATAAAGGGTTTGCATGAATAAACCATAGGGGTGAAGTGGTTCATTCTTCAACCTATATGGGTTAAATGGTTTAGGGCCTAATCGGTTTTAATCCAACTCATTAAATAATAACTTCATTAATTTGTATATTATTTTCAATTTTTACCCATTTCCACCATTCATGAATATTTTATCCTATAGATGCCTTTTTTTCCTCTTTCTAACAAGATCAAATAGCATTTCCTTTAATTTTTGATTCAAATCCTAAAGGTAAAGCCAGGTTTTGTGTGTTTTGAATTTGATATTTTTTATCATTGAGATGATTTTAAAGACTATAAAGCTATATGAAAGTATAGTTACTTCAAATCTCATAAAAAATGCATTTATGATGAATTTTGGTAATCCAAATGAATCAAGAATGGTTTTAGATAAAGAAAATCTTGAATGCTTTTACAAACATTGAAGAACACTTTGAATTTAAGAATAATTTTAGGAAAATTAAAAATGCACATTTGATTTTCAAAACTTAATTGAGAATCTAACCTACATCACACCATTTCACTGGAACATAACATAATCAAACAAGCTGCTAATCCATCATTATAAACACACCTAAAATAAATTTCACGAAAGTTGGTTCATGCTGAAATTTTATTAAATTTTACTATACTCATACAATCATACATCAAGTTCACATGTTTATAGCTATAAACACACACATATTAAATTAAACATATTTTAAGTATAAAATCACCATAAAAATCATTATTTGACCAATTAAACATATGATTGATAAATAATAAACATATTTCAAGCATAAAAATCAATCAAGGTAATGCATTTACAACATATCAAGACGAAAACTTCATGGCATCAATTAATCAAATATTTCATTTATTATCCTAAACTTCTTTCAAGTACATAATTGTTGAGATTAATACTACATTCATTTAAGCTAGTAATACACATTACACAAACTAAGTGGTGGCACAACACAAAGGGCTTCAAGCATGTATTAAGTTACTTTTATTCTACTTTTAACCAACCTAATTTTTTCAAAACCCTAGATTAACATATCTAATATTTCAAGAATACTCAAAATAAATCAAACAAGCCTTAGTTCTCCCTTTAAAGTCATAGCATACATGTCTCTACACATACATAAAGCTTTATTTTATCAAATCTTCAAATTAATGCTTCTAAAGTCTCCTAAACATTATGATTTTCATATTTAATCAACTCATCACATAGTCATCAATTAACATTCATTCTCTATATGTGACACTACATGCTTAGGGTTTTCTACTTCCAATTTGCACTTTGAAAGCTTTCCAAGCACCTTAAACCAACCAATTACTTATTAAATCCTCAAGTCATCAAGAAAATCTTACTTTAACTTAAAGATTAATAGCTTACCTTAGGTTGCTTTGAGAGCTCCTCCTTCATCTACTAGTATGCCTACTCAGAGCATTAGAGAAACATATTCTTCAACTTCCAAGTAAAACTCTAATATTCAAATGATTACAACAGATAGTTAGAGGTAATAGAGAGTGAACAGAATAACAATTTCCTTTCAACTTTCTATTATCTTCTTTACTTGAAAAATAAGTAGGGAATTCTAATTCTCAAGGTTTTTCTGTTCTTACTCCATTAGGAATAGTTGTCACCTAAAAAAAAAGGTGGAATTTTTTCTATTTCCTCTACGATAATACATAGTTCAAATGATGTGACCATTGTACCCTCATCAATATTATAATAAACAACTTTTGATTTATTTTTCAAAATGACCAAATGGGGGTAAATTGTTATTTTTAATTATATTCCCAACTCAATACCATAATAAACGAGGTGAAATAAATATTGAAATAAGTATTCCATGGAATAAGTATTTACATGAAGTAAACATTGAATAGCAATTTCTAACCTATCCTTTGTAATAACCATTCTTAAGGTATAAGTTTTCTATCCCCTATCTATTCTACTTTATAAAGTAAATTAGTTATTAGTGCTTATACACTAGGATTAAGTAAAGAAAATTAACTAAACTTAATGAAAATCAAAATAGCTTATCCTCTTAGAACCAAGCTTCAAACCAACACTTATTGGAGCCTCATAGTTCATGTTAACCTCCATAACCTAAATAAAACAACATAGATTAGCTAAATTAGTAAGCATTTAAGATAAAACTTAAGGTTTAACCTTAGAGTTTTGGGATTTTTAGCAAAGTGTAAGTTTATACGTTTGGAGCATTTTAGAAAATAAGGATGGGACTAGGCTTGAGGGGGTAGTGGCAAGGAGTCATGTTATTAGGGAATGTGCCTCACAAAAACATAGGATAATTTTCTAGAGTCCACTTCCTTTGTCCTAAGCTAGCTTTTCCCAACTTTGTTCAAATAGAACCTTAAAAACTTAATTAGGATTTTGATTAGTCTTAACTTTGTTTCAAACTTCATTTAGACATATTAACAATCCAAAATATTGATTTGATTATCCAAACTTAAATTTAACATCTCTTGTTGAACTTAGTATAAGGTAAAATGGTCATTTTAGAAAAAATAGTCCTAAAATTTGAGAATACTTTCTTGAATGACCTTTCAAAATTCTCCTTTCAATTTATTGATTAATTTATTGATTTTGCGGTATTTCAAGGCTTATTAGACCTTATTTCTTATTATGAGTTCCCTATGGAATTCACTTTAGCTTTAGTATCTAATTTATCTAGTGAGGTTGCAATAATAAAATTTTTCAAATTAGGTATAGAAATTTGGATTTAAACCAAATCATTCATTCCAAAGTGCATGAATAATGCACCATGGTTAGAAGAAAAAAGAAATCTCTTCACCACTCGTAAAAGAGTTATTATTTAAATACCACCAATTGTTAGATAGGTGAAACTTTATACCAATGCTTTAGCCATTCATTATAAGATTCAAGCAACCGTTGGTGGAGTAATGCTGCATGAAAATGGATAGTGTATATGGGAGTTTTAAAAAATATAGGGTATTTAGATACTCTCGATACTAAATTATCAGCATTATTACAAATTAGTGAAAAAAAGGGATGGCGAAAAATTAAGTTTGACATGGATTTTGTTATCATCGTAATTTTGCTGGTAGAGACTTTGTGTTAGGCATAAGAGATGGGCTTGGTTCTATAAAAGAAAACACAGGTAGTGAGCATTGGAGGTTTATTTAGTACGATTATTTCGATACTTAAGTTAGCAAATGTATGGGATTAATGAAGAAACAAGAGTAGAGGCTTGTATGTATATACATAAAGTGTCTTACTTATTGGGTTTCTCTTTATTTATAGGCTTCATAAGAAGTATCTTCTTTAGATATACACCTCGCCTAAGTGGGAAATATATCTTCTAGAAAGACATGTTCCTATATAGAAAAGTGATGGGGTCATTATGTTTTCTGGTGCTCGTAGTTTATGCCTACTAGGTAGATTACTGAGGTTTGAGGTCACCTGTAGTGTGGAAATCTCAAGCCTAATTGCAGTATAAGAGCTAAGGTCACAATCCTTCCAAGTCGAGGTCTTACAATTAGTTGAGGTTGGCTTGTTGAGACTAGCCTTCCTTGATTAAGGCTTTTGTTTTCTCAAAGTAGTGATGGATCGAAGCCAGTCAAGCAGTGATATGTATAGGTTGGCTGAGCCTTAGCTCCATAGTAAAAAATTGTCCATCAACCCCTCCTCCCAAGGAAAAAAAAAAAAAAAACCACCTAAGACAATGAGGCAAAGAGATTGGATATCGGGAGTGGCTACTAAGGCATTTCGTGAGCTTTACTAGGTCACTATGCTTTGGGTTTTAAACTGCTTCTGGATCACCACAAAATGGCTGGGTTACTAAGATGTTTTCTTGGGAATTATCAATTCTATTTGGGTTCTTGCTTAGTAGACTTTGAGTGTCTACATTTGTGTCGTGTACCCCTGTGTTTAGCTAATCCAAGGCTTATTCCAATGCCGAGGTTTGCTTCCAGATCAAGGATTCCACCAAGGGTTTCCTTCTTTAGATAGGGTATAGGGATTTCATGTTACTCCCAATCCAAGGTGTTGCGGCTTCCTAAAGACAGTTTATTCAAATTCGAATCTCATGGTGTGATTGCTTTCATACAATCATTATGTAAGATAAGTGCCAGTTCATGATTAGTCAAACATTACACCCTGTCTTTTTACAATTGAGGGATCCTGTCCATCCGTCTTAAACATAGGTAACGTGGCATCATTCTAAAGACGAATGCAGTACGTCTCTTAAGTTTCCGTTAACCACTGAAGCTCGAGCCCTTAGGTTTCCCCTATAAAAGGAGTATAAAACTAATTTAAGCTTGGTCTAACTTCTAACTTGGCATGCATCATAACCCATATCACGCCCTACATCACGCCTAAATAAAAGAAGTTATAACAATCCTACCATATAAATAAACTTAAGATAGAAGCTGACCTTACAATTACTGTCGTAGATATAGTCTACATAAGGCGTACATGATTCAACTAACTTAAAGTATCTAATCCGATACCTGTTAATAATAAAATCCGTGGCGTAGCTTTTCAAAATACTTATTATATATGATCTATTGTGACATAATAGTAATCATATAATAGTAATCACATAAACATTTCACACCTAGAGTTATAATTTACAATCAGAATTTACCAAAAGCCATAAATTTTAAAGCTTATTTACAATAAGATAGGAAACTAGTAGATATCATAGGAGATTCCGAGTTAGTTTCCTCAAAACACAAAAAAAAAAAAAATTCAAAAGGTTAGATTTAGTGGATTCTTTATTTCTCACTTTCCTAGCCAACTGCATACTAACCTAAGAGTGGTAATATTTGTTGGTCCCATATAAGATATCAAGATAGGGGTGGTAAATTGATATCTTTAAACTTTTGATAACTTTTTTATTTAATAAAAATAAAATTACCCCTTTTAACAACTTATAATGGTGAATAGTGATAATTTAATAATTCAATACACAATAATTAATAAAGCAAATCAAAAGAGTAAAGAAGGAGAATATCAAGTAGAGATTTTATAGAGCTTTAGCCTTCTGCCTATTACTTTCTTCCAGCTCCACTGCTGGGAACCCAATCTACTTCACCGGTGCTATTCCACTTAATCCACTAAATTAAATCATAAGAATTACAAGTACTTGTCACATATGGACTTTACAACCCTCTGCTCTGCCTATCTAAGCTCTCAACAATCTAGACTAATATAGATTTATAGAGTACAAATGTACTTGTCTTAACACTCAAACAACTAAATAAGAATTACATATTACAAATAAGAACAAAAATATAAATCTCAAATGGTTTTGCTTAAGAGAGAAATGTTAAATGTTGAATAATTTGCTTCGATGGAACTCTCTAAAGAACAATTTGAAGAGCTTTCTATGACTTTTTAGAAAATATAGTCTGATCTTGCTATATTGTTTTGCGAGTATTTTTTAGAATTGTATCGAAACATTTTAAATCCTTTCTCTTTTATATTGAGATCTTCTAATGGCTAAGAACTAAAGATTTTTTTTTTTTCACTTTTATAATTATCCAACTGTTAGATCACTAAAGATAATCCTTAGATATGTTTTAAAGAAGATCTCGATCTTTTGAATTTCAAACTCAAATCTTCTTAATTTGTTCAGATTAGATACACTTAAATCCATAACCACCAAATAAGCTTTTGTTTTAAACTTGACGAAGAGATATGCCTTATCAAATATTTCTAGATAAAGCTCATATTTGAATTTCCATAAAATCCGATTCAACCTTATCCTTATCTATATTTGTGCATATCTTGATTTTTCAAAATTAATTCGCTCAATAATAATCCCCATGGATCTTAATTCCATCTTGAGTGAAACGGGATTAAATGTATTTTTCTAATACACTCAATCTAGTAAAACTAGGGCTTAACTAATTCAAATATGATTTAAGACTATTTTTAGCATCATACTTCCATACTTACTTTCTAAACTAGCTTCTGAAGAATATTAGCCTTATGTTTCTGAAGTTTCTGAATAAGCTTTTGAAGTGTTGTACCAATTCTTCTTATAAATGCTTCTAAAACACTTTCTGAAGATTTTTCATACTAATATATTTTCTATCAATTCAAAGCTTCTGAATAAGATTCTAAATACAACTTAGTTTTGCAAAATTTAAACTTTCTTAAAATCCTTTTGTATGCCTGGACTCTTAAAGATTCATTAGCATTTAACCCTTTTTGTTATCATCAAAATATATGAGAGATATCTAACAATATTTGAACATCCTAACCTCCACTCGTCACCTACAAAAGAGTTTATGGGAATGTGAGCACAACTAGCTCAGTAAATGGACAAAGTCGGAAAAATACCATACAATTACAAACAAGGATATTAATTATAATGAAATACAATGTAATCAATCATTTAAAACATCGCATAATGTTATCCAGTGCATTATGACATTGAAAAAATTACATCCACTCTAACCCAGATTGGAAAGTTTTATATCAACTCAAATCAAACCAAACTTGAACTTGTGTAATAGAGAGCACTCTCTTCCTATAACTACCTTCGAACCATAGCCCCCACCTTTGCTGTAATCTCCTCGTTGTAACCTCCTCGCTTGTTACTTAGTTCAACTAAGGATGTGAAAAAAGAAAAAGAACATTAACTTCCACTCAAAGTGGCACTAACCATTGTCTTCCAATTTCCAACATTCACACTTAATGTAAAACTAATAGGTAATTAGGATAGTAGATAGCAAAGTGGACAAGAAATTGACTAAAGGAAAGGATGATGTATAAGAAAGAAACATGTGTGAAAGAAGTTTCTAACTTTTCTAAAAGATGCCAATAGTGAAGCAAACCAACAAATTTCTATATCTTCCAATTATTTCTCAAACACATCTTATAATAAAGTTAAGAACCTTAACTAAGAGCTAATTATAATAAACAAATAATAATTTTCACTATACATACTAACTTAATTAAATACTTGAAGATTATAATAAGTACCCTAAGAAACCATAATTTTACCAAACCATTTACTAGATTATCCATAAACATGTCATAGAAACCTCAAAGAAGTTGAAGACATCTTGAATTATTGAAGTGATGTCATAGATGATGAAATGAGATGAGTACACAATTACATGTTAAAAATGTTGCCCAGTTATTCCATAAATGGGGCACCATTCTAGAAGAGGGGACCATATTTTCAAAACAAACCAACATGTAATCTTATAAGAAACCACCAAGATAGTTGATTTGCTTAAGTAATTCAAATCTTCTTAAATAAGATAAATTAACCTATTACTATAAATTGCCCTACCACGTACTTTTAGACTACCAGTATTCTCTACAAAATTCCACAACAAACATTACCTTTCTTTCATTTTCAACCAAACCAGACCAATCATACTTCAAAGCCCTTTCACCATCTTTTTCAATATCTCAAAAGGTAAGTTAAAACATCCATATCAAACTTTTGTGCTCTACACACATAAATGCTTCTCTAGCTTTTCTTCTCAAACATTTAGGAAACTCTTCCTAAGGAAATCAAGGTAAGCCTCCTAACTCTAAAAAGATTCTTTATCAAAACATGTTTAGGCATTATCTAAACTTTTTCCAACAAAAGTTTTTCAAAAGCGATCCCTAAAACATTAAAATAAGTTGCATTATAATTAAGTTACAACTTAATTTCCAGAGTTTACTCAAGGAATGAAAGTCTTTTTAGAAGAAGTTTCTGTAAGCCCCAAAGTTCAGCTAAGTAACCGTAGGATTGAACTTAGGACCCAAGGTTTAGGGCGATTGGCTAAAGGATTTGATCAAACCCAAATTATAAACTATTGAGAGAAATATTAGTAAAAATGACCCCGTAAACTTAAATTTAAGAAAATAAATAGTAAAATAGGAGACTATAAAATTTTCAAATTTTAAACATAATAGGTATTAATTATCGAAAATGCAAAAAGTGTAAAGAAATAACTAATAAATTACTAGAGATAGATTATATGTATACTAAAAATTTTAGAATGACCAAAATAATATTTAGGAATGTTCACGTGTACCCCACATGTATTTACGTGTAGATAAAAATACACGTAATTACCTAAATTAGCTTAAAACTAAGCAAATAATTAAAGAAAAAATACAAAATAATTATAGAAAAATCAGAAGAGGATAAGCTGCAACAAGATAAGGTAGTGGTCAATAAGAAAAAAAAAATAACCAATAAGAATTTGACAAACAAAAAGCCAAAAATCATGGAATTAGGGCAAAATCCCATCAAATTAATGCACATTAATTTCTACAATTGTCTATAAATAGGGGAAAAAATTTCTAGAAGTCCTTTGGTCAGTTTATGATTTGAGAAAAATTAAAACACCGAAAAAATCGAGAGAAAATCTAGAAAAATAAAAACTAAAAGGAAAACTGTGCAGTTAGGGATTTTAAACAGAACCCACACCAGACGAGGAGCTGGGAGTGGATAGCCACCACCACCACATGGTGGTGGCAGTGCCCAAGCCGGCTAACAATGCCACGGTGGCCCGCGGTGGCTGGAGCCACCCAAACCGGTGAGTCCTAATTCCAGCCCGATTCTTGTGAAATTTTGTAAAAATAGTAAATATAATTAGAAAATTATGAATTTTGTTATTCTAGGATATTTTTGTATGTAGTTTGTAGGAAAAATATTATTTAGATGAAAACATGTCCCATAATATAGGGTCCTTAAGAAATCATGCAAAACCGAGCGCATTTCGGTTTAGAAATAAATGACCTTAGGAGTGTAGTTTGAAGCTCAATTTTTTTTTCTGTAGGATGCTCATGTGATATAGAACAGTGCTATGAAGCCAATTATTTAATTTAATTTTATAAATTTTTAAGTTAATTTTTAGCCCTAAAATGATGCAAAATTGGGTAATTTGGAGTTAATTAGGTGATTAGGATATTAATTACTGATTTAGATAGTAATTAAATGTTTAGCGATGTTAATCTCTGATGTGGAAACCTAATCCTAGTGTATGGAGTGTTAAGTATAAGTAACGAAGGTGTTATGTGGTAAATATAGAAAATTATGAATATGTAGAATTAAAAATTAATAAATATGGAAAATTAGGTTTAATTAGATAATAAAATAATGAAAATCATAACATAACAAATCTGAAACAAAATTCAATTTTAGGTAATTATATAAAAAATGTAAAAATTTCTCACAACATGAGTAAATTCGTTACACTAATACGGATTTAAGTGTACCGGATAGAATAAAATGCTGACTAGGGGTAGTAATCGTATTTAGGAGATCGGGAAGTAATGTGATTAATTTCATATTATGGGTTGAAACGGATTTCTAGGGTTGGAATCTAAAACATTACTTAAAAATCGAACTAAAAACCTAATTTAGAAATCGATGCGAAAACCGAACCGAAACCTAACCCCAAACCTAAAATAATTATAAAAGACTTAATACCTAAATAATTAGGTATATTTAACCTTAAACAAAACCTAACAATAAGCGTTATCGGATAAAATGAACTTATAATATTATATGAAATACTGAAACCACGTTCGTGTTATAGGGATGATCGGCGATGGCCTGAGCAAATCGGACCTCGAGTGAGTGAGCGAGGAGTCGAGGTAATTTGGGATTAATACGATGTTGTATTTTGGAGGCTTATGATTATACTTGGTTGTTCTTGTTAGATAGTTGAATGTATGCATGTGCTTGATTATGGGTGATGTTATGATTCTGTTTGTTGTTTTGGCATATATTGTATGAATTATATGAAAGGATTGATCACCCTAAACTGGACTTAATCAAATATTCGACCAGTAATCATAATCGAACATGCATGGCAACCTGTTAGGGGAACTTAGGACTCTCCGGCCAAATACTGACCCTTTCGGAAGGGATAGCGTAGGATTGCCAAATGGTCCCTTCTTCATCCTCAGTCGAACTAAGTGACAGGAGAGGAGGTCGTGGCGAGGGTGAAGACAATGGTTCGAAGGTAGTCGCGGGAGGAGCAAGGTCTCCATTACACAAGCCTGGGTTTGGTCGTGAGCTGTTGCATTAACGGCAACTCCTCAACCCGCATTAGAGCGGGCGTAATTTCTCTAATCTCACGACGAGCCGGACAACGTCGTACGATGACATTTGCTTGCACATGCATTGCATCTAATAAGTGATTGAAAACCTTGTTGTGTTTCTGGTATAGTTTTAAGTCCTCCGTCCTAACTTACTGAGCTGTGGTTGCTCACATCCCTATAGGCATCGTGCAGGTGCTGGCTAAGAAGCGCCCACAACTACTCTGAAGCTAGCAACTGCTGGATCCTGGGGAGTGAGGAAAAATATTGAAGAACGAACATATATTTTTAAGGTTTAAGCTTTTACTTTAGAACTTCTCATTTTTTTTTAATAATGTAATAACTAGGAAATATATTTCGGAGAAACATTGCAAACGATAATTATAATCACTAAATTATAGTGAATATATGTATTTCCTCACTTTCTTAGAGGAATGATTTATTTAAATTACAAACTGTTTACTTCAAAGCGGGTTAGTCGTTGACGCCTTGTGTAGATCAAGTCTAAGATAGCGGTTGTATGGCCAACTTCTATCTTAGGGTGGTTTACACAGCGGGGCTGTTATGACCCTGCCACTTCGGGGCGTGACAGTTCTAAATTGGTATCAGAGCGTAGTTTTACTGAACTCGCTTTGAAATGAACAATTAAAAGAATTAGACACTTTAGGAGTACATTGAGAGTGGGTAGAAATAAAGGGATATTAAAGTAACGAACTATAAATTATAGGATAAGTAGTAACTGTAACGCTACATTAAGATAGGCGTTAATCGAAGTTAACTCTAGTGATGGGATCATGTAGAGAAATTGGTGATTAGTTGAGATGAGTAGTTGAGATGATTCAAGTGGAATGAAGAAGAATCCATGATGAAATCCAGAATTGAGATATGGAGAACAATATGATAATTGATTAAGTCGGAATATGTTATTGAGGAGTTTGTTACCGAAGTTACGTTGTAATTGATGAGACTTATGGATGATAATAGAGATTAATCTGAGTTTTAACATAATGGAGATCATGTGATATGACTTGATGAATAAGGATGGTTTGGAAGTGAAAGATTGTAACTTAGATGACGTTAATGAGATATGTGTAATAAAGATAGAAGAGAGATACTCTATTCTGCTAGTACAACTTATACTTCGACTAACACATCATATATCCTTGGACGATTAACCCCAAAAGATTTATTGAATGGTTATTACATTTTCTTGAATCAGTTGGAGTAGATTAAAATTATATGCAATATGAGAATACAGTATATGAGTGAGGAGTTTAGTAATAATAAGATATATGGAATGATTACTGCTTCTGATTTTCTTATTGAAGTACGACGTCCTGAATCACCAAATGGAAAATGATACTCAATGAATGGGAAGATAAATGTGGTGGAAATTGGAATGATGAATACAATGTACTAGATGGTTATATTTTTGTTAGAAGTTAGAATTGATCATATGATTAGCTATTCATATAAGTTAGGATCCTATTGATATTTTAATAGATACAGTAGTGCTCATTAATGGATATATATTCTTTAAATATGTACATATGCTATGATGTATTATACACTTGTGAGTAAGAATGTGAAAGAGGATTGGATGCATCTTAGGTGACCGATTTTGGAAGTGTTTTGTATATGTAAGAATTAGTGGTTTATTGAAGTGATTTAGGCTGAATGAAGTGTAATCTTTGAGTTAATATAGAGTGGAGGTGTAAAGAAATGTGATAGAACCGATCAGTAGAATATGCTAATATTGTGGATGAAATTCCTAAGAAGTTTATTGATGAATTTGTGTTGTAATCAATGTGATGCGATGAAGTGACGAGACTCATGAACAATAGTGGAAATCAATTTGAGTTTTGGAACAAGAGAGATGTGGTGATATGTATAAAAAATTAAGGTGAATCCGAAACTCATAGGATTTGTGAGATGATCTTAGCTTGGTGCTTGGTATAAATATGAGGTAATATAATTTGAAATGAAATAAAGAATGGTATAGAAACGGATTCCAAGAAGACAAAACATTGAGAGGGAAAAGTTAGAAACCGATTCAGAAATGAATCAGAACCTATACTAGAGGTATAATCAAAACCCAAGTCAAGAATAAACCTTATATAAAATAAGAATGCAGTATAGGAGATGATAAATGATGATAATAATAAGGAGTCTAATGATGAAAAGGTATATGAAGTAATCGTTATTTCTTATTTTGTTCTATGGAAATATAAAGGATCAAATCAACAAGTGGAAATGATATTGAATTAATTAGAAGACAAATGTGGTGGAATTCTTTTGAATGAATAGTTGTTATAAGTAATTTGAATTATGGATATGGTATGATAGTTGATCGTGTTTTCTTAAGAATTAGAATTGACCCTGCATTAGTTATTTATATGTGTGGATATCCAAACGATCTTTTAATGGATGTAACAGTGCTTCTCAATGAAGTGTAAACTTTTGGACATGTGCAAATGCAATGATGACTGACATATTTGTGGCTGGGAGTGTAAAAAGATCAAATGTATTTTGGTAGACAATCTTGGAAGTCTTTTATATGTGTAAGAACAGTAGAATGAATAATGTTATGAGGTTACAATCAAACTAAGAATTCTTAGGTCTTTAATGAATCATGAATTAAAGAATTATAATTTGGAGTGATAATTAAGTATGAGTGAAGCCAAATGAATATGAAATGGATAATGAGATCCTTATGTAGTGTTAAGGCAAGTGGAATTATATTATTATATGGTCCTTATATTTGATTATAGGAGATGGATAGTTATTAAATGGTACATGATAAATGAAGTAAGATTGCTACGTAAACTACAATTGAATAAATATCCAAACACCCTAAAATATTAGTAGGATGAGTAACAAGCGATGGTGGAGATGGAATTAAAGTAACCAGTTGGAGACAATTAGGACTTTTGATCAATAGTTACTTAGTTATCCTAAGGACCCATTTAGCAAGGCATAACTCTCTAGAAAGTAAATTTTATGAGACAGTCATCTATTAGTAAACTAATTAGAATAAGGAATGTTGATTACAGATAGTATTTAAGGATCCGAGCTTAAAAGAATTAGAAGATAAGTAGTGATTTTAGATCCTCACTGTAGAATATACAAATGGACGAAATACAAGTACAAGGATGATATTAAGGTATTCATTCCATATAGAAACTAGTGAATAGACAAGGATTTTAAGATGATTGAGATTATCGTTACCTATCAGTTTAGAATTTATATTGAAGAAAGGATATTAATCCATAGAATCATAGGATATGATGGAAATGGAATTTAAAAAGGAAAGTTACGGATGGTAGATTATGAGAAGTTTATTCATATCTATAAAGAAGAGACTGAAGAAAATATCACTAAGTACTGAATCTACTAGTAACATATAAGAGTTTAAATGTATTTCTAAGGATTATTCTGTGGATGTTTGAATTTCATGACTAGTCAATCAAGAATCAAACCTATGATCGAAACTCCATATTGGATGTTGTAAAAGAGACTTAAAGAGTTAGAAGGGTAACTATCAAATTCTAGAATAATGTTAAGATTGGAAGAGCATCAAGATACGATTAGTGCATTACTTGTAGTCCTAGAATCAGGAGAAAGAAATACATGCCAACCATATATGGAAACACTTGTGGTGGTATCCATCAATAGTATTTTGATATACAAAATATCTGGGGACGGCATTATTGAAGTTGAGTGATCAAAAGTAGTATATTGAAATGGAAGACATGTGATTTTCGGAGAAGAGAATACGTTTTCATTCGTTCGTTATATTTGGATAAGAGATTTTGGTGGATATTAGAAATATTGAATTAATGATTAGAGGAAAAATCTATTGAGGTAATCTAGTAAACAAAGAAGCCATGAAGCTACAATGTACTTCATATTAGCAATTGTAATAGGTAATCTAACAGGAACATGGCAAATCTGAATTGTCCAATTGTTGTTGTTGAGTCTCATGTCTTGTCGATCTGGTCAGTGTATCTTGTTATGTCATGTCTTGTCCAGTAATAATCTCAATACTGTTTCTTTTGCTGAGTCTGTCAGTCAAAAGTTATATTCATCCTCCTCGAGTCATGTCAAGTCAAATTGAGTTGTTAACCATCTCATTTGAATCCGAGATGGAGAAGCGTTAAGATTTGCCAAATTGCTTCTGTTGATCCTATGTTAAGCTTTATGAAGAACAAATGAGAAGCTAAGATAGTAGTATCATCATTTTGAATAGAAGATTATGGATGAGAAGAAAGGTGATGATATGAAGTAAATGTAGAATCGCTAATAATCATAAATAAAACTTAAGAAACAATCAAATAAGAAATAAATGGAGAATAAACTAATAAGAAAATTTACAGGATCGTAAAGCTAAGTTATAAGATAATACGATATGACTAGGAGACTACAGTGATGAAATAAGCCCTGATCGATACTAAGATAAGGAATGCAAAGGAAGGGGAATTAAGAGATCGAGCAAAGGTCCAAGTAAGGAAGAAAGAGAATATTAATTAGAAAACAATTCAGGAACTTAATCAGTAGATTACATGGAAGCTTTATTTGATGATAGCTCAATAGAATGGAAAATGGGATTTAAGGAAATGAAGTAGCCCCCAAAAATACTGGATCATCAGGTTTAGAAGTGCAAGAGTTGAGACACAAAGTAGGAAAAGATATGACTAAATAAAGGTTTAGACTTAGAAACCAAAGTAGAGCTTAATGTAGCGAAGACGAAGCATTACTTGTAGGTTCTTCGATTTTTAGAACTATTAATCCTAACGAGTAAGCAATACATAGATATACAGTAGTTTCGAGAACGAAACTATTTTTAAGGGGGGTAGAATGTAAGTCCTAAAGTTCAATTAAATAACCTTAGGATTGAACTTAGAACCCAAGGTTTAGGGCGATAGGCTAAAAGATCCGATCACACCCAAATTATAAACTATTGAGAGAAATATTAGTAAAAATGACCACGTAAACTTAAATTTAAGAAAATAAATAGTAAAATAGGAGACTATAAAATTTTCAAATTTTAAGCATAATAGGTATTAATTATCGAAAATACGAAAAGTGTAATGAAATAACTAATAAATTACTAGAGATAGATTATATGTATACTAAAAATTTTAGAATGACCAAAATAATATTTAGGAATGTTTACGTGTATCCCACATGTATTTACGTGTAGATAAAAATACGCGTAATTACCTAAATTAGCCTAAAACTATGCAAATAATTAAAGAAAAAATACAAAATAATTATAGAAAAATCAGAAGAGGATAAGCTGCAATAAGATAAGGTCGTGGTCAGTAAGAAAAAAAAATAACCAATAAGAATTTGACAAACAAAAAGCCAAAAATCATGGAATTGGGGCAAAATCCCATCAAATTAATGCACGTTAATTTCTACAATTGTCTATAAATAGGGGAAAAAATTTCTAGAAGTCCTTTGGTCAGTTTATAATTTGAGAAAAATCAAAACACCGAAAAAATCGAGAGAAAATCCAAAAAAAAAAAAGGAAAACTATGCAGTTAGGGATTTTAAAGGGAACCCACACCAGACGAGGAGTTGGGAGTGGACGGCCACCATCACCACACGATGGTGGCAGCGCCCAGGCCGGCCGACAATGCCACGGCGGCCCGCGGTGGCCGGAGCCACTCAAACCGGTAAGTTCAAATTCCAGCTCGATTCTTGTGAAATTTTGTAAAAATAGTAAATATAATTAGAAAATTATGAATTTTGTTATTCTAGGATATTTTTGTATGTAGTTTGTAGGAAAAATATTATTTAGATGAAAACATGTCCCGTAATATAGGGTCCTTAAGAAATCATGCAAAACCGATTACATTTCGGTTTAGAAATAAATGACCTTAGGAGTGTAGTTTGAAGCTCAATTTTTTTCTGTAGGATGCTCATGTGATATAGAATAGTGCTATGAAGCCATTTTTTTAATTTAATTTTCGAAATTTTTAAGTTAATTTTTATCCCTAAAATGATGGAAAAATTGGGTAATTTAGAGTTATTAGGTGATTAAGATATTAATTACTGATTTAGATAGTAATTAGATGTTTAGCGATGTTAATCTCTGATGTGGAAACCTGATCCTAGTGTATGGAGTGTTAAGTATAAGTAAAGAAGGTGTTATGTGGTAAATGTAGAAAATTATGAATATGTAGAATTAAAAATTAATAAATATGGAAAATTAGGTTTAATTAGATAATAAAATAATGAAAATCATAACATAACAAATCTGAAACAAAATTCAATTTTAGGTAATTATATAAAAAATGTAAAAATTTCTCACAACATGAGTAAATTCGTTACACTAATACGGATTTAAGTGTATCGGATAAAATAAAATGCTGACTAGGGGTAGTAATCGTATTTAGGAGATCGGGAAGTAATGTGATTAATTTCACATTATGGGTTGAAAGGATTTCTAGGGTTGGAATCTAAAACATTACTTAGAAATCGAACTAAAAACCTAATTTAGAAATCGATGCGAAAACCGAACCGAAACCTAACCCCAAACCTAAAATAATTATAAAAGACTTAATACCTAAATAATTAGTTATATTTAACCTTAAACAAAACCTAACAATAAGCGTTATCGGATAAAATAAACTTATAATATTATATGAAATACTGAAACCACGTTCGTGTTATAGGGATGATCGGCGATGGCCTGAGCAAATCGGACCTCGAGTGAGTGAGCGAGGAGTCGAGGTAATTTGGGATTAATACGATGTTGTATTTTGGAGGCTTATGATTATACTTGGTTGTTCTTGTTAGATAGTTGAATGTATGCATGTGCTTGATTATGGGTGATGTTATGATTCTGTTTGTTGTTTTGGCATATATTGTATGAATTATATGAAAGGATTGATCACCCTAAACTGGACTTAATCAAATATTCGACCAGTAATCATAATCGAACATGCATGGCAACCTGTTAGGGGAACTTAGGACTCTCCGGCCAAATACTGACCCTTTCGGAAAGGATAGCGTAGGATTGCCAAATGGTCCCTTCTTCATCCTCAGTCGAACTAAGTGACAGGAGAGGAGGTCGTGGCGAGGGTGAAGACAATGGTTCGAAGGTAGTCGCGGGAGGAGCAAGGTCTCCATTACACAAGCTTGGGTTTGGTCGTGAGCTGTTGCATTAACGGCAACTCCTCAACCCGCATTAGAGCGGGCGTAATTTCTCTAATCTCACGACGAGCCGGACAACGTCGTACGATGACATTTGCTTGCACATGCATTGCATCTAATAAGTGATTGAAAACCTTGTTGTGTTTCTGGTATAGTTTTAAGTCCTCCGTCCTAATTTACTGAGCTGTGGTTGCTCACATCCCTATAGACATCGTGCAGGTGCTGGCTAAGAAGCGCCCACAACTACTCTAAAGCTAGCAACTGCTGAATCCTGGGGAGTGAGGAAAAATATTGAAGAACGAACATATATTTTTAAGGTTTAAGCTTTTACTTTAGAACTTCTCATTTTTTTTTAATAATGTAATAACTAGGAAATATATTTCGGAGAAACATTGTAAACGATAATTGTAATCACTAAATTATAGTGAATACATGTATTTCCTCACTTTCTTAGAGGAATGATTTATTTAAATTATAAACTGTTTACTTCAAAGCGGGTTAGTCGTTGACGCCTTGTGTAGATCAGGTCTAAGATAACGGTTGTAAGGCCAACTTCTATCTTAGGGTGGTTTACACGACGGGGCTGTTACGACTCTGCCGCTTCGGGGCGTGACAGTTTTCCCCAATTATTTCACTCAAATGAAGTTCAAGAAAAAAGTCCCTTAAAACAAAAGGTTAGAATAAAAACTAAAATAGGTAGGCAAAATCATGGCTTAAAATAATAACTTACCTATCATCTCCAAATAATATTTCCTTGACTTGGACAAATAATATCAATACCATAACGATTTGAATCTTATAAAGGACCAAAAAACTATGGAACAAGAACCAAAGAACATTTGGACATGATATGGAAAAAGAAACAATAAAACTTAAGGAAGGAAAAACTTATAAAAGAAAAATCTCAAAACCAAACTTAAACTAGAAAGTATAGTAATTTGACATATTTCTCAATTATCTTTATCTTTAATGGTATTTCCAATTTGGAACTTCCAAAGGATTACTATGATGAATATATGGCCAGGTGAGTACTTGCTATGATTATCACTTGTGTGTGTTTGTAGAATAGCTGCACTTTTAATTATATATTTAACTTGTTTTTCTTGGGGTAGTCGGGAAAACGTATGTGCATGATTTGCCTATTAAGACATTAAGAATTATCTCCATAAATAAAGTTGATGATTGTAATGTAATGACATTCATATGATTGTCTAATGTTTTGGGTGATCACCAATATAAATGGAAAGTTAAGCATATCAAAACTTGAATATCAAAGCAGTCATCATATTGTATAAACTTCTTTTGATTGCCACCACTATCTCACATAGAATGGAAAAGGCTAAAACCTTCTTCGTTTATTGTAAACTAAGTGACTTTGAGGATGGTTACACATTAGATAAGGTCGTATCCATTCTTATGTTTTGATTTGGCATATATTTAGAGACCAATTAGGGATCTAATCAATGGCTAATCATTTAGAGGTCAAGGAAGGAATTTTTCTTATTTTCATTTAGGCCTCCTTAAGATCAATCAAAAGATCCCTTTCTTATGACTTATTTATGTGGCCTTTGTCAACATTTCCTTTGGCTAACCAGAAGATCCTTCTTCCTAGGAATTATGAGGATTCTAGGTGAACATTTTGTTTAGTTCTCTTAAATAACCAAGAGATTGGTTCTCTCATGAGGTCAGGGAGAATGGGATCATTTGGTTCTCCTAGGATTGATCAAGAGACATCATCTCTTGATCATTGCTGGCATTGGATTCAATTGAGAATTGAGATTCTATGGCTATTTTATAGAGGCTAAGGATGTCATGCAAAATTACTTGTTCATAAATTTGGATACCTAAGCAATAGTGGAAAAAAGAAATCTTCAACCACATACCGAATACCGAAAGGCTACGCATATTGTTACATGTGTTTGTTTGAATGCATAGCATATGTTTATTTAATCAACTTTGCTTAACATGTGGAATGACTAAGGAGTTGGCTATAGCTTACAACCTTATAGCTTTGATTTCTTATAGGAACCTTAATAAGTCTATCGAAAAAGATCTATACCATTGGTAAGAATTAAAGATTTAGAATTGGGCTTGGGAGAGAGCATGCAAGGAAATTTCTTCACATAAACTATGTTAGTTTTATTGGTAATAATATTTAATTGAAAGACTTACAACTTTATTTAATTTGTAATAAGTAATAATATTAAGCTTTGTTTTATACCATTGAATTTATAATACTCTATGATTACTCTAGTATTGACGCTTCATGTGCTTATTGGAATTAACTAGCAACTAGTATAAGTATATAATTAGTTACTTCTAATCTACACATGGTGGTCTCTCACTATTAGATTGTATTTGGGGTTGTGATATTGGGAGATTGTAGGGGACATAGAGTTCCAAGGAATATTGTATTTGATTGTGATTCGAAGTTTATGAGCTTCTTCTAGCGAACACCATGGAAGAAGATTGACACTAAGCTCATGTTCTGTACTTCATGCCATCTACAGACAGATGGCTACATTGAGGTTGTGAATAGAACATTAGGTAACCTCCTTCAAGTTACTGTTGGAAAGAATCTACATGATTGGGATATATGCTTACTAATCATCGAGTTCTCTTATAACTGCTCCACTTATAGCTCAATAGGAAGGTCACCTTTTGAGGTCATTTATCGACTTAACCCGAACTTTCCATTAGACATGATTATCAACCTAACTTCTCAAGGAGAAATTCAATCAAGCCTATGGCACCCCCAAGGAGTTTCGAAAACTGCATCAGAAGGTTGTCGAGCAATTAGCCAAAATAGTGGTTGATAAAGAGAGCACAGAAGTTGAGGTAGAAGATGAATTATCTATAGCCCAAGAGACCATGTTTGGATTCACCTTAGCAAGGAGCGGTTCTTAGGGAAAAGAATAAATAAGTTATCTCCCAGGTAAGATGGCCCTTTTAAGATCCTTCAATGCATTAATGACAACACGTATGAGATATAACTACCTAAAGGATACGGAGTGTATCCTACTTTCATCATCGCCAACCTAATGCCATTTGTATTGAAAGAAGAAGAAAAAGAAAGCTAAGATTTGAGGACAAGTCTTCAACTACCTTAAAGAATTAATAGATTACCAATCACTGGCCCCCTCACTCACACCCACCTCCAAGGGCTCTAATCTCTCGCTAGAAGGATTCTCTCTTATCAACCTCTTAAGGATGAGCTTCAATATATGAAAGAGCTATGGAAGAACTCTTAAGGACACATCTCGGATATATTCTGCTATTGTTGAACTCTTGCCTAGTTGCCGACCTATCAAGTGTTAAGGCTGACTTGCTAAGTTCTGAGGTTGATCTATCGAGTGTCAAGTCTGGAAATACTATACACCAAGCTTTACTCTTCCAGCCTACTAAATTGTCGTGTCATTTAATCACCTTGGCAGTTCCTAACACAACTAATCAACGACATCCCCAACATCACCTCCGTTTAGCTATAGCGCCCTATGATGCCAAAACGTAAACCCATTGACAGGTTGCCACTTGTGCCCTACTTTTCTTATAATTATACTATATTCCTTTTATCCTTTGTCATATTTATCCTTTTTCAAGAATTTTAGGAATCTCTTTCTTACAATGTCTTTTGTGCAGTTTTCTATTATTATAATGTTACCCTAAAGGACTTACTATAAATAGTCGTTTTTACTATAGCCGCAACCATCTTACACTTCTACATTTAATGAATATCTTTGTTCTTGCCAGATACCCATCTTTGAGTACATTCCTTTTACATTCTTATCTAATCTCGTTAAGTAGCTCGAGATTAGTGGCAAGTAGATCTTAGTATTAGTTTATCCATCATATCAAGTGAAATATTAAGTTATGTTATGTTCATTGGTGCATCATATCCTACGAGAAGCTTCATGGAAGATACTGTGTTTACTAACCTATTCATTCCCTCTTACTTCAATATCTCAAAGGATCCACCTAATTATTAGCTCCTCCAATAAGCCTTAGTGATTAACTCAACTCCTAGGCACATTAGGGAGTTGGTGACCTCAAGGAGTTCAACTATTCCAACCACTCCTCTGCTGAGTTTGGTAGTCTCGAGCCATATCTATCAACCCCAATGGTCTATGTATACAAGGGAAATGAACATTGGTAATGTGGGAACCAACAAATTAGGGTTAATATGCTTAAGAAAGATATTAACTTTAATTGTGAATCCCTCCGGTCAAGAATAATAAAAATTGAATTGGATATATTTTAAAAAGGTTACATGTTAAACACTAGGGGAAATAATTCCTAAATACATTATTGCATACTTGAAGTCGTTCGTAGTTTATTGCTTCCTAATTTGCGTAATTAAGTCTCATAAGTAGTTTAGTTGTTAATTTCAGTATTTTTAATTCATTCAATTTATCACAATTTTTCGGTTAGATAATAAAGCTAAAGTTAATATTAGTACTCAAAATCTCTGAGGGATCGACTCGGATTCACGTCCACTATATTAAAACTGATAGGTGCACTTGCCTCATATCAAGTTTTTGGCGCCACTGCCGAGGATTTTCGATATTAAGAACACTAGTTGCTTTATTACTTTAACCATTTTTTTTTCTTTTGTTTTCATTATTTATTTTCATTAGCTAGAGCTGCAATTGATTTTATATTTCTTATCATCCTGAAATTGAAAGAACTGCCCTTCAAAATTTGAAATCACGACCTAGACAAAGTATGGCAACCATTGATGACGAGTCAATCGTTGAAATCAAGGAAGAAGGTGAAGAGACCAACACTCAATTCATCGAGCAGGAAGATCCACCACACATGGCGAACAACGGGAATGAAGCAAATCGGACCATGTCCGATTATTCAAGGCCTACACTTATTGGAGCTGACTCTAGAATCGCAAGGCCAACCGTCGCGGCTAACAACTTCCAAATTGCACCTAACATCATACAAATGGTGCAACAATATGTTCAGTTTGACGGTCTCCAAGATGAAGATCCCAATGCCCACATCTCTAGCTTTCTAGAGATTTGTGATACTTTTAAAATCAACGGAGCCACGGATGATGCCATCCGACTGCGGCTATTCCCTTTCTCCTTGAGGGGTAGAGCAAAACAATGGTTTAACTCTCTACCACGAAATTCAATCACAACTTGGAATGAATTGGTAGAGAAATTTTTGGAGCAGTATTTCCCACCTGCAAAGACCGCTAAACTTCGGAATGATATTTCTTGTTTTACTCAATTGGAAGCGGAGACTCTATATGATACTTGGGAGCGATTCAAGGACTTGCTCAAGAGGTGCCCACATCATGGCCTTCCATTATGGATGCAGATTCAAACCTTCTATAATGGTCTTAATTTATCTACGAGACAGATGATTAATGCATCCGCAGGAGGTACTTTGAACACAAAAACACCTGAGCAAGCACAAAACCTGATTGAAGGAATAGCGATGAACAATTATCAGTGGGAAAGCACTAGAGCCAAGCAAAAGGCCATGGGAGTTTATGAGGTAGACTTGACCACTGCTTTGGTAGCCAAGGTAGACTTATTGAATAAGAAGATTGATGCACTCTCAGTTGGCCCTCAACAAGTGCAATCGGATGTAAGTGACTTTGGTATGCAAGGGTATGGAGCACAAGAACAATTAAAATGGGTAGATTATCTAGGAAATCTACCCATGCAACAAAATAACCCCTACAGCAACACTTATAATCCCGGATGGAGGAATCACCCCAATTTCTCATAGGGAAATCAAAACCAAGGCCAGCAAAAGACCAACTTTGGCCCACCTGGATTTCAGAGACCATTCCCACCTCCTCTTCCTCAAGAAAAGAAGTCCAATGTGGAAGAACTTCTCACAAAATATATTCAAGACAATGAGGCTCGCTTATCCAACATTGAATCATCATTGAGAAATCAAGAG
The DNA here is from genome assembly GCA_024138005.1 of Lumnitzera racemosa. NCBI lineage: Eukaryota > Viridiplantae > Streptophyta > Magnoliopsida > Myrtales > Combretaceae > Lumnitzera > Lumnitzera racemosa. Next base: position 68,769,000 of record JAMXBC010000006.1, read on the forward strand.
GCTTCCAATTGCAATCTTAAGAATCAAATTGGTCAACTTGCAAAAATAATCTCTGAGAGGCAACAAGGGACACTCCCAGGGAATACCGAGGTCAATCCTAGGGAACATATTAATGCTGTAACCTTGAGAAGTGGTAGAAAACTTCAAGTGGAGAAGAAGGATGGTGAGGAGGTAGTTAAGAAAGAAGTGGAAGTCAACCGTAAGGAAGATGCAAAGCCACTAAAATCAAAAGAAAGTATGGAATCACCAAAAGTGAAGGAGTACAAGCCTCCCATCCCTTACCCGCAACACCTTCATCAAAGCTACATTGATCAAAATAAGGAATTCGGTAAATTGCTTGATGTTTTCAAACAATTACACATTAACTTACCTCTTGTTGATGTCATCTTGCAGATGCCAAAGTATGCGAAATTTTTAAAAGATCTTCTATTGAACAAGAGGAAGTTGGAGGAGCTTACAACCATCACATTAAACAAGGAATGTTCGGCACTTCTCCAGAAAAAGCTGCTACAAAAATTAAAAGATCCAGGGAGTTTCACTATTCCTTGTATGCTTGGCAATTTGTTAGTAGATAATGCTTTGGCAGACTTAGGAGCTAGTATAAATTTGATGCCGTATAAATTGTTCAAAAAGCTAGGGTTAGGAGAACCTAAATTAATGGGCATGAATCTTCAATTAGCCAATAGGTCTATCACATACCCTAGAGGCATCATAAAGGATGTTTTAGTGCAAGTAGACAAATTCATCTTTCCCGTGGATTTTGTTATACTTGATATAGATGAAGATATTGAGGTGCCAATCATTTTAGGTCGACCTTTCCTAGCCACTGCTAGAGCTGTTTTTGATGTTAGTGAGCATAAGTTGACATTACGGGTCGGGGATGATGAAATAGTTTTTAAAACTTCATAGGCAATGAACAAATTTCTTAACTCAGAGGACATAAGTCACAATGTTAATGCCCCTAATTTCGTTATATCTACATGTGTGCAGGAAACTGTTGCAAAGGATTCCTCAAGCTATTTCTTGCAAAAGGGAGATGAAAATTTGGTGATTAAGCCCAATTGTGCAGAAGTGGCAGCTCAAATAGAAGTTCATGAATCCATTGTGGACAAGAAGGGGATTGATCCACTCCATAAGCCAAAGGATCTTAGGTTAAAATCTTTCAAAGAGAAGCCATCAATTTTGGAACCAAAACTGTCAAGAAATCATTTGGAACATGTCTTTGCGGTGAAAAGTTCAAAACCCCCAATGACAACAGCATCTAAGTTAAAAGCAAACAAAACGAAGAAGTTTAAGCTACATGAATTTGATAAGTGGCATGATAAAGAGAGAAACTATGGAAGTTATACATCAATGAAATGGAATTGGCAAGGTCGATGGCCGAAGGGTAAATCTACACTTGTATGGAGAGTTCGAAAGCGAGATACAGGAGTTCTATTTCCACCTGGATGAAGAATCATGAATTACAAGACGTATCCCGTCGAGCTATTGACGTTAACTATAGCGCTTCTTGGGAGGCAACCCATGTCTAACTTTTCTTACACTTTAGTTCTTTAAGTTTATTTCATTTTATTTTTCTTTTATCTAATTTTGCTTTACTTCTTTTATTTGTTTTAATTTTAGTCATAGGCTTTTCCCTTTTAATTTCATTTTTTATTCTTCTATTTAGTTTTCTTTTTCTTATTTTTCTAGTTTAATTACTTTTATTTCTTGAAGTTTCTTTTATTTTTAAATTAAATTCATGATTAAAAAAAAAGGAAAAAAAAGTTACACGGGCAAGGGACACAGTCGTGTCCTTGCCTATATCCATCCAGATGTTCAAAAATGTCCACCCACAGAAAGTTACACGGGCGTGGGACACGGTCGTATCCCAACCCGTGTCCACCCAGACTTTGATCCTACTCCGTGGGCACAAAGAGTTACACAGGCGAGGGACACATCGTATCCCAGCCCGTGTGCATCCAGACATCATAGTAAAACAGAATGTCACATGGGCAAGGGACACGGTCGTGTCCCAGCCCGTGTCCACCCAACTTATATACTCAGGAACAAAAAGTTACACGGGAAAGGGACACGGTTGTGTCCCAGCCAGTATCCACCCAACTTATATACTCAGGAACAGAAAGTTACACGGGCAAGGGACACGGTCATGTCCCAGCCTGTGTCCATCCAGTATTCATACACGGGAAGCCCAAGTCACACGGGCAGGGGACACGGTCGTGTCCCAGCCCGTATGCATCCAGGTTAGACACGATGGCACAGAATGTTACACGGGCGAAGGACACGGTCGTGTCCCAGCCCATGTTGCCCAAAATAACACGATTTTTGCACATGGTCGGTTTTATTTAAATTAAACACACCCTCCCACACACTCCTAATCAAACATTTCTCTCTCATATTCTCTCTTATTCTCCCTCTTCTCTCCACAATTCTTGCATTCCGCATTTTGATCTAAGTAAGTTTCCTACTTAATTTTGCTCTCTCTTCCTCATGAGTAGGCTGGCGAAAGTGATAAGGATGTCGAGGACAGTGATGACGATGATGATGCTACGATGGCTGAGGCTTCGTCTGATGAGGCACATGAAGAGACGGATTCCGATCCCTCTTCTTAGTTCTTCATTTTTTTATGATTGACTTTTGTTGTTCAAGGCTTGTGAACTCTGCTATATAATGATGATGCTTCTTCATTTTGCGCTTCTATTCGACTGGCAGGGAAGTATTAGTTTTCTTTTCAGTACATATGTTTTCTTTTTCCCTATGCTGCTTTTTCGTGCTGTTATGATTTTTTGTGGTACATTGAGGACAATGTACATTATTAAGTGTGGGGAAGGGATATATATGAATTTATTACTGTTTAAGAGACCAATTATTCACATTTGACCCAATTAATTTTTAAGTTAACTTGTAATAGGTGATTAACTGGTATTAAGCCAAATTAACTGTTTCATCTTGATTATTATTGATCTTATTATACTTTACTAGAATTGATTAGTCAAATTTTTGGAAGGCAAAGTTACGAGTTATTTAGCTTAGGACTTTAGGACTTGAGATTGGAGCAACATCACTAGTTGAGAGTTAGTCATGGTTATTTTTAAAATTTACTTCTATGTATACCTTTCTCTTAGAAATTTTTAAGAGTCCCATAATTTTTAGCAAACAAACAAATGAAATTCTTTTTTTGAAAAACCCCTGAAAAATCATAATGTATGGAGGTTAAAAGTAATAACAAGTGTATGAATAGAAAAATTGGTAAGGATTCATCTTGGTCTGTCAGAAGAGCGAGATTGAGCCCCAATGCCAATTCAAATGAAAAAAAATTGATATGGATCGGCCTTGGTCCATCAGAAGAGCAAGGTTCTTTCCCGCTATCAATATAAGAAATAAGTTGGTATGGATCGGTTTTGATCCGTCAGAAGAGCGAGATCCTTTCCTGCTACCAACACAATTGTGCTTAAATAAAGTAAATTCAAAAGACCTCTCAACAAAAACATAAACTAGGGGGATGATCAGAGGAAGAGTGGATGTAAAATGTGTTTATTTTAGATTATGGTGCTTGGTGAGATGGAAGAGAAAATTGTATACACTTTAGTCAAATGGACAAAATTTTTATGACTCTTTCTCGATTGGCGAGATGTTAAATCCAATTTTTAGTTTAAGAATCCTCGGTTAAATGACTTAGGTAAACTTTGATTTTCATAAATTAACTAGTGAACTCTAATATTAAGTATTGTTGGAGCATTTGAATATGGTCAGATGAAATTGGTTGACTTTATTATTGTAAGTTAGTTGAGAATGATTTTCTTACTTTTCTACGGGTCAAGTGTATTCGTTCACCGGTTTCCTAAATAGCGATAAAATTTTGAAAAAGTGTTTCTTGTCCCAAAAGTTTTGTTTTGATTTATTTGCTTGAGGACAAGCAAATGCTTAAGTGTGGGGAAATTTGATAACTCTGATTTTAAACATATTTCATATGGTGATTTTATAGTATTTCCCTTACATTTTTTGGTTTTCTTTAAATAAATTGATACTTAATTGAGTAAAATGTTGATTCAGGGTTTAAACGCGTTTTAGACTCGAAAACGAAGAAAAGGAATCAAGTTTCACTCAATTCCGAGTTCAAACAAAAAAGTTATGAAGTTTTGAAGTTGTGTAGAAAATTTGCCTAAGTGCAGAAAGTTACATGACCTAGGGACGTGTCTGGTGACGAAAACAGAATCTTTGTAATACACTTATAAAAGGATATCTTAGGGTTTCAAAAGAGAAGGGAGACATTGTAGAAATAAGAGACACAAGAGACGAGAGGAGATTTGAGAAGAACATTAATCAAGAAGCAAGAACGACATCGATTTCAAGATTAGAGAGATTGTTCATCAAATCAAGAGGGCTTTTTATGCTTTATTTTACGTTTTTGATGAAACTCGTTTTTAGATTCGTTATGATAGCTTAGAATTAGAGTATTTAGGATTATGGAACTTAGGGTTTCATGTAACCCTTGGATTGAATTATAATTTCAATAAAGTTTCTATCTTTTCTTGATCCAATTATGTCGTTAATTATTGTTTGATATTTCTAGAGTGTCAATATATGATATTATGCATGTTGATTGAGAAATTGCATGTGTAATTAGATATAAGCAAAATTGAAGAGAATTACATGTATACTTAGAGATAAGATACATGTTTCTTCCGGAAAGTTGATTGTTTGCATGGGAATTCATTACACGTTAATGCAATTCTAAATTATATTACTAAGTGAAGAGATTCCGGTAAATAATTTAGGATTAGGGTTAATATGCTTAAGAAAGATATTAGCTTTCATTTTGAATCCCTCCGGTCAAGAATAATAGAAATTGAATTGGATATATTTTAAAAAGGTTACATGTTAAACACTAGGGGAAATAATTCCTAAATACATTATTGCATACTTGAAGTCGTTTGTAGTTTATTGCTTCCTAATTTGTGTAATTAAGTCTCATAAGTAGTTTAGTTGTTAATTTCAGTATTTTTAATTCATTCAATTTATCACAATTTTCCGGTTAGATAATAAAGCTAAAGTTAATATTAGTACTCAAAATCTCTGAGGGATCGACTCGGACTCACGTCCACTATATTAAAACTGATAGGTGCGCTTGCCTCATATCACATCTCAAGGCATCTTAGCCTTGATTGTGATTTTGGGATTTTTCTAAGGTGTAAAGGTACAGGATCATTCATTTAGATCAAATTTTTCTTAAGCACAAGTGCCGTAGGATTGTTTAAGGAGGTAAGCCTGCTAAGCATTTGATAGTGTAAGCTTCCCATGCCTTCTCTAGGAGATTTTCTAAGCCTTTAATATGCTAGAATTCTTCTTGCCTAAGGTACCTAAGGATCTAAGCATTTATTTCCTTAGTTGCATGAAAGTTTACCAGTGCATTGAGTCCATAGATTTTTAATTTTAGTATAAGCTTATAGAAGACTGGGCTTGAAAGCTACAATTCCATAACTTACCTCCACCAGGCTTCTCTACCCATGGGGTCTTCTCAACACATAGTGTTTCAACTTCTTGTAAATGTATTCTTGGGGACCTCGATCCCATTTAGCATCTTTAATCTATAAGCCCCATTCCTTAAGTCTTCCTTTACCCTTTTCAAGGTCTCCCAGTTTGGTGCTAGCTTACCTTGACCTTATTGTGCTCCAGTGGCTTCTAATTTCTAGCTCACTATGTTACTAGGCTTAAATACATTATACCTGACTTTCTTGTCATAGTATCTTACTACCCTTTACTGGTAGGCAACTACACATTGGCAGGCTATATCTTGGACTTCTTCGATTGTGTTGGGGTCTATAAAGAGGCTAATCTGATTCAATTTTGGTCAAATCTTCTAATGCAAATGCTATGAAGTTTAAGCTTAACTGGTAATATAGCATCAGTGCCTAAGGCTAAGAGAAATGGGGTTTCTCTAGTCGCAATCATATAGGTTGTTCTATATCCCCATAAGATTAGAGGAAGTTCATCTGCCTATGTACCCCTAGCTCTATCGATTTTCTTCTTGATGCTTTCCAAGATTGTTTTGTTAATTGCCTCTACTTGGCCATTAGTTTATGGATGTGTCACTAAGGTATAGTGGAGGTTAATGTGGTATTTCTAGTAGAATGTATAGAAATCTACATTATCGAATTGACTTCTACTACTATAATGATTATGTATGGTACTCCGAATCTTGTCAAGATGGAGTTTGTGATAAACGTCTCCGCATTCCTTTTGGTGATCTTTGTTATGGTACCTACTTTAACCTACTTAGTGAAGTAATCCACAATAACTATGACATATTGTTTACCCTCCTATGGCTTGAGGAAAGGGATTGTAGATGTCAGAGCCCCATTGGGTAAAGGGCCATAGGCTTATGAGCAGTTGTAGGGTATCATTTGGGGGGGGGGGGGGAGGTAATTGGTGCATGTTTTTGGCATTTCACATACCATTATACTAATTGCTTGGTTGGTCAGTGATATCTAACTCTCAAGGCTCGAATGTAAAGGGCTTGAGCTTTGACGTAGTTTTTGTAGAAACCTATGTATAATTCTTCCAGGAGTTGTCAACCTTCTTCTGGCCAAAGACATTAGAGTAGGCATAGGTTAGGATTGTAATAGTATTAAATTTCATCTAATATCGAGTAGTTTGCTACCTAGTACTAAAGTCTTCATGCCTCTTTTGTATTAGCTGCCATAATGTCATGCTTCAAGAGTTGGATGATTAGGTCTGGTTCAATCAGGGCCACATTTACCACCAGACTTTGTTGAAGTAATTGGTTTATACTCTTCTTCAATAGTTATTTTACAAAAACCTTTTCTTTATCTATAAGTATTTAGGATGCCCGTAGATGTATACTCAAACAAGTTTTCTACCTTAGAGTTTTTTATCTATGGGATTCTTATTATGGTCTACAAGTTAAATACCATGGATAAGGATCTGACTAGCTCAAGTATTGGATCATCTCTTTACCTTTTGCTTCATATTTGCCCCTGACCTATTTTACAGCAAGAGTTAGAAAAGATTTGTAATACCTCAGCTTTGACCTCTTTGGCAAGTTTCAATCTGGAAATTAAGGCTTCATATTTGGCTTCATTGTTACTAGCGTCAAATCTAAACTTAAGGGCATAGTAAATTGCTAAGTCATAAGGACCTAAGAGAACCAGTCCTACTTCACATCATCCCTAGGTAGAGGATCCATCCATGTAGAGTATCCATACAGGCCTTTGACCTTTGGCTTCTAAGGGTTCCTTTCTAGTGTATTCGGCTACAAAGTTGGCAAGGACTTGGGCCTTGTAGGCTTCTTAGGGTTTATATTAGATTCCATACACACTAAGTTTAAGGGTATATTTCATCATTCTCTCCAAGGTGTCTAGTTTCTAGAGTATAATCCATAAGGGTTAGTTAGTTAGAACTATCATTTGATGTACCTCAAAATATGGTCAGAGTCATCTAGTTAACATGATAACCATTAGTGTAAACTTCTCAATTTTCAAGTATATGGCTAACATACTAGACTAACTTGTGCTCTCTTCCTTCAACACAAACTAATATTGAGGGGAGAGCTTCACTTACATCCAGATATATGTATAAATCTTTATCAAGCATTGGCTTAGAGAAGATCAATGCAAAAGCAAGGAATTCCTTCAACTGTTTGAAAACCCCATTACACGCAGAAGTTCGTTCTAACCTATGGGGGCTCTTTAGAATTTTGAAACTTGGCACATCAATTCACGCATTACAATATGAAATGGCTAAGTACAGCTATACATCCCATCAATCTATGTATTTCTTTAATGCTACTTAGGGCCTTCATATCAACTATGGCTTGGAACTTATTAGGGTTGGCCTTAATGCCTCTATTCAAGAAACTTTCTAGATGCCATCCCAAAAACACATTTTTACAGGTTCAATTTCATCCCATGCTTCCTCGTTTAGTCAAAAGCCACTTACAAATCTTGGAGGTAATGTTTGGGCTCTTTGCTCCTAATGACCATGTGGTCTACATATACTTCCATATTCTACCTAAGTTAAGGTTTGAGGCGCTTGGTGACCATCCATTAACAGGTGGCCCTAGCATTCTTGAGGCCAATAGGCATTACTTTACAGTAGTATGTGTCGAAGTCTATTACGAAGGAGGTATGGTGATAAGAATAAAGGGTTGATTATGTGGTCTCGAGCCCAAGGACTTACTTCTTTAGTCTGTTGAGTTACCCAAATGGACTTGAGCCTAGAAGAAGAGAAGTTATTTTGAGCTGTTCTAGCCTATCTTCTAAGCTCTATTAGTTTGATCACTATTTTACACATGGGGGAAGAAGATTTCATTGTCACTGTAGACCCCCATTAGAACTAAACATCAAATCCGCTTACTCTCAAACTAACAGGTATCTAAGCTTAATATAACCAATTGCCAAGCTAACCTACTAAGTCTGAGCTACTAAGTTCCTACTTTTAGAACTTATGCTCTCCAAGCCCCTAACTTGTCAAGCTACCAACTTGAGGCTAAGCTAGTCATCTCTATTCGACACTCATTAATACTTTGAACCACAAAATTGAGGGGTTGACAGTGTCACTTCTTTAACATCCATACTATCCTTTTCAAAGGACATTCCTTTTGTTTTGATTATTGAATTTCCCTTGTATGAAGTATGCTTTTCCTTTTCTAGCAGGAATTTTTTAGTAATTTATAATAACCTAAGACTTGCCCTAAACCACGTAAATACCTATATTTTGTATGAATCACATCATCAATGAATATTGAATTCAAAACTTTCCCCTTTTTCAAGCTAAGTGTTCTTCTACTTGCTCTCTTAACTCATATTTAGGCCATTTGAGCATGGACTAATAGTGAATGACCTCTAGTTACATTTGTGCATCATATCAATTATAGCTTGAGGTCATGTGAGGTGTTGGTACATCATATCCATTGTTGATACATGAGGACACCTACTCAACCTTCGACCTTCCATTTATTCTACAAGCCATCTAGTGTTTCAAACCCATCCCTTAGTTCACAAGATACCTCGGTTGTATATTCATCTACAACCAACAACTGTACCATCTTAATATCAGAGGTTGTCTATGTTCGAACAAATTTCTAGCATTTTATGTTCTTAAGGGTCTTACTATAGCACATAATGTTTAGTAAGCGAATTGCAACTTGAGAAGTGATGAAGAATTTGTTCGTAGCTATAGTAAATATTGGAGTAATGTTCTAGGTTGTGGAAGTAAATACTCTATTTTCCCATGTTTTGATACTCACAAAATAAAGTGTGTGGTTTTTGTTGGTTTACAATCGTATTGGGCATTATTTATGTTGTTTTAGTAATAATTGGAGTGCAACATATTGAGTTGACTATTCGAAGAAGAATTTTAGATTGTGGTTAATTGTTTTAGTTAGAGGAGTTAGTATATTGAAAGTATCAGACAATGTCAAAGTCTAATGTTAAGGAACTATCGGATACCGAGAGAGGGGTCGAGCAAATGAACTACCCAAGAGAGATAATGGTCGACCTGGCTAAGCTAATTTCTCAATTTGACCACCATGAGCTAGAGGAGTAGATAGAATTGCTTGATGAAGGCTTATGTTAAAGGAAATAAAAGAGGGGGGTGAAGAGTTAGGTAATGAGAAAGAGGAGTACTATGAACCTGAAGAAAGAAACGTATGAGCTCCTATGGTAAAGGGTTTAATGCTACAAATCTTGAGCTTCTCTAATAGTGGTGATGCTGAAACTACCTATACTGGCTTGATAAGATAGAGAAATAATTTGAGTGTGATGAAGTTCCTAAGATTGCTAAAGTGAGACTTGTTATCTTAGAATTTATAGGATAAGCTGCCCTATGTTGAAAGAGTTTGTAGGCTACACAATGAAGTAAAGGAGAGAGAGAAGTTAGAGAGTAGGCTGAGATGAAGAGAGCAATGAAAAGGAGATCTGTTTTGAGCTATTATTAGCAGGATGCATTCAAAGGTTTCAAGAGCTGAGACAAGAAGAATCAAGTGTTGATGCTTATGTGAAGGAGTTCTAAATGTTGATGATCCAATGTGAAGTTATAGAGCCAAAAGATTGAATAATCTCTAGATTTATCAATGGGTTAAAATATGAAATAGGCAACATTCTTGAAATTAGAGATATTGGATCCTTAGATGAGGTAATCTAAGCTACCCAAAAGGATAGAGCCAAGATGGATGAGCATATTTCGAGCACTTGTTAATCAAGTTACCCCTAACCAAGTTGTTTCAAGCTAACCTATACAATTGGAGCCAAGTACGACCAGTGATGTCAGACCTATTTCAACTACCTAAGGTGAGGAGAAGGAAGTTCCAAGGAAGCTTAAGAAAGGGTAAAGTTCTAGTTTGAAGATGAGTGAGGTTAAGTACTTTAAGTGTTAAAGTTTTGAACATACGATAGCTTAATGCTTGAATAGAAGGACAATGGTAATTAAGGGAGGAATGCTAACCATCGAGGTTAATAGTGTTAATGAGGAAATTGAAGAATTGAAGGAACCCAGATAAGCTAACCAATTAGAGGAGGAGGAGGACGTTATCTACAATGAAGAGGGTAGCTTCATGCCCACAACTATGGTTCTATAGCGAGTGATGAGTGTACACCTAGTACCTGAGGACGAATAACGTGAGAACTTATTCTACATTGGAAGCAAGGTTAATGTGATGTTGTAAGCTCTTATTATTGATAGTAGCAGCTGTACCAAGTAACATCTACTTTTATGGTCTAGCAATTGAAAAAACTGAATACACTCCACCCTAAACCTTACGAACTGCACTAGCTCAATGATAAGAGAGCTTTCCAGGTGACCAAGTAAGTAGTAGTGCCAATGAGCATTGGAAAATAGCAGAATAAAGTACTTTGTGATGTATTGTCTATGAGTGCTTCACATATTCTTTTGCGAAGACCTTTGATGCATGACCAACATGATCTACAATGGAAAGAAGAATACTTGTTCTTTTGAACATGATGGAAGGAAGGTAAGAGTAACTACCATGCCTGCTGAACAAGTTAAGACTATGTAGGCTCAATTTAGTTGAGCCTTGAAGAAGGAAACCCTAGTAATGACAAGTACCGAGTTATCAAGAGAGATAAAACTTGAAGAGCCAATCTTTCTACTGGTGAGAAGATTATTTGAATTAAAGGATTTGAATCTTGAATTACCCACCGAGGTGAAGGACCTATTGAAGGAGTTTGTTAACCTCTTCCCTAGTGAACTGCCCAAAGTACTACTTCGAACTAGAGGGATTGAGCATGTGATAGATATGTAGCATGGAGCTACATTACCAAAAAGCCAATGTATAAGTTAAACCCCTAAATAAGTTGTTGAGATCCAAAGGTAAGTGGATGAGCTAATGAAAAGAAGGTATGTGAGTGAGTCCTTAAGCCCATGCATTGTCCCAGCTTCATTGGTGCCAATGAAAGATAGCACAGGGCATATGTCTATAGACAGCTGAGCTATTAACCGTATTACTATCTAAGTATAGGTATCTTTTACATTGACTTGATGACATACTTAACAAGCTAAATGGAGAAAAGATCTTCTCTAAGATCGATCTCAAATCCAGATACCATCAAATTAGAATATGGGAAGGGGATGAGGGAAACCATATCCAAGACTCGACATAGGTTATATGAATGGCTAATAATGCCCTTTAGACTATCAAATGCACCGAACATATTTGTGAGGTTAATGAACCACGTGCTCCGTGAATTAATTGAGAAATTTGTCATTGTCTACTTTAATGATATTCTTATTTATAGCCTCGACTTGAAAACACGTTATGAACATCTTCAAGATGTCTTTAGTAAGCTCTAAATTAAAAAAATATGTACCAATTTGTAGAAATGTAACTTCTACTAACCTGAGGTGATCTTCTCAGGATTTGTTGTAGGTAGAAGTGGCATACTAGTTGATGAAGAGAAGGTGAAGGCGATTACTAAATGGCCTGTACCAACTTGTTTTGCCAACATGCGAAGTTTTTATAGCCTAACATCTTTTTATCATCGATTCAGAAGGAATTTCAGTACTATTGTAGCCCCACTTACGAAGCTATTGAAGAAGAACGTTGAATTTAGATGAGGAGAGAAATTATAGTAGAGTTTTAAGGAAGTAAAGAAGAAGTTGACTTCTACCCTTATCCTAGCTCTCTAATGCTTTTGACAAAGTGTTTAAAATAGAGTCCAATGCATCCATTCTAGGTATAAGTGCCGTATTGATGCAAGAAGGCCGATCAATTGCCTACTTTAGTGAAAAGCTTCAAGGAGTAGTACTAAATTATTCTATGTATTATAAGGAATTCTAATCCTTGATCTAAGCCTTAACTATTAGGTAGCCCTACTTATTACTTAAAAAAATTGTGATCTACATCGATCAGGAATCGTTGAGATATTTGAAGAGCCAACCTAAGTTATCTAAGAGACAAGCTAAACGGATTGAATTCATAGAGGGATTTTCCTATATTTTGAAGTACAAAACTGGCAAGAACAATATAATGGCTAACACCCTAGCATGACAACATACATTACCAACAAAGCTCTAAACAAGACTTCTTGGATTTTCAATGATTAAGGGTCCGTATGCTAAAGACCTACACTTTGGTCCAATCTATACTCAATGCGAAGATGGCTAGGCCATTGATGATTATTATAGGGAATATGGATACCAATTCAAAAAAGGAAAGTTATGTATTCCAACTTGTTATACGAGAGAGTTACTTATGCGCAAGGCACATGAACAATTATCTGGTCATTTTAGGAAGGCTCGAACTCATCAGGTAGTTAGCTCAAGATTCTTTTGGCTAAGGGTGATGAAAGACATGTTTGTGCTAGAAAGATGTACGACTTACTATCGAGTAAAGAGTTAAGCCGAATAAGTGCCTTATTTTCCATTACCAATCCTGATTAAACCATGGTTTGAGCTAAGTATGGACTTTGTATAAAGTTTACTAAGCATGTCCTATGGAAGGATTCCATCATGGTAGTTGTGCATTAATTCAATAAGATGGTACACTTCATGCTATGTAATTGTATTAATGATGCTTCAACTATTTCTTTTCTCTTTTTATAGGAAGTAGTCAAGCTGTATGGAGTGCCAAGGGCCATCTTATCCAATCGAGACCCGAAATTCTTAAGCCATTTCTAGAAGACCATTAGAAGCGATTGGGGGCCAAGTTGTTGTTCAATACATCCTACCACCCACAAACAGATGGACAGACTAAGGTCGTCAACAGAACCTTAGGAACCTTACTATAAGTTGTAGTTGGAAGAAACCCTACAAATTAAGACATGTGCTTAACCATAATTGAGTTTGCATACAACAGGATTACCCACAATATCACAAAGAAATCATCCTTCATGGTCCCATATGGATATAATCTTGAAATCCTACTAGATTAGGTTTCCAGCCTACCTAAAGACCAATAACCTATGGAAAGATTAGAAGCCATCCTAGAAATGCACTAGAAGGTCATAGACTAGCTTACCCGAGCTACTACTAAGCTAAAAAAGAAAAGCTAAGGAAGAAAAGCTAAAGAGTTCTAGCCTAATGACTTGGTGTGTATTCACCTCAGTAAGGATAGGTTCCCAAACATAAGGAAGAACTAATTATCGTAGAGAATAGATTGACCTTTTGAAGTGACTAAGAAGATTAATCCCAATGCCTATGAGGTAGAACTACCTAAAGAATATGGAGTCTCCATCACCTTCAACATTGCTAATCTTTACCTATATTTCCCTAATAACGAGCAACCTAAAACTAACTAAGATTTGATCTTAAATCTCAAACAGCCCAAAGGGGATGATTGTAATGAAAGGTTGATTACGAGGTCTCAAGCCCAAGGATTCACTTCTTTGGTCCACTAAGTTGCCTAAATGGACTTATCCCTAAAAGAAGAGAAGTTCTTTCAAGCTAACCAAGCTTATCTTCCAAACTCCCTTAGTCTAATCACTATTTTATACGTAAGGGAAGAAGACACTATCAAGCCCCATCAGAGCCAAACATTGAACCTACCTACTTTAAAGCTAATGGGTATCCGAGCTTAATCTAACCAATTGTTAATCTAACTTGGTGAACCTAAGCTACCAAGTTCCCACTTTTAGAACAAGTGCTCTCTAAGCCCTTAACTTATCGACCTAAGGTTGAGCTAGTCATATCTATCTAATAATCATTAACTGTTTAGACCATAAAATTGAGGGATTGATACGTGTTCCCTCTCTAACATCGGTAATATCCTTTTTTAAGGATATTCCTTTTGTTTTGATTATTGAATTGCCCTTGTATGATATGCATTTTTCTTTTCTAATAGGAGCCTTTTTAGTAATTTGTAGTAATATAGGACTCGCTCTAATTGGGCCATATAAATACCTATATTTTGTATCAACCACATTATCAATGAATATTGAATATAAGACTTTCCCCTTTTTTGAGCTAAGTATTCTCCTACTTGCTCTCTTAACTCATATCTAGGCTATTTAAGCGGAGACTAGTGGCGAATAACCTCTAGTTACACTTGTGTACCATATCAAGTGTAACTTAAGCTCGTATAAGGAATTAGTACATCATATACGTCATTGGTGTTTGAGGACCCTTGCTCAACTTCAACCTTCGACCTTCCATTGTTCTTGGAGCCATCTTATGGTTTTGACCCATCCCTTAGTTCACATCATACATGGTTGTATATTCATCTACGACAGCAACCCATATCATATGGACTTTGTCATCTTGTACCATCATAGTCCAGTTGTACCTAAGAAAACATACATAAAACTTAGCAAAGCATGCCTCGAGGTTGAGTTGATTAGTCAATCGATCCTCGAAAGCAAGAAACAATCCCTTACTAGATCATCCATAGTAATAATATTAAGGTTTGTATAATCAATGCACGTTTGCCACTTTCCATTGACCTTTTTTACTACCACTACGTTGGTCAACTAGGTCGTGCATTTCTCTTCTCGAATAAACCTAACTTTCAACAACTTTCATACTTCTCCCTCGATTGTTGCATGCTTTTTTAGGGCAAAATGTCTCTTATTCTGCTTGATCAATGTGGCATTTGAGTTGATTCTAAGCTCATGCTTAGTAATGGTTAGATCAATTCTCATCATGTTTAATGGAAACTAGGTGAATCAGTCTAGATTATCTCTAAGGAGATCAATAAGGTTTAGCTTCAAGTTCTCTAACAAGTCCCTACCGATATATGTGGTCTATCCAAGTTTGATTCTAAGTTGAATCTCTTTAGTTTCTTCTCCTAGGCATAGCCTCCTCTTGGCGGGCCTTTGTTGCGGCTCAATCCTCAAGGACAAGACACTATCGCTCTTTGTTTCCTTGTTCAACATGGCTTTTATGTCAATCGGCCTATTACTTGTTTTGGAAATGAACTCCACATGTGTTTGCATTTAGACTTGGTTAGTTTTGTCTTGGGGTGTGGTTGGCTCGCTTACTTGGTTGTAGAGTCACGTAAAATCTGCTGTTGCCCATAGTTGTTGCTTGGTAATGAAGTTTCAGTTGCTGCTAGTAAAGCTAGAATTTGTGACTTAGTTGCTGTTTGAGTACAGCTGCTATGCGTGCCTGAAATGGAGAATTGGAGCTACTGTTTTGTTCAAATCAGCAGCAAAATAGTAGCTCACGTGCACGCTCTGTTTATTTAAGTAAATGGCTACTATTCTCGGCTTGGATAACTAAGATAAGAGGCTACTGTCACGTGGCATTTGGCATGCTTGGTTCTCGGCTAGTTCGCATGTTGCAGCTGCTGTTAGGATGGAACTCAGAAATGCTTGGTTCTCAACTGGCGCTGCTGTCCATGTTTGCTTGGTTGCTGTTGTGGAATGTTAGAGTGCCCAAGCTGTTGCAATTTTTCCACGGCCTACTACATTTTATAGTCTACAGCCGCAGCTGCAAATTGCTTTGTTTTGGCCAGCTGCTGTGGTCTTAGGCTTAACTTGCAAGTCGATGAAGCGCACACTGAATTCACTAAGAATTGAAGTCCACGGTCGCACTTAAAATAGATCCAAGGCCCTCAAAAATTTGTTGCTCAATGAAACCTTACTGGTTTATCATGTGTGCTAGCCTTCACTTAAACAAATGGAGTGGAATTGGGCTATTGGATAATTACCATCCCTTCTCTTGTGTTCCTGGTAGCATATCCGCGTATATGAATAATACTATCACGACAAAGTCTTCTTCCGATAATCTAAAGCAAGTTCAGCTTGTTATGGCACAATATGATGGAGTAATTTATAAGTTGGTCTTTGTTGATAATGAAAGAAATTGCACTAGTGGAAGGGTACGGCATTTGTGGTATCTACAATTTTTTGTCCCATTCTCTTTCTTGATTACTCCAAGTAATCATTCTTCTCTCATCTTTTCTTATTCTTTTTTTTTTGTCCCTAATTTGTTGTTAAAAAGATAAAATACTGTACACGATCCTTCTAGTCTTTACTGCATCTACTATACGTATTTGTAATAGTGTAAACGCAACAGTTGGTTATATTTAATGAATTTACGTACTGCCTAGCTGGAATCAAATAGAAAAAGATTAGTATTTATGTGTTCGTCCTACAATTATGAGTTACTAATAGAAAATGAATGTTTTATATCTTCTTTTCATATACTACTAATAACAGGTATTGTGATGTGCTCAATGGCAGAGCTAGACATTTCTTGGAGGAGGGCAAGACTAATATTATTACGAAGAAAATGAAAGGTAAATATAAAAGTAATATTGAGAAAATATTTCTCCATCTATGCTAATTAAGCTTCAATATAATTTTTATATCTAATCGATGAGATAACTATTTTATCTTTTTCACACGCCTAAATAATAGAATTTTCAGTGTAAACAGTATCGGATAAGGTACGGCTTAATTTGTTATCTAAACCAAGTATCTAAGACTTGATTGCTCTTTCAAAAAATTTATAAAAGCAGGATGGTGTAGTGTGAAATTAAACAGCTCCCTTGCACATTGATTACATTGTTGAATTTGCAATTTGCTGTTTATAGTTACCGTTATTTTTACATTGATTTAGTGCCTAAGTTTTGGAGAATTTGTGAGTTATATGTTCTTTATAAATGTAATATTTCGATTGGAGGAATTGGATGTAAATGAATCGATCTAACAATATTTATTCCGAACCCATTCTCTCCTAATCATCTCAAAATAGACCAAACTTCTTAATCATATTATTTAGCTTAAAGAATCAAATCTAAATAAAGAATAAGTTTAGCCCAACAATTTTAACCCTCTACATATTTGGAGAACTTTTTTCTCACGCGATCATACACCTGATGAGTAATAATATTCATTTTAAAGGAATTAGAGAAAGACATTAACATAAACAACTGATTAAACAGTGCCTATTAGCTTCAGCAATTAACATAAACAAATATAATTGCAATTTTTTTTCTCTTTATTATCCCCTTTATATTTTTAATAATCAACATAATTCTAATATTGAACATTTCCAAAGTTGCATTTGGCATCTACGGGATCCCATGTCATAAAATCACGGCCCCTTATAATGGAGGTAACAAATTTGAAAGTTAGCTGCGAAAAAGACTTGCAATATTATAAGTTCAAGGAGCATAAATTCATACTTCGAAGGCATATATACTGACTTTTAACGGGGCCTTCAATACATAAGGGAAGTAGATTTGCAGGATTCTTATTCGCAATAATCTAATTTCCTATACAGTATAAAAACTCCCAAGTCCCTGTAAACAATATTTGCATGTACTCTTTTGTCATAACACTTCTCCATTAAGCCTCCAAGGAATTATAAAGTGAATAGAAGCCTCATTGCCCGGACTGAGGAATTTCACCATCCTGAATGGGAACTAGTGGCAATTTACCACCATAAACATCTGGTAGCTGGCTCTCGTCAATGTCCTTAAGGAGAGTCACTTTCAGTTTCTTGTTTTCGACAAAGGAGATCTGAGGACACAGCACATTTGAGTGAGTGTCACGATAGCAAACAGAGACAAACTTCCTACATAAAATATTTTTCATATTGTATAGACTTCTACTTGCAGATCAAGTAATACATATAAATATAATGTCAAGTTTGAGGAGGATAGTGATTTGCAGATTGCCATGATGCATTACTCCATACTATTTTTTCATAAACTAAGCAACAAGCAATTTCTTTTATTGTTTTACATGGCTAAAACAAAGTCTCTTGCAGGTAGCAGACAACATTCTACACTATGAGAGAATTATTCTGCGTAAATACCTTCTTCTTAGTATTGTTGTCAATGAAAGGGTAAACCATCTTCCACACAGTCATAAAAATGTAGGGTGCATGGACTAGAAGTAACTTGCCTAGCCTCTCAGGGTAGCAATCCTGCAATCAAAGAGACAAATGATTAGAGCTCCACTTCATTGACTAAACTCAAGCCTGAGATGCACATTTCCAACGAAGACCAGCACATGGAAGGAGGAAATACTTAACAAGAGAAAAAACATTGATTGAAGGCAGTTACAATATAGACAGTTGTTTTAATGACTTGGAAACAAAAGAATTAACCATCACCAGAAGAGTTGTAAGTGATAGGTTATTGAACCTGTAAGATTGACAAAGCTGCCAAGTATCCACGAATGTCACTGCAGGAGTATCCCCATCCTTCAAGATCACCTATGCAAGTAAATTTCTCCTTTCCTTGAGGCATTCTGGAATATAAGTAATTACAAAACCCATTCTTTAGTTCATGAGAAGAAAGAGCCACATTATTTAAATTTTGGAGCCCAGATTTTGGTTTACAAATCTCAAGTGAGATGCTACATCCAAAAGAGATGTTTTTTGTTGAATGTAAATAATGAATGCATCTAAGAATATTACTTATTAGATCCAAATGCACATTTCTTTTTTTTTTTTTTTTTTTTTTTGTTCATTACACCTTAGTAGGAAAACAAGCCAAGAAGTTAAACTTACTGATAAGTAAAAGAATGGGTTACCTGGCACATATCTTATCCAGAGAGTAGACTACCAAACCTGCAATCAGTTGATGTACGTCAGATAAGGCTGAAGGCAAGTACATTTGTGCAAGTAAGGTGTCTGATTGTACGTGGAATCTCAGTTTTTTAATAAGTCAGATTGCTCTGCCAGCCAAAGTTGTAGTTGGAAGTCCAGATGGGTCAAAAACTAAAGCACTACAAACTTACGTTTGAACTCATCGATTGTTTCTTTAGTTGTAGGGACATGTCTACCACCAAAGACAAGAAGTACCGGGCAGCCTTGCTTATCATGACCTTGCATGAACACCTTGTTTTGGGCTATTTGATCGGTTATTTTTGATGTAGATATATAGCCATCAGGAATAAAAGAATGTCTCCATTTGAGGTATTTCAGAAACATATTTGATGCCTTCTCTATGTCTAGATCACGAGCACGCAAGAATCTACGCAACATAAAATCATCAGTTTCCTGCATTAAGTGGAAATGTCAAAGCAGTATAGACTTTTTAAGTTCACAATCTAAAACCTTTGTACAAAGCAAAATTTCTATAATCTCAGATCTGTTACCAAATATTGACCAAAAAATCAATTTACGTCCTCAAGATTAAATTTGCTTAATGTTCACTTTCCACTATTGCTCCCTCAATGAACTCCCTCACTGAAGTGGCAGTTTCAACTGTTAAGGCATAGTCAATTATCTTAGTATACCTTGCCAATCGGACAAAAACTCCTTATGGCCATATGGTGTCTCTCATCCACCAATCGCATGTTGCCATGTATGATTAAGGTAGATTAGTATTAAACATTCATCTTACATGATAATATGTGATTGACAAGTACACATAGCGAGTGGAGGTAAGAAGTTTCATCCTTGTCAATCATTTTCTTTTAGCAACAACAATTGCATTAAGTTGTTGACATGAATCCTTTGATGTCATGTTCAATCTTGTATGTTATATGCCAATTTTCCTAAAATATACTAGGCCGTCATTTCGCTGGAAAAAGCATTAGTCTTTGATAACTATAAATGATTCTCAAATATTGCAAGTTCAAAAGTGTGCTCACATTGCCCCTCCAAAAACTCATTCAGCAGCATCAAAGAAATTCTCTTTCAAGTTGAACTTAGTGTGTTTGAATTACAACACGACAAACTCGTTCTGCAACATCAAAGAAACTTTCTTCCAGGTTAACTTGTTTACATTGTAACCAATAAACTTATAAAACACACGAGATTTGACAAGTTTAAGCCCTTACGGGGCTAAATTTAACATGTTAACAAAGTAAGGAGTTCTAGGACATGTTACCAAAGTAAGAAGTTCTAGGTTTTAAACCCTACGTACTCATCTAATTCCTGTTTAACTAAATGATGGCTTCAATCAGCTTAAACTTTTAGATCAGTTCATCGTGAAGCTTAATTTAACGACGCAATCTGCAGGGAACTTCTTCTTATCAAGGCTTGGTGTACGATGTGAGATAATTCTCCAGCCACCTAGAACATGAGACATCTCTTTTCGGGCCCATAAAGCAAGTATGCGCACCAAGAGAGTAGGGCATCATGTTTTGAGTGGTTGGGGCATTGGCTAATCTTGGTGCCAAAATGCTTTTTATGGACCAGTATACTTTGTATGGACGTGGTAAAACAAACGCTGACCGTTAGTGATTTATAAACCGTCACGCTGAGAACGTTTTCGGCCTTGTCTGCGCGTTGTCTATGACAGAAGTACATTTCCGAATGCATATACAAACTAAACATTGCACTAGCTAATCTCCTTCAAATCAGAACCAGCACACTTTCTCTCAGTCCGGGAATAAACCTCCGAATACTAAGAGGTATACAACCTAAGATCTAAGGAAAAAGCATAATCTTGAAAATAGCTAGTGCAATCTACGCGCTGCAGTATATAGGAAGCTAAATAAATCAAAATAAACGAGGAGTTTACAAAATTTTAAAGGGAAAAAGGAAATTGAGCAAAAGGTACCTTAGAAGAAGGATCTTCTCTCTCCACAATAGCACGCATGATTCCTATCTTGCTTTTCTCAACCTCATTGATCTCCGACGAGGTCGTCTCTTCTTCTTCAGCTGAACTCGAACTGTCATATTTGTACTCCATTCGCTCTCTTTGACTCCCACTTTCTCTCTCTAAAGCATATGCCGAGTTGCTCAATTGAAAGAAAAATGAAGAGAGAAACAGAGCTTAAAAAACCGAAGAATTTAAGTAATGGGGTACGACTAAAAGCAGGACTTAAATGCACGCAGTTGAGGTGGTGGTCACCAACACCAACTATTTTGTTTGTTAGACGTCCTTAAATCGAATGGCCTGTTAGTTGTTCCTTTATTATTTTCGCTGTCTTATCCAGACAAAAATGTCAAAAAAAAAAAAAAAAACGTGGTTTTTCTTTAGCCTTATAAGTACGGGTACTTTAAATGCGCTGTTTTGCATCCCCGTGCTTCGCTATTAGCCATTCGCAGAGTTAGGAACGGATAGATTGTGACTTTTTGGGCATCCAATTGATGAGCCGATCCGGGATGATTCATCATATTATGATATTATTGATTGATTTGTCCAAAATTTTTATTTTTGTTCTGACGAATGAGATAAAATTTTTGAATAAAAATTCTTATTGTGTCAAAACTCAAGTGATAATTAATTATCACTTCAAAAAGAAAAATAAAATAATACAATAAGCCAATCATTTTTTTTATAAAGCCGATTACAATTTTGAATCCAAAATTCCTATATATATTATCCAAAAAAAAAAAGGATTTTTATTGGAGATATTACTATAATAAGTTTGAAATAGATTTTATAAAAAGGAATTTTTATCAAAGATATTATTATAACACGTTTGAAATGAATTTTATAAAAACCAAACTCTATTGTAAAGTTTTTTAAAATCCATTCCAATAAAGGTTTTATCATTTTTCCGAAATTCGATTCGGTAATATTTCTTTAAAACCGGTAAAAAGTCAACCCGACGTATTAGTTGAATTGAAGACTGAATTGTGGTTTCCTTACCAGGTCGTTTAATTGCACTGAAGCAACAACAGCCCACATCGTCTGACCGATCAAAAAGAAGCACCGGCAGCCTACATTAATTAAATTAATGTCACAAAGATAGATTTATAGATAGAAAGTTTATTCACCCGACAGGTGAGGGAGTCGCAAATGAGCTAGCAAATTCACCGGCAACTGTAACCCTCAATCTTAAGCCCTAAACAGTATTGCACTCGCTGAAAAATGACACAGAAGAATGGCCACATAAAATGATACAATTGATCAATTATTAGGATATTATATCATTTTCTTTAATTAATTTTAATTTTTTCTTTCTTTTATTATTTTTTATTAATGTTTATAGTTTTCATCCAGATTTCAACTTCAATAATAAATATTATAAGTAACACTATATATTTCAGTTTATATTTATACCATCAATAATTTAAAATGAATTAAAATATTTAATTTTTTTAATTCTTTATTTTAAAAAAATAATAGAAAAAGTTTAGTTTCAACTTTATTTGTCATTCTTCCATGCATATTAAATTATATATTAATGAGAATTTTTTATAAGAAAAATTCTTTATTTTTTAATTTTCATGATATATTTTAAGTTTTGAATAATTACTATAAGTATTTATAATTTTTCAAAACTATTTTACATATATCATAGAAATTTATGTTTCCATTTTTCTATTTCACGTTTCGATCCTATTGACTCTCTAATAATTCTAAGTGGAATCGCTCTTTCTCATAAATATTCACAATACAACTATTGGCAACATGGTACCATCTATATGATAACTTTAAAAAGATGAAAAATGAGATCTACCTAGTCATCTTAAATGATGTTAAGTAGATTACCACTCCTATCCTAAGAACAAAGTAATAATTAACACAAAATAGCATTAATTATTTTTATCCACTTATTTATAATACTTTAATTTAATTACATTTTTATTACAAGAATTAAGATTTTCCGTCAGGTTTTATATAAGTCCTAAAACCAACCTAAAACCCTATAAGGTTTTAAACCTAAAGATGGTCATCAAGCCAAATGACTCGAACCACTTGTTTACAGATCGCCAATAGATTGAACTAAACTCGACCCTTAAGGCCATTAGTCAATTTAGCTAAACCGCCAGTTCAAGGGTTGGTTCTAAGGCTCTTAATCTTTCAATCCTGAGTCTTGTTTTTTCTTTTATTTTTTTGGATTTTTTCTTTTTGTTTTTTCGCATTTCCCTCAATTAATATTAAAGGAAATTGCAAATAATCTCCCTAAATTTTAGCTTAGGTGAAAATTGACCTCTTGAACTTTCAAAACGTGACTTTTAGTCCCTAAACTTTTATAAATTTGCAAACAATCCCCATAAATTGAAAATAACTTATTTAAACTTTTATTTTAATGTGTAAACACAGCAAATAACCCCTATAGATTAAGAATAACCCCTTAAACTTTTATTTTAGTATGTAAACAACTCCATAAACTAAGGTGATGTTTATAGGGTATTTATACACCAAAAAGAAAATTTATAGAGTATTTACATACCAAAATCAAAGTTTATAAGAGTTATTTATAAACTTATGAAAGTTTAAAGAAAAAAACCATACTTTGAAAATTTAAAAGGTTAATCTATACCTAAGTGAAAGTTTAAGGGAGTTATTTATATTTCCTCCTTAATATAAATAAGTTATGGCCTACTTGTCAATTATTTATTTATTTTGCAACTAATTGTAAAACTTTATGTCGATATGTAGTGATGCATAAATCAAAAATTTTATTTCAGATTCAATTTTTATCCATTTTGAAATAATTCATTTGAATTGTGTGAGCATGATATTACATTATAATGTTGAGTAACATTAGCAAAAGAGGTAGAAATTGCAAAGTTGGAAAATTTCTTATTTGAATCTCGATCTCAAAATACATTATTAAAATGGAAATAAATAAATTATAACGTAACTTTAAATTGTAATTTGTAATTATGCATTATAAAATATTATTTTGTAAAATTGAAGTGTGTAGTTTGCAATTGGTCTAGTTTCTAAGGTCGAACCTCTAAAGCCTTTAAAGCCTAACAGTTTAATGGCCAGTTTGGGCTCGCATACTGTTTATGTTGGACAGGTTTATAATTCCAAACTTACCTTAGCAGAAGTCTATTTGAACTCTATTCTAAACCCTATAGGAATTTTATTGAGTTGGATACCTTTTAATGACCTACTTAGTGATATCCTTATTATAACTCATGAACTGATTCAAAACCAACATTCCAATTATAATATTGAAATTAGCGTAGATTTGCGGGTCATGAATCAACTCTAGACCCATTAGGTTCAAAAAATATAATTGAAAAAAAAAAAGAAAAAGGCAATTAATTCATGATTGTACCATGATTGCTACGAACAAAACCAAAAATTATACGCATGGAAAGGATAAGCAAATCATTGAACTTGGAAAGCTTAAAATATCACGTACAATGCAAACAATACAGTTTGCATATTTTTTGAATTTGAACTTTATGAAATGAGTATTGGTTAACACTCTTGTAAAGAAAGTATAAATAACTTATTATCTACTATATCTCATTCACTCAAAAATATATACATCTTGTATACTTCTCTCTAAACTACTCTTTATTCAACTATCTACTATCTATTGTTATATATTATCTACTTTATATTCATAGAGGTTTTTGTACTCCAACTCATTTATATTTTACAATTGTAACCATAAATTTTGGTACAATAACTTCTTTTAGATTTTAAAGTATTTTCATCCATTTTGGTTAGACAAAAATATTATTAGTTATCCTTTTGTATCAATTTTAATTTTATATATATTACAAGAAGTTTTTCTCATGGTACATCAAACTCCAATGAGAAGAAACAATGCAATGGGTAAGGGAGAAATCCCTACCGTATAGTTTCGACCCTTCTACAATATTGATGAGCAAAATGATTTTTAACGAAGATGAATTTGTGAATATAATGTAATATCCACTATTGGAGTTTTAAGCATATGATACGATACCGGAGATTTTCTAAAGTTGGGATCTAATTACCTATGTGAATATCAAGTGTATATTTAAGGCTTAATTAAACTTTATAACTTAATCTATGGCTAATTTTTTTTAGTGAAACTATAATACAATAGTAAAAACAAAAATTCTAAAATCGAATAATACCCTAAATTTTTACAACAATAAAAATCTAAAGAATATATAAATTGATTATTCATTTTCAATTTGCAAACATCAAGTAACAAGTTCATTAGTTAACAATACAATTTGAAATGGGCTAAGAATGAAACACCTCACACAAGGCACCTGCCTTAATTCCATTTCATTTTTTTTTTTCTTTTTTACCCTCTCCTCATTTTCTTAGCATAACAAACTAATCTCAACTCCTAATTTGACTAACTAAAGAAACAAAACCAAAACTCAAACTCTCACTCCCTTTCCTCTTTGTCACGTGAAATGCACCAAACATGATTTTTCATGACAAGTACAAGCCACATCATGCCATTAGTACACAAGTAATTCAAGGAAGATCTAATTTATATCTCATTATATCATTAAGGTATAAGATCAATTCAAGCAAACTTTCTTTAGGATATTCAAGAAAATGAAAACAAATCCCCTCTTCTCCATATTATATCAGTCATCGCTAGATCCTCTCTATCATACTCTCATACTATGTTTTCAAAACTTTACTATATATTTTCTTATCCTATAAAAAGCCTAAAAAAAATAATTAATTAAATAAAAGTTAAGAAAGAAAACCTCAACTTGAACATTAACTTCAACAAGAACTACAACCTTCTACTCTTCAATTTTAAGCTTAGTTTAAAACTTAACTAACCTTGATTAAGGGAGTAAGGAGGAAGTGGTTGAAATGGGAAGAGAGTTAAAAGGAAAGGTAAATGGAAAAGTATATAATTAGGATGAAATCCACCATAAGTAATACTCTTTATAACTTCCTTTTAAAGCTAAATGCTTATTTAGTATAGTAGATATAATCTATTTGAGTTCTAGTATGTACTTAGTTTATATAATATTTTATAGACATTAATTAAGCATGTTAAGTAAAATGTTCAAATGGATTATGAGAATGTTATGCTTGTACATGTTGATATGATAGTATAATCTTACTATACTTGTTATATATATTGAGTTGAATGTGGATTTGTAAACTAAAAAAGTAATCATGGAAGATTTACTACCCTTGGCCATGAATTGAGCTAAGCATTACTTATGTTTTTAGATTTAATCTTAATGAAAATTAGTGTCTCTAATATAGTCATTGATAATACTCATAAATTTATGAAATTTAACATATATTTACCATAAATCTTTGTGTGAACAATGGTCATCTAGAGAAGAATTAGAGAAAAAAAATTTATTTGATGATTTAAGGAAACATGAAGTTGATTAACTAATGACTTGATGGAAACCAACGCGATAATTTAGTCGATCATGAGTCTTCTTAAGATTAAGTAGAATAAACATAATTAGCTGGAATTATAAGTTAGGATATGACCCCTCATGATTATATAAGTATAATAAACATTGATTTAGTAGATGTCTTCATGCTATCCAATTAACTAAAAATAAACACTTCCTTGCTATTATGTTACATACAAAGAGACGGCAAGTTATATGACCACTAACTCTTTAAATAAGAGTTATTGCAATTTCACTTGGGTGAATCATATGACTCAATGGATTGACAAAGTGTTATCGTTGTTATCAATTGATATATTGATTATTGTCTTGATGACTAATATTTAAGTATTATAAGCATACCTTCACTTGTAGACATGACTTATTAACAATTGTTATAGCTGTTATATACATGCTTAGTACAAACAAATTGAGAAGAAGATTATTTGGCTTAGACACTATATTATAATACATGTTTTATTGAATCCATGCTTATTTGTTAAGAAATTTTCTTGATGATTGTGTCATTATGTTTATGGTAACATATAAAAGGACTTTCCAGTTTTTTTTTTTTTAACCTAAGTTTGAAGATGGAGCTTACATAGGAGCTTAAGCTCATTATAAAGATTTTGAGAGCGAAGACTAGTTTTTTTGTATTAATGTTTGTATGAAAGACTTTTTGCATGCTTTTGTAATATATAAAATTTTTATGTATGTAGTATATAACTATGCATGAACTTAAGTTATATGATACCTTAAGTTATTTGGTTTAGAAGACTCTTCTTCAATATATTTATAAATATATAATAGATGGTGAATTTTAATCTATGCTCATTTTTATTTAGCCTTATTCTCATCTTAAGGATAGCTATATCATCTCTCAGTACTAGTGCATAAACAATTAGGCGAAGAGGTATGGTGCTATAGGTTGGTAACAAAGTATAGGTTAGATTAATTAATCAAATCATAAGTGAGGTGGTATCATCTCTAAACTCATTTTGTTATGTTGAAATCAATGCTAATTTTGTGTATATGTTTTTTTTTAATACTATGTTTCGATAGTTATTATGAGCTAAACGATTTATTAGTAGGTTTGTGATATTTTGATGGCATTATTAGCATAATTAGTGTTATATAAGTACGGGAATGTTTTTTTCTAGATTTTTAGTACAATTGCTCTTGAAAACCCATTAAATTGCATGATGATTGAGTATAATAGGTTTAAGTTTTTCGAAATGCCCAATTAAGGATTTATAAATCTATTAGGATTTGCTAAGGTGCTTTTACTAATTGCATTCGAGTTTCGTAGAAACATTTGAATTAATATGAGATTGGAAATGTAAGTCATGAGACTAAGCTTATAATTAGTCCACATTTCTAATTAAAGCATTTTGGTAGGGATAGAAGCCAAATGTTTGATTGATCGTATAGGAAAACTTATTGTGACTAGATGTCTTTACTATAGAGTGACCTTCATTTACTTAACCGTAAAAATGAATTCAACTGAATCCCAAAACCTAAGACGTTATAGACTGTTATATGTCCTTAGCCTCTAATAACATGCAAAGCATAAAATCAACTACTATCTCCAAAACACTTCTGTAATAGTCTCCAAATATTCTCATAAATTTAAGTTCCCTAGATAAAAACATGATTTCTTCTAAATAAAAGAAATTTCATTACTAAATAATAATTAATACCACCTTAGGCTAAAGATTCTAGTTACTAAATTTCTTACAATATTCTTCAATAACATACTTAGCTTTCTCTCTTCTTATCCTAAAGGTAGTAACAAATATCTTCATAACCTTAATAGTCTTTTTGTGCATCATCATTTCATGCATCTAAAAAATATAAGGAGTGAGTTAAAGCTTAGTATGCAATACATAAGCATAGGTACATAAGCAAACCATACATAGTTACATGCATTAAATACAAGCAAGTAAATCACACAATAATTCATTAACTTCATATTAGTTAGTCACATTATACACATGGACAGCCCTCATAATCTCTATTACAACACAATTCTATTCATTAACCTAATAATCAAGCATGCCTCTTTGAGCCCCCTTACAATCTACATTGAGTATACCACTTCGAACCCCTCTATAATCCTACGTTAGGCATGCCACTTTGGCCCCATCACTACAAGCCTCATTTATTTCAATAAAGATTTATCCTACATCATTTCCATGCAAGACTCCACTAAGGATAATGTATCACAAGGTTCATTAAAGTTTCCCCCTTGGGATCTACGACTTTGAGTCATTAGACTGAGCTACACATAAACAGTAAGCAATGATAACTTAAGCTAGATATTTAATTAGTTGATTTAAACGTATATATATAAGTATAAATTTTATCCTAGCAATTACAAACAATACAGAAGTGTCACATACCCAAAATCTGTTGAAAGAACTTAATCTGCTCTATCTCAAAAAGATAAATATGTAAAAGAAATGATAAATAGAAATCAGTTTAATAACACTCTACTACTTCTCATAGACTTTTTAATGGTTTTATATGAGAATCATAAGCCGAATACAACCAAATTTAGATTAGAAAGATGGAGGGAAGCAATTTTAGGGATTTTGATTAGGAATCATACCTGTAATCCTTTATAAAAGGTAAACAACAAGTCTATACCCGAGATTATGTCCATGGACATAGCTATGGTTCAATAAGGAAAGACCACACCGTAGATCATGATAGTGAACTTTGGCCTTGATCCATAAGGACTTAATTTTTCTTTAAAATTCTTCATGTCCAACTCTCTAAAGAGGATCACAGTCAGGACTATGCTCATGGTCTTAGACCGTAATCTTATTTCTTTAAATTTTCTTTTCTCTTTTCTTTAAAAACAAAACTACATACCCTAGATCAAGATCCTAGCCTCAACCTTACTCCAAAAACATTGAAATCCATACCTTCTCAATCAAATTCATATCAAATGCAGTACTAGGGCCACTCGCCACTAAATCTTATTAAAAGAGTTAGATAAGAGTTAAAAGATAAGAGAGAAGATACAACTAAGTGCCTTCAAGGGATAACATATGTATTCAATAATGAAGAGTGATGATGTTTATGCATAAGTAAATGAGGTTTATATACTTGCTCTACTAAGATTACAATACAAATATGGAAAAGACAAAAAGAGTAATTTACAATAGGAATACATAAGACATGCTAAAAAGGACAAAAAATATCTAATATGAAAGGAGTAAGGAATCCTTTTGAAATGTTGTGCTAAAAGATGCATGTTACATAGTAGTTGGCAGTCTGGAATTCAATTATTCTAGTTGAAGTGTATCTTGAGCTGGCCCAGCTTTAATATAATACAATTCGAATGAAGTCAGAAAAGAGTCAGTAGTTAAAGCAGACTTGATTTGGTTTAGGTTAAGGCTCAGGTATTGAAGGATATTTAAATCCTCTCTAGGTTAGGTATCTCGGCAACTTAGCTCGGAAAGAGGTTTGATGTGGGTTGACTCAAAAGTTAAATGAATCATGGTATGAGCTTAGTAATGTATTAGGGTTGCTCAGTGAGTTTGCACTTTTGCTTGGAAACTCAAGGATTGTGTCAGCTTTACTAAAGTTTGGTATTCGGGTTAGTAGAAATGAGAAAGGTGGAGGGCAGGATAGGAATCCTCATCTTGAATAAGGTTTCAAGCTAGTATTCTTCATTGTGGTATTCTATCTCGGTTGTGTGTGATTGGCCCAAAGATTTAATTCCTATCATAGCATTATCATTTTGGAAAATTTATTTATAATCTAGTAGTATTAGAATAGTAATCCTAACTTGAATTCTAAAGTTAAAGTAGGCTAAGGATTAAATGTGGCAAGATTGTTGATGCTTCATATTAGAAGAAATTTACAATTAACATAGAGAGTTTCTAAAAAATTCAAAATATTTAATTTAAAAAACTAATGGAGACTTAAGAATTTAATTTTATAATGGGATAGATGCTTAAGTGCACAAAAGTATATTTCAAGGGTAAGATCAAATTTAATATGTAAAGATCAAAAGGAGTAAGGTATGGTGAAGGAAAGTTGCAAGCAAGTCATAGGCTAGGAACCTTATGGTGAATTGGGAAGTAGTCATGAAGGTGGAAAAATCTAAACATCATAATTGGAAGCTTAAGTTTGAATTGAAGAGGACATATGGAGAGGTAAAACATTTATTGAAAGATTATAAAACAAGAGAAATGAGGAGAATAAGAAAGTTTGCAAATAGAAGTTGCATGAATATGAATCTCAAAATGTTATTTCGGGAGATACTAGTTAAATCTTAGTGGAATTAGGAAAATGAATCAAGCTTAAGTTCCTCGAATCAAAGTGAACAAAGAGATAAAGGAGACCAGAGTATTAATATTGCAAACTAATAGAGTTTAAGATTAAGTGAAAGACCTTGTGGAGAACCTAAAACTATTTAATTTAAAAGATCAATAGAAAATTTGTGAATTTAATGTTATAGTAGGAGGGTTGCAAAATGAAGGGTAGATTTCAGAGACCATATGTGAGCAAGTATGATGAGACATAGTGGAGCAATCAAATGACACAGTGAGATGCTTAAGAGCTACAAGAAGAGACAAGAATGAAACATTAAGAGTATTTCATTTTAGTGATTCAAGCAAACTTTTGAGGACAAAATTTTTTGTAAGGGAGGAGAAACGTAAGACTCCAACAAAATGGAAAAAGAATAAAAGAAAATAAGTAAAATAAAGGATTTTATGTTAAGGGCCTAAATGCTATTATAGGAGTTAAGCAAGGGCATTTCTAGTGCAAAGAAAGTTCCACAACTTTAAGTATAAAAGGATCACGTAGGGTTTAGGAAACCCTTTCCCTACAACATAACTCACATACCTCCATGTATGTGCTAGGATTTATACGTACGACTTGAACTAAAGAAGACTCAACGCATTCTAGAAGAGATTGATTGCAAGAAGGGTAACCTTAGGTTATGTATATCCCTTTTCTTATTGAATTTTGTTCAAAGGATAATAAAAATTTGTCTTTTTTTTTTTTGGCTAGGGCAGCAAGAAAAACAAATTTGAAAGGGGATTTAAGGAGCTATACTATGAATCTTTGATGGTGCAACCTAGTCTAAGGTGAAAGACATTGAGGTAAGGTGGTTTAGTATGGTTCCTAATGGGTTTTTGGTTCAAACTTTTAAGAAATTCATTTTTCTCTATAAGACACTATAGAAAACAAATTTGGGTGTTGTCTTGAAGAGTCCATAGTGTGTTCTCGATGGTAAGAGCATCATTGATGGATTTCTAAAGCTAAGTAATGTTGATGGTATATATGTTTTGTTTTTGAGATTTGTCAATGAGGATTACAAAAGTTTGATACGAATTTTAGTGGAGATTGAGTGTTTATGGGTTGTTTGATTTGGTGTAGAGATGCATAGTTGATTAAGAATTGAGTTAGGAGTGGTGGTTACAAAAAATGATGGAAGAGGGTTGTAAATTAGGAAATGAAACATCATTGCAATCTATAGAATTCTGCAGATTGCAACTAAAATTCAAATGCCATCCCCTTTAGAATTCGAATGCCATGATCCATGTTCCTTGCAGCGATGTTTCATTGGGTTTTTTCGAGTTTTTTTAGCACATTTTGCAATCCTAAATCCTTTTTAAAGTTTTTCTAAACATGATCCTTTACCTAAAATAGTTTGCAAACCAATTTAACATCATAGTAATCATAAGTACCTTAATAGCCTTAAGTTGCTTATATGAGGTAGTTAAGTGATTAAGTTAAGGAGTGTTGTTAACAAGTTTAGAGACCAAATACAAGTGTTGTTCTCGTATAAGTATAGGTTATAATTTGAGTTTTGGTATTTATGTTATGTTAGGTTTTAGGAGTATGATAGAAATGGATCCCAAAGGTACAGTTAAGCCAGTTCGGGATACTTACTTGTTGGTTGTGTGGTTAGGATAGCAATATAGCCAAATTAAATAATTATTGGATATTAAATAATTGTGTATTGTGTATGCTTGGTTGGGCCCAAGGGATTGGGACAACTAAACCTTAGGGTGGCATTATATAGATTTTCTCTTGATTACTAGAGTTTTGTAGAGGACCCAACACTTATATTATATGGTATTATATATATGTGTGTGTTAGGGTCATAAGCACCCTTGTGTTGTTTTGTTTGGCTTAACAATGAAGATAATAATTGGTGCATGTTGTATTATTGATTTCTTGTGATGCATGTGGAATTATGAATACTTACTTATGCACATGTGATTATGTATTTTCTTAGTAGGCTTTAGCTCACCCTCCTTAAATTTTTAGGTGCAGATATAGGTCAGGGCAAAATTAGTATGGTGTCTTGAACTTTAAGGTGATGCAATAGATTTTGTAAATGTTATTTAAGAAGTTAATAATGGCTTCGTGTAGTTGAGTAAGATTGAGGTTTTTACTTATATAGATTTTTTTTTATTATATCATATATTTATTATATTTTTAAGTTAATTATTGTTGATAAATCATAAGCTAACATGTGATGAATATGGAGTTTGTAAAAGTTGGAATCATGTTGACAAAACTTAATTGAGAGAAAAAAGAGTTAAAAAAGGATTCAAATAAAAAAATAGGTAAATTATAAGAATAAATATGTAATTTTCTCTTTATTAAAATACGAAACAATGCTAATAATAGTAATGTTTGTCCATTAATTTCATTAATTATAATATCTGCACTGGACATTGAGGTGGGCGATGGGCCAACCAACGCTCAACCACCACATTGATTATCTGTGGAGAGAAAATAGGAAAATTATTGCCAATAATTGATCATTCATTTTCAAAAGTTGATGAGCACCACACGAAAAGCGTTAAGCCGAATTGAATATGATCACCAATCGAGATTTACAGAATGTTTGATTTTTGTTTCTGTACAGCAGAATATATTTATAAAGGAGTTTTTAAAAGGCATATTTAAGACGTCATGTACTTTTTCATCTAGACATCTCTTTACTTCAAAATAGATATTTTAAGTAAAAGCTTTTTATTATTATTTAATTATTTTATGGGTTCAACCATTTTTCTTAAATCAATGCAGTATATGCCTTTATTTAATATCATAAAGAGGAAAGTAAAAAACTAATTTTTTATGAAATAATTTTCTTAAATTAAATACTTAATTATAAATGTAAAGAGGTGGTTGATATAAATATTTATGTTAAAGCACCTTTTATCAACATAGGAAATAGGAGAGAACCCGATACCGATCGAGATTTCCAAAATGTCGACTTTCCTGTGCTTAATTTTATTAGACCTTGACCGTCAGAATTCAACATTGGATGGTTGCGAAACGGGAAAACACAGCATGGAGAACAATTCTCCCATTGAGTTTTTCTTTTTTAGTTCGTAATAGAACAAGACAAATGTAATATCCCTCCTCCTCCTATCTTCTTCTTCTTCTTCTTTTATTTTTTATTTTTTATCTTAAGCGTATTACTTCCATCATTCCACAAGAGAAAATCATTATACAAAGACGAGGAAAATTATAAAAAAAAAAATATGGGATAAATTATATTTAGGGTATCACTGTTTTTCCATCTTTTCATTATACATATTGTGTTTTTATTTTTTACACTTTTAGTACTTATATTTATAAAATTGGGAAAAAAAAAAAAACATCGTCCATTGGCATCTGTTGATTAAAAAATAAATAAAGTAAAGCCGACCAAAGAAATAAAGAAGGATTGCTTTTCCACTTAGAAAGATAGAAAAATCGCTGTTAACTTTATCCAAACCAATTCATCCCACATCCATGATATCTGAAAACTAGGTGGGAATTAGAAAATGACGAGAACATATTTTTCTTATTTTTCAATTAACTGATGCAAAATGATAGGCCCAACGATATTTTTCTTATGGCGCCTATGCAATCGTTTTTTTTATTTTTCTTTAATCGATTTTCCACTGTTTTTGTTTTTCAATTAATAGATGCAAATGGATATATATTTTTTCCAATCTTATAAAACATAGATACCCAAAGTATAAATAATAAAAACCACAGATATCTAAAGTGAAAAAATATTGGAATCCTAAATATAATTTACTCTAAAAACAGGTGATGTGTTTTAGGATTTTTGCAAGTTATGGTTTATATTTTGGTTTTTATAAACTCATAACATGTAGTTCATTATACATACTATTGTAGATGAAAGGACATATGTCAGCTTTTAATATGTTGGTGAGTAATTGAACTAATAAAATAATATTATTAAATATAATTAATCAATTACTAAGATGTAAATAGAAAAAGTATTAACGATATAAAAGGAAATAGAAAAACAACAGCAGAAACTAAAAGAAGAAAGGGAAAACCACCACGAAGCCCTAAGGCCCTTTAGACAATCCCACCCGACCTACCAAAAAACAATTAATTAAAAAATTGGCCGTTTAGAAAATTCGATTATGATGCAAATTTATTAGGGAGCTCCATCTCCTCACAAGGGGCAAACAAGTATGGTGCCTTTAAATATGATCTTGCATCACTCCTATGTAAGGGTTGGATTATCGTTTTTTTATTTTATTCTATTTATTTATTGCCTATTAATCTCTTATTTTCCATATTATTTCATTAAATTTATTTAATATCATTATTATTTATAAAATCAATTATTATTGACCAATTATAAATCAATAGGAATCTTTGATTACTAGTTATGCATAGTGACAAAACGCATGTGATATGCTTATTAGAAAAAAAAAAAAGGAAAATATGAGTCCAGATTGTGAAATGACAAAGGGCAAAATGAGAGGTTTTTTTTTTTATTTTTTTTTTTACAATTTTTCTCAAAACAAAATCCATATATTGTCAAATGTTCTTGTACACGAATTTATGTTTCTCGACCACATTTGGTTGATAGGTGATCGAGATTATAAACACATGTATACATCAGCTCCATCTGCTTCAATACATAATTATAATTGGTTGGCATACCATTAAAAAAAAATTGGGGAAGGAGACAATATTAGTCAATTTTATTTTATTTTCCCTCCTGTACACATTTATGCTTTTCCATTGGGCCAAAGGAATCTCTAGAAGTACATCAATTTGGAGGCTTAAAGCCTTAATCAGAAAGTAACGGGAGTCATAAAGAGGATAAGGTTGATCAGCTCTATACACGATGCTCTTCTCATTTATGTCTAGGGATGCAACTTGCTTTCCATTGATAAAATAAAACTTCATAAAAGAAAAAAACAGAAGAAAGAGATTTGATGCCTGTAACAATTGTTTGAGCCTTCCAATTCTTACTTTTCTCATCCATCAAACTTTGAAATACTAATAGAAAAACCATTTTCCGCATCGATTTTAGACCAGTTCTTTGACTTTGCAAATTGCAAGCTTTGACGAATTGGTAGTAGATGTAGCTGCTATCTGCCTGTACTTTCCCTTGCCACAAAACCCATACCTGCCTTTCCTGTTTTCACTCAATTTGTACTTATAAATCATACTATATATAATTAGAAAAACATGCATAGGGAAATTTTTATTATACTTTTGTTGCACCAGGCGATAACGAAAGCTTCATTCAATATTTATTGTATGTAACAGCATACGATTGGTTCGATTGAATTGTGGAAAAGACATCAAAATTCAAATGTCACATGGAAGTTTCATTCACAAGACGTTGTGGTCCGGAAACTGGCCAAAATGAAAAAATTAAGGATAAAAAAAAAAAAAAAGAGAGAATGTTCTATGGAATTTGAAAGAAACAGAAGTAAATATTTAAACCTCAAAATGTTGAAATAAGTCCCTTACATGATACTCATCCTCCATTACAACTTACAAGAATATTAGTTAGATGGCCTTTATAAGACTCTCGCACGATTAATATTTTTATTTCCACGGATCAAAAACTAAAGACGCTCCAGTCCACTATTTTTACAAAATCGATTTAACCTTTCATCTTATCGTTTATTTATTATCTATTAAATCTATACAATTAAAAACATAATTAATTTAATGATTTATAAATATTAAATCAATGATGTAATAGAGTATGGTATCAGTCCTATAAAAAACATGGATAGAACTATAAAAAAATTCGTGAATTAAATGTGTCATAACTTTTATTTTTCTACGTAAAAATGGCCTTACATGACTATATTATTTATTTATATAAGTTAAAGTTTAAAAATATAATCATAATTTGACTCTCGCCAGTGAGTGCTTGGAGACATTGTTGAGTTTATTTAATAAGGAAAATGTATACGAGTCTAAATTGATTACATATTTCGCCTGAAAAATGAAATGAATAAAAATGATTAGGAAAAGAAAATTTATTTTGGCTTATTGAAAATTAATCGGAGCACCTATTTCTATTATAGGCCATCAGCATTGCAAGGATCTTGGCATGGTTTTCTACGCAAAGGCGATGCAAAGAGTTTCGTAGATATTGGTGTTCAGTTCTTAAACGACCACATCCCCTACATATATATATATATATATATATATATATATAATATTCAATTCTCACATTCGTAGGTAAATTGCGTTTAAGAAAACCCATAAAAAACTCTCTTGAAGACGTCATGAATAAAATAAAAAGGATTCTTTATCACTTTAAAAGCCTTATTAACTTTATGGAGTTTCTTAGGAGTAGAGATGGATTTGATCGGGCTTGTTAGTTTCATTAGTTAGAAAGGTAAAAGTTGGTTTTTCAACCCGGGACTGGCTGCTCAAGCATGCGCATACACCGGGAACTGGCTTGTTGGAATGTACCTTAGGTGGTTCAGTAGGCAGGTTTGACCTCGCTCCTTTTTTTGTTTTATTTTTTATTCCAACAATGGCTAGAAAACTGTGTAGGTCTGGCATTAGATTTTCCAATGTTCTTGGTCATGGATCAACAAGATTCCAAATAAGAACATTTAGACTTGTAAACGTTGAATAATTACGATTCTAAAAATTTGGTCATTAGGATACAAAATTCCAAAGTTGGAACCTAGAAATGTAATTGTTGAAGGAAACGACTTGGAAAAAACTTTGCTGTTGGGCTTCAACGACCACATGTCAGAGCCCAACCTTTCTAACACTGAGGGCTTGTTTCTCAAAACAAATACCAAACATCAAAAATCAACGACCAATCTCGTTAATCATAGTGCTTACATTCGCCATGCGGCGGTTCTTACTGTTCATTTGCATCTATACGTCGTTTTTAACATCTATATTAATAAATGGGCTGTTCAAAAACTTTTGGTACCTTTACAGTTTTAGATTAGTTTTAATATTACAATAAAATTTACATGTGATTAGTCCATTCTCTCATTGTGTACTTCTAGCCGTCAAAATAAAGACTATCTCATTCCCATATTCCTAAATTTTAGGAGTTACACACATGGGCTGTCTATGACATATT
This sequence comes from Lumnitzera racemosa, assembly GCA_024138005.1. Taxonomy (NCBI): domain Eukaryota; kingdom Viridiplantae; phylum Streptophyta; class Magnoliopsida; order Myrtales; family Combretaceae; genus Lumnitzera; species Lumnitzera racemosa. The sequence goes on from JAMXBC010000006.1 coordinate 68,806,780, forward strand.
AGTGATCGCCTCTAAACTCCGTTTTAAATCATCCATACCAAACGCCAATGTCATTTTCTACAAATCGTTCTCACTCTCTCATTTGATTTTCACTTCCAAACTACTTTTTACCATTTTGACGTATGTTCCTATTTATTTTGTGCTAGGTATATTTTAAGGTAGTTTCTCTTTACAATAGTCACTTCCAATGAGATGAATAGGTATAAACTTTTTGAAAGAAAAACAATAGGTTTAACTTCTTAAGTTGATGACTTATGTTATTTTTCTTGGGGGAAGGGGAAGGGTTTTTGGTTAGAAATGGATTTGATTTTTATGTAAGTAATTTAATTAATTGAATGCTACATATTTAATGGCATACATATTAAAGGTAATATTTGTTTTGATGTTAAATTTGCACATACGACACGATTGCAATGTCCACCAATGGTTATTTAACTTGAAACAATATGTTGCTCTTGACAATAATTTATTATAGAGCTTAAAAATTGAAGTTCTCATAAGAAAGATATTCAACTTTTATCATGGATATGTAACAAAATATCCATCAAATGAAAATAATCTTCATTAAACACTCCTAATTTTGCGCATATATATATATATAAAAGATAATTCTTTTCCTATAATAAAAAATAAATAAATTACAATTCTATTAACAGCTTGTTCACTTGAGGGGAATAACTACTCCATTCCCCCCTTATTACATATCAACTCTTTATTATACTATTCACTTACCCATAATCAACATTCCTAAGAATCCCAATTCATAAAATTCCTATAATTGGGATTCCTATAATTGGGATTCCTAAGTAGCACCTCAATATTGGGATTCTGATCTCTCATTTTATTATTTTATTTCGGAACCATCTTTAAACAAACTACAAAATGACCACAACTATCCTTAAAAAAAAAAAAAAACATAAGTTGAGAATCAAATAAACCCTACCCACTCCATTGTAAGAACTAAAGCATCACATACCAAATAAAAGGAAAAAAATCCCTAACCCAACATTACAATCAATTGAATCAAACCACAACCCTACCCATCAAACAAATTGTCGATCTACAAGTGGGTGGACCTTCTCTTCCCTCTCTTTATCTCTATCTTATGTAAATATATTTATCTTCCCTTTCATTTGCCATTGAAGTAAGAAATTAGTAAGTCTACATGTACTGTTGTACCTATTTTTAACCTTTATGCAAAATAATTTTAGGTTTTCAGTTTTATCCCTACTATTATTGAACTAAGGTTTGTCCCTCCTTGAACTAAGGAATTCATCTTATCAAATAGATAGATTGATAACGATGAATGCATAGTATTAATTGTGTTGTTAAATGTATGGCAAATGAAGCATGTACGTATATATATATATATATATATATATATATATATATATAGTAAATGTATATTATTAATCTAGCTGTTTGGTGGTAAATTGTGATCCATGATGAGTTCAATTATATTGGTCTAATCTAGTTTGTTGCTAAAAACATATGGTAATATAAAAAAACTTTAAAAAAAATTTAACTTATATAAATTGTACCAACCATTTTTGTAACCAATGCTTTTAAGTGAAACTGAGAAACTATGAAGAAAAGTAGATTGGACCTACTAAAGTTTTCATAGTAATGATGGATGTTTCAGCTAACACCATTTTTCTGAAGTGAAATGTATAAATTTATTGAGCATGATGAGATAGTATTACTAGGTACATTTTTATGAAGCTGTGTTCTTTACAATCAAGTTAAGGAAAAGTTGTTTGATCCTTTTACAAAAATTTTAGACAATTGAAGGACCTTGAAATGCCTAATATAGGAGTAATGTGATGAGTAGAAAGTAGGTATGCTATTTTCAGTAGTCTACCATTTTTGTGGATAGTGACAACATTCACTTATAAACTTTTTTGTACGATTTATTAATAATTTATATTGTGTTTTTAATAAGACAATTTATCCATTTAGGAAGGATTAACGGTAACCTTAAGGTTCTTACAGTTAGTAAGTAGTATGGTGATAGAATGTAGATAACCAAAGTAAAAGGCTTATTGCTCTACTTGCTAGGTTCTGTTTTTTTTTTTTTTCAAAACTTACTAAAAAAATGACAACACGATAGACAAGATATAGGAATTCAGCATGTCTTAAAGATGAAAATTAGCTACAATAATTTCAGTGGCTTTATTATATATGTTCTCTTCGTGTGTTTATTTCATTCTATCCTCCTTATAGTTGCATGCAATTTACCTAATAGTGCTTAGATTTTTTATATTACCATATTAAAGCATATTCATATTTTCCAGCTATGGATCAAGTGAGGTTACATGCAAATGAATCCTGAAAAAAGAAGAAGTATGTTTGCTTCCTTTTAACGCAATAAGTAAAGTATTAACATTGCAACTCAATTCATGTTGTTATGTTGTGCTATAGCCTTGCATTGCTATCATCCTTAAGTCCAATCTTATGAATTGAACTTCTATCAACACCATAAGTACATTAAGAGGCTTGTTCATAGCTACGATATCTCATGAATTGAGCAATTAAGATTAGACAGACATACATTTTTCAAGTTATGTGAGATGTTAGAAAATATAAGAAGGTTTAAGGCATCTAAAAATATGTTTGTGGATGAGTAAGTTGCAATGTTTTTGCCTATACTTGCTCATCCATAGTGTATTGAATGCAACATTACGTTTAAGCAATAGATTATTAAAGAAGCTTAAACGCATTACTGATAACTACATTGACGATTAATGAAAAATTTTCAAAGTATAAACTAATAGTGTTGAATTATTTCAATTTTATAGATAGTTTAACATACCTTTTATAGTTTATAATAGACCACTTATTATGTAAAGTTGTTTGGGAGCTTTAGACAGAACCCATATCCTAATTAGAGTGCTCATGAAAGAAAAACCATGGTATAAAACTCAAAAGAATGAGATTGCCACTAATGTTTTAGGTGTTTGTACACCAAATATCCAATTCATATGTATTGCCTAGATGAGAAGGCTTTGCACTAGATAATAGGGTAATAAAATCACTAGAAGGTATGGCCTTAAGGTTCCCTACAATATGATTTTTTGAAGTCCTTACGACTTTATATTTGCTCAATTACGTATTGACAGATGTTACACCATTTAATTAAGATGCTATTGCTTAGTGGATGGTGGTTATCCCAACTGTGAGGGATTTTTTTGTACCTTTTAGAGGTCAATGATATCAATTAAATGAATGGTGTTTAGGTTATTAAGTAAAATCCCCTAAGAATTATTCAATTTTAGACATGTGTTTGCTTGTAATGTCATTGAGAGGTGTTTTAGACGTTCTTAAAACGAGGTGGAGAATCCTCAAAAGTCCTTCATTTCATCCAGTCAAAATTCGTAATCGAGTTGTTTTGGTATGTTGCTTGCTCTACAATTTCATTAAGATAGAGATGACCTCCAATCACCTTGAGGTGTATATGAATACCATAGAGGAAAATACTATACATAGTGGAGATGACTTAATAATGGCATTTGGAAACAATGATGCATAGGGTAATTGGAGAATGCAGTTAACAATTGAAATGTTCAATGGGTGGAGTACATCTAGGTACAACTAGGAATTAAATTTGACATCTTTCATAGATGTTAATGAATTTTGTTATACTTTGATTTTATGTTGTTGTAATTTCTTTTAACATGAACAATGATATGTACTTTAATATTATGTTCTATATTCTATTATCATTTTAAATTTAGTATTTCTATCTTCAATGATACTCTCTTATGTTTTGTATTTTTCATTGTCATACCTTTATGTTTTTGTTGTAGATGTTTTATCATTTCTTATAGGACTACTGACATAGAGGAAGTGTAGTCTACACAAATGAAGCTATGAAACAAGTTAAAAAGAAATGGATTGTTGTAGAGGATAATGCATTAGTTGCATCTATGATTGAGGTATATAACAATGGTATGCATAATGCTAACACCAAGTTTCAGAGTAGACATCTTTGGGAGTTAGAGAAGATGCTTAATGCAAGATTACCGAATTGTGGCTTGAAAGGTAGGCCACACATTGAGTTGTACATTAAGATATTAAAGAAAAATTTGAGTATTTTTTACGACATGGTTCTTGGGAAGATAATTAACAGTTTTGAATGGGATAATGATCGAAAGATGGTCATTATAGAAAAGGATGTGCGGGAAGCTCACATAGAGGTATCTTGCAAGTGATCTTGATAATGATTTATCCTTTATATGTTTTACTATAATGCAATATTTAATTCCAATCTTTCTTTCCTGGTTCACAACAATGTTGCTTAATTCATGATTTGGACCTTTTCTTACCTAAACAAGTTATCTAGAATCTATGCAAAGGATTAAGCTACTAATGTGGATGCACAAACAATTGAGGATGTGACTTACATTTTTATGAAAAGGAACAGATGGATGGTTGGAGATTATGTAATATTTGATTTTTTATCTTTAGCTAGCTCCATTAAAGATGAGATGCAAGATGTGAGGAACTCTATTCAAAGTGTGATGCAGCAATTGACAACCGATAAAGCATAAACAAATATGGAGGAGCTAATAACTTTTCTTCAAAGCATCAAGGGACTATCTAAGGATGAATGTACAATGCAATGTTAAAGCTCATTAGAAAGCCGAACTATGTGACTCTTCTATATAAGCTTTAACTTGAGAGGCATTTGACCTTTGTGTAAAGGCTTTTACAATGCATTTGAAAGTGATGGCTATTTATTTTGTTGTTGGATTAAAGGCTTTAGGCAAAGTTATTGTTTTTGGACAAATCTGTGTTTTTTGGACATGTTTTTGTTTTTGAACAAGTCTATTATCCAAGTGTTTAGTTACTATTAACACTTGTTTAGTTATTACATGTGGTGTTCTATTTCCTTTTTCTTTTTTCTTTTTTGTTTCACTACATAAATATAGAGTACATGATAGAGATTATAAGTGGAGTTCTATAAAGATGTTGCATTGTAGTACAAGAATGTGTACATGTGGAGTTCTTACACTTTGTTGCTATAAAGTATATATAGAAAATTTGTGTATAATCAACAAAAATATCAAATATGGAAGAAAAGTAGTGGAAAATAAATTTGTTCCACTCTCCTTTATGTGAATATTTGAACAAAATGGACATGTTTATATCCTTATCGGTGCAATCAATTGCCAAACTGATGTATTAACCATGTTAAGATGGTTATGGAATTAGAGTTGGTGGTGGCTTTTTAGGCATGTGAAAAAGCTGTAATATTTTTTGTCATTTGGTGCTAGATTATTTATGGAATGGATTGCAAGTTTGAGTAGCTTACTTTATTAAAGCAATTTTAAGTGTTAGGTTTAATATATTTATAGTTATCTTGTTTAATTACAGTGATGTTTGCAATTCTTTTATAAATTTGGTAGCAAGAAGAATCAAACTATTTGGTACATAAAACTAAGGATACAATTTCATATTTTCCATTTTCTATATTATTTAAAGCATAATATTGTGTAAACCTTATGCAATTAGCTATTTAAGTCCTAAATTAGACTCGAGTGCTCTAGATAATATCATGAGTCGATAAGGCTAAGTAAAATAAAAATTTTATTAAATTGTGAAACCAAATATAGTATCGATAATAAAAACCCTATAAACTCGATTGAAATATAAATCGAGTAAAAAAAAAGCTCTAAATTTGATATACGCGTAAATACCCGAAATCGAATTTAAATTTAATGAAAATCTTAAAATTATAACTTTAAGCTTATAAAATGCATAAATATAATTTAACAGTAATAAAACCTTAGTCGATTGTAATTATTAATTAATACACATAATCGCATATAAATTTTAGCGAACACGTTGAAATAACTCATAACTACTATAAATGTAACGAGTAATAATCAAATGAATAAATTTTTATAAAGTTACAATACTATTTTATAAATTATTTTCTTTTTTTTTTCCTTCTTTTCCTTTTTTCTTTTTCTCTCCTTAATTTCCCTTACATGCCATGTTGATTTCCAGATTTTTCAAGCAGCCCATATGCTTTTTTGTTCAATTTCCAAGTTTTTAGTTATAAGAAGATAAGACAGAAGGAATGATTACATGACCCCATCTTAATTAACTCCCTCTCTTCCCTGGATCTTCTTTCTCTTTTCTATTTCTTGTTTTATCCCATAAAGCTCACTTATGGCTTGTGTACATGTCTCAAGAAAAAAAATTCATAAGCTAAACACTGTTTTATGCTTTACCAAATAAGAAAGGAATAAAACACAAGACTAGAAAAAATTCCCACCTTCCTTTTCTTCAAACCGTGAACATCCCCTACCCATTTTTTTTTTTAATTTTTTGAAAAAATTACGAAGACAAACCAAGAAGAATGAAAAGAAGCTTCATTTTATTCATTTCTCAAAGCATTAAGGAAAAATAGTATGTATTTTATATATTTATTTTGTACCAATAATCTTGTGTATTTTGTACATACTTGTATTCTATAATATGTATATATAATATGAGTATTTTCTTGTGTATGTATGCTCGTATATGTCTATATATATGTAATTTAGATTTTTCAAAATATTTGTATAAGAAATTATGTATATGTACATGTATGTATGCATCCATAATAATATGTATATATACTATGTATTTTCTTTATTTATATACATATATACTTATGTATGTGTGAATATATATATTTATACCTATTATTTTTATTATATGGTATGTATATGTATGTGTATATAGTATAGATATGTATATATACTTAGTATTTTATTATATAGTATACTATATGTATATTTCGGTTTACCTAATTTTTATTCCATGTACATAAAAATATTATGTAACCAATATATATATATCCTTTGATGATTATATATGTATGTATATATATATAATATAGTGTAACTATATCAAAGGATATATATATATATATATGGTATGTATAAGAACATGCTCTTGTGTAATTATATTGTATTTTTATCTTATAAATTCTGTATATATATATGTATTCTGGACATGATGAACATGTATGTAAATTTATGTATAATATTATTTATATTACGTATTTTAGTATATATATATATGTAATATAACCGTACATGTATATATGTATATAAAGTACAATTACATATATATATATATATACTCATATGTATAGTACATAATATATTTAAGGTTAGGATATTTTAGTACATAAGTATATTATACATATAAACATATGTATGTAGAAATACAAGTATATTTGAATAGTACATATATAATATACTATAATATTAATTTAATAAATATGAATATATATATGTATTGTAACTTTGAAGAAATTATAGCAAATAGTTAATTTATAAAATTTAGTAAAATATAATAATAAATATTAATACATATATGATGTAAAATAAAAAATAAATAAATAAATAAAATGTGGGAAAAAGTACAAAGGTGATATGTTGCATTCCTTTATGTTGCCACATTATCACTTAGCTTAAATTAATTAAATTTCGTAATTAAAAATATTAATAAAATAATTAATTAATTAGAAAATTAATAAAGTAGAAAAATCGAATTAATAAGTCCAAAACCTAAAATTTGGAAAAAAATAAGTAATTATAGTAAAATAGACAAAAAATAAGAAAGTTACAAAATATAAGATTTAAATATTTATTAAATCATAATTATACCAAAAAAATCTTAAAATAATATTTTATAATTATTTAAGTCAAAATAATAAATTTCGTAATATTTTTATATTATAATCGGAACTGCAGGTTACAATGTCCAAAATGGACCCCACTACGAGAAAGTAAATTTGAAAACGATCAAAATAGATTATAAGTTCATAAAAAATTGAACTAAATTGAAAAAATTATATGCGATTAGTTAAAAAGCTCGAATTGATAATTTCATATAAACAAATAGTTAATTTAGGTAAATAATACTAAATATAATAATAGTTTAATTATTTAATTCCAACACTTAGTATTTTTCATATTTCCTTAATATCAAGTGATCATGAGATCGATACTGACCTATCAGCTGATTATTACAATTCTTGACTTTGAGGATAGCCGATTAAGTATTTCTAATGCTTCTGTATATGTTTATGTATGTAGATAGTTAATATTAATTATTATTAATAATTGAATGTTGTGTGGAGCTAGATCATGCTTGTGTATGATACTATTTGTTAATAGTAAATTTACTTTAAAGTATGATAATGTACTGTTTACTGTATAGTAGATTTAATAGGAATTGATTTGTCTGTGATTTTCTTTGATCACTTAATAAAAGGGCTTAATATTATCACATTTGAATTCATTAAGTCAAAACATGCATAATCATGCAATGTATAACTAATTCCGGCCATCACATCACACAAAGATAGTAAGGGGCTATACAAGGGTTGCTTAGTTCTAGTTATAGTGTTTATCGCGGTACACACGTATTATATAACCTTACCTTGACTTATGGGAACATTAGGCGTTGGATGCGCCAACTATCTAGTTAAGGGTTGAGTCCAAAGGCCTCCATTTAGGAGTAAGTTAAGGCTACGAGAACCTACTCACAATCACTGGGTTTAACTAAAATTGAAAATGGATATATCATTATGTTTTTTAATACGAAACATAATGTTTTGTAGCTATATAAATTTTAGTAGAATACCCAAATCTGATTGGTGCCATGTATACTCCAACCCTGACTTCAAAGGGTATTAAATCTAAATTATATGTAGTACCTAGTCACCTGCATATATTTATATAGCATACTGATTGTTCATATATTCATTTGTTTGAAATTAATTGTTGTATAACTTATTTATTGTATGGTTAAGGGAATATCTCACTAAGTTAGTTAGTTTATACCCCTATAGTTTACTTACACATGGTGACTTATTTATGGATTTGGGTCGCAAGATGCCCGAGGTTAGTGAACTATTAATGGATTATTGTGAGTGTAAGATTAGTGATGAGAATAAACTTATATTGTTGTAAATAGGTCCTGAAGCCTAATATGTAATATAATGCATTACTAGTTTATAATCTAGTCTATTACAGACTTACTATCTATAAATATCTATATATGTGTTATTTATAATTCAACAGTTTTGTTATTATAAATATGTAATGATATTACTTATGCCTGCGTAACTTTAGGTTATTAATGGTAGTTGTAGCCTTGTATATTGCATAAAGGGTTATTGATTGAAAAGGGAAATCAATCTACAGTTTTATATACAATATATTGCACTTGCTATGACTAACCCCCTTGGGTCATGACACATTGCACTAAAGCATGGATACTTCTTCTTCTAATCACAAATGAATCCCCTACTAATAATTACAATAATTCAGAAGAAACTAATCATGTTACTAATAGTATTCCATGAATAAAATATTAAGATTAATGATAAATGCTCAAACCAATTGGATCGTATAACTAATGCCAATCCAAGTAGTTTGACTAATGACTTTTTTTTTTTTGTTTCCAAAGCTCTATGCAATACTTTCCAATGCTAATATAAGAATGAAATTCCACTATAATCAAGAACAGCCACATCTATATGGTTTTGGATATATTTTGACCATATGCTACAAATCCTTATTCCTTAGACAAAAGTCCATTATGAGATCGTAGCGAATTATTGAAATCTTTTGATCAAAACAGAGTCTCGTTGCAAAGCGTTTTTTGAGTAAAAAACTAAGTGTAATACCTGATATATGATGAATTCCATTTGACATAAATTATAACAATATTATACAAGGGGGGAAACATAATATAATTGAAAATAACATAATTTGAAGAAAGTATTTTCATTATAACGACAGTACAACATTGAAGTTGTGAATTTGTCTTCAACATGAATAATTAGATAATCAACTTCCTTTCTTTTCCCATCCTATAAGCAACAATACTAGTAGTGATCTCACACTAGGCATATGTTGTCATTCCTAACATATACAACATAACATGTAACTAGTATAATGATAATCATAAACATAAGACATACTATGTGTTGGAACATGATTTCCCTACTCTTAAAGCCTTCGATAGTAGAGCGAAGCAATCTTTCTCTTGCTTGTGCAACATGACATTCATGATAAAGTTTGGTGCATTTCATCTTAAGCAACATATTTTTGGTCTTTCAAATTCAATAAAGTAACTAAATTGAAACAACTTGACATTATTATTATCCACTACTACTCACTATTAGAAATATCACCAATAGCATCAATCACTATGCTAAATTCAAGTGCGCATTCTATGCAAATATATATCACAAATTGCTACTAAATAACAATTTTTACAAACCCTATCTATTGAGGAGGTCTATGACATTGATCCATAAGCAAATATAACATAGACGAACTCAAAATAAACAATAAAAAAGCCTAATAAACTCAACATAACAAAGAGATGTATTTTGGAAAAAATGCATCACCGAATTCTAATGATCACAAACTACTAATTATTCTATCTTCTAGAACGTCTTTTGGTGAAGGTTAAGCAATTAGTTGACTGTCCATATTAACTTTTTGATGGAAACTATGATGATTTTTGCTCAAAATAGTTGCAACTAGAGTCAAATGAGATAGCAAAGAATAAAAATTTTACAAAAATCTATAGAATTTCCCCCCTTTCGCCTTGTTGCATGATTTTTTTCATTTCATATAGGTAGCCAATTGGAGTCAAACAAGAAAGCAATTAGTATAAAGGTATTTTCTTTACCATCTTTCCTAGGCAAATGTAAAATTTCCTTTCCTTATAGAAGATGGTTTGTAACTTTGTTTTATTGATTGCAGTATGAATAAAAATTCATGATGTGCTCCTTATCAACTTATGTGTAGACATTTTATAATCTATCGGATTTGCTTAACAAATGAATTTCAATCTCTTGGAAGGAATTCGTCCTATCTAAATCTTTTTCTAGTATAATTTTCAATTTATTGTTGCTATTAAGAGAAATTGTACAATTGCATTCAACAAAAATTTAAAACAACATGATGGATTGATAAAAGCAAAAAAGTAACAAATACCTAGCCATTTTCAACATAATACAAAATGAAAGATGATGGTGAGAAATGTTAAGATTGTATAAAAGAGTAGAAATTAAACCATAAAATAAAAAAATTATAAAAATTCCTTCTAGAACCTATCATCGTATTCCAGTTGAGAGAGAGGAAAAAGTACTTGAAAAATGCAATACACAAGATGGATAAGCTTGTTCTTTGTACGATACAACTGTTGAAGCTTGTTCTTCAATTTGGAATGGGTTTTTGCTTTAGAAAGATGTTTCATGGTTAGGGTTTCTACTTTCATATGATCGAAAACAGTAGAGTGCATGTCTTCGTGATATAATGAAAATGCCTTGTTTTGCAATGGTATTTTTAAGGGCAATTTTGCCATTTTATTTACCTATTCAAGTTGTATTACCCCATTAAACATGTTAACTAAAAAAAGTAATATTAATTTTGTGAGGTCCAAGTGAACAATATAATACACATTACAACCTTATTCCATTCTATGTGAATCCCAATTCCATCATAGCTTTATTCCATTCAACGAAGCAAACATGCCGTAAAAGTCTTCCACTTCATCATCCATATGGTAGTAGAATGGTGAATATAAGTTCCTAATCTCGAAGTTAAAAATGCTAAAATTCAAGTTGTCCATGTCTTCAATTAGCATATGGATATCTTGATAGCCTCTTAAAGCAGGTTAGACACTAAATGAACTTGGTTAAAAGCGAACTCCAATGGAAATATCAAATCTAGTAATGTTAAAATATCCTACATTATTGGAGAATGAACTTAGAAAGATTTCGCTTTGTCCACCCACTAAGTCAGGATATCGAACTCCTTCAAGCGTTCACTCTTTGTACACTAGACTCAATAAACTAGCAATTTTTGGAATCTTTTATTGTCCCAATATGACTCTCTCGATACTTTACTTATAAGTTTAAATTTCTTATGATTTAGACAATTTAATATCTTTAACCTATATCTATCATGCTTAGAATAGATTTTACAAGTGTTAATACTAACCACTAAATGTGGCCTAATAAGCCAAAGCCCAAGAATAAAGGAGGCCCAAAAGCCCTCTCGAGGAAGGAGAGCTACGAGCAAACCTAACTTAGCAAAATTGAGCAATCACGATCAAGATCCTAATTGAACTAGAAGCCGCCACTACCCAACTACCCCAGTAGGCTCTTTCAAGTCGACCCCTCACATGACCTTGCTTAGAACCTAAGAGTTGTAGATCATTATGCTTATAGAGTTAGCAAAGTGACAAGCCCTAACAAAGAGCATGACTCCCAAGACATAACTTCTCCTTAAGCCACTCCTTGACTATGAGATGTTCGCATAAAATTTAATGTGATGTGAAAACTGAGAACTTGGTCCATGCCGGTCAAGCATGGCCTATTTGTACAATACTATGCAATAGTAAGAACAATGGGATAGGTACAAAAACTCAAAAGTGATCATTTCCTTCACTGATATCAAGGAACCTTATTAATTCCCCTAAATCTTGAGGTCATATAAATCTTAAGGTCATATGAAAAGAGAGGACTGACCTATAAATACCCCCTTGAAATTCTTAAGAGGTATGCCTAAAACTCGCAACACATCACTTAAACCTCAAGCATCTTCTCTCTAAGATTAAGAAAGCCTCTCTCTTTTTCCTTACTAACTTAAGTATCGGAGTGGGTACTTCAAACAACCCCTTAATTTAGTGAGTCACTTCTTGTCTATCTTGTAAGGAACCATTTCTTTCGTATATGCTTCTGGAGTAAGGCTTAATTTACCCTTAAAGTCTCAAAAACACTACCAACACAAGATTTAAGGCAACATTTTGGTGCCATATGGCCAAGTCCTCCAAAATCAAGAATAATCTCACTAAAGCTTCCAATGTTAATGATGTATCACTGGTCGACACAAAAGGGTAGGGTACCCCTACAAGTGATTCCTAGTGCTTCAATGACTTAGATATGCTAGCTGAGTAAACGCCATTTGAGAGAAAAATGAAGAAATTCAAAAGAAAAATAGTGAAATCAAAAGAAAAACCATGAGATGAAAAAGAAAAATGGAAAACTTTACTTTCGCATGTGCGAAATGAAGTTGTAAAGGGATACTCTCTATTAGGAAGACTCTTTGGCCTATACCTCTAAAGGATAAATGAGCCAAACTCCATCTTAGAATGAAGGAGTTGCTAAGCATTAGATGAAAAGGAGCGAATGGTTGATTTCAATGTCAAACTCACCCACTCTACTAACTTTCAGAGTTAGTGCAACTTTGTAACAAAGGCAGGGAAGCCAACTCATGTGGAAGCAAAACTCCTCCATTCTTTTGATCAAATGAGCTCTGAAGAGCTTAGAGAGTGCATGAAGCAGATTTTCAAAAATAAAGGAGTGGCAAGTAGAATGCCATTACTCCCTTATCATGTAACAAGACCCTGTTTACTAAGGTTATCCAAGAGGAGGTTTTACTTAAACCCGTATGATGCAATTGATAACCTAGATGACTACCTCACCCTCTTCAAAACCATGATGAATTTTCATAGACTTAACAATGCCATCACATGCAAAGCTATCCCTAATATGTTATGTAAAGCAACAAGGTCATGGTTAATCGTTTACTTGAAAATTCAATCTCTTCATTCAATAAGCTTACTCAGCTTTTCCAACAGCAATTCTAAGTGAGCAAACCACTAACGAAAGACTCTTCATCTCTTCATTTCATTTGCCAAAGAAGTGATGAATCACTTTGAGCAACACAACCATGGTAGAAGCACCATAACTTGACGAATGGATGGCCATGCATGTGGTCATCCTAAGAATTAACCCATCTAGAGAATTCATTAAGTCTCTCTTCAAGAATTAGATAACAATGATGGTTGAATTTTGGTAGAAGGCTAAAGAGTACATAGACCAAGAGAATGACATTTACGTTAGACACAAAGCCAATTGAGATAAGAGTGATGAAAAGAAAGATAAGGAGTAGGGATCCATAAAAGATCGCTTTGGTTTGAGAGTTGAAGGACGGCCCTCCTATGACAAATGCACTAATTTAAGAGGCAAAAAATAACCCATCTTGAGTTATGTAAGGTATACTCTCCTCAATAAGTCCTCGAATGACATCTTCATCGAGATACGTGACCAAGGCATCCTACCCAAATTGGAAAAAATAAGTGGGGACCGACCCAGCTGTAAGGACTTGCTGGAAAATGCTATCCAATGAGGTTTTCTATGATATTATGTAGCTAACTTAAAGGATAGAGCCAAAAGAACCATCTTGAGGAGGCATATAGAAGGGCCTAGGAATGAGGGAGCCTTTGATGACACCCAATGCAATTTAAGCCCCCAATGACATCATAAACACCAAAATTTTAGGGCCTTACCTAGATGATATGAATTGAGCTAAGGGCAAACAAGGTCGATCGTAAGGATGGGTTAGATCCTACCAAAGGAATAAAAATAGAATGGGTTTAGTGAGAGTTTTAGCAAATCCAAGAGCTACATAGTCAGATATGACACATCGACTAAATCTTACACAGCTTAATCTTTACTATGATATGACGCATAAAGAGATAACTGGGGTTACTTGATAAGAGTTAAAAGAGAGAGTTTTCTAAGAGAAAAGATTCAAAAGATTTTTCATTAATGTGCAAATCCGTCTAAAGCCCTATACATACATTCTATTTATATATAATAGCAAACTTGCAAATAAAAGGACTAAAAGGATGCTCTAGTAACATTTTTGTAAATATAAAATAAACATGAGGGTAGTTAAGGAAAAATATAAGAAATAGGAAATCGAAATAATACAAATGAAAATAAGTAGTCAAATGAGATATCTGAGTGAGGAGTAGATGAGTTGGACTCTAGGATTTAGTTAGGTTAGTACCTTGAATCATATCATCCCCTCTCCCTTAGAGAAGTTTCGGTTCGAAACCTGGTAATTGGCTGCTTCAAATCTTACCAAGATCAAATACCAACCTGCAAAAATGAAATATAAATATAGAAAAGTACTTTAGCTCCACGACTAATGTTATCATCAACTAATGATTCTTCCATTCATCATGAGCCCAATTAACCAAACTCTTCTTTGAGGATCTTTCTTTTCATTCATCATGTATTTGGTCAACTTCATCTTGGTAACCCTAACAACTATCAATCAAGGGGAATAAGACAACTTTGAGCTCAAACATCATGCTATGAGCTTGGGGAATTTGAACATGTAAGATCTCAAACTCCTCTTTTAACTTAAGAATCCTTAAAGCTTCATACTCTCTCAGTGTTGGCTTTACAACATCATATTCTGTAGCTTTCACCTCTTTTACTTCCTCAAAACTCAATTATTTCTCCTCCAATCTATATACTTCAATTTTTTCTAATGTGAGAATACTAATGATAAGAACAATACAACCTACATAAGAGTATCCATCACCATGACTTCAAAAAACATCAATACATAATCTATAATATCTCATAAGTACAATACTACTACAGCACGTTTTACCTCCAGACAACCTCAATAATGGATTAAAATAAAAGAGTTTGACAAGTGGAAGGCTAATACAGTAATACCTAGGGTCGCCAATAATACTAAGTATAATTGGCAATGGGATCATGTTAAGAATAGGGGTACTAAGTGGTAACACTTCTTATCCTTTATTTTCCATCTCTTTATTATTATTTGATTGAGTAATCCTTTGTTAACTTCTTTCTTCCTTAATCTCCTCGACCTTAACTAGTATAACCTCTAGTTGTTCCAACACATAAGGGAAAACAAGATTTAAGGCTTCGTAATAAGATTTCACACTCAAGCCTCCTGTACTACAATTTCTATGTTGAGCCCTACTGGTCATATCAGATAAATTTCAATTCAACACTAGCTTGGCACAAGAAAATACAACTTGAAAAGTTAATTTGCACAATGGATAGCACGACAATCAGCTTAGAATTCATTCGCACAATAGTTAGCTCGGCAAATCTAGATTTACCCCTACACGCTGCGCTCATTTGGCTTCGGTTTGCACCAAGTGGCTCGGCCAATTTTGCTCCTTCACACGTAGTTCAGCACGTACACAGAATTAAGTAGCTCAGCAACTAAGACAGTTCGGCACACAATAGCATGGGCGATTTAAATAGAGAAGCACGGTTCAACAGCTCGTTACTTAACACGGATCGGTCACAAATTAGATCAGAAATTATTTAGGACAGCTCGGACACGCAAGTTTCTGATGGATGCCGCATATACAAGAAGTTCAAACACTTGGCTGCGGCTCAGTTCGGCAATTCACACTGATTACTTTAGCTCGGTACGAACACACACATACAATAGTAATACGTCACAACAGCTCACACTCCAATACACAGCAGCACTTATTCGGTTTTGTCACGGCACACACACCACTATTCACTTGGTGTACACGCACAAGCTGAATAGACTTGCTCATATTGCAACAACACACGTAGCAATCTTAACTGCTAATTCATACACGCACCATCTAGTTCCGTAAGCATAGCATGACAATAAGTTCGGTAAGGGTTGAGCAGAATAGCTCGGTTATCGAGCTACGGCACTTCAATAATAGTTCGGACGCTAATGGAATCTCAACAACTCAGTTCGACACTTCAATAGGTGGTAGGCTCTTCTACACTTCCACACACAGCTCGGCATTGGCTATACTTTCACACACTGCACTATTCTGAAGCTCCGCAAACATGGAGTTCAGCTCGGACACTCTAAATTTAGCTCGACAATTAAATTTACACTTTAACTCAGCATCTTTACACTTTTGAAAGAACTCGGCAACTCGAAGCAATTTAGCTTGATAAAGTAAGCATTGGATGCTTAGTAAGACACACTTCTACTCGAACATATACACAAGCAGCACAGATTGGCAATTCTACAGCACGGACTTTTAGTGGACACCTAGTACGCACAATCTCAGCTCAACAACTTGGCTTCTTGCCAACAGTTGGTTTTGTTCAGCACAGCAGCAGCCACGGTTGCGTTGGCCGGTATAAGTTGCACACTACCCTTCTCCTCGACTCACTTCTTTAATTTGGGTCAACAAGCTTCAGTTAACAGTTCGGATAGGGCGTGGTTAAATCAGCTTGGCGAGGGATTTAGCTTACAATAGTTCAGCAAAAGTTACTCAGGTCGGCACTTTAGATTGTGGTAGTTCAGAGCTCGGATCACTACTCCAATTCAGCTCGGAAAGGGACTCCTGCATGACTCAGCTCGGACAATGATCACGGCAGCTCAGATAGGGGCTGCTTGGCAAATAAGGATTTCACAGCTTTACGAAAAAAAGAACACGGCAGCGTACTTCACTGTCCCCTGTTCAATACCCCTGTAATCCACGAAATATCACAAACCACACACGACACTACTCCACTCAGAGTTAAGAATAGAGTAGCTCCGGACACAATTCCACTACTCGAACAACTATAGTTTCCAACCAACAAAGACACGCACAGGCCAACACTTCCAAAGCATAGTACACGCATAATTTTTCAGCTAGCACACACGCTTGAGTTCGAGAAGGACACAACACCTCGGCCATTACTCACTATCACCTCCAAGCACCACATACAAATTCACAGCTGTGATTCAATACCACGTAATTGCAATTTTCGAATCCACACTCACCAACATTGCAGCTCCAACTCTAATACAATTGCTGCAATTTTGTACACAATCCAGAACTTTTGTTAACTACATACTGCAATCCAACCATGGCACTTCATCCACTCAATCACTACTCGCCAAAAATCCATACACACACAGGGTACAAATAGTTGCCATTGCAAACTTTGAGAAATTCCTGCGAAAAACTTCACAAGTAGAACAGACGGCCTATTCTTCATTTCTGCACAACACCCATTCGTATCTCCACTCGATATTCACACGGACACAGCTAACAACCACCAAATAGTCTTACATTGGATTCCGTACACCACCACAAAACAGACAACCTCCCACGCTCAACTCACACAACCTTAGTCTCGACTACCAATGACCCACCTTTGAGACACACCCAAACCACTGTCAATCACTCCTGTCGAACAACAGCAGACCATACGTACAGCCGAGACCCATTAAACTTAAGGTAATAGCATATAAACGAAGTAGCTCTACTTGTTAATCAAACAACGCTTCGAAATAAACACTTGACCAGACAACAATGACAACTGCTAACCGAATTGGTACAACCTAAATTGAAAATTAAGTGTCTACTACACAACTCGAGCATACCAAATCAAATACTACTGTAATTTCCCACAGCTACTAATTTTACAATTTCAAACCCTAGTTTTTAATATTCCTGTAATGACTTTATATATATATATATATATATATATATATATATATATTCTAATCTACAACTTCCCCGAAAGAGACCTCAGCCCAAATATGATTTTGCTGTTGTATTTACCTTGCAGTGGTAGCACATTTCCGTCAGTTTTGGGTGATAATATAGATTCCCTTCAAGACAATATCCAAGATGCA
The DNA here is from genome assembly GCA_024138005.1 of Lumnitzera racemosa. NCBI lineage: Eukaryota > Viridiplantae > Streptophyta > Magnoliopsida > Myrtales > Combretaceae > Lumnitzera > Lumnitzera racemosa. The sequence continues at coordinate 68,825,286 of JAMXBC010000006.1, forward strand.
AATAACCGATGAAAGAGAAACAGTAACCAAATTTGTAGTCCCAATGACTAGGATAGAAAATCGTAGAGCCAATCTCTTGCCAATATATCCTCGGTAACATCACATAAACCGACGAACCGGCACCTTCTTAAATACCAAACAAAACAAATGCCCACTTAACAAATGCCCACTTAAGAACTCTCCGGCCAATTTATAACCTAATGCTTTAATATCAAAATGATATAAATTGTGCCAAGGACAGACAAAACTGATCCTAAAGATTGAAGGAACTAAAATAGAATGTGTTTAATAAGGATTTTAGCGAATTCAAAAGCTACATAATTAGATATGATAATCGGAGTAAATCCTATAAGATCTAATCATCACTTTAATATGATGTATAAAAAGATAATTAGAACTTCTTACGATAATACTTACTAAAAGGGTTGATAAGAACTAATAAAAAAGAGCTTAAAAAAAAGACTTAAAAGGATTTTTCACTAATATACATATTTATCTAAAACCCTATATATATTATATTTATACATAATAAAAAATTTGTAAATAAAAGGACAAAAAGGATTCCTTAGTAGCATTTTCGTAAATACAAAATAAATCCCATGGTAGTTTAGGAAACATATAAGAAATAGGAAACCTAAATAACACAAATAAAAATAAGTAGTTAAATAAGATATCCGAATAAGAAGTAGATGGGCTAGGCTCTAGCATTTGGTTAGGTCAGTACCTTGAATCCTATCACCTTGGGAGCTGGTTGAATAGAGAAGGCTCAATTGATAGAGCCATTTGACAGTAAATATTAGCCTTATAGGAGTATAGGCTCCACAACCGTCCCTTGATATCCTTCATAAACAAGGACCTCGAGGGAATAGATAACCTCTACCAAGACTCGTTGTGATCAACACGAGAATAGTCGGATTCAAGTTTCAAGAGCTCTCTTGATATCCTTTTTAAGCACGCGTATGACTAGATGAATGAGAAACTCCCCGACAAGCTATAACCTTACCACTAAAGCTTACTGGCATTAACAACCAATTTATCTAACCAAAGGACATCATTATCCTTGAAATGGAGTTAGGCAACACAAAACACATCGATAAGCGCTGCATAGGGTTTGCCATCGTAGATTGTTAGTCACCTTTCAATGGAATCATCAATCGACCCTTCCTAATGGTATTTGAAATGGTGACCTCATCTTTGCACTTAAAAGCCAAATTTCTTACCCCAACGAGAATAGACATATGCTAGGATAACCAAGAGTCAATTTAGAGAATTATACACTTAAGCATTAAGGGAAAAAAACACATATTTATGATAGACAGCTCCGTCTACCCCCCTTCCCCCCTACCCCCAAATGAATTATAACATACTAAAAGAGAAGAATCGAACGAATTGATGGAAGAAATCTAATTAGGGGACAACCCTAAACACATCATAAGAATAGGGAGCTCCATGACACTAGAACTCGAACAATACCTTATCGACCTACTAGCTAATGCTAGCATCTTAGCCAATTCATCATCCAATATGCTAAACATGTTGAACCTACAGTTTATTATTTGATTTTGATGAGAACAAAACAAAAAGTATATATCTAAACATGTTGTTTTTGAAGAGAACAAAAACAAGTGGATGATTAAACTAAGTATTATTTGATTATTTTAAGATAATTGAATAAGTTCAATTAACTTGCTTAATGATTAAATATATCAATTATCTCTACAAGAAATTTAATCTTTTGAAGTGATGATCAAATGATCTTAAAGTTATATTGCTAAGAGTATTCATTTGTTGTGTATTAAAAGAATTTTTAGGTGATATTTGATCTACTGTGTTAACGGCTCAAGAAAGAACTAGGTTGACGGTATAAAGCCCTGGAAAACATAAAGAAAAGCTTACTGATCTAGAAGAATTAGCTTGCTGGTTCACTTGCCGATAAAGGAATTTTTACCGGCTTACTACTAGATCAAAGTATGGACATGCCGATAGATCAAAGTACTGACTAGCCGTTAGAGCATTAAATGCATTGTAATGGGAAGAAATGAATGAGATAATATAAATGCTCAACAACCCGACCAAGGATAGTAGATAACTGATCTTTTGCTGCAATATTTCAACATTCTCTTGTATTCTTGTTGTCTATAATTCTTACTGTCTCTTGTACCATAAATTGCTAATATTTAGAGAGATTTAAAGTGTACTACTTGTAAGCTATTAGTTACAAGTATTGAGAGTTAAAAGCACTACACTAATAATTCTTAAGATTGAGTTTTTGTATTGAGAGTTGAGATTGTGATTTGTGTTGAGAGTTGTGAGTATGAAATTTATGTAATTAAGCTTGTGTTTGTGTTTGTGTAGCTCTTAGAGCTTAGATTGAGAAGTCAATAAAGTGGTGTGAAGTCTTCGATTGGAGGTATTGTGTGTCCGTAGAGACTAAGGGGCGATCTCAACTTCCGCATTGTTCTATTGTTGCTTTGATTACTCTTATTATTTAATTTAGTTGTTTATATGGAAAAGAATTACAATTTGTCTTTAAACTCAATTTACCCCTCCCCTCTTGAGTTTAGTCTAGTGTTCTCTAAGACATTTATCTAGAAGTAGCAAAATACACCCTCAACATCAATAAAAACATAAAATCATCCAAACAAAAGAAAAGGCACTTTGCATCCGCTTGCTAAGCAGCAATTGAAGAAGAATTCCACGAGTTGCTAACAGTCTAATTCATTCGAGAAGGGAAATATTCTACCTGGCTAGCTAACATTATGCTAGAAAAGAACCTAAATGGGAAGTGGAGGATGTACGTTAACTATACAAACTTGACCAAAGCCTACCTAAAAGATTGCTTCATATTCCCTAAAATTGACTAACTAGTTGATTCAACATTGGGACTCGCTTACTAAGTTTTACAAATGTTTTCTATGGTTACAACCAAATCAAGATGGACCCAAAGGATGAGGTATACACATCCTTCATCATGGATTTCAACATACTATTGCTATGAGGTTATGCCCTTTGCTTGAAGAGTATCGACTAACCTACTAAAGGATGGTTGTAAATATGTTTAGACGACAAAGTAGAAGAAATATGGAAGTCTATTGATGATATAATAGTCAAAAGTTGCTAGCTTGATGACCACCTCTAAGACCTTTAAGAAACATTTGACATGATGAGGTAAAATGGCATGAAGTTGAACCCCTAGAAATGTATCTTTAGAATAACCTCGAGGAAGTTCCTTAGGTATATGGTCACATAGAGAGGAATCGAAGCTAACCCAAAAAAGCTTAAGGTTATCATGGACATTAAGCCCCCAAAGAACATAAATGAGGTTAAGAAACTCACTAGCATGGTCGCTGCCTTAAGTTGGTTCGTGTATAGGAGTGGAAATTGATGGTCAGAGTTCTTCAACATTTTAAAGAAACCCAAGGACTTCCAATGGGTAGGCTAATGCTAACAGCCTTTCCAGATCTTTAGGCATTCTTAGCATCACTACCATTACTGTTAAAGCTTATCCTAAGAGAGGAGTTATATTCATACTTATCTATTACTAACCAAGCCCTACCATCAAAGCTAATACGAGCAGATGGTAAGGAACACTGATCACTGTATTATATAAACCAATCCTCTAAGGACTAAAAGCCACGTACACTAAACTGGAAAAGTTTGCCTTCGTAGTTATAGTCACAGCTTGATGACTACACTCATATTTCGAAGCCTACCAAATTATCATGCTAAGTGACTAGTCGTTGTGCAACATCTAACAAAAGCTGGACTCCTTTAGTATGATCATAAAGTATGCATTAGAACTTAGTACTTATGATGGCATCTAATAATGACCATGTGATACCTTTAAAGCACAAATCCTCATCGATTTCATCACTGAACATACTACGGATGAGGAAATGACCCTTATAGATAGGTAACCAATATAGAAGCTTCATATTAATGACTCGTCGATACAAATGAGTTATGATACAGACTTGGTGCTTAAAGGTCCCCATGACACTGAAATATGCTACACACTGAAATTTGGATTTGGCATAAGCAACAATAAAGTAAAGTATAAATCCCATATTACTAACCTTAAAATAGACAAAGATATTAGAGCGTAAAAGCTTGAAATATTTTTCGATTCGATGCTAGTGATACAATAGATTAAAGATATATAGGAGGCAAAGGATGAAAACATGCCCAAGTACTTAAACAAGGTCCGAACTTTGACTTTTGAGCTCATAGCTTGGAAGATCAATAAGATACCTAGAATAGAAAAACTCGTAGCAGACAAACTCTCCAAGTTCACTTCCATTACAATCCCTAACCTAAAAAGCAAGCAACGCAACTTGTTTAAGACATACTTACCAGAGTGAAGCATCGATAAAGGATATTGGGAAGTCTTGCAAATCCAGACTTCAACAATTGAACCCTGCTAGATGAAACAATCCTATAGCACTCAAAGGATGGTATAGTCCCCCCAAAAGGGAAGATCACCAGATTAATGTTTAAAGTAGCCTAATACACCCTCATAGATGAAATCTTATATTAACAAGGCTACAACCTTCCCCTCCTCCACTACCTTTGGTTAGAAGAAAGCAACCATGTTTTAAATAAGCTGCATTCGAGAGTATGCAACAACTACATTAAAAGCTAAGCCTTATACATTCGATCACTTCGGCTCGACGATTACTAGCCAACAATGAAGATTGTTAGTATAAAAACCTGAATGAAAAGATTTTTTATGATAAACCTCAAATTAAAAAATATTTTGATAATAACAAAATATATGTTGAAATGTACAAAAGGTATTTTGTTATTACTAATTAAGTTACCTAGTGTGTAGAATATAGAATTATATTATTGAAAGTACTTGAGTTAAATGATGAAAAGTGATAAGATTAAAAGCTACATAAAGAGTTAGAAACTAGAAAACAAATATCAACAATGGACGGTAATTTAGAAACTACAAAATGAAAAGTTGATAGATCAAAAGTGTAAGACATGGTTACATCATCTTCTAATGAAGGAAGAAAAGAAAGTAATTGATCAGAAGACAACTCTTATCAAAATCACGAAACTTGACATATTGATCTAAAGCGTAGAAGATGGTTTAGAAATAAGAAGTGATTAGAACATTATTATAATAAGAACTGGCCAAGACTAGCACCATGAAAATATATTTAGGTAGTATATCTAGAATTGCAAGTGACACTTATGCAATACTTTTGAAGTTTTCAAAAGCGTGTGATACAATGGACTAATACAAGTTTCTAAGTATATGATGAAGCTCTAAGGAAAATATCACATGATAGATAAGCATATCTCAAAAAAAAAAAAAAAAAACAAATTAACGAGATCACAAATATTTAAATATGCATACAACGACTATTAACATAGGGGGAACAATTATATGTTAGAAGCCATAAGTATTTAAAGGAGAAGTGATCAACGAAATGAGAGGCTAGTGGCTAAAGAAGAGAGAGAAGAACAGCTAAGAAAGCAAGAAAGAAAAAGAGTTACATAAGTTTTCTTGATGTTACAATTTAAAGCTAAGGTCACAAACGTTTATGTCAATAGAAACATATAGCTCTAAGCTTGAGAATTTCATTTCATGATCATTGTGTGAAAGTGTAAGAAAATCTATTGCAATCCTCAAAAGAAGTTACTAATCTCTTTAAAATCACTGGGATGCTGTTTGAGAGAACTCGTGATGTAGATTCTGAAGACTTACGACTTGGAGGCAAAGAAAAATTATGGGAACTATTGACCTTTATGTAAAAATTTTCTTCAAATAATGGAATTTAAGAGTGGAGTACCTGATCCTTGGATAGGGGTCAGAAGAATGGACTAATGCACAAAGCAAAACCACTATATATGCTTCCTGATTTCTGATCCCTACACTTTTAGTTTATCAACAATTTATTTATCGTTTTTGTGATATATTACTTGATTGATTATGCACTACACAGTTTATCAAATTCTTTTACACATTACTAAGCTTAGGATTAGAAGCACGTTACATGTGTTAATCAATTTAAGAAGCTAGAATTTCTAAGTAATTGATTGGCTTTTGCCTATACATCTCTAATATAAATTTATTAATATTTCTAATACATCAAGACTTAAGAGCAAGTTTAGTATATGTATCAAGTATTGAACATCAAGAAGAAAATTGTTTAAGTATTAAAATTCTACAAAAATCAATTCAACCACCCTTTCTTGATCGTTCATTGAGACCAATAATTGGTATTTTAATACTTACTTGAAAAGAATGTACTTAACTAGTCAATACCTATCAGAGTAGCCTGCTAAAGGGAGAGATATAAAAATGGTATAATATATTCTTACTATTTAAGCTAACAAATCTCTTTATTTTGATGGATCTAATTTTACCAATGGAAATGTAGGATGGAGGCGTATATTTAGGCTAAAATTATAAGTCGTAGGTTATCATTATAAGTGGAGTTTAAGAACATACAAAACCACCAATATCAAATGATGATTTTGAGAAAGCTACAGTAAATTTAAAAGTAAGGCATATACTTTTAATGTCTTTATCTCCTATGGAATGTAACCATATGTCTATTAGTACAACAACCAAGGAAATATGGGATACTCTTGTAGCAATTCATGAAGGGACAACTTCTATCAAGAGTTTTAGAATCAATATTTTGAAATAAGAATACAAGCTATTTAAGATTCAACCAGGAGAACAAATCAAGGAAGCTTTTGAAAGCTTCAACTTAATAGTCAATGAGCTTAAAACTCGTGGTTTTAAATTCACTAATGAAGATTTAGTATGAAAAATGCTCAGAACACTATTGAGGTCATGGGATGTAAAGAAAACTACAATAGAAGAAGTACAAAATCTCACAACATGATCTCTTGCTAATTTAAGAGGAAAATTGAAGGTGTATAAGAAAAATATGCAATATAAGTGATGATTAGGAAGATGCAAGAAGGTCAATAGCCTTCAAAGAAAAAAGAACAATAGACTCAAAAACCTTAGAAGATAAAGAATAACTACCTCGCTAGAAGACTCAATAAGCTTCTAAAAAGAAAAGGTAAAAATTCTTTAAGTTCTCAAAAAACCAAACAAATTTAGTGTAGGTAACAGAAAAGAGAAGAATGACACCAGTTTGTAACGAATGTAAAAAGCTAAGACATATCAAATATGAATATGAATGTTCATCACCAAAAAAGAGGATGAATGAGCATGATAAGAAAAAAAAGAAGAAGAAAGCATTCTTAGCAATTGATCTTGAAGAATGAGAATTAGATGAACCAAAAGTAGAAGAAATAAACCTATGCTTTATGGCTGACTTTAAAGTAAGTCATGACTCTAACTCCCATAATGAACCTGAAGATGTATATAATGAGATGAAAAAAATTGTTTGCTCTGCTTACTAAAACTAGGCATAAGGATCAGAAGCCAATAGTTGAAAATACTTAGTTATAAAAGGAAAAGGAAAACTTAGCGGAAGAAAACTAGAAACCTAAATAGGGAAATAGAAACTTAAAAAAAGGATAATATAGTAGAATAGAAGAAGTGAAGCTCTCTTTAGAATGAGAAGAAGTGAAGGAAGAGACTTAAGGAATGAAAACAATGATAGATGAACTATTAGAATCCATTAAGAACACATTTAGCAAATTTTAGGAAAGTGAAAAGAAACTTTACACCCTAATAGATGATCAAAGATGCATGGATGCAAAAATGGAGTTGGAAATAAAGGTGAATGTTTGACTATGAACACATGAGCTTGAATTTGAACGGCGATAAATGAGTAAAATTACACATTTGTCTTTACCAAAATGACATACATTCATATATTATTAGCACTTTTATTGCAAATCGTGTTTAAAAATTTATGAATACATATTTTGGATCAATCATTCAAAAATCTCAACTAGAGGATAAAAAGTGGAGCTTGAGTGGTTTATGTGATTTACTAGTTTTGATTTCAAATATACACCAACTTTTAGAATGTAAACTTCATTACAATCTCATGCTTCCAAAGTCTATGACCATCATCTTTTCAAGTGTCTTCAAGTGCTTAAGTTGTAAGTTGAAACCAATTTCATGATATAAGTGCTTAGTCCATTTGTTAAGTGTACTTCACAATTGCAACAGCTCGTTCACATGAAGAAGTTCAATGCATGACAGTAGCAGCTCTGAATTTACGGTGGAGAGCAGCTTGCTTTAGAGATGTTGAGTAGCTGCTGGCGTAGCCAATCAACAAAGAAGTACATGACTTGAGTATGCAGCAGCTTTTATTAAGCAACTCCAAATATTCAATCGTGCCGAGAACTCCACGTGTGCATCAGCTTTACTCAATTTAGTAGCAGTTGCATTTGACCAGGTTGAGGGCTTCAATTTATACAGTTCCATTCATTTCAACCAATCCATATAGCAGCAACTGAAGCTTCATATTGAGCTCCACAGGGCTTGAGCCGATCCAACTGAGTTGAGCAACCATACTCAATCGAACCAAGCATCCATAGCTACAACATGTTACAACAGCCTCTTGAAGGAGACCGAGACCACCTGCACACAACAGCACAAGCTGAGCTAAATCTGACCAAATCAAGTCCACTTCAAGTAGCTGAAAGTTTCGACCTGAGAACCACTTGCGAGTTCCTATCCGATAAGTAGTGGACAGCTGTGATTCATCCTAGAACCAAGCTGTGTAGCAGCTCTATTTGATAAGAGAATCTAATCGGGGCTCTACTTAAACTTAATTGTAGTGGACAAACATCATGATTGGACATAAGATGACTCCTTCAATTGCAGCACGTGAAGCAATTTTTCTCAGTCCTTCAGTCAATGCGGCACTCAATTCAAGACCAAATGCCGAGCCATCCACGCGCATAAACCAAGTAACAGCTGCAGCACGTTGTATTTCCATCCAACAGTAGTAACTAGACGTAAGCAAAAGCAGCAGCCACGGCAATTGTGGAATTATGATAGCAGCAGTTTTTTTTAAGCCAAGAACCGAGCTACTGTTTTTATACAGCAGTTTGAGGACAGAACACGTGGAGTGGACACAGAAAAAGGCCATAAGTCATGTTTAGCTGGGCTCAAATGAAGAAAATGTCTAGGCCTTAAGTTTGTTGTCAAATTCTAAATTCGGAAAAGCTGATGCAAGTGTCAAGATCTTTAGCACTTAAATTTATTTGAATATTAAGTCTCTTGCTGTACAGGTGAGGAATTTATATTCTTGTGGGGGCCTCTTTGGTTAGGGCAGAAAAATTAGAAGGACATGCCCGGAAGGAAAAAGGAAGATACCAGAGGATAGAATATAGGGAGGAGAGTAGCTTTTGGACAGGAGTTTGGAGGTTTTCCTTTCCTTTTTCGAAGAACAAAAATTTCTTTCATTAGGATGTTTTGTTTAATTTTAGGATACTAAAACTCTTATTTTAGTTCATTAGAGGAATTATGCTAAATGTATCAAGATATACCGATTTTGTATCAAAAGTCGAATTTGATTATACTAATTAAGATATATATATATTTTTTATTATATTCAATTATTACATATCTTGATTCATTTAAATATTACGATGTCATATTATGCTTAGTATATATTGGGTTTTGCATTGATGAATTTAATAAATTAATATATTTTATGTTTTATTTTTATATCAATTTTGAGTAATTGTTTTTTTTTATTATTATTATTATGTTTGTCATTTAGTTCTCTAATGTTTAACTCTTACTTTTTAGTTAGATAAAGTTAGAAGACATTTGGGAAGGTTTCGATAACTTATGGTAAATATAACTTGAATTTTTGAAAAAACTCGTTATAGAGATATGTGGGCTTTAATTAAATTCGTAAACTCATGTACTTAATGTGGTTAGAAATATGATTTGGGTCATAAGGACATGCTCAAATCATATTTCTAATTAAAATATTCCAGTGTGAGTGGGTTACTATTTACTCGATGATCACAAATAAATTGTCTTGACGAATGAATCTATGCTATAATTAGAACTCAACTACTCTAACAGGTAGGTGAGTTTAGTTAAATCTTGCTTAATCAATTTTGAATATGGATTTAAGGCATCGCATTAATTGAAATGCAAATAGATTTGCAAATCAAAATTTGACTTTTTTTTTATCTCATAAACATAAGATCCTTAAATTGTAGCTAGGACATTCAATTTAGTGTTCACCTTACCATTTAGTTTTTTGCTCTCTTTTAGTTTAATTATCGATAACTTAACTTAGGATATAACTCGAGTGATTTAGTACTTAACATATCACTCCATGTGGAATACAATCTTGACTTACTGTTCATATGACTTTTACAACATGATACATTTGTCAATTCAAATTCTCTTTTAAAGTCAAAAGAACCCAAGTTAATCTAGGTTCGAAAGACATATAATCTTTTTTTTTTTAAGCAGCCTTTATTAAAAGGAAAATGGTATCTACATAGTGAATATTCCAAACATATGAGAGGAGATGTCACATTATTTTTAGATAGTTAATGGATCAATGGAGGATGAGTAAGTTTTGGAAACAATAAGAAGAGAAGAATCAGTGGTATCAACACTGTTGCTAAAAAACCTTTCTTTATAAATAACATTCATCTAGAAAGGATTAAAACATAATCTACTTAGTGTGAGTTGACTATAGGACAACGCATATAAGGCACTATTTGAAAAAGACTAGTGCATAAAATTTAACAAAAGCATAGAAGAGAAGGTATTTTAAGAAAATAGACATGGAAATATCTATATTATAAAGCCTTTAGAAATGATTTTAGGTTAATGCTTAGTAACCATAGCATATAATATTTTTCAATGGTACAAGAGATTAGGACATATTAACTTTAGATAGCTAGATAGACTACCTAAGAATAGACTAATTAAAAGCTACTAGAACTAAATATAAGAAATAGTTTGTATTTTACTTAAAATAATAGTTAGAAGTTCATTTAAGAGCAAAAACTCTATTTTAACAAAAAACCTTCAAAACTTCTGCATTTAGATTTTTTTGGTCCAACCAAAACTTTAAGTTTAGTTAAAACAGGTATGGATTAGTAATTGTAGATGATTACTCTAAATATACATAGGTATTCTTTCTACAACACAAAAGTGATGCATTTGAGCACTTTGAAAAATTTGCTAAATAAGTACAAAATGAGAAAATGATGACTATGAAAAGCCTAAGAACAAATCATGGTATCGAATTCGAAAATTCTAGGCTTATTATATTTTATGAAGAAAATGATCTAGCACACAATTTCTCGGTACCATACACACCCTAGTAGCATAGAGTGATAAAAAGAAAGACTGTGACAATTCAAGTGATGATAAGAACCATGCTAAATGAAAGAAATATTACAAAGCACTTTCGACCAGAAGTAGTCTCTACAGCTTGCTACACGATGAATGGAGTCTATATTAGATCATAGAGAAAAAAGACTTCATACAAACTATACAAAGGAGAGAAGCTAGTTGTATCTTATTTCCACATATTCATAAGTAAATGCTATATTAGGAAGATAGAAGCAAATCTTAAGAAGCTTGATGAAAAAGTTGATGAAGGAATATTCTTAGGATACTCCCTAACTAGCAAAGCCTATCAACTATACAAAAAGAAAACAAAGAAGGTAGATGAATCAATCAATGTTAAATTCCTGGATATATAGAAGAAGAATCAAGTGATGAAGATATGTTTTAGAACAACAAGGAAGAGGAAAAGGAAGAAAGTTTAGGATCTAAAGTGAAACAACCTTAATAAAAAAAAAATATACCAGAAACATCAAGAAGCGAAGATAAAGAACAAGAACAAGAGAAAGCTAAATGAAACATAGAAAGAACTTAGAAGTATCAGCATTCACATCCTGATCATAAATTGTTGGTGAACCACAATAAGGCATAAAGACTAGAAGAATCTTAGAGAATCTAGAAAGTTGGTTTGCTTTAACTTTCACAAATTAAACCTACAATAGTAGAAGAAGCATTAAAAGAATCAAGTTGGATAGATGCCATGCAAGAAGAACTATAATAGTTCAAAACAAATAGTATTTGGAATCTTGTGGAAAGACCCAAAGATGAGTCAGTTATTGGTATGAAATGGGTTTTTAAGAATAAATTGGACAAAAAGGGAAACATAGTAAGAAATAAAGCAAGACTAGTAGCAAAGGCATTTTCACGAGAAGAAGGAATTGACCATAGAGAAACTTATGCTCCAATAGTTAGATTAGAAGCAATTGGGCTTATGGTAGCTTTTGCGTGTTACAAAAATTTTCAAGTTATTTTAGATGGACAAGAAAAACTCATTTCTAAATAAATACATCAAAGAAGAAATCTATGTTGGACAACCCCCCCTATGATTTAAATATCCATACCATGAAGCCCATGTGTACAAGCTTGATAAGGCACTTTACAAATTAAAGTAAGCACTAAGAGCTTAATATGAATGACATAATGAATTTATGGTGAGAAAACAATTCAATAGAGGTAACATTGACACAACCTTATTCCCAACATATTAGGGTAATAACATTCTGATTGTTCAAATATATGTGGATGACATAATCTTCAGATCTGCTAATAAGAAAATTTGTCAAGAGTTTGCTGAGATCACGTCAAAAGAGTTTGAAATGTCAATGATGAGAGAACTAACTTTCTTTCTAGGCTTACAAGTCAAACAAACTGAGGAAGAAGGGATTTTCAACATTAAGAGAAGTATGCAAAACAAATTATGATGAAATTTAGTGTCAAAACTAGTAAGAAAGTAGCAAGTACTATGACAACCTTAATACAACTTGAAACTAATGAGAACAGTAAAAAGGTAAATGAAGAAATATTTACAAGTATGATAAGATCATTGCTATATTTGATTGCATTTACACTTCACATATTATTAATGTAGTTAAAAGAATATTTAAATATGTTGTAGATATAAGTAACTTAGGAATATGGTTTGCTATAAATTAAAAGTTTCATCTAATTGGATATTTTAATGTTGACTATGTCAGATAAATAGACCATAAAGTACTTCAAGTACGTGTTAATTTTTAAGAGATAGATTAATTTCTTGGTTGTTTAAGAAATATAACTCAATAGCACTATCAACAGGATAAATTGAATATGTCTCAATAAAAAATTGTTGTGATCAACTCTTATAGCTAAAAAAATAATTGACGGGTTATGGCACAACAAAGAATAGTGTTACTATTAAGCGTCACAATTCTAGTGCAATTAGTATAACAAAAAACCTACTACATCATTCAACAACAAAGCATATAGAAATAAGGCATCATTTTGTTCAGGACCATATAATTAATAAAGATATAGATGTCTTATATGTATCATTGAAGAATCAATCAGCAAATATTTTTACCAAATCCTTAAATGAGATTTAATTTGAATTTATAAGAAATGAATTATGTGTGTAATCCCTTTTAAGGAAAAGATCATTTCACACGACTGTCAACTTGAACATCTATAAATAGATCTTATTAAACCAACTTTTTCAAACCATCACTAGAATGCCTTGAAACAAAGCAACCCCCCTAAATCTTTCTATTGCTCTTATGAAGAAAAAGAAAACAATAAAAGAGTTTGAAGTGAAGAAAAAGCTAGAGTTTAATCATTTAGAAATCAAGATACGCTAATCTAAACCTTCTGAAAAGAAACCAAGTAAACAACGCTGTTTAAACACTGTAATTGGCTATCCATATCTTATTACTCATCAATTTCAATCCTTGGTAATTGCAATTCTATTATCACACTATTCCATTCCATAAACTAAACGTACCATAAGTACCTTAAATATATACATGACATAACAAAACTGATTCAATAATGAATAAATAAATCTCCAAGGTAGGTTGAAACATGGGAAACGATAAGGAAAAGGGAGGTAGCCACCTGGAAGCTATAAAATAAGGTGATGGTTTAAGGAATTGGCACATAATTAATTAAATAATTTGGGAAATATGCGAAATTAACACATGTGCACTTGATGCATTAGATTCCACTAAATTTTAACACTTTGTAATTGTTCAATTACTTGTTATTTTCTTCTTTAGGATGATTGTAGTTCCAGTAGCCTCAAGGAATTAGAAAAGTATGGAAAGAAATTATAGAAACAGTTTAGACAAACTTGAGGGCACTAAAGAATAATAGAGTCGTGCTATGTTTAGAGGATACAATACTAGCACAATTCTACAGTGAAGCACTCCTCTTTAGATGTTTCTGACATGTTTGGCTGGAAGGAAGATGGAAAACAGATTGCCAATGAGTCTCTATTTCTAATATGATTTTAATTTAATTCTTAAAAAATAACAAATGAAGTCCATAATTTGTAAAACTTGATATTCCTGAGTTATTTTAAATGCACTTTTATATAAAAATATCAATTTTATTAAATCGATCATTTTATATATCTCTCTCTTAAGAAATCATTGAAATCGAACCAATTTTACTTTCGTTTTCAAAACCATTACTAATGTTGTTTTAGTTCCAAATTTTTTTTGTAAAATATTGAAGATTAAATGTGACTTTATGAATACAATACGTGTTTTTATATATATCAAATTGGTGCATCATGAACAATATCTTGGCAAATATACTAGAAAATATCTTAATCTTCATGTATTAACAGTACCTATTTTTCATCCAACATAGTCCGTAAGTTTATACTACATGAAACTATTTCAAGTATATTTTACTATGTAATGTATGTATGTATGTATGTATATATATATATATATATATATGTAGCTTGAAGATTGTATATGTCTATTTCTTAATCCATGATTATAAATATATAAGTTATTCACATATTATAATTATGTATCAGAAAATAATTTATCAATTTATTACAACTATAAGAAGTGAATAAAACATAAATATATATACCTTATATACATGCGCATGTGCACACGCATGTGTACGTATGCGTACGTGTATAATATACTATTTTAACATCAAGAGGATGGAATTTCATAAACTATATATATATATATATATATAATATAACCATGTGATATATAATATATAGATACCATGTAAGCGAAGTAGATATTTATGACACTATCCCATACTTGCATTACTTTATAAATCTATCTAGATGTAATATAAAATATACCATGAATAAGTAAATATACATTCGATAGTAAGGACATAATTATGCACCTAAGTAAAGTAAATAATGTATGTTTTTAAAGCTCTACAAACCCTAAGGCTTTGTTACATTATATAAGGGATTAATGTAAAGGAATTTATGGAGAGCGAGGAGTAAATGCAAATATAGGTAAGTTGGGATCCATGCATTACAGCATATTGGAGTACTGTATCAAAGTGCTTGGAGACTTAGCAATGCATTTGGTTAAGATCGTAACCAAGTTGAATGCATGCATACATGCCTTGTATATGATTGACTATTTAAATTATGGAATTAGAAAGCTAAGTTGTGAGATTATGTTTGATTTGTTTTATCTTGTTGATTCGTTGACCACCTCTAACTAGAATTAATTAAAGATTGACCTTTAAACTAACAGGTTATGCATAACAATCCACTAAGGGAATGATTAGATGTTTCAGACCAAATACCGACTCCTTCAATGATGATAGCTGAAATGGTTCTTTCTCCATCCTTAGTTAAACTAAGTGATAGAAGAGGAGGTTACAGTAAGGTTTGAGGTCGTAGTTTGAAGGTAGTCTCGAGAGGAGGGTATTCTTCATTGCATAAGCTCAGGTTTGGTCTGGTTTGAGGTACATTGAAACTCTTTAATCTAAGTTAGAGTGAATGTGATTTCTCTAACCTCACAATGAACTGGTTAACATTGTGCAATGTCTCATTTGTTTGTTTGCAATGCATTTCATATTAGTAAAATATTGGAAAACTATGTGTTTGATGTACTCTTTTGTCTATGTCTCATTTACTAAGCTAGTTATGCTCACATCCTTATAGATTCTTTTATAGAAACCGAATGAGGATTAAGGATGCAGTGTTATAACTACCCTCAGGTTAGTATACGTCGGGCTAGGGGAGTGAGGAACTGGAAGACCTATAGGATCTGGACTTTAGTTTTGGCTTTCTTTTGGTTCTTGTGGAAATTAATTGGAATACCCTAGGATACCTACTAGTTTCTTACTTTATTGTATATAGACTCTAAAACTTGTTTTTTTTGTAAACATTTTGTGTAAACTGGGACTTTTGATGTATAAATGCTTATATAAATACTACTTTATCATGGGAAATCATACTACGAGTTGTGTTAAATGGGTAATTTGAAAAGTTATACCACACGTTTTATTATTGATAGGTGCCAGATTGGATGCTTTAAGTTGGTTTAGTCTAGTACGCCTTATGTAAACTATATCTACGATAGCAACTGTAAGGTCAACTTTTATCTTATATTAGTTTATACGATGGGACTGTTACAACTCCTTCTATTTGGGATGTGATATACCTAACTTTTCCTCACACAAACAAAGAAGAGAAACAAAAAGCAAAAGGAGCCTAACATACCTCATCATAAGAAGTACCTTAATTAATGGATTCCTATGTAGCAATAACCTATGAGAGCCAGTGTTGATACTAGCCATTGGATGAGGCTTAATAAGCTAAAGGCTAAGACTAAAGAAGGTTCGTAAGCCCCTTCTCAACAAGGAGAGCCATGAATAAACCTAACCTAGTATAGTCAGGAAATAAGAATCCTGGCTAGACCAGGAGTTACCACTACTTGGCTGTTCTAATTGACTCTTCCTAATGACCCCACATGGCGACAAGCCCCTGACCAAGAATACAACTCTTAAGAAATAACTTCCCCTTGAGCTACTTCTTAATTATATGACACTTATATCACATTTAATGTGATTTGATAACTAGTTGCTCGGTCCATTCCAGTTGAACATGGACTAATCGTACAATATCATGCAACAATGAGAATGATGGTACAAGCATAAAGTGCAAAACCAATCATTTCCTTCGCTAATATCAAAGAGCTCTATCAATTTCCCCAAATCTTAGAGATGTATGAAAAGAGAGAAGTGCCTTATAAATACCCTTACTGGTGTACTTAAGAGGTATGCTTGAAATCTGCAATGCATCACTTAATATGCAAGCATTTTCTCTTCAAGATTGAGAAAGACTCTCTCCTTATCCTTGCAAAATTAAGTATCAAAGTGGTCACATCAAATAATTCTCAGGCATAGTGACTAACCTCTTATCTATCCAAAGCAAGGCTCAATCTACCCTTGAAGGCTCAAAGACTCTATTGGCAAAAGATTTAGGGTGACAATTGGTAAATCTTAGCATAAAGAACTCAAAATCGAGCCTTTATAGATTAGTTCATCCAAGATCAAATTAAATTGGACCATAATGAGTTTTTTCATGTTTTAAGACCAAAATTCTCCTTTTATTCTTAAATTTTTAGCTTACACTAAACTTGGTCCAATTAATATAAATTGCTAATGAAAAACCAAGAAAATAATTTTTTTTCTTTAAAGTACTTTTAAAATACATTTAAAGCCATTACCAATCGAAGTCTTAAAAATAAAAGGGTTAGGATCAAATGGATGGAATGATCCTTACCAAGCTAACGTCCAAAAATGGGGTGAAAAAAAAAAAAACTAAGGTTTTAAGGTCTAGAGACATTGACATTTAAAACTTTAGAAAATTCCAAGTAAAATTTTCTCAATGAAAAAGGGATTATTTAATTTGAAATGGGAAGTATGATTACTTCATTATTTTTGTAAGAGAACATTAATTATTTTGTTTTCTTTTTATTTTTTCTTTTTTTTTTTCTATTAGAGAACCAAAAATCAAAATGAAATAGAAAGGAAAAAGATGGATAAAATAGCTAACTGAGTTAGATACATGGATCTGTTTAGTTTCAAGTCAAGGTTTAGATCAAGTATCATGTTTGGACAATAGAGATGCATGGGATTAATTTTAGCATGCTTGTCTCACCCAGGTGGTTATGAAATGTGGAGGAAGCATTGGATGACATTTATTGAAGGTAATATAGGTGTTAGTCATGATGCATTTGTTCATTAATTGGAGCTGTTATTGTGTTGTAACATTAGTTCCTAGAGAATTTATCATGTATACCTATCATGAATCCTTAAAAGCACTTAAAAAACAATAGAAATTATCCAGGAAGTAGGCTAAAAGGTTGAATTTATTGAGAGTTTTGCTTATGTCATCAAGTACAAGTAGAAAAGTACAAATATTATTGCCGATGCATTGTTACAAAGATATACCATGATTACTACTTTGCAATTAGTCTTAACTTATTGGTGGAGCAGTATGCTTGAGATGACTACTTTAGTCTTCTTGTGGTAAAATGTGCTTTTAGAGTAAATATAGATGGTTATGATATGGTTGAAGGATATCTTTTCAAAAGGGGGAAGTTGTACATACGTTTTGGTTCTGTAAGAGAGTTATTAGTGAGAAAAGCTCATTTGTTCGGTAATGGGAATCATATTTTGAATTGAATTCCAACCCTAGGTGGACCAATGGATTGAGCAATGATAGAGGGGTTGAATTGCTTAATGGATCATATTTTGAAGGGATTTTTTTTTTTCAAAAGATGAATAGAAGTACCTAAGAGGTTTCCTAATCTACAACATTAACTTAGATAGAAGCTTAATATAATAAGAAGGAGACAGAGGTTCCAGTATAGTTGCTTTTGATTATAAGACCATTAGTAATTCTTGTTGTTGGTGAATTTTAGGATGAAGGAAAATCTTGCAAAAAGGAATGACATGCTTAGTATTGGGGCCAATCCGATGTAGCCATTCCGATGCTTAAGTTAGTAAGATGACTTTGTATAGAAAGTATGTGAGTAAAAAGTGCCGGAGAGCTCTTACAGAATTTCTTTCCAATATTTATAGGTGGTTGTAGTGACTAAAGCAGTTGTCAGAATAACTGTTAAGACATGTAGAAGCTTCTTGATTTGACATCTCCCTTGATATGTAGGGAGAGTAGGTAGTTATGTAATATAACTGTACTTGTGATAATCGTTCACATCATAGACTTAAATTCAAACTAGGAACGGATTTCTTTTACTTAGTAGAAATGCTGTGTCATCTATCAAGTGGTATGCCGAGAGATTCGACTACCCAGCATATCGGTAGTCAAATGAGTAAGTATATTAGAGGAGTAAAAACCGACTATCAACATTGGCTTCCTAACACCTGTGTTCAAGTAATCGTTAAAGGGAGTTACAAATATGTAGTGTACTAGAAGCCGAGTGGGGGAGTAACTCTTCAGATTACTACAGAGTAAGACATGAAGTAGAACCGATCACATCCCAGTCAAAAGGTCATAATTTCTAAACTCTCGCCTGTTCGAGAAGCCAAAAAGTTGGAGGCATGATACTTGTTGCCTAAGTCATCATTTCGTTGTAGGCCTAATAATTTTCAAAAAGTTGTTAGCCATTAGATTTCTATTACGAAACACACGTCAGCAATCCACGCCATTACCAGATTAACACATCATTACAGTCAGAAGCAGATTTGTAGTTACGAGGATGAATTATCCATATATAATGTATTGTTTACCATCATAATTCATTTCTCTGGTCGCATCTTGAACTTTCATTCGCTTTCTCATCTTCAAACTTAAATTCTTCAACTTGTGTTATATCATTTCGTACAACCATTTAGGTATGGTTTGCAAAGTTACTCGACGTCTTGTCCTCTTCAATTTCGAGACAACGGAAAATGAGGCAATTCCCCCCCCCCCCCAAATAAAGAGCGAGGTAGCGTGTTCTTCGGGCGGTTTGGCCGATAGCATGGAATTAAGGTGGGATAAACTTACTCAGATTAATGAGCTTCCTGTGAATAATTATCCCGAGGATAAGGAAGGGAGGTCCTCAGTAAGATATCTATACAACACAATAGCCTATTCTTGCGACTCTCCAGATGGAACCACTAGTTCCGTCAACAAAGTTCTTGTCACAAAATACAATCAATACTAGCAAAATCTTCTCAGAACATGGAACTTGAGGAGGCAAAGAGATGGGGAGAGCGTATAATTCCCAAGGGAGTGCAAGTTCCATATATACCTGAAATATTTAAATTTTGGGTTGCGCTTCCCTTTTTCGGCTTTTGTTAAGGCCTTCTTCAACTACTTCAAAGTCACGTCGAGTATGCTCTCACCTAACACATACCGGCTTTTGGCGGCTTTTGAGATAGTCTGTGAAGAAGTCAAAGTTAGGGCTATGCCTTAACTATTTTGGTTTTTCTTTACTATTCAGGGGCAGCCTGACGGGTGATACTTTGCTGCTTCGAGGCATGAGCGTAAGTTCATGAATGGGTTAGAATCCATGATTCACAAATGGCATGACAAGTTCGTATCAATAGTGTTTGATGGGAACTTGTACTTTTGGACCCAATGGACTAAACCAATACTTACAAAAGATATAGATTTGATGCCAAATGATGTAGTGGCAGCAAAGAAAATTCAAGAAAGTAGGAGGAACAAAATGTTCTTCTAGGACACCGAGAGAATTATTCGACGTTATGAAAATGGAGACCTAATCTTTTCTGAAAAAGAAGGTTTGCTAATAAGTTATAGTTATGCCAAGTATATTCACAAGAGGAAAGTTGGTCTCAAGACTTGGGGGAAGAATTGTGGCCTTTGAGCCTTACTAGGTACGAAAAATGTAAGTTCATCTTTTCCCCATGTTTATATTAATTCGTTTACTTGTATCACAAATATGGGTGCTGGTGAGGTGAATCAAGCCAGGTTACTAGCTTAGGTCAAGGCCAAAAAATCCAACGCTGATAAGAGGGCAACCACCTCAGTAACTACTGCTTAACCTGTTGTCGTAAAGAAATTAGCAAAGAAGGCTACAATGAGTAGGAGGCTATATAGAAGACCTCCCATCTTGTTAAGAGAAAAAAGAAGAGTGAGAAGATACTATCGATCGAGGTTGTTTGTTCTAAGGAGCCTCCGGTTAAGATTATTCAAACTTTTGTTGAGTTGAGGGATGATGAACGTCGAGAGACACATCCCAGCGAGGAGGATCAAATAGTTACAGCAGTAGAAGGGTCATCATTAGCAATTGAGACGGCGTTAAGGGTTAATAGAAGACCGGGGAAGGAACTTGCTGGTTAACCATCTACCAGGAAAGTTAAGGGCTTGGATGAAAGGGTAAAGGAGGCAATGTGGTAAAAAACTCTTGGCATTAGTAGTACCGAATTTGTCCCCAGCGACAAGGTTGGTGAATACTTTGTCCCTTACTAGAGCTGCCAAATTTTGGATACTGACTCAGCCTTAGGAGACAGGACGAAATCTTTAGCTTTGATGGAAGAGATTATTCTTCTGAAAGATAGAGATATCACTAAGAAGGATGTCGACAGGGTCGGTGGTTACAATAAGGCTCATATTACTGCCAAATTGTATGATGTGAGTACCCATATCCATCACTTTTAATTATCAAATTCGTTCGGGTTAATGACACATTCCCTTTTCCAGATGAGTAACCACATTCTAATGGCTTTGGACGAAGCCGATAAAGAGGCAAAGAAGATAATATCTTTAGTTATATCCATGTGTT
Source organism: Lumnitzera racemosa (assembly GCA_024138005.1). NCBI lineage: Eukaryota > Viridiplantae > Streptophyta > Magnoliopsida > Myrtales > Combretaceae > Lumnitzera > Lumnitzera racemosa. The sequence continues at coordinate 68,846,811 of JAMXBC010000006.1, forward strand.
ATGACCAATCATTCCTGATTGTGTTTAAATGAATTTGCTATAGAAAGTTGAGGATGCATACAATGCACGAAAGCTTAAACTGTTGTTGTCGAAAATACGAAGATAAGGTCTGAGGTGGAGGTGAGGAAACTCCAAGAAGAACTTATTGCCGAGAAGTTGGCACATGACCTTACCGTTAATGAAATCTCGAACCTGAAGGCTAAAATGGAAGAGCAGTACAAAAAGTTTGAAGGCCTAGAAGAGGAGCTACAGAAGAAGAAAGAAGAGTGTTAGGGCTTGGGTTGAACTATTTGCACGATGAGCAAAGATGGAGATAAGCTTAGAATGCAAATAAAGGAACTAGAGACCAACAACTTAAACTTATAGAGCCATGTAGCTAAGTTGGAGGTGACTGTGAGGAGAGACCATCGGTTGAAGAGGCTTTCGATATAGTCACTCGCGGTCGGCAATACAAGAGGCTTCTATGAAAGAAGTTGTTAGAGGGGATCCAAGCGACAAGAGAGGAGGTCTTGAAGCTTCACCTTGATTACGATCTCTTCTGTCTTGACTTTACTGACGTTGATGACAAAGTCAGTAGTGCCGATACAGATGAAGATGATGAAATAGGTGTTAAGAATATGAATCAAGGTGACAATAAAGCTCATGCTGAGGAAGTTGCTTGATCTAAGATCCAAGTTGTCGAAGAAGCCCTAATTATTGATCTAAAAATCACTTCTATTGAATCTAAGAATAGGCCATAGGATCTTTATTGTATTGGCACCTTACGTTCTCGTATAATTATCAACTGAAATATCTTTAAGGCAATACTGAGTGCTTATAACCCTTATTGAATGAAAATACTTTACAAGTCTCCAATACATTTAATATCATGTACAATAGTTTCATGGAATGTATGGCATATGTATGTTGCTTCATGCTCTTATTCGTCAACATGTTTTATGTTAGAAGCTATTTATTTCTCTACATGTTTTATTTCATACGCTAGTTATTTCTTAGCATGTTTTATTTTATACGCTGATTATTTCTTAGCATGTTTTCTTTCACATGTTAGTTATTTCTTAACATGTTTTATTTTACACGCTCATCATTTTTACACCATCCGTTAGCCAATTAAGGCGTGGACTAGCCACATAACTTGGCCATAAGGTTATGTAGTTCGTTAACAGCATTAGGCTACAACCTAGATTAGTTCATTTGCCATACAGCCTAAAACATTAATTCAATAATCATAATGAAAACAAACATAGTGAGACTTCAAATATAGTTTTCAAATAACTATTATAGTCTTCCAAATAAGTTGGCTATCATTAAATGAGCAGTGATAATAATCATTCAACAGAGTAATTGAAATAAAATTTCAGATTCTCAACATTCCATGCTTGAGGGATGATAGATCCATCTAATCTTTTGAGTCAATAGGCCCGTTCGCCAACGACTTCTTGGATTCTAACAAGATCCTCCCAATTTGCACCGAGCTTCCCTTGACTTGCTCGTGCACCTGTGGCTTCTACCTTATGGTAAACTAGATCTCTAGGTTGGAAAACCTTATGCTTCACTTGTTGATTATAATGCCTTGCTACTCTATACTGGTATGTTGCGACCCTAGCTCTTGCAATATCTTGAATTTCATCAATAGTTACTATATTTGTTGTCAGTCCAACTTGATTAAGCATAACATTGAAATTATGCGTTTGTAGAAGTTCAGCTCAATCGGCAATACGACTTCCATACCATATGCTAGCCTGAATGGTGTCTTACCCGTTATAATTCTGTGAGTGGTTTAGTATCCCCAAAGTGCGTTCAACAATTCTTCTACCTATCTCCCCCTGACTTGATCTACTTTCTATCTTAAGCAGTGTAATATGATCTTATTGACGGCTTCGACTTGTCCATTTATCCCAGGGTGTGATACAGATGTATTGTTGAGGTGAATGCCATATTTTTCACAAAATACCTGAAACTTATTGTTGTCAAACTGTGGATCATTATCTATGATTATCATGTGTAGAACTCTAAATCTTGATATGATGGAACCAAAAACAAATGCTTTTACCTTTTGTTCGGTGATTTTTGCTACTGTCTAAGCTTCGGCCCACTTGGTAAAATAATTTACAATGACAATGACGAATTGTTACTGGGTGGTAGATTTTGAAAAGGGTCCGAGGATGTCTAACCCCCACTAAGAAAAAGGCCAAGGGCTAGTCAGGCTACATAAGTCGGTCGCTAGCACATTACTCGGCGACTCATGCTTCTAGCATTGAGGACAGTGCCGAATAATGTCTTTTTCGTCTTCTCTCATAGTTAGTTAGTAATAGTCGAGTTGTAGAGCCCGAATGTACAGTGTTTTCACCTTTACATGGTTATTACATATGCCGTAATGTAATTTAGATAACACACTCTAGGCAACTTTCGGGGAAAGACATTGAAGGTAGGGTTGAGATATGCCATGCTTATACAGCTAACCATTAATCAGCATATAGTTCATGGCCTAGTAAGCTAATCTTCGTGCCCCCTTTTTGTCGTCAGGGAGAGTACCATCTTTTAGATAATTCATTAAGGAATCAATCCATGATTCTTCTCTCGAGCAAGGAGCTAACTCATAGCTCTGTAAGAGACTAGATAAGCTTTTCTATGGAAGAAACTCGATAAAAAGTTTCTTGCTTAGCTCAGGGAATGCCATATTGGCCAACTTCAACAACTTGTCGACAGCAATATTCTTGCTTCTCGGAATTTTATGAATAGAGAAAGATAGGAATTCTTCTGCGAGCATTTATACCACTAATAGGTACTTACTCATCTCTTCTTTTCTTGTCGCGTAACTTCTGGTGACCTAATTAACTACCAATTGAGAATCAGAGAACACTTTAAGTTTCTCAGCATTGATTTCTTTTGCCAGTTTCAATCTAGTAATTAGAGCTTTGTACTTTGCTTCATTGTTACTGGCTGGGAATCCTAATTTTAGAGTGTAATGAACTTTGACATTATGGGGGCCTTGAAGAACTAGGCTTACACCACTTTCTTCTTATGTCAAAGAACCATCGACATAAAGAAACCAAATAGGTTTCCTGGCTACCTCCACACAATATTCCTCTCCAATGAATTCGATTACAAAATCTGTAGTACTTAGGCCTTTAGTACCGTTCTGGGTTCATATTATACACCGTGGTCATTGAGCTCTAAGACATATTTCATCATCCTCCTCGAAGAATCAAGCCGTTATAATGCTTCCCACAATTGTTGATCAGTAAGGATAATGATCTGGTGAGCTTCAAAATACGGCTTCAACTTTCTCGTCGAGAGAACTACTGTTAATACAAATTTTCAATCTTTGTATACAAAAGTTCTAACCCTTGGAAAACATGACTCACGTAATAAATGGGTCGATGCTCTTTGCCGTCAATTCAAACCAGTATAGAGGAAAGAGCTTGGCAACTGACTGATACATACAAGTGTAAATTTGCTCTAGGAATAGGTATCGAGAGTATTGGGGTAACGCAAGAAATTTCTTGAGCTCATTGAAAGCTCTTTTGCAATTGTTGATCCAGTTGAATTCTTTTGGATTCTTTAAAATTTCAAAGAATTCGATGTACCTATCTATACTTCTCAACACAAATCTGTTGAGGGTAGCAATTCACCCAGTGACTTCCTACACCTCTTTGACCATGAGAGGTGATTTCGTATTCCTTATGGCTTCAATCTTTCTCGAATTGGCCTTGATGCCACGTCGAGTAACCATATACTCGAGAAATTTCCTTGATGTTACACCAAAGAAGCACTTTTATGGGTTGAGTTTCATGCTATATCTCCTCAATGTGAAAAACATCTCCTCCAAATCAGCAAGATGCTGATCTTCCTTCATACTCTTCACAATCATATCGTCTACCTATACTTCAACATTTCTATGGATCTGAGATTTGAACATCTTTGTTACCAATCTCTGATATGTTGTACTAGCTTTCTTTAGCCTAAAGGGCATGATTGTATAACAATATGTTCCAAAATTAATAACAAAAGATGTGTGGACTTCATCTGCCTTGTCTATCTTGATTTGATTGAAACCAAAGAAAGCATCCATAAAAGAAAGTAATGCATGTCCTGTGGTTGCATTTACCATTTGATTGATTTTTGGCAGTAGGAAACAATCCTTGAGATAGGCCTTGTTGAGATTTGTGAAGTCTATGTACATTCGCCATTTCTCGTTAGGCTTCTTGACTAACACATAATTTGCTAGCTAAGTCAGATAAGGCTCTTCTCGAACGAATCCTGCCTTCAATAATTTCTAGACCTCTTCTTCTATTACTGCTTATCTCTTTAATGCAAAATGTCTCTTTTTCTATTGGCACCTTCACATTCAGATTAATTTGGAGCTTGTGTACCATAACTTTTCTCGAAATACTCGACATGTTCGAAGGTGACAATGCAAATACGTTAGCATTGGCTTGTAGGAAGCCAATCAGACTTTGTTGGACACCTGCTGACAAGGGTTTTCCTATCCTTGTTGTCTTCCCAGGGTCATTTCTCAAAGGAATTTCCTCAACATCATTCTTAGCATTCTTTATGCCGATTGATTTGTCTTCTAGATAAGTCTTAACTTGAAATACTTCCTCTCATCTTAAGGCCCTTATCTATAAGGATCGTGCCAGTTGTTGATCTCCTTTGCATACACCAACTCCCATGGAAGTGGGGAACTTAGCTTTCAGATGTATAGTTGAAGTGACAATGCCGAATAAGTGTTGACATGGCCTTCCCATTATCATGTTGTATAGGGACCAACATTTGAAAATGAGGAAGTCTACCTTATCCTCTGCAATATGCTCGTCATCACTGATCTGAATCGGTAATGTGATTACTTCGGCTACTTGGATAGGCTGATTATTGAAGGCATAGAGATCACACTTATAAGACCTTAACTACACGTTGATCTTAGGTCTCATTTGATCAAATACTTGTTGAAAAATGATGTTAACCGAACTTTTGTGTCAACAAGAATTTTCTTGACTTCAAAGTTGGCGACCCTTGCACTAATAACAAGTACCTTCAAAATCTTCCTATCTGAAAGAAATTGTATTATTAATCCTGACCTTTTTGCCTTAAATGTTGCACATGTAATTTTTGGCGTTAATTAAGCTCAAGGAGCTTGACTGGCTTATGTTAGATCTACTGACAATGGTATTAATTACTCCATTTAGTGCTATGCTGCGATTAACATCCCTTGCATCTCTTACGACCACTACTGGTCGAGTGTCATCCTCTTGTTCTACTCATCTCCTTTGAGATGGTCTTTCGATTCTTTCGGCATCATGTATTAGAAATTTTCACAGGTGCCCGCGTTGTATTGCATTTTTAATTGCATTCTTGAGTTGAATGTACTAATCTGTATTGTGACCTTTGTCACAATGGAAATTATAGTACTTATTTAAGTTTCTTCTTAAGGAATTCCCTCTCATTCTTTTTGGCCATTAGAGGACGCCTCTCTCCCTATGTACCTCCATCAAAATGTCTAAGATTGGACAATTGACAGGCATGTGGGATGAGTATGTCGAGATCCTAGGTCTGTTCCTCTTGGCATTTAACCTATGGTGATTGTTCATGCCAAGTCTATCCTTTGCACTTTTTTGCTTGTCATTCTTTCCATTTCCTTTTCTTTGATCGGCCTCTCATCATGCCTTTATGTTGTCTTCCTAACGGATGTGCGAGGTAGCTTTTGCCTTAAACTCAATGAAAATTTTTAGCTTATTCTTTACGAGAGACTTGAAAAAGTATCCATGAGGTTTAACTCTATTGATTATGGTGTTGAGGGTCACACTCATATCTAGTTTTGGGATTTGGACCATCTCGGCCATAAACCTAGCTAAATAATCCCTGATTGACTCATCAAACTTTTGTTTAATGGTGTTAAGGATTAAGGAGTCCTTAACAGGAAGTTTGCTTGCAAGGAAGTATTGAAGGAACACTTCTGCTAGTTCATCGAAATGGAAAATGGTATTTGGTTTCAAACCATATGCTGGCTACATTCCTTAATGTTGAAGGAAAAACTTGACAGGCCACTGCATCACCCAAATCATGTAACTTGGCCGACGTACGGTAGTACTCCAAGTGGTCCTTAGGATCTTTGTTCCATCATATGTGGCAACTTGATGTGCCGAGGTATTACTTCCTCTAAAATCTCTAGGACAAAGGGACTCTTTTTAATTTGGAACTGCTTGCTTAAGGTAGTAAGGGTGCTGACATGTGAAGGACCTACATGGTCTACTTGTTGCGGTTGTTTGCCTTTGTCATTCCTTTTAAAAGCAGGAGTCGAAGGTCCTATCATATTCTTAGCTTGTTTTTTTGCAACTTGGGTAAATAAATGGAATCATCACTTTTTTCAGTGTCATGATCACCTTAGTCTTTATTTTGTGTTAGATTTAGGTGAATATTATTGTAGAAGAGGTTAAGGACTTACTTATGTTTTTTGTTTAATTTTTGGTTTTCTTTGCTAAGTTGGGGTAGAGTTGCTTGAGTCTAACCAATCGCTACTCATCAGCATGCTGACTCCCTCTTTTAGGGCGTTGGGAGGTAGCGCTAATACCTGCACTCTTAGCTACTCTTGTTTTAGTCATATGGGTGTATTTAAGAAAAACAAACGGTACTAAATGTTGTTGATGAATTTTGGGATGAAGGAAAATCTTGCAAAAAAGAATGAAATGCTTGGTACTAGGGCCAGTTCAGTGTAGCTACTCTAATCCTTAAGTTAATAAGATGACTTTGTATAGAAAGTATGTGAGTGAAAAGTGTTAGAGAGCTCCTATAGAATTTCTCTCCAATATTTATAGGTGGTTGTAGTGACTAAAGCAGTTTTCAGAATAATTGTTAAGATACATGGAAACTTCTTGATTTAATATCTCTCTTGATATGTAGGGAGAGTAGGTGGTTATGTAATATAACTGTACTTATGATAACCATTTGCACCATGGACTTGAATTCAAATCAGGAACGGATTTCTTCTACTCAGCAGAAATGTTGTGTCATCTATCAAGTGGTATGCCGAGAGATTCGACTACCCGACATATCGACAGTTGAATGAGCAAGTATATCAAATGAGTAAAAATCGACTATCAACAATTATGATTCTAATCTAATTGTTTGTTCTGATGCTAGGTTGCATGCGATTGTATTCTAAAGAATGTCAAGGTTCTAATCTAAATAAGGAAGGTTCCAAAGAGTAGATTTGAATGGGAATATTCCTTAAGTCAATTGTGGATGTTATTCTTATTACATTAAGGAATCTAGAGGGAGTTATTTAGAAGATGGTGAAGATATTATTAGTTACTTCTTTCTTTGAATAGTTGAAATTACTATTCTTTTAGTTATTTCCTTGTTTAAACAAGGTATGCCTTCTTTTACAGTTATTTCTATTCTTGTAATTTCATTGGTATAAATAATCTATATGACCTTACAAGGCAGATATTTAATGAATGAACATTACTCTTCCTCTCAATATTGCGTAAGCTCTTTCTCACTTAATATTACTTGCTCTCATTAGTCTTCCTTAAGATTGTGGCAAGTAAACCATACAACTTGCTTGTGCATCACAACAAGTAATTTGTATATAGTCAATCATCCCTTGGTGTGTAATATTCGTTAGAGGATTCGTCCATATCCCTTTTTTCCTTTTCTTTGCATCTTTGGTCCAAAAACCCATAAACATTATCATACCCTTGATCTAGTTCCTAAATTCTCCCTAGATTCATGCTTTAATCTCTTATTTTAACATTAGCTTAGTGATTGTTTGGTCCTAAACTTATTTCTAATGAGATCTTGATCGTGTTTGTATCTAGTCTTTGGATTTAGGCACATTATATTTACGTATTAGAGTAAAGTTTTAGCAAAGGGTAGAGAAGTGGAGTTAGTTATGTATGTGTGTAAGTTTACAAGATTTATTAGAGATATTGCATTGAATTGTGATTGAGGAGATGCTTAGAGATAATAAATGAGACTTTATTGGATAGGTGGGTGTTGCTATAGAAGGGTAAATAATGTGCTAGAAGTAACTATTGAAAATACTTTTAAGAGACTTAGCAAAGTCTATCAAAGTTAAGAATGTGAGATTAAACAATTTGAAGGCATAGAGGAGGGGTACAAGGCTAAGCTAAAAGGGTAGTTAAAGAATGTGATGAAAGTGATAGAGATAATTTTGAAGTGGAGAGAAATAATAGATGTACTCAACAAATGCAAGGAATGGAGAATATTAAGATGAAAATTCTACCTTTTGAAAGTAAGAATCTACAAAAGTATATTTTGATTGAGAACTCAAGGTATAACAGATATTTAAGTACCATAATTATAATCAAGAGGCAAAAGTTAGGTTGGCAACATAGTTTTGGAGGTTAAAAAGAAGTGAAGGTAAGGTAAAGACATGGGAAGAGATAAAATGCGTTATGCACATGTGTTCTATGCCTGAAAATTATAAGCAAAAGGTGTAGATGAAGTTTGAAACTCTATAATAGGGAGGATCTAATGTGGAAGGGTGTATTAAGGAATTTGGGATGCTTATGATTAGGTGTCAAGTTATGGAGCTTAAGAAGCGTGATATTTCTTATTTTATAGTAAGGTCAAATTATGATCTTTGAAAGTAGATGAGATCTAGAGACTTAATACTCTGGAGGATGCTATTCAACTAATTGTAAAAGAGGAGAGGTAGTTGATTGAAAACCTTTGTAAAGAGTTATCAATTTTTGAATCTTAAGGTTCTGGTAGATATGGGAAGAATGAGAATACCATAAGTGAAGAGAAGAAAGTTAAGAAGAAAGAAGACGTTAAGGTAAGGTTTCTGTTAGCTTAGAAGTTAAAAGAGAAGATTAGAGGCTTACTAGAAGGTGAAGTAGTCAACTTAAATGCTTTAAGTGTTTATGATTTTGGCATATAGCTACACAATATCCAAACAGAAGATTAATGGTGATGAGAAAAAAGGGTGATGTGAAAAGTGAAGATAGTATAGAAGATTAAGAGGATGATCTTGAAGAGAATCTTATGTAGTTTTATAAGCACAGGGATGGAATAAAAGGAGTTGAAGGTAATGTGATATTGTTAGTAGTTAGAGGAGCTTTTAAGTATAGAAGTTGTACCAAAAGCAAAGCAAAGAGAGAAAGTTTGTCCATATTAAATATCGTATTAAAGAGCATACATGAATTGTAATCATTGGTGAGGAAGTTGTACCAATGTAGAATTTTGGTGGAGAAGTTGAAGTTACTCACTTTTGACCATCTTAAACCATATAAGTTTCATTGGGTCAATGACAAGGGAGCTATACTTAGCATTAAATGGATCAAAATTCATATCTATACACATAGTCATTACAGGGATGAGGTAGAATGTGACGTTGTTCCTATAAGTACTTCTGATATCCTATTAAGGAGGTCATGTGATGCAAACTGTAACCAAGAACAAACAAGGCCGGTTGCTGAATGGGTCCGAGCTTGCAGAAAGCATTAAAAGAGTTAATGGGGACGTGCGAATTGGTCCAATGAAGTTACTTGCCACTTAACCTTGCTTAAGGGAAAGGATAAGAGTGATGTCGAGAGTAAACAATAGTGTTCACGCATGGAAGAAGGTACTCAAAAGTGTATTGAAGATTATTTGATCTCTTACAATTATAAGTACAAGGGTATTTATACCCACAAACTAGGGTAACTTGCCTAAAGGGGAAAAGACATAAAGGACATTTCATAAAGAAGCAATGTTAGATGATACAAAAGGGTAAAAATGAATATAAAAGGAAAACAATCACTGGTGCTACAGATTCTACACATGACACAGCATACTTCACGATGCTGCATTAGTGAGGTTGTTAGTAGATATGGACAAAAAGTATGGATGCATGGGTTTGTTCGAGTAGGGATGGCCTAGTCAGTCTGGTTTTCTCTCTCGGCTTCTCGGCAAGGAAGAGGCCGAGTAATTGGTAAACTCGGCAATAGAGAGTAATTATTAACTCAGCATACCACACAATAATGGGTGGTCATACCGTACGTCATTAGAAGTGACTCGGCAAGAAGCTACAAGACTCGGCCCCTCACTGATGGTTGGTGTCTCCTGGCACCTAGTAAGCCCATTAGCTTAGAATAGAGACTCAATAAAAATGATGACATAGCTAGTGCCCAATCCTGCAGGAGGCTCGTCTTCCTGTGAGTCCCTTTCTATCTTTTGCATAAAGCGACAGTCGGTGTTATCCGTATGCAATATGGGGAATGCACGATTCATTTTAATTTCTTAATCGTATAAGTGATTAACTTGATTTTCAAGGTGATCAAACAATTTCATTCCATACAATTACACTTATAAATTATTACAAACAATTCCCATTATTATATAATTAACAAGCCATCACATTCATCCACAAATTCATACACATGCATTTCCCATATCCTACAAGAATCCAAATTTATATATATAAGTTTAGGTACATCTATTCTACAAGCAAAATCAAGTAAAGAGTCATCAGGAATTTACTCACTCCGCCATGCGATTAGTCAAAGTAATCCGAAGGCAAGTTGTCTCCGTATACAATGTCCCCTGATCATCGAAATCATAATACTATAAATAATTGATATAAACTTAGGATACTAAGCTAAAATCCCTTAAGTTATACTCTTAACTAGTTTTCGTATCTTTTCCAGGTTTTTACTTAAAAGTTCAATCGCTTATAACTTTTTGGTTTTAAATCCGATTTTTATAATCTTATAGTCAATCTTCATCATTTTCTAGTGTAATTTAACATGGTGAGGTTATATTTTCGAAGTGAGACATGAAAATCTATCCATGGGTCAGAATAGTAGCGATCTTCATATTTTGGAGGGCTTTTGGGCCTTATTTGGTAAATAAGCTTTTTGATAACTTGAGAAATCCTTTGGGTTTGGTCTTAATGTTTTATCCTAAGCTCAAAATACTCCTTGAGATTAGATTTACAACTTTGATTTATACTCCTAAAGTTAACAACCACTTCATGGGCTCTTTAGTGAGCTTAAGTTGTTAAATGGGCTTGTTTTTGGTTCAACTCAAAGATGGTCACTTTCTTGGGCTTAGAGAGTGTTTTGTGGGCTTCTTGAAAGTATTAAAACAACTCTTACGGATGTGTTAAGTTGTTGGTCAGAAATTTAATGGTGGTTCAACTTGACATTTAAGGTTTGTTTTGAAAGTTTTAAGCTCGGTTTTAAGTTTTAAGCTTAATATAATTATCATACTTGCCTTGGTTGGTCTTTTTACCTTGTTTACTTACTTTTATCATATTTTTAAGTGTCTTTTAAGGGTGTTCTAGATCTGGTCTGTTTGTATATGAGGGCTCCTGACTTGGTTTTCTAACTTGTTTCATCATTTCCTTAAGTTTAGGTGATAGATCATGAACTTAAACTACTTGTATTCAAATCTTAACTTAACTTTTCTTCCGTGGGATGATTCTTTAGCTCATGCTTTACACAGAAAATAGAAGATCTCATACTTATTTTAACTTCCATATCATAGCTCATGTCCTACAAAGTTGGTTTCCTCATAAAACTTCATATGATGAATTTTTCCTCAACTTAAGTCTAGATTTGAGCATGTTTAGCTTAATGGAAATAAAATCAACATCCAAATGATCTTTGAATCTTCACATCCAGCATGTTCATCTTTCATTCAAGTTCTTGTTTCAAGATTTTCTCAACTTAAAATCTTCCATTCAAAGTGTTAAACAAATATCTTTACAAAATACCAACTTTACATGCTTATATTTCAACTTTATGCAAGGGTTTCATGAGTTTGTTTCTAAGGATGATCTTTGATGTTATAACAACTTATAATCATACTCGTATCTTCAAGAAATCAAAGTCTCCTAACATGAACACTAACTCACTAATCACAAAAAACACTTACTTGTCTTTAAAGCAAAGTATGGTGGTTGTACACAAAGGTTCCACTTAAGCTTTTAACCTTACTTCCTTCTTTTGTACCTTTTTGGAAACCTGAGTTGTTTGATCCTTTGGAGTGAGGTTTTTGGAAGGTTCTAAAGGTTCTAAAAGAGCTTAGATGTTGGAAGAGAAAGACACAAGAAGCAAAAAAGGAAAAAAAATGAAAGTGCCGTAAGTGAAGTTTGGAAAGTGGTGGCAAAGTAGATTTTGTAGGGCTTAAGTGTTCCCACTTTTTGGGTTGGTTTCCAATGAGAGAAAAAGGAAGTGAAAATGAAATTGAAAGTGAGAGAAATAAGGGAAAGAGTATCTGGTTGGGAATGGGAGTGAATGTGTGTTTAAGATGTCTTGAAATTGTTGTCTTGTAGCTTATACAAAAGTCAATAATTGCAACTATTGATGATGTAAGTATTAAGGAGTGAATAATGGTGTGTAAGAGAAAGTGATTGATGGGTGAAAGACAAGAGCATGACCCCCCTCTTCTTCTTGTTCAAACCGGCCATGGAGTGTCTTTTAAGGCATGGAATTGTCTTGTCTTATTTAATAAAGTTAAGCATGTGAAATCTTGTGAAAATTTGTCCATATGTAGTATAAGTAAAGCAGTAATAAGGAAAGTGTCTTATCACTAGATTTTGATAAGTTATCAATTGATAAATGATTCCAACTTTCAATTGATAAGTCATCTAAAGTGATTGGTTGGTCTACTTATTTATATGTAAGGCTTAGGCAAGAAGATAAGGGCATGATCTTATAGGAAATTGTTTTAGGATTTTCATCTTGCATTGTTTTATAATTTATGATTCGATTCTTATAAAATTGTGAAATTTTATAAAGTTGAATGAAATTATTCAAATTAAATAATCGATTAGTCACTTAGCATTAAAAGTCCCTAATTATTTTAGGGTTTAGGGTCTTAAGTGACTTTAGAGCTTGCAGCTCTTTAAGCTTAGGTTTTACTGATAATTGGTTTTTGGAATTGGAAAAATTTAATTTGTTTCTAAATGTAAACTTAAGTCCTTAGTTTCATTGATCATTGGGAATGTTCGGAAAGTACTCTTAATCAAATCATAGGCTCACTAAAAGTAAAGTTTACAGAGAGAGCATAAGTTCGTGTGCTATACCTATATTATTGGTTCTCAAGAAGGATGGTTCATGGAGGACATATATGAGTAATCAATCTATCATTATAATTACTATCAAATGAAAATATCTTATTCCATGCCTTAATAACATATTAGATGAGATGTATGGTGCTAGGATATTTTCAAAAATAAATTTGAAGTGTAGCTATCATCGAATTTACATGAATCTTGGAGATGAATAGAAGAAAACATTCAAGAAAAAGTATAGTCTATAAGTGGATGGCCATGACTTTTGGCTTTATAAGACTTATGAACCATGTTCTAAGGGAGTATATTGGTAAGTTTGTTGTGGTGTATTTCGTTGACATATTTATCTATCATCAAGATGTAGGTAGTTATGGTAAGCATTTGTGTTATGTAATCTTGGTTCTAAAGAATGAAAAGTTGGATGGAAATATCAAGAAATGCACATTCTACCAATCGGAAGTAATATTTATAGGTTTTGTCATATTTGAAGGGAGAAAGAGAGAAAATCCTAAAAAGGTCAAAGCCATTATAGAATGGCTTATCCCAAAGTCTATAGCTAAAGCCAGAAGCTTTTATAGACTTCATACTATATGTGGTTTGTCAAAAACTTTTATACTATTTTAGCTCCATTAACAAAGGTTATACAGAAAAACATGGAGTTTAGATGGAGTAATAACAAGCAAAAATTTTTTGAGGAGATTAAGTAGAGACTTCTAATATTGTGTTGATTTTGCCTATTTTTGAAAATACATATGAACTTGAGTGGATGCATTTGGAGCTAATATTTGAGTGATCTTAACATAAGAGAAGTAACAAATTGTCATTTTATGAGAAGTTGAGTGGAGACAAACTTAATTATTTAGTACAAGATAACAAACTCTATTCAATTAGAGCTCTTATAGTTTGGCAGCATTAATTACTTATAAAGGAGTTTATTATTTATACTGATCATGAATCAATGAAGTGTCTAAATGGTTAGCAAAAAGTATCTTGAAGGCAAGCAATGTTGGCAGAGTTTCTTGAGAGTTTTGTTTATATATATGATCAAATATTAGAAGGGTAGTACTGATGTAGTTGCATGTGTTTTATCAAAAAGGAATGTTCTGAGCACTACTTTGTAATCTAAGTTGCATAGCTTTAACCAACTTAAAAAAAAAAATTGAAAAACAATATGTTAGAGATCCAATTGCAGTAAGATGTGAGGATGGGGTGGCTATAAAAGATTACTACATGTTGGGTGGTTATTTGCTTAGAAAGGATAATTGTATATATCATTGGATTTACTAAGGGATTCATTGGTAAATGAAGCACATTCTAGTGTATTGGTTTTAGTAATCAATCAAGAAGAGGGGTTTAAATTAATTGATGCAAAATTTCAATACTTAATTAGGTTTTATTTCTTGATGTTCAATTTCAATGACCTTTACTAAACTTGTTCTTAATTCTTAACATATCAAAAATATTAATAAATTTAGATTAGAGATTTGCATTTGAAAACCAATCTTAATACATAATAATTCAAACTTTCAAGTAGGTCAAACATGCTTCTGATCCTAAACTTAGTCTTGTGCATATGATTTTGATAAATCTTTTAGTATACAATCTCTCAAACAATCAAGCAATATATTACAAAAACAATGTATAGATTGTGAATAAATAAAAAGTGTAGAGATCAGAAAATCTAGCAAGCATATATAGTGGTTCCGCCTTATGCGTCACTCCACTCTTTTAGCCTACGGCCAAGGATTCGATTATCTACAATGTACTTTCATTGTTTAAAGAAAACTTTACATAAAGGTTATCAATTCCTATGATCCTCCATTGTCTTTAAATAGAAAGTCTAGGGAATCTCCCTCCTAAGTTCTCTAAAACAATATCATAATTTTGCACAATGCTTAGCAATATGAAATTCTCAAGTTATGAACTTATCTCTCACATTAAAATAAACATAAGTAAGCTCATTAGAATCATGAAAACTTTATAGCTCTTAAATGTTTTTTTTTTCCTTTGCTTACTCTTCTTTTTTCCATGTGTTCTTCTTTTGTACTTCTTGTTTCATTGATCACTTTATTTTTAAATAGCTATACCTTCCAATGCTCAAATGTTCTTAATATAATAGTAGTTATTGTATACCCATTGCATCCTTAAATCTTTGTGATCTTCTTGCTTCGTTGTCATTGTTGATATGCTCAAACGGTACTTTCCCTATAATTGCTTTGTATACTTAGAAATTTTTATTAGTCCATTGTATCATATGCTTTTGTAATCCTTATAATTGTTGCTTTTGTATCTCTTAACTTGTCTAGATATATTAACCCAAATACATCTCCATGGTATCGAGTCTTAACCTATTCTTCCTTATAATAAGCTTCTAATCATGTCTTATTTCTTATACATCTTTTTCACTTTTGATATATGATTCTATTAAGTCCTATGCTTTTAGTTAGTTTTGTTTTCTAGTTAGTACTTTTCTTTTCTTCTTTCATCCTTCGTCTTGAAAATAATGTAGCCTTGTCTTGTGCTTAAGTTGATGAACACATATCTTATCCTCTTCTTTTTGTCCTAAGTTAGATCAACTTTTGATAATAGTAGATCCTAATTCATCGTCCACTATTGATACTTATTTCATAGATTTTGGTTCTTCAAGTAACTTCTGATCTTTTCAATTTTATTTTTCACCATTTAGATAGTGTTCTTCTTAAGTACCTTCAAGAATATAATTCTTTATACTACATGCTAAGTAACTTAATTAGCAATAACAAAAGACCTTTTTTATTTCAATATTTTTTTTATCATAAAATTACCTTTAATTTGGGGTTTATCATAAAAAATCCTTTTCATTTAGGTTCTTGCTCTAACATAGTAGGTTATTAGGACATTTTGGAGAGGAAAGAACTTGTAAATTGTTGAAGAAACATTATTGTTGGCCTAACATGATGAAGGATGTGCATAGTATGGTAAGAAGTGTACGATTTATGGAAACACTAAGAATAAGGAAGAAACTTTTGAGAACATATGCCTTTACTTTTGTCATCTAAACCATAAGTAGACATAAATATGGATTTGTTTTAACATTGCTAAGGATAGGTAGAGGAAAGGATTCAATATTGTTGGTGGGAGATAGGATCAAGAAGAAGGCACACTTTATTTTGTGTCATATGATTGATGATGCATAGTATTGCTTAATTTTTTTTATTGTAAATCTCTTATTGCTAGAGGTTAGATTGCATGGATCCCATAAGGCATTGTTTTTTATGCCAATGTTAAATTTTTGAGTTATTTTTAGAAGACTTTATGGAAGAGATTAGAAACTGAAATGATGTTTACTACTGTTTATCATTCTCAAATAGATGAACAAATGTAAGTTATCAATCATTTGCTTGGAGCAACTATAAGAAAGAACTTAACATATTGAAATCAATGCTTACCTATTATGGAGACTACCTATAACAGGTGTACTCGTAGTTCTACAGGAAATCACCATTTGAAATTATGTGTGGCTACAACTAACCATTTCTTTGGATATGGTATAAGTAGCAACTTCTAAGAAGGAATGTTTGAGCGAAGTAGAATAGGCTAAAGAAATTCACAAACTTCATAAAAGGTGGCTAAACAACTTAAGAAGATAGTGGCTAAGGAAAAGCAGTATGGAGAATAAGGTAGAAAATGAAAGGGGTTTTAGCTACGAATTTTAGTGTAGTTACGTTTAAGGAAAGAGAAGTTTCCTAACCAAAGATACTAGAAGTTACCAACTAGGGGTGGTAGTCCATTTAAGATCCTTAAGATTATTAGCAGTACTTATCAATTAGAGTTACCAAATAGATATAGAGGAGTTATTGCTATATTTAAGGTTGTAAATTTATTAATTGATGTTAAGATTTTATAGAAGTGACATCACATTTGAGGGAAAATTTTCATCAACATTGAGGAAATGATGGAAATTAGACTCTAACCTAATATCTAACCTAAGGTGACCTAATGACTTGAGTGAGGACAAAGTGGTTAAACCACTTGATGGAGCAGATTTTAAAGGGCTCTAATAACATGTAAAATTATACGATTTTTTTCTAAACTTAAAAACCACACTCACATACAAATTAATTTAAAATTTGATTAATTAATTGATGAAAATGAGATTTGTGTATAAAATGAATCAACTGCACTAAAATTGCCTAACTTGATGAAAAAGTTCAAACATTTTATGAAAATTATTAATTTGAGACATCTTGTGTAGGTACACAAGGACTACCATACACCGATAACCCCTGTCGTTGGATCGAACGGCTAAATTGAAGGAATTAAAAGTTTAGTCCTACTCTCTAGATGGTAGACCTAATACCATCCAAATGGTAGGACCTATGATACCATGGAATTGATAGCCTGAGGAGTGGTTAAACACCATGTAAAGATGGTAGAAGGGCGAAAAATACACAAAACCAATTTTCGTTGTTATCGTCTAAACAATAGAGCTATTGGCATCTGAAATTTTATCTTAAACCCTAGCTAAATTTTTTCTCAAAAATGCACAATCTAATATATGAAGTAAAGAGGAGTTAATACGTGTCTTTGTCCAAATGCTAGGTTTATTACCATCTAAATGGTAGTATTTATACTATATATACTTCATGTTCTTGCCATTTTTGAGTGATAGCCATCGTTTAGGGTTTTATAGCTTAGCACTACACAATCTAAGTTAAGGCTTACTTTTAGAGTTAATACTACATTTTAAGTGTTTTCTTTTGTTTAGGTACTTGCAAACAAGAACTGGAGTTTAGATTTCAAAGTTTCTTCAAGATTTGCATTTTTATTCATTTTGATGTATACTAGTTGCTTCTCTAATGATATTTACTATTATTTGCTTGTTGATTTTTTTTGCTTTTCTTTAATATAATGAGTAGCTAAATTGATTATTGTGAGTTTGTGACATTATTGATGGATTAGTTGATGAATGTGTGTTATTTGGGTATGAGACTTTTGTTTAGGCAAAGTTTTGATGAAGAATGTTCTTGTGATAACCATTGAAATGCATGACAATTGGTTTTGATATCATTGAGGACATTTTAAGTTTTCTCCATAACTGTGTTATCATTAGGTTATAGAAATCACTTGATTTCACTTATACTTAATGTGGTCTTGAGTGTTGATTATGAGGCTTAAGAGCAATTGGCCTACATTTGGAACTAAAGCAGTTGATTAATGATGAAAATCAAATGTATAACTATTTATATAGGAAAACATACTTAAAAAGTGTTTTCACTATTTTAAGAGTTCATTGTTCTAACCTTAGAAATGAAATCAAGTGAGTTCCATTAAAGCCCATCTGAATAACTAACTTAATACTCATTTAATATTGTCACTAATGAACCAAAGGATATGAGTTACAGTTTCACATCTTCATGTTGTGTTTGTTTATATATTATTTGTATAGTTTTGTTAGACATTCCTCATGTCATCCTTGAATTCGATTTGCCTATTTTAGAATAGTAAGATACATTTGCTACTTAGTTAATACACTTCTTCCTCAAGAGATTGACTTAGTAAATATTCACCAGTTTTATTATTGCATGCAACCCAACATATTAATCAATTAAATGACATGTTTTCTAAAACATCATTGTCAAATTTGTTTTTAAAATTAGTGTTTATATGTATCGTATCATATTTAGCCTTGGAAGACAAATACAAGTACTTTGAAGTTTGATAAGTATAAAACTACATGCTTGACCTATTAAATTCTCTTTAAATTATATGCGATTTAAGATGGAAATGATGATAATTATATTAATTTAGTGTAAAAGTTTCATATAAGCAATCAACGCAAATGGAGATTATGTTTTACTTTTCAATTATTTTGAGAATAAAAGATGCAAATTTCAAACAAGAAACTTAGTCTTTTTTATAATTTGTTACAAGTTTAGGGGCAACTATTCGAATGATAACCCCTTTTGATAGGTTAGAAGGAAGAAACAAGAAGAAATGAAGAACCAGGTTGCATCGACTAGATGATAGTTCACTTAACATCCAGATGGTATGAGCTATTATTGCCGACCACACAACCAATAGGATACTCAAGGAGTCAATAACACGCATAAAGAGGTTAAGAGGTTTCAAATTTAATTTCACATTACTATTTGGTTGGTCCTATCCTTATGGACTGGCCCATAGCTCCCAAAACCCTAAGCTAGAATATTACGTTTCATTAAACAAATAACCAAATTATGACAAGTGATTACCATTTGGATAGTAACCCACTAACCATCTAATAGATAGTTCTCTATATATAGAAGTCGTGTTTCTCTTTACTTTTTTAGAAGAGACACATTTTTATAGGGTTGAGGGTTTTAGTAGTGCCTCCTTTTTTGTATTTTTAGTATATTACACTACTTATTAGTGTAGATTTTGATTTTCTTAGATAATATTAGTAGTAGCTTAGAGTAGTAGTGGATTCTAGCCATTTTAAGGTGCGAATTTGCAAATTCCATTACATTTCATAGAGATTTTAGGTGTTTTCTTGTAGATTTCCTCAATGATAGCTATGGAGGCTCGATTTTGTTTCAATAACTCATTTATTTCCATGTTTAATGTCATATTTTGTTCATATTCATGTGTATATGCACTTATGCATTATTTACCATAGATTTGATATATTAAGCTTATAGTGTACATTGGGTTGTGATGAAATGTAATGAAATAGTCATTGTTGATGAGATATTAATATTGTGTTATGTGTAAACTTAGAGTTTTAGCTAGTTTTAAGGAATAAGGCAACACAAGCAGAAAGTGACCATTGTATGTTGTTTGTTGCCAAGGCTTTCTCTTTATGAGCATCACCCCTTATTAATTAATAGGACCTAAATACCTTAATCAAATTCGAAATTCTCAAATAGAACCTAAGATTCCCAATTCCTACAATGTGGTGTACCTTGGAGCTTAGTTATCATGAGGACTTACCGTAACAAATCTAAACTAAAATGGGTCCTTCGAAATATAGAAGAAATTAAAGGGAAATGATCCATAGGCGAACAAGAGTAGTTGATGTGAAGTTGCTCGAAGGACGTAACTCACCAACGAATACAACACGACTTGACACCTCACTTGATATTATACACAAGTTGATGTCAAGGTCCACCCGCTACTAATATTGAGCTACTTGATAAGATTAGATAAGAGTGTATAAAATATGGACTTAGAGAAGGTTGTCTCACAAAAACAAAATATTCAATCTTAATTGTAAGTTATCTGTAGCTTACAAGTGAATATTTATAGTAAGTCTCTAAAGCAACATTCCAAATAAAAAAATTATAAGAAAGTATATACAAAAAGGGGATTCATAGCACATACGAAAAAGGGTAAAAAGGAAAAAAGACAAAAATGAAAAGGTAGTACAATATCATATGAGGTAGATAGGTGGCAATGTAACATATGTCCTATACGAAGATTCTTTGAACACAAGATCAAGGTGTTATGACAATAAAGGGGCCATGACAAGAGAAATGGTAGCATGTCGAGAGAAAACTACTCGACCGATAAGTGAGTTTCTTGTCACTTGACAAGAACCTCTCGATAGCAGTTGGTCGGATTACTCGACATAGGGTCCTTGGTAAGGGAATGGTTGGCAACATCATTACCAAGGGTATAAATTAACGTATAACAATATAGGGAGCTTAAGGAATTTAGCCATATTCCTTTAATATAAAGTGTCTCGTCATCAGTAAATTTCTAAAAGAGGATTCTTTGGGTGAAGGATTGGAGTCCTAACAGACGTGCGCGAGTAATGGGACCGATGGTCGGTAGTTCATCAATTCCCCGGGATTGCTAAAGATTTGCCCTCAAATCTTGGTCTTCGTCATCATCGAGTACATAGGGAGTCAGATTGACGATGTTGAATATGGTAGACATGCCAAAACCTTCGAGTAGCTCCATTTCATAGGCATTATCACTAATATGCCTTAAGATCTTGTAGGGTCCATCTGTTCTAGGAGATAGTTTATTTGTCCTTTTGTTAGGGAAGTGTTCCTTGTTAAGATAGATCTATATAAGCTTCTTACTTCCTTCTATTGGGCTACAGTTTTGGCCAATTGCCCGGCAATTTTCTAATGTAACCTTTGGAACTCCTCGACACGCTGTAAGCTAGATTAACTTTCCCCTTGTATAGTTGGACTGTTAATTAAATCTAAGGGTAGGTTCATGTTAAGTCCATAAACAACCTCAAATGGTGATGTTTTAGTTGAGCAATTATAGGCAGATTCAATGATGGGTAGATAAATCCTAGTTACAAGAGTTCTTTCCAACAGTAGTATGCAAGAGGTTACTAACGGTTCTGTTCACTACTTGAGTTTGGCTATTTGTTTGGGTGTGACAAGAGGTACTGAATAGGAGCTTAGTGCCAAGCTTCCTTCATTGGGCTCTCCAAAAGAAGCTTGTAAATTTCGAATCACGGTCAAATACGATACTTCTTGGCACTCCACGTGGTTGTACAATTTCCTGCAAAAAGAGGTTAATGATGAATAAAGCATCATTATTTCTGTAGCAGGAAATAAAGTGGCCTATCTTACTAAACCGATCGACTACTACCATGATTGAGTTGTATCTTCTTAGTGTATGAGGAAGGCTGAGCAAGAAATCTATGCTTAGATCTATCTACGACCACTTTGGAATTGGTAGTGGTGTATATTCTCCATAGGGCTCTCTTTTCTCCTTTGCATATTTACAAAACCCGCACCTCTCAAGTATTCGGTGCATATCCTTCATCATCTCAAGCCAATAAAATTGCTCTTTCGATATCTCAATTGTCCTCTTTTCCTTAAAATGGCCGGTTAGACTCCTAGCATGAGCTTCTCGAACAAGTAGCTCCCTTGCAAAACTACTTTGCACGCACATCTGCTTGCCCTTCATCAAAAACCCCTCTCTCAAGTAAAACCCTTTCGCAGATTCTTTAGCATTGCACCGAGCTACTAAAAGCCCAAAATATGGGTCATGCTCATATCGATCTGGTAAAATACTGAATCCAAGCACTTTAGCTTGTAATGTTATGATGAGGGTATGATGGTGAGAAAGTGCATTAGCCACTGTATTGGTGCTTTTCTTTTTATATCTGATGACATAACAAAAAGTCTTTAAGAACTCGACCCACTTGGCGTGACGCCAAGTAAGCTTCTATTGCCCGTGAAGATGCTCAAGAGATTTATGATCTAAATAGATGATGAATTCTCTTAATAACAGATAATGCTGCTAGTTTTGGAGTGTATGCACAAGGGCATGGAACTCCTTGTCATAGGTTGAGTAATTCAGGGTAGCACCTCGGAGTTTTTTGCTAAAGTATGCAATGGGTCGGCACTCCTACATAAGGACAACACCAATACCGACACCAGACGCATCACATTTAACCTCAAAAACCTTCTCGAAATCTAGTAGGGTGATTACTGAAGCAAACATTAGCTTAGACTTTACGACTTTAAAACTCCTCTAAGCCTTTTCTGTCCATCTAAACTTAATGTTCTTCTTATTCAATTCAGTCAACAACATAGTTATGGAACTGAATTTTTGAATAAATCTCCAATAGAACAAGGCTAGACCATGGAAGCTCCTGACTTTGATAGCACTAGTTAGCGTAGGCCACTCATCAAGAGCTCTAACTTTTTCCTCATCAACTCGAACTCCCTTCCTTGAAATGACATATCTGAGGAATACAATCTCACCTTGACAAAATGTATATGTCAAGTCTGATTTTTCGATTTCTTTTTATTTAAAATTGATTTCTCATTTCTTGATTAATACTAAACCCTAACCCATTTAATATTAATCCTCGACCAAAGAAATTGAGAAATTCTGGTTTTTTATTGAAAATTATTTTTGGAGTCGCCACCCAACCGGAGTTAGGAAAAGGAAAAGAAACCGTAACTAATTAGGTGGATTGATTACGATTTGGCTACCGGTCTTTGATTTCAAATCTAATAAAGAACCAGAGGGTTCCAAATTCGGAGGCTAACCTATTAAACCCTTAACGGGTACCATTATCTATTTATTGAAATTAGGATTATTCTTCTAATATTTAAAGAAATAAATAAATGAATAAAATAATAAAAAAAAAGAACCTAAGTTTCTACATATTTTATCGTCGCTCCGAAGGTACCTACGTACTCGCTAGTAGGGATCAGACGATCGTAGTTCTTTTGAAAAATCTTAGTGTGTTGATTGATTTTAATTTTGAAAATCGATCGAGTTTACGTTATTATCAATTCAGTTTTTCAAAACTCCAAAAAGGTCCTAATTCACCAAGTCCTTTTATTCTATTTTATAAAAATTCTCTAAAAGCCCTAAAAAAAAAGTTTTTTTCACTGTTAATTTTCATTAAAAAGAAAGTTTTCCTACGCAAAGAATTCTAAAACAATATTAAAAAAAACTCTCTTAAGCTAATATATATATATATATATTATATTTTTACAATTATATTTTATTGTCAACAACTACTTATTTAAATAAACTATGTAATATACTCAATCATATATAAACTAATATTAAAAGTTTCCTAACTATATATATACATATATAATATTAAATAACTAAGTAACTAAAACATAATAATAACTAATCAATAATAATAATAATAATAAAAACTAATATTCCAACTTGATTTGGACGGTTCATAAAATCAAGCGAGACCGCAAGGAGTTGCGAATTGTTGGTGTTAGTGAATTCGTTTGAACTTCGGATTGGTGGAGCAATCGGCAAGGCGAGGATTTGAATTTTGTCAGGACGCGCATTGGAATTTGGATTGGCTTCCCATTGATTTCGGAATTGTCGTCACGATTTTTCTGGACTTCGTTGGATTGCGGATGGACTTTGGATGGCACTCGTCAGATTTCAGAATTGGACTGGCAAACTTCAACTTCGGATTGAATGGACGGATTTCAAAATTATCGATTTCAATCGTCAGCTTTCGGAATTGTCAACTTTTGGAATTGTTGATTTGGAAATTAGAGTTTGATTTCATCTGCTTCACATTGGATTTAGACTTTCGGAATTTGACGTTGGATTTTGGATTTATGGCGTTGGGTTGCTGGACGGTGGAAATTTTCGTAGGGACTTTGGCTTGCGTTCTGGACGTTGGACTTCGGAAATCGCAGAGATGAGAACTTCGTTGGCGTGGACGGTGTCAGATTTCGGTCTGGATCTTTAATTGGAATGGTGTGGGATATAGTCTTCGAAGAATTGAATTGCCGAATTGGTGATTAAGATGTCAGATTGTTGTTGCGTGGATTAGAAAATCAGAATTCGAACAATGTAGAAGTTTTGGAAATTTAGATTCAAATCTTATTTAACTAATATTTGTTTAGATATGAAATTGATTTTCGTCTCGCTTCTACAAAGTTAGAAAAATAAAAACATAGGCACCTGCTGAGACTTGAACTTATGACCTCCAACTAAATCCACCTAAATACTCCGCTATTTATCTGTTAACCCGTTGATCTATGTCTTGACATTTATTACCATTAAATTATATTTAAACTATCTGATTCCCTAAAATAAAATTTTTAACTAAACTAAAACTACAATTAACACTAAAACTAATTATTCCTAATATAAATTACTTCTTAAAAATTCTACAAAATTTTTATGATTTTTCTTTTTCTTATTTTTTTGGTATTTTCATTATTTGTCAATTTATTTTTATCTCTTATTAATTTAATTTTTTTATTTATTATTTTTGAATTAGGACCCTTTTTGTAAGAATAAAAATTAGGACTTTCAAGGGGCAAAAATTAGGTGTCTACAGTACATTTCTTCAAGTTGCTGAATAATTTCTTGGCACAGAGTATGTTAAACACTAATCTCAAATGTTTGACATGAACAAAGAGGTTGGCACTATAGACCAGAATATCATTAAAATAAACCATAATGCATTTGCCGATCAACGATCTGAGTGAATGATTCATTAGCCACATAAACATACTTGGCGCATTAGTTAGACCAAACTACATCACTGACCTTTTGAACAGATCATCCCTTGTCTTGAAGGTCATCTTCCACTCATCCTTAAGTCTCATTTGTATCTGGTGGTAGCCACTCTTCAAGTCAATCTTAAAAAAGATGGAGGCACCATGTAACTTGTTAAGCATATCATTGAGCCGCGGAATTGAGTATTAGTATTTGATAGTGATCTCATTGATAGCTCGGCTTTCAATATACATTCACCATATTCCATCCTTTTTCGATACAAGCACAGCGGGTTACGGAAATATCCGAGATCCATCAACTCATCCACCTGTTTTTTTAGTTCAGTTGCTTGCTCTGGATTGAGCTTGTAAGTGGGTCGATTTAGTAAGGTAGCCCCTAGTTGGAGATTAATGCAATGCTCGATACCTCTCAAGGGAGGTTGGCAAATTCCTGAAGGAGATACTGTACTTCGGTAGGTAAGTTCTCAGCCTCTCTAACCTCTAAGAATCTCCTGACTAAAAAGAGTACATAGTCCTCGACCTTGAGTTTTCAAGCAAACTAAGCTTAGGAAATCATTAAGGATTTTCACTGTAGAGATTTAGCAATCATTTCTTAGGCTTCTTACATTTCCTTAGGACTCATAGGTGGCAATATAATTTTCTTCCCATCCTTTTGGAACATGTAGGTATTTCTATTCCCATCGTGTAACACTCTCAAGTCAAATAGCCACGATCGATCAAGTAATATGTGAGATGTACACAAATGGGAAGGACATTACACAATACCTTGTCCTTGTACCTATCACCAATGGTAATCGGGCACTTAGACTTACTCGACAACTTATAGTCCTCCTTTCTCGTTCAACTAGTAAATCTTATACGGCTTGGGGTATGGATGGGTTGGCAATTTCATGGCCTTAGTTACCCCTTGGGTGATAACTTTGGTACAACTCCTTCACTCAGTGATCACGGTACATAACTTACCATTCACCCAGCAATTTGTATGGAAGAGGTTCTCTCTTTGTTCATTCTTGTTATCTATAAAAGCATTGAGAGATCGTCAAACAACAAAGCAATACTTAGCTCTACCCTCAGAAGGTATCTCGGCATTAGGGTCTTCTTAAAATTCTTCCAGCATTTGATCGGTTGCCACTTCTTCCTCTCCTTTACTCGCACTTTCTACTTCAAATCAGGCTTGTCTCCCTTTATGGTCATGACTTGATGGTTTAGACATTGAGTAGCCACGTGTCCATAGCCAAAGCATTTAAAACATTTGATTTCTTAAGTTTTCCTTCTTGAACTCTGACCTAGATCTCTTTAGATCTCAAGCTCCTCTGTTTTGCTCTTACCTCGGCCTTCTTCTAATTAGCTTGGCATCTAACCTCAACGTTCCACTTCGGAATTGTTTGATGCTCTATCATTTACTGGTCGATTCAGCAGGCTACTCCTATTTGGCACCAGCGTTCAGCTACTCGACATTCGACAACCTAGTTTCGCTATTGCCTTTCAACTCTCTAGGCCATATGGATGGTTTCATCCAAAGTTGTGAGGTTTAGTTCCACGATGTTACTAATCTCAACCCATAGTCTAAAGATGAATCATGCTATAGTTCGGGTCTTAGGTCCATAAACATCTCATCGTATCATGAGCAACTAAAACTCTCGAACATAATCGTCTACGGATTTGTTAACTTGCTTAAAGTCTTAGAGTCATCAGAAAGTGTCTTGTTCGTAGTGTTTGGGAACGAACCTACTTCTAAGAACTCTCTTCATCTTGTTCCATGTTTAGCCTTCACGTCAAGCCCTCAAGTGAAAATTTTGTAGTTTCTTCTACTACATTGCCACATATCTAGAAAATTCTAATGTGGCCACTCGAATGTGGATAGCATCTTCACAATTGTAGAAGTTAAATATCTTTTCGATCTTCTCTTCCCAATCTAGATAGTCATCAACACTACTAGACCCGTTGAAGCTCGAAATCTATACCTTAAGATGCTTGGTACCCCTTAGCACTCTAAACTCATGCTCATCAATCCCAACATACTGGTCTTCTTCTTCTTCGTACTCTTCCACATCGTTTAACTCTAACCTCCTTCTTCTTCGTACTCTTCCACATCGTTTAACTCTAACCTCCTTCTTGCAACTCTATCGATACATTGTGGTGGTGCTTGGTTCACTGGAAAGGCTTTTAGAGCTTGCTCGTTCATTTGCCTTTTCGACCTATCTCTCATCTCTCAGCCCTGTTCTATAACTCACTCACGCAGTTTAGCATTTAGTACTCTGTTTACTGAGACAACTAAGTTAGCCACAATAGCAACAAGATTTTATATCTACTCATCAGTAGTACGTAGTGTTTATTGGGTAACTCAACCACGACCATGAGCATCACTCTTAGCATCATTAATCTCTCCCTATACACTAGAGTTCTACATTCTCAATCCAAAGCTTTAGTAAATACACTTTACATAGCAAATTGACTATTACTGTACAGCTCTTGGCCTTAACCTCAAGCTTTGATACCGGGATTATATGGTGTGCTTAGGAGCTTAGTTATCATTAGAGCTTACCGTGGCAAATCTGAACTAAAATGGGTCCTTCGAAATATTGAAGAAATTAAAGGGAAATGGTCTACAAGCGAACAAGAATATTTGACGTAAAGCTGCTCGGAGGATGTGACTTACCAACAAACACAACATGACTTGACACCTCACTTGATATGATGCATAAGTTAATGTCAAGGTTCACTCGCTACTAATCCTGAGTTACTCAGCAAGATTAGATAAGAGTGTATGAAAAATGGACTTGGAGAGGGTTGTCTCACAAGAACAAAATATTCAATCTTAATTGTAAGTTATCTGCAGCTTATAAGGGAAAGGGACTATTTGTAGTAAGTTCTTAGGGTAACATTACAAATCAAGAATTTACAAGAAAATATATATAAAAAGGGAATTCCTAGTACATATGAAAAAGGGTAAAAAGGACAAAAGACAAAAAGGAAAGGTAGTACAATGTTAGATGAGATGAACAGGTGGAAGTACAACATTGGTCCCATAAGAAGATTCTTTGAATGCAATAGGCAAGAAGGATCAAGATGTTGTGCCAATAAAGGGGATGGGATGAGAGAAAACTACTTAGCCGATAAGTGAGTCTCTCGTCACTTAGCAAGAACCTCTTGGTAGTAGTTGGTCGGATTACTCGGTATAGGATCCTTGGTAAGGAAATGGTCAACAATATCACTACTGAGAGTATAGATCAACGTATAACAATGCGAAGAGCTCAAGGAGTTTAGCCATATTCCTTTGGTGTAAAGTTTCTCGTCATCAGCAGGTTGCCAAGAGAGGATTCTTAGGGTGAGGGATTGGAGTCCTTGGAGCCCTGCGTAAGTAGTGGGATTGATGGTCGGTAGATCATCACAAAGTAAGATTTGTAGATTACGGTAATATGATCCTAATACTTACCCCGAGCATTATGCATTTAGATTGAGACCTAATCTTAGCTAGATTGTCTAAGTTATGACAAGACTAAGGAAATCACTTATAAAGTGTAGATGAGGAATTGATAATGTGATACTCCTATTACATTATGGGACCTACCATACGAAAGCCAATTGCGAGTTCTATGAGTGTAGCTTAAACCCAAGTTTAGATTAATATGAATATCTTATGACATGGTAATGATAGTTAGAAAGAATAGTTGAAGTACAACTTGTTCAAGTAATTGCTAGAGAATCTAACCCCATTGCTAAGAAATTGCTAAGGTCTATGCTTAATATTATTGTTAAGTTTATTCTTGCTTCATTTTATTTACATGATTACAAATGGATCACTACTTTTATTTGCTTAGATTAAGTAGTACTACTAGGATTTAGTACTTATTGTAGCTTTCTAATATTTTTCTTTCCTCCTTATGAAAAAATACGACCTTGGTATTCACTCTCACTACCATCTAACTAGTATGCTTGTTGAAAGATATCGTAGATTTCACCAGTTCTATTAAAAGTTCATGACTATTAGTTAAATAATTGGGTTAGGATTTACTATTTAAAAAGGGGCTAATTTTCTAATTGATGTGTGATTAGTGAAAAAGGGTATATGATACGCCAAGTTTTTTGGCACTATTATCAAGGAAGAAAAGGAGAAGAAGGTGCAAATTAATATTAGGCTTGTATTCTCTTTAAGACTAGCGATTAGCTCAATCTTGTTAAAATCTGTAGAGCTTTGCGTACTTATCTTAGCTTTCGGTGCTTACTAGTGATTATTTGTCTTATTTGTTGAGTTTTTTTTTTATAACTTTGTAACTTTACTTTGTTTTTAGTAGGAGAAATTGATTTTGATTATGTTTTTGTATGTTTCAGTAAGATTGAGAAGGAAAGCTTCATCCTTTGTTGGATATTTGTTAAATAGTTACTATTGTGTAGGTTCTTGTTTACAAGATATAGAACTTGGTTAGAGAAGTATGTTAGAGAGGTGAATGTGCTAGAACCCTTGTCAATACACAAACGTTAGGTTTGGAAAATTGAAACCCTTTTGTATTCAACCCTTTAGGTTCACCATACTATATAGGATTTGAATTGCTTGTGGGTTATATGCAAAGAAGAAGAGTAGATGAATTTAAGGAGTTATTTGATCTAGAAATTGACAATACTAAAAATGAGTAAATAGTCTAGCTCTCTAACATTTTTCTTTCCTCTTTGTGAAAATATATGACCTTAGTACTTATGTTACTCTACTATCTGACCTATACGCTTGCCAAAAGTTATCATAAATTTTACATGTTTTATTAAAATTTGCAAGTATCGATCAAATAGTTATGTTTTAACTTCATTATTTGAAAAGGTGGTAATTTTCTAATCAGCGCATGACTTATGGAAAAGGGTATGCAACATACCAAATGTTTCCTTGTCCATACCATTAAACAAGATAGATACTTAATATAGTCAAAAGGAGAAGGAGGCTCTAATATAGTCTCTTCTAATCAGAACAACATGGATGATTTTGATTTTGATCCTAACCTTGATTTAATTGTCAGGTATGATGCTGGGTTGCATGCAATTGTTTTTTAAGACTATCAAGTATTTGATTTGAATAAGGAACGTGCTAGAGAGTACATTTGAATGGGAATATTCCTCAGACTGGTTATGAAGTTACTCTTATTACACCAAAGAATTCGAAGGATGTTATTTAGAAGATATTATTAGTTACTTCTTTCTTTGAATAGTTGTATTCTTTTTAGTCATTACTTCATTTAAAACAATATATGCATTCTTTTAAAGTTATTTCTATTCTTGTAATTTCATTAGTATAAACCCTATGGGGTAGACATCTCATGAATGACATTACTCTTCCTTACAACATTACATGAGTTTTTTTCTCACTCAATATTACCCGCTCTTATCAAGCCTTCTTAAGATTGTGACGAGCAAACCATACAACTTACTTGTACATCAAATCAAGTAACCTATATATAGTTTAATCTTTCCTTTGTGCGAAGTATCCATTAAAGGAGCCATCCACATCCCTTTTTACTTTTCTTTGCATCTTTGTTTTAGAAAACACATATACATTATGATGTTCTTAATTTAGTGGCTGAGTTTTCCTTAGATCTATGTTGTAATCTCTTGTTCTTGCACTGGCTTAGTGAATTTTTGGTCTTAGGCTCATCTTTAATGAGATCTTCATTGTACTTAGTTCCTATCTTCATATTTAAACGCATCATAGGGCTTATCAAATCACTTTGGGGAGAAGAGGACTCATTAGTTGTTGAAAGAATGGTTCTTCTTGCTAAGGATGATGAAGGATGTGCATAAAGTAGTAAAGAAATATGTATTGTACAAGAAGGTCAAGAGTAGGAACGAAGCCTTTGATGTTCAAATGCCACAACATCATCTCAAACTTAGGTAGATGTAATTATGAATTTTGTTCTTGGCTTACTTAAGAAAGCTAGAGGAAAGGATTTTGTTTTGGTGGTTGTAGACATATTCGGTAAGATGGCACATTTTCTTACTTGCCATAAGACTGTTAATGCACTATTTATTGTTAACCTCTTTGTGTTAGGATTGTAAGACTACATGGAGTACCCTATATAATTGTTTTCAATAATGACATCACATTACTTTATTTCTTTTAGAAGTTGCCATGAAAGAGATTGGGTATTAAACTTATGTTTATCACTTTTTGTCATCCCCGGACTAATGGGAAAACAAAGGTTGTCAATCATACTCTAAACGCCTTACTTAAGGCTTTTGTTAGTAAAATTTTATATATTTAGACTTATGTCTTCCTATTGTTGAATTTGCTTATCCACTAGTCAGTCTACATTTGAAATTATTTATAGATACAATTTTATTATTCCCTTAGATTCACCATTGATAACTCATTTTATACATATATTTTAGGATGGATATGTTAGTATTTTAGTGGTTATTTCTTATGATTTTTAAGGATTGAGGGCTTATTTGTGAATTACTAGATTTATAGGTTTTGTTTATGGAGATTATTGAAGGTTTTTTTTTTATTTTTATTTTCAAACAATTTGATGAAGTTTTGTAGTTTTGATGAAGAATATGTTTGAAAATATTGGCAAAGAAGGAACATTGCATTGAAGTTTGATGATCAAAGAAGATCATGGTTAAATTCATGCTCATGATTCTTACTTATGATCATTCCATCCATGGATTTTAACGATTGTAATTGCGATGAGAATTACACTTGAGGTTTACACTTATGATCTTAGAGCATGCTCATGTTATTTCGAAAAAAAAATTCCTTATTTCAAGAGATCTTTGTAACCTTAAGTCCTATGTACTATAAATAGGAATTTAGAATAGAGTTAGAAAAAGAATTAGAGAAGAAGAAGCAGAGTGTTGAATAAGGATTCTTGTCTTTTCCTTTTTCTTAGTTTTCTTTTATGTTTTAGTTGATTTTTCTTAGTAAAACATTGTTAAACCTTAGTTTTCTGTGCGACAATTACTTTTGTCTATTTAGTCAATGATATCTAATATTGTGATCTAATTGCATTGAGCTTTATTGTTCTTTGAATTAATATTTACCCGAGTTGTTAATTTAATGATTATGGGATCCTATTGTGAATAGATTTGTGTGATTAAAAGGAGTTGAAGTAGAACTAAGCAATTGGCTACTTAGTCTCTCCATATTATGATAACCTAATAGTATAATTCAAGAGCTTAATGCAATCTTGATATATTCTATTGTAGAAGTGATTCAAGTAGAGTATAATTGAGATTATAAGTTAATTTGACAAGCAATTTTGATTAACTTATTTGAGGAATTCTCATGGTCCAATTAGTAATTAAGATTAAATGTCATACAGTGCTAGATAATAAATAATAGATTTATGAATGTTGATGGTTTATTTAATAATTTTTTTATGTTCTTTTATTTTGTTTTTTTTTTTAGTTTTAGTTTATGTCAATTAGGGTTAGTTTAATAATTAAGGTTTTTAATTAATTAATTAGAATTCAATTATTGAGTTAGATAATTGGAAAAGTAAGGAGAATTACTACTAGTTTAAGTAATTTAATTTAATTATATAGAAGTTCCTAAAAGATCGAGTTTAATTAATTAGAACATAATTATTAAGTTAGATAATTGGAAAACCTGCTATATTATAATTTGATACGTACGCTTGTCTCCAATAAACCATTAATGCCAACTATAAAAATAGAGGGTCTTGGTGGGGTTACTAAGGCTAAGGAGATCTAAAAGTTACACCAAAAGGTCAAAG
This sequence comes from Lumnitzera racemosa, assembly GCA_024138005.1. NCBI lineage: Eukaryota > Viridiplantae > Streptophyta > Magnoliopsida > Myrtales > Combretaceae > Lumnitzera > Lumnitzera racemosa. The sequence continues at coordinate 68,879,516 of JAMXBC010000006.1, forward strand.
ATCAACTTAAGAAATTGGTTGCGTAGCAGCAGCAACATGCTAATAAGGGTAGAAAATATATGAACTTCTAATTGGGTCATTTAGTTGGACTCACTTAAGAAAGGAGAGTTCTCTAGGTTAGAGGTCCTAGAAGCTTGCACCTAAAGCAGATAGTACTTTTAAGGTTCCTAAGAGGATTAGTAGAAATACATATTTGTTGGAACTTCTTGGAGATTATGGTATTCCAACAATCTTCAACATATCAAATTCATCTCCATATGTTCCAAAGGAAGCAAAAGAATAGTAAGAAGATCCATCATAATTGAGGACAAATCTTATGACTCAAGCTCAAACTAGATGTTTAAGTCATAAGTGCTCCTGAAGGTTCTTTGTTGTCTAAAGAGCAAGTGTTCCAAGTTAATTTTTTGATTCACCATATCAAATTGGAAAAGAAGTTTGTCGATATTGGATTCAGCCTTGATTCGTGAGCCAAGTGCTTCTAATTTGAATTTAACTTCTAACTCTAGCTCTTTGTCAGTTTACACTTCTGGTTTTGCATTTATGTCTGCTTTTGTCTTAGAATGAGTTTCTACTTCTCAAGTCATTATAGGTGGAGCTTCTACTTAGATATTGGTGCTTTTAGAGGCTATACTATTAGGATATATAAGATATAGAGCCTAAGATATCTGGTTGCAATAATTTTTTTTTAACTAATATGCTCTTTCCTTTGTTGATATTTTACCAATATTTGGATTTAACTACTTATAAATAGTCTCTTCACACCATGATCAAACATTATTGAATATTGAATGAATTTATACATTATATTGATCAAGTTCTTCTCTTTCAATCTCTTTACCATTATTATTCCTGTTTAATTATGGTAAGTAAATCATCTAGTTTCATGAGTCATACCATTAGATTAAGTGTAAGGGCAATCTTCCTTAGTGAGCCATATCTATAAGAGAGTCATTCATATCACCTTTTTATAATATAAATCTCATAAAATATATTAAAATGTATTACTTTGTTCATGCTTTTATATTAAAAACCCTTTGTGGTTTGATTGTAAATTAGTCAAGTTAAGATGTTATAGTACTGAGTTAAGCTCGATCTTGACTTAAAATTTTAAAACTTTAGCTTGAGCTTAAACTCAATTAAGTTTATAATTTTAAGGTTGAGCTTAACTCAAATAGTAGTCGATAAGCTCAAATTTATCTCGATTAAGCTTGTTTTGATTCGATAATCTTAAAAGGAAATTATAAATTTACTTAAAATAATAATATCTATACTCAGCTTGAACTCGAGTTTGATTAGGCCTATAAGCTTGTTAAGCCAAACATCATAAAACTTAAGCTCGACTCGTTAAGCAACCTGAGTAGCTTAAACTTAAGCTCGACTCAACTATAGCCAAGTCGAATTCAAATACTTATTAAATCAAACTCAATTAGCTTACTAGCAAACTTGTTTTGTTTACACCTTACTTTATGGTCAAGTGATTGTCCTCCTAGACAATTGATCTTTTGTTAGAGATTGATTATCCTAGTGATAATCTTCTTAAGCACATCAATGTCCCTCTCCACCAATACATGTGTAATGTTATAGTGTTTTACGTTGTTCCAATCCTTTAATTAAATATATAAGTTCAGTATTCTTAATAAAAGGATTAGAGGAAGCAAAACCAAAGTACTAAATCATTTTACCTTTATCATCTCTGAGAATTCTCATCCTAACTTTGTCATCTACATTAATTTTCAAGTAACTTAATTTTGGAGTAGAACAAGAAGTGGAAACCAAACTTTCTTTCTTGTTTTTTTAACTAAAAGGGGAAACTACTCTTAATTGCCCCTTATTTGACATCTATTAAGAGGAGAAGCCTCCCATGATTTATAAGGTTTTCAATAATGTACCTGAGTAAGACCTTGGAAGCCTCATTTGACGTATATTAAGAGGAAAAGCCTCCCATGGTTTATAAGATTTTCAATAATGTGCCTAAATAAAACCTACTCACTTGATGTATATTAAGAGGAATAGCCCTCCTATGGTTTATAAGATTTTCAATAATGTACCTAATTAAGATATTGGGGGGCCATACTCAAGTTCTAGTGTTTTCTATTGTTTCTTTCATCCTAAATATGCGAAAGAGCCAAGGAAAGTATAAAAATGCGAATACATAAAGCACCATTATTAACAATTTTAGATTGCGAATGTTTTAATATGGTTTTTGCATATGTAATATTTGATAAGTGCGTAAACCAAAAATGCTTCTAACAATATATATATACGTACGTACGTATATATATATTTGTGTGTTTTTGTATGTGCCAATCAAAAAGAAAACTTTATCCTTTTATTTTAATAATTGAAGTGTTGAAATTCAAAGGAGAAAAGAAAAATAAATAGAAAAAAGGGTGTTTATTTCTCTTTTTTTGGTTGCGATTATCCTATTCTTTAAATTAACTCGCACATATGGCCGAATATTTAATACACTCCTCTGCAAATCGTTAAGAAACATTTTCCCCCTTAAGACTGCAAAGAGGAAGGTAGGTTGGTTAGAGGATCGAATATTTGACGCGGAAGCTTCGGTAATATACTAATTTATTTATTTATTAATGAGCTAGGCGGAGGTAGAGGTAGTGAGATTGGCATGGACATTGACATGGCATCAAACTGCACAGCCAAACGAAACACACCTTTCAAGCAAACTCACAACAACATTTTTCCTTAATTCTTAATTGTAACACAACATCCAACGTTTTGTTTTATTTACTGCCTCAAAATAAATATAAAAGTTGACATAAAATGACCCTTCTTGCCTTCTCCGTTTTTTCAAGCAATTCCTCCTCTATTTCCGTGTTTTCTCTATTCATTATTATTCACTTTCATTAACTGAACGTTAAGGTAACCCCTCAACTACTTCCTATACGACTTCCCACCCATATACTCTTCTCTTCCTATTCTTCCCCCTCCTCCTCCTTCTTCTCTTTCTTCATATAAACACCTTTTTCAAGTCCACATTTGCAAGTAACACTTAAGACCAGTTCTCATTTTGCCCCGAAAGATTGACTTCCGAAGGCATTTGTTGGTGTAAAATGAGAGCTTGTTACTGGGTTCTGTTTGGTGTTCTTGTTAATGCTTTTTCTCAGGGTTATGGTGCTGATCAGAGTGTACACACAGAACGGATATCAGGTACTTTATTTTACCGTCCTTTTTTTTTTTTTCTCTTTCCTTTTTTGCTTCGCAAATTGTTGAAGTACTTTTGAAATGCGATAAATTTTTAGACTTAGAAGTTGAAGAATTATCTGTTTTTATGACGCTTTTCTGATTGGAAAATATGGAAATGGAAGAAAGAATAATGAATTAATGGCATATATATTTGCAAGAGGAAGAAAAATGAAAAAATTAATCAGCAGCGTTTGTGTTAACAAATGTAATCTGTAGGTTGTAAGTTTCCCGGACCTTGGTTTCTTATGTTCTCATAAGTGGCAATTGTTTTTGACTCAAATTTGTTTCTACTTACAGAAATTTAGCTGGTGAGTTTTTGGTCAATTTATGCTTTATTTAGTTTGACAATGTTGTACCACTCGATTTTTCAGTCAAAAACCAATCGGCAGTACGATGTAGTTGGCATCAAACTGACAGCTAAATGGTAGATTTGATATATTCAGCCAAATATCGGTGACCTTGTTTACCACAAGGACAAACCATATTTCCCTTTAGCTTTTAGCTGAGAATTTTTGGAGATTGTCACCGTTAAGTTTGTTAGATTCTATGTTCAAATTTGATCAAGACAAATCAGCAAAAAGATTACATCAAAATAATCCAAAATTTGGAGTCCAATTGACACCTTTGGGCAAAATACAGGAAGCGCTGGGGATGTCCTAGAGGACAATCCAGTGGGAAGGTTGAAAGTTTATGTTTATGAACTGCCAAGCAAATACAACAAGAAGCTTCTTCAAAAAGATCCTAGATGCCTGAACCATATGTTTGCAGCTGAGATTTTTATGCACAGGTTCCTTTTGTCCAGTCCTGTTCGAACTCTCAATCCCGAGGAAGCAGATTGGTTTTACACTCCTATATACACAACTTGTGATCTTACGCCTACTGGGTTGCCACTGCCATTTAAATCTCCAAGGATGATGAGAAGTGCAATAGAACTTATCTCTACAAATTGGCCTTACTGGAACCGAACAGAAGGGGCCGATCATTTTTTTGTAGTACCCCATGATTTTGGAGCATGCTTCCATTATCTGGTGAGTTAGTGCAGTGCTTGATTACTTGGATGAGAATCGTGATAGCATATATGCTTGAAACAACAAATTGGTGCGCATATTTAGCTGCATGTACTATATGCTTGCATCTGTGTTTCTATCCCTGCTCAATACGTATACCTAATTCTATTAGGTTTTCCACACCATTATGCCTCTCTCACCGTAGGACTTCACAGAACATATGTGGGCATTGGACTTCTACACTGTTTGCCCTGGCAATGTTCAAATTATTATATTAATCCATCTTGCTTGTTCATGTTGAAATCATTGCATTTCATGAGATCTATAATGAAATCAAATATGAAATCTGACAACTAACGTCATCAGTATATTTCATGAAATGTCTTACTTTATATGGACTGAATAGCTGTACAAGGAATCACCCGTTGTTAGATGATAAAGAATGCCATGAATCGAGTGATGGTCATGCAATGGAACTCAAGAGGGCAAATTATTAAAACTGTGAGATCCCTCTCAATAAGCTTTAATTACGACTTAACCAATTTCTATAATGATACTTCTCTTCCCCATCTTAAATCAAATTTGTAGCGGCCAGCTTTTTTTTTTTTTTTTTTCCTTTTTGTGTTTTTTTTCCCCTAAGAATTTTTTTATACACTTTAGGATGCATAAACTGTGTTTTGTTTTCTGCACCAAATTCAGCACTTGGTTCACAAGAAATTAGGTGCCTTAGTTGTGTCCAAATGTTTTTCAGATTAAGATTTCTAGAAAACGATGGGTCTCTGCCTTCCTAGTGACATAGTAGTTCCTGGTGCTACTTTGCAGGAAGAGAAAGCGATTAAAAGAGGAATTCTTCCACTACTGCAGCGTGCTACCTTAGTTCAAACTTTTGGACAAAGAAACCATGTATGTTTGAATGAAGGTTCAATTACAATCCCTCCATATGCCCCTCCTCAGAAAATGCAAGCCCACCTTATTCCCCAGGATACTCCTCGATCCATCTTCGTCTACTTCAGGGGTCTGTTTTATGATGTAAATAATGATCCAGAAGGAGGATACTATGCAAGGTATGCCGGTGCAAAGTTTCTTTATGGTTTCTAATTTTTATTATCACTAGCTTAAATTGATCAATGAGATTGCATCAATTCTTGACAAGCACAGGTGAAATTGAAGAAATTCAGCTAAGATGGTGTGTATACCCCTATCTAGATCTCTGTTTGTTGCTTTAGAAAAAGTACATTAATTGAGGGAGTGACTAGGAAATGTCCAGGTTATTTGACATATATGAATGCTAATTTTTGCATGTAGCTATCTGTGTTCTCATGAAATCAAACTTGGTTTCTCTAATTCTCAACTGCACCAATATAGAAGCCTCTTTCATATTATGAGAAGTGAGAACATAACGATTGTAGGCATAACAATGTTGATTATTGGTGAAGAGGCAGAGAAGTTGTTCCTGTGAATTTGGAACTGCACAACAGCGGAGAGAAAGAGTGAGCAAAGTCAATTTTACCTCTTTGCATGTATAGGCACTATATATCTGATTGGTAGCTTTTGTGTCCTACCCTTGACTTGGACTTAGTCCTGCCTTTAGGCCTAGCTACTTTTCTCTTTTGGCCAAAGGCTTAGCAAAGTTCTTTTATTACATACAACCAAGAGAAAATTGTCTAGAATGGGTAGTTTTACACTAATATAGTGTCGCTTATGTCATAAGATGTCTGGGTTGTAATTCTCAATCGAACTAAAAGAGAGATTTGGGATATTTCATAGAGATGAAAAAGGATATGAAGATAGGTGATTGACTGTTAGGATCTTTTTGGGTGATGAAGATGGGATTTGGAAAATCCAAGGATGCATTTTAAGGGCTTTCCTTCTTTTCCCAATTTTTCCTTCTGTAGTGGCAAAGACAACATGGTCCATGGGTGACCACATTTTGTATGAGCTATAGCTGTGATACAATGAGCCTAGCAACTAATGATTTGTAAAAGTAGGATGCTGATTTTACTTCTTTTATTTTCGATTTACTGTTTGTTCTTCTCTCTAGATAAATGATGTTTTGATCCTGGTCTTTTCACATTGTATTGTCATTTATCTCGGGCTGTGACGTTTTGCAATGTGGTTTAATAATTGTTCTCCATGTTTGAACTGGTGCACCGATTAACAGGTTTGCAGTCCTCTAGCATCTTCAGTTTCTAGGGAAACACTGTCTAGAATCATCTATCTAACCAAGGGGCAAAATCTTCTTTATTATGTGCTAACTCTTATTAATAAAATTCCTTCATCATCCGAGGTCTATTTTCTCTCAGACATAGAGAAAAGGCTATCCATATCAAGACTGTTAAATGCCTTTTCGTTAAGCATTTGATAAATCATAAATGTGTTATTGACTAGCTTCTTTTCTCCTCATTACATCGTATATGTTTTATAATAACAGAGGTGCAAGGGCTGCAGTTTGGGAAAATTTCAAGAATAATCCTCTTTTTGATATCTCAACTGACCATCCAACAACATATTATGAGGACATGCAAAGAGCTATATTCTGTTTGTGCCCATTAGGATGGGCACCTTGGAGTCCTAGGCTTGTCGAAGCAGTGGTATTTGGCTGCATTCCTGTTATCATTGCAGATGACATTGTTCTGCCATTTGCTGATGCTATCCCCTGGGAAGAAATTGGAGTTTCCGTTGCGGAAGAAGATGTCCCCAACTTAGACACCATCCTTACATCCATACCGACACAAGTGATCTTGAGAAAACAGAGGTTGCTTGCAAATCCTTCCATGAAAAGGGCAATGATGTTCCCACAACCTGCTCAACCAGGAGATGCTTTCCACCAGATACTGAACGGGCTAGCTCGTAAATTGCCACATGACAGAAGTGTTTTCCTCAAACCTGGTGAAAAGATCTTGAACTGGACAGCAGGGCCAGTTAGTGATATGAAGCCATGGTAGGATGTGGTATATAAGCAGTGGTTTTATTGTATGCATTGTGTTATCCACATTACCTGAGCTGTATAGAATTATGACAGCTGTCGGCCTGTGAATCAAAGTCATACTTCATAGTTTCCTGGTGGCAGTTTTTGCATGTCAGTTGTTGGGTCTAGGTAACAGAAGCAGCATTATAAGGATGATTTGGTGGCGTACCATTTTGACTAAAAAGAATACGCTCTTATGTTACCTATCTTTCTTCTCTCCTCTTCTCGAAATTTTGTCAATGTTCCTATGCAGCATGCTTGTAGCATGTGGACAATCGGTCGGAAAGATCAATGCTTGTATTCCTGTTAATGACATAATCCAATTGAGCATTAAGGGATGGCAAGGTGATTGATAGGGGCGGATGAGACGCCATTCTCACAAGTAATTTCAGCAAGTGTAGCCCATCGATTGTGTAGCAAAGTTTTAAGCTAATTTCACTAATTTTTCCTTGATGAGCTTTTCTCTACCAGTTAGGGCATAACTATGTTGCTATAGACTAAAAAAGGTTATTTCGAAACTTTCGGACTTGTGTTTCAGTCGCGATTAGGATGAACACTTACCTCTTGCTGAGTTTTTGCATATTCTAATAACTATCAACCTACTATTCAATTGGCTCTATATGAGACATGAAGTCACAGGAAATTTAGAGCTCCAATTTATCGAGACAAAATAGGTGAAAAGATGTTCTTAAAAATTGAACTAGTATAATAAGAACTTGATAGAGTTTAGGTTATTAAGTAAAGGATGTTAGCAGGTCAGAGTAGATATAAAATACATGTTAATGAAAGAAGACCTTTGAAGTTCTAAGTAGGTGAACATGTAATCCATCATGTATGTATGTGTGCATGTGTGTATAAGTCCATTTAAGATTGCAGGGAAGATTAGACTGGTTGCTCATAGGTTAGCATTACCACATAGTTTGTTAGAGTGCATGATGTATTTTAAATCTTTTTGTTAAGGAAGTATATACCATATTCAAAAAACAATGGTTATGGTTGTCTCAACTAGGTATGCAATCAAACCTAACATTTGCTAAGTATTCAATAAATATTGTGAATAAAAAGGAGCAATTTCTTAGAGATTGAACTATTAGATATATCAAAGTTTAGTGGAGTGGCTAGATAGAAAGAGAAGCCATGAAGGGCTTGAAGATAACTTGAGACACAAGTATCTAGAACTTTTCTAGTCTTTAGGTAAATATCCCAAGTCAAGAAATTAGTTCTTAAAATAATAAAAGGGAATATAAGTAACTAAGTGATTAAGGGGATTTTGAGAATAACAAAATTTCAAATAATTAATGAATGAGGTTAATTATTTAGTTAGTTAACTATCCCTAATAGTTACACCTACAATACGGATAATCTAGTAAAGCTCTTTTGTAGGAACTATATATAAGTTGATGACCACTTAATTAATAAGACTTGGAACCTAAAGAATTTCTTAAAAGGACATAGAGAACTCTAAAATGACTTAGAAGCTTAATATACTCTTTTCGTTCTCTCATTTTAGCATGAGTAATATGAAGTATGGTAGATTTCATTTCAATTCCAAGTTATCAATTAAACACAATTGAAGAAGTCAAAAGCTTAGTTGTGGAATCTGGTTGAGAAATTCAACTCAATTGGTATGATTTTGGTCCTAGTGACTTGATTAAGCTTAAACTTATAAGTATACTATTTCATATTATTATATCTTAGGAAATTGAAGAAAATCAAGAAGTGATCTAACACTCAGGCAACTAATACATGTACATTTTGCTTGATTGGAAAGTGTTGTCTTAGATTTTTCTAATAGAGTGTTTGAGGCCTAAAGTTGCAAGAGAATGCTAAGACACCTAGAAAACAGTAGTCTTAGGTAGAATGGCCAAAGAGTTATCTAGTAAGGCCAATTTGATAATTCAATCAATCGAACATTAAAATAAGAAAATAAGTAGAGTATAGGCTAGGAGGTGTGTAAATGTGTAAATGATTTTACTTATAGGCCCCATCCTCTATTTATAAGGGATAAGACCAAGACAGTTATGGAAAGTGGATCTCTAGCATTAAAGGCATGCTTTAGATTTTGTGGATAGTAGTTAAAGATAGTTGTTGAGTTGCCATCTCTAGTAACTGTTCCTCCATAAGATAGTTAAAGCTTCAAGTGTTAGGCCTAATTAGTCTAGGCTTATAAGCTTAGATCTTCGGGAACTTAAAGATCCTCCTCCAATTAGGTTGAAGTCCATGCTAAGGACTTTAGGGAGGTTTTTAGGTCTTTTTCGCAACTTGATCTTACTTTTATGAAACATAGTTGAGTTGCTAGGAGGTTGACATGAAAAGTAGGATGGATAAGGCCTCTAAAACTTGGCTCATGCATTAGATAGTTCAATCTAGGCTTGAGGTCCATCCCAAAAAGGCCCTATCAATAGTAAGTATAGTGGACTTTTTCCTTAGTTCCCTCTAGTCTAGGGTCTAGATTTAATCCAATTAAATTTCTTTATGCAAGGATTATCTAGAAGATTGTAGATTTAGTGTAACACCTAAGAAATAATATGAAGTTAAGATAATATGAAACAATTTTGCTAAAGTGGAGTAATACTAAGAAGGGAGAATAGTTTTTGTAAAGGGTAAACATAACTTGAGAGCAATTTAGTCTTTTTAAAAAATCCATAACTCCCTCCATCTCTTAACCCTAACCCCTTTTTATTCCACATCTCCCTCTTGGTAGACTTTCATAGAGTTTATAAGGAAGAATTAGTCTTTAGCCCTTCCTCTAAAATCTAGTAACTAAGGTAAGAGATTGTTACACCAACCATCTTTAGTTTTTCTCTTTTACCCAGATTTAGGCCTATCTAAAGGCCAATTTTGAAATGTAAACCAGATTGAGCTAGCCATTGATGAGCCTGAACCATGTGATGAGTCGCCGAGCCTTAATGGCTCTAGCAATTCAATGATGAAAGCCTATGAATTGGTAGCTAAGGAGCGAAATTACAAAAAAAGAAAAAAAGAAAAAAGGGTTGATTTTTGGTAGCAATTTGTAGCCTTCATAAAGTGTATGCCAACAAACATGAGCCATGTTTTATTCTTGTCCAATGCTACACTATACTTGTCATGAACTAAGGACGGCCTAATCGTGGTAGACATCGTATACTGTATGAAGAACCCCTGATTGGTTATCCTTCCAATCAAAAACTCTTCACACAATATACAAAGCTCTACGACTACTAGTGTCTAAAGTATATCCAGATTCACATGATATCATCACACAACATATTTATATAAAAGTTGAGTTATAAAGCTTACAATACACAGTGTTTAAGTATGCCTAATTTATAATAACAAGATAAACATAAGTACATGAGTAGGAGTCTACATAAACTATTCCTTCTCATTACACAGGACACCTCGCTCTTGCCCAAGTCCCCAGGCTAACCTGTGGCATCCCTCGTCCTATCTCTACGAACAGGCTATCCTGCAACAAAAGTCTAAAGGGGTGTAAGCCTAAGCTTAGTGAGCAAAACCCTCAGCCATACCACAAGCAAGTTATAAGTACATTATAGTCACGCATATGAATGAATGATCAAATAGAATGCCAAACAATACACATACTTAACTAGTTCATATAAGTAACTCGGATTTAACGCCCTCCGAAGTCAGGGTTGGAGTTTATACGGCACCAATCAGATCCAGGTATTATACTAGAACTTACTTTACTACGGAACTCCATGTTCCGTACTTATATCAAATTAATTCTTTTATTTTCAGAAAAACCCAAGTTCTAGTATAATTGTGAGTGGGCCCCCGCAGTCCACACTCACCCCTAAACGGAGGTCTCTAGACTCAACCCTTAGCCAAGCGGTTGGCGTCTCCAACGCCTAGTGTTCCTGCGGGCCAGGGTAAGGTCATTTTGTATGAGTGCACCGTACAAAGCCAAATAAATCGATAATATCAACCCCCGAATGACCTCTCTTTACCTCCGTGTGATGTGACGGCCGGAATAATATCCATGCTATGCATGTTAATGCATGTTCCAGTTTCTTTTTATAAGCCGAGTATAATTTAGTTCAAATTATGCTATGACCATCCAATAATACACACAATCATTTTCTATACTACCATGCAATAAACAAGGCATTTTATGTATTTAAGGTAAATTCACAACTTAACATACAATTACATACACAAGCATTTCCCCAACCCCACACAGTAGTCAATTAACAATAATATTTAAGTCCATTATCTGCAATCACAATCAAGCATGGAATCATAGGGTAAAGACTCACTCGACCATAGTGATTTTCCCTAATTGTAGTAATCGATTGGGAGGCCCTCGCTCACCTCAAGATCACTTGATCATTATATGATAACAACGCTAGTAAGTATTTGAATTAACTATTAATTCTAAACATCTAATTACCTAGTTCTACTTGAATTACTATCAACTAATTTAGAAGGTGTATTAGGATTTACTAATTTAAGTACCTAATTACCTACACTTTTCCTATTTTTCTTATTTTCTAAACCTATGCTTATGTCATCGCTTACATCATCTTTTGCTTATGTCATCACTTATGTCATCACTTGCTTATATCATGGCTTATGTCATCATGTGCTTATGTCATCACTTACCTCATCATATGATTACATAAGTCTTTCCTCATGCTTATGTCATATGTATATGTATTATGTACATGTTATCCCTTTCTCTTATACTTATGTACATATACCTTATACATACATATACTTATACCTATACTTAGACTTATACCGTATTTATACGTATATACATACTCGTATTCCTATACTGCTGGATACGTATTTTTATATTAAAATTCGTATGCCTAAGCTTTTCCTTAAGAAAAGCTTCCTAATTCCATGTTTTTATGTTTTTATGTATATATTTAGTGTAGTATAGGTATGTATAGTTAGATATGATCTTAAGTTAGGTTATGTATATGATAAATACCCATGTACAAAGGTTCACATACTTGTACTCTTTTGGTATTTCCTTATGTATACATACTTATAAGCATATACTCATGTCTTCCTTTCTTCTTCTTCAAAAGTTATAATTTCTATACTTAAAGATGGAAACTTTGTTTTCTCTTCTTCAAGACAACACTAATCACATAACTACTTATCTAATCTACCTAATTAACTAACTAATGAATAATATAAAGTAACATAAAACAACTTAAAGACATACCTTTAATTGTGTTGAAGTTATGGAGATAAAAGTAAAGTAATGAAAGTGAAAGAAGAAGGGGAAGTTCACGGCATGAAAATGGGGATTTTGGTTTGTTTCTTTTGTTTGTTTCTCTTAATGGAAGACAACATGTGGTGGGGTTTAGAAGGGAGGATGTGGACGGCAACATTTGTGAGAAAGAGAAAAAGAAAAATCAAAAGGAAAAGAAAAGAAAGCCATCATTAAGGAAAAGATATTTTCCTTATCTCTTAGTCTTTTGTTGACTTTTCAAAATGTTGACTTTAGTCAACATGTGTTGACTTGGTCAACTTTTGGACTTTGGTCAACATGTATTATCTTAGTCAACATTTTTTAAGTATGTGCAATTTTGTGCACATAATGTAGTAATTAAGGGAAATTAGGAGAGAAATGAAGGAAATGAGAAGAAATGAGGTATATAATGAATTGATGTGTAAATATGGTTGATGAGATCTTACTTTAGATCTTTATAGTCCATATATCTCATTTGATAAACTACTTTGGATAACAAGTGCAAAAAGTATTAATTTGAGTATTAAAGTTCACTATATGTAACCTAATCTTCAACTATAACCTTAACCCGAAGTACGACTATCTTAATCATATACTTAAGGGATAAATATAATCTATGACTCATTATCTTAGTTTCTAATGGATTACTTGAGAATTCGAATCATATAAGTATGAATAAGGGTTATCTCTAACCTTGTACTAATGATTTGGCAAAATATAAGCATTATATTATCAATTAGGATTTTAGAGTATATCATGTTGGATTAGTGCACATATGTCCTTAAGGTAATCATTTTTAGGATTTCTATCACTTTCGAATGAAATCTTTAGCATTTAGAAACATTTAGGGTAGAAAAGTTCTTTATGCGATTGATTAATTCTTTTAAGATTTTCACTTTAATTAGCCTTGTCGACTCCTAAATTGTCTAATATAGTTGAGTCTATTTCAAAAACTAGATCGAAACTTTTAGGGGTTTACAATACTAGCTAGCCTTTATAGAGTAAGGCATGTGAGTTATAACTAATTCCATGGTTGTTAAAATCGTAATTCAAAAGTATGATTTTATAATATTTTTCTTAGTTAAAATAAATATAAAATTATTTATATGTAAACTTTGAGCAAAATTATAAACTTTGATATACGATTTTATAATTTTATCAATTTTATATGATTATACCGATTTTATGCATTCAAATAAATAATAAAATCTCAATTTTGACAACCATGATTAATACTATATAAAAGAATCAATGAGGCTTTGAATGGGTCAACAAACATGACTTGTGATTTGTCTACTATTTAGTGTAGTGTAAGTGTGAAGGTGAAAAGATTGCATGTGATTTTGGCTAAAGAAAGCGACAAATGAGTTGTGACTTTACCAAAACTAAAGAAAGAAATAATGATGGAGAGACATTAATTTTTCCTGAAAACATGACACTACATATAGAGGAAGTCAGTAAACGTTTAAAATTGAACATTTGAAACCAAAGGCAAGAACTTGAATTCAAATAGAATCTATAAAATTAGGTAATGGGGATAAAGAGAAATGATTGAAGGAGTAGAGAAGGCAGATGAAATTTGAAATTTTTGAAGTGTAAACATTACGTCTTTGACATTAAGTACATGCACATACATGATCTCTACTATTGCAAAAATCTCATTCATACATACGTATTGTTCTCTCTGCCTTCATGATTTACTCTCGAACTCATACTTGATAGTATATTTTGCTCGTTTTTGTTACCTTCTTTCATTAGAAAATTTTTTTCTTCAATAATATATTATGAATCACTATATTCCCTAATGAAGTTAGTTTAAGGGAAAAAAAATTCGGTTCTATTGGAGTTAGTCTACTAAAAAAATTTTTTTATTTGTTCGATTTAAATTAGATAATATCTAAAATTTTATTTTTTTCACTCTCTCATTTTTTGCTCCCTTTGGTTAAGTTTTTTTTGTTCATAAAATTTTCTCATTTGTAAAGAAACAACAAATCACCATAAATCGTTTTTCTTTTTCACTCTTCCTCTTTCGAAAAAAGTTCGAAAGGAAAGGAATCGGAAAACCTACCTCATCTTTATTGCAAGAGTGTCTTGATGTATTGGTATGCCCAGAATGCGACTACACTTAGGAGAAACTACATGACATAAGGCTAGATATTGAACCTCCACCTCCATCGAGATTTCACCTTGTATGTAAAAGTACCGCCATAACCATCTCGGGTGAGGAGGATGGTGATATTCAAATAATTCTAGAGACAAAAGAGCAAATGATAGGTTAACAGCCTAGCAATTTTGGTAAGCCCTTTAGACCTAATAAATCTAAAATGTTTCTTAAACATTTTCATAAAGGTGTAGATCAAGCAGGGAACTTATGAAGATTCTACAATTATTACAAAGCGTACTATGTACAGAAATCCAATAAGGGTTATGATACTTTAAATATGCATCTAAAATCAAAGCATCTTGAAGAGATCGAGATCTACAAGATAAAGTGACAAATTGCCCAAGGCAGTAGTTCGTCTGGACAAACGTTAATGCAATAAAAATAAAGAGAAGTATAAGTACAATCTCGTGTAATACCTCACAAATATGCACCTATTCTTCAACGCAGGTGCATCTCTACAACAAAGTAGATATGAACATGATACTTTCAATCCTAATGTGCATAAGGTTAACCGGAACACATTGAGCAAGGCTACTTAAAAGATGAACATAAAGGTAAGTGGAAGCTAATAGGTATGTTTGCTCCCCTAGATACATTTGTGTCAATTTCTACTTATATGTAGATTAATTTGTTTCATAATTGTTCATATATATGCATAACTTGTCATTGGATTGACAATAATTAGCAATTGTATAGAAGATTGTTAGCATTAAGGATGTTTAATGATCACCACATAGCCTAAAATATATATAAAATTATAAGTATCATTCTATAAGAGTATAATTTAGATAAGAAATTTTTTTCAATCAAATATAATAAAGCTAGTGCAAACACCACCTCAATTGGGGATCTAAAAAGCCCTTGTCAATTAATGCTTAATGAAATATTTTTTCATATTAGATATACATGTCATGTTTTTAATTCGTGTGTTAAGGATAGTATTACAGCTTTGCAGGACAAGATACCCTAATAATGCACATTGTTAAAACAATAATGAAGAGACCCTTTCTATACAAGAAATGGAGGAACTTTTGTATCAAAAACAAGAAGAGACCAAGAATATTTAAAATGGATGTTAATCATTGTTGGAATAAAACTTATGAATTGTTGTAGAGCATGATACCTTATAATGAACTTTTGCATAACTTTGCAATCTATAGTTTACCAGGAGTTCAAATCCACCTAAGCGATTGGGACATATGTA
Organism: Lumnitzera racemosa; assembly: GCA_024138005.1. Lineage (NCBI taxonomy): Eukaryota > Viridiplantae > Streptophyta > Magnoliopsida > Myrtales > Combretaceae > Lumnitzera > Lumnitzera racemosa. The sequence goes on from JAMXBC010000006.1 coordinate 68,895,275, forward strand.
TCTAGATGCTCAAGATTCTTAAGATTTTCCATGAGTTACTAAAACTTTCTCTCAAATTTATCAACCTAATGTGCATTTCTTTGTGATAGAAGTCGTCAGCATTCTTGGCTCTTTACTTGAGGCCTAGAGGGACCCAAACCTCTATGACTATGCAATTGGAATGGCATACAAGTGGTTACACTATTATAGGGAAATTCCCTATATCTATCTTGTTTCTACACTTTTGGACTTTCGTTGTAAAATGAATGTGTTGCAAATATATCTTAAAACTTATTATGAGTATATTGATTCACTTACAGACTATTAAGAAATGTGTAATGTACAAGCACAACATGAGGTTACTTAAGTCATAATTAGGGATGTTCATTGAACCGAACCGAACCAAAACCAGAATTAAACTGGACCAAACTGTAAATGTGGTTCTTTTATGTTTCGATTTAATTTATGGTTCGGTTTGAAGGAGATTCAAACAATTCGTGATTTAGTTTAGGAGATTGAATCGAACTGAACCAAACCATTTGAACTTGAACCGAACCACTTCTTATTTAAAGATAAAAAATAAATGGCATTTTTTACTTTTAAACAACATCAACATTTGATTATAACTTCATTTACATTTTTATTATTATTTCTCTTCGCACACTCAGCTTCTATTGTCCACTTTTTCCTTTTCATTATTGTTTTTCATCTCTTAAACAAATTTTCATGCCTTTACTATCACTTGAGATGTAATATTACTATAATATAATGCTACCTAACTTTAGCTCTTACATAATGTTTTTCATTTTAAACATCAGTGTTTAGTTAAAAGTTTCAATAACTAGCAATATTATCAAGTACAATGAAGTGTTTTTATAAATGGTTAGAATTAAATTGAACCAAACTAAACCACATTTAAAATGGCTCAATTTGAAACCTTAAACCATTAAAAGTGATTCAGATCTTTAAGGATTTGAACCAAACAATTTCAAATATGTTTTGATTTAGTTCATCCCCTAAATTAAATCAAACTGAATGGACCTGAAAGAGCTCTTTATATGTTACCAATTCATATATGGTGGCCAGACAGTAGTTTCTCCCTCACTGTCCCTTATCAAACACCGTTACTCATTTGTAAGTGAGTAGTTGTTAGCCTAGAAATTAAAACAACAATGGTTTTAGGGGGTTGCAAACAGAGCTTTAACACCGTAGACTACTAACTTCGAGTTCCCCAATAATGTTTCCATAAGAGATTTCGACATTTTAGATTGGTGGAAGGTATATGCAAAGAGCTAGCACATCCTATCACACATTGCTCATCAAATACTCACCATTCCTACGTTGATGATGGCTTAAAGTATGGCAAGCCTCATCATTGACGATTGGCGAGTCTCCCTTTCCATTGTCAATGTTGAAGTAAGTACCACGCCGAAAATTGGTACAAGGCAACGTATAGAGAACAAGAGCCATATAGTATGTTAATAGAGGAGGATGAGTACTTCAACAACTAAAATAAATTGGATAAAAGCTCAAGCACAAGTTCTACTCTTGATTACATACAAATGTATGCTCAGACCAACCAATCATTCTTCTTGTTTCAATTAAAATTGTTTTGTCACTTAGAAAAATTGTTTTCTTAATTACTACAGAAAAAATGATATGTTCTTTCCAAAGTTAGGGCTTTACTCATAGATTTTTTGAATCAACACTCGACAAAAATTTTTTTTCCTAGAAAAATTAAATGAGTAATCACTTAAACTTAACCTTTTTTCCCCTAACTCAAAATTGACTAACACACTAAAAATTTTCTAAAAAATCATGTTGAACTATGGTAGTCTAATTCCAGTTAGGGATATGTCAACACCTTTGGGGCGACCTTAAAAATAACGAAATAAAAATTCCTTATTACCTTTAATTTTCTCACAAATGAACTAGTTCATTTGTGTTGTTATGAGATTGTAATTTACATTTCAATTTGGTTAATGTACTTCAAGAAGTCAAATTTTTGTACTTTACAATTATAGTTACATTGCAATATAGTTTTCTTTAGACAGTGTACTCCAAAAAAGTAAATTTTTATAATTTACAATTTTAGTCTCATCGGCCATTGTTATACAATTTTGTAGTGTAATGTAGTAGTAACATTGAATTTTTTTCCTATAATATAGTGTGCTAGTGGAAATTTGTGAGATTATATTTCAATCTTCTAATTTCAAATCAAACTTTTTGACCAAATGAATTATTTTGAGATCCTAAAAAAAAAGATTCGAAAAATAAAATTTATGATTCACAAAAGATGAGAATAAAGTAACAAACATAAAGTGAACAAGGAAAATTCTCCAAAGGAAAAAAAAAAAGGTTTAAGGTTCATGTGAACCAGCTCGAGACCCCCAAGGGTTGAACCTGGTTTAAGCTTTCGTTGACCCATGAACTAGTAATTCAAGACTGATTTAGCCTAGTGGGTAGGTTTACCTAAATCGCAAGGGGTTGTTGAAAAATGGGAAATTTCAATATTATCAAAAGTGGGCTATTTGTTATAAGCTAAAGTTATGGAGTACCGTAAGTGGCGCTTCCTATGATTCTAAAGAGTTTTCCCTCTTTTTTCTCATAAGCAATGTTTTGGTTGTGAAGGTGATCATTTAACCACAAGAGTTAGAGCATATTACAAATGACTTGTTGCTTTTCACATAAGTATCGATTCTTACATTAAAAAGTAATTGAAGTTTAATAAATGTTAAGATGTTCTAAGGTATAGGTTTTTGAGATTTCAAATTTGATTGAGAATAAGTAGTGTTTTATTGTTAAAATAAGCGTAGAATATTGTGAATTCTATATTTATCAATGTGGGATTTTCATTTATTGAGTTTTATAAATGGTGCCACAATTGAAAGATGATCATGCAAACTTGTTCTTGAAAGCCGTGCTGACTAGCATGGCCATGAGCGTGCCGTGCTCCCCTAGCATGGCCATAAGAGCATAGTCATGCTTCCTAGCCTAACTAGTTCATCGTTTTCGAATGCATTTTCTTTTTCAACATTTAATTCCTTTTCCTTAGTTTTCCTTAGTTTATTTACCCTCCTTTAGTTATTTTAGGTTCCTAGAAAGGGTAGCATCATAAAGGGTATTTAGAAGCATCTTTCATCTTATATAGATGTTAATTAAAGTGTCTTATTGTTTTGTATAATAGGAACTTTTAACTTTGATGTCCAAATTATTCTAAGTACGTGACGCTTAATTGTTATATGTGGTTATTAGGTTAGTTTGCTCCAAATGAACTAATGAATATTCAGCTAAATATAATTACTTATTTCTTGTGCTTGGCTTGTCCTAGGGGCCTGTAGTGGCAGATCTATAAGAGGTAACTTGATAATCCATGCAACGCATTGTCTCTAGTAGAGTTTTACATTGAAATGATCTATAGAGAGCTAAGTATTGTAGAAGGGCCCGAAAAGGCACAACTAACATTAGGAGAAGGATCGCTAGAAAGAAGAAAGTGAGATGAAGATATGATGAAAACATGATTTAAGTGCTAGTTAAACAACATCAGTCTTTGCTAGTTTCTCTTAGTGTTATGACCTTTTAATGTTATATGTCTTGTTTCTACTTCTGTTTCTTTTTCTTTTAAGCTTAGTTATTCATCTTCCTCTTGTTTCCTTATATCTTTTGTAGAATGCCACCTCGAAGAAACCCCATGTTTAATAGCAACTGAAGCAAAGGTAAGGATGCCTTAGTGGAAAGAAATGAAGAAGGGTAGCATTAGGATATGCAATTCTCACCAATTGAGTTTGCATTGTAGGGTAGACAACCACCATAGGAAGGTTCCTCATCGTAAGGTGACCAAGTGCCATAAGCTAGGTAGGTACCTTAGGGAGGGTAAGGATACGCACCGATTGATGGTGCACAATTACTTCAGACTATGAATCATTTACTGGGAGTATTGGTTAGGAGACAATAGGAGCAGTTCTCCCTAGACAAATTTGCTAGAAAAGCAAACCCTTTCAATCTTAAGAAAGAAAACTCATTTGAAGCACATCACTAGATTGAGGACATTGAGAAGGTTTTTGTAGCTTTTGGGGTACTAAATGACCAAAAGGTGAGTTTAGCAAGCTATATGTTAAAAGGAATGGTAGCTAATTGGTGGGCAAGTGTAAGTGGATTAGCTAGGAAAGTGATTAACTAGTAAAGGTTTTGGAAGCTATTTTATGACAAGTATTTCCTAAACAACATGACAAATGCAATGGTAGCTACCTCTTATAATTTCCAAAAAGGCAATAGATCAGTTGTTGAATATAAGGCAAAGCTAAAGCACTCGAGTTAGTTTTTACTAGAACCCATCAAAGCAAATGATTGGTCTCGAGCTCATCACTTCCTCAAGGGTTTAGAAGTAGACCTACAATATGCGGTAGGTTACTTTCAGTTGACAACATATGCTAAGATAGTGGAAAAGGTGAAAAGTTTGAAATAGAATGAGAGGTGAAGAGAGGAATAGATGCTTTATAGGTCATGAGGGGGATTAGGGAAATAACAAGCTTGAGAGTTGCTCTTGAGGAAAAAGGTAAGATGCCTATGTACTAGATGCAACTGACCAGACCTATGGCCATTCCAATTAGGCCCTTTTAACCTTAGCTAACTTATGCATTCATGCCTCTACCTCCAACCCCAATGGTAGTCCCAGTGAAATGAGAAACCTATTCTTCATATCTTTACAATATTAGCAAATAAAGGGGACATAAGACAGTTAATTATGGGTAGTAGAAGGACAAATGGCTATAGTTCCATGGCTATAATTCTATAGCAAGCTCTAGTATGACATCTAGTAGGCACATCAGTCAAAGGATTGGTTTCCAAACCTCAGGGGTTGAAACAAAGAGCTTCAACCCCAGTATTTGCTTTTCAACAACAATAACACCAAGAGTATTGATGATGTGAATTTATATATATCTATGGTTATATTTTATAATGATTTTTCTTCTATTTTGATGTATATTTTAATGATTTTGATACTTAGATGAGTAATTTGTTGATTTCAGGACTTAAAAGAGTTATTAAAGCAAAAAGAATGAAGATTGTCCAAGTTTGGAGAAGATTTTTACTTATTTTAGAGAAATGGTCAAAGATAGCAAGCTTCATAAGAAGATTTTGTTGAAGATTAGAGCCTTGAAAGACTACATCTAAGAATATGCCCATATTCCCTGGTCATGATCCCTTCATCAGTAGTTTTCATAGATTTATTAAAGGATTATTACAAGGAGAATATGCTTGATGTAAATACCTGTATTTACACCTATGTTCCTAAGGCATAGTCATACCATGACATTTAAAAAATTCCATATTTGAGTTATTTGTACAAATCCTTATAAATAAGAAGTCAGATACATATTCAAAAGGGGAGATGAAGAGACTTATGATTTTATCATGAGATTATCATTTTAGCATGATTGTAGCGTAAGTTATAGATATCTCAACCTATCAACCCTTGAATTGACATGTAATGTGCATATTTTGTTTTATTCTAATGAAATTCCTTATTTATTGTTAATTCAATTATGTGTTTTTTATTGAATTATTTTGTTATTTCTAAAGTCTCAATCTAGTTATTTCATGTCGTGCATTAAGATTATGAGACTTGCTGTACAATTAGATCTATCGCAATTGAAGATAATTTCTATAATCTTAGTGATAAGTTATAGGATTCTTCCAGATTTTATTATAATATATAAAGAGAATTCCTGTTCTTAATGATATCATAATTTACATTATTAAAGAAGCAATTCAGATAGAGTGTAGTTACGATTAGGAGTTAATAAGTGAAATTATACCTATTAACTCAATAATTGAATTCTCTTAGTTAATAAGAATAGTGAATGAATTAGAAATTATTTGGATTATTGCGTGTTAATTTCTTGGTGAAATAGAGTCTATATATTCGTATGATTATTTAAGTTATCTTGTTTTATTATTGCAATATTGATTAGTTGTTGTGTAATTTTATTTCTCTTTAGTTGTTAGGATTTCTTGCAATTGGAGTTTAATATTTCCTCGTAAGTAGGATAATAAAGTAAGAATGAGTAGTATATGCAGTCCTTGAAGGATTGACAACTTAAACTTTATTAGTTTACTATATTATAACTTGACAAATGCACTTGCCAGCCGATCAAGTTTTTGGTGCTACTACTAAGAACTGTGAACCAAGAAAACTCATGCATTTATTATTCTACTATTTCCTTTTCATCTATTTTTCTTATTATTTTCTAGATTTGAATCACTTCTAATTTTTTTTCTTTTTTGTGTCTAAGAAACTTAGAGTAATGGCTAACAATAGAAAAGTACCAAAGACCCTATTTGATTATATTAAACCCTGCATTGGTGGAGTTGACCCAAATATAGCAAAGACAATAATAACTGTTAATGAGTTTGTGGTCTTGCCGATTATTATTTAGATGGTCCAACAACAACTACATTTTGAAGGTTCAATAGAAGAAGACCCACATATTCATTTTGCTAGTTTTCTAGATATATGAGTCACCTTTAAAATTAATGGAGTCACAAATGATGCCATATGATTGAGACTATTCCCATTCTAACTATGAGGAAAAGCAAAGCATTAGCTAACTTCACTTTAGAAAGATTTTATCACTTCATGGGAAGAGCTGATTGATAAATTCTTAAAAAAATATTTTCCACTTGCCAAAACAGCTACGCATTGCAATAATATTTCACCCTCCGTTCAATCTGACTTTGAAACCCTTTACAATGCTTGGGAGCATTTTAAGGAGTTACTTAGAAGATGTCTGCATCATGGCCTTCCACTTTGGATGTAGGTGCAAACCTTTTATAGTATTTTAAATTTTTCCACTAAATAATGAATTGATTTAGTTGTAAGAGGAATAAGGAATATGAAAATGCTTAAAGAAGCTCAAGTTTTGATTGAGAGACTGGCAATGAGTAGCTATCGTTAGGAGAATACTAAAGCCAATAAAAAGAGTTCAAGTATGCAAGATGTAGACGTTACCATGACTTTAGCAACTAAGCTTAAGGCACTAAGCCAAAGGTTGGAGAATTTTTTTATGCCTCCATAATATCCTATGATGATGAATTCTATAAATCCAAAAGGATATGGGAGACAACATCATACAATTATTTTGCAAATCAATAAGGATTTCAACATATCCCTTATAACAATCACGAAGAACAGTGTAAGGATTGGTTGAATTTTCAATGGGAGTATCCATATGGAACTCAACTGAAGTATATGAATTTTCCCCAAAGATTTTAGGGCTTCCCGTAATAAGATGAAAAGTCAAGAATGGAAGACAATCTAACTAAGTATGTGGAAAATAATGAAGCTAGACTGACAAGCATTAAAAGATGAATTAAATAGCCTACAAAAATTACTGTTGAAAGACAACACCTCCTCAAGCGCAAGTGAAAGTTGTAACTCTCATGAGTAGTAAATAATTGCAGGTAAGTAAATAAGCTAATAAAAAGCAAGCAATCAAGAGCTAGTGGTGGAAGAGCAGGAAAGCAAAGTTGAGGAGACCCTATAACCCTTAAAGGAGAAGGTAAAGCATTAGAAGGTGAAAGAATACAAATGGCTAATGACTTATTCTCATCAACTCAAGAACGAATGGTCAGACAAACAATACGATAAGTTCTTAGACCTTTTAAACAATTACATATTAACTTACCTTTTATGGATGCTTTGTCGTAGATGCCTAAGTATGCAAATTTTTTAAAAGAGCTGCTGTCCAACAAGAAGTCAGAGGAACTCTCTACAATGACCTTGAGTGAAGAATGATTAGTAATACTCCAAAATAAGCTTCCAATAAAGTTGAAGGATCTAGGGAGCTTTATAATCCCTTGTTGATTGGTGATTTATCTATTAATAAGGTATTAGCTAATCTAGGAGCTAGCATAAACTTAATGCCATATAAATTGTTTAAGAAGCTAAGCTTAAGAGAATCGAAACCAACTAGAATGAGCTTGCAATTAGCTAATAAATCTGTAATGTACCCTAAGGGTATAATTGAAGATGTGTTGATTCAGGTAAATAAATTCATTTTTCTTATAGAATTTATAATTTTGGATATAAACGAGGATACTGAAGTAGTACTCGTCCTAGGGAGATCTTTCTTAGCTACAACTAGAGCCATTATTGATGTTAGTGATAGAAAGCTTAAGGGTAAGAAAAGATGAGATAGTATTTAGAATAAAAGAGGCAACAAAGAAATACATTAAATAAGATGATACAAGTTTTTCCTTTGGTATTGTTGATGCCTCTATAATGATTGTTTTGCAAGAATTACTAACAAAAGATCCTTTAGATTATTATTTGAAATAGGGAGAACAAGAAAAGTTGGCTAGTGCTCCAACTTATGCTAAAATAATAATACAACTAGAAGTAAACCTATTAACTATTGATAGAAAGAGGTTTGAAAGGATAGGATAGGCAAAAGAGGCAAAGCTAAAGCACTCCATTAAAGAGTCACCTATACTAAAACTAAAGCAACTATCAGATTACTTAGAATATGCTTTTCTAGAAGAGCATACAAAATTGTCCGTGATAGTCTCTTTTAGGTTGAAAGCAAAACATAAGGAAAAGGTCTTAAATGTGCTTCAAAAGCACAAGAGAGAAATTGCTTGGAAGATTTTAGACATTAAAGGAATTAACTCATCCTTCTATACCCATGAAATCCTAATAGAAGAAGGGCATGAATCGATAGTGCAACCAAAAATGAAATTGAACCCAAACATGAAAGAAGTGGTTAAAGTTAAAGTAATAAAGCTTTTCAATATAGGTACAATTTGTCTAATTTTTGACAATTTATAGGTTAGTCTTATGTAGGTTGTATAAAAAAAAATAAAAAAAAGAGGAATGATAGTAGTTCCAAATGAACGGAATGAGTTGATTCTTATGCGAGTAATCATGAGATGGAGAGTTTTCATAGACTATAGAAAACTCAATGAAACTGTAGGAAAAGATCATTTCCTTTTAACGTTCATTGATCAATATTGGAATGCCTATCGGGTCATATGTATTACTACTTTCTAAATGGTCTTTCCAGTTATTTCTAGATTTTGATTACCCCAAAGGACCAAGAGAAGACGACATTTACATGTCCCTATGGCACCTTTGCCCATAAAATGATGTCGTTCAGCCTTTACAATGTACCTGCCATGTTTTAGTAGTGCGTGATGGCAATCTTTGTAGATTTTAGTAAGGATATAATGGAAGTGTTTATGGATGATTTCTCAATTTTTGGGAACTCTTTTGATCGATGCCTCATGAACTTATAAAAAGTGCCAGGAAGATGCAAGGAGACAAATTTGGTATTAAACTAGGAGAAGTGCCATTTTATGATACAAGAGGACATAGTGCTAGAATACAACGTATCTTGGAAAGGTATTGAAGTAGACAATGCAAAAATTAGCACTATTGTGAAGTTACCTCCTCCCACTTCAATTAGGGTCGTGCATAGCTTCTTGGGCCATGCAAAAGTCTAAGCAAATTCACTAAAAATTCTTAAAAATTGCTATACTCTTGATTAGGCTATTAGAGAAAGGCATGCCATTCTTCTTTTTAAAAGAATGTTTAGATGCATTTAATATTCTCAAGGATAAGCTAACATATGCCCTTACAATGGTAGCACTAGATTGGAATTTGCCACTTGAACTCATGCATAATGTAAGTGACTATACTGTAGGCATAGTTTTAGGGAAAAGATGAAAGAAACATTTTTAGTTGAGAAATTATACCAGCAAGACCCTCACAAAAGCTTAAGACAACTATACCGCCACAGAAAAGGAGCTACCAATAGTGGTCATCACATTCAATAAATTCAATTCATATCTAATTTTTTTTTTTTTTTGAAGTTATTGTTTGTGCTAACCATTCTACTTGTGTTATATGTTGAATAAGACAGATGCTAAGCCAAGATTGACTAGGTAGATATTGTTGCTTCAAGAATTTAAGTTAGAGATCCAAGATAAGAAAGGAGCAAAGAACCTAGCTGTAGATCATCTATATCGATTAGAAAATTTATCGTTAAAGAAGTTAAAGGAGAAAGATATCAATGATGAATTCCTAGAAGAGTAACTTTACTAGGTGAGTCCTTGGGAAGTTCCTTAATTTGCTGACGTAGCAAATTATTTAGTTGCTAACATTTTTCCTAAGACTAGATTATCTACAAAAGAAGAAATTTTTCCATGATGTAAGAAATTGCTTTTGGAAGACCCATATTTATTTAAGATTTATGTAAACAAAATGATTCATTGATGTGTATCTCACCTAAGTGGTTGGTAGATTTTGGGTCACTATCACTTGAAACCAATTAGAGGACATTCCAGTATAAATAGAACAACATACAAAGTGTTGAGTTTGATTTTATTGGCTAACACTATTTAGGGACACTAAAAAATTTGTAGAGCTATGTGATAGGTGTCAAAGAGCAAACAATAGTTCCAAAAGAGACAAGAGGCTTCAAAATCTAATCCTAATCTATGAAGTCTTCAACATATGGGGTTTGACTTCATGGGGCCATTTTCGAATTCTAAAATAAACATATCATAGTAACAATGGATTATGTATCCAAATGGGTAAAAGCTCAAACTTTACCCAAAAATGATGCTTGGGGTGGAAAAACGATTTCTTAAAAGTCTATTTTCTCAATTTGATGTACCTAGAGTGATAATCAGTGATTAAGGAACCCACTTTTATAATGTTTAACTTGAATAGTATTCAAATGGTGTAGTGTTATATGGTGTTACTCATAGAAATACCACATCATATCACTTGCAAACAAGTGGATAAGTGGAAGTTGCAAAGAAGGATTTGAAAAGGATTTTAGAGAAGACAGTCAAGCATAATAGATGAGACTAGTCAAAAAAGCTTGATGATGTTCTACTAGCATATTAGATAACATAAAAAACACTTATAGGCACCGCTCCATAATGGCTTATATACGGAAAAGCGTATCATTTACTTATGGAAATCAAACATAAAGCTTATGAACCTTGATCTTGAGTATGCAGGTGAATAGAAGAAACTTCAACTTAATCAAGTAGAAGAATGGCATAAAATAGTGTATGAGAACTCAAGACTATTTATAAAACAAGCCAAGTGATATCACAATAGTTAGATAAAGCAAGGAAAGCAATTCTAAGTCTAGGACAAGGTCCTCTTATATGAACCCCAACTGCGACTTTTCCCAGGTAAACTCAAATCATGATAGTTTAGACCCTACAAAGTAACTAAAATATTTACGTATGGAGTGGTGGAGCTTTCAAATCTCGAGCGAGGGACATTTAAGGTAAATGATCACCAACTCAAGCTATACTTGAGAGCAAATTTTGCTCAAGAAGACCCTATGAAGTTTGACCTCTTTCGAGCATAAGGAAATTGAGGAGTTTCTGTCTCAACTTATCAAGCAAACAACATTAAACAAAAGTGCATATTGGGAAGCAACCTAAGCTACTTTTCTTTTGTTTAGTTAATAAGATTTTGATAGTGCTTTATGATGTTCGACGTTAGTGCTATGCATTCTTGTATATCTTATGTGTTTATGCATGTACATAATTTAAAACATAAGTTGTTACGTAATCTTTTAAATGTGGACACACATTTGGGAGTAGGAGTAGGAGTAGTGCTTGATCGTTTTTGTAGAGTTATACAAGTAGAAGTTCAAGGATCTGCATTACTTGCAAATTTATGGGCTTTAGATATGATGGACCTTGATGTGATACTCAAGGTGGTTATCTACTATGCTATCATGAATTGCCATAATATGGTGGTGTATTTTAATCCCCTAGGAGAAGAACAATTCTTCTTAAAGTTATAAGTCTAAAAGTCAACAAGTGTTCCCACATACGAATTGTAGGGTAAAAGGTAAGTTGGTCACCATAACCTTGAAGTAAGTGAAGACAAGAAAGTTGAAGAATTTCCAAGAGTGAATAAGTTCATAGATGTAAACTTAGATAACTTACCTAATTTTACCACCAGCTAGAGAGATTGGGTTTGATATTGATTTGTTACTAGGTGCTAAGTTAATTCTGAAGTCTACATATAAAATGGCACTTGTAGAATTAGTGGAAATAAAGACTCCATTAGAAGAATTGTAGGAGAAAGGTTTCATTTGACCCAATGTGTTGCCATGGGGCACATCGATGCTTTTTGTTAAGAAAAAAGATGGCAACACAATGTTGTTCATTAACTGTAGGGAGTTTACTATAGTGATCATAAAGAGCAAGTATCCTTACCTTAGAAATAACAATTTGTTTGACTAGTTACGGTAAGCCTAAGTACTTTCTAAAATTGATATAAGATCAGGATACCATCATCTAAGGATCAAAGAAGAGGATTTTCAAAAGACATCATTCAAAACTCGCTATAATCTATATGAGTTTTTAGTGATGTCATTTGGCTAGACAAATCCACTTGCGGCATTCATGAATCTAATGAATAGAGTCTTTAGAAATTTCTTAGATAAGTTTGTGGTTGTTTTCATAGACGACATCTTAATATATTCCAAAAGCAAAGTGTTACTCCCCAAACCAGAGAGTTGTAACAGCCCCACCATGTAAACAAACCTAAGCTAGAAGCTAGCCACTTAGTCGCTAACGTAGATATAGCTTATATAAGGCATTTACCACTTCCCTACTTCGAGCCATTCAATTATGTGTTTAATAGATATTAACCTATGATATAATTTTTAAAGTGACTCTAGAAAATAAAATTATGGCTCAAATAATCAAGAAAATTAGGCTTTACAAATCATTTAGGGTATAAAATAGCAATTTCAATAAAAAGTTTTGAAAGCAAATTGAGTTAAGGAAATAGAGCAATTAATAATAGAGCTTCTAAAAGATCACAGGTTAACAAAGCATAATAACAGTATCTATAATTGAAAACTAGAGGATCATTAATAGAGACCCTATTAGTTTCCATTCAAGTTAGTAATTGCGACAAATAATAAAAAACACAGTCCATTAGCCTTAAATCTCACTCTCTAACCTCGTTCCCTAGTCTTCTTAGGGCATGGTATAATACTAATGAGTCTACTAGATAACCTGCAAAACAGCTATAAGGGAGTGAGTAACAACTTAGTTAGTTCATGGGACGGAAACAATACTACATCTCAATCATCAAGAAAATAAGGTTTTTAAGCACAGTTAATTAGATGCAATGCATGTTCACGCAAATACCATCATACGATGTTGACTGGTCATTGTAAGATTAAAGAAATTACACCTGCTCTAATTCGAGCTTTGAGAAGTTTTACATCATACACTTTGCGAATTAGAACCAAATTAGGGCTTGTGCAATGGAGAAACACACTCCACCCAAGACTACCTTCAAACCATGGTCTCTAACCTTGCAACGACCTCCTCTCTTATGACTTAGTTCGATTAAGGGTAATGAAAGGACCATTTCTGCTATTCTCATTGAAGGGTCCGTGTTTAGCCCAAGAATCCTAGCTGTTTCCCCTAATGGGTTGTTATGTAGGTCCACTTAGAAGTTAGGTCAAGTTTGAATTAGTTTTCCTCTTAAGGTGATCAAGTAATTTTTACACAATCCAATGAATGCAATACAACAAAGTAACCAATACATAAAGTCCAGCACTCTATAACAACAATACAATATCTAAAAACATGTGTTGTACACATATAGGCTAATAACTTACAATCTTAAATATGACACATACTAAGGTCTCCATGTATTTTTAAACAATACTCTAAAGTATGGTGAAGTATTGATCCTACTTACTTGCACTTATGGATACTTTGCTCTTGACCATTGTCTCCTTGATCTTCATGCATCCCTAAAATATATAATAGATTAGTTTTGAAGCTTTAATTCATTAGTTATTAGTTTATTTTATATGTTTTTGGTTATTTAGTCATAAATTTTATAAGTTAGTTTCACTTAAAAATCATGATTTCTCGACCATTTAATGCTTTTACCAATTACCCTAATTAACGGAATCCTCTAAGATATCATTTGAGTAGATTTATAGTAGTTTTTTTTAGTCTAAATCGTCTAAGCTATACTCTAAGTAGTTTTCTTGTACTTTTCTTTAGTTAAAAAATCCTCCAAGTTCAGTTTTGAGTAAATTTATAATAATTTCCTTTAGTAAAAAATTCTCTGAGTCTCCCTCAGAGCTATTCAAGGTTTATTTATTACAATGATTTTATCCTTCGAAGCATCCTCTAAACTCTTCTAGGGTAAGTCCTTGCTACAAAATCCCTTGAGCTACCTTCTAACTTTGTTATTTATAGAAGTTTTAATAACAACATCCTCTAACTAATCCTCCACTTCACTTGTTTTCACTTATTAATTTTTGCTTCTAACCTACTCTCTAAGCATCAATTTAATGCATTATTCATTATTAAAATCTTCTGAATCATCTTTTACCTTTTGTCAATGTCTTATAATTAGTTTGTTTCCTAACTATCTTCAAATTTACAATTATGAAATCAGTTTTTAACCATAAGTAACACTTGAACAAACCTTCCTTAACTTCATTTCTTCCCCATTCCCATCACAATTCATTAATTGTTTCAAATACACTAGATTAGTTAAATACCAACTTTCATATTTAAGGCCAACTACTAACTTCTCATCACTTCTCACTTCAACAACCAATCAAACCACTCCAAATCAATATACTTATTCCAAAAATATGATTCAATTCCATTAGCTAAATGGAATTATATAAGAAAACATTATATTCTTCACTAAAATACCATTTTAAACATCATTTTAGGCTCAAAAATCAAAGAAAAATATGAAAATTAGTATCATAAAAAACTTTGATATAGCAATTTAGTATTAACTTAGGATAGTTGGTAGAAAAAAATTGAGATAGAAACTGCATTATTTGTTTAATTTATTTTAACTTCGAAAATCATTTGATTTCTTCTATTTCTTAAGGGTGTATATATTGGCTACTAAATTTACACAAATTGATATTTTTCCTAGATTCTATACACAAAAATATGTAAAAATAAATTTTTTCATATTTTTCTAAGTATATTTAATATTTTTAATAATGTTTCTGAAATCAGACAAGAATGGACGCTCACTGGAAATTGGAGCTCTGGCTACAAATGGTTGCTCTTCCCTTATCGGTAACATTAGGCTGTAGTTGTGGCTCATGGTGGTGGTGATAGTCAAACTCTAGAAACTTCTTAAGCCAACGTATTCCTAGATGCTCATATTGTACCTTAATTGTATAATATTTTTCTAATTTCCTCATTTAATTCCTTAAATTCAACATCTAATTTTTCTAATCTCTATCTTACATGAATTATTTTCAGAAGTTTCCCAATTTGCTTGGATGAAAAATAGATTTTATTCTCTCTCCTCATGTAATTACACTTAAAAACCCTTGCCCAATTTACATGATTTTCTTGCGATAAGACATAAATACTTGACCTTAGGATTACATATGCCCTAAACCACTTCATTTTAGCGATACTAAATTTTATAGTTTTTTTATTGATTTTCTTAACTATTTTAGTCTTAAATGCATTTATTAAGGTATTTTAACTAAATACGGGTGTATGTACATACTTAAAAATTACATACGACATATATGTATATATTATATATGCTAATTGATGTCCCATAAAAATTTTATTACAAATATAACTTATTCCTAAAAATTTATAAACTAACGAAATCTATTTTACGTAATTACGACGAATAATACTTAATATAGTTAATTTGTACTATTTTAGCAATATTACTATCATTTTATTATATTTTTAAATATCCAGACCCATGGGGTCTCTTCATCTAATGTCTCGAGCTTATACGTAAATTTTTAGGTCAATCGAGTTAGTTTCATTGATACTTTAAATTTTCCCGCTCAATTCCTATTTACCGACAATGAGGCTCACATTTAATTTTCATTATTTTAGCTACATTATTCTTATTTTATTATATTTCTAATATCTAAATTTGATAGGAATTAGCCCGCAATGACCATCTTATCGAGGCCGAATTATTAGAAGTTGAGATCGACTAACCGGAAGCCCAAGCCGACCTATCTTAACCCAAAGATGACCTAGTCTTGCCGAGGCTAGACTGATAACTGTAGGCCGAAGGGAGGAAAAGGAACTATCCAATATCAAGCTTTTCGTTTACTGAGATGATAAGAAACCAAATGATTGAAGCCCCTAAGCTAAAGAACAGCTTAGCATAGCTCGGTAAAGCTAGTACCAAGCAATCCACGAGTGTAGCAACTGTGGGTTGACCTTACTAGGAGCTCGGGTAAGCATAATAAGACTTCTAAACATCGTACCCTTACTTAGGCATCTGATTGCCAATCTGCCCCTACTTAGGTCCAACCCTACAAATAGTTCGGATCTACATTTCAACCACTTTGTTAAATGCACAATTTTATATACTTTGTAAATGTTTTTCTTCTTTCAATTGTAGGCCATTCTTTAAGGTTTAAGGCCTTGTATATTATTACAGTTTTGCTACTAAGGTTTTAGGACTTGTTATAAATAGCAACAATTGTCATTACCAAGGACAGTGAAGAATATTCAGATATAGAATTTACACTTAAACATTCCTTGTAGAATTAAGGATAATCTTGAGCCCTTTGAACTGGCTTTATAGATTATTGAGTATGCTTTAGATGTTAATGATATTAATTGGGTAATTTGGAGTTAAGATATACCTAAAATGATGGAAAAATTGGGTAATTTGGAGTTAATTAGGTGATTAGGATATTAATTACTGATTTAGATAGTAATTAGATGTTTAGGGATGTTAATCTCTGATGTGGAAACCTAATTGTAGTCTATGGAGTGTTAAGTGTAAGTAATGAAGATGTTATGTGGTAAATATAGAAAATTAGGAATATGTAGAATTGAAAATTAATAAATATGGAAAAATTAGGTTTAATTAGATAATAAAATAATGAAAATCAAAACATAACAAATCTAAAACAAAATTCAATTTTAGGTAATTATATGAAAAATGTAAAAAATTTCTTAGAACATGAGTAAATTCGGTACACTAATACGGATTTAAGTGTATCGGATGGAATAAAATGCTAACTAGGGGTAGTGATCGTATTTAGGATATCTGGAAATGATGTGGTTAGTTTCACATTATGAGTTGAAATAAATTTCTAAGGTCCGGGTACAAAATAGTACCTAGAAATCGAACTAGAATCTAATTTAGAAATCGATGCGGAACCCGAACCTAAACCCAAACCTAGAATAATTATAAAAGATTTAAGACCTAGATAATTAAGTATATTAAACCCTAAACAACACATAACAATAAGCGTTATAGGATAAAACAAACTTATAATAGTTATATGAAAAGCTGAAACCACGTTTGTGTTATAGGGATGATTGGCGATGGCCTGAGCAAATCGGACCTTGAGTGCGTAAGTGAGGAGTCGAGGTAAGTTGGGATTAATACAATGCTGTATTTTTGGAGGCTTGAGATTATGCTTGGTTGTGCTTATTAGATAGTTGGATGTGCGCATGTGCTTGATTATGGGTGATGCTATGATTCTGTTTGTTACTCTAGCATGTATTGTATGATTTGCATGAAATAATTGATCACCCTAAACTGGACATAATCAAATATATGACCAGTAATCATAGTCGGACATGCATGGCAACCCGTTAAGGGAACTTAGGACTCTCCGGCCAAATACCGACCCCTTCGAAAGGGATAGCGCAGGATTGCAAAATGGTCCCTTCTTTATCCTCAGTCGAACTAAGTGACAGGAGAGGAGGTCGCGGCGAGGGTGAAGACAGTGGTTCGAAGGTAGTCGCGGGAGGAGCAAGGTCTCCATTACACAAGCCTGGGTTTGGTCATGAGCTATTGCATTAACGGCAACTCCTCAACCCGGATTAGAGCGGACGCAATTTCTCTAATCTCACGACGGACCGAACAACGTTGTGCGATGGCATTTGCTTGCACATGCATTGTACTTAATAAGTGATTGAAAACCTTGTTGTGTATATGGTATAGTTTTAAGTCCTCCGTCCTAACTTACTGAGCTATGGTTGCTCACATCCCTATAGACATCGTGCAAGTGCTGGCTAAGAAGCGGCCACAACTACTCTGAAGCTAGCAACTGCTGGATCCTAGGGAGTGAGGAAAAATATTGAAGAACGAACATATATTTTTAAGGTTTAAGCTTTTACTTTAGAACTTCTCGTTTTTTTTAATAATGTACTAACTAGGAAATATATTTCGGAGAAACATTGCAAACGATAATTGTAATCACTAAATTATAGTGAATATATATATTTCCTCACTTTCTTAGATGAATGATTTATTTAAATTACAAACTGTTTACTTCAAAGCGGGTTAGTCGTTGATGCCTTATATAGATCAGGTCTAAGATAGCGGTTGTAAAGCCAACTTCTATCTTAGGGTGATTTACACGGCGGGACTGTTACAACTCTGCTACTTCGGGGCGTGACAACATCTAACCTCTCATTTGAAACCTCGAGCAATATTTAGCGTTCGTAAGTTGTATTGAACCTTATTTCAAGCTTAAAACCCCTGATTGTGTTTATGCCTTAGTACGTAATATCCATACAAATTCACTGTTAGAACCCTCTTCTTACTCCTTATTCTACATACTCCCTTGAACCTAAATAACTATTCTTGGTTCTAGACCTACTGCATCCATATGCATCAAAATTTACGGGGTATCCTCATCTAATATCTCAAGTCTACTCGTAAAGTTTAAGGTCATTCAGATAAAATTCACTAACGTCCTAAATTACTCGTTCAAACAACTACGTGAAATTATAGGATTCACATTTCCACCCCCGTTTAGAAAAGTTTTATCCTCAAAACTTCAATTATCTATCTTATCTATTCTACATCAACAGACCTCAATTGTCATTCAAATATCCTTATCAAGATACAATGATATATCATTAACCTGATCTTCTAAGTAATCACCTCTCAATTCTATGAACTTATTCATTAAGTACCCGAATGAGTTGATCTTCTACTTATATAACCCCTCTTGTAGGTCTAATACCTTTATTGTCAATCAGTTTAGCTTAAGGCTATCTCTTATATTGCTCTCACATACTTTACATTTTGATTTTCTTGATTGGAGATTTATCTATTCAGTATTTGCATAGATGGTTCCTTAAGTTCATTTTTTTTAACCTTAATATTGCGGTCATATTCTTTATAAACTTACATACTATCACGCTGTAGCACTTCGATAGTCTCTAAATCTTCCAAGTTTGTGATACTCAAATATTATGATTATGATTTATCTTTTCATTCTTAATATATTTTGAACTTTACTCCTAACATCCTTTAACTCAGTTCTAAAAACTAAGGTATATCTTAAATCCTATCTTTATTCCTTATCATGCCCTATTAACTTTTGAGCTCGATTATCCATTATGTTGAAAGATTGCTTCCTTACTATTATCACTTTGGTGCAATTCCTTCTTATATCTACACTGTCTTTACAGTCAAGAGCTCAACATTTCATATATTAGCATAAACAATTGTACAGTTGAAGTTGGCAAATCTAAATCTTTTTATAAGTTATACTCGAATGAAATAAGGATTGACTTGATAAACAAATACAACTCAATTGATAGAACTGACACAATTGAGGAGTATCAAGGACATGGACCAGTTTTTCAACTTTTTAACTAACATGACATGGGTAATTTGACTTGAGGACAAAGGGTTCTCAAAAATGGCACAATACTTATAACAGATAAAGGATTTAGTAGGAGAGAGATGAGAATTATAGATTGACCATCCGCTTCTTGCATATTTCTATGTACCCAAGTACTTATTGTGCAACTATCAAATTTCTAATCCTATACATTGGTTTATCTCCACTTTTGTTTTCTTACCATGTCGAGCTTGGTTTTTCACCCTCCCAATTTTTATAAAATTAAGTCTTATTTAAACCAATCAGTACTAAACCCTACTCATTTAATACCAATCCTTAACTAGGGTTTAAAGAAAATTATTATTATTTTTTTCAATTTGAAAAGGGTATTGGAGTCACCACTCTACCAAAGTCGGGAAAAGAGTTAATTTATAATTAATTCGGATGATTGGTTATAACTTAGCTACCGATGATTTTTTTTTTTAAAACTAGAGATATTGATCCGAGGGCTAATTTATTAAACCCTAAATGGGTACCACTTTTTAACTTTTTAAATTTAACGTCCCTTTTCAAATATACCTTTTTTACTTTCCAAAACAGTTAATTATGATACATTTGATTGAATTAATCAATTTACACAAATTTTTACAAAGATGGAAAAAAAATAAAAATTTTCCATATTTTAAGTTGTCTCGTACTTATGTATGGGTGCATATGTAGCCGCCATTCGGGATCAGACTTTCGTAGTTCATTCACAAAAAATATAGCAGGTTGATTTAATTTTAATTTTGGAAAAATAGTCGGGTTTACGTTTTTACTCATTTTGATTTATTTGAAGAAAAATTCTAAAGGTCTTAAATCGGGGTTTTTAATTGGAAAATTTTAAAGTAATCTTAATTTAAAAGGGTTCAATTATTCTTATTTTTGAAAAATTGATTTTCTAAGTGTCAAAAGTAACTTTATTATTTTTATTTTTATTATTCAATTTTATTTTATTATTTATTTATTTACTTTTTATTGTTATTTTTTTATTATTTACTTATTTACCTTTTTTGGTTTTTTGGTTAAAACGTCAAAATAAATAAAAATAAAACTAAATTAAATACATGTTCTCTTTTTTTTTTTCTTTTCTTTTCTTTTCAATTTTCTTCTTTTTCTTTTTTTTTCTTTTCCCTTTATTTTTCTCTTTTTATTGTTATTTTTCTTTCTTTTTTTTTCTATTTATTACATTTACAATTGGAATAAATAAATAAATAAAATTTACAAAACAGAAAAAAAAAAAAAAAAGTAAAAGGATCAGATGGGAATAGGACTGGATCAAACACTATTATTAAGTTGGGTTAAAGTTGCTGGTCAGGGTTCAGGTTATGGATATGGGTTGGATTTAGAAATCCAACTGGTTAACACATGACCTACACGTACATGGCAACAGTATATCGACAGGGGCAGTAAAGGGCGTTTTCCAATCGTCTCCTAGAGCAGGTAAACTTACTTTTTTGTGGGTATTTTATTAAACCTAGTGGGGGTAGGATTCACATCGAGGCCAACAACAGCCATTTTAGAGGTAGTTGTTGTTTGGGTGGCTATGATGGTGGTTGTTGGGTACTAGGTTTAGTGGCCGTAAGCATTGAAGGGTGTTGTAAACGAGGGTTTTAGACCACCAAGAGCTCAGCCGTAGTGTTGGTTTAGGGGGAAAACTACCCTACTACAATGGTTCACTGATGGAATAGTAGCATGCGTATTTGACGAAGATGTACTATAGTGTCTTCGATTGTATCGTGCCAATAGAGGATAGTGGCCATGTATGGATGTTGGTGTAGAATGGACTAAGTCGTACAAGTAAGGGAGTTGTCAAGGGTACGGTGGAGGTTTGCTATGTATGTAATGGTTGGTTCATGCGGTTATACGCCTGAAAGAGAGAGAAGGCCGAGAGTGAGGAAGTAAGTTCGTGTGAGAAGCTTGGTTAAGGTGTATATGCTAGAGTGGACGGTGGGCGTAGGTCTTGGGGGTGTTGTATGGTGGTTTGGCATGGCTGGTGAGGGGGAAAGGGTTCAAGAAAGAGAAGATGAGGGTTTGAGAGTATAAGCCAAGAGAGAGAGTCGAGAGTGTCTAATAGCGAGAAAAGAAGGAGAGTTAGAGAGAGAGAG
Organism: Lumnitzera racemosa; assembly: GCA_024138005.1. Classification (NCBI taxonomy): domain Eukaryota; kingdom Viridiplantae; phylum Streptophyta; class Magnoliopsida; order Myrtales; family Combretaceae; genus Lumnitzera; species Lumnitzera racemosa. The sequence goes on from JAMXBC010000006.1 coordinate 68,917,041, forward strand.
AGATTAGACGGTAAGAGAGAGTGAGAGTTGTAGAGAGAGAGAGATCTATGGAGGAGGCTGAGAGTTCGAGAGAGAGAGGGTTTGTTTATAGTGGGTTTCTCCTCCCTTTAGCTACTGTTAAGTTTTATTTTTTTATTTTCAAATCAAATCTTCCCCCTTGTGCCAATTGAGAATCGAGCCTTTAGTCTTATTGTATATTTAAAATGCTAAATTCCCCCCCTCTATGTGAATGTGTGTGTTTAATGGACTTTTTTTTTTTAAGAAATCCAATTCCCCTTTACCGTTTCTATATGTTTATCCTTTGTGTGTATGTGTTTTTCTTGAAAATCAAATCCCTTTCCCCTGGTATTGTATCTATTTTCTTTTTAAAAAGAAATTCCCCCCTTCCTAATCTCTATGTATTTTAAAAAAGAAAGCCAAGGGAAGGAAAGGAAAGAGAGAGAAACATATGGGGGGAAAGAAAAAATGTTGTCGTGGCCAATCACAAAATGCTACGTATCAATTTCAGACATGAAGCTACGCATGGAATTTGAAAAAGGAAAAAGATAAGAAATAATCATCCTGCCTTTAACAAGTCTCGAACTCCTAACCTTCAGCCAAGTCCATGCACTTAATCTAAATGTTTTGCCGTTAGGTCATTGACTTATGCTTTGTTCATATATACAATGAACCAGTTCAACCTAGGCTAGATTCAAATCTAAGCTCAAGCGTAACAGTTTTTTATTCAAATTTATTTAAATTAAAATTATATTCTATTTAAACAACCTAAAAATTTTATCATTTTCTAAATTCCTTATTTTTTAACATTTTTTTATTTTTTTGTGACTTTTGAAATTTCTTATATATTTTTTCTAAATTTTTCCATTTTTTGTATTTTTTCTAAATTTATTATTTTTTGTGCTTTTTCCTATTTTCTTATTTTTTTGTATTTTCCTAAACTTCATATTTTTGGGCTATCTTATTTTTCTATTTTTTTTTGTATTTTTTTCCAAAATCTCTTATTTTTTCTTTAATTTTCTATTTTTTTGTATTATTTTTTTTAATTTAAGACCCTATAACCTATTCTAAAAAGTAAAAAGAGGGAGCAAAAATTAGGTATCTATAACTGCTCTTTTTTGTGGTGAAGTTTAAGCAAAACTTTGCTACAAAGACAAAAGAGACACTATTTTACCCCAAGAGTAGATTTTATCCTAAGAATCGCTACAGCTAATTAACTATCTTAGGTCCAATCCACTGAGGATTTGGTGAGGAGAGGGGTAGTGCTCTAAGAGATGGCCGAATGATTGAAAGAAGAATTGAAGTCTAATCGTGCTCTTATAAGCTGATGAAACGAGATAAGACAAGTGAAGTACTTCTTGAACCGGCTAAGATCCTAAACTAAGATGAGAAAACTTGGTTGTGGCCCAATGAGCTAACTAACCAAAGCACTCCTAGAGCTGACTAAGGCCCTAAACTAAACTAGAAAACTTGGTTGTGCCCTAATAAGCTGACTAACTATGGTAGGTAAAGCACTCTTTAAGCTGGCTAAGGCCTTAAACTGAGATAAGAAAACTTGGTCGTGCCTAATGAGCTAACTAACCAAGGCAAGTAAAGCACTCCTAGAGTTGGCTAAGACCTTAAATTGAGAGAGAAAACTTGGTCATGCTCCAATGAGTTGACTAACCAAGGCCGGCAAAACGCTTCTAAAGCTGGTTAAGACCATAAACTGAAAGAGAAAACTTGATCGTAACCCAATTAGCTGACTAACCAAGGTAAGTAAAGCGCTCCTAGAGCTAGTTAGGTCCCTAAACTGTAATGATGAAACTTGGTTGTACCGCAATGAGTTGACTAACCAAGGTAGGTAGATCACTCCTAGAGTTGGCTAAGACCCTAAACTGAGAGAGAAAACTTAGTTGTGCTCTAATGAGCTGACTAACCAAGGTGGGCAAAGCGCTCCTAGAGCTGGTTAAGACCCTAAACTGAATGAGAAAACTTTGTTATGCCCCAATGAGCTAACTAACCAAGGCAGATAAAGCGCTCCTAGAGCTAGTTAAGACCCTAAACTAAAAGAGAAAACTCGATCATACCCTAATGAGCCGACTAATCAAGGTGGGTAAAGCATTCTTAGAGCTGGCTAAGACCCTAAACTGAGATGAGAAAACTTGGACATACCCCCAAGAGCTGACTAACCAAGGCGAGTAAAGTGCTCCCAGAGCTGACTAAGACCCTAAATTGAGAGAGAAAACTTAGTTGTAATTTAATGGGCTGACTGACCAAGGTAGGCAAAGCGCTCATAGAATTGGCAAAGATCTTAAACTGAATGAGAAAACTTGGTTATGCCCCAATGACTTGACTAACAAAGGCAGGCAATGCTCTCTTAGAATTGTCTTAGACCCTAAAATGAATGAGAAAACTTGATTATGTCCCAATGAGCTGACTAACAAAGGCAGGCAAAGCTCTCTTAGAACTGGCTAAGACCCTAAACTGAATGAGAAAACTTAGTTGTGCCCCAATGAACTGACTAACAAAGGCAGGCAAAGCTCTCTTAGAGTTAGCTAAGACCTTAAATTGAAAGAGAAAACTTACTTGTGCCCTAATGAGTTGACTAACCAAGGTAGGCAAAGCGTTCCTAAAGCTGGCTAAGACCCTAAACTAAAACTTAGAAGTGCTCTTCTAAGTTGACTGACCTAGGCGGGAGCGTTTCTCGGAGACTAGCAACCCTAAAATTTAATCGATTTGCAAAACCTAGTAATGCTCTTCTAAGCTTACTAACCTAGGTAAGAGAGTCCCTCGAGGACTAGCAACCTTAGAATTTTATTGATCTGGAAAACCTGGTAGTGCACTTTTGAGCTGACTAACCAAGGTAGGAGTATCTCTCAAGCATTAGCAACCTTAGAATTTGATTGATCTAGAAAACTTGGTAATGTTCCTTTGAGATGACTATCCTAGGCGGGAGTGTCTCTCAAGGACTAGTAACCCTAGAATATGATGGATCTGGAAAACCTGGCAATGTTCCTTTGAGCTGACTATGTCAGGACCCTAAAAGGGGCCTAGTAGGATTACTTAAAATTTCTACAACATGTGTGCATCCATGATAAGAAAACTGCCTTGCAAGTTAGAGATTGCAAGACTCTAAATAATAAATCACTAAGATTATTGATTTTCAAGTAATTAATTTACTGTAACATAACAAAACATGTAAATATAAGTAACTACAAATATACGATATCCCATAGTTTCTCAGAACTGTAGAGAATCAGTATCCCCTACCAAATAATAAGACAAGATATACTAACATTATATAAAAAAATAGATACAAGAAAAATTATATTATAGTAAGTTGTAATATATAAATATTTTCTACAAAGGATGTCTATGTATCATCTAAAAAGTACTCGACTACTTCTAATACTAGTATACATATCTTCATTTCGCACTCAACACTTAAGATATATCCCAATCCCATCATAAGTAAACCTACAAAGGAAACTAAGGGGGGAATGAGCATAAAACAACTCAGTAAGTTCGTCCCTCACCACTACTATTCAAGTAAGTTATCACACATGCAAGCAAGCTATCTACATACAAAATAAATGCTGGTGTAATGAATGCAAGCAATACATCCATAGGAGTCCAGAACTATGGAAGGTGTAGAATTACGTCAACTACACTTTAATTATTCCCTATACTTACCCGCATAGGGCACCTCAGTTTACCCGCATGAGGCTACCTAGGGGCATCACCCCTCTAAGCAAAACTTGACTATTACCCTAGTCAAGAAAAGAGTTTCAATTCAAATAGGGGGATTCCAAACTAGGACTATCCACCCCCCAAGGCCCCTTGGGTACAAACATGCGAGTCCTCTCACAACCAACATTATCCAAGGCCTTGTAGGCACAATAAAGCGAGTCTTCTCGCTATCAAGTAGAGAACCCATGCTAGCTTTACCTTAACGTTAAAATATTATTTATGGCTCCACGAACTCTTATAGAAATCATACAAAAATATGTTTAAGAATAGAAAAGCTTCTTTCCAAAAACATTTTTCCTAAGATTTTTGCAAAGCTAGTACTCTCCATTCATACCTTTACTAGGTCATAAATATGTGACGAATAGGACCGGTTATTTGGGGTCAAATATTTATATTTATCAATTTAAAAAGGTGATCACACAGATGATGGCATACAAGCAGAACAGTCATTTAAATATACAAGCAACAGCAAGTAGCAAAACATCATACAAGTAACACGCACAAACAAGTAGCAGGTCATTAGAACTCCCTCACCTGGATTATTGCTCATTCTCCAAGCCTTTGGGGTTACCAAAACTCGATATTGAACACCTAAAATATAGTAACACTTATAAGTATTTTGAGAAGTCAGGTTCTTTAGTTAACTTAAAGTCTATTGTAATTTATATAGTTCTCCAATATACCCTCAAGTCTTATATGTATAGGGTTTACCATACTCAATGGGATTAATAGTAACTAGTTTCTTATATTTGTAAGTTATGAGACTTCTTTTACGTATTTTGTAACTTTTTCATTCTAATTCCGATATTTGCGAACTTATAGTCGTTTTTCATCATTTTTGGACCTACGTTCACACGGTGATGTCCATTTTGGACGTTAAGACCCATGTTTTACGATATGGGCTAAACTTATTAAAATTTTAGCTCATTGAAGCTTAATTATTCTTATTACTTATATTTATATCTTAATATCTCCTGTTTTAGGATTTAATGATTTAATCAGCCATTAGATCCTTACATTTAGGGAATTTTATATTGGTGCTACTAATTCACATACTTGATTAAGTTTAATTCAATCTAGGAAGTGTATTTGGGTTTAAAGGATTTTTGACTCCTAAGTACATGTATACATATATAGGTTATATTCTTATGTAATCTTATAATTTATTATTTTACAATCTTATAATTTATTATTTTACAAGCTTATGCTTATGTCATGGCTTATGTAATCTTTTGATGATGTCATGGTTTATGCAATCATTTGATGATGCCATGGCTTATGTAATTCTTTGATGACATCATTACTTATATCATTAATCTATTATTATCCTTATATATTTACACACTTTACACATATGTGATATACATACCTATACGTCGAATATACTAATATGTATACTTGTGTACTTGTAAGTACTTATACATGTGTACTTCTACATATACTAATATACATACCTATATACACATACGGTGGCATATGTATTTTTATACGTATTTTCGTATGCCTTATTTACCCTCTTAAGAAATCTTCATAATTTCATTCTTTTTGTATTTTAAGGGTATATTTGACATGGTATATGTATGTATAGGTAGTAGATGTCTTAATTGAGATTATGTACATAATAAATACTTATGAACAAAGGTATTTATACATGTATATCTCTAGCATACCCTTATGTACACATATTCAAAGATATGTACACATACATCTTCTTCCATTGCCTAAAGATTTCTATACTTCCACATATAAAGATTGAAACTTTAGGCCTAAAGTAACATATATATACACAACACATAACCACTTAACTTATCCTACTCTTCTTTTAACTAGTAAAGAAGATGAAGCAAGACATAGTATCATAAGTACATACCTTAATTTTCCTCTTGAAAATGGATGAAAAGTTGAAAAGGAAAGAAGAATGGAAGGGGAAGGGAAGATATAGTTGTAAAGGGGAAGAAGAAAGGGGCGTTGCTTTGTTTTAGTTTGTGTTGAAAGAAGTGAAGAAAAGTAGGGTTAAGAAGAAGCAAGAAGTGGACAGCAAAGAAAAGAAAAAAGAAGGGAAAAGCCAAAAGAAAAGAAAAGAAATCATGAGAAGGAAGATATTTTTTTCAAATGAAAAGGACATTTGTGATGACTTTTCCACATGTTGACTTAGTCAACATGTGTTGACTTGGTCAACTTCCCATATATAATGTAATAATTAAAGAAAATTAGGAGAAAAATTAAGGAAATGAGGCATTGGGTGAATTGATTAGTAAAAATAGATGATGAGATCTTACTTTAGGTATTTATATCTTATATACATCATTTGCTAAGCTACTTAGTATAATTAAGATGAAAAATATCATTTAGAGTATGAAGGTTTACTACATTTAACCTAAGCTTCAACTAAACTCCTAACTCTATGTAATATTAACCTAGTTATCTACTTAGAAGATGAATGTGATCTACAATGCATGATTGAGAGTTATCTTTAATTGTTTACTAATGAAATGGTAAAATATGGAGGATATATTATCACTTAGGGTTTTAGGGTACATTATGGTGTTATAGTTTTAGGGTTTTTATTACTTTAAGGCATAATCTCTAATGTTTTTACACATTTAGGGTTTAATACATTCATATGCGATTAAGTCTTCGATTGTTATCTTAAGGTTTTGATGAGGTTCGAGATTAACTTTGGCAGTTATATATAATTGAGGTTTTAGGGTCTTCGTATATGGTTAGAGGTTTAATTGATGATTTAAGGTTTTTCGTATTCATTTTAGGTTTTGAATTGAGATTTTAATCGGTTTTAAATCTCACTGGCTTTATCGATTTCAGGAAATCATTTATAGTTTGGACGTTTGTTTCTATATTTCAAAAGCAAGGTTTGTAGGGTTTGTAGGGTTTATAGACTATCCTAGGTGAGAGCGTCTCTTGGAGACTAGCAACCCTAGAATTTGATCGATCTAGAAAACTTAGTAGTGGTCTTCTAAGCTAACTAACCTAGGCAAGAGCGTCTTTCGAGGACTAGCAACCTTAGAATTTGATCAATTTAGAAAACTTGGTAGTGCTCTTTCGAGCTAACTAACCTAAGTGAGAGCGTCTTTAGGGGATTAGGTACCTTAAAATTTGATTAATCTGGAAAACTTGGTAGTACTCTTCTAAGCTGACCAACCTAGGCAGGAGTGTCTCTTGGAGACTAACAACCTTAGAATTTGATCAATCTAGAAAACCTGGCAGCGCTCTTCTAAGTTGACTAACCTAAGCGGAAGCGTCTCTTAGGGACTAGCTACCTTAAAGTTTGATCGATTTGGAAAACCTAGTAATGCTCTTTTGAGCTGACTAACCTAAGTGAGAGCGTCTCTTGGGGACTAGCAATCATAGAATTTGATCAATTTGGAAAACATGGTAGTGCTCTACTAGGCTCACAAACCTAAGCTGGTAAAACACTCCTTGAGCAGCTAAGACCCTAAATTGAAACCTGATGAAGAGAAGTGCCTTATGGGCTTACTACAAGAACTTGATAAAGAGAAGCATCCTACAGGCTTGCTTGAGAGAACTTAGTGAAAGAAAGCACCCTATGGGCTTGCTAAAGGAATAAAAGCACCTCACAAGCTTACTAAGAGAATTTGATGAGGAGATGTGCCTTGCAGACTCACTTAAGAGGATTTAATGAGAGAAAGTGCCCAATAGGCTTGCTAAGAGAAAGTAGATGAGGAAATGCACCTAGTGGGCTTGCTTGAGAGAATTTGATGAGAGAAAGCGCCCAATGGGCTTGCTAAGAGAAAGTAGATGAGGAGACGCACCCTGTGGGCTTGCTTGAGAGAATTTGATGAGAGAAAGCACGTAACAGGCTCACTAAGAGAAAGTTGATGAGGAGACACGCCCTATGGGCTTGCTTGAAAGGATTTAATGAGAGAAAGTGCCCAATGGGCTCGCTAAGAGAAAGTTGATGAAGAGACGTACCCTGTAGGCTTGCTTAAGATGATTTGATGAGAGAAAGCACCCAACAGGCTTGCTAAGAGAAAGTTGATGAGGAGACGTACCCTATAGGCTCTTTTAGGTATAGGTGAAGGAAGCACCCTACAAGCTAGCAAAATACCTTAAAGGAAGATGACAAAAGAAGTGTCAAAAGCTGGCTAGTAGCTTAGAAAGAAAGATGAGAGATACCATAAAGGCTAACGAAATCCCTAAAATGAAAGACGAGATAGTACCCTAAAGGCTGGCTGAATCCCTAAGAAGAATAAAAGAGAGGTCAGTGCTTTAAGAGCTAGTTGACACTCTTGAAAGACAGGACATCGCCCTAAAGGCTAGCTAGAACCTCAAAAGAACATAAAAGGGGACCGTGCTCTAAAAGCTGGCTAGAACTCTAAGAAGAATAAAAAAAAAGGGGACAACGCTATAAGAGTTGGCTAGAACCTTAAAAAGAATAAAAGAGGAGTCAATACTCTAAGAGCTAGCTAATACCTTAAGAGGAAATTGAAGAAGGATTAAAGAACAAAAGGAAGGAAAGCAACCAGTTTTAAAAGACTTCTTAACTTAGAAAAATATTTCCTGGAAGATTGTTAAAAAACCATTTATGAAAAAGGAAAAGAGGGATAAGCCTCTTGATTTGAAAAAGAGTTAAGAAACTGCAACAAGGGACAAAAAAAATATAAACTACTAAGGTTAATTTAAAAAATGACCACTTTGGAAAGGAAATAGATGACATAGATTGAAAGCTTGGCTACTCAAGCTAACATGGATTGGACAAGAATTTTGTGATAATCCTTTACTTTCTCTCTTTCTCTTTTTTTATTTTTTTTTTTGAAAGTTTTGCCAATGGGTATAAATTCTTATTTAAGGAACAATCTTATAACCACCCCTATCCTTGGTAATCATGTGAAGTTTCTTAATGCCCCTGACCCTAATGCTTCTCATAAGGCTTTTGTGATTTCAAGACATTCCTTTCTTAAAAAGGGTAACCTAAGATTAGTTTAATCAAAGGGGTCTTCCTTGCTAGCTCTTGGTCTAGATTTCTCTCTTGACTACAGTTCCAAAAATTATAGTCTATTTTGTAAGTGATATGCCTTTATCAATCCACTAGGTCTTTTTCGGTTTAACCTTATGAATTTAGGCTTTTGGTCTAAGGGTTTTCAAAGAGAATTAATCAAGAGGTATATTTTGACAGAAATACTTTTATTAATCCCGGGTGTACAAATCAAGAACATTGGGGAAAAATTGGAAGTATGCTTACTCCAATTTCAAAGACAATTTTTATTAAAGATAAATTATCTTTCAAGAATGGAAGAGCTTTTACATGTGTAAGGGTGGTACTGTGGGTGGAGAGGCCTTATGTGATTCAATATAAGTAGGAGAGGCTTCCGAGTGTCAAAGTGAATATGGAGATTTTGGTTTTCGGGCTTAGAGGTGTGATTTAAGGCCTTATGTTTTGTAAGGCTATTTGGACAATGACTCTCGACCCTTTGGTTTGATTTGGTTGCCCTTGCTAGGATGTGAAATATTTCTTGGGGCTTTTCATCCTATACTTCTAGGCCCAATTCTTTAGCCTCTTTTCTTCTCTCTCTTTTTTTTTCTTTTTTAATTACTTTGCCCCACCATCTCTTATTATTCTCTCTTTTATTTTGGCCCTAAGAGTTATTGTTTCCTTTATTGAGTTTTGTCTTTTTAAACGATTCAATGCCTTAAATCCGTGGATTTCTAGTGCATGGGCTTGAGTTGCTTCAAAAGGAAATTTTCTCTTCTTTATTTCAAAGAAAAATAATTTATCAGAAATAAAAGTTGTTTTTGAAGTAGTGTTACTTAAACAAGCATAAACCAATCATACCCTTATTTTCTAATCAATGACCCTAACTTCCTAATTATCCCATTATGGGGTGGTTCTTGACAGGGTTTGAATTTAGAAATTCTCTAAAATAGTTCCAACAGGGTAAACAACAGATGATTGTGTTTAAGATTTATAAATGAATGCCTAATTTCACTTTAATCTACGTATCACATTCAAAGTGAACCTCCTTTAAGGAATGAATCTAAAGTATCCTCACTATTATATCACTCAACTCTCAAAGTATTTAGAGGGTTAGTGTATAGAATATAGTTTGCCTCTTCTCATCCTACACTTTTGAAAAAGTGAGTTACCAGTTTCTTAAGGAGAAGTTTGTTTTTTATTTGTCGAAGATCAGGTTTTGCCCCCAGTTTCTCAAATCATGCACCAATATTTGACTTTGTGTTTTGGTTTGATTCATGATTGAGCTTGGCTTTCTAAACAAATTAGGGGTTTTAGCTTGACTTGGTTAATTTTAAGTGTTGGGGATTGTGCTCAGGTCGACCACCTTGATGGGTCGTGGTTTACGTTCAGATTGGATACCTGGTCTATTGGCTTATGTTTAAGTAGGCTAATTGGATAAGCCCAAGGTTCATGTTTAGGATAAATGCCTAGCCAAGTGGCCTGTATTTGGGCAAGTTACCTGAATGGGCTTAAGGTTGGTGTTGGCTAAGTGGCTTATGTTTGGATTAGATGGCGATAAAGGGCTCGTGTTGGCTTCTTTAAATAGATTAAAGGATCTAATGTGGGTTAAAAGCTAAGTGTTTAGGCCGATTACTTGAGTGGGCAAAAAAGGCTCATGTTTATTGAATGGACTAAGGGCTTATGTTGGGGTTGAATGGGCCAAAGGGCTCGTGTTTAGCTTTCTTAATAGGTCAAAGGACTTCGTGTGGTTTAGAAATCAAGTATTTGGATTGGTTACTTGAGTGGGCTAAGCACTTAAGCTTATGTTGGCTCCTTAAGCCAATAAAGATTTATAATTGTTGACAGTTTTTCTTTTCATTTTCAAATTTTTTTTTCTTTTTTTTTTAAGAGAGAAAAAGGCAAAGTTTTATTTTCAGAAAATAATTTGCAAATAAGGATGATGATTTTTTGGGTTTCTATTTACAAGTATCTAGATTTTATTTACATTTCCTAAATGAGAATGAATAGTAAGTAAATAATTTTTTTTGAAAGACTATGTACAAAGATAGGAAAATAATATAAAACAATGAACTAAAGAGAGCTTTTATTATTTTGAAAAAAAGAAAAGGATCAGAGTACAGAAAGGTAAAGAACTTAAAATTTATTCAAGAATTTTTATTTTAGGCTCTTTAGATCTGAACTGGAAAAACCTTACATTAAGTCCTGTATACAGGCCTTAAGGTCCTCTATCATCTTATAAGTATCCCTAATAACCTATGCCAAAAGAGATCTTAAGGCACGGTTGTGAGCTTTAGAACACTCGAGCTTTTCCTTCAAATAGGCAATTTCATCTCTCAGCACCTACTTATAAAACCTAGAGGTGTCTAGTGGCCTATTACTTACTTGATCATTCGTTTGGTTGTCTGCCATCCTAAGTTTACACATTTTATGGACAAGGATCAGTCTTCAATGCAATAAATAAAAAAAATGTAAAAATATGCAGATGTTAGGGTTGTTCAAGTTAATTCATTACTTCTTAATTTGCAACCTTACTGTAATTTCCAAAAAAACTTGATTGTAAAAACTTTTGAACAATCGATAAGGTTGCAATTTCTTAAGGATAGTGTATTAACTCAAGCCCGGAAGGGAGTATATGCAATCAGGGTAGGTTCTAAAAGGTCCTTAAGCTCAGTGTTTTCTAGAAAATGCTTTCATTGGTCATAATGAACTTAAGTAGTGTGGCCTAATTAGTCTTGAATGGTAGTTACCCTACAACACCCGGAACTTACATAATGGCCCTCCTCCTAAGGTCCTAAGATGGCTTGGGTTTGACCGTATCTATCTTACATCTTTGATGCAACAAATGAACCCTCCATGTCCCAGTGCATGCTATTTGCAAAATAAATATGCTAATTAAAACAAATATATACATGAAGTCAATAACAAATAAACAAATGAATATACAAATAAATAAATAAATAAATAACTAAAAAAAATGGGTAAATCGAAAAGCGATTTTTATTTCAGAAAGTTTTTAAGTGGTTAGCCCTCTTGATGTCTCCAGTGGAATCGCCAAGCTATCAAGTCTGGTTTTTCACTCTCTTAGTTTTTATAAAATTAAGTTTTTTTTTTAAACCGATTAATATTAAACCCTATCCATTTAATATCAATCCTCGATTAGGGTTTAAAGAAAACCATTTTTTCAATTTGAAAAGAGTATTGGAGTTGCCACCCGACTAGAGTCAGGAAAAGAGTTAAGTTATAATTGGACGAATTGATTATTACTTAGCTGCTGATCTATCGGTTAAAAAAACCAATTTATAAAATGTTTTTTTCTTTAAAAATTAGAGATGTAGATCCAGAGCTAATTTATTAAACCTTAAACGAGTACCGCTTTTTAATTTCCCAAATTTAACTTTACTTTTCAAATATATCATTTTTAATTTCCAAAACAGCTAATTATGATACATATGACTAAATTAATCAATTTACACAATTTTTTTACAAAGATGGAAAAAATAAAAACTTTTGATATTTTAAACCGCCTCGTATTTACGTACGGGTACCTACGTACCGACTATTCGGAATCAAACTTCCATAGTTCATTTACCAAAAATATAAACAATTGATTTAATTTTAATTTTAGAAAAATAGTTCGGTTTATGTTTTTATCCATTTTGATTTATTTGAAAGAGACTTTTATAGATCCTAAATTGGAGTTATTATTCGGAAAATTTTAAAATAATCCTAATATAAAAGGGTTCAATTATTTTTATTTTTGAAAAGTTGATTTTCCAAGTATCAAAAGTAACTTTATTATTTTTATTTTTATTCTATTTTATTGTTTTTATTATTTATTTATTTATTTATTTTTTGGTTTTTTGGTTAAAATGTAAAAATAAATAAAAATAAAACTAAAATAAATACTTGTTCTCTTTTTTTTTCTTTTCATTTCAGTTTTTCTCTTTTTCTTTTTTTTTTCTTTTCCTTTTTTTTCTCGTTTTATTGTTATTTTTCTTTTTTTTTTCTATTTATTACATTTACAATTGGAATAAATAAATAAATAAAAATTACAAAACAGAAAAAACAAAGTAAAAGGATCGGATGGAAATAGGACTAGATTGAGCACTATTGTCGGGTCGGGTTAGAGCCACTGGTCGCTGTTCGGGTCACGGATATGGGTTGGATTCAGAGCTCCAGCGGGCCAGCACATGACCTACACGTGCACAGCAACAGTGTATCGACAGGGGCGGTAAAGAGCATTTTATGATTGTTTCCTAGAGAGGGTAAACCCACTTTTGTGGGTATTTTATTAAACCTAACGGGGTAAGGATTCACGCTGAGGCCAACAATGGCCATTTGGGAGGTGGTCGTTGTTTAGGTGGCTCCAGCGGTTGTAAGGTATTGGGTTTGGTGGCCGTAGGCGTCAAAAGGTGCTGTAGACAAGGGGTTTTAGACCACTGCAAGGTTAATCGTGGTGGTGGTTTGGGGGGGGGAACCACCCCAGTACGGTGGCTCATTAATTGGACAGTAGCACGAGTATTTGGCAAGGATGTGCTGTGGTGTCTTTGATTGTGCCGTGCTAATAGAGGACAATGGCCATATGTCGATGTTGGTGTGGAATGGATTAAGTTGTGCAAGTGAGGGAGTCGTTGAGGGTACGGTGGAGGTTTGCTGTATGTGTGAGGGTTGGTTCACGTGGTTGTGCGCTTAAGAGACAAAGAAGGCCGAAAGTGAGGAAGTAGGTAGGTTTGAGAAGGTCGGTCAGGGTGGGTGTACTAGAATGGATGGTGGGCATGGGTCTTAGGTGGTATTGTATAGTGGTTCAGTATGGTTGGTGAGGAGGAGAGGGTTCGAGAAAGAGAAGATGAGGGTCTAAGAGTGTGAGCCAAGAGAGAGAGACGAGAGTGTTTGGTAGTAGGAAGAGAGGGAGAGTTGGAGAGGGATGGAGATCTATGGGGGAGGCTGAGAGTCCGAGAGAGAAAGGGTTTGTCTACAGTGGGTCCCCCCCTCCCATTGACCACTGTTTGTGTTTTCTTTTTTTTTTTTTTAAATTCAATCTTCCCCCCTGTGCTCATTGAGAAACGAGCCTCTGGTCTTGTTGTGTATTTAAAATGATGAATTCTTCCCCTCTGTGTGTGTGTGTTGATAGATTTTTTTTTTTAAAAAAAAAATCTAATTCCCCTCCACCGTTTCTGTATGTTTGTCCTTTGTGTACGTATGTTTTTCTTGAAAATCAAATCCTTCTCCCCTCGGATTGTATCTATTTTCTTTTTTAAAAGAAATTCCCTCCTTCCTAATCTCTTAATATTTTAAAAAAGAAAGCTAAGGGGAGAAAAGGAAAAAGGGATAAAAATATAGGGGAAAGAAAAAATGTTGTCGCAGTCAATCACAAAAAATGCCACGAGTCAATTTCAGATATGTGGCCTAGTGATGACTTGACACATAGCTGTGCAAGGAATTTAAAAAAGAAAAAAGATAAAAAATAGTCAATTTCAGATATGTGACCAGTGATAACTTGACACATTGTTGTACATGGAATTTGAAAAAGAAAAAAGATAAAAAATAATTATCATACCTTTAGTGAGTCTTGAGTTTCTGACCTCCAATTAAGTTTATGTGCTCAATTTTAAATGTTTTATCATTAAATCATTAGCTTGTGTCTTGTCCATATGTGTAAGATTAGTTCAATTTGGGTTAAATTGAAATTTAAGCCTAGGCTTAACGACATTTTATGTAAATTTATTTAAGTTAAAATTTTTATGATTTTCTAAATTCCCTATTTTTTAACATTTTCTATTTTTTTTTTACTTTTCAAATTTCTTATATATTTTTCTAAAATTTTCCATTTTTTGTATTTTTTTCTAAATTTCTTATTTTTCTATGCTTTTTCCTATTTTTTTTATTTTCCTAAACTCCATATTTTTGGGTTTTTTTTTTATTTTTCTTTTTTTTTTGTATTCTTTTCCTAAATCTCTTAGTTTTGGGGTTTTCTTTAATTTTCTTTTTTTTTTCTAAATCTCTTATTCTTAGGGTTTTCTTTAATTTTCTATTTTTTTCTAACTTAAGATCCTATAACCTATTCTAAAAAATAACAAGGGGACAAAAATTAAGTATCTACATATCTAAAATGAAGTATACATCTTTATGGAATATTCCAAGGTACTATTCCCTTAATTGCATTATTTGCATCTATTTACTTTACGTATCTTTGCACATTTCCTCACTATAACATTCTTTTACCATTATCTCATTTCTATCCCATTAAGCCTAGTTCAACCCATCTTTCCTTAATCCTAACCTTATACATTTGCTAAATCTTCTTTATACAGTTTCCAATGGATAATTTTCATAATCTTTCAAGGATTTTGCTTTTACTATATACTCGATTTATTCAGTTTCTAATTGTTTCTTTAATCTATTTCCTTAATAAATTTTACTTTCGTCTACATTATTTTTCACTATAACTTTTTCTTTTTTCATAAACAGTTTAATCTAAATCTTGAGTCATAACTTAACTCTATCATTTACTCCTTATTTCTAACTATGTTAACTTCCACAAACATCACCCGTATTTGCAATACGTATATTGCCATTCCCATCTATTTACAAGGTGTGATAATTAGAAGTCTTATGATCAACCCCATTTGCAATACATATATCAAATCAACCCCAACGTTGATGTTACCTTAAAGTGGCAAGGAGCATGTTATTTTTTGTGATGCTTCTAATAAAGGATTAATGTAGGTATTGATGCAAGAAGGGAAAGTAATCGCATATGCTTCTTAGTAGCTAAAGCCATATGAAAATAATTACCCTACTTACAACCTAGAGTTAGTAGCATTTGTTTTAGCTTTAAAGTTTTAGAGATACTACATTTCCCATTTGCTTACAAAGTGAACTCGATATGACGCATAAGCTAACTCGGTGAGGGTACTCGCCATTTAACCTTATTTAAGAGTTAGGATAACAGTAAAGCAAGCAAAAAAAAAAAAAAGGGAATGCTCATAGAAAGAGACATTAAAGTATATTCAATATCAAATGTGTTGTTGTGACTACATTTACAAGGGTATTTATACCCAAAAAGTTAGGGCACTCTACCTAAAATGGAAAAGACAAATAAAGGTATTGTCTAAAAAAAGTAATGTATAAGGAATAACAAATGGAGAAATAAAAAATCAAAGAAATCAGTGATTGGTACAACAAATCCTTTCATATGGGGGTAGATACGTAGTGGAGAGTCATCAAGGCACTCTTGGTAGAAACAGAAAAAGTTATATGGTTAAGCTGGAGCCTACCGAGCAAGGATACCACGCAAACCTAGTGGTTCTTCCAAGGAGATGTTAGCTCAGATGTATTCTAGGGTTCTTAGTACAATATTATTGAGCCAATGGTCAATACAGGTAGAGTATAGTAGTTTGTAGGGTTGACCAAGTAGTTAAGGGAATAGGAATTAGGTCAATACACAATGGTTGAAAAAACTGAAATAGTTCGGCCTCGATTAAAGTTGGATGGAATGAGAGATTCCTATTCATTAGTTCTTCAAGCCCTCAAGCTTGGGCTTAGGTCAATGGACCAATTATTTGATTCTCATCATCCCCTTCTGATTGATTTAGATTTGGGATCAAATCTGGCTAGGCTTCACTCAATTCTCCTTCAAGTCGATAAGGACTTAAGTTAGCAATACTAAAAGTATTAGAAACTCCATAGTCTTCTAGTAATTCTAGTTGATAGGTGTTATTGTTGATTCTCTAGAGTATTTTGAAAGGACCTTTAGCTTAGGCAGACAATGTACTTTTTCTCTTACTCAAACACCTCTCCTTGCCCAAGTGTAGCCATACTAAATTGCCAAGCTAACACTGTACTATTTTCCTTCCTTTGCTCTTCTCTCTCAACTTCTTAGTAGCTTGGTCAACCTACCATGCAACCTTCTGATAGATCTACTAAATAAACTATGTTCAAGCTCTTGCTTTAGGGTCTTCTTACTCAAGCATGGGAACTAGCCTATGATCAAGGGGTAGTTTTGGATTGAAGCTATAGATGACTTCAAAGGGTGTTTACTTGGTGGTGCTATGTAGCATGCAATTGTAAGCAAATTCCACCACAGGCAAACAAACATCAAAATTTGTTAAAGTCTTCCTTATTACAGCTTAGTGAAGTGATCCTAGAGTGAAGTTGACTACCTCCATTTGACCATCGATTTAGAGATGATAAGAATTGCTAAAGAGTAGTTTAGTCCCCATAAGATGCCAAAGAATCCTCTAAAAATGGCTCAGAAACTTTGGATCATCATTTGATACCACACTTCTTAACATGCCATGCAAACAAACAATCTCTTGCAAAAAGAGACAAGCAATAGTCGAAGCATCATTAGTTTTTTAGTAAGGTACAAAATGCGCCATTTTGCTAAACTTATCCATGATGACCATTGCTACATCTTTGCCTTGGGTAGGTCATGGTAGTTTGAAGACAAAGTCCATAATTAACTTAAACCAAGGCTTGGTCGAAATAGGTAAAGGCATTGCTTTTCATTGTTTGACTCGACATTTGGCCTTCTTTAGGTAGTGCAATTCTCAACAAATCGATGCACATCCTACCTCATCTTAGGTCAAAAGAATCTCCCATTCAATAATTCATATGTCCTCTTCTTTCCAAAATGTCCAAATAGTCCTCCACCATAAGCTTCTCTCACTAACAATTGTCTTATGGAACAGGTTAACACATGTAACTTGTTACCTTAGAACAAGTATCCATCCTCTACATGATAGTTATCTACTATTCTTCCCTCTACACATTATCCAAATATAGAAACAAAATGGGGTCCTTAAGGATACTACTCTTTAACGCTAGCAATCCCATGAGTCTTGTTAATAGTTTAGTAAGAAGAACATGTCTTCTTGATAATGCATTAGTAACTACATTACTCTTGCCTTGCTTATATTTGATGACGAAATTAAATTCTTCCTGAGATTCAATCCATCGAGCTATTGCTTAGAAAGCTTTGATTGGCTTCGTAGATACTTCAAGGACTCATGATATATATATGGCAATTTCCTTTGGAAAAGGTACTATTGCCATACTTGAAGAGCTCAAATTAATGCCAATAGCTCTTCGTCATATACGGAATAGTTTTGTTGTGCTCCTTTGAGCTTCTTACTATAATAGGCAATGGGTCGACTTTCTTGCATCAACATAGCTCTAACACCAACACTTGATGCATTGCACTCATGCTCAAACACTTTCTTGAAGTTTGGTAAAGCTAAGACAAGGGTGAGGTCAATCTTTCCTTCACCATAGCAAATCTTCTCTCCTTTTTATCTCCCCACTTAAACTCTATATTCTTCTTTGTTAGCTCAATCAAAGGTACAACTATAGTACTAAATCCTTAGATAAAGTGTCAATAGAAGGATGCTAGTCCACAGAAACTTCTTACTTCGGCACTTGAAGCTAGGGTTGGCTACTCAATAATGGCTTGAACTTTCTCTTCATTAACTTTTAATCCTCCTCCACTAACCACATAGCCTAGGAAAACCACTTCTTCCTGGTAAAAACAACACTTCTTCATGTTACTAAATAATCTTTCTACTCAAAGATGTTTAATATGGTTAAGCACATTAACCCTTTATATAAGGATGTCATCAAAGTCAACAACAACAAACTTCCCAATTAGATTTCTCATAACATGATTCGTCAACCTCATAAAAGCATTCAGGGCATTTGATAGTCCAAAGGGCATGACCATCCATTAGTACAGGCCATGTCGAGTCTTAAAAGTAGTTTTCCATTCATCCCCTTATCTCATTCGAATATGGTGGTATCTTGACTTAAGGTCGATCTTATTGAACACTCTTGCACAACTTAATTTGTCTAGTATGTCATCTAGCCTAGGAATGGAGCACTTATTCTTGATTGTGATCTTATTCACAGCTCTACTATCCACACACATTCACCAAGTACCATCCTTTTTCAGCACAAGTAATGTAGGCATGGCATAAGGATTAAGACTCTCTCTCACGTATCCCTTCTTTAACAATTCATTGACTTACTTTTAGAGCTCAGCAACTTTCTATAGATTCATTCAATAAGCAAGTTTGTTCAACTGAGTAGTACCAGGTATCAAGTTAATACAATGTTTAATGCCTCCAAAAGGGTTAAGCCCTCAAGCAACTGTTTAAGAAACAGGTCAACATATTCATCTTATAGCTTTTAGATCTTCTCAAGTAACTCAACTTGATCTTTCAATTCCAACAATTGCTTCACCAACAAGAAGGTTGACACATCAAACTTAATAGCTTCTCAAAGATCTAATTAGCTTAGAATCGATGCCTTCTTAAATCCTCAGGCTAACTTGTAACAACCTAGTCAAAACTCTTCCTATCGAAGTATTGTCCACTTTGGTGTTATACGCTACATAGTTTTATCCCTTGGTGCAACAACTTTCTAAGAGGTCACCTATCTTGGGATTGACCCAGCTTAAGCATACTTAACTTAGAAGTTTCGACATGCTTTAAGCTGCTATACCAAAAAGCGTCTTGATGATTTAGAGTTTGGTTACCTAACATGTAAAAGGTATTACAATCCACCCCCCCTTATAGAACTGATATCCTCATTAATTTCGTTACATAGTTCTAGGACAACCACCAGGTAAGGACTCCACCCTTCCAATTGGTGAACTGCTCTGATACCACTTGTAATGACCCGGTTCAAACTCCTTCCACTGAGGTATTGTCCGCTTTAGCATGGAAAGCCGTAGGTTTTATCTCTTTGTGTAGCAACTTCCCAAGAAGTTACCCATCTTGGGATTAACCCAACCTGAGCACGCTTAACTTTTGAGTTTCAACATGCTCCAAGCCACTACACCAAAGGGTACCTCAATGATTTAGAGTTCATTGAGTACCTAGCATGTGAGGGGAATTATATAACTTAGCTTACAGCTTGCTTACTTGAGTTGGGGTCATAGGGTTCAGGGTAATTTTCCTCTCATCGTTCTCAAACACATACGTATTCTTGAAACCATCATGAATAACCTTTCAATCAAACAACCATGGTTGGCCTAGTAATATATGTGATGCGCACATGGGCAGTACATCATAGAGAATTTCATTAGATTAATTTATGATTGAGATTGGCAACAGTACTTACTAAGTGACGTGCAAGGCTCCTGTCTCGTTTGGCTAATGCAGTTTATACAGTTTTAGATGTGAGATGGTCGGTAGGTTAAGCTTCTCAACTAGCTCGGCATATGTTACATTAGTTCAACTCTCACTACTAACTATGAGTTCTCATACCTATTCGTTCACCTTATAGGTGAAGTGAAAGAAGTTTTCACATTTCTCTTCCTCAACTGTTGGTTCAAGGCTCATTGTTCATTTGATAACTAAGGTCAGCTTACCTAAATCCTTAGTAAACACATCTTCCTTAACTTGCTCGACATTAACCTTAGCTCCTTCCTCTAACTCTCTCTTCTCGCCAAGCTCCTCATCCGTGTTGTTTAATTCAATCTTCAGGGCATCTCTTTTGATGATCATAATTCACTTGTTTAGGTATTGAGCAGCCATGCGTTTAAATCCTTAGCACTTAAAGCGCTTGATCCAGCTTGTCTTCCTCTTAGATCCTTATCCTTTTTCATAATTTCTCTTCAGTTACTCTTGGTCGATAGTGTGACCCTTCACTCAATCACTATCTCAGCTCTTCTACTAGTGTCAAGGCTTTAGGGAGCTCGATTATTACTCTGAGCAAGTCGGTGAAGTTAGCTAAGTTAACTAATTGGAGGTTGGCTTGACCTATTTTTCATTTGTTTCTCTATTTGTTAGGCAATTTTGATGGCTTTATCTAGCATAGTAAAATGTTATAATTCCAATATGTCTTGAATATCATATCTCAATCTAGTAAGGAATCTAGAAACTAATTGAGTTGAAGGTTCATCTACTTCACATTAGATCATAAGCATTTGGAATTCTCAAACATACTCATCAATAGTTCAGCTTCCTTATCTGAGCTCTTGAAGTCGAGCAACAGTATCTAGTAAGTAAGTATCCAGCACAAATCTATTTCTAATGACTCTTTTCATCTTAAGCCAGGTGCTAACCTCTCTGTATCCTTCTCACCTTCTTATGACTTGGAAGTTTCTCTACCACATCACAGCATACCCTAAGAACTCTACAGCAGTAACTCTCATTTTCTCTCAGTCTTCACACTGGTAGTAGTCAAAGCTTACTTTAATTTTTCTTCCTAGTTAAGATAGTTATCAACATTTCAAAACTACTAACGCTTAGGATTTGAAGCTTCATAAGGTTGGTAACTCAATGTACTTAAGCTCGCCCTTCTACTTCAACATACTCTTCTTCTTCATCCTCTTCATCTATTTCACCTAAGTCAATCCTCCTTCACACACCTTCTTCCACTCTTTTACCTCAATTTTGTTGAGTTGCGATTTGTCCCCTCATAAGTTAAGTAGCTTAGGTTCTGAGTAGCATTAACAAGTTGAAAGGCTAATGCATAAACAACTCTAGTTAGGTTAGCTATCAAGTTAGCCATTTCATCGATTCATCCGTCTATGCTTCTAGGAGTATTTTGGGGTTGTCAACCATTATACGCAACACTACTAGTATCATCCCTAATACTAGTGTTCGCACTTAAGTCAATCATTCTTTTACAAAAATTTCAATCAACACTTGAAACTTCGATAATTAAGAAACAACATAATTTTCAAATCAACCAACTTACATACTTACTATTTCTACTCACTTAACCTACTACTCTACAAACAACACTCAACTACTACTTGCTCTATTTTCTCAATTTAAAATAGAGTATAATAGGACACACATATAATAGCAAACCAATAAGTCTTCTACTTACTCAAATACTCACAGCTAACTCTTTCACTACTACTACCCATTACTATAAGTAATACTACTTACAGTACAGCTATAACTAGCTCAAATACAATTAACCAAATGAATCTTTGCTCTAATACTAAGATGATAAGCCTCATCAAGAGCAGACAAGGGCTCACGAAGTGAACTCTATATGACGCACGAGCTAGCTTGGTGAGAGTATTTGCTACCTAACCTTATTTAAGGGTTAAGATAAGAGTGAAGTAAGTAAAAAAAAAAAAAACGGGAACGCTCATAAAAAGAGACATTAAAGTATATTCAATGTCAGATGTGTTGTTGCATTACATTTATAAGGGTATTTATACTCAAAAAGTTAGGGCACCCAACCTAAAATGGAAAAGACAAAAAAAGTTACTGTTTAAAAGACGTAATGTACAAGGAATAATAAGGGATACAAATGAAAAAAAAAATAGTGATTAGTGAAGCAAATCCTTTCACGTAGGGGTTGGATATGTAATGAACAACCATTAAGGTGTTCTTAGTAAAAACAAACAAAGTTGTATGGTCAAGTTAGAGATCATTGAGCAGACGAGCAAACCTGGTGGTTCCTTTGAGGAGATGTTGGCTCAGATGCATTTTAAGGTTCTTAGCACAAGTATTGTCGAGCCATTGGTCGATATAGGTAGAGTAGAACAGTTTGTAGGGCTGACTGAGTAGTCAAGGGATTAGGAATTAGGTCGGCACACAATGGTCGACAAAACAAAAAAAGTTTGGCTCGACATGTGAAGTCATTTAGCAGTGAGGATTAGCTCAGCTTCTACTGGAGTTAGTTAGAATGAGAGAATCTGCTTCATCAATCCTTCAAGCCCTCGAGATCGAGCTTAGGTTAATGGTTTAATTGTCTTATTCCCATCACTACCTATGTAGGGAAAAGTGCCAAGTGTTTATAGATCATAGAAGTTTGAAATATATTTTCCTATAAAGGAGTTGAACCTAAGATAGAGGCGGTGGTTGGAGTTAATTACATACTACATAGTTGATACTCAATATCACTTAAGTAAAGAAAATATGGTGGTAGATGCTCTCACAAGGAAGAAACAAGGCAACATAGCAACACTAATCACATCACATAAACCTTTATTTAAAGATATGCAAAGATTGGAGTTAGAGATAGTGACTTGGTATGTAGGGGTCAGATTAGCTAATCTATGCATTCAACTGACTCTTGTGAATAGAAGAAAAGCTACACAATTTAAGGATGCAAGTATCTGGGAAATCAAGAGTAGAATGGAGCAAGGTAAAGCAACTAAGTTCAGCATTGATACTAAGGGTGTTTTAAGGTATAGTTGCAAACTATGTATACCAAATCAAGAAGAACTAAAGCAAGAAATCTTAAGAGAAGCACATTACTTTGAATACTCTATTTATCTTGGGAGTACAAAAATGTACACAGACTTAAAAGAGCACTATTAGTTGAACAACATAAAGCGATAAATTGCAAAGTATGTCTCTTAGTATACTACATATTAGACGATAAATATTGAACATAAGAGGTTAGCTAGTGAATTGCAATTCTTGCCTATACTAGAGTAGAAGTGGGAACATGTGACTATAAACCTTGTCATGCATCTTACCAAGACTAAGGAAAAGCATGATACAATATAGGTAATAGTGGATCAGTTGACGAAGACAGTTAAGTTGTATGTGTAAGAGACAGTAAGATTGAATGACTTCTAGTTACAATAACATCTGATAGAGAAATAAAGTTTGTAAGTAGATTCTAGAAAAGTTTGTAGAAGACCTTGGGTACAAAAGTGTAGCTTAGTATAGTATTCCATCCTCAGACTAATTGACAATCCGAGAGGACCATACAAATCTTAGAAGATGTGCTTAGAGCTTGCATACTTGATTTTGGAGGTAATTCGGATGAACACCTACCTTTGGTTAACTTTCCTAAAATAATAACTATTAGGGAACTAATGGCTCCATATGAGATACTCTAAACACCCTATTTTTGTCTCTTTGTAATTTTAGAGTTTTTAGAATAAGGTAAAGAGTCCTAACTTTTTTTTTTAAGAAAAAAAGGTAGAAAAAATAGAAAATTTAAAAAAGTACAAAATAAAATAAAATAGCTTTTTAGATAGAGTAGGATTTTTTAAAATTTAACCTTAGTATTTTTTAGGGCCTTAAATAATTAAAAGAGAAGAAGGATATTAGGCATGTGCTTAGATTTTAACCTAACCTAAGCCAACCTAATCTATACATGCAATTTGATTGCATATATGAACAAAATATAGGCCAACAACCTGATGGTAACATGCTCTGACTAAATATTGCATATGGCTTAGAGATCTTGAGTTAAATCCATTGAAGGTACAAAATACATCTCTTATTTTTTTCTCTCACTTAGACACTTATTCATCCCTCATTCGTATATGCGTCCATGTCACCATCGCGTCACCATGCTATGTCACCACCATATCATCACTACATCATTACCACGTCATGCCTTGTCACTGACTACATCATTGCCATATCATTACCTTATCATCACCACGTCATGTTATGTCACTGTCGCATTGTTGCCATATCATAAGCCACATCATCACCACATTATTTATTGACTCAATTCTAAGCATGGTAGGCATACTCTTACGTATGTTTGACATACTCCGACACACTCTTACGCGTAATAGGCACGCTCTTAGTGAATGTTAATTATGTTTTCCATACGTAGCTTTATATTTAGCATCGCATATAGTCTAGGTTTGCTTAACCAAACTATGGAAGAAAATCATACTGCATTTAATATCTTCCATCTTTAACTCGACTATAATACCTATACCTAGGAGATTCTATTTTACTACAAACCATCAACTAATCACTCACAATCACTTAAATCAATTTACAACACCATGCTTTCTCTCTCTCTCTATACGACCCCTTTTTCTCTCTCTAGAATTTACGCAAGCTTTATGCTAGAAACTCCATATGGTGAGAGCTTTCTAACCCCAACCTAATTGCTCTAGCACCTAACTTCAACCCATACAAACTCTACCTTAGTTTAGCTCTTCTTTGGTTTTGATTTATGTTTTGTTCTCTATATTTTGTATTTTTATTTATTTATTCTTGTAATTATTGTAATTGTAACAAAAAAAAAAGAAAGAAAGAGAAAACAAATAAATAGGCATAGTTTATTTGTTTTCTTTTAGCCAAAACATGAAACAACAAAAAATAAAAAAAATAATAAGAAAAATCATTAAAAAAATCCTTTTTTCAATAAAATAAATAAACTCTTTGGGCTTCTTGTAGAATTTTGTAAAAGTAAAACACTAATCTAAGACCCTTTTCTTTTAGGAATGTTTTCTATGATTCAAGTATCTTTTCTATGATTCAGACATCTTTGACATGATTTAGACTTATTTTCTATGATTTAAGTTTCTCTTCTATGATTAGGCTTATTTTCGATGGTTTAGTAACTTTTTTATCAGTACGCATATTATCCACGATAACTACATATTTCATAGAAAGATATATTTTGGTATTTCAGGATTTTTTTAAAAAATTTTACCACTTAGAATTTTTTTTTCCAAACAAATAAAAATAAATGGACCTTTTTAAAAAAAATTAGGATATTTTTATAATTTTCCCAAAAATAAGAACACCAAATTAGGACCCTTTCCTCTTAGTTGTTTGTCTTAAATAAAATTAAATGGCTAAAAATCTTAAAGCCGACCATTTTTAAAATTAGAAGAAACCAACATGTCTAAAGTTTTATAAGAAAACTATGTACGTCTGATCTCGAATTGTAGGGAGTAGGCAATAGGTAATAGGCAGTAAGCACTCGAACGTAAATACAAGGCAACTTAAAATATAAAAAATTTTCTTCTTTTTTTTCATATTTTGTAAATAATTGTTTAATTTAATTAATTTAGTTGCATGTGAATGGCTTGTAAATAAGGGTATATTGAAAAGTGAAATTAAAATTGGAAAGTTAAAAAAGCGGTACTCGTCAAGAGTTTAAAAAATTAGCCCCTAAACTTAAAATCTTTGATTTTTGAACCTTTTTTTAAAAATTGGTTTTTTAAGCGAGTTAGTGGTTAGGTTAAATCGGTCCACCCAATCGATTTAACCTAACATTCTTTTTCTCAATCCCGATTAGGTGGCGACTCCAAAGGATTTTTAAAATACTTTTAAAAATTGAATTTTTCTTAACTTTTAGTTGAGGGTTAGTATTAAATGGGTTAAGGTTTAATACTAATCGAGTTAAGGAAAAATCAAGTTCAATAGGATGGCAACTCCATTAGGGATGTCAAAAGGGCTAGCCACTTAAAAACTTTCTGAAATTAAATTTGCCTTTCAAAAATACCCATGTTATCTATTTATTTCATGTAATATACCTGTTTTTAAATTGTTGTATTCATTTTTGCATGTAACATACTCAAGACATTGGGGGAATGATTGCATTAAAGATGTATGGTAGATATGATCAAACCTAAGTCGTCTTAAGACCTTAAGAGGGGGGTCATTGTGTAGGTTCTAAGTGTAGTGGGGTAACCACCACTCGAGATTGATTAAGCTACCCCACTTAAGCTTTGATGTGACCAATAAACCGTTTTCTTCGAAAACGTGTAAGGTTATCGAGTTTAAGGATCATTAGAACCTATCTTGATTGCATATACAACTTTTAGATTGGTAAGTAAATAGTAATGGGGCATGTCACCTATGAAGGGTCAAAATTTTACCAAAATTCCATTATACCATAAAAAAAAAAAGTTGTAATGTATTTTCCTTATACCACTAAATGTAATTTTATCCTTTGTATAGGACTTTTCCATTGTAAAATTGTAGTTTTCCTGTAAATTTAGTATAAATAACATTCTTATGTAACATTTCAACTTCCTTGTATTGTAATTATGGAATCTCGATAAGGTCCCTATCTTAAACCCTCTTATATTGCCATATTACTATTTAGTCGCTAGTCATTTGTAGCTGCATTTGTGTGGCTTCATGTTTTCTTATATTATCTTGTTTTTCAAATCAAAAGGGTTTTCCGATATATTGTAAAATAATTTTCTGGTTAAATCACCATCTTAAACCAAGGCCATTAAATGTATACTTGTAGATTATTTTAGCTAGCCTTTATAATAAAAAACCTCATAATTTTTAAATAATCTTACTTACTTTAAAAGAGAATTAGACTTAGTCCATCAACTTTTTCCTTCCTTGTTTCTAAATTCACCACTCTGTAGATTGTCATAAGTCCTTTAATTCATAAATATCCAAAATTGTTCCTATGTACAAATTCTTTAAGTTGTAAATATTCGTTTCCCTTTTGGCTTTCAACCGATCACCTTTCTTAAATCACTCGTCTCTTGTAAAATAATCTCTCTCCACCCTTATCAATAATAGTAGTCAATTGTAAATATCATATACTTCATAAAATTTTTGTAAGTAATCTTTTAAATACTTATAGGATGTAAATATTCTTCATTAGTAGATTGGGGTTATACTTTTATCCTTGGTTTTCATTTTTACTACCTCACTTTCAAATTAAAAGTTTCCTAAATAAAAAAAAGGGGGAAAGAAATTATTATTTTTTTTTTTTTGAGAATTGCTAATAAGGATGAATTCTCACCAAGAATTCTTGAAAGCAATGGCCAACCAGAGAAACAAGAACAGCATCGTCAACCCTAGAATCATCAATCCTACTAAGCTAAGGTTGACAGTATTGCTTTACTTAGAGCCACATCAAATGAAGAGCACTCTAAGGCCTATTATAGAAAGAATATTCAATCTCTACCCTTAGACGCAGAAGAGAACCATCTAAAGGCTAATCTAACTTTTGAGTCTTTTGAATTAAAAAGGGCCTATTCAAAAGTCTACCCAACTTTTTAGCCCAATACATATTCATTCCCAATCAAAATAAAGCCAATTAACTCTAGGGCTAGCTAAGATAGTTTAAAAGAATTGGAAAGAAAATTAACCTAATAGATCACTGAGAAAATGAGCATGCTCAAAGGCTATGATGGATTCAAGCAGGCTAGGATCATTAACCTTTTTGCATTTGATGTTAAGGCTTACCCAGAAAAATTCAAAGTACCAGAGTTTGAGAAGTATGATGGGACTAGATGCGTAAAGCTACAAATTAGATTATACATTCACAAGATGGACAGATATGTTCAAAATGATCAACTCATCGTACAAACTTTTCATGACTATGTGATAGGGCCTGCATTAACTTGGTATGCCTAACTTAATCTTAGCCAAATACATACTTGGGAGAGGTTGGCTCGAGCATTATATGACTAATACAAGTTCAACATCGAGACAGCTCTCTCGATTTGGGACTTACACACATTAAGCAAGAAAAATGATGAATCTTTGAAAGAATATGTGCAAAGGTAAAGGGGCATGGTAACTGGAATCATTCCTCCATTACTAGAAAAAGACTTGATGTGTACATTCATTAATTCACTAGATGAGCCATATTATGGGCATCTTTTAGGGGATACAGCTTCTAGCTTTTCAGATGTTATGGTGGTAGGGGGTAGAATTGAGAAAGCCTTGCAAGCCAAAAGATTAGAAGGTCTAAAACAAAAGAAAGGGCTTTCAAAATCATCACAAAAGAGCATTGTTAACGTGATAAGTCCCGAAGGATGTATCATAAAGTCCAAGTCTACTGACCCAAGTGGTAAATAAAAGCCTATACGAGCTTAGAAGGCCTAGGGAAGACATTTCACTCCAATTCCTATCACTCTTTCTCAAGCCTTTCATTAGTTAAGAGAAGCAAATATCATAGACAATGAGGCTCCAAACTAGGATATAGGCTTTGGAATGGAAATCCAGAAGCGCAATTTGATTATCACATGGGGTAGAAGGGTTACCCTACATATACTTATTGGAGGCTAAAAAATAAGATTCAAGATTTGATTGGCATAGGCTTAGTGCTACCAGATTCCATGTAAAGTGTTGAAAGGCTCTGATAATTCTTCATGAGAGTTAGCTTTTCTTTGTACTTTGGAACATGTTAAGATCTTTGAAAATAAGTTCATATTTGAATAAGTTAATGTTTAGAGCATAAATAAGTTGTTATCCCATTAAATGAAAGGTTTATAATGAAAAGAAGCAAACCTTATTCTAAATACCAACACTGAAACACTTTGAGAGTTAAGTTATATCATTGCAAGGCTATTGGGCTTGTTCCTTAAAGGAGGTTTGTCTTGAATTTGATACGTGAATCAAAATGAAAAGAGGCATTCATTTTTCAATATCTTAAACAAAAAAGCCCTTGCTAACCCCGTTGAGCCTTTTAATGGAGTATTTCAAAATTTAAACCCTCTCAAAAACTACACAATGATGGGTTAATTTGAAGGTTAAGGTCATTAAAAAGGAGAAAAAGGTTAAAACTAATTTGTGCTTCCTTTAGTTGCATAAATTCAGCTGTAATTTTCATCATTAATGACTTATTTCCTTTGAAATAGAGAAGTGTCTATATTCTAAACACTATACACTTTGAGCTATAAGGCAAAAGGAGGAATGATCACCTCTATCTTGAGTCAAAATTAGAAAAGAAAAAAAAAAGAAAGAAAAAAAAGAGGAAAAATAAGAAATTTTGAAATGAAAAATGAAAAGTATGCTCGAGGAGTATATCTTCATATACAAGGTGATCAAGTCCAAAGCCATAAAGCCCAAAAGGATAAGAGGTACAGAAATTTATTCCTGAATTAAGACCCACATTTAAATAAAGGCCCCCAAAATATAGTCAAAGCAATTAAGCTTGAAAAAAGCTAGGGCAAATATCAAAGCTTCCCCTCAAAATTTATGATCCTCAAAGAAATTGCAACTGACATATGGCTTATGGCCCCCTTCGTAATTCTACCCTTCCTTAAAAGTCCTTCTAATTGAAGGAGAAAACTTATCCTTGATAAGAGTTAGATTAGAAACTGGGGCAAGCGCAATTTTAGTTTTGCTAAAGAGTTCTTGACTTATAAACCTAAGTTAGATGAATTAATTCTTTCAAAATGACCTACACATTATTATCCATATATTTAAACCAATTACCAAAACCTTTATTATATTATAGTTCGAAAAAGACCGAACAAATTGATCATAGCGTATCACGTGCAAAACGAACTATAATTTTTGGAATCGTAGTCTAGAGGAAAGTTTAAGCCGAGAGTATGAGGAAATTCTTTTTTACTAAGTTAATCAATTATGAGATAGCATTTTCTGACACATTTTGGAAATCATGAGCTCTAATGACATTACTGCCCCAAATACATCAAGAGATGTTTAAAAAAAAAAAAAAGATTTGTTGGACAATCATTCAATTGTCTCCAAGGCAAGAAAAGAAAAGAATGGGCTCATTAGCCGTTTAGCAGCCATAAGGACATATGAAGGATCGATACTTGTTAGTAACTCTTTAAGGAAAAAGAAAAAAGAAGATTTTTTAAAGTTATCATGGAATAAAGTTATGTTTTTTTAAAAAGATTGAAATTTTGCTTCTATCATCCATTAGATTAACCTTAGGTCACATGCCATCTTTGGAAAAATTGTAAATATCCAGGTCATCCTTAAGATTAAGAACCTAAGACTATCTTGAAAACCCAAGTTATTGTCAAGTTTAGGAACTTAGGGTTATTAGTTATTCCTTTTAGGAAAAATACTGAAACTCTAGGAGTTTTAACTATCCTTAATCAGGAGCTATGGCTATCTTTAATCACGAAACTAACTAATCCTTCCTTTTAAGAACTTAGCTATTCAATAGGAAATGTAGTTATTCTTCTCAAGAAGCTTTGGCTATCTTTAATCTTGAAACTAAGTAATCCCTCCTTTTAGGAACTTAGCTATTTAATAGGAACCTTAGTCATTCTTGTCAAGAAGCTTTAGCCATCTTTGATCTTGAAACTAAGTAATCCTTCCTTTAAAGAACTTAGCTATTCAATAGAAACCTTATTAATTCTTGTCAAGATGCTTTGGCCACTTTTAATCCTGAAACTAAGTAATCCTTCCTTTTAAGAACTTAGCTATTTAATAGGAACCTTAGTTATTCTTATCAAGAAACTTTTCATTATCTAGGAGTCTTAGCAATCCTTAAATTAGGAGCGTTGGCTATCTTCAATCTTAAAACTGAGTAATCCTTCTTTTTATGAACTTAACTATTCAATAGGAACGTTATTTATTCTTGTCAAGAAACTTTGGCTATCTTTAATCTTAAAACTAAGTAATCCTTCCTTTTAGGAACTTAGTTATTTAATAGGAACCTTAGTTGTCTTCAATCCTGAAATAAAGTAATCCTTCATTTTAGGAGCTTACCTATTCAATAGGATCCTTAGTCATTCTAGTCAAGAAGCTTTGGCCATCTCAAATCCTGAAACTAGGTAATCCGTCCTTTTAAGAACTTATCTATTCAATAGAAACCTTATTTATTCTTATCAAGAAATTTTGGCTATTCTCAGTATTGAAAACCGAGTAATCCTTCTATTCATGAACTTAGGTTATTTTGAAGAAATTAAGTCTTGAAAACCAAGTAATCCTATTGTTTAGAAGCTTTAGTTGTTTTACAAGAGCCTTAAGGAATCAAAGTTATCCTTAAATTAGTAACATTGATCATTCAATTGTCCTCCCTTGAAACTTCAAGAACCCTAATTATCCTTAGGAACTTTGGTTATCTTTTGCTCATGTGCAAGTCACCCTTAAGGAACCTTCATTATCAAGTCAAACCCAAGAACTTTGGTCATCCTTTAAAATACTTGAATCGTACGTCAAAGTGTCTTCCATTTTCATCACTTAAATCCCCAATGGACCAAGCCTAAGATAGCTAACTAATTGTAATGCTTCTAAGGACAAATTTATCCTGGAGGCAAAAATAGTATCTCTTTTATTTTTGTAGTAAAATTCTTCTCAAACTTTACCATAAAGAGGGCCAGTTATAGATATCCCATTTTTATATCCCTATAATTTTAGAGATTTTTGAATAAAGTAAAGGGTCTTGATTTAAAAAAGAAAGCATAAAAAACAAAAAATTTAGAAAATTACAAAAAATAGAAAAAATAATAATTAAATAGTTTTTTAGATAGAGTAGGATTTTTTTTTTAATTTAACCTTAGTATTTTTTAGGGCCTTAAATAATTAAAAGAGTAGGAGGGTTTGGGTTTAGGCTTAGATTTGAATCTAACCTAAACTAACTTGGTCTATATATGCAATTTGATTACATATATGAACAAGACACAGGCTAATAACCTGATGGTAACATACTTTAACCAAATATTGCATATGATTTGAAGATCTTAGGTCCAATCAATGAAAAGTGCAAAATATATCTTTTATTTTCTTCTCTCACTTAAACACTTGTCCATCCCTCATTAGTACATGTGTCTATGTCACCTATCACGTCACATGCCATGTCACCGCCACATCATCACCAAATCATTGCCACGTCATGCCATGTCACTTACCACTTCATCTCCTTATCATCACCACATTATGCTATGTCACTACCATATTATTGTCATGTTATAAGTTACATCATCATCACATCATTTACTAACTCACTTCAAGTGTGGTAGGCACACTCTTACTCGCATTAGACATACTCTGACACACTTTTACGCATAATAGGCACACTCTTAATGCATGTTAATTATGTTTTCTACATGCAGTTTTGTATTTAACATCACATATAGTCTAGGTTTTCCCAACCTAAATATAGAAGAAAATTATACTGCATTTAATATTTTCCATCCTTAACTCGACCATGATACTTATAAATAGGGGATTCCATTTTACTACAAACCATTAACTTATCACTAACAATCACTCAAATCCATTTACAACGCTACTCTCTCTCTCTATACGCCCCTTTTTCTCTCTTGAGGATTCGCGTAAGCTCGAGGTTTTTTGAGTTAGGATAAGTTATGCTAAAAACTCCTTATAGCGAGAGCTTTGCAACCTAACGTGACCGTTCTAGAGCCCAACTCTATCCCATGCAAACTCCAGCTTGGTTTAGCTTTGCTTTGGTTTTTAATTGTGTTTTGTTTTTCATATTTTGTATTTTTATTTATTTATTCTTATAATGTATTGTCATTGTAACTAAAAAAAAAAAAAAAGAAGAAAGAGAAACAAGATAGAGAGGCATAGTTTATTTATTTTCTTTTAGCCAAAACATAAAACAACAAAAATAAAAAAAAATAATAACAAGAAAAATCATAAAAATAAATAATTAAAACATAAAAAAAAATCCTTATTCCAATAAAATAAACAAACTCTTATGGCTTTTTGTAGAGTTTTATAAAAGTAAAACACCAATCTAAAACTCTTTTCTTTTAAACATGTTTTCTATGATTCAGATACCTTTACCATAATTTAAGTTTCTTTTCTATATTTAAATATCTTTTCTATAGTTAGGCATGTTATCTATGGTAACTGCATATTTCATGGAAAGTTACATTTAGGTATTTAAAAATTTTTAAAAAAGTTTTATTGCTTAGAAATCTTTTTTTTTCAAACAAATAAAAATAAATGGACCTTTTTTTTAAAAAAGGATATTTTAGAATTTTCCCAAAAATAAGAATACCTAATTAGGACCCTTTCCTCTTAGGTGTTTGTCTTAAATAAAATTAAATAGCTAAAGAACATAAAGCCGACTATTTTTAGAATTAAAAGAAACCAACATATCTAAAGTTTTATAAAAAAACACTGCACATTTGATCCGAATAGTAAGTATGTAGATACTCGTACGGAAATATAAGGCGATTTAAAATATGGAAAATTTTCTTCTTTTTTTCATATTTTGTAAATAATTATTTAATTTAATTAATTTAGTTCCATGTGAATGGTTTATAAATAAGGGTATATTAAAAAGTGAAATTAAAATCGAAAAGTTAAAAAAGTGGTATCCATTAAAGGTTTAAAAAATTAACCCCAAACCTAAAATTGTTGGTTTTTGAACTTTTTTTCTAAAAATTAGTTTTTAAGCAAATTAGTGGTTAAGTTAAATCGGTCTATTCAATAGATTTAACTTAACCTTCTTTTCCCCGACCTCGATCGAGTAACGGCTCGAAAGGATTTTTAAAATAATTTTAAAAGCCAAATTTTTATTAACTCCTAGTCAAATGTTAGTATTAAACGAGTTAGAATTTAATATTAATCGGATTAAAGAAAATATTTTAAAAACCCGGAAAAATCAAGCTCGACAAACATTATATGAAAGAAAGTGTAAGTCTCCATTGTAATGGGATGAGATTAGAGGAAGACAAGTTTTGGGGCCAATTAATACAAGAGATTATTAATACGGTACAGGTAATTAAGTAACGTATGCAAGTAGCCCAAAGTAGACAAAAAACCTATGTTGATTTGAAATGATGTCCTTTAGAGTTTAAGGTGGGGGGTTTGGTTTTACTAAAGATATCTCCTATGAAAGGTGTAGTCGGATTTAGTTTAAGGAGAAAGCTGAGCCCTTGGTTCGTATGACCATTTGAGGTAATGGAGAAGGTTAGCAAGGTTACATATAAGATAGCTTTACCACTCGGCTTAGTGGGGTACATGGCAATTCCATGTGTCAATGATAAAGAAGGATGTACCAATAGAGGCCAAGAAGATGATTTAGATGCAACTCAAGGTAAGGTTCCAATTGTAGTACTATAATTGTTACCTTAGTTTCAATTATAGTACTAAAATAGATGGAGTTATAGCTGAATTTGTCAACAATGGAACAATACATAAAGATAGTGGATAAAAAAGTTCAAGAGTTAAGAAGAAGGGAGATACCTTATGTTAAACTATAGTAAACAAATCACCCAGAACAAGAAGTTATATTGGGGTTGGCGAAAGACATAATTTCAAGAATCAAGTAATTTTATACCTAAAACTATTTCAAGAATCAAGTAACTTTCAAGGATGAATTTTTTTTTTTTTTTTTTTGGGTTTAGGGGGGTAGGGGTGTGTTGTTAGAAAATGTAATACCTAGGAAATAATATGAAGTTAAATTAATATAAAGGCTTTTTGCTAAAGTAGAATAATATTAAGAGGGGAAATTAGTATTTGTAAGGGGTCTACATAACAAGAGGGTAATTTGGTCATTATAAAAAATTAGTAACTCCTTCTATCTCTTATGCTGATAACTACTACTATGACAATAATCACTAGTATTAGGAATTATGGTTTGGTTTCAATTAAGTAACTATTTATGAGACAATGTTAATATATATGTATATATATATATATATATGTTATAACAGGGGGGATTTCAAGTGTTGTTGAATTTATTACTTATCATGTGAATTATTTATTAGGTGTTTGATCACTTTTAATTAGATTTCAGTATTTAATGAAATCAATGGATATCATTTTCTTGTGAGTTGGAGAGTTTAGTAGTAATTCTAAAGCTTGACATATTAGTAGAGGTTTAGGGACATATAGTAGTTTATGGCATCCTATACCTAGGGCGTTGCATTTAGCATTTTGGAATTCATTTCAATTTCTAGTGGATATTCAAACTTCAATTAGAGTTGGGATCTTTGATCATTGACTTAAGTCAATAGAGTTTAAGCTTTGTAATTAAGTAGAGCTTATAACAAATATGAGCTTAATATGATATTGATTATATAATAGATGTTCTTGTTATTGCCTTGAGCATAGAGTAGAGAAAAGGACTTGCTCTTGATCTATAAGTGTGTTAGTTTGATGGATCTTGATCTCTATCTATAAGAGAGTGTAAATTAATTGGGAGATTTACAAATGGAGGATGCTAAGTGTCAGGGTCCTTTTTTGTAAGATACTTATACTAACAAGGGGCTATTCTTTTGTACATATTGTAACATAAGGGGGGACTTTATTTTTATGTAGTTAAGGCCTTACTATTATTAGAAATTTCCACTTTTAGAAAGTGGTACTATTTCACCAGTTTTAATGTCTCCTCCTGCCAGGCTCAATAATATCCATAAAGCTCTTTATATGGGGGTTGAGTACTCTTCTAGATTGAAGCTCTTACTCACCATGTTAGTTGATCACAATCGACGGCACCTGTTACATATGTTGTACCCCCATACACATATATTGCAACCTTGTATTACTGTCGGAATTAATAAAAGTGTACTGTTCCTTTTTTCCATTCGAGATTGTGTCCCTTATAATCTGTTGGCTTTCTTCCTTAGTGTGTTTCTTACAGGTTTAGGCTTTGTTGGCTAGCATTGCATGCGAGTTAGGCTTGCTTACTACTGCAGAGGCAGGATAGTAGTGCCGCATGATCTGTTTCTGTACTAAAGAAAGCTTCGGACCGTAACAGTTGGTATCAGAGCCTAGGTTATTCCAGTGGGAATGACCATGACACGACAAGTGGAAGTGAGCAAGAAGTTAGATAACCTTAAGGAAATCCTCAAGGGAGTGTCTAAGTGGATAGATAATCTGATCGCATTGTCAGTAAGAGTGGCTGAAGTTGAAACCAATCATCAAGAGATAAATGCTAAGGTGGTTGAGATAGCTGAGAATTTTGGTGTTATAGTACAAACCCTTAGAGAGGAAATGCATATAACAACCGATGAGGCAAGACAACACTTGGAGACTCAAGTAGAAGACGTGAGAAGACAAGTGTAGACACCTAATTTTTGCCCCTCTTTTATTTTTCAAATTAGGTTATAGGGTCCTAAATTAGAAAAAGTTAAAAAAAATAGAAAATTAAAGAAAGCCCTAAAAAATGAAGACATTTAGAAAAAAAATATGAATTCTAGAAAAATATAAAAAAAATAGGAAAATGGGAAAAAGTACAAAAAAGGAAATTTAGAAAAAATGCAAAAAAAAAAGAAATTTGAAAAGTCACAAAATAAAATAAGGTATTTAGAAAAATAATAAATTTTTAGGTTGTTTAAATAGAATATAATTTTAAATTCAATTTCAATAAGTTTTGAATAAAAGGCTTCCAAGCTTAGATTTGAATCTAACTTAGGCTAGCTTGGTCTATATGTGCAATTAATTATATATATGAATAAGGAAAAACCAATAGCTCGGTTGGATAAGCATCTAGACTTCATATACATATGACTTAGAGATCCTAGGTTCAATCCATGGAAGGTGCAAAATGTATCTTTTATTTTCTTTTCTCACTTTATTACCATGTCATCGCTACATTACGGGCTACGTCATCGTCACATCATTTGCCAACTCACTTCTAAGTATGGTAGACACATGCTGACACACTCTGACACACTCCAGCACATTCATACATGCACAGCTATGTATTTGGCACCACATATTGTCCAGTTTGTCCAGTTCAAAATTAGAAGAAAATCATATTGCATTTAATTTTTTCCATCCTTAAAACGACCAGGATACCTATAAATAGCGGTCTACTATTCATTTTCAAAAACACAACAAAAACTTCGAAACACTTTAGAAAAACAAAAATCGAAGTTTCCTCTTTCTCTAGGATTGCATTCTCTACGATGTTTTTACGAAAACCACCACCATCGGATTTCTCGAGCCGACCAAGCCAACTCCGAGCCAATCCAAGCCAAAGTGAGCCAATCCAATTCGAATTGAGCCGACCGAGTTGATCCAAGCCGAAGTGAGCTGATTCGAGGTGTCCGAGCCAATCCAAAGCCAATCCGAGCCGATTCGGTTTTTCTTTTCCTTTTTTTTATTTTATTTATTTATTTATTTATTTGTAAATGTTATAAATGAGCAAAAGAAAAAAGAAAAAGAAAAAAAAAGAGAGAAAAAAGTAGTTTATTTATTTATAGAAATAGATAGAATAAGTATAAAAAAATAATAAAAATAAATAAATAGATTAGTAAAAAAAAATTGTTTTCACATTTAGAAAAATTGAGTTTTCTAAAAATAAATGAAAATAAATAAATCAATTTTCAAATTAGAATCATATAGAATTTCCAAAAATAAAATTCAACTTAAGACTCCTTATAATCTTTTCTTAAATCAACTCAAAATGGATAAAAACGTAAACCCGACAATTTTTCCAAAATTAAAATCAAACCACCCGCTATATTTTCATTAAAAGAACTACATGCGTCTGATCCCAAATAGCGGGTACGTAGGTACCGTACACAAGTATGGTGCGACTTAAAATATGGAAAGTTTTATTTTTTCTATTTTTAGATATTTATGTAAATTAACCAATTTAGTCACATGTATCATAATTAAATGTTTTTAGAAATTAAAAAGGGTATTTTGAAAAGCAAAGTTAAATTCGAAAAGTTAAAAAGTGGTACCAATCTAGGGTTTAATAAATTAGCCTCCAAACCTAAATCTTTGGTTTTCAAAAAAGCCGTTTTATAAATTGGTTTTTTTTTTTTTAAATCGATAGACCAATAGCTAAGTTATAACCAATCCACCCAATTGGTTATAACTTAACCTATTTTCCCGACTCCGGTCGGGTGACAACTCTAAATTTTTTCAAGTTGGATCTTCTTTAAACCTAGTTGATGGTCAATATTAAACGGGTAGGGTTTAGTACAGATCGGTTTAGAGAAGACCTAATTTTATAAAAAGAACCAAGAAGGTGCAAAACCAAGCTTGACAGCAAGTTACTACTCATGCCTCAATTAAGACTGTTGAAGAGCTACAGGCACAAGTAGCTGTTTTAACTTAGGCTGTGGGAAATGCTCCTATCCCTACCCCCGTTCATGTTCCTGCTCATGCAGGACATCTAAAGATGCC
The DNA here is from genome assembly GCA_024138005.1 of Lumnitzera racemosa. Lineage (NCBI taxonomy): Eukaryota > Viridiplantae > Streptophyta > Magnoliopsida > Myrtales > Combretaceae > Lumnitzera > Lumnitzera racemosa. The sequence continues at coordinate 68,955,213 of JAMXBC010000006.1, forward strand.
TAAACCTAAGGCATTCACTGGCATGAGGGATACCAAGTTGTTAGAGAACTTTCTATTTGATATAGAGCAGTACTTCGCTGCTATAGGGACAAATGATGAGAGATTAAAGGTCACTATGGTTATAATGTACTTAACTGGTGATGCCAAACTGTAGTGGCGCACCAAATATGAGGATATCCTAAATGGCAATGCTCATGTAGATACATGGGTTGAGTTGAAGGCTGAATTACAAACTCAATTTTTCCTTGAGAATATTGAGTACAATACCCGAAAGAAGTTGAGGGAACTTCGATAGGGTAATGACATTAGAAAGTATGTCCATGAGTTCTCAACATTGATGTTGGACATCAAGAGTATGGCTGAAGATGACAAGTTATTTTATTTCCTAGGAGGACTAAAGCCTTATGCCAGGAATGAGTTGCAAAGGCAACAAGTTACAAACTTAGCTACAGCACAAGCAGCTGCTGATCGCTTGACTGACTACACTCATGACAATAAAGGGAAGAATGTGTCAACAGGACACGAGGGTAGAAAGTCGGTCAAGTCAGGTAAACCCAAGAGTGAGGGAGCCCTAAGTTCAAGTAGCAGTAGTAGTAATAATGGAGGGAGTCAAAGGAAATCTTATAACTCTCACCAATCCGGAAAGAGTGGGGCAACCAACGGAGGTAAGAAACCCTCATTCTCATGTTTCTTGTGTAATGGCCCACATAAAGTAGCTGAGTGTCTACATAGGGCAACACTTAATGCTATGGCACAAAAAGTAGAGAGTGTCTGCCAAGATGATGAGTCGGGGAGTGATGGAGAGGATCAATGCCAAATTGGCGCATTGCACATGTTGTCGGCTGTTAGAAAGAGTTCCTCAGTGCAACGTAAGCCCAAGAACAATAATGAGTTGATGTATGTCCAATTGAACATTAATGGCAAGGGTACCAGTGCAATGGTAGACTCCGATGCTATACACAACTTCATTGATGTACCTGAGGTAGAAAGGTTAGGGCTAGTGCTTACTGAGGACACTAGCCAAATTAAAGCTATTAACTCCAAGGCTCGCCCTGTCCGAGGAGTTGCAAGAGGAGTGAAAGTGAAGGTTGGAGATTGGAGTAGAAATCTCAACTTCATAGCTGTTCCATTGGATGACTTCAGCATAGTCCTTGGAATAGATTTCTTAAGACAAGCCAGAGTTGCTCCCATGCCCGCAGTAGATTACTTGTTATTCATAAGTGAAAAGCCTTGCTGTGTGACAATTCAGAGGAACAGGGCAAACAACAATGGCAAGGAAGAGAAGAATATTAGGGCTATTATGTTATCAGCACTCCAATTCAAGAGAAGCCTCAAACATCAAGAGCCAACTTTCTTGGCTTTCCTTATAGAGAAAGAGGAAGCAAGAGAGACGGAGATACCATAGGAAATAGAGAGGGTCCTAAAGGAGTAGAATTATGTGATGCCTAACAAGCTCCCTAAGGAGTTACCTCTTAGAAGATTGGTGGACCACGAGATTGAGTTAATTCCTTGTGCCAAATCACCTGCCAAAGCTCCTTACAGAATGTTACCTCCCGAACTTGCTGAATTGAAGAAGCAATTGGATGAGTTGTTAGAGGCAGTCTTCATTCAACCTTCAAAAGCGCCATACGGGGCTCCTATTCTATTTCAAAAGAAACAGGATGGGAGTTTAAGATTATGTATTGACTACTGGGCTCTAAAGAAGCTAACGGTGAAGAATCATTACCCAATTCCTTTAATTGTTGATCTTTTTGATCAACTGAATGGGGCTAAGTATTTTACAAAACTGGATCTTCGCTCAGGCTATCATCAGGTTCTCATTGTTGAGGGGGATGAGCCCCAAACGACGTATGTAACCCGGTATGGTGCTTATGAGTTCTTGGTGATGCCTTTCGGTCTTACTAATGCTCCTGCAACATTTTGTACCTTAATGAATAATGTATTTCGTAAATATCTCGACAAATTTGTAGTCGTCTATCTAGACGACATTGTTGTATATAGCAGGACATTACAGGACCATGTGAAGCACTTACGAATGGTTTTCAAGAAGCTATAGGAGAATCATTTGTACGTGAAGTGTGAGAAAGGTGCCTTTGCCCAGAAGCGCATTAACTTCCTGGGTCATATTGTTGAAGAAGGGTGGATCCGAATGGATATGGAAAAGGTGGAAGCAATAAGGTAATGTCCAGTGCCTAAGAGTGTAACAGAGTTATGGTCCTTCCTTGGACTCGCAAATTACTAGAGAAGATTCATTGAGGGATATTCTCGTTGAGTTATACCCCTCACAGATCTATTAAAGAAGGACCAAACATGGTTATGGGATGGGATATGTCAGAGTGCCTTCGAGGAGTTGAAGCGTGTAGTGACGGAGGAGCTAGTCCTCGCACTTCCTGACTTTTCTAAGCCTTTTGAAGTCCATAAGGATGCCTCAGACATTGCATTGGGTAGAGTGTTGTTGCAAGAGGGTCATCCAGTGGCATGTGAGAGTAAGAAGCTGAATCAAATAGAGCGTAGGTACTCAGCCAAAGAGAAGGAGTTACTTGCAATTGTTCACTGTCTAAGGACCTGGAAACACTTTTTACTAGGATCTAAGTTTCTAGTGAAGACAGACAATTCTATTGCCAGCCATATATTGACTCAACTGAAGCTTTCAGCCAAACAAGCTAGATGGCAAGAGTTTCTTGTAGAGTTTGATATGGAGATTGAGTACCGTAGTGGACGGACTAATCAGGTGGCAGATGCTTTAAGTAAACGAGCTTATTTAGCATCCTTAGCACAGATTGCACACTAGTCAGTGAGTCAAATCTCGACTTCAATTCAAGAGTAGATCAAGCAACACATAAGTCAAGACTTGTTGGCCAAAAATCTCAAGCAGTCGATTGAAGAAGGGAAAACGCGCAAATTTTGGGTAGAAGGCAAACTCATTTACACAAAGGGGCGCCGATTGTATGTCCCGAAGGCGAGCAACTTGAGAAGGGCACTCATGAGAGAGTGCCATGATACTTTGTGGGCTAGACATCCAGGCTAGCAGAGGACATAGAGCTTGTTGAAGTAAGGCTATTACTGGTAGGATATGAAGGAAGATGTGATGACTTATACGAAGATTTGCTTAACCTGCCAGTAGGACAAAGTTGAGAGGCAGAAGGTGGCAGGCCTCTTGGAGTCACTTCCTGTGCCCTCTCGCCCATGGGAGAGCATCTCCATGGACTTTATCACTTCCTTACCAAAAGTGGGGGAGCACTCATCCATTTTTGTTGTTGTTGACAAGTTCTCTAAGTATGCTACCTTCATTCCTACTACGAAGAGTTCAAGTACATAAGAGATAGCCTAACTTTTCTTCAAGCATGTGGTGAAATTCTGGGGTATACCCCAAAATATTGTGAGTTATAGGGACGCCAGGTTTACAAGGAAGTTTTGGACAGAGTTGTTCTAACTCTTGGGGTCCGAGTTGAGCATGACCTCCAGTTACCATCCGTAAAGTGACGGACAGACATAGAGATTCAATGGGTTGTTAGAGGAATACCTTCAACACTTTGTCAGTGCCAACCAGAAGAATTGGGTTGACTTACTGGATATCCCCAGTTTTGTTTCAACATCTAGCGGAGCTCTTCTTCCAACAAGAGCCCTATAGAGATCATTACGGGTCAGCAACCACTATTACCACATATAGTGTAAGCACCATATACTGGGAGATGCCCAAGAGCTTATTGGTTCACCAGGGATTGGAAGCGGAGTTCAAAAGTAGCAAAAGTGTACCTTGAGAAGGCTTCCAAGAGAATAAAGAAATGGGAAAATCAGAATTGCAACCTAGAGAGTTCAATGTTAGAGATCAGGTCCTCATAAAGCTTCTTCTAGAATAGGTCAGATCATTGAGGAACAAGGATAGAAGATTGATCTAAAGGTACATTGGTTTAGTTCCTATCATATTGAAGATTGAAAGAGCAGCCTACAAGGTCAAGCCTTTTGCGTGGTTGAAGTTCCATCCAGTTTTTCATGTCAGTGTCTTGAAGCTATATTATCCAGACATGGAAGACCCATCTCGCAATGTGTCCAAGTAGTCACACATCAAGATCAAGTTCAACCTAAGTTAAGCCGTAGAAGACATCCTTGCAGAGCAAAAAGTTGGAGATCTCTCCACTGAAGAAGAACAAAAAGAATATTTGGTCAAGTAGAGAGAGCGAGGAGAAGAATTTACTAGCTAGGAGACTAAAGAAGATCTAAAGCCCTTATTCGAGAGAAAGTCAGCCTTGCCAGCTAGAAGACCTCCGCTACTAGATCCAAGTGCCAGTACATATTGTTGAGGACGTCAATAGAATTAAGTAGAGGAGGATGGCAGGGTCTCTTTTTGTAAGATACTTATACTAACAAGGGGCCATTCTTTTGTACATATTGTAACATAAGGGGGGACTTTATTTTTGTGTAGTTAGGGCCTTACTATTACTAGAATTTTCTACTTTTAGAAAGTGGTGCTATTTCACCAGTTTTAATGTCTCCTCCTGCTAGGCCCAATAATGTCTGTAAAGCTCTTTACGGGATGTGAGTACTCTTTTGGATTGAAGCTCTTACTCACCACGTTAGTTAATCACGATCGACGACACCTGTTACATACACTGTACCCCCGTGTACATACATTGCAGCCTTGAATTACTGTTGGAATTAATAAAAGTGTGCTATTCCTTTTTTCCGTTCATGATTGTGTCCCTTATAATCTATTGGCTTTCTTCCTTGGTTATGTTGCTTACAGGTTTAGGTCTTGTTGGCTAGCGTTGCGTGCAAGTTAGGCTTGCTTACTACTGCAGAGGCAGGATAGTAAGTGCCGTACAGTTTGTTTCTATGCTAAAGAAAGCCTCAGACTATGACACTAAGGACATGAAAAGCTTATACCCATAAGGTTTAATGGCAATCTAGAGTATGATTGTTGATGTTAAGTTGGATTTGATTCAATTTTTAGTTATATAAAAGAATTTATGAAGTATGATTAGTTATATGTTAATTGAAAGTTAAATTAGGATTAATCATTTCAATTTAGGTCGTCAACTTAAGGTGCCCATTGAAATGTTTTAGAGATTTGATGATCTATAAATTAGATCATGTTGTTAGATTATGTAATTGATGATTTAGATGTTTGAATTGCTATAATTATTAATTGGGGATTCTACAAGATTCAAATATGAATAATGATGATTTGTGATGAATTATGATAAACTTGGTTGAACTTAATGATTACAAATGTGATCTTAGTGTAAGATTTGAGTTTACAGTTGTAGACACCTAATTTTTGTCCATCTATAGTCTTAATTTTTAATTTTTAATTTTTACAAAAGGGTCCTAATTCAAAGATAACAAAAAAAATTTTAATAAATAATAATAATAAAAATTAATAAATAATGAAAATACCAAAAAATAAGAAAAGGAAAAATTATAAAGATTTCATAGATTTTTAGGAAGTAATTTATATTAGGAATAATTAGTTTTAGTGTTAGTTTTTGTTTTAGTTTAGTTAAAAATTTTAGTTTAGAGAATTAGATAGTTTAAATATAATTTAATGGTAATGAATGTCAAGACACAAACCAACAGCCTAACAGATAAGTAACGGAGTATTTGGGTAGATTTAGTTGGAGGTCATGGGCTCAGCAAGCACCTATGTCTTTATTTTTCTATCTTTGTAGAAGCAATATTTAAAATCAGATTCATATCTAATCAAATCATATGAATATTAGTTAGATCAGATTTGAATTAAATTTGAATCTAATTTAATTAAAGAATTAGATATAATTACATATGATATGATATGATTTGGTTAGACTATATAAACATTTCATGCAGTTAGAAAAAAGGAGAAAAAAAAAAAAAACAGGAGCCCCAACTATCCATCTAACATCCTACAATTCACTCGTCTAACTGCATACGTTGCTAAAGACATACACTGCATAATCCTAATCAGAACAGGACCCCCATCATCACCTGCATTGAATACACACAACTCCATTCACACAGCAGACACCACTTGGACGATCCACTCCCAAACTGACCGACTCACTCTCGCTCATCCCCATCCTTCTTCAACATAGTCGCAGTATACGTAGCGCCCACACCCACTGTGTTACCCAGTGACAAGGCAGCAGCCCAACTCCGACCATTCCACGTAGAACCACCCTCTCACTCGATTACACTCACCGTGACCCACTCCCAAGTGAACCCAAATCACCCTAACACACTACAACACGCATGCTATAGCCTATGGACACCTAACCCCCTCTCTTGATCTCGACCGCCGCAACCCGAACAACACCAGACGACTACTAGGTTATTGTTCCTCCATTCCCCCACCCCAACTAGAGCAACCAAAGGCCACTAGCCTTCATATGTAAGCGTGTATAGTAGATCCACGATTGGAACCCATTGTCGGCCTCTCTTTGAGATACCTTGTAAGCCCCACAACTAACCATTCAAGGTTTCGATCAGTTGAAAGACTCGATCGAACCTAAATTATAAAGTAAAGTTAGAAATATTAGTAAAAATGACTCCGTGAACTTGAATTTAAGAAAATAAGTAATAAAATAAAAGAATATAAAAATTTTAAATTTTAAGTATATAACTCGTTATTTATCGAAAATGCGTAAAATACATTCCGGTACTTAACGAATCGCTAGAGATAAATTATATGTATACTAAAAATTATAAAATAACCTAAATAATATTTAGGAATATTTATTTGTACTATATATGAATTTACATGTATGTATAAATACGCGTAATTACTTAAAATACGCAAAATGTGCTAAAATAATACTAAATACTTAAATAAAATTCATAATTAATTAATAAAAAAATAAAAAAAATCAGGAAAAATCAGGAATGATCCAAATCAGGTAGTGGCAGGTCAGGATCTACAAAAGAAAAATTAACCAATTAAAATTAGATAACACAAAAGCCAAAAATTAAGGAAATTGGGTAAAGTTATGTCTAATTAATGCATAATAATTACAAAAAATTATCTATAAATAGAGGAAAAATTTCCAGAACTCATTTGGACAGTTTAGCATTAGAGAAAAATAGGAAACCTAAAAAAATCGAGAGAAAATCCAAAAAAAAAAATGGAAACTGTGCAGATTCCAGTAATGAGAGAAACCCACACATCACCACCACCTAGGACTGAGCCACCACCACCACACCACTCTAGCCCCACCGTCTAGGATGGCTAATAGCCTTGGACCAGGTTTGGACTGCTAGAAAGCTTCGAACCGGTTAGTCCCTTAAATTTCCCGATTTTAAATAATTTTGTAAAATTAGTTATTTTGCCCAGAAAATTATGAAACTTGTTATTCTGAGGTTTTATTGTATGTAGATTTAGGGGAAAATAGTGATTTAGTTTAATTACGTTTGAAAATATAGGGTTCTTAACAAATTGTTCAAAACCGAACATGATTAGAACGGAAAATAAATAGGTTTAGGAGTGTAGTTTGGAGCTCAATTTTTTTTTCTGTAGGATGCTCATGTGATATAAAACAATGCTATGAAGCCATTTTTTTAAAATTAATTTTTGAAATTTTTAAGTTAATTTTTAACCCTAAAATAATGGAAAAATTGGGTGATTTGGGGTTAATTAGGTGATTAAGATATCAATTACTGATTTAGATAGTAATTAGATGTTTAGGGATGTTAATCTCTGATGTGGAACCCTAATCCTAGCCTTTGGAGTATTAAGTATGGTTAATTTAGGAAATTAGGTAATTAATATAAGAAATTAGTAATATGTGAAATTGTAAATTAATACATCTAAAAAATTAAGGTTATTTAAATAATATTAGAGTAAAAATCAGAATAATATTAAATCTGAATTAAGATTGAATTTTAGGTAATTATATAAAAAAGTAATATTTTCTCACATCGGGGATAAATCCGATACCCTAATTAGGACTAGCGTATACCGAATAGCTTAGAATACTAAATTAAGATCCAATAGGATATTTGAATACTCGAGCTTAATGTGATTACTTTCACATTAGGATTCAAATATAGTTAGGACTTAGAAATCGAACTAGAACCTAATTTAAAAAAAATGATGCGGAAACTGAACCTGAACCTGAACCTAACCCTAAACCTATAATAATTGTAAAAGACTTAAGACCTAGATAAAAAGGTATATGAAACCCTAAATAAAACATAACAATAAGCGTTATAGGAGAAAATGAACCTATAATCATTATATGAAAACTGAAACCACGTTTGTGTTATAAGGATGATCGGCGATGGCCTGAGCAAATCGAACCTCGAGTGAGTGAGCGAGGAGTCGAGGTAAGTTGGGATTAATACAATGTTGTATTTTAGGAGGCTTAAGATTATGCTTGATTGTGCTTATTAGATAGTTGGATGTGTGCATGTACTTGATTATGGGTAATGCTATGATTATGTTTGTTGCTCTAGCATGTATTGTATGATTTGTATGAAATGATTGATCATCCTAAACTGAACTTAATCAAATATACGACTAGTAATCATAATCGGACATGCATGGCAACCCGTTAAGGGAACTTAGGACTCTCCGGCCAAATACCGACCCCTTCGAAAGAGATAGCGCAGGATTGGAAAATGGTCCATTCTTCATCTTTAGTTGAACTAAGTGAAAGGAGAGGAGGTCGCGGCAAGGGTGAAGACAATGGTTCGAAGGTGGTCACGGGAGGAGCGAGGTCTCCATTATACAAGCCTGGGTTTGGTCATGAGCTGTTGCATTAATGGCAACTCCTCAACCTGGATTAGAGCGAGCGTAATTTCTTTAATCTCACGATAGGCCGGACATCGTCGTACGATGGCATTTGCTTGCACATGCGTTGCACCTAATAAGTTGATTGAAAACGTTGTTGTGTTTATGGTATAGTTTTAAGTCCTCCATCCTAACTTACTGAGCTGTGGTTGCTCACATCTCTATAGACGTCGTGTAGGTGCTGGCTAAGAAGCGGCAACAACTATTTTGAAGCTAGCAACTGCTCGATCCTAGGGAGTGAGGAAAAACATTGAAGAATCAACACATATTTTATTACTTTTCATTTCCGAATAATGTATAACTAGGAAATATGTTACGGAGAATTATTATAAACTTTAATTTCAATAATTGAATTATAGTGTATATATATATTTCCTCACTTTCTTAGGTAAATGATTTATTTAAATTACAAACTGTTTACTTCAAAGCAGGTTAGTCATGGACGCCTTGTGTAGATCAGGTCTAAAATAGCGGTTGTAAGGTCAACTTTTATCTTAGGATGGTTTACACGGCGGGGCTGTTACGACTTTTCTGCTTCGGGGCGTGACACACCCTCGCCACCACTCTCAAATACCAAATCACCTTCACCACTGCGTTCCTCCACATACCAAAACCCCTAAACATATCTTTTGTTCAACTCAAAACTGCCTGGCCATTATCCATTTACATCCTCCTCCAACGCTCCTTATACAACCACCATCAGACGACCATTGGCTTAACTTGACTCAACCCGACAACTTGGTCTAACCCGTATCTGCAAGTTAATAGTAAAAAAAACAAGAATAGAAAAACAACAACAGAAAATAGGAGGTCGAATTCCATTTGGGTACAGCAGTAATTCAGTCCGCGCCAAATAGCATACATCCTATCAACGTAGAGCATACACATTGTCTTCACTGCACTTTGTTCTTCACGATCAACACACATATTGTCAGGCCAAACCAAATACACACGCATGGCTCTGCTACACCAATAATCAACTCACCACGTTCCACCGCACATCACCAACTCCAGAACAGTAAGCCCCGATGTCGAATTGTACACTCTACAGTCCGATATCGTCGCTACTCTGTCTGCGCCATTATTGTGCAAAAACAAGCCAGGTTCAGTTTTTCCAAATCTTAGTTTTCTTATTTTATTTTATTTATTTCATTCTTTTATTTATCATTATATTATTAGTTCCTTAGTTATTTGATGTAGTATATGTGTATGTGACTATAGTAGTTTAGGTGACTCATTAGTATTAGTTTTTGCATATTAAGTAAGTTACATAATATTACTAATCTATATAGGTAGATAATTGTTTAATAATAATAGAATATATATATACATATATGTATATTAGTCTAGGAATTTGTAAGATTAGGTATATTTTTAGGTTTTTCTCACTTAGAAATTTATTTTGGAAATAAAAAATTAATAAAAGGCCCTTTTAAAAAATAGGATTATTAGAACATTTTTTTATAAAATAACAGCACTCAAGTGTTAGGACCCTTTAGATTTTTTTTAAATAAATTAAAACGTAAACTTGGACGGTTTTCAAAAATTAAAATAAATCAACACACTAAGATTTTTTTGAAAGAACTACGATCGTTTGATCCCAGCTAGCGAGTACGTAGGCACGTTCGAGGTAATGATAAAATATGTAGAAACTTAGGTTTTTTTTTTCTCTTTCTTTTGATTTTATTTATTTATTTTCTTAAATATTATAATTAAAAAATAATCTTAATTTTGGGTAAATAAATAGTCGTGTCCGTTAGGGTTTAATAGATTAGCTCCCGAATTCAGAACTCTCTAGTTCTTTATTAAAATTGAAATCAAAGATCGATAGCTAAATCGTAACCAATCTACCCAATTGGTTACGGTTTCTTTTCTTTTCCCGACTTCGGTCGGGTGGCGACTCCAAAAATTATTTTCAATAAAAAATCAAAATTTTTCAATTTCTTTAGTCGAGAATTAATATTAAATGGGTTAGGGTTTAATATTAATAAAAAAATGATAAATTAATTTTAAATAAAATAAATAAAAAAATCAAGCTCAACAACAGTGTCTTAGTTAATTTAAGAAGTTTTGGTATTTCTTTTAGAAAACTTTCCTAAAAAAATTTGAATATGACTAAATATGGTTTGAATATGGATTAAAGTACTCTTGATATTTATATCAAAGTTCATATTTATATCAAAGTTCATATGGGATTCAAGTGGTACATGATAAAAATAAATGTTTGATCTTATAGAAGAAGATCAATTTGATGAATTAGATATTATGGTTTAACTTTTCCAAAAAATTTAAATACAATTGAATGTGTTCTTGGTGTTTATGATGACATTCATCTTATTCATGTCAAATACTCATTTGATCTTATAGAATGGATTAGAAAATTTAAAAAACTTATTATGAAATGATTTATCTAGAAAACCTAGATTTGAAATTTAATGCAATTCTTAATTATTTTTTCCTTTTTTTTAACCAAGTAAGTTTTAATCTTCAAATGTTCATCTTGAATATTCAAATCACAGGAATATTTCACTCCATGCTTGATCTCTTAGGAGCAAGTTTTGAATCAAAATCTTGTTAAAATGGTATTTTGATCTTGAAAGTAATTACTCCTACAAATGTTGTGTTTTGGGGAAGAAAATATAAAATAACACTATTTGAAATGATAAATAAATATTCAAAAAATAATAATATCTCTTAAAAAACTTAATGTTAGAAGTTAAACTAACTTAGCTAAATCGATCGAGCTTAGCTTGAACTAACTTAGGGATTAGTTCATAAAGCAATTAGATTAGACTGTAGAGTTTTTTTCTCTTTAATTAATGAGTAGGTTGAACTGCCTTTGAGATTAGTTTATCAATCAATCAATTAGATTGGTCTATAGAGGATTTTTTTTTTAATAAAAGAACTTATTTTTTCAATTAATGTGTAGGGATGAGTAGATACAAGATGGGTAGAGTATAAGGCTCTACTAATATTCTACCCTATAAGTATAGGTTACTAAATTTTACTATTTGTACTATATCCTATATCCTGTAGAATAACTTGTACGTTGTAAATTATATAGGATATAGGACATCTTATAAAACTTATAAATCTTTTTTTATTATTATTTTTTGTAAATTTCAATACGGTTAATTTCTACTTATTTTCCTTTCCTTTCAATTTCTTTCATTTATTTTTCTTTTTTATTACTTTCTTCATTGATTATTATTACATAAACATATCGATTTTAGTAAAATGTTAATCTCGACTTTAAATACTAAATAAATAATTATAATTTGAACTCATTTGGGGGGTTAACTTATTTTAGCAATAAAAATATTTCTAGATTACAAATTACAATTGCCCAAATCATAGTCAGCATCAATAATGATGCTCTATGCATCACAATTAATAAATCATAATCTTTCGACTATATTTGTTTTAAACCTAATATAAACCCTAATCTTAGACAAAAGAAAAAGATATAAACACTAATTTCGAATAAATATTAGGTTGAATAATGTTATATAAATTTATTATGAAATATTTTTCAAATTTAATACAAAGAAATTATTGTATTAAAAGAAAATAAGTTAATAATATATCTTGTTTAGGAAGCTTTATGCAAATTGTTTCTTTTCCAACTTTAGTAGAGTTAGACATAATAAATGAGAAAGATGGAGTCAAAAAGAAAGACTAAGGAGGATGAGACTACTATGAAGACATCAAATTTAGTCTAGAGTTTCTCATGAATTGCGTTTTATTATTATTTTTTTAAGTCCATACAAATGAAATGGTATTATTTATTAATTTTATTTAATTATTATTATAAGATAGGTATAAGATACTTTAGAATATGTATTTTATATACTTCACAATATGAGTTCTAAGATAGTTACATAATACTTGATCTCATATCTATACTCTACCCTGTAAGCATATATTTTAAAAAATTATTACTTAAAACCTACTTTATGACTTTAAATATGCACTTAAAACCTACCGGATTAAGCAGGATTCAAGTGAGTACCCTGCTCGCTCAATTGGATGACCTGCCCACTCTTATTAACGAGGATTGGATTGGTTTAAGGGTCAATTTAAGACAGGATTTAAATGTTGCATAATAAATTGTAACTCTAATTGAATAAAGTATAATGGGTATTTCCTATTTTGTCATGACAGGACATCTATCGATAAGTTTAGAAATGATTTAACTTTTCAGATCAAAATTGTGAGGACTTTAGGTATGTGATAGTTGTTGTGCGTCTATAATTTACAAAGCTAGACTTAATGTAAGTTGTGGCCAATTAAACGTGTTATACATGGTTGTGCTAGGTCATGAAACAATAATCTTTGTAACTGGTTTACACTTGCAAGTGTACTCCTCCTAGAAGGATGTGATGGTTAAGCGCTTAGAAGACATTAGTTTAGCTTAGCGGGTAGATGAGAAAGAAACCACAATTGATAAGGGGTCGATAAGCAAAAGGAGAAACTGATGAAGAACAAAATACAAAGAAGTTATATTTGCAATTAACCGTATTTCAAAACATGCATTACGTATGCACATACAAGCGTGTGAGAACCTATCAAATCATGCGCAATCCACCAATCGCAAGATCTAATCACTCAAACCTCAAATGCAGGGAAATGCTGTTGCCAATACCTGGCCCTTTGTTCCATCTAAAATGGATTGGTTATGTTGACCTTTATCTAAAATGGTATAACTGTAACTTAGACGACCACTTTTGGTCGCATCCTTCGAGCTACATAAAGGGTCAGGGTTAGTGGCTGGTTGGGGTTGGTAGCTTTTTGATACATATTAAGGACAGGTCATCTATTGTATTGTATCATTATATATTACCGCTACACTAGCCATCTCAAATTTGACCAACCTTTGCTTCCGCGTAGAAATGGAGTTATCTATTTCTTCAATCTACACATCATTTAATGCTTTCCATGTCCCACCTACCACCTACTACCTCCCTTTCTTTTATAATAATATTCTCTGCACATACACACACACATGTATGTGAAATATTTTAGTGCATGGCCATTTAGATGAATATCTATTGATTCCGGTTTTCAAATAGAAAAGTTACACCCTTTCCAACTTTAATATATATACTTTTAAGAAAAGTTAAATCGAAAAGGAAAATTACAAATATCACCTCCAAACTATCGGTCAAGTGTGAATGAATCTCCAAACCTTACAAGTGTGATGTTATTTTACTTTAGTCTTAAATATTTGTTAAAAACTAAGTTTTGAGTTTCAAAAATTGTGAGAAGATCAATGAATTTATCCATATCTAACCAATAATAGCAACTATAATTATCTCAATATGAAATTCATTACAATTTAATAGGTAGTACTAATACATCTGCTAACATTTTTCTAGATATCTTCACCGAAAAGGAAAAAAAAAAAAAGAAGAAGCACTTTAATGGGATAAACTGTACTGCGAGAAAGACGATTCCCGGGCATGAAGAAGAAACTATGGACGGCAGATCCAAGCATATGGCAGCAGCAGCCAAATCAAGTCAAGGTTAGCAGTAGGCCTGGTTGGTATTGGCAAAAAGGTTGGACCACTGGCTTATAGGGTAGTGCATTGAAATTAGGTTGGTACATGTGTGCTTCTTTAATTACAGCCCATCCTTAAAACAGACAGGACATTCCCGTTTCCCCTAAATGAAATTAAGGACGGGACGGATTTAATACGTAAAACCGAAGGTCCTTGTCAACTGCATTTCAAACCAATTAAATTAGAATCTTTACATCACTTACCCAGTTGTTCAGCCCCAGCTTTACAAATATATGATGTTTATAAGGAATGGACGCAGAACCGAACAACGAACGTACCGATTAAAATAATTTATATATATCTTATACATATAAAAGGATTTTATAAACAAGTATAGCTATAATTTTTAACACTTAACAGGGAGTAAATTATAATTTTTTCTAAGAAAATGAATAAGGATACTTGGTGTACTTTTATAAGTGGAAAGAATATAATTGGAATTCTTAAGAAATATAATAAGAGTATAATATTTATCACTTTGTTTAGTTGGATTAATAAATAACTTAAGAATAGATACGTAATACAATTTTAATTACTAAATTATCCTTAATTCATTTTCTTTTTCAAATAATTATAAAGTAATAGGTGGTGGTGGTAATAGTTGACAGCGGCAGCAGCAGCAGTAGTGGCGATGACGATGGCGACAGTAGCAATGGCGATGGCGCAATGGTTGATGGTGGTAGCAGTATCCTAGGTAACGGCTTGGAGGGGGGTAAGGGTAATTGTGGCAGTGGTGATGACAGTAATGGTGGTAATGATAGCGGTAGTCAGAAGTAGTGATGGTGGCGACGACTGCGACGATGATGGTGGTAGGTAGTGGTGATGACGGTGGCGATGATAATAGTAGCAGTAGCAATGATTTGTGATGGTGGTAGCAATAGTGTGATGCAGTAGTGTGACGACAACGTAGTGGTAATGGTAGTGGTAACAATAGCGATGACGGTAGGTGGTGGTGATTGGTGATTAGTAGTAATAACGATGGTAGTAGTAGTGGTAGCGGTTGCGACGGCAACAGCAACGGTGGTGGTGGCAATGGTAATGGTGGTGGTGGTGACGATAATAGTAATAGTGACATGGTGATCATCATTAAATTGATATGGGCTTGTTTTGAAAAAGAATATAAAATTTTATGAGGAATTGTGATTTTTTGATTGAATTAAGGAATTCTTATTATTTCGTTTCACGTAATAGAAATTCCTAAGAAATTGTGATTCAAAGACCAAAGACGAAATGAATGTTGTAATAAAGAATAAAGAGGGAATTGAATTCCGGTTCTCCTCAAGTGAACGAGGTATAAAAGAGTAAACTTCTTATTTTTTCTCATTGCGACATATACTAATTGTAATTTATCTACTAGTTTATAAAAAAAAAATTAAAATAATAAATAATTTTGTATGAATTTTTTCATCAACCAAAATTTAATACAAAAAGAAAAAATCGAATAGTAAACTACAAATAAAGCAAAAATAGAAACACGATATAAATATAAAAGCTCTTTGTTCTTTTTAAATGGTGGATCTATAAGATTATAACATTAGCAATGCTACAAAAATTATTGATTTCTAACATAACTGATGTATAACTAGTCATTCAATATTCTATATTCATTTTCATAATAATAAGTTTAAGCAAAGTAAATCGAGTTATATATTGTTATTATTTACTAAAACTTTATATGACAAGATCAAAACATCAACAATATAATTATTATTTATAGTGTAAAACTGCTAAATAAATAGCAATTCAAGAGAAATTTAATTGTTTTTGTAATGGATATAATTTTACATTATTAGCTATTGCAAATAAAAAAATAACAAGAAAAGGTCATTTAAGCAATATAATTATACATAGTATTTTATAAATTTTTACTCTTAAAATATACATATATTAAATATTATTTTCCATTTTATTAAATTTTTTCATAATTAATTTGCCCCCCTAAATTGTGCTTATGTTTCACAATATTATTCCTATTAGGGAAAAAACAAAGAAGAAGAAGGAAAGACATCAATAAAACTATCCTTTTGAATTGATCGTCCAGTGGACACTTAGTTTTATGGATCTTCGTTTGAGTTTGAAGATGAGGGAATTTGATTATAGTGCTTACTAGCATACTACATGAACTCAATCCACTTTTTTCTTTTTCTTTTTGGTTGGTAAAGATCCAGCCCTACATGTTGCTTAGAGTTAGAGGTAGCAAAACAACTTACCAATGCAAACAAATTCACAAGCTGAATCAATGCAATAAAAAAATGTAGGTTTTTTTCTTTTTTTCTTTTTAAATTTCATTTAGAAAATTCACAAAAGCTAAACCGAAAATTTATAATTGATTTAAAAGGATAAACCAAACCAATAAATAAAACTGAATGAAAATATTTTAAATAAATATAGTAACATTTTACTTGCAACTAAAAAACGTTCATTTATAATAATACATCACTTAAAAGAATTTGTAGCTTACATATATTAAAAAGTATATGAATTTAACTTTTATAGCTAGAATTTATAAATTATATATATAAATCAAGGCAAAATTTATACTATATGCTAATTTTATGAATAAAATTAATTGTTTATAAATACTTGAAATTTCTTAATTATATCAATGTTGACCTTGTTAACTTCTCATATTATATCAATACTTAATATTATTAAATAAATATAGTATTTCTCAAATGAAATTACATGTTATACAAATATGTTTTCTTAAAATAAAAAGAATATAGTTTAATCCAAACCAAATTAAAATTTTATAGTTTAGGGGATTTCCTAATTCAAATCATACAATTTGGTTTCAAATTATACAAAGTCGAACCATATTTTCTATGGTTTAATTTAATTCAGAGAAAAAACCAAACCAAACTAAATCATAGTTATCTCTACTTAGAGGAATGATGTAGCAATAACATGTAAAGCGAAAGAGATAGGAACGAAGAATAGGCAATCTAAATGAGCTTTGAACTCACTTGCCCATGTAATCATCAACTTGGTTATGGGTGTTATAAAAAATGCTAAATAATTAAATAAAAAAACCAACTCCATATCTGTTAATATTATAAATGAGACAAATAGTGGAAGAGGACCAACTACACACCTTTTTATATTTAGAAAATGCAAGATAGTGGGAAAAATTAAAATTTTGAAAAAGGTTAAAAGACAGAAATATAGAGAAAAGGGAAGTGGGTATTAGAGTGAAAAAGAAAAATAACCGCTTGCTTTTAGTATTAAGAGGTACATCCATCTTGATAAATCACATGGGAGTTAATAAAATGAGAGTATCGTTTTTTATTAGTAGCGGATGGCGTACTGCATTGTAAGTATAGAAATAATTATCATATTTTATTAGATAATTGGAAGTTAATGTGTCATTATTATGCTGAGATGACAATGTGATACCATAGGTAGGATGGTTTAAACGTAAATAATGTTAAATATAATATCAAATTTTATAATCCCATTCATTATTATAATTTGTTTTTCAAGAAGGTGAGATACCAAGAGTGATAATTTTTTTTTAATATAATAGATAAATATATAAAGTGGATGCATACTCGTATTATGTGTATAAAAATTAAGTACAATGGTAGAGTAAAAAATTTAACACAAAATAATGATAGAATTAAATTATTTGATCAAATTATATGAGATTGCATACTAAAAAGAAAAATAAAAAACAAATTTTTTAGTTAAAATAATGACTACATGTGGTATGGTTACACTATAATAACTCCTATCTATCCTACTAACACATTACTGTTTCATTTATCTTTTTTTCTTTTCTTAATGTATTAAACTAATATAAATATAAACATATAATATCAAAAAGAGGTTAAAATAGTTTCATTGGCTTCAATTTTATAGATACAGAGCCATATCCATGGTATGTTTTATTGGTTTTGTATCCTTATTTTACTACGGTTTATTTTAGCCCGTATATCTTTACATAAATGCAATAACATTGTTAGTTATATATAATTAACTTGAAAGTATGACATTATCTATATTATTAAAGGTAAAAAGCCTTCAATAACTAATTATTTATTTAAAACAAAAGATCATATAATTGGATACTAATGTAAATATGACATTTATACCAATCAGAACTTTTGTTTCCGAATTTGCATTCAACTTTTATTAAAAAAAAAAAACCCTAACTCAATAACCCCAATAACCCCACTAATTCACTCGTATTTTTTGTTTCCCATCTATTTTATAAATTGCCTTTGTCATTAAAAATAAGGAAGAAAAAAGCTATACATTTTACTAAGCATATTTGTCGTGAATGTATAATTCCGTTACTATTATGACAAAAGTAGAATAGTTAAATAAGAGAAAAAGGAAAAAGTGGAGTTTACATTTGAAGTTTTTACCTAAGCTCCAAATTTTTGTTGTTCGTTTGTTGATATCTGATCTTCGGGTTTTGGATTTTGCTAGGGATTTTAGGGTTTCGATTGTAAATTTGCCCTCTAGGGTTTTGGGGATACAATAGACCTATTGATCCCTTGTATTTTGTACATTTTCTTTTGGAGAAGACTTATGCGATGTGTAGTTATGATGTTTCATGAATATAATATCCTATGGTTATCAGTGAAAAAAAGAAAGAAAAAGAAAAAAAATTGGAGTTGACAACCGCGCCATCATCATCTAATGGGAATATCCAAAATCCAAGTTCAAATGCCCACCAAATTTTTCCCAAGTCCGCTGTTCCACCTACTCATTGAAAGATGCCTCTCGCCACCCCACCTTCCTTTCTTCTACTTCAAATCCCCATGTCTGGACTTTCCTTTTTTTTTTTTTTTTTTTTTATCAGATTAGCGTACCTTTCACGTGGTTTTTACGCTGTAATATAAATTTATTACAAGTAAGTTAATATGATAAAAGAATATTATTGAAACAAAAAATAAGGAGAGTGCAGATTTTACCAGTGGTGGTTTTGCTTATAGTTTAATAAACACCCCATACTAATATATATGTTCTCTTTCAAATAATTTAGAGGATGATTCTGATATTTGGAGAAAAAAAAGAAGAGAGGGTAATTTTGATAAAATAGAAAGTTAAATGAAGACTGAAAACATTAATAGGATCTGAAGTGAACCTAGGTATTTTAATATTATAAATAAAAGATAGATGATCCGATCTTATTTATGCATAAAATAAGATTGTATTATCTTCTATTTTATATTCTTTAAAAAAATGATATGATATAATTTCTCCCTATATTATGTATTGCTTAATTTCTATATGCTCTATTCTGCAAATTAAGTATTATCTAAATCTTATTTTATCTTCGGTAAACTAAATCTTATTTATTTAGCAAGAATATCATCATCCTTCTCCATTTTTTAAAGATTAGATAGTTTTAACCCAGGCCGCTAAAAAAACAAAGAAAAGAAACACTAAAATTGAAATAGCAAATTTAATTTTTAAAATATACCTACAGTGTATCGTTATTGATTTTTCTTTAACCAATAGTTTTATTACAAAATTTAAGATATGTACAATACTCATGCGTCTTACTCTAATATCAATCGATCCGATATAAAGGAAGCTCAAACAAAAATTTAAAAAGTTGGATAGAAAACTCTTGAAATAATTCTTGCACACTTTCCAATTTGCATTTTTTACACATAATATGAATAATGTATATAAAAACAAATAAAAAAGGAAAGTTAGAAAGAAAAAAATATTCATTAGCTAACAAAGATACATAGACGCCTTAGTACCGTCATAAATCGCCATTACGCAACTTAACATTAAATTGCAGTAATTTTTTACAACCAACATTTTACAATATTAGTAACAGTGTTCATCTGCTAGTACCTCCCCTCCTGGGTCCAGGCCCAAGCCCCAGGGCTAAGGTTGATCTAGTTAAACCATGATTGATCTAGCTATGGTCTGTTTTGGGCCAGCTCATTGCAAAATATATATATATATATAAATATGTATAATATATTATATATGCTAATACAAGTAATATATATAATAATATGTATAAAAATATGTGTTACTATAATATATACATGTAATATATAATATAGATGATAATGTGTACTTAATGTAAATTGTAAAAGAAAAAAATCAAGTTCAAAATGGTCCGTTTTGGTGGGTTAGAGGCTTGAATTGCTAAAATCCACATAAATCAAGACTCTTTAATCTATTCAAGCCTACTGCACATAAGCCAATTTCAGTAGAATAAATGGTGGGTCAATTTCATATTAGTTCACGGTTTAAAACTTATCTCAATAAGGTTTAGACGTCAACCATATTCTTAATGAGAGTTTAACATATGTCTATTGAAATCTTAAAAAAATATATAAAAATATGAGCTAGATGAAATTAATTATATAAATATCAATATGACAATGTATCTAAGAGACATGACAATATAATTTATAAAACTATCGTATCTAAAAGATAACTTAGGTAGCATTTAGTTACATAATTTTTATAATATTAGATTGGATAAAAAATTTTATCTTATATTTGATTTATATCTTTGTTTGGTGGCTAAATAAAAATTGAGCTAATGGACTAGATAAAAGGTTCAAAATTTATCTCATTTATACTATAAAATAAAAATGAAAATATTTTACATCTTTTTATGTTATAAAATTGAGTTAATTAATATTATTTTTAATAAATATTATAAAAAATTATTTATTTTATAATATAAATAATTAATTTTTTAATATAAATTTTATATTATGTAATATATAAATTAAACATGGTTATACTGTTCAGTCCTTCCTATACTTGTTTTATGCGGTTCACTTTCTCCAACTTAGTCCATACAATGAAATACCATCTTAAAGAATTTTGTACCACTATGTAACGTCTATATTAATACTAATGTCATATGTTTTACCTATGATATAAGTACAAAATTAATATAATATTAATATCACATAAAGAACATATGTGTGACATATATATTAATAAGTATATGTATGTTGTACATGCCAAATAACTATAGTATTTTTATATATTTTTTTATAATTAATGTTTATATTATATTTATCTATTTTAATAATGGATATGTAAAAATAAGCGATTCAATTAACATCCTAAAATATCAATTTAGATAATGACGTCAGCTCCCCCACCCTCCTTTCTCCTTAACACAAATATATAATTCTATAGACTTCGTCTTCGATCGTATCGTTTCGTAAATAAAAGTAAAACCTCCCAAATACCTCCTCCTCCTTTCTCACCAACCCAACCTACTTCCCCCATGGCCACGCTCTCCAAGCTTTCAAGCCCTAGCTCCTCTCTTTCACTTCGTTCCTCTCCCAAGTCTCGCTCTGTGCGTCCTCAAACCCACTTCTTCGTCGATTTGCACTCCCCCTCCAATCTCAACTCCAAGTTCGGGTCTTCGCGTTTGTGTCTTCGAATCAAACCCCGCTCCAATGCCTCTTTGGTGTAAGTCCTCTCTATATAAACGCCTAAATGCTTTTGTAGATACCTATCTTTGTGTCCTTTGTGCTTGTTTTTTTTTTTGGTTTCGTGGGTACTTATATATGTTGTGTTTTGATCTTTGACCTCGTTATTTATGTTTTTTACCACACCCTTTTTCTTTTGGCGTTACATGGAGTCAAAAATATGATTTTGAATGAAGTTTGGCGTTAATTCTTCGTAAAATTATGTAATAATGAGTTCCTTCTCGTGATCCGACTATTCTGTTATGACATAATCAAAGAAATGAGTGATCGATGTCGATGACCTTTTTTTTCTTTTTTAATTTCACGTGGACTTTAGAGCACAAAATGAGATATTGGGTTGACTATGATCTGAGCAAAAGATGAGTGTTCGGTTGAACCAGTTGTTCGGCCCTGGGTAGTTGGTTTTTTCTGTGTAGTGCAAGTCTGCAACTTTCGTTTATTTATAAACATGGTATTTACTGCATTTCGAATTTTGATTCTGTTGCGAGATTGGATTTTGGATTAGCAAAATATTCTGTCAAATACTTTGTATTTCGGAGTTCATGATTTGACATTTATTACTTATTGCAGTGTCATGTGTTCTCAAAACGGAGGAAATGGGAGTGCTCTGAAGAAGACTCTTCTTCATGATCTATATGAACAAGGAGGGCAGAGTCCATGGTATGATAACCTCTGCAGACCCGTAACTGACCTACTTCCCCTAATTGCTAATGGAGTTAGAGGGGTCACAAGCAACCCTGCGGTAAGCATATACAGTTTTTGTGCTACTTAAGCATTTATCACTGTTTGTATATTGAAATTGTGCTTCCTATTTACTAGAAGTTGGTAAATTGAAAATAATAATTTTTTGCAAGTTCCATTGAATTTGGAATTAGACATCCTGTCTTTTGTATACTATTTAAATTTGCTGGTGACTCTGATTTAAATTGTGAATGCAGATTTTCCAGAAAGCAATATCTTCTTCCAATGCTTACAATGACCAATTCAGGTATTTCTTGCTCTATCTACCTTTTCAGGTGGTATTATCCTATGTCATCCTTCAGATATTTGCTCTATCCTGACTAAATAAATGGAGTTAGCGTTTTTGAACTGCTGATAATATTATACAGTGTTTTCACTCAATCTTACCCGTTGTTGTGATGTTGCATATATTTGGGTTATGTATATTCTAGAAAAATGTTCTAAATAACTTTTGCATGTAGAGTACTATGATTTATGAGGTTAACTTTCTCATGCAATGAGATTACTGTTTGCCTTGTATTTGAAGTCACTGATTTTTCTTATTTTAGATCTTGTTGTTGCATTATTTTAATTTTTTTTTTCTTGACTATGAAAGTATTTGTGTTGTTCAATACACATGGTAAACATGTGTGCTCGTCCGTTCCTTCTGAAATTTGCAGAGAGCTCGTGCAATCGGGAAAGGACATTGAAGCTGCATATTGGGAGCTTGTAGTGAAGGATATCCAAGATGCATGCAAGCTTTTTGAGCCAATATATGATGATACAGATGGAGGCGATGGTTATGTTTCTGTGGAAGTCTCCCCTAGACTTGCAGATGACACTAATGGAACTGTTGGGGCAGCAAAATGGCTTCACAAAGTGGTTAACCGCCCCAATGTTTACATAAAGATTCCTGCAACAGTCCCATGTATCCCCTCAATGAAGGAAGTAATCTCAACTGGAATCAGTGTCAATGTGACTGTAAGTTGTTCTATGCATTTTTATCACTTATGCGGGATTAATATCTGAACAAGCCATGATATCTACACATTCTTACGAGAATCCTGACATTTTGAGAGTGGTGTAGCCATCTGATACAAAAGATTATTTGGGTTGTCTATAATTTTGACAGGTTTTTCTGAGATAGTGGAGTCTTTTCAAAATTTGTTTTCTGATACCTATAAAAGCTTTCAAGCATAGGTTGATGTTGGCTTTTGGTTAAGTGAGTAAAACTAATGTTTTCAAAACGGGGTTCAAGGCAGCATTTATATATTCCACTTCCTCAATGGAACAGTGCCACAAATGGTTATGACCCTATCCAATAAGCAGGAACAAGCTTCAGTAGTTAGTTTTTTTTAAGTCTCTTTTTTCTTTCTTTTTTTTTTTTTTTTGTTTTTTTGATAAAATTTTTTAGTCTAGTCTTTGTGTGAGTTAGCCTTAGCTAGCTGGCCTATAAAAGGCCAATGGGAGAGAGGAAGAGTCAGTCTAGAAATTCTTGAATTGTAATGTCTTCGAGAGAGTTTAAGAGCACTTCTGCTTTTGGAATTGTCACTGTTGACAACTTTTCTACAAATTTACCATTTCAATCAGTAAAATTCCCTGTTTTCTGTCCTAATCAAACCCTAGGTATAATAATAATATAATACAATGGCAGCATGATCCATATAGCAGGAATAAGATTTCAGACTTTTGCTGCTTTTAATGTCATTTTCATTTGTGTTTGCAGCTCATTTTCTCTTTGGCAAGATATGAGGCTGTTATTGATGCATACTTGGATGGTCTTGAGGCTTCTGGGTTGGATGATCTTTCTAGAGTTACAAGTGTCGCATCCTTCTTTGTTAGCCGCGTGGACACGCTTATTGACAAGATGCTGGAGAAAATTGGAACTCCAGAGGCTCTTGATCTGCGAGGAAAGGTGGTTGCTGTTGTTCATCCTCTATTCTTTTATTGGTGTTGAAGCGATTCTTTTTATCAATATGCACTGGTGTCATCTTGTGTTTGTCCTTTCAGGCTGCTGTAGCTCAAGCAGCTCTTGCTTTCCAGCTCTACCAGAAGAAGTTTTCTGGTCCAAGATGGGAGGCTCTCGTGAAGAAAGGTGCTAAGAAGCAGAGACTCCTTTGGGCCTCAACAAGCGTTAAGAATCCAGCATACCCTGACACTCTATATGTTGATCCTCTTATTGGACCTGATACGGTTAGCATTCTCATTCATTTGCTAAAGATAATATAAAATATATAGTTACAAGCTCTGTCTTTTATTGTTGTATCCAGTTGTAAAGTTGTCTAATGTATTCTGTTCTCAGGTTTCGACCATGCCTGACCAAGCTCTCCAAGCATTTATTGATCACGGTACTGTTTCGAGAACAATTGATGCAAACGTATCGGAAGCAGAAGGTATTTACAGTGCACTGGAGAAGATGGGAATCAACTGGATTGATGTGGGAAACCAGCTTGAAGTTGAAGGAGTTGATGCGTTCAAGAAGAGCTTCGACAGTCTGCTTGATACACTGCAAGAGAAGGCCAATTCTCTTAAACTGGTTAGCATGTAAGCAACTATGTCATAAGTGGTCACGGTCATGGCGACGTAATAAAATGGAAGTGGGTTCTTGATGCAGCTATAAAATTGGTGCTTAAGCTCCTTAAATAACGTATTGGAGTGGTTAAGGGGAGGGAGGTGGAGTGGTTCTATTTTATTTTTCTTGGGGACTTGCTCTTGTAATTTTATTCGTTCCCATGTATCTCTGAGATGTGGTCTAATACATGTTTGTACTAGGACCTCGGAAGCATGTTTCTACTGTATCGGTTGGTTTGTTTCTTTTACGTTGTTCCTTTTCTGTTCAAGAAAGAGCCTTTTTTTTTTTTTTTTTTTTTTTTGGTGGACATGATGGCGAAAACAACTTTGGCTTTGCTAGAAGTTATGAAGTTACACTAGGATGGACATAAGTGGATTTTGATCAACGTATTCTTGTTAAGGTTGAGCTACAGATTTGATGGTTTGGAACGGCATGGAAGTGTAAATCCTGAGGTTGGTTTCATCAGTTACTAGTTACTATCAATGCCATCCAGGGATGTCTTTATATGGATCTTATCGACCTGGCTTTCTAATCCAATTTTAGATATGAACACAAATAATATAAACGTTTCTAGTATTTTAGTACACAAGCTAGTATTTGTCTTAAAGTAAATCCCTACCTGCTCCGTTCAAGTTGTTATTGCAACAATGTTTTTCTTTTATATCTGTTGTCGGTTTAAGTTAGGTGTTTGGTTGTTGCAATTTCATGATATTGTACTGATTTTGACTTTCGTTTGGTTTGCATAATTGGTATTGGTATTAGACAAAAAAGGGTCTAGGATACTGGATAAAAGTTTACAAATCTGTATCATATATTTGATTTATTTTACATGATATAAAATAAATATATTCTTAAAATTTTAAAAATATTGATATACTAAAATTTTAAATTATAATATTAAACTTTATTATAATTTATATTATGAATTATTAGAACATCACACGTGTTATAATGATAAGTGCACTGTCTTTCCTGTACCGTGTTGTTTATTCTCTTCGTTCGATTCAGTTCTACCAAAGCTAGTTAAATTTGTATGGACAATAGCTGATAAGGAATGGAAATCGAAGGAATGGCAAAGTCGGGGTTATGTATAGTAACACGTGTTGATGGAGATTCTTAGTTGCGAATTTCATGGTGTGGTCTGAAAAGGAAAGATGCGTGCTCATTAACTTCTTTTGTTTTGGACCATTTAGTTTTTATGTCTTCCTCCACCTACCGTGTAGAAGATAAATTTTGATAGAAAAATTAGATAAAATTTGTACTCGAAGCTCTAAAACCTTTAACTCGAGCAAATGATCAAATTTAAAAAAAATATATATTAAATCTCACTAGTAGTGGTGGTGATATATGTATTATTAATGAGGATATTATTAATTTGGTATTTTTGATATTTTAGTACTTTTAATCCTCATGCAACCATACGAAGACGCTTATGTGTGATGTGTATATATATTATACTAATATTGAGAAAAATGTAGTGGAAATTACATTTTGTGATGTAATGGAGTAGTTAATGAAACTCGTGGGAATAGACGAGTTAAGGGACCGGGTAATTATTGGAAGTGGTGGATACCACGTCATCTAAGAAGGTGGCATTGGAGGTAGTTCACTACTTGCATAAGTTCTATTAATTTAATTAAAGCATCAAATTGTTTCGATGCGATAACGGTATAAGATATAAAAAATAGGGCTTTTAACTTTAATATTTTAGACTCCTATCTTCATAGTTAAAAAGTTTTAATAGGGAGATAATGTTGTAAAATCAACATTATTAAAGTACGAGAGCCATTTTATTGTCTTTTTCTAATTTGATCAAATTGCCCTAAAAGTGTTAATTACATGTAAGTACATTACTAAAACACTTTCTAGTTAAAAGCTGCATAAAACAAGAGTAAAATTAGATTTTTATCCATGTTTCCTCTCCTTTAAGTTTCTCTTCTCTACTCTCAAAGTCTCCATTTTTAAGTTTGTAACTTCATTACAGCCTACTCTTTTCTCTCTTGTCTTCTTACTCTTAAAACAACATTCAACTTCCATTAACCATAAAAACTGTAGGGAATAAATAAATAAATAAATAAAATTGAATCTTTCTTTTTGCTTAAACTCTTTATTTGAGGTTTTGAGATACACTTCCTCCATCAAATACAAATTGGTGGTTTTCAAGAATATGAGAAACTCTAAAGACAACAAGGAAGAGGGGAAAAAAAAAGAAAAAGAAAAAGAAAAAGAAATTATGTTATCGTTATATGAAAGATCAAAAAGCAAACCAAAGATTATGTTTTACCATTGTTTCTTTTCACTTTCTCTTTCCTCCTTCAGCAATCTTAAATGAATACTCTAGGTTTCACTATTTTCACTCTCTTCACATTTTAAGTATTCAAATTCTTATTTTTATTTCAAAAACTTCAACCTTTATTACATTATATATTGCAATATAGTGTTTTTGATATTCTTTATTAATATAGATTGAGGTTCTCATTGATGATTAGTTAAGTGCTATTCACGAGTAAATTGATCTTTCAGATTACTTTATCTAATGATTTGTGCATGGATGCGATGGATACATATGTGGGAGCTAAGAGGAGGATAAGTAAGCTTTGTGTCTTGTAATGCACATGTAATAAAGGATTATAACGAGCATATTCAATAATTTTTTGATTTGCTATTGAGTAATTTGCTGTTTGATATTCTCTTAAGAGATTTTTAGCAAAGTTTCTGTGTTTATCTCAAAACAAAGCTTTCATTTTTGTCTTAAACCTTGCAAAGAGTAGATAGCATTAGGAATGGGAGAATTAGCCTATCATTTAGAGATTTTATAAGCTAATTTGGATTGTCAAATTGGTTTGAAATGGATGGAGAAATCTGTTGTTGCTAGTAGTTGTTGTATTGTTCCTAATGATTTGGTGACTTATATTGATCCCTTATTTTACATAGACTTAGGCTTTAGAAACTGGTCTATAAAAGTATGTCTACATAAGCCCATAATGCATGTAAGAAAATAAAAATGCTCAATTCCTTTATAAAAATCATATTCTTCAAATAATGTCATACTATAGCACCTAGAGGTCAAACGAAGCCCAAATAAACCTCAAAAGACTTTTTTGAATATGCTTGTTGCCTACTAGAAAATAAGTAAGGCCAAAAGAAGAAAAAATCGATTCCGTGATCCCTCTTTTGAGCCTAAGAGTTGAGTCTCCCTTCAAAATCCTTTATTAGGCCTAGTTTCCCAGGCCTTATCACTAGAGTGTTAGACTAGTCCATGACATTAAATTGAGTGAAAATCTCACTTACCGAACAGTCCTACTATATACTATTACTCGCTCTTTATATATATAAAACTCAAAATCACATGTATTTGTCTTTTTTATAAACAATGGAAATCTGGGAAATCAAACGTTTTTCTTAAAGAAATTATTTGTTTTTAGGTTAGGTAGATGAAGAATTGCGAAGAGAGCTAATTTTGTATGGCATTGAAAATAAGGAGACAACTTACGATAGTGGGTGGAACATTAGTAATAATCACTAATATTAATCAAGTTTACATCTATGTTGGTCCCTTAATTTTTCGTTTATTATTATCATGCTAGTTATTGAACTTCTTTTATTTAATTTTATTTCATTGCTTAAAAGTTTTTATTATTGAAATTTCAATGATCATATTAACTATAAAGATTCATTATTTTACTTTTCATTCTATACTTGTCAATGTTTAAAGAAAGGGAAAAGAAGCCTTATATATGATCATTATCTATATCCATTATACATCTATTCTTTTATGTAACATTAAAAGCCCACTCATCTCTTTAGAAACTTACGTAATTTAAGGGTAAGTAGGTATATGATAGGTAAAATATGAGACTCTACCTATACCTTATCCTATAAATACAGTTCCTAAGTTTTTAGAACCAAAACCTATCTTGTAATACATCATAATTGTCTAAGGAATTTCACTAGCAAAGGTTATGAATTGAGCCTTAATTGTTGGACCTAAGCTTGTGAAATGGAATCCCATGAGGGAGCACTAAGAGATTATTTGGTGTGGCTATTCTAATGCTTAAATCAACAATTTATGGGATTTAAAGAAAGCTAGAGAGAAAAAGTTTGCAGGCATGCATAAGGTGGCTCATCTTTAGGTTTAGAAAGTGTATCTTTTTAGTTTAGACAAGAATTGAGATCTTCAATGGTGAGGTAGTACGTAATGGGTCAATCATCCTACATAGGTTAAATCATCCACTTTGTGCCTACGATTGTCCATATATCGAGCTTCCTAGGCAAACCTTAGGTCCATAGATATCCTGAGCATAAACCTCTAGGAAGTTAGATGTTAGGGTAAGAACTAAGTCTTAAACGAAGATCATGGACAAAAACCTAGATTTGGATTTTGGTAACTCAAACATGGGTCGAGATAGGTGAACTCAAGGTCTTTATAGATTAGGATGGGCCATGGGGTACTAACACCTAAAATAGCCCATAAACACTTGGTACCCCCTTCCTCTTGCCCCATACAGTTTTGTTGATAGGTATTTTTTAATAATTATTATGTGGATTTATATTAGTCAACTCAATACTTAAGTCCGGTCTAATTATCCAATTTGAGTATAATTTTCATTGACTTAATATAAATACAAAGGAAGACCCTTAAGTAAGGTGACTCTCTTTTTCATTCTCTTACTCCCATGATCATTTAATAAGTTTACTCTCATCACTAGAAGACTAACTTAGGTATCGGAGTAGTTACGCTAGAGCATCATTTAGTGTCTTTTCTAGTTATTTTCTTGTTTTGTAGGTATTCATGCACCATGACGAAAATCACTTGTGAACAATTGGTGACATATGTGGGAATGTGTAATTTATTGCTATGATTTTTGATGTCCTTTTGAAACCTGTTAGTGAGATGTTCTACCCCTTTTAATGGATTCTCTTACATTTGGTTTGTGGTGTTTCTTTTTCTCCATTTTTCCTTCGAACATGAGCAAATTCGTTAGCAGTCTATTGGACCATGTTGGGTTTCCCCTCTCAAGAATTTAGTAACCGTAACTTTGTCTCCTATGGTTCGTAACCATTGCCGCCTAATTGGTAACAACAACTTTGTATACAGTTTATTGTTCTTCAATTGAACAAGCTAAGGGCAAAGAGGTTTGAAAACTACTTAATAACCACCATGCCTTTGTTTTGGAGATCTTTGAATTTCATGTTAATCTTCAAATACAAATTAGATGGACATACATATTTAATATTCATTGATTCATATGTCAGTGAAGTGTACTTGTGCCAAGATGCCTTACTGTATACAGTTATCATGCTAACATAAGTTCAGCAACCTGCGTGTTTTCAACTATCATATTTGTAGCAGAGTCTTTGTATGGTCACTTGTCGATTTATTGCCTTGGTCTTAATGATCGGAAAGTGCTACGATCGATTGAACTTCACTAAGAATTCACAGTGGATACATTTTACTTTTTTCTAACCACCTTTTGGGTCAAGCGACAGTTTTGGTGCCGACTTAGCGACTTGCTTCATAAGCCCGGCCGACTCAAGATGTTTTTTTTTTTACAGTATGCTACGCTGAATATTTTTATTTGTCATTTTGTCTCTCGCACTTGCCAAGTAACTCCTAGTGTGCCGAGCTTGATCTCTTATTGGGCTACAATTTATGCCAAGCTACTAGCGTTTTGTCGAGTTGCTCATCCGCAGTATGAGGGGCCGAACAGTGCCGATTTGCCAAGCAAGAATAGAAACTGAGCTCGATGCCAATTAAATTCCATGGCCAAACAGCCAACTCACCTTCTCCAATCTATTCTCAGCTCCTAAGCTACGACACACATAAGCCAAGCTATCTATTGGTGGGATCACAAGTGGCCGAGTTTGAGCATGAACTGTGTCAACATGATTTACGGTGAACATAGCAACTAGTTGTATTGCAGATCAACTTAGGTTAACTTGCTACGTTGTGGCGGCCATTTCGTCTAACCGAGTTAATTGCTGCCGAAGCTTTTGTCTTATTATCACCAAACAGCTCAAGTTCGAATAATTAGTCGAAGCTATAATGCCGAGCTAGAAATAGTCATGTAAGAAATAGTCGGCAAGGAGTTGTTGATTCCTATTGTATGCACCAACCTCACAGCAATTCCGTGTGAAGCAATTTCCTTCATATAACTATAGGCAATCCATAGCATTGAATCATGGTCACACTCTTGTGCTGACCTGAACCCCAAATTTTCAAACTCCACTACTCAGTCAACATAGCTCAGCATGCCGAGCTATTGATGCCGAAACGTCGGGATGCCAAGAAGTTCCTAAGTCCATGTTGTCCACGAAGGCTAAACTAAGCAACCTGCAATTTTCCATGCTGTTACATGTCCACCCTCAGATCTTTAAGCTCCATGTCAACTAAGCATCTACCGACTCGAATTGAGTTCGAACTAATTTACGAGTCCAACCTTTTTTCGACTGAGTTGAATTGCAAGAGAGTCGGAGATAGAGTGAACTATCATTCCAATAGTTTAATTTTGAACTATGAAGAATAGACATTAACTTCAATAACAGAATTACCACTTGATAGCATCCCCGCGATGAATAATTTGTGTCATGACCAAACTTCTTAACAACAAAAAATCTGAGCTTCGAGTATGAGCAATCTAATCATAGTGAACTCAACTTTTTCAAGTAAGTCCCTTGAATTATAGATACTTATGCCATAATGATAGGAATTAGGCTATTGGTCCTCTGACTCGTAACCAAGCTTGAGGACAAGAAAGGCTGGCACAACGAGCCCTTCTGTTCTAACTAGCCTTTGCTAAGGCCAAGGCCGAGGCTGAGGCTGAGTACTTCCTATCCTTCATGTTGTACTGTATGATCACTCATTTTTTTATAGTATGCTGAGTTGACAATTACTCTCAAATGCCGAGCCGTCCGATTACTCAACAACCTCTTTTTCGAGAAGTTGAGATAGAGAGTCTGTATTGACTAAGCCATCTCTATTTGAATAAGCCTATCTGTCAGTACTTTTTTTGTTCGCATCTTCTAACGACCTCGCCAATGTAGTATCTCCACGTGTATAGTATCATATGTAGAATTCATTGCATCAATGATTGTTTTTCTTATATATTCATTTTTACTTTTTTGTATCTTGTGCATTATTTCCTTAGGAAATACCCATTTTGTTTTTTCCTTTTTAGGTAGGTTACCGTAACTTATGGGTATAAATACCTTTGTATTTATAACTATGGGACAGCAGATCATTCTTAATATACAGTCTTTGAGTACTTTTTTTTCCTTAAGTAAACATTGTTTGTTTGCTCTTGGCATCACTCTTATCCTTTCTCTTAAGCAAGGTTAGGTGGCGAGTAACCTTACTGGACCAATTCGTACGTCATATCGAATTATGCCGTAAGTCTTAGAAGTTCCATTGGTGCGTCATATCCTCTAGAGCTATTCATGGGTTTTACTTACTGTTCCATTCATCGTTTTTGCCCTTTCACACTTTTTCCCATTAATTTTTTTCGAGCTTTCTATAAGCTTGGACTCATCTAGCGACCAGTCTTGTTTGTTCTTAGTCACGGTTCACAACATCTTAATATCAGAACAGAGGTTTTCTATGAATTGTAGCAGTTCTTCTTGAAGTTATGTTATACTCTGTTTTGCGTGTGTGAAACAAAGCAGGTTATTGTGTTCATTTGATTACTGTGTTGTTAGCTGTTTACTTTTTGAAGTGTTTGTTTGAGTTTGAATCTGTAAGGAAAAATGACAGACCCAAGTATGAATGTTAGTACTGGTGATGACAATGGAGTTGTCTACCATCGACAATAATCTCAAGGAACACTAAGAAGCACTGAAGAGTGGCTTGATAAGGTAGCTTACCTATTAGTAGATCTGATTAGAATTGTTAATGCATTATCTTGCCGACCTATTGAGGCTATGCAAAACACCCTACAAGCTGCTCAACCTATTAGAGGTCAAAACCCAACTTGACCTGTTCAAGGTGGAGGAGTTGGTGATGAGTAAGGTGAAGCATAGACCTGAAAGAGCTTAATGAAGAGGAAGAAGAGTATTTTGAAGAGGAGTATGTACAAATCCCTAGAGCATCCGACCATGTGAAGCTTCGAATTCCAAGTTTCAATCGATTTGGGAATGTTGATGAATATCTGGATTGGGAAAAGAAGATAGAGAGTGTGTTTGATTATTATCAGTATGAGGATTATGATAAAGTGAGAACTGCTGCTGTTAAGTTTTTTGGATATGTCACCATATGGTGGAAGAATTTTCAAGCCATGGAAGATGAGAAGGGTATTGAAAGATGAACACTTGGGCTAAGATGAAGAGAGTGCTCAAAAACAGGTTTATACCAGAAACACACCTCCAAGATACATTTACTTGGCTTTAGAAGTTGAGATAAGGAGGCTGAACTATTGACAAGTATGTTCAAGAATTTCAAATACTTATGATGTGTTAGGAAATGGAGGAACCACCAACTTAAACAGTCTTAAGGTTCGTTATTGGGATGAGAGGAGATATTCATGACGTTGTGGAGCTCCAACAATTCGACACAATGGATGAAGCTGTTAGGATTGCCCAGCGATTAGAGAGGCAAAGAAGAAGCCTAGTATCGATAAGGATGATAACTAGCCGACCTGGACAGGTAAGTCACCAAGCTCAATCGAGTATAGAGTCGAGCAAAAAGATTGATGTAAGAGTCAAGCAGAAAGGCTAACTAAATGATGTAGTGTAAACTCAAATGTATGAGAAGGGGTAAGGGTCTAGCAGGAAGATTAACTAGATCAAGTGCTTTAAGTGTAGACACATGGCCACTTAGTGACCAAATCAATGGACGATGGTCATCAAGGGAGACATCCCAAAGTTAGAAGTGGAGAGCACGGATGAGAAACCCGAGGAGGAGGAGATTCCTATTAAGAAAGAAAGTGTTGATTAAGGAGGACATGTTTCCAGAGGACTTAGATCAATTACTCATGATTGTCCAATGCACTATGAATAGAGAACCCTCACAAGAGGAGGAATAGAGAGAGAATTTGTTTCATACCACTTATAAGCTGAATGATTAGATGTGTACCCCATTATGGATAGTGGAAGTTGCACCAATGTGGTATCAGCCAATCTTGTTTCAAAACTAAAGTTGCCGACTGTTTCACATAAGAGGCCATACAAGTTGCATTGGTTAAATGAGAAAGGTGTGTTACATGTCACTCAGCAAATACTATTGCTGATCACTATTGGGAACTACTCTGACCAAATTCTCTATAACGTCCTACCCATGTGTGCTTCCCATGTGTTACTGGGTAGGCTGTGGTTGTTTGATAGTAGGGTCATCCATGACAGCTGTAAGAACATATGCATGTTTAAGAAGGATGATCGGGAGATTACACTAAACCCGATGCTATTGAGAGAAGTCAATAAGTTACAAACAAAACTTGCACATGGATCAAAGAAGGCTCTAGTGATGAGTCGAGCCGAGCTCCGAGAGGCCATCAACGCTAATGAGCCGATCCTCTTGTTGGTCAGGTAACTTTTGGAAATGAGGGATTGAGGTGAGTTACCCCTGGAGATTAAAGACTTGTTAGATGAATATGCCGATCTGTTTCCAAAACATTTACCTAAGGGGTTACCCCCAACTCAAGGCATAAAGCATTGAATTGACTTAGTACCTAGCACTGTACTACCGAATATGCTAGCTTATTAGATGAATCTTAAGTAGGCTTCTAAGCTCCAATGTCAAGTCAATAAATTGCTGGAGAGGGTTAATGTAAGAGAAAGTCTTAGCCCTTATGTTATGCCTAAATTTCTAGTGCCGAAGAAGGATAGAACCTGATAGATGTGTGTAGATAGTCGAGTTATGAACAAAATCATGATTAAATACAAGTATTTGATCCGAAGGCTAGAAGACATATTAGATAAACTGAGTGGAGCCAAGATTTTCAGTAAAATTGATCTTAAATCTAGCTACCATCAAATCTACTTGAGACCAGGTGACTAATGGAAGGCTGCGTTCAAGACTTAACATAGACTTTATAAGTGGATGGTCATGCCCTTTAGCTTATTGAATGCCCTGACTACTTTCATGAGATTAATGAAGCATGTGATGATAAATCTCATAGGGAAGCATGTCATGGTGTAGTTTGATGACATCCTAGTCTACAATACTGACATGCTAAGTCACTGTGAACATCTTAGAGCAATCTTAGATATTCTCTAAGCCGAGAGACTATTTAGCAATTTAAAGAAATGTTGTTTTTGCTAGGAGGAAGTTATACTCTTAGGTTATATAGTCAATGGAGGAGGCTTGCTAGTCGATGATGGGAGGATTTGAGCAATTATCAAGTGGTCGACTCCTACTACTTGTGCTGATGTAAGAAGTTTCCTATGGATTGGTTTCATTTTACAGAAGGTTTATTAGGAATTTCAGCACCATCACCATACCACTTACCGAGCTAATAAAGAATACTGACTTCCGATGGGGAGAAAGGGTGGAGAGAAGTTTTGTTAAGATAAAAGAAAGGTTGACCTCTAGGTGCTAGTTTTACCTAACTTCGACAAAATTTTTGAGCTGGAATGTGATGCATTGAGCATTGGAATAGGTATTGTCTTAATGTAGGAAGGTTGGCTAATTGCCTTTCATAGTGAGAAGCTCTAAGGACTACAGTTGAATTACTCTGTGTATGATAAGGAACTCTTAGCACTAATCCAAGCAATGCAAGTATGGCAACATTTTGCTGAGAGAATTTATCATATATATTGACCATGAATCGCTGAGGTATCTTCGAAGTCAAACCAAATTGTCGAAACAGTAGGACAGATGGGTTGAATTCCTTAAAGGATTCAATTTTGTAATTAAGTACAAGTAGGGAAAGAGTAACATAGTTGTCGATGCTCTTTCGAGGAGACATGCACTTTTATTAGAATTGTAAACCAGGTCATTTGGGTTTGCAAGAATCAAAGAACAATACTTCGAAGATCCGCACTTTGGACTCATAATTTCGCGATGCATCAACGAGAGGACAATGAACGAATATCATGTAAAGGATCGTTACTTGTTCCAAGGTGAAAAATTATGTGTGCCGATCTATTTACTAAGGGAGCTGTTAGTTAGGAAAACCCACAATAGAGATCTCTTTGAACATTTTGGGGAAAGGAAGACCTGTGAATTGATAAATGGCTGATTTTTTTAGCCAAAAATAAGAAAAGATGTGCATCAGGTTATTAAAAGCTGTGTCGTGTGCAAAAGGCTAAGTGCTAAGCCAAGCAAGGAAGAGCAATGCCTTTATATGTTCCAATGAGGCCATGGACTGAATTGAGCATGGACTTTGTTCTCGGACTACCGCAAACTGCCCGAGGCATGGATTCTATAATGTTCATCGTGGATTAGTCTAGTAAGATGGCAGACTTCGTGCCCTATACCAAGACTAATGACACTTTGGCCATTGATTCTCTTTTCTTATAAGAGATTATGCGGATACACGATGTACCGAGAAGTGTAGTCTCTACCAGCGACTCGAAGTTCTTGAGCCATTTTTAGAGAACCTTATAGCATTGGCTGGGAACCAAATTACTCTTTAGTATCTCATGTCACTCCCAAACTGATGGCCAAATAGAAGTGGTTAATCGTACTTTAGGGTTACGACTCCGAGTTATAGTAGGCAAGAACTTGGTTGATTGGGACATCTACTTACCAATAGTCGAGTTTGCCTATAACCGAGTAGGTATATGACACCACTAAGCAAACTCCCTTCGAGGTGGTCTATGGATTCAATCTTAAGTTGCCCCTCGACCATGCCCCTATACTAACACCAACATAAGAGGGTCCTGATGCAATGGCTAAAACAAAATCCCTTCAGCACATCTATGACAAGATCACTCAGCATATCAAGCATGTTGCCAGAAGAACGCGAGAAAGGACCAAGGGTAGAACAGCTAAACGATTTCAGTTGGGAGACTTGGTGTGGTTGCACCTCAACAATGAGTAGTTCCCAAACAAGAGGAGGAACAAATTATT
The DNA here is from genome assembly GCA_024138005.1 of Lumnitzera racemosa. NCBI lineage: Eukaryota > Viridiplantae > Streptophyta > Magnoliopsida > Myrtales > Combretaceae > Lumnitzera > Lumnitzera racemosa. Next base: position 68,992,273 of record JAMXBC010000006.1, read on the forward strand.
TACAAGAATGGAAGGACCTTTTAGAATCCTTTAGAAAATTGATGACAATGCTTACAGGTTAGAATTACTAGAGGACTATGGGGTTTCAGACACCTTCAACATTGCCAACCTCAGTTCATATCACCTTAATGGAGAATTGAACGAATACCATTTGAATTTGATTCTAAATCCAAAATAATCTAAAGGGAATGATAGGAATCAGGCTACCGGACCTTTGACCCGCAGCTGAGCCCAAGGACTAAAAGGGTTAGCATGACAAGTGTTTCTATTCCAACCAATCTCTACCAAGGCTAAGTATTTTCTTGTTGAGTCACCCTTCATGCCATATCGTATGACTACCCATTTTTTTACAGTATGCCGAGTTGATGATTACTCTCCAATGCCAAGTCGTCCGAATACTCTGCAACCTCTTTGTCGAGAAGCCGAGAGAGAGAGTTTGGATTGACTAAGCCATCCCTACTTAAACAAGCCCATATGTCAATACTTTTTTTTGTCCGCATCTTCTATCAACCTTGCTAATGTAGCATCGCCACGTGTATAATATCATATGCGGAATTCGTTGCACCAATGATTGTTTTTCTTATATATTTATTTTTACCCTTTTATATCTTATGCATTATTTCCTTAGGAAATGCTCTTTTGTTTTTTCCTTTTTAGGCAGGTTTCCCTAACTTATGGGTATAAATACCCTTGTACTTATAACTGTGGGACAACGGATCATTCTTAATATACACTCTTTAAGTACTTTTTTTCCCTTGCGTAAACACTGTTTGTTTACTCTCAGCATTACTCTTATCCTCTCCTTTAAGCAAGGTTAGGTGGCGAATAACCTTACTGGACCAATTCGTACGTTATATTGAATTGTGTAGTAAGTTTTCAGAAGTTTCATTGGCACGTCATATCCTCTAGAGCTGTTCGTAGGTTTTTCTTATTGTTTCATTCTTTGTTTTTTCCCTTTCACACTTTTCTCCATTAATCTTTTTTGAGCTTTCAGTAAGCTTGGACCTATTCAATAACTGACCTTATTTGTTCTTGGTCACGGTTCACAACAAATACCCTTGTCGAACTTGCTTGTGCGTCATATCGAGTTAAGATATGAGTCCTCGAAGTTTTCCTTAGTACGTCATATCCTCCGAATTCATTTGTAGCTTGCTTATTTACTTTCCTGTTTACATGTATTTCTACCTTCATTTTGCAAGTTTTTGGTAAGCTTCGACTCACCCTTTACGATGAGCCTTGTTAGTCCTTGGCTTCAATTCGAATAACCTTGAGTTGGCTCTAAAGCTTACAATGAAAGGACCATAAGATTTTAAACACTCACCTAGATCTACCATAGGTGCTAGAAGATCAATAAAGTTTTGAGGTTTTGAAGATTGAGGTGAGTCTTATAGGAAGTTGATGGTACAGATTTTAGAGCCCTTAGAAAAATGAAAGTGTTGAAATTGTAAAATTGTGAATTGGAAGAGAAATGGGAACTTTTATAATTGTGACCTTGAAAACCGTAATGTTGGTTATGGAAAGTTAAAGTGACATGGTGTTTTAGCCTTAAGATCTTACTACGTAGGCTTGGCTCAAACCAGATAACCATGATTGCTTTGACATTATAATAGTATGTAGAGATGACCAATCGAAACTTAATATCCTTACCATTCATTTAATGTGCATGAATTATCGTGCCTAAAATTTGAAATTCAAATGAATTGTCCTTAGGACGCTACTTATACTGTAGATTAAATATAAGTTAGAGAATCATCACTGAAGCTTAAGGTAGTATGGAATGCACCTTGGGCACTTAACCTTACATTGACTCTCCTTACCTATTCCTTATCAATGAGAATTGTTGACAAGTGATTTTCATCGTGGTACGCAAACACCTGTAAAACAAGAAAACGACTACGAAAGGTGCTGAAGGGTACTTTGGCGCGGTCACTCCGATACCTAAGTCAGCCCTCTAGTGATGAGAGTAAACCTGTTAAATGATTGTGGGAGTAAGAGAATGAAAAAGAAAGTCCCCTTACTTGAGTGTCTTGCTTAGTATTTATAATGAGTCAATAGAGATTATACCAAAATTGGATAATTAGACTAGGCTTAAGTATTAGGTCAACTAATATAAGCCCATATGATCATTATTAAAAAATTCCTATCAACATTTGTCCCCTACTCTCTTTAGTAAGAAAGTAAAAAAAGAGAATATCTTAGGATATTGGTTTTGGGGGATTTTTGGAAAGGTGTGTAATCTAATCCTGAAGAGGCTAGAATGCTTAACAAGGCAATGGCCTAAAGAAGTGAAAGGCGAAAGTGACTAGAGCACTGATAAATATTTGTATGCCTTAATGAGTAAAGGCTTGAAGAGGCTGAAGCACCTAAAGAAACAAGTACTTGAAGACGTTTAAGCACTTGAAGAGGCAATAGCTTAAAGAGGCTAAAGTGACTAGAGAGGCGAAGGCCTAAAGAGGCTAATGTGCTTAAAAGGGTTAGGGCCTGGTGAGGCTAAAGTGCCTGAAGAGGCGAAGAGCATGTAGGTCGTCAAGGTTGAGTATGACTAGTGCCAAGTTGAGCCATCAAATTGGCTAATCAATCTCTAGTTTGTTAATGTATAGGACTTTGAGGCTAATTCACTTGCTGTCCTTATAAATGGTAGAACTTAGAGTATCTTACCCTTCGCCGCTTAATAGCTTATGGTTTTCAAGTAGCTTGTAGTCTATTTATTAGACAAAGCAGTTAAGTTTATATTAGCTCGTTGTCCATAATATGTAGGACTTAAAGCTATTATGGAGTATCCCATTAGCAAATTATGTTTGCTTGAGCTCAAAATAGAAGTCATTTCTTTAGCCTTAATCTGTCTTTGAATTCTCATTGGAGCATTACGTAGATAGATAATGCATTGTTAATGAATTAAGTGTGAATGTTAACAATAAATTGGTATAAGACATCACATGAAACATATATCTCAAAGGATAAATAATGAATAAATCACAAAAGGCTAAAGTAAAGTTGTACTTATCTTCCATCAATGATAGTATGTATGAGTGGGCTCATCTATACGCATCGATTATTGGCTTATGAAATTTGATAATTTGTATTATGTTGCCTGCTTTAGGAGTACCACTTCTTTTGTTTGAAGCTTAAAGTTTTTAGACTTTTACCAAGTCCTTACATTTGTTGGATCATGAAGTTGAACTTTAATTTCTTCACACTTAGTAGGTAGGAATATTGATCTCTGTAGAAAGAGACTCAGCCATAGAGCTATGCAAAGCATATGGCTTGATGTCACTATTAAAGAATACCTCGGCCTTTATTTGGTTCCAGTGGTGATAAGTGTAAATTACTTTACACTTTCAAGGCATGTTTGAGCATAAATTGTTCATAATTGTGATTCAATTCTTAATTTTTGGTGATTGTATAATGTATTGATTTCAGATGAATCACGAGCAAGGGAATGAAATTTACACAGGAACAATGAATTTTAAGGTAATCATGACTATGAGGAGAAGAAAACTTTGAAGTAGAATCAAAATTTATTTAATTACACTCGTAATGAAGAAAGATTTCATTAGCCTACACTGATCACACCCTTCATCACGTTTGTAATTGAGGAAGTACTAATAATTCTCCTGTCAATCACTTTTGTGATTGTATAGGAGGAGGGTGATCATGCCCTCAATCACGGGCATAATAAGATGTAATAAAGTGACAAAGAGTTCACATCTATTATTATAGCCGTGATTAGTGTAAAATCTTGTTTTCCAAGACTATTACTCCCTGAGTTACAGGCATGATAGGAGTAAACACAATTGTTCTTCAACTTTTTTACACGAACCAGTATGTGAAAAACATTTTAGCATTAGGCAGTGTCTTAAAGTGGTATATTCGAATCCTTTAACAAAAAGAGTATAAATATATCGTAACTTTTAGGAGAAATAAAACCAGCTCAAAAGAGGATAACATCAGAACAAGTACCATCAAAAAACAAAAGAGATCATAGAATTAAGACCATTAAGTTTTTTCTATTCGTGTTCCTAGTGTAATGATACTATGACATGAGTTTGTATAACATTCTTCATTAACTTCAAGAGAATTGTGAAGAATCTAGTATCTATATACCGTTGTACTAGAATCCTTTAAGGGAATAAAAAGGGGTTTTTATTCTTCTCTCCTCTTTTATGTTGTATTTTAATTCCTTTTTTCATATTTATCTATATTTTTCCTTTTTCTATTATGTGTGAGTGATAAAATAAGGATTATGAAGTCATTTTAATATGAACGTATTGTGAATTGTTATTATTCCTAATAATTACGAATTTTTAGTGATTAAAACTTCCTAGAAGTTAAGATAGTATAGTGCATGATGCAATCTTACAGTAGATCTCAATGGAATACGTTCATAGATAATTCCGTTGAGTAGATCTTAATCACTAGAATGAACTACTCTTGTTAATAGAGATATTATTAGGAAGTTTGTTGCATGTTTAGGGAATTTAAGGATTAGTAAGCTTCTAATACAATTTTAACTTGTCCATTCTTTAAGAGGAGATTTTAAGGAATACAATCAGGATTAGAATTGAGTAACTTTAAGAAGAATACTCATGAGCAGAGAATTCCTATAGATGAGTAATTATTAGGATAGATAGTTTATAAGCCATGTTAATATGATGGAGTAAACTTGCTTTGTAAATTGTTGTTTTCGTGTTATAATTCTATTTGTTGTGTTTTCTTGGTGTAATATTAGAATTAGTACAATTTAGTTATAGAGATTAATTAAATTACTTCATTAAATCATTTGGTAGTTAGTAAATAGGAAGAATATTTAGTATTAGTGTTTGAATCCTTTTCTTAATGTAGATGACCCTATACTTATCTGTACTATTAAACGATATGTACACTTACCTATCTAATTGAGTAAAGGATAAAATATAAGAATCTAATTTGTAAAACTCAAAAGCTCTATTTAGAGGTGATTAAGCGACTTAGCATGTGCTTAAGCATGGTAAGTACGCAAGTTGATCAAGACGAGCTCAATAATGTTGTACACTCAATCAGGTAACCAACTTCTCTACATGTATACACTCAATTAGGATAGCACATATTGATTCACATAAGTTTCTGTGTAAAGTCTAAGTGTCAAATGAATTCATTCAGCACCCTTCAACTCAGCTACAAAAGTTTAAAGTACATGTCATATTCTGGATGCTTGGTAACTTTAAGATTGGATAACTCAAAAAATTTTTAATATTGCATATAAGCAATAGCTCAATAATTGAACCTTAGTTCAATTTAGTAATGTGTCCTTTCAATAGCTTTCACATCAGTTTCTACGTAAAGTCTAAGTATCAAATGAATTCATTTAGCACCCTTCGGCTCAGCCACAATAGCTTAAAGTCCATATCGTATTTTAGATGTTCAGTAACTTTAAGATTGGATAGCTCAGAAAGTTTTTGATATTGTATACAAGCAATAGCTTAATAATCGAACCTTAGTACAGTTTAATAATGAGTCCTTTCAATAGCTTGGGGAATTTAAGGTAAGTAGCTTAGCATGATATTGCTCAAACACTTAAGGAGCTCAACGAGAAACTAATGCAGTTTAGCTCCTTTAATAGATCCTATTAAGAACTTGGAAATTAATAGCAGGTCAGCCTTTTTAGATAGATGCTCAACTTGTCATGGTTGTTTGGCTTAGCTGTAAGCCTCATAATGGATAAACTTGGCAACCCTCGACATCGGCGTTTGTTGTTACCTTTAAATTCATCTTCCTATAACATGACACTTATTATTTCGGAGCCTATGTTGACATTGTGCCATAAAGCTTAGCATGTGTTACAAACTATGACCAATAATAGATAAGGCCAGTCATTGGACAAGTTTAAGCTTGCAGAAAGCTTGAAAAAGATTAATGGGGAGAAATATGAAAGGACAAAAATGAAGAATGAAACAGTAAACAAAACCCACGAATAGCTCCAGAGGATATGACGTACCAATGGAACTTTCGAGGATTTACAGCACAATTCGATATGATACACAAATTGGTCCGATGAGATTACTTGCTACCTAACCTTGCTTAAGGGAAAGGATAAGAGTGATGCCGAAAATAAATGAACAATATTTATGTAAGGAAGAAAAAGTACTCAAAGGATATATATTAAGAATGATCTGCTGTCTTGTAGTTACAAGTACAAGGGTATTTATACCCATAAGTTAGGGCAACTTATCTAAAAAGGAATAGACAAAAAGGTAAAAATGAATATATAAGAAAAACAATCATTAGTGTAACAGATTTTTCACATAATACTGTATACATGGTGATGCTACATTGGTGAGGTCGTTAGAAGATGTGGACCGAAAAAGTATGGATAGATGGCTTTGTCTGAGTAGAGATGGCTAAGTCAGTCCGGACTCTCTCTCTCAGCTTCTCGACAAAGAGGTTACCAAGTAATCGAACGACTCGGCATTGGAGAGTAATCATCAACTCGGCATACTATAGAAAAATTAGCAATCATACGGTACGTCATGAAGGGAAGTATTCAGCTTTGGCAAGAGTTTGTTAGAATAGAAGCACTCGTTGTGCTAGCCCCTTTAATCCTTAGGCTTGGCTACAGGTCAGAGGTCTAATAGCCTCGTCTTGCTAGCCCCTCTAATCCTTAGGCTTGACTGTGGGTCAAAAGTCTGATAACCTAATTCTTATAATTCCCTTGGGGTTGCTTTAGATTTGAGATCAAATTCGAATGGTGTTCACTCAGTTCTCTATCAGGGTGATATGGACTAAGGTTAGCAATGTTAAAGGTATTAGAAACCCCATAGTCTTCGAGCAATTCCAACCTATAGATATTGTCATTGATTTTTTAGAGAATTCTAAAAGGTCCTTTTACTCTTGTAGAAAATTTGTTCCTCCTCTTATTTAGGATCTACTCCTTGCTGAAGTGTAACCACATTAAGTCTCCTGGTTGAAATCATTTAGTTGTTCTACCTTTGGTCCTTTCTCATGTTTTATTCTAGCAGCATGGTCGATATGCTGAGTAACTTTGTCATAGATGTATTGAAGGGATTATGCTCTAATCGTTGTATCAGGGTCCTCTTGTGCGAGTGTTGGTATAGGGGTGTAGTCGAGGGGTAACTCGGGATTGAATCCATAAACCACCTCAATGGGAGTTTGCTTAATGGTGTCATATACTGTTTGGTTATAAGTGAACTCGACCACTGGCAGGTAGACGTCTCAATCAGCTAAGTTTTTGCCTACTATAGCTCGGAGTAGTTACCCCAAAGTATGATTAACCACTTCTGTTTGGCCATTAGTTTGAGGGTGACATGAGTTACTAAAGAGTAATTTAGTTCCTAGCAGATGCAACAGGGTTCTCCAGAAATGGCTCAAGAACTTTAGGTCTCTATTGGAGACTATACTTCTCGACATGCTTTGTATTTGCACAATCTCCTATAAGAAAAAGAGAAGCAATAACTGAAGCATAATTAATCTTGGTGCGGGGCATGAAGTGTGCCATCTTATTGAACCGATTTGCGACAACCATTATGAAATCTTTGCCTCGGGCAATTCTTGGCAGTCCGAGAACAAAGTCCATGCTCAATTCAATCTACGGCCTCATTAGAACAGGTAAGGGTATTACCCACCCTCCTTCAGCTTGGCACTTGCCCTTTTTGCATACGGCATAACTTTCGACAACTTGGTGCACATCTTTTGTCATTCTAAGCTAAAATAATCGGCCATTTATCAATTTATAGGTCCTCCTTTTCTCAAAATGTCCGGAGAGACCTCCACTATAGGCTTCCTTGACTAATAGCTCCCTTAGTGAATAGATCGACATGCATAATATTCCACCTTGGAACAAGTAGCCATCCTCTACATGATACTCATCCATTGTCCTCCTCTCAACGCATTGCGAAATTATGGGTTTAAAGGGTAGATTCTCAGAGTATTGTTCTTTGATACTTGTAAACCCAAACAACCTGGTCTGAAGTTCTAATAAAAGTGCATGCCTCCTCGAAAGAGCATCAGCAGTTATGTTGCTCTTTCCCTACATGCTTGCTCTTTCCCTACTTGTACTTAATTACAAAATTGAATCCTTTAAGGAATTCAACCCATTTGGCCTACCATTTCAACAACTTGGTCTGACTTCGGATGTACTTCAGTGATTCATGGTCAATATATATAACAAATTCTCTTGACAATAAATAATTTTGCCATACTTACATTGCTCGAATTAGTGCTAAGAGTTCCTTATCATATACGAAGTAGTTCAGCTACAGTCCTCAAAGCTTCTCACTGTGGAAGGCAATTAGCCAACCTTCCTACATTAGGGTAGCACCTATTCCAATGCCTGATGCATCGCATTCCAACTAAAATTTTTTGTCGAAGTTAGATAACACTAGCATTAGGGTAGAGGTCAACCATTCCTTTATCTCGATAAAACTTCTCTCCTCCATTTTTCCCTATCGGAAGTCAGTGTTCTTCTTTGTTAGCTCGGTAGGTGGCGCTATGATGGTGCTGAAATTCCTGATAAACCTTTTGTAAAATAAAACCAGTCCGTAGAAACTTCTCACATCGGCACAAGTAGTAGGAGTCGGCCATTCGACAATTGCTTAGATCTTCTCATCATCGACTTGTAAGCCTTCTCCCTTGACTACATAGCCCAAGAATACCACTTCCACTTAACAAAAGCAACATATCTTTAGATTGCCGAATAATCTCTTGGCTCGGAGAATATCCAGGACTGCTTTAAGATGTTCAGAGTGACCTGGCATGTCGGTACTTTATACTAGGATGTCATCAAAGTACACCATGACATACTTCCTTATGAGATGTCTCAGCACATGGTTCATTAATTTCATGAAAGTGCTCAGGGCATTTGACAAGCTGAAGGGCATGACCATCTACTCATAAAATCTATGTTAAGTCTCGAACGCAGTCTTCTACTTATCGCCTGGTCTAATGTTGATTTGATGGTAGCTAGATTTAAGATCAATTTTGTTGAAAATCTTAGCTCCACTCAGTTCATCTAACATGTCTTCTAGCCTTGGGATCAAATACTTGTATTTGATTGTAATTTTGTTCATGGCTTGGCTATCTACACATTACCTTCCCTTATTTTGCTTTAATTTTTGCTTTCTTGTAGATGGCACATCCTTCAATCACACGTTGCACATTACATTTTCATTCTAAGCTAGAAGAACCTATCATTCAGTAGTTCATATGTCCCTCGTTCTCTAAAGTGCCTAGGAAGTCATCTACTATAGCCTTCTCTTACCAAAGTTCTCTTACTGAGCATGTTAGTATGCATAATTTGCCTCCTTGGAATAAGTAGCCATCCTTCACATGGTATTTACCTACCATTACTTACCATTCTTCCTTCTTCATAGCGTTCAAATATAAGACCAAAATGAGAATCATACCAATACTAATCTTTAATGCTTGCAAACCCCAACAATCTAGTCTACAACTCAATCAGAATAACATGTCTTCTTGACAAAGCATCGACAACTGCATTATTCTTGCCTTGCTTGTATATGATGATGAAATTGAATCCTTCTAGAAATTCAATCAATTGAGCTTAACATTTAGATAGCTTGGAATGGCTTCGTAGATATCTCAAGGACTCATGATTTGTGTAGATGACAAATTTCTTTGGTAGCAGATAATGTTGCCATACTCGAAGCACTCGAATTAGGGTTAAAGGTTCTTTGTCATATACTGAATAATTTAATTGCACTCCTCTGAGCTTCTCACTATGAGAGGCAATAAGTCGACCTTATTGCATTTAAGCTTAAATACTCTATTAAAGTTTAGCAGGGCTAAGATTGGAGTTGAGGTCAACCTTACTTTCACCTCAGCGAAGCTCCTCTCATCTTTATGTCCCCACTTAAACTTTACATTCTTCTTTATTAGCTTAATTAGAGGGGCTACTATAGTGCTGAATCCTTAGATAAAGAGTCGATAGAATGATGCTAATTCATGGAAACTCTTTACTTTAGTACATGAAGTTGGGGGTTGACCACTCAATAACAACTTGTACCTTCTCTTCATTAACTCTCAACCGTTTTCTGCTAACTATGTAACCTAGGAAGATTACTTCTTCCTAATAGAAACAACATTTTTTTAGGTTTTTAAATAATCTCTCTGCTCATAGGACATTGAAGATAGCTTGGAGATGGTCGGTATGCATTGCTAGGTCTATACTATAGATAAGGATATCATCAAAGTAGATGATGTAAAATTTTCTAATCAATTCTCTCAAAACATGATTCATCATTCTCATAAAAAGGGCTTAGGGCATTTGATAATCTGAAAGGTGTAACCATCCATTCGTATAGGGTATGTCAGGTCTTAAAATTAGTATTTTATTCATCCCCTTGCCTCATTTGAATCTGGTGGTACTTTGACTTCAGATCAATCTTATTGCATACTCTTGCACCACTCAGTTCATCTAACATATCATCTAGCCTTAAAATTAGGTACCTATACTTGATCATAATCTTGTTGATAGCTTTGCTATCTATACACATATGCCAGATTCCATTCTTTTTCGGCACTAGCAACATAAGCATAGCACAAGGGCTAAGACTTTCTCTCACATACCCTTTCTTTAATAGCTCGTTGACTTGTTTCTTAAGTTTTACAACTTGTTCAGGATTCATTTTGTAAGTTGGTTTATTTGGCAGGGCAGCACTAAGTATCAAGTCAGTGCTCTATGCCTTGAAATGGGGCTAATCCTTCTAGCAACTGTTCTGAAAACAGGTCAACATATTCATCCAACAATTCCTTTATTTCTAAGGGGAGTTCAACTTGCCCCTTCAACTTTAATAGTTGTCTGATCAATAGGAAGGTCAACATGTTAGCTTTAAAAGCTTCTTAAAGGTTAGTTCTACTCAAAATCAAAGTCTTCTTAGGTCCTTAAGCAAGTTTAGCTTGCAGCTTGCTAACTTGACTCGACGTCATAAGGTTTAAAATGATCTTCTTTCCATTCCTTTCAAACATATGTGTTCTTGAATCCATTATGCATAACCCTCCGATCAAAAAGCCAAGGTCTACTTAGTAATACGTGAGATATACACATGGGTAAAACATCACAAAGAATTTCATTAACATAGTTTCCAATTGACATTGGCAACAACACTTGTTGAGTGATATGTAGTGCTTCCTTTTCGTTTAGCTAATATAACTTATATGGCTTTGGATGTGAAATGGTCGATAACTTGAGTTTCTTAATTAAGTCAACAAATGCTACATTTGTGCAGTTCCTGCTTTTTACTATGAGTGCAATCTGCTTATTTACCTTACATGTGATATGGAACAAATTCTCTCTCCATTCCTAATTAATAGAGGGTTCTATACTCATTACATACTAGATAACTAAGGTTAGTTTGTTTAAATCTTCTATAAACATATCCTCTTCAGTAGGCTCTTGTTATTAGGTGGTGTTCTCTTTGGGAGTAACTTACTCTTTAGGCTCCTCAACAGTGTTATCTACATTGAGCTTTGGGATATCTCCATTGATAATTATAATCCTTCTATTTGGACATTGGGCAACTATGTGTCTAAACCCTTAGCACATAAAACACTTGATATGGCTCATCTTCCTTCCAAATCATTATCCCTTCTCATAAGTTTTCGGTGGTACTTCACCATCAATTGGTTGGCTCTTCTGTTTAGCTTTGACATCTACTCCTTTACACAGCTTGACACTTTGTTGAGCTCGATAACTTCCTAGAGTGAGTCAGCTTGATTGACTAGGTTATCTTATTGGAGTTTGGTTCAGTCTATTTCCCCTCTATCTTTCCACTTACTAGGCTATTCTTATAGCCTTGTCTAACACTATAAACTGCTGAAGTTTTATGACATATTAGATGTCACCTCTTAGTCCAGTAAGAAATTTGGATATTGTTTAGGCTAATGGCTCATCCACTTCATATTGTATCATAAGCATTTGGAATTCTTAAACATACTCATCAATAGTTCGGCTCCCCTGTTGTAGCTCCTAAAGTCTCACAAAAGTATCTTTTAAGTAGATATCTGGCATGAACCTATTCTTAAGAATTCTCTTCATCTTAGGCCAGGTGTTGACTTCCTTATATCTTTCTTACTTCCTCGCGATTTGCAAGTTCTTCCACCATAATGCAGCATACCTTAAGAATTTTACAATAGCAACCTTAACCTTCTCACAATCTTCATATTGATAATAGTAAAAAACATGTTTAACCTTCTCTTGCTAATCTAGGTAGTTGTCTACATCCTGAGACCCATTGAAGCTTGGGATCTGAAACTCCACATGGTTGGTAGTTTGGGGCATTCAATTTCGAATCATTAGTTGAATTCGTTATTCTTTTTATCTTTTTCTTTTTAATGAGTTTGTTTTTATGTTATTTCGTACTGTGCAATTCATTTTTGACATTCGTAATTTTATCTCTGACGACACCTTTTTAGTTAGAGATAGGAATAGGGATATTTATTCCTTATATTTTGATATTGAAAAGAAAATTTTTGAGATTGACAATGGAAGCTCGTAGCATTGGTCCTGATAAACCCCAATTTTTTTCTTCTTCTCCGCTAATAATACCGATCATAGCCACTACCTACATTCCATGAAATTGTGCACCACAAATAGGAACTAATAAAGAGACCTGCGATCCCGTAGAAAGATTTCAAGAAGAAAAATATTTATTATGGTTTGAAAAACCTCTTGTAACTCTTCTTTTCGCCGAAATACATAATTTTCAATCTTTCAAATAAAGAGAAAAATGATATTGGTCCACTAATTGTACGTCCCTTTCCATTCGAGCATTTCCAAAAAATAGTTATTTTTTTAGTTCTTTTTTACAATCGGAGTTCTTGCAGAGTGGAACCATGCAGTACCAGACACGAGATAGATCTTCTCTTGCTTTTGACATAGCGGGCCCCGGCGGGAGGCCCGCATGACGGGCTATTAGCTCAGTAGTAGAGCGTGCCCCTGATAATTGTGTCGCAATCCATATCACTTAAGTCAATCCTTCTTCTAACATGTCTTCCTACTCCTCTACCCCAATCTCATCAAGCTAGGTTTTATCCTCTCACTCGTTAAGTGACTTGGGAAGTATTTTGCACAACCTTGATAGTTTGAAAGCCAAATGCATAAGCAGCTTTGGTCAAATAGGCTATAAAGTTAGCCATCTCGACAATTCATTCATCTATACTTCTAAAGGTGCTCTAGGATTGTCATCCATGATGGACAACACCACTATTGTCATCTCCAATACAAGCATTGGCATTGGGATTGGTCATTATCTTTGATAAAACTTGATAACAAACTTAGAATCTGTGAAACAATAGACATTCACTTTTCTACATAATGCCCAGCTATTCTGCAAATACAACAACTTCTCTAAAGGGAAATAATCCTTATTGAAACTTGCTCCGTTTTCGTATGTTTAAAATAGGGCAAAATAGAGTATGCAGCCATAGCAAACTATTATGCCTCCTTACTCAAACACTCATAATTAACTTCTATGCAACTACAATACGTAACTATAACAAATACTACTCACAAGAAAGCTCAAATATAACTTACCTGAATGAACCTCTACTTTAATACTAAGATGATGCAAGCCAAAGCTAAGGACTGATAAGGTCGGTTGCAAAGGGGTGAGTCTAAGCTTGCTGAAAGCTTGAAAATGAAGGTGGAAATGCATGAAAATATAAAAGTAAACAAGTAACCCATGAACAAATTTTGAGGATATGATGCACTAAGGAAAACACTAAAGACTTACAGTTTAACTTGATATGATGAACTAGCTAGTCCAACGAGGGTACTCACTACCTAACTTTGCTTAATGGTTAAGATAAGAGTGAATTAGGCAAATGACTTGAGAGCAATGTTCACAAAAATGAGTATATTCAATATCAGATGTAAGATGAGATAATGGAGCTATATATTACAAAGGTATTTATACTTGAAATACGAAGGCATCCTACCTAAAATGGAAAAGAAAAAATGGAAATATACAAGGAATGATAAAGGGTGTAATTGAAAATACAACAATAAAGGGTATCCTATACAAAAGATTCCATTACAAGGGGTCCTCGAATATGTAGTGGATGACTAATGGTTGTGTACCTAGCAAAAAGATGGACAACTATTCGGTTAGCCTAGGTGCTGTAATGATGCTGATCGAGCTGATAGCTCAACAATATTGAGTTGATCAAGTGATCTTTCCGAAGTGAATTCAGCTTAGATGTGTTGGGTACAGCTTGGATTCAAGTTGGGTGAGCAACTAGTCAAATGGCCCAAATTATTGTTTGGATGTATATTTAGTTGACAATTGGAGATTATTGATAAGTACAAGAGAGTTCAACTTGGCCAAGGCATTAGGTCTGTAGACTGTAGTAGTTTGAATTCCCCAAATGTGGTACATAAAGAAAGAACTTGTTTGGCTATGCTTTCCAATCATTAGACTTGGGCTTTGATTAGTGGTTTGGTGGTCTGATTCCTATCATAGGGTTTGAAACATAAGGAGTAGAAAGTAGCTCCCCCCATAGTAATGGCAATGATAACCTTACAAGTGGTGGAATTGATTGGTGGATCATAGGAACTGAATAAGTGCGAACGCAAGCAAACAAAGTTTAATAGGCTTCGTCATGAAGTGTACTTGAAGGACAACAAGTATAACAAGGCCGCTATGCTTTTATACGAGAAGGTTGTAGATTTGGAGGCTACTTGCCATGTTTAAATTAGTATAATTACAGTTATGGTGGTCAATCATTGCTTAACAATGTACTTTAAGGGGAAACTCTAGGGTTTAGATACCTTTACGCTTAAAGACGATGGGTGAGTAGCATTAGTCCATATGGGATTTTTCCTATATCGAGAACAATCGTAGCTTGAGGGACACTGGTATTCTTTCACCAAATTCCAACTAAATTTCTTTAACTACCGCCATTTGTGCCTAACTCAACTTGCTCTGAATGGAATATGCTCGTGGCTTTCAAGATATTTTGTACCTAGCTTGAAGTGAAGGCTACATTGACCCTCCACTAGTATTTCCATAAGTTGAAGAGGTCTTTAGATAGCTAGTGGCATTTATCAGCTGATTGAAACAGAAAAATACTAGAAAGGCTAAAGTCTTTTGTCCATGAATGGAATTAAAATATATATCCTTCTTGGTGGACTAGGAGTCAGATTTTCAAACTAAATGGATGACTCTAATCTTGAAAAGAATCAGTGTACAACAATCCTCAAGCAAAGATCGACCCATCAGAAGCCGAAGCTGACATGCTCTTGTCGAGGTTAGACCATTACTCAAAGGTCGAGGGGAGGAAGAGAAACCATTCCACATCGGTCTATCATTTGCTAAAAAGACAAGAGACTAAACGACCAAGGCTCCAAGGCCAAAGAATAGCTTAACACAGTATGGGAAAGCTAGTGCAAAGCAATACACGAGTGTAGCAACTATAGGCCTACCTTATTGGGAGCTCAACCAAGCATAATAAGACTTCTAAACATCCTACCCCTGCTAAAAAATCTGACAGCCAACTGGCCCCTACTCAGGTCCAATCCTATAGATAGCTTGAATGATTGCATACCGACCACTCTATTAAATGCATCATTTTGTATACTCTGTAAATATTTTCCTTATTTCAATTATATGCCATTCTTTAGGGTTTAAGGCCTTATATATTTTTTACAGTTTTACCACTAGGATTTTAGGAGTTGTTATAAATAGTAACATTTGTAATTAGTAGAAAAAGATTAGATGGTGAAGAATATTCATACAGAGAATTTATACTTGAACATTCTTTCTAGAAGTAAGGACATTCTTGAGCCCTTTTGAGCTGGCATTTCATCCCCAAAGGTCTCCTCCCCTACTTGACTCTAAAGGGAGGTTTGTTAAACTAGCAGTTAGCATACTGAGAAAGAGGTGAAGATCTATGGCATGGGGTCGAATCATATTACAATCAATCTTAAAGGGGTTAAGCTCGATAAAGGGGCCAAAGGGAGGCTTAGGATGGAAAATCGAAAGGGTTGAAGGAAGTGAGTGTTGCTTGGCTTCCTCCCTGAGTGGAGGAAACCTTAAACATAGAGGATGATGTCTTAAACCTACCGATACTAGGCCATTAGTGACACTAAGCTTACTAGCTAGGCTGCCTCTATCACTGCCTGTAGAGGTTAGACCTCCTTTAAGTCATGGTGACATAGGTAAATGCATCTATTAGTTTTATAGTATAGCAGATTTGAATCTAAGTGTTGATCTCTCAAAAACTACATGCAAATATTAGTACTTCACCCTTTCCTAAATATCTAACCGAATAAATTCAAGAAAATTAATTTAAACTAAAACTAATTAAACTAGTATGCAATATAACTAATATGCAAAATAAATAAAAACCAAAGATATTCAGAATGCATGAATTCAATATTCAACTATTAATTACCTAAGAATAATGAGACACATATCAATCTCATTCCAATTAATTGGACAATTGGAATTTGTAATTTAAACTAATATCTTTCTCAAGATTGTGAATCCTAATTCTAACAAAAATATCTTTCTAATTACATATAACTACATTAAGGTTTATGAATTCCCATTAACGAAAATCTCTTCTGAGTTAAAATAAAAGAATTATGCTTTTCTATCTCTAAGATTGCATGCAATTCCTTCTAAGTACACTAGATCTATTTACATACTAGGTCTATCGACCTACATATGGGAAATCAGATAAATTAATAAACCAATATTACTAATTCAAACAAAAGAATAACACATATTTAGATTGCATTTATTTACAAATCATTGATTGAATTAAGAAAATAACATCTTACATAGATTAATAGGATTTTGAATAATTGATTGCTAAAAAGTCTAATCTGAAACATTAAAAAGAAATAAAGAAAGAAGAAAACCTAACTCTAATTTCCTAAGAATGAATGAGCAAATGACAATGTATTTACAAGGCCTTTACATGCTATTTATAATACATGGAATATTGTCCTTAAGACACTAAAGTATTGGATAATGTACTGAGTATGAGAAATAGCACTAGAGTTCAATAACTAATCTATGTAAAATAAAGTTAGCCACATCATATGAACAATAACTAAACTTAAAATTAAAATGAATACTAATAGATTCAAAGAGGGAGTTATAAATATTTGAACCACTATGACTAAAGTGTATATACTCCTCTCGTCAATCTTACTAAGCATAAAAAAATCTAGAGCAAATGCTTGATAATCTCCTTAGTTTTGATTTTCATTGAGAGATTTTTATTTTATTTTATTTTAGGAAGTACTTTCATTGGTCAATACATCCTAAGTAAGACAACCTTAAGCTATTAAATTTTAATATCACCCTTCAAATCGTCCATTACTCCTTTTATTTAATTAAGCTCTTTTATTCTTTATTAAGGTTTAAGCTTCACATGGATTTTTCCTTTGACTCATGTGGCGAGCTTTTAGCTAATAATCCCAAGCTTGTCCCTTAAGTTAACAGAAATTATCTCTCCTCAAGGAGGCATCCCTTGGGCTTAATTACTCGAGTCAACGAGGTCTATAGTTAAACTTTTATTCCATTTTAGTTCAATTTAACTTTTCCTTTTTTGGATCAATTCAATTCAATTATTTTTCTTTTAACTATTTTGATTTTTCAAGAAATTTGAAGGAACAAATTTCATTTGGTCATTTACTCTAAATAAGATGCTCTAAAAGATATTCAAAGGAAAATGCATATACTAAAAAATATAGAAACTAATCTTAAGTCTCAATCTAAGCTTAAATAACAAGGAACTTTACTTTACAAAGATTCCATTAGTCAACTCCAATCAAGTGTAATAAGGTAATGATAATCAAGAAAAATAAATACTTAATAAAAGGAATTTCCTTAAAAGGTTTCTTTTTTATTTTTTAGATGCAAATCAATTTAAAGATTTTGTGTAGTATTAGGCAGATAATTCTATTCACTCAAAACAGCAAAAACTAAATATAAGATTTATTCATTAAAGCTAAAACAAATGTTTTTGTGCCATAAAACTAGCAAGAATATATAGCATCTCAATTTTTTTTTTTAATCGACTCCCTACACTTATTTTGTACATTGTCCTTAATGTACAACCAAAACCAATCAATGCCAAAAAAATCAAAGAAGGGAAAGAGAAAAAGGAAAATAAAACTTCCCTGTTTAGCTCATTGATACTAAATATATCTATTTCCATGTGGGATTGCATACATTTTAAATCATCTGCAAACGAAAAACAAAAACAAAGGAAAGGAAAATAAAAGCATCTATGAAAACCAAAATGAAAACTAAATCTAAAACTACTCCTACTCCACCTACAATTATAAAAAATCCATTAAAAAGTAGATAAAACTAATAAGGCTAATCCTTTGCTAACTATAAAATGCACCAAAAAAAGAAAAAGAAAAAATCAAGTTAGTAAATCAAAATCACATGAAAGCATATCCTACTAATCCTTTTTTGTCTCTCGATTCTCCTTCTCTTCCTTTGATGGGGCAGTCTTAGGTATGAGCATCGAATATCCCTTTTGAGACAATTCTAGCTCTGAGCTTTCCTGTCTTTATTCCCTTTCCCCTTTACATATTTCTTGAAAAGTTAGGAAAAACACATCCTCATATCTCATGGACATCTTCCTCACACTTTATTTATGATAATAAATAAGATAATGCACAAGTATGAAGAATCATATAAAATTAAAACATAGCATCTCATGAAGCAGAATTAAAAACTAACCAATTAACTAATCAAGCACAAACATTAAGTATATAATTGATTAGCTTCAAATTCCATAGCATTAATGTCAAAACAATATGATTCAATCACAATTCCATTTGACATTCATCACATTGCAAAAAGATATGTTTTTAAAATGTAAGAACACTTAGGGAGTACCAAAATTCATAGGAATTTTAAAACTATGAAATACAAGATAAACATACTACGCTAAAAGATATGAATTAATATTTAATACCCTATGTCCAATAAAATGCACAATTACTTTTGTTATGGATGTAAGTGAAAAATAAAATAAAATAGCTGTTGAGTTAGGGAAAAAAATATAATGTAAGTGGAGTTTAGTTATTTATTTTAAAATTTCAATGCAAAGAAATAGAAACCTAAGTAAAATAAACAAAACAAATAATACTAAAAATTAAAAACTTGAGTTGCCTCTACTATGGTTCCATCGAAACATGTACCATCCCTATAATGCTAAGGAAGATGAGAGAAACACTTTTATGACTAGATGTATACTCAAGTGTTATTTTGTTCCCCTAGAATCATCTATTGTAGGTTTAGCAATAGGATAAGGTTTAATAATAGGTGTGTATTCATACTCAATAACATACTTTTGAGGCCTTAGGTAGTCCATCTCAAGTTCTACTTCTCATATAGAAGATTCATAATTAGAAAATAGAGAAGGCTCTAGATTTTCAAATTTAGAGTGTAGGTTAACCACTCTAATTTCTTCCTTTAGGTTTAAGAAACCACACTCCTTACTCATTGCAAGAAGCATTTCTAAATCCATTAGGCTACACATCACATCGAAGGTCCCCCTTAACTTCTATTTCCCTTCACTCAACTTAATTCCGTATCCTCTCAATTCTTAACCCTTATTCTCCTTCAACCACCAACTCACCCTTTCTATTACTTAAAAACCCTTCCATGTGTCCTAAATAACCATTCTCTTAAAGATAATAGAAAGGTTCTTTTTCTAAAGACTTGGAGTGGTATAATAAGGTAGCTAAGAGTGGTAAGGGGGTGATACTATTAAGATCAAAGGTACATACTTTTCCTACTACTCACTAGCTAACTTAACAATAGACTTTCCTTGTAATCACTCATCTTCCTATGTACTACAATTATATAGCAAAGTGGTTCGGGTATGGTTTACATTACTGAAAGCACAATGATCCTCTATTGCATATTTTGGCAAGTAGATTGTAAGTAGTTTCCTAACATATGTCTCTTTTGGGTCTTCATATGGTAAGAAGGATAGTGTATAAATGGGGTATTAGGGATAAAACATTAGCAAGAGCAATAGTGTTGGCCACAATTGTCACGAACTGAAGACAGCCTAGTCATGGTAGACGCCGTATACTATACGAAGAACCGCTGATTGGTTTCTAATCATGAACTCTTCATATAATATACAAGGTTCTATAACCATTAGTTTCTCAAGAACATACAAATCCATATGATATCATCACACAAACATATTTATATAAAACTTAAACTTCAACGTTTACAAAACACAGTAATTTATTACATTTAGGTCTATATTACTACTAGAGCAAAAGTACATAAGTAAGAGTCTACATAATCTGTTCTTTCTCAATACACAAGATGGCTCGCTCTTGTCCAAGTTCATAAGCTAACCTATGGCATCTCTTGGCTAGCTTTTATGAACAAGTTATCCTACAGCAAAAGTCTAAGGGAGTGTAGGCCTAAGTTTAGTGAGCAAAACCTTCAGCCACACCATAGGTAAGTTATAAATACATTATATTCATGCATATAAATGAATGATCAAATAAAATGCCAAACAATACGTATAGTTAACTAGTCTATATACGTAACTGAGATTTAACACCTTCTAAAGTCAGGGTTGAAGTATACACGACACTAATCAGATCTGGGTATTATACTAAAACTTACTTTACTATGGAACTCCATGTTCCGTACTTAAATCAAACAAGTCTTTTATTTTCATAAAAACTAAGTTCTAGTATAATCGTAAGTGGGCTCTCGTAGTCCATGCTCACCCCTAAACGGAGGCCTCTAGACTCGACCCTTAGCCAGGCAGTTGGCGCCTCCAACGCCTCGTATTCCTGTGGGCCAAGGTAAGGTCATTTTGTACGAGTACATCGTACATAACCAATAAATTAACAATATCAACCCCCGAATGGATTCTCTTTACCTCCGTGTGATGTAACGGCTGAAATTGTATCTATGCAATACATGTTGATGCATGTACCAATTTCTTCTTATGAGTCGAGTATAATTAAGTCCAATTATGATATGACCATTTAATAGTACACACAATCATTTTCTATGCTACCATGCAGTGAATAAAGTATTATCTATACTTAAGGTAAGTTCATAACTTAGTATATAATAACATACTTAAGCATTTCCTAACCCCACACAATAGTCAATTAACAATAACATTTAGGTCCAATATCTACAATCACATACAAGCATAAAATCATAGGGTAAATACTTATTCAGCCATAATGACTCGCCTTAGTCGTAGTAATTAATTAGGAGATCCTTACCTACTTTGATGTATGTTTACATAGTGATGTCCGTTTTGGACATTAAGACCCGTGTTTTACAATATTGACTAAATTTATGGAAGTTTTAACTATGGAAACTTAATTTTTATTATTACTTATATTTATATCCTATATTTGTACTTAATGATTTGATTAGCCTTCAGATTCTTATTCTTAGAGGATTTTACCTTGCTATTACTAATTCATGTACTTAATTAAGTTTAATCTAATTTAGGAAGTGTATTAGGGTTTACTAATTTATGTAACTAATTCTTATATACTCTTCTTATTTCTTATTTTATAAACTTATGCTTATGTCATCGCATACATTATCAATCGCTTGTGTCATTGCTTATATCATCATTTACTTATGTTATCTTTTAATTACATCATTTCTTACCTCATCATTTAATTACATAAGCCTTACCTCATACTTATCTCATACTTGAGTGTCTTATGTACAATTTACTTATACTAACTATATACTTATACCTTTACTATACTTATATATATACTTGTATACTTATACATATACTTATACTTATACCATCTTTATACTTATACATATACCGGTATATACATACGGTTACATACGTATTTTTATACAAATTTTGTATGCCAAAATTTCCTCTTAAGAAAGCTTCTCTAATTTCATTCCTTTTGTATTTTAAGAGTATATTTAGCATGGTATAGGTTTGTATAGTTAATATATGTCTTAGTTTAGGTTATGTATATAATGAATACTTATGTACAAAGGTCTCTATACTTGTATTTCTCTAGTATACCCTTATGTACATATACTTAAAGACATATACACATGCATCTCCTTCCACTTCACCATGATTTCTACCCTTTTACACCTAAAGATAGAAACTTTATGTCTTCTTCAACTTGGATACACATAACACTTAACTACTCATCTAATCTACCTCTTCACTTAACTAATAAGTAATATAAAGCAATACATAATAACATAATTACATACCTTAATTTGTTCTTGAAATATGAAGACAAATTTGGAAGTGAAGGGAAAGGGAAAGGTCATGGCAATGGAGTGGGGTAAGGGTTTAATTCTTTTTGTTTTGTGTTATGTTTGAAAAGAAGAAGATGGTGGGATCTAGAAGGAAAAGAAGTGGATGGCAATTAAAGGGGAAGAGAGGAAAGAAAAGCTAAAAGAAAAGAAAAGGAAAGAAAAGAAATCATTAGATGGCTTAGATATTTTCTGAAGTGTAAGTGTCTTTTGTTGACTTTTCTACATGTTGACTTAGTCAATCTTTTGACCTTGGTCAACATGTATCGATTTGGTCAACTTTCCAAAAGCATATGCCATTTAGTATACATAATGTAGTAATTAAGGAAAATTAAGAGAAAAATATAGGAAATGAAAGAAAATGAGACATTTGGTGAATTGATTAGTAAAAATAGATGATGAGATCTTACTTTAGGTATTTATATCCTATATACATCATTTGGTAGGGTACTTAGTATAACTAGTATGAAAAGTATCAATTAGAGTATTAAGGTTTACTATATTTAACCTAAGCATCAATTACACCCCCAACTCTATGTAATGCTATCCTAATTATATACTTAGAAGATAATGTGATCTTTGATACAATATCTTAGTTTCTAAAGGATTACTTAAGGATTCTAAATATATATGCATAATTGAAAGTTATCTCTAATTTTTCACTAATGATTTGGTAAAATATGAAGGTTATATTATCAATTAGGGTTTTAAGGTATATTATTATGAATTAGTGCTCGTATGTCTTTAAGGTTTTAGTTTTAGGGTTTTTATCACTTTTGAACGAAATCTTTAATGTTTACATACATTTAGGGTAAAAAAATTTTATACGTGATTAACTAGGTATTTTAGGGTTTTCACTTTTATTAGCCTTATCAACTTCTAGATTATCTAACATATTCGAGTCTAATTCAAAAGCTAGATAGAAAATTTTAGGGTTTTACAACAATACTAGCACACATCCTCGAAATTCATAGATACAAGTTCCTCATATCTGCTATTGGAAGAAACCTAGTAGCTATGTTCTTGACCCCATCAATCGTATTCCATTTCAAACTCAACAACTAATGCAATTCAAACCTACAGCAATCCTTAACCTCATAACTAGAGAGCTAGTAAAATGAAATCTACAAATGTAAAGAAAGAAATAGACTAAAATGCAAAATCAAAGAAAATAAAGGAAGTTAACAAATAAATGCAAACCTAAGGTAGAAGGAAGAAAATTTTCTTCTTTTTATTTCAAAGAGTGGTTAGAATGCTAGATCCAAGACTTTCTTAATATCGTACTCCCTAGTAACAACGCTAAAAACGTAATATAGATAAGTATACTTATTAGTTTTATATAAGGGATTTAAGTTTAAGTGTCAATCCTTTAGGAACTACATGCAAGTATTAGTACTTCACCTCTCCTTTAATAACTAACCTAACAAATTCAGTTAAGAAATAAATTTAAGAAAATTAAATCTAAACTAAAACGTATTAAACTAATATAAAAATTAAAAATATTAATAATGTATAAATTCAATATTCAATTATTAATTACCCTAGAACAACAAGATACATATCAATGTCATTTTAATTAATTATACCCCTAAAATTCCTAATTTAAGCTAATATCTTTCTCAAGATTGCTAGCCCCAATTCAAATAGAAATCTCTTTCTTATTACAAATCCTAGAATTGTATTAGAATATGTGAATTCTCATTAACTCGAATATCTTTGAGTTACAACAAAAGAATTATGTCTTCCTATCTTTAGGATTGATGCAATTCCTTCTATTTACACTAGATCTATTCATATACGGGATCTCTCAACCTCCATATATGGAGTTAGATAAATTGAATTAATACATAGTATTATTAATTCAAACAATATATGAACACATGATTAAATCACAATTAATTAGAAATCATTGATTGTATTAAGAAAATAAAAAAATACATAGATTACTAGGGTTCTTAATTATTAAATACTAGAAAGAACCAATCTAAAACATTAAAAAAGAAATAAAGAAAGATGAAAACCCTAACTTTAATTTCTTGAGAATGAATGAGTGAATGATGAAGTGTTTATAGGACATTTATATGTTATTTATAGTACACGTTGTCATAGGTTTTAGTGATAACATAGTCTTAAAGGGGGTGGGGATGGTAGTCTTTGGTTATTAGATCTAGAGAACAAGAGTAATACAAATTTTGTCAAGTTGGCCCAGGTAGTTAAAAAGAAGGACCTATTATGGACCAAACTGATTAGAAGGAAATACAAGATTGGCAAAGAAGGGGAGAAAACTAAAGTAAGAACTAAATTAGTTAAGAAATCAAAAAAGATGATATACTAGTTGGGAGAAAATTTGAAGATAAGAATGTACAATGGAAGGGACACTTACTTTTTGTCAAACAATTACGTAATAAAAGGAAGGGTAAATAGTTAGTTAGAGGCACCAAGAACAAAAGATATTAAGGAAATAAAATTGGTAGAAGCATGGGACAATAGGGGATTTAAGAGAGAAGATATTATAACATACCCCATGGATGAAGACATGGAGAGAAGACTAAGATACCTTTGGATTGAGGAGAATGGTTGCAAAAACAAGGAGTTAATTTAGCCCTCTGAGGTAAATGGTGCGATTTCTTGTAAGTTAGCTTATAGGAGACTATCAACAAAAAAGGAATAGGAAGAAAGAAATGAAAAAAGAAGGATGGAAATGGATATAGGAAATTCCCATTATGCCAAAAATTAAGTTCCTAATTTGGAGAATCTTAAACATTAGATTGCCAACTAAGGACAATCTTGAATTTATGTAGCTCTTATGGAAAGGAAAAGGAGTCTATTAATCTTATCTTTGCCAAGTATGAATACATTAAGGCCTTTTAGAGGGGGAGAGAAATAAGAAATATGCAGAGTACTAGTGGTAATGAAGAAGAGTTCAAAAGGTGGATAAAACAAAATGCAAAATTAAAGAAACCAAAGTAAGATAGGGCTAAGGCAAATGAAATTTTGTTTGTGTTGTACCTAAAGGGCATTTAGGGGGAAGAAACTAAATAGTGTTTAGGAACAACTAAAGAGAAGACTAGAAATCTAAAGCTAAGGCTAAGGCAAATGAACTGTGGATGAGTACAAGGAGAAGGAAAATTCTAAACAACCAAAACATTATAGAGGCATGTTAGAGGAGACCATAAGGAGATTATATAAAGATTAATTATGAAGTAATAAAGGATAATAATAGGGCTAGGATGGGTTGCATCATAAGAGACTATAGAAGAAGAGTGATAGGAGGCCTTACCAAATCAATTACAAGAGTTTTACCTCTAGAGGCTGAATTATAGGCATAGTACATAGTCTTA
Source organism: Lumnitzera racemosa (assembly GCA_024138005.1). NCBI lineage: Eukaryota > Viridiplantae > Streptophyta > Magnoliopsida > Myrtales > Combretaceae > Lumnitzera > Lumnitzera racemosa. The sequence goes on from JAMXBC010000006.1 coordinate 69,017,906, forward strand.
ATCTAGCAAGAGATAAAGGAATTGAAAATTAACTAGTTGAAATTGATTCCTTGCTAGCAGTTGAATGGATAATAATGAACAGATTGATGAAAAATATATGCTCGCTAGCTTTAGTTGTTTGTAGAATAATACTAAGAGAATTTAACAATACTTTGTTTTACAGAATGCTTAGGACTAAGAGTAGAGCAACGAATTTCATGTCAAAGGAAGGATTAAAGAAGAAACAAGATGTAGTATTTTAGGGAGATAACCTAAATAGTTATAGTATGAATTTGGTAAATATTACCACAGATGACTATAATTATTCTATGGACTCTAATATATGTGTTGATGTACTAAACACTAATTAACATTGGAAAAAGCTTATGTACTATATGCAAAGTAGTCATTTACATTAGTAAAAAAAAATGATAACATAATCTTGAACATGACCATATCATTGCTTGTGTAACTTTCTATGGACTTGCAACTTTCAATTGTCCCATAAATTACCAAGGTACGACCTTAACACGATCTGAACTTTCCCATACTAACCACTACGACTTTGAATCACGTATTAGCATAGCATATATCAATCCTCGATTTCGCAATTATGAGCCCTTAAGATTGCTTTTAAGGCAACTGTCTTAGGGCATTCGGGAAATCTTATCTGATTGAGCCCAAAGTTTACGACTAAGTTAAAAAAGTTAGTTGAAATAATCCGGTAAAGTTAGATTTTGAAAATAATATCTTAAAAACCCAATTTTAGCCTTAAAAATATAATTATCCAACATAGCGTAAAACTAGTCGAAACTCCAAAAACTAAGCCTAAAATGCAACGAAGACTTAGAGATAAGTTATTTAAGTTATAAAAGAAGATAATATAGCATACTATATGAATATATGTATATTTAAGAATATACTTGGCATATATAATAAATATACTCGCAAATTAACTTGAAATTATATAATTATACATAGGAAATATATCTTAAAAATAAAAAATATGCTAAAAATATGATTATATACATATAATTACTCATTAGGTGTAATATATATATATATATATATACATGATATATATGTATCTTAACAAAATAACTAAATATACTTAAATTATTCAAATTTGACTAAAATTACATAAAAACTAAGTCAAAACTTATCCACAATGTGGAGAACAACCTAGATTCAAGTTGGCATCACTGTGGTGGCACCAACAATAAAGTTTGGTAGACTCAAAAGTTAATTTAATCACAAAAGGACACCTACTGGCTTCAACATAATAAAACAATTAAATAAAATTACTTAATAATTAAGTAAAAAACCTAATTGACCCAATCCTTTATAAATATGACCCTTCAACTCATGTTTCATAGTTTAGTAACAAAGAACACTTAAAGAAAAATTGGAAAAAAAATATAAAATAGGAAAAAAAAATAACAAAAATACATTACCTTATTGCTCCCAACCCAAATGATAACTTGCTGGTGCCGCCCAACCAACCACCTATAGAACACTACCGCCCATCCTTGTCGCAATTGCCAAAGCTCTAATGAATAGTGAGTAAAAAAATGTACCATGTTTTTCTTTATTTCTAAAAATATATTAAATTAATTAGGAAAAATGTGAAAAAAATTATTCCTTGGTTTTTTTAGATGTACTTTTATACTATAATTTTATTTTTGCAAAATTATGAATATTTTATATACTTGTTTAACAAATATACTACTCATCCAAATTTTTAAATTTAAAATAAATATATTAAATGATGTTTTTTTAAGCTTAAAAATTTTCTATGGAATACATATTACATGTAGTATATTACTATGTAGCCCGATTATGATTTTATATATATTTATAATTTATTGCATTTTAAGCTCTAAAAATGGTTAAAATAAGGTAATTTGCAAAATAAATTGATTTTAGGAGAAATAATTGATAAAATTAGAATCCAATTAATTCTAGATTTTCATAATGATGTCAAGAAAGGTTGAAACCTGATCGTATGAAACAAGTTGCTAATTAAATTTTATATATTTTTATGAGTTCATAGGAATTTTCGTAGAATTATTTGATGATTTGTGCTATTTATTATCAATTTTCCTACTTAAACAGCTTATATTAGTAATTGGGACATGTATTTAGCAATAATATGTCAATTATTTGATTAAATTACAACTAAAAAATACTTTGATAAGATAAAAATAACTATTATTTTGTTATATTTCGCAATATTATTCGCATCAAGTTATGATATATACATGCTAAGATTTCATAATATGTGATTTATCATATTTTCTCGCAAAATTGTATAAAAATATATTTTATTTATAAAATATATCAATGTGATATTACTTGTTATATAGCTTTATCCGTATACCAGGATTAGAAATACTTTATAAGAATTATCTTTTAAACGAAACATGTAACACATGTCGTCAAGTTCACATGAACCCAAGCAATACTAATCTTACTAAAACACAATCGATTTAGGTAATAATACTGATGTTTTCTATAATATTACGGAAAATATCATCCTATGACTTTCTTTCATAATTAAACCGTAATTTGACTAACACAAAATAGGTTTCAATACAATCAAAATGATATAATATAAGTAGTAATAAAACTATATATATTAGATAATATTGAGTAATTTAGTATAATCTATATGATAAAGTAAAATACTTGACGAATATAAATATATATATAATGTGTATGTATATAAATATATATACAACTTTGCTGAATAGCTGTATAAATAATATTTCAACCAAGTACTACGTAAAATCCTAACGTTTTTGTAAATCTTACAAAAATTAAATATGAGTTTTGGTATATATGGGGGTTCTAAGTAGGTAAAGTACTAACATTCCAAACCTATTGGACTGAGCTTTAGTACAAGTAAGTGAGATTTGTGAAGACTGGAGTATATGCTGATTTGTGGTCATAAGTAGCTGTTAATGTGCATGTTATGGCCATACTTGATTATTGAGATGCTGATTGGTAGTTAAGTTACATGTTTTGCTATATTTATTGACCTTATTTTGTGTGTTATAAATTGGTTCATCACCCTTAACCAAACTAATTGAAATATGAACTAAAACTATAAACGAATTTGTATTGCATCCCACTAAGGGACAATTAGGTTTCTCCAGCTAAATTTTGACACCTTTAACGAGGTTGCAGTGATCTAGCGTTTCCCCACTCTTAATCTAACTAGGTGACAAGGGAAGAGGTCTTGATGAGGTTGGGGGCATTAGGTTCAAAGGTAGTTATTGGCAAAGCAGGAGCCTCCATTGCATAAGCTTAAAATTAACCATAGGAGGGTCTTATGGCCTTTATGATTAGCATTCTAGCCATCACATCGCAACTCCTCAATACAGGTTAGAGCAGGTGAAATTTCTCTAATCTTATGATGGATCGAATAACGTCGTACAAATGACACATTGCTTGTTCATAACACTGTTCGGCTTGCATATGCTTTTTGCCTCGTGACCCTTACTAAGCTGTGATTTGCTCACTCCTCCATAGATTTGCTTACAGGATTTGAGTAATCATGTCACATGACGATTACCACTAGATGTGAAAAAAGGATATATCTAGGCTTAAGTAAGGCACAACTGATGAAGACTATGTTTTCGGAAATTTTTGTTTTCTTTGAGATCAACTTAATCATCTAGGCAATCTAGTTGGGTTCATACTTTTAAGTCTTATCACATACTTAGACACTTTTATAAATACTCTATATTTTGTCTAATTGTAAATATAAGTTAATGTGAATATAAATGTTACTATATATGTGGAATTATGAATGCTTAAGAGTGGTTTATCGTATAAGCCTTGTGTATATCAAGGTTATACTAGCAATTGAATAAACATTTTATAGCATAAACTTGATATACATGGTGCACTGTTACGACTTAATAATGTTCCAGATGTGACAACAATCTTCTCAGTTTGTTGGACGTTACATAGACACAAGGCTACAATTTCAATTCAATTGTTGTGGACTTGACAATTGAATAGACATTAATTTCATCGCATGGACATTAGGCTTTGTGAAATTGCATAGATAGATGTTGACTTTCTAATTATTGGCTTCTTAATTAAATATAGACAAGCTTCAACTAAATATTGCATGTAAGTGTAGGCTAGACATGTGAACTTTAATTTTAGTTGGTCTTCAATTCATGGACAAAAACATGTCTAGGATTCCTCAATGGCTTTATAGCCTAGTGGTCTAGATACTAATCTCTTAATAAAATGGACTAAGTTCGAATTCTCCCTTCTTGGTTTTAATCACTAAAAAATAATGTCTGGGATTCTTCATTGCATAACATGGCATGCAAAATTGGATAACAACATGGTATATTTGAATTTGCAATTATTAATCACACAATTAGATTCCACTTTATGGATGCCATGGCCTTCATTTGAATTTCCAATTTCCACATGCGTTTTGACTACCCTTCAATTCATAACTTAGCTGGAACTTTTTGCTTCTTGAACTCCATGGCTTGTATGTGTAATTCGTCCCACCCGATTCAATTCTCATGCAATCTTTCATCAAGTGACTCCTTTATCATGAAACTTCCACTTAAAAATAAGATATAAACACATTAAGTATCGAAATGCACTGAAAATACACTATAAAAATATTATAAGATCTGTCTATAAAATATATACAATTATGCTCTATCACATGGGCATATATACTGATCTTAATGGTTTGTATAAAGGACTCCCTTTTGCCCAAGGATTACATACTGCTCGAGGACAAGTGTAGAAAGATGTCAGATGAGTAGATTGAGTCGGTGACCTACTCCAAACTCCAAGAGATAAGCACTTGTGCCCTTATTTAGAATAAGTTCCAACTGGCCTTCTTATAACTCATCTAGTTCGTGTGCTTTATTGGCCTATGCATACGTGTTGAAGACCTTAGACCTCTAGAAGGCTAAAAGGGATAAGGCAGCTTAGTTTAAGGTTAACCTTCATAGTTCATCTAGCAAGCACAAAGGTTCCTCCAATAATGAGGATATTTTATTGAAGAGAGCTCAACATGTCTAGGCTAAGGTACTCTAGGCCAAATGGTTTACGGCTAAGGCCAATGAGAAGCTCTAAGCCGTTGAACGGAAGGCAAAGAAGCTAGAGCAAAAGTTAGACTCCTTGTCTAAGGAACTTGAGAATGCCTAGTCTGAGGTTACGGCAACCAATGCCAACAACCAAGAACTCAATGCCGAGGTAGTGAAGTTAGCAAAGGAGTTAGAAGAAGAGAAGAGCAAGCATAGTGTAACCACGGAGTCTGCTGAAGCCAGCAAGGAGAAGGAGAAGGTAAGCTTGGAGGAGGTTGCTTACTAGTGCACCTGGGTATCAAACCCAGAAAGTGCGAAGGTCATCACCCCTAAAGTATAGAAGATGGTCTTTGACTCCATCTTCTCAAGTAAACAATGGGAGGAGTTTCGCTTAAGGTAGGCTCGAGAGCTTATTTAGAAGGCTCACACTAGCCTTGATCTAAAATAGCCTTCCTTCATGGACATCTGCTTGAGTCTTTCGGCTCTAAAGAGGAGGTGGACTATGAGAAAGAGGAATCTACTGCTCAAGATGAAGGTGACATCTGATCCGGCAACTTGGGCACTATTTCTCTTACTCCATTTTTTATTCAACCTTCAACTCCACTTCAGCCTCTACCTCCAAGGTGGCTCTCCTTTGAAGAACTTGGAGAAGCATCTAAGGACTGACTGAACTACCTCCTGTCCCGATCTTCTTCTTCTTTTTTTTTTTTTCTTCTTATGTTAGACTTTGTAATGTTTCTAGAAAATTGTTCTTTTGAGGATCATTATGCCGACTGTTTTAGCATTTGATTAAAAGAATATTTTTAAATTTTCCCTTTATTTTGTCTCTATTATCTAACTGTTGGTACCACCATTTAGGAGTTCCCTAGGCTTATAAGCTAACAGGATTTCTCTCACTTTAGGCATTAATCGATTTTCGGACTTTTGATTATGGGTTTCTTAAGGCTTCTAAGCCTTAGGGATTTCCCTTACTTAGAGATTCTTTAAGGGAGGTCCGTACCTCGGGCCTCAAAATTATCTTTTGGAGGAGTAAGTGCTTGTATGATAGGGTTATTCTTAGGCATTCAATTATCAAGCTTATAAGCTCGATTTCACGATTTCCAAGAGCTTCATGCCTAATAGGTTACCATGCTGCCCACATATTTTGGAATTAGTCTTTTTAAACTAAGTTAAAGATGCAACCTAGGAAAGGATTATATGGGTCTATGCTTTTCTTAAAGAGGCGAAACAAATTGAAAAGAATGGCATTTCATTGACTTTCATTAAAACTTTGATATAATTTAATCATTCAAAATAAATTTGAAGGTTGTCGACATTCCACATCCTAGGGATCTCAATACCAAATAGCCTCTTTAATCCACATGCCTTAGTTCCCAAATCTTCCTTTACCCTCACCTAGTCTCCTTAGGCTTTAGTAGCATCTAGCTTTCAAGATATGAGATTGTTGGGCTTAAACACTTTGTGTCAGCCCTTCTTGTCTTAGTACTAGGTTGCTCTATGTTGGTATGCAACCACTCTCCCAGTTGTAAGGTCTCGATCTTCTTCAATAATATCAAGGTCAACTTAGATGCCAATTTGAATTCACAATGGTATCTAAGTCTCTGGTTTGGATGTTAGAGAGCTCTAGATCTATTGGCAACATTGCCTTTATGTTAAAGGCAAGTCACAAGGGTATCTCCTCCATGGCCACCTTATATGTAGTCTAGTAGCCCTAAAAAATAAAGGAGAGTTAGTTGGCCCATTTTCTTTTAGCTTTATCAACTTTTTGCTTCAAACTCTCAGGTATGGTCTTATTAGTTGCTTCAACTTATCCATTGGTCTACAAGTATGCAACTGAGGTATAGTAAATGTTTATGTAATATTGCTTATAGAAGTCTTGTAACTTTTGGTTGTTAAACTAAGGCCCATTTTCCGTGATGATTGACTTGGTACATCAAATTTGGTTAACATGGAGTTGATGATTAAACTTTATGCTTCACTCCATGATCTTTGCAATAGCTTCTACCTCAATCTACCTCATACAACAATCCACAACAACAATGATATATTGCCTTTAGTCGGTTGCCTTAGGAAAGAGGTTGATACCATATTAGGGAAAGAGCCAAGAGTTAGTTAAGGGTTAGAGATTACTATTAGATGGATGGGTAGTGGGCATGTACTTTTAGTACTGCATGCATTGCTGCATCATCTTTTTAGTGTCTTGCTTCATGGTTGGCCAATGGTATTGAAGTCTCAAAGCTTGGATATAAAGGGCTTAGGCATTAATATGGTTGTTGCACACTTCACCCCATAGTTATTCTAAAACTCACTAACCTTCCTCAGGTCGAACACAATGGAGTATAGGTAAGCTTGTATCTCAACGATATTGGACTTTGTCTATCAATGTATAATTAGCTACATCGTATTGGAGCTTCCTCATCTCCTTTCGATTCTTAAGTACCATTCCACACTTTACGTGCTCTACTTCACCTTGCAGTTCTTCTAAAACTTACTGACCTTCCTTAGGTTGAAGACAATGGAGTAAAGGTAAGCTTATACCTCAACGATATTGGACTTTATCTATCAATGTGTAATTAGCTACATCGTATTGGAGCTTCATCATCTCCTTTCAATTCTTAAGTACCATTCCACACTTTACGTGCTCCACAAAAGCTTTTCACTAATCCCAACAAATTTTCCTCTTTTGGATTTGAAACTTATTCGAATTGGATCTGAAACTTATTCGAATTGGATCCTTTCGATTTCTAGATTGAAAATATACTTACGAAGTTGGTCAAACTTATTTCTTTACTTAGATGACTTAGATGTCTCATATTTCCATAACTTTGAATTTCTCGAGCCATACGAAGAGAAAACTTCTATACGTTTTTTTTTTTCAAGGGGTAGTTTATAGTTCATCTACAACTATCCCAATAAGCCAAGGTCATGATCAATATCATCACACTTTACGTACTCCACTATCTCATCCATCTAGTACGACTCAACTTAGCTAGTGTATATCTCCAAGATTTGCTAAGGCTACTTATCAATACTTCACTCTTACAAACAATCCACAAAAATCTTCTTATCCTTCTTCTCAAGCTTTAAGACACCAATAGAGGCATACCTCAGTAATGTATCATCTTCAAAATTTTTAAGTTAGGGAATTGTTGTTATGGTCCATGAAGTAAAATCCGCGATACAGGATCTAACCAACTCTAAGTTCTTAATCATTCCTTTTTCCTTAGCTTTATATTTGTTGATAACCCACTACACTATGAGAATAAAATCTAAGAAGACTTCCAATCATTATGCCTTGACCACCTTCGCTAGCTTCAACCTTAGTATTAAGGCTTAGTACTTAGCCTCATTATTACCAGTGTTGAATCCTAACTTTAATGCCTAACACACTTCCGTCCTATGTGGGTCTTTAAGCACAAGTGTGACTATACTCCCATCTTAAGTGGATGAACCGTCCATGTGAAGAGTCTAAACTAGCTTTTCACCATCATCAGGAGATTCCTCCTCTCCCGTGTACTCCATAATAAAGTTTGTGAGGACTTGTACTTTAAAGGCCTCGCAAGGTTTATAATAGATCACACATGTATTGAGCTCCAATATGTAAATTACCATTCGCCTTGATGCATCTAGTTTTTGCAATATGTTACATAGCGACTGGTCAGTTAAGACTATATTCTACTGAGCTTCAAAGTAAGGTCGGAGTCTCCTAGTCAATATCACTATTGCTTAAGGTGAATTTCTCTACATTTGAATATTTAAGTTTTAGCCCTTAGAGTATGTGAATGACATAGTACATGGGTTTATGTTCAACTTGAAGCAATTGATAAGGTAAACTAAAAACAAGCCTCAAAAGAGGTCATACCATAGCATGAATGAGTCCTTCAAAGCTATTGAAGAAATAAGGAAATGGGTTAGGGTGGAAATGTAGGTAGAAAGGTAAGAAATTGTAGGCAACTTGTGGATGTAACACACTACTTAAGCACTCATAGCTAATGTCTTACTAGATGTGACTCATTGGTCCTAAGCAATGGGTCACTCATGCACAACCTTGCTTAAGGATTGCTATGAGCTAGGAAAACTCAAGGAAATTTCATTAGGAGTATTTGATTATAACAAATGCTATAATAAGGTATTTATACTACATTCATAAGGTTACATTCCTTTATATGAAATTACTAAAAAGGGTAAATACAAAATTCAGTAATAAACATAAAAGAGAAGGGACAAATTTGTAATCCTTCTAGAAAGAGAATATTCAGCATTAAGTTGCTAACCATTTTGGATAAGGTTGGTAGTAGCATAGCTCTTTGACAATTGGGTACCACAACCTTGGCAAGTCTAGATTTGCAATGGAGAGTGATCAAGAGAACAGGTTGGAGGATTAACTCCATGCTCCTAGTTAGCTTTAACCAACTTTGTTATAATAAGACAATAATTGTAGACATCTCATTTTTATCTCCTTGGAATTTTAGAGTTTTTTTTTTAATAAAGAAAAGAGCCCTAATTTAGCAAAAAAGAAAAAGAAAAGAAAAGAAAAATGCAGAAAAGTACAAAAAAAAAAACTAGAAAATTAAGAAAAATACAAAAAAAAATAAAAAATTGCGAAAATACAAAAAAAAAAAAAGTTAGGAGAATAGAATTTTAAGGAAAACAAAAAGCTCAGCTTATTTTTTAGGATTGAAAGTGCACATATGCAATTTAATGGCTTTGAGCCTTACTTGAGAATATTAAGTTTTTTCTTAAAAAAGAAGAAGAAGAAGAAGAAGAAGAATAAAAACTTGATACTTGGCTTATTGTCAAGATTAATTATGTTTATTGTAAAAATGATGCTAATTTAAATTAATTGAAGATTGGATTTAGATCATTTGATTTACAAGAAAATATTAGATTAATTAATGCTCAAGCTCTTAGTCACCACTTATATATCACTCCTGTCTATACATCCTAAACCCTTCAACGACTACCTAAGGTTCTCAAACCTTTGGCCTCTACGTGAACCACTACTTTTCATGGCTACCTCCTCTCACCAATCGTATAGACAAGCTCGTAGCATCTTTAAACCCCTAACCTAACTTTCCTTCAACCTCCAACAAGCACTACACAAGGCGCCCAACGACTACTACTAACAACCTTCAACTTAAATGCAAGCCACCACAAACCGCTCCCCTCCCCCCCAATTCCCAATATAACTCTCACGAATCTAGCGTTTCCCTTAAGTTTCAGCTACTAGAACGCCTTAGAGCACCCCTCGACACTACGTCACTATGTCTTCTTCCTCTTTTTATTGGTGGCTACATGCTACGTACATGATTTGGGTCAAGATGACTTGACTCGAACTTGCAAATCGAGCTCTAAACTACCCAAGTCTAACTTGCATGTAGTATCAAGTTCGACTCCCTTCTTTTTTCCCTTTATCTTGCTTTTTATATTGTTATGTTGTATTTTTTTTCTCTATTTATGATTGTATTCTATTGTAATAAATTGTAAAAAAAAAATCCAAAAAAGAAAAAAAGAAGAAGAATAAATCGAAAAAAGATAAGAAGAAGAAAAAGAAAAGGAAGATTTATTTTTAGCATGTTTCGATAAAAAAAAAAAAAGGTAAATATATTAGATAAATAAATAAAGTCTTTAAAAAAAAGTGCTTTGACAAAAATAAAAAGATAATAATATGTTTTATCACATAGAAAGACTTAAAAAATAAATAAATAAAAACAAATGGCCTTTTTTTTTTTATAAATAGGGATTTTTCCAAATAAAACTTCAAATTAGGACCCTTTAGAATTTCTTATGATTGAAAATAAATTGATAAAAAATTATAGCCAAGTTTTTTTAAAATTAAAAAGAGACCAACACACTAAAATTTTTAGAGTAAACTACGAAAAGTCGATCCCTAATCTAAGGCACATAGGTACCTATGGAGCAACTTGAAATAGCTAAACAGGTAATTGAAAAGTAAAATTAATCTAAGAATATTAAGGTGGTACTCGTTAAGGTTTAACAGGTTAGTTTCCGAATCTAAAACTTTAGTTTTTCAAAAACTGTTTTTAAAGTTGGTTTTTCTGCAAACTAATGGCTAAGTTATAACTAATCTACCTGGTAGTTATGACTTAACACTTTTCCTAACCCCGGTTAAGTGACAACTCCATTTTTTTTTTAAAGAAAACCAAGTTTTTCTTAATCCTTAGTTGATGATCAGTATTAAATGGGTATAGGGTTCAATATAAGCCGAGTTAAGAAAAATATTGAAAACCAAAAAAATTTAGGCTCGGTAATAACCCATGCACTTTAAGAGCTTGGGTATACAAACAAGTTGGCTTTGCAAATCAGGTTAGCTTCCTCAACACTTAGTTAACAATTGAGGATCTAATTAGTTAAGTCAACTAAACCTCTTGCATGATCAAGATAAGGGGTCTTGAAGGCTGATTTCTATCATTTCCTCTAGGCCATTTAGGATTTGAGATTTAATCCTTGAAGTACTCTATTGGGTTATCTTTCTCATATGCATATAGGCTTAGGTTGGCAATGTTAAAGATATTAGAAATTCTATACCCTTTAAGGAGCTTAAGCTTGTAGGCGTTGTCATTGATTTTTTAAAGTACTTAGAAAGGTCATTCAGCTTGAGGTAAGAACTTGTTCTTCCTCTTATTGAGAAACCTTTCCTTGTTGAGATGTAGCCATACAAGTCCTCCTGGTTAGAATAACTTCTTTTCCCTTTATCTTTGGTTTCGTTTAGCTAATTGCTCAATAGCTTGAGTTAATTGCTTAGTAACCTTTTGGTAGATTTTCTACAAAGCTTTAGCTTGATCTTCGACTTCTAAGTCACCTTACTTGGTCCTAAGAACTGCTGTTTGATCAAAGAGTAGCTTTGGGTTGAAACCATAAACTGCTTCAAATAGGAAAATACTTGTTGTACTACAAACATATAGATTCTAAGCAAACTCTATAATAGGTAGGTAGGTATCCCAATTGGCTTTATTTCTTCTAATAACAAACTCTATAATATTATGTTGATAACCTCTATCTAACCATCAGTTTGTAGATGGCATGATGTGCTGAATAGCAACTTGGTCTTTAGTCGATGCTATGGAGTCATCTAAAAATGGCTAAAAAAATTAAGGTGTCTATCAGACATAATTCTCTATGGAACTCCATGAAGCTTTACAATCTCTTACTAAAATCAAAATGAAATAGCCAAAGCATCGTCAATCGTGCTGTAAAGCATAAAATGTACCATTTAGTTGAACATATAGACCCCGACCATCACAGAATCCTTCCCTCATGCTGTTCTTAGCATTCTAATAATTAAATCAATACTTAGATATACCCATGGTTTGGTTGGAATTAGTAGGGATATAGCCTTCCCTTGCTCAGCTCAACTCTTAGCCTCTTTATAGGCCATACATCTCTCAACAATTTGGTATACATCCTTCAACATTCTTAGTTAGTAAAATCTTAACTTTAACAGCTCATACATCTTCCTTTCTCCAAAATGTCCTAATAATCCTCCATTATGTGCTTCCTTAATGAGTAATTTTCGTCCTAAATAGGTCGGCACGCATAGTTTTCTAGCTCAAAAAAGATATCCTTCTTCCATAAAGTAATAATCCAATGTCCTTCCTTCACTACAATGGCATAGATCGATCCAAAATGTGAGTCTTAGAGATATTGCTCCTTAATGCTCACAAATCCTAACAATCTGGTTCGACACTTGAAACGCATCTACAACTACATTTTCTTTCCCTTACTTATACATGATCACAAATGAAAAACTATCTAGAAACTCAACCCATTTAATTTGTCGCTTAGAGAACATTAGTTAGCCCTTCAAATATCTCAAGGTTTGGTGATCAGAGTATACATCAAATTCCTTTAGTAATAGATAATGTTGCCATGTCTGTGAAGCTTAAACAAAGGCATACAACTCCTTCTCACACACAAAATAGTTCAAAGTAGATCCCTTAAGTTTCTCATTGAAATAGGCTATAGGTTAGTAATCTTGCATGAGAACTGTGTTGATATCCATGCTACATGCATCACACTCTAATTTAAAAACTTTGATGAAATCAGGGACGGGCAGTAATAGGGCTAATGTCAATCTCTTCTTTAACTCAATAAAGCCTTCTTCCTCCTTATGTCCTCAATAAAGCTTAACATTCTTCTTTACGAGCTCAGTAAGGGGTGCAATAACAGAACTAAAATTTTTAATTAATCTACGATAGAAAGAAGCTAAGTATGAAAACTTTGTACATCTATATAAGAGATTGTAGGCCATTATATGATAGCTCAAACCTTCTCCTTATCAACTGTTAGGCCTCCGTTACTAACTACATGCCCAACAAACATAACCTCATTTTGATAGAAACAACACTTCTTTAAGTTACTATGCAATTTCATAGCTCACAGCAACCTAAAAAATAGTTTGCAAATGATTCACATAGCTAGGCAAGTGGAAACTATACACTTAAATATCATCAAAATAAACTACAACAAATTTCCTATCTAATTCCTCAGCATATGGTTCTTCAATCTCATGAAAGTGCTTGGGGCATTTCGATAGGCCAAACATCATCATAAGCTACTCATACAATCTATGCCTTGTCTTAAAGATTGTTTTTCACTCATCCCCTTTCTTGCTTGCAGATTTGATGATATCCAAACATCAAGTCAACCTTGGAGAATATCCTCACATCATGCAACTTATCTAACATATCATTTAATCTAAAGATCAGATAACTATACATTATGGTGATGTTGTTGATAGCTCAACTATCTAAATACATCCTCTAACTTCCATCCTTTTTAGGGATCAATAGTATAGGCAAAACACATGGACTCATACTTTCTCAGACATATCCTATTTCAATGAGCTCATTTACCTCTCTCTATAGTTTGGTGGCTTGCTTGGGATTCATTTATAGGCCAGTTGATTTGGCAATATGACTTCCAATTACAAGTCAATTCCATGCTCTATTCCTCACTTTAGTGGTAATCCTCTTAGCAACTCTTCAAGGAATAGGTTAGTAAACTCATCTAACAATTTCTTGACCTCTTCAAGTTGGTCGATCTACATTTGTGTTTCTAACATTCTTTGTATCAATAAAAAGTTAGCTCCTCAAACTTCAGAACCTCTTTAAGCTTAGATAGACTCATTACCAATGTCTTCTTAGTTCTTTGGCTCAATTTAGATTGCATATTACTAACTTAGCTTGGTGTCATTAGGAAAATGTAATAGGTTGACCATCTTTCTTAAACATACAAGTATTCTTATAGCTATCATGCATAACCCTTCTATCGAACAACCTAGGTCAACTAACTAAAATATACAAAGCATACATCTAGTATACATCACATAGTATCCTTCCTTATAACTCTTAACAAAAATTGGTAATAGCACTTGTTTTGTAACATGCAACGATCCTTTCTCATTTAGCCAGTATAGGTTGTATGATTTAGGATTTAAAGTAGTCAGTAAGTTCAATTGCTTAACTAATCTCATGGATGCATACCATTATCAATAATTAAAGCACAAAACTAATCTCGTACCTTACATGTAGTATGAAATAAATTTTCACACTACTCATTCTCTTTGTAAGACTCTATACTCATAGCTCAACAAACAACCTATGTTAGCATGTTGCCTTCTTTAAGATAAATATTATCTCCTATAACTTGCACCTTTACTCCATCTTCTACTTCTTCCACAGCTTCACTAACTTCTCCATTAGTATCGTAAACTTCAAATGTCAGGGCATCACCTTTAATTACCATGGTTCATCGATTTGGACATTAAGCAGCCATATGTCTAAAGCTTTTATACTTAAAGCCATTGATCTTACTTGTCTTTCTTCCCAAGGTCTACCCCTTTTATTTCCTTCTCTTTCCCTCCTTACTCCATCCTTACTCCTTTTGCAAGGGACAACTATCCATCTTTCTTGCTTGGTACTAAGCTACTTGGCTTCCTGCCACTTCCTTAGATAGGTTGAACCAATTGAACAAGTTAAGAATTATGAGCTTGGTAAGGTTGATTTTTCCTTTATCTCTCAATACATTAGGCGAACTTACTAGATTTTTTGAGTGCATAAAAGGATTGTACCTTAACAACATCCCTAATAATATTTTAAGCCATAACATATCTTGAAATAGTTCGGGCTTCAAGATCTTCTACTTCACACTTGATCATTAGCATCTAGAACTCATGTATGCACTCATTAACAGATTGGTTTTCTTATCTCAAGTAACTTTAAAAAAGTATCCTGATAGTATGAGTAAGGAGCAAATCTTCTTTACATGACCCTCTTAATTTCTTCCTATGTTCTTATACCTTGTGGACCATCTCTTCCCCTCATCATATGCAATTTCTTCCACCACATATGGGCATAAATAGTGAATTCTAGGGTGGAAAGTATAACATATCATCCTTAGCATAACGATACTACTCAAATAACTTCTCAACCCACTCTTCCCAATCTGAGTACTCATCGGCACTACCACTTCTTATGAAGCTTGGAATTTGAACCTTCATATTATCAATTCTTCTAGGAGCTTGAACAACACTCTTCATAGTAATCCTCATCAACTTTACCAACATCATCTTAATTGATCGTTTGGTAGGCTAATCATTCAAATCTTCTTTAAGGATGTCAAACAGGATACACAACTCTATTAGGTTGGCCTTTAAGTCTACCACCTCAAGGTGCTATTTTTAATCTTTCATCGACCATCGTCACTCCATTCTTCTTCCATAACCTCCATTTTCTATTAGCTCTTTGTTCGACTCCTTCAACTCTAATATTTTAAGTTAGGTCTTCTACATTAGACTTCATTATTAGGTCGGTGATGCTGATATTTAGCTTAGGCTTCCTTTAGAGTCTCATTAATAGTACTTATTAACTCAACGAACTCCTTCAATAAGGCTATAGCTTCTCTTTGCATCATGACTATCATATTTTCCAAAAGTTTAGTAAGTCGATCCATCCATTCATATGTAGTTCTTAGGGTTTGCTCTATAATTCGACCTTAGCCTGGAGCATCACTCTCATTATCTCCAACTATTACATTCACATTTCAGTCGGTCATTTTTTTATTAGTCAAAGCATAATATATAGTTTCTAACAACTACTTCTTTAGTAACCACGACTTTAACAACAACTAAACCACTTCTTTAGCAACATAATATGACAACAATTACTACTCACCATCATAAGCACAACCACCTTCGACAACAATTGAAGCATACAAAACAATAACAACACTCCTATTATTACTCTACTTCAACAACCCTTACTTTGTTTTGAGAACTAAAGACATGGCATAATAAAACTTACGCTAACACACTCATTACAATTGACACATCAACAAAAACCTTAACTAGAACTACAACTCAACGAACATGCATAACATTGCTTAGACTTCTACCCTTATTTAAAACTCAAGCTATGATACCAACATAATAGGATAAACTAAATTTGATCCTCAAAACAGGTTTTACTGTAGTGTGAATTGGTCCTTTGAATCTATTAAAGAAATAAGGAAATGGGTTAGGGTGGAAATGTAGGTAAAAGGGTGTGAGTTCTATAATTTTGCATAGTTTCCGAGTGTGTAATTTAAGATGTATGTCATGGGTCTGAATTATAGAAATATAATAAAATAATAATATTATAGCTAAAAATAGTTAATTTCACTAGATTATATTATGTTGTTTTTTACTTGCCATATATACATGATTTAGGTAACAAAAGTTAACCAAACTTTAGAAATAATTTAATTGCACATTAAAATTATAAAATGACATAAAATAATATATGTTAGTATTACATATATCATAGGTATAATTATTATACATAATTATATGTCGAAAATGCCTAAAATACCTAAAAATATATATAATTAGCCAAAAATTCATAAGAAAAATAATAAAAAAATTCATAAAAGTTTTTAATCTACCAAAATCAATATGGATAAGGCATGGAACATCCCTTAGACATCTGTTAATTAAAGAATCAAGGACACTTAGCTATGCTTGGACTTAGGGTACATAGGCTAAAATTAGGAGAGAGAGAAATTCCTTTCTTGCCTTATAAGCTTAAGAATCATCACCACTCCTCTCCAAAACTTCAAACAAGCTACAAGGAGTTTGGGAAAAATTATAAGAAGGGGTAAATAAGTGTAGAACAAATGTAGAAAAAAAAATTAGAATCGAAATTGTACAAATCAAGCCAATTCATGGAACCTAAGTCTAGAGAGCATCTGTGAGCAAACCACTACCACCACCACTAACTAACAATAGTGGCAGTGCTTGGTTGGATTAACAAAGGAGTGCCTGAAGAAGGTAGCTGGACAGTTGGATTCTCGTCAATCGTAAATTTAACCTAATTTTCTCTTAATTTCTAAAAGTACCAACTTAACACAAAAAATTTATTTTGGCATATTTTTATATGTACTTTCTAAGAAAAATATCAATTATACATTTTTTAAATAAGTATACGACCTCTTTAAGAAATCATCCAAATTTGAGCAATTTTCAATGTTGTTTTACATAACCTTAATCTTGTTGTTTTGAAGCTAAACTTTTTCTAGAATAACCCCATATTGCATATAAGGATTACAAGCAAAGTTTTTGGCCAAAAATATTTTCAATGATTTTAAGGAATTTTGAGTCTCTAAATTTGATGAAAAATGCCATTTTCTAGAAATTTCACACAATTAACTTTATGGAAAATAACGTGCAACAAATTTAGAGCTTATTTGTGTCATATGTCACTGTAGAGAGTGATCTAAGGTCAGTTGGATGGAATGGAATTTGAGATATGCATAAATCATTGATTATAGACTACATGCATTAAGGTGCAAATACGAGAATTTGAAAATTTCGATGATATGGTGATCATGGGCATGATGAACTCATTATATGATCTTAATTTATCATGTATGTAATATGGAATAAGATAATGGAGCAGGTCTCTTGGAGCAAACTTTTGAATTGAATCTATTCAGAAAGTTCTTTAGAGGGTTGAAACGATAAAAGGAGGACTTAATTCATGATACAGATACCTGCTCAAAAGGATAGCTACTTAAAGGATTTTAACTATGATCATGTGGGAACCTTGTTTGAGAAGCTATTTGGTATAAGAAGTATAGTCATAATGACTTTAGAGACATGTTTAGAAGGATTAGCTAGAAAAAAGATTTTAAATAATAGCCATATTCGAGCCTCATTTGGAAAGTTATTTGGTGAAAAAAGAATTGTTGCTATGATTTTAGAGACATATTTGGAAGGTTGGTTAATTTAGAAGGTTTTTGATGAAATCACATTAGAGACATCTTTAAAGGGTTAGTCTGTAAAGAGGGGGCTTAATCTCTAGTTTAGAGAGTTGATCAAAAGGTTGGCTAGTAAAAAGGGACTTAGCTATACCCCTACATGGGCTTGTTTAGGAAGTGTTTTGTAAAAGAAATGTAGTTGAAATGGCTTCAGGAACTTGATCTAAAGATTGATTGGTGTGGAATGCTTAAGGAAAATGACTTTAGAGGCTTCTTTAGAGAGTTGATTTGAGTAAAGACTACAATTGGGATAACTTTAGAAACTTAGTAAGAAGGCTACTAGTTTAATGATCCTCATTCAAAAATTTCATCGAAAGGTTTTGAGACCAAAACTTGGTATTAGGCAAGCTTTTAAAATCTTATTCAGAGACTTCAATAGCAAATCAGAACTCAATACAAAGCTTATAGCATTCATTAAAGATAAATCATAGCCACACTTGAATTATTAAAATGAACTCAATTATTTTATATGTAATAAAACTAAAGTGATTATATTCAGTATTTAAGGGAAACCGAAGCGGATAAGACCCATATGCATGTTTATCAAATGTTATATATCTAGGTAAGTAGGATCAGTGCTTCACAACACTTTGAAGTGTTATATAAGGATACTTGAAGGTCATAGTATGTGTTTTTCTTGTGATTGTAAGTTATGGCATGTGCATGTATAGTATATGTGCTTAAATATTGCATTGTCGTTATGGAGTGATGGACTATATGTATTAGTTGCTCTATGATGTTACTACTTTAAATTGTTTGAAATTACTTGATCACCCTAAAAGCAATCTCACTCAAACTCAACCTAACTTCTAACCAATCATACACCACAACCTACTAGGGAAACGATTAGGATTCTCGAACCAAATACAGACCCTTCAATGAAAATAGTTGAAATGGTCATTTCCCTATCCTTAGTCAAACAAAGTGATAGGAGAGGAGCTTGCAACAAGGTTAGGGACTATATTTCAAAGTGAAGTCTTGGGTAAAGTGTGTTCTCCATTACATAAGCCCCGATTTAGTTTTGATTCTTATGCTAGACTTCAAACTCCTCAACCTAGAAAAGAGAAAGTGCAATTTCTCTAATCTTACGACGAATCAGATAATGTCGTGCTATGATGCTTGCTTATACATGCATAGCATCTAACTAAATTTCTTGAAAACCCTAGTTGCTCAAGGTTAAATGTGTATTACTGTCTCCATCCTACTTATAGAGCAAATTGTTGCTTATTTCCTTGTAGCTATTTTACAAGTTTCTAGTAAACCTACTAGTACTACTCTAAGTCTTAGAAGATTAGAGAACTAGTTAGGGAGTGAGATGTAAGACTAATTAGCTGAATTTCTATTTATTTATCGGCTTTACTTATTTATAGGAAAACTAATAGGGTCTCCTTAGGTAACCTTCTAATTTTCAACTATTGATACCCATACCATATTCTATAAACCTATAGACCTTTATAAATCTATAATCAATCGTTTTATCTTTCGTATCAATTTAATTCTTGAAACTTTTTGTAAAATTCGAGATTTTAAATTCCCTATGATTGTGAAACTTGATTCTTCTCAAGCATTTATATTACAAAATTATTTTCAAAAGCTACTTTGATTATATATATCACAAGTTGATCTCAATCAGGTACATAATTAGATGGCTTAAAGTAGAAGACCGGTAAACAGATTGTGTAAACTATACTTACATTAGCAACTATGACAGCCAACTTTTAGCTTAGGTTGATTTATACAGCTAGGTTATTACAACTCCCTGGTTTGGGGTAGACAAAGGGCAAGCAATTGTAAGCTACTCATGGATGTGACATACTACTCAAGCGCTTATGAACAATGTCTCACTAGATATGACTGATTGGTCTAAGGCAGTGGGTCGCTCACCATATAACCTTCTTATAAGCTAGGATAGGGTTCTCAAAACATAGAGAAGAAAGGAAAACTCAAAGAAATTTCATTCAATAAAGTGGAATATTTGATTACAACAAACGCTATAGCAAAGTATTTATACTGGATTCCTAAGGATATATTCCTTTATACGAAATTACTAAAAAGGGTAAATAAATTCATTTGTATACATAAAAGAGAAAGGAAAAATTTGTAATCCTTCTAAAAAGGGAATATTTAGCATCAAATTGTATGTCCATAAGGATTAGGATGTGTATCTTCATAAGTGGTTGGCGACTTTTGTGAATAACAATTGTTAACCATTTTAGATAAGGTTAGTAGTAGCAAGGCTCTTTAATAGCTCGGTACCATAACCTAGACAAGTTTAGAATAATAGTGGAGGGTGATTCATAAAACATTTTTGAAGGATTGGCTCTGGGTTCCTGGTTAGCTCAAACTGACTTTGTTCTAATAAGATAATACCCCATGTACTCCGAGAGCTTAAGTATATAAACAAGTCGACTTTGCAAATCAAGTTGGCCTCTTTAACACTTGGTTAACAATTGAGGATCTGATAGGTCAAGTTTGCTTGACCTCTTACTTTTGATCAGATTAGGGGTTATAAAGGCTAATTCCTATCTGCAACACTGAAGAAAGGGCCCAGCTACTTACAATTAGGTAAAGATATAAGTCTTCTTTAGGGATAGGCTTTAAATGTATGGGTTGAGAAGTCAGAAATTTCTTATGCTCCTTAAGGGTTTCTTGACATTAAGGCATCCATTTAAATCATTAAGGGCTTTTCAAGATCTTAAAGAACTCCATTCATTTATCTACACTCCTAACATAAACCTATTTAGCATAACTATCCTTTGAGTGAGCTTCTTAACCTCTCTAACATTGCTTGAAGGTTGCTTATCTTGGATGGTCTTTATCTTCTCAATATTTGCCTTAATCCTATGTTGAGTCACCATGTAACCAAGGAACTTGACGAAGGTCATGCTAAAGAAGTACTTTTGAGGGCTAAGTTTCATACTATATTTCTATATATGGTTGAAGGCTCCCTTCAAGCCTCAAAGGTGATCTTTAAGCTTCTTACTCTTAAAGATCATGTTATCTATGTAAACCTCCATAATCTACCTAAACTAAGGTTTGAACATATCCATAATCGTTCTTTGGTAGGTTGCTCTAACATTCTTTAGGCCAAATTACATCACCTTGTAGTAATAAGTATCAAGATGCATGATGAAGAGCGTGTGTGCTTCATCCTTTAGCTCCATTCTAATCGGATTATAACCTAAAAAGGCATCTATAAAGCTTAAAAGTACATGTCTTGAAGTTGAGTCCGACAATTGGTCCATCCTTTAGAGTTTGAAATAGTCTTTATTGCAGGCTTTATTTAGGTCCATACGATTAGCACACATATGCCACTTCCTGCTGAACTTCTTGACCAACCATACATTGGTTAACTAAGTCAAATATTTCTCCTTCTAGATAAATCTAGCCTTTAGTAGCTTTTGTACCTCCTCTTCTATGGTTGCCTACCATTTCTAAGTAAAGTGCCTCTTTTTCTGTTTTACAAACTTGGAGTTCTTGTTTATGCTAAGTGGATGTTTGGCGATCCTTGGATCAATGCATGGCATGTCAAACAATGACCATGCAAACCTATCGACATTTGTTAGGTAAAGGTCAAGGATACCCCTATGCATATGATTTAGTAGCATTACCACGAAGCTGGACCTCCTCTATGTCTTCTACTAGTCCTCTCTTCTTCTTAGCTTGTTTCTTTTATGGTCTAGCTTTTAGGATGAATACCCTTTCCATCTTTAATGCCTTCATGTAAAATTCCTAAAATAGTTCTTGTTCACATCTACATACTCCTACTATAGTTAGGCCTGGGAACTTCACCTTCAAATGTAGGGGTGAAGTGACCATTTCAAAGGCCTTCATACTTAATCTCTTACGAATTGCATTGAAGGGGGACTAGTAATCCACCAAAATAAACTCCATTAGGTAAACGATGACATTTCCGTCGTCCCTAACTTCTATACTAAGGGTAACAATGCTCTTAGGTCTTATAATCTAATTGTTGAAGCTTATAAGGTTATAATGGTATGGCTTCATTAGGCATTAGAACTTCTTCCTCATCTGATCACAAGCATGTTTGAATAGGATGTCAACCGAACTCTTATGATTTACCATCACCTTGTAGACTTTAAGATTTACAATATGAGCACTAATCATTAAGACATCTTGGTGTGGGGTTTTAAACTCGTAAAGATTTTTATTAGTGAAGGAAATAGAAGTGTTAATTCTAGGCCTCTTCTCCTACATAAACACATATACTGGTTACCTAAGGAAGACCCTAAGCTATTAGAGCTTAGTTGCTTGAATGAAGACCTCTTATAATGGTATTGATGACACCATTAGAGGTTTGGTTTAGGCGTCAGTCATTATTATCCTCTCTTTCCCACTCTTCTTCAATTTGCAATCGCTAAGCGAGTCACTTAATCTGATTTCTAGTTCAGCAATGTACTCTCGGAGATATCCATATTGAATTACATGGTCTTTGAGGGAGTCTTTTAGCTGGTAGCATTCCTCGGTATTATACTCTCGATCAAAGTAGAAGCTGCACCACATTTGTCACGAACTAAGGATGGCCTAGTTGTAGTAGATGCTGTATATTGTACGAAGAACCCCTGATTGGTTACCCTTCCAATCAAGCACTCTTCACACAATATA